>OX451736.1:327181526-328523668 GCA_948472305.1 Vicia faba
GGGAATGGCTAAAAAGAAAAAGGGCGCGAAGTGTTGAACTGAATCGTCTGGATGTCCTGAATCCAATGGTACAGGTCTCGTTGCCTAATTTTTCCTCATGAAGAAGTCCCTAATTTCAAGCTCCTGAAACCCTAGAAAATTTCCATGGCAACTTTGGATACAGGTGATATTAATTCAATTAAAAGACACCAATAGATTCAGAGAGTTCATGTTAGTATAAATCGAACATTAGAATGCATTAATATGGCATGAAATTCAAAGTACGATTATGCAAATTTTCATGAACCGGGCAATGGTGTTCTACCGATTCTCTGCGCGTGGAAGCTTGGTTTCAATTGTAAATGCCTCCTGGATGTCTCAGCAAGGCTTTGGAATAGTTTTGAGACCTTGAATTATGCTCTAGCTATCAAAACAGTTTCAAGTTTTTTTTGAAAAAATGCAAAGTCGTTTTCTGGTTTGAGGCGCAGCTTTCTTGTTCTCGAGCATTAGGGTTTCTTTGTATATGTATGAGGAATGATTTAGGTTAGAAAACAAAGCCCAAAATCCATTGAATCAATGTTTCAATATTTGATTTTTCAAGCATCTTTTTTCAATCTTTTTTTCATCAAAACATTGCCAATCATGGGAGATTCTTTCCCTTTTGGATGTGCACGAAATCTTGAGTGAATAAAGAGTGCATATGCTGCATAAAAAGATTCGGAAAACATGTTTTACTATTTTTCTTATATTTAATTTTAATTAAATGAATTAATAGGATTAAAAACTCAATTAATTAATTAAAAATAAGAAAATAACTCCCCTTTGGGTCAATGGGTCGTGCATAGCTTTTGGGTGATGATTCTTGGAAGAAACTTAGGCCCATTAGCAATTTTGAGGCATTTGAAGCAAAGTTGACTTTTCAAAATTCCCAAAAATTTCCCAACTTCCACAAGGCATATCTTGCTCAATTTTTAAGCTTTGATCATGTTCTTGGACATTTTGGAAAGGTCTTGAAGTCCTCTAACCAATGTCTTTGGTCCCATGTCATTTTGATTTACCAATCTCAAGTTATGGTCTTTGACTCAAAGTGCCTTTTTGTTGACTTTTGAAAATGACCTATAATGTTGAAATTGATAACTTTTTGTGAGAGCATTTCTTGGGCTTGAAGTGTGAATATGAGTTGTAGGAAATATCATTCTCTTCAAAATGAGCTTTGGATGGAATTTTTCTGATAAACCATGTGGAAGTTATGCCTTGGTCAATTTGCAGTTGACTTTTCCAACTGTCCAAAAATAGAAACTTTTGCATCTTGAGACTTTTTGAGCCATGCCTTGAGAATCATGATCAAGAATTGATCAAATGATGTTTGTGGCTTCAAAATAAGATGTTGACCAAAATTTTTGACTTTTGACTGTCAAATGACCATTTTGCCCCTATAGTTGACTGTTGAGCAATTAGGGTTTTTGACTGTGCAATTTTGTGCTGTGAGTCTTGAAACTTGGAATGAGGATGCTTGACAATGTTTAAAGGCATGTGGGACTTGTTTGGACCCTTGGAAGCTTCAATTTCTTTGCCAGAACCAAAACCCTAATTTTTGACTGTTAGGAGGCAATTGGACTGTGCAACCCTTGAGAAGTTTTGAAGCTTGATCTTGGCAAATCTTGGAGAATATGGGAGGGAAAATTTTGGGGTACAACAGTTGCCCCTGTTCAATCTTCTTAGACCTGAGGATGTAGATTGGCTGGCATGCCTTTCGTAATCCGAGGGTGGAAGATGATTGAACACTAGAGTGCCCAGAAATTTCCACTCACATAGTAGTGTGATGGTTGGAATGGGCTTACAGATGCCATTTGGAGACTGATGGATAGGAGGATGGGCTTATAGATGCCATCTGGGTGTCGATCGCGTAAGAGTTTCCTTAGCGAGAACTTGCGTACCTGAAAAAAGAAAGATGATTACCTGACCTGTTACAGGAGTTGGTCTTCAAACTCTTTGTGTAAATGTGCCCTGACTGGTTACAGGAATTGAATCCTTAAACCTCTTCAGACGTGCTCTGGCGAGATACCGGAATCGAGTCTGGAGTTTCAAAAGGTGATGAATGAATCAGGGATGGTTACTACCTCAACGGGACGGTGAGAGAACCTCGGATGATTACTACCTCAACAGTAACGATGAGAGAACCTTGGGCGATTACTACCTCAACAGTAACGATGAGAGAACCTGGGGTGATTACTACCTCAACAGTAACGGTGAGAGAACCTTGAGTGATTACTACCTCAACAGTAACGATGAGAGAACCTTGGGCGATTACTACCTCAACAGTAACGATGAGAGAACCTTGGGTGATTACTACCTCAACAGTAACGATGAGAGAATCTTGGATGTCTTCTACTGAGTCTTCATTAGGAAAATCTTTAGGAATCGATTTAACTGGACCAGAGAAGGCCTTTGACTGGATCGGCATCAGAAAAATCTTTAGGAGTCGATTTAACTGAACCAGGCTTGGTCTTGGAATCTTCAACTGGAATAAGAATCAGGGAGATCTTAGGGTCGATCTGACTGAACCAGAGAAGGCCTTTGACTGGATAAGAATCAGAAAAATCTTAGGGTCGATTTAACTGAACCAGGCGAGGTCTTGGAATCTTCAACTGGAATAAGCATCAGGGAGATCTTAGGGTCGATCTGACTGAACCAGAGAAGGCTTTTGACTGGATAAGAATCAGAAAAATCTTAGGGTCGATTTAACTGAACCAGGCAAGGTCTTGGAATCTTCAACTGGAATAAGCATTAGGGAGATCTTAGGGTCCATATGACTGAACCAGAGAAGGCCTTTGACTGGATCGGCATCAGAAAAATATTTAGGAGTCGATTTAACTGAACCAGGCAAGGTCTTGGAATATCTTCAACTGGAATAAGAATCAGGGAGATCTTAGGGTCGATCTGACTGAACCAGAGAAGGCCTTTGACTGGATAAGAATCAGAAAAATCTTAGGGTCGATTTAACTAAACCAGGCAAGATCTTGGAATCTTCAACTGGAATAAGCATCAGGGAGATCTTAGGGTCGATCTGACTGAACCAGAGAAGTCCTTTGACTGGATAAGAATCAGAAAAATCTTAGGGTCGATTTAACTGAACCAGACTAAAGTCTTGGAATATCTTCAACTGGAATAAGAATCAGGGAGATCTTAGGGTCGATCTGACTGAACTAGAGAAGGTCTTGGACATAGTTGAGAACTTGACTGGATCTTTCCTGAAAGGTAAAGGTCAGTCATATGTAATGCATGATATGGATCAAGCAATGATGTTCTCAACATAAATGAGATTGTAAGATATGATGCGTTTATGCATGTTATAATGTATGGAAATGCGATGTTTATGAATGTATTTTGTCTAGAAAGGTAATCCTTGACGGGTGCCGGGAATTAAAATCCAAGGCTGATGGAGAGCTTCTGTTTCCACTGGGGATGATAGTTGCAAGAATACCGGTAGGAGAAAATAACTCTGTTGGGGAATAAACTCGGCGAATGGATTACTCTGTGGGGTGAAAATTATTCTAGTGATCTTGCTGGGGAACAATACTCTGTGGGAAGAGAGGTATTCTGTTGAGATGTTGATGGTAACTTTGCTGGGGATATCGTTGTTGTTGTACCACAAAATTTTCCCTCCCATCTCCTCAACATTTTATCATCACAAGACCTTTGAAGATCAAGATCCAATTAGGGTTCTCTCTGCTCAAGACTTCTCCTTGCACTGTGGACTCAAATTAGGGTTTGTGTTTACCCAAGGATGTTTTGACCTAAAATGCCTAAGATGACTTTCATGCTTCATATTAGACTCCCAAGTTTACCTATACCAAGTTTCAAGTCTTGATTCCAAGTTTTGCCCAGTCAATTGGACAGTTGACCTAGAAATCAGTTGTATTGGGGAAAAAGTCAACTGTGGCCAATTGACAGTCAAACCTCATGAAATTTGATCCACATCAACATTATGAACTCATATGGACCATTTGATCAAGTTTGGATCACAATTCCCCAAGAAATTTGATCAGATCATCAAAAGGGCAAAATGGTCATTTTTAGGGTTTTGACTGCACAAAGGCAATTTTTGACTGTTTGACCTAGCCAATGGTAAATCAAGCTCACATATGGACTCAAGGACTCAATGAAATGGTCTTGACACATTCAACAAGCTCAAAATATCCCAAGTACACAAGATTGACAGTTGAATTTCCCAATCAATTGATCAATTTTGACTGTACACTGAAAAGTCAAACTTTGACTTTTTGGTCAAAATCAAGAGTCAAGATTCATTTTTTATCAAAACTTGCCAAATCATGAAACTTGTTCACCAAGAAATCTCAAAATGCAAATTAGGGTTTGAAAATGGAATTTTTCATAACTTAGAATTTTTCTAAGTTAAGGAAAACCCTAATTTTTTCCCAACTTTGCCCCATCTTTTCACCATGATCCATTTGGATTCAAACAAAAGTCAAAACATGAAAGTTGTAGCTTGTTTCATAATCTACAACTTTGATTCACAAAGTTTTCTCATTTGAAGCTTGTATCTCAAGTTACAATTTTTTGAATAAGGGCACTAAACCATTTTTTAACTTAGTGAATTTTAACCTATTTTGACAAGGTTTTCTACCCCACTTCAAGGCCACTTTTCATACCCTTCCACTTGGAATTTTGATTTTCATTTCAAAGATGGATTGTAGTACACATTCCAAGATTTCCAAAATGTCCAAGAACTCATCAAACAACCTCATAACTTGAGAGATTCGAATTTCACAAGTTGGCAAGAATTCACTTTTGTTCTTCATCAAAACATGTTCATAAACTTGGCAAATTTGAACTCAGCATAGTTTGTGCTACTTTACAGGTCTTTAAACCAAATTACACTCCTTAATTTAATGCAAAACCATTGAACCAAGTTGTTATTCTAAGCCTTTGGTCATTACACAAGGAATTAAGCCTAAATTAGAAAAAGCACTATTTCCATTCTTGAAAAGAAGAACTTTATGTCAAGTTTGCAATCCAAGTGGTACAATCAAGATCTTCTTGGCACAAGTTTGTGAGCAAATTGCACTGATCAAGGCAAGGGATAGCAGCATAGTGGGAGGGCCTGTACTGACCTAGAGAGCCAAGTTGCATTTTGTAGCTTAAGTGTGAAGAAAGGTCCATAACTTATGCCATATCTCATCTCAGCTTAGGAACAGAAGAGAGAAGTTATCAAACACATTCCATAGACCACATCCAAGCTTTTGCACGAGTCCTGAACATCTAAAGCACCCTCCATCTCAAAATCACCTTGAAACTGCACAAACAGGGGAGCCCCTGCAGTTTGAGTGCAAACTCCCAATCCCTTCGAGCATTTTGATCCAAACCTTTTCCTCTACCTTCCCTACAACATATACAAGCTAACCATGTCCTAAAATCAGACCTGTAACACCTCCAAGCCACTTCACCATTTTTAATTTTCTGTTTTGCAGTTGGAGTTCACTAGCTCGATTCAGGGAGTTTCAAGACAAAGTAGGAATTGGAAAAGCATCCTTACACTTCAAGGAAGCTGTACAAGTCATCATTTCACTCTGAAACATCCTCCATTGCAAAGCTCGACTCCAACTGAACAGGTACATTCATGGAGTTCTATCTCCCTTATTAGGCATTGTTAGCTTTAGATTTTTGAAGAAAACATGTCACAATCATAGCCCTGAACATGCTCATATGTTTAGATTTCATTTATATTTCGTGTGCTTAGAGAATTTCATGTTTGAACATTGATGAAAAGTTAGGTCAGAAATGGGGGGAGGAGAAATTCTCCCTCATCTTAGAGAGATAGGTCATGTTCTTTATATGGTTGAAACCGTCTCTTAATGCTCTACACTTTTCATGTTATGAGTTTTGCTTGAAAGTCCAGGAATCCAGAGATAAAAAACGCGTGTTTTGCTTGAAGGAGGTTGTACAGAGGTTGAAGAAGAAGTGGTCTGGGCTGGGCCTGGATTTATTTTCTTTTCACACCCAATTTCCATGTTTACACCCCCTGAGCCCATTTGCTTCATTTTTGACTCTTTTTGACTTTTTCTTTTTTGGTTGACTTTGTTTATTTTTTCTCATGACATTAGAAAATTAAAAATATTTTTTTCATCATTTTTTGCATTTATTGCATATTTATTTGTTTATTTTCTTTGTTTGTACATAAGTATATATATACTATTATTAGAATAAATATAAAAATAATGTAAATACAATTTTTATTTTTATTTACTTTCTGAAAATATTTCACATAGAAAATACTCTTTATTTATTTTATTAAAATATTAAATAAATATTTATTTTGTGTATAATACATATTTAGGGTTTAATATATATATATATATATATATATATATATATATATATATATATATATATATGTTTATCAATATATTTAAGTTAAAAATATAAAAATACTTGAATTCTTCATTTTTATTAATATTTGATACAAAAATACTTTTTTTCACAATATACTTCATTATTATATTATTTTTATAAATAAAAAATAAACATTTGTATTAAATTAGATAATAAGGCATTTTCTTTAAAAATTAGGGTTTGTGCCCTAAATTCAAAATACTCAAAAAAAAATAATAATACATTTTATTTTCTTTTCTCTTTTACATAAATAATATTTTTTCATACATATAAAAAACATTTTTGTGCATCTTGCATTTTTTATTTAATTTTTGTACCTCATTTAAATTGTAAATATTCAAAATGATGTAATAATGTAGATTTAAATTCTTGTCAATATCCCCATTTGAACATTTGTACCCCCCTTCCCATATTTGGTCTTATAATAGCTTAGTAATTTTAATTTCGCACTTTATTGCTTTCTAATGATAACATGTTAGAATTAGGGTTTGTATGCGAAAAATGATAAAAAATAGTTTGACCTAATACAAGATAAACAAGCATGAAAATGGACACACAAATCACACTTGCACCCCCCTAGGGTTTTCCACTTGTTGCCTTCAAATAAATGGGCCATATTGTATGTTGAACTTCTTTGGGCAAAGCAAACAGTTTGAATGACCATAGTCCCTCGATAAAACTTTTCAAAACAAACAAAAACAAATGATCAAGTCCCTTAAAGAAAATTGCCCAAAGACATTTAACGTCGTTGCAATTATGGTCTAAACGATGACCCGCGCCTGTCCCTTTCACATCCTGACACAAGATTGTCCACCAAATACAATGGTGGAACAAACTTGTTAAAAGGGTTAAAACATAGCAATAGTCTTTTGAGAAATTTAGGAGTAGATAACCTCTTAGTTACTTGAATCAAACTTGCAAAAACAAAACACTTGCCTAATTTCAAAATCACACATCACTACACTTTCAAAACAACTTTCAAAAACAAATGAAAACCTTTTCAAAAGATATACCTCTTTGTATACATCCCCACATGGATCATTACAAAGGTTGCCACCACATTGGCATCTTTTCAAAACATTTTCAAAACCCACACACAAAGCACCATTTAAAACAATTGAAAACAAAAGGCAAGTGATCTAAGCAAGTAACTAAGAGCCCATGGATAACCATGGATAGAAAGGGTGCTAATACCTTCCCTTTCTATAATCTACTCCCCGAACCCAAGAAAACATCTCAAAAGGTTTTTGCTGTGCTTTTTAACCTTTCCTTAGGATAAAATAAAAAGTCGGTGGCGACTCTTGCTAACCGCAACATTTGCGTATACAAACGCAAAACCTCAAGTCAGTTCTCCCACCGTATCACAGTTGTTATGTTAGAAGTTTTAATAGACTCCGCTGGGGATGAGAAGACTTTGCCGAGGACGGTCTTTCCGTGGCTTTTGGCTGAGGATAACCCAGTTATATCCTGGTAGGGAAATAACCTTTGAATAAAGCCGGGGGACGCGTTCGTGCTCTGTAGGGGGTAAGCTTCCAGAATCTACTGGGGATAAGCTTACTGCCGGGGATATGGATTCAAGCTTTCCTGGGGAAACCTCAAACTATACTGGACTCTCCTGGGGAGATTTTTTTGAGATATATTGGGGAAGAGATTCTACTGAATGTCAGGTATACCACCGGGGAACAATCTTAGATCGAGATTGCCGGGGATGCTTGTTAAGAATGTCTGTATGATATGCCGGGGAATGTTGAGATCTGCTGGAGGATGCTCAACTTCCTTAATGCTGATAATGTAGCTTTGCTTGGGGAGAGTGTATAGACTTGCTGGCTCACTCTTTGGGGAATTAAGATATCTTGGCTCTGTTCTTCAGCTGAACTTACCTTGGTACCTTGGTGGATATAGCAATTAGATCGCTTAGACCACTCATTATTGCCCCTGTTTCTAATGTTACCTGTAATTAATCCTTTGTTTCGTATGCAAATATTTATGAGTTAGCAATTAGTGTCAAATGCATATATCACAAATTGAACCTTGGACGTTCTTCGCAAAACAAAACAGAAAAGGAAAACACAAATGGCAATTTAAGCTGAAAAGTGTATTTGTATTGATTTTTGAATTTGCCTGTAAATAGGCGTTTTATGTACAAGAGGCTGACGTTCTAGTAGGAGAACGCCGCTGAACAAAAGATTTTATACAATTTGTACAAAAGGAAAACAAAACAGCTATGTGAAAAGAATAATCCCACTGGGTTCCAACTCTGCTATCGCCTTTATATCTTCGAGCGTCTCATCACTTGATGACCTAGCTGAAGATGAAGCTGATTGATCGATGTCGTCTGAACTTGACAGTTGATATCGGATTCTGGATGCAAGGTGATCCAATGA
The DNA here is from genome assembly GCA_948472305.1 of Vicia faba. Lineage (NCBI taxonomy): Eukaryota > Viridiplantae > Streptophyta > Magnoliopsida > Fabales > Fabaceae > Vicia > Vicia faba. The sequence continues at coordinate 327,190,304 of OX451736.1, forward strand.
GACATAGTATTACGCTTTATCCCTAACTTTTGCCTGGACCGCCCTTTCGGGTTTTCAGTCCACCGGGATACCCATTTTTGCCCAAGCCGCCTTTTCAGGTTTTCGACTTGCCGGGTGTACAGATTTTTTCATTTCATCCCTTCATTTTGCCCGAACCCTTTTGGTTCGCCAGGAAGCCCTAATGTTTGCCTAGGTATGTCAACCTAGCGGGTCTTTTATCATGCGTAGTATCTTTTTACTATGTCTGCATTGGCGGGGTGAGGAAGATCGTCACCATCCATGGTGGTTAGAATCATGGCTCCTCCTGAGAACACATGTTTAACCACAAATGGCCCTTCGTACGTAGGGGTCCATTTGCCCCTTGGATCACTCTGAGGAAGATGATGCGCTTGATTACAAGATCCCCAACTTGATATTCTTGTGGTCTGACCTTTTTGTTAAATGCCCTGATCATCCGCTTTTGGTACGTCTGACCATGACAAATAGCATTGAGTCTCTTTTCATCGATTAGATTTAATTGATCAAGTCGTGTCTGGATCCAATCATCTTCGCTCAGATCTGCATCCTTCATTATCCGGAGAGAGGGTATTTGCACTTCGATCGGTAAGAATGCCTCCATACCGTAGACCAAGGAGAAAGGAGTTGCCCCGGTTGACGTCCTTGCTGAGGTACGGTACCCGTGAAGAGCGAATGGTAACATTTCGTGCCAATCTTTATAGGTCACTGTCATCTTCTGCACGATCTTCTTGATATTCTTATTCGCTGCTTCTACAGCCATATTCATCTTCGGCCGGTAAGGAGAAGAGTTGTGGTGCTGTATCTTGAATTGCTCGCAGAGCTCAGTGATCATCTTGTTATTGAGATTGGTACCGTTGTCCGTAATGATCCTTTCAGGGACGCTGTATCGACAGATCAGGTTATGCCGAATGAACCGTGCCACGACATTCTTGGTTACAGTGGCGTAAGAAGCTGCTTCAACCCACTTCGTAAAGTAATCGATCGCTACCAGGATGAAGCGATGCCCATTGGATGCTGTATGTTTAATCTCGCCGATCATATCAATTCCCCACATTGCAAAAGGCCAAGGTGCTGTCAAGACATTCAGAGGAACTGGAGGAACGTGCACCTTGTCTGCATAAATCTGGCATTTATGACATGTCCGAGAATGTTGGTAACAATCAGCTTCCATTGTGGACCAGTAATACCCTGCCCGAAGGATCTTCTTTGCCATAGTGTGTCCACTAGAATGTGTTCCGAAGGTACCCTCATGCAGCTCTGCCATGATCCTTTCTGCTTCAGTCTTATCCACACAACGCAGTAAGGTCGAATCATGGTTTCGCTTATACAGAATGCCATTGCTGAGGAAGAACTTTGCTGCGAACCTTCTCAGAAATTTCTTATCATTGACAGATGCACCTTCAGGGTATTCCTGAGCTTCCAAGTATCTCTTCACCTCATGGTACCAAGGTTTTTCAGTCACCACCTCAGCCTCAAGATCACAACAGTATGCCGGTTCGTCCAGTTTCCAGATAATGACCCGGGGAGCCTCATTGTCCCATTTGACTTTGAACATGGAAGACATCGTAGCTAACGCGTCCGCCAGCTGATTCTCCTCTCTCGGGAAATGTTCAAAAGTTATCTCTGTGAAGTGGGGGATCAATGTCAACACACATTCTCTGTAAGGAATAAGATTCGGATGTTTCGTATCCCACTCGCCTTTGATCTGATTTATCACGAGAGAGGAATCTCCGAAGACACTCAGAAACTTGATCCTTAAGTCGATCGCAGCTTGAAGACCCATGATGCATGCCTCATACTCCGCCATGTTGTTGGTGCAGTTGAAACATAGCCGGGCAGTAAGTGGAGTATGAGTGCCTTGAGGGGATATGATCACATCGCCGATACCGTTACCCAAAGCATTGGAGGCTCCGTCAAAGTGCATAGACCATCAGGATCCTTCCTCAGGTCCTTCATCCGGTCCAAGTACTTCACAATCAGTCACTATCATGATGCTCTCGTCTGGAAACTCAAAGTTCATTGACTGATAGTCGTCTACTGCCTGGTGTGCCAAGTGGTCTGCCAATACACTTCCCTTGATAGCTTTCTGAGTCGTGTACTGGATGTCGTATTCTGTCAAGATCATCTGCCATCTTGCTATTCTTCTGGACAGAGCAGGCTTTTCGAATATGTATTTTATTGGATCCATCTTTGAGATCAACAAGGTAGTGTGAGTCAGCATATACTGTCTCAGCCGGCGAGCAGCCCATACCAAAGCGCAGCAAGTTTTCTCAAGCAGTGAGTATCGGGTCTCACAGTCGGTAAACTTTTTGCTAAGGTAATAAATGGCATGCTCTTTTCGGCCAGACTCGTCATGCTGCCCCAACACACACCCCATTGAATTGTCAAGTACTGTCAGGTATAGTATCAGAGGTCTCCCTTCAACCGGTGGCATAAGAATGGGTGGCTCTTGGAGATACTCTTTGATTCTGTCAAAATCGGCTTGACATTCATCATTCCAACGTACTACCTGATCTTTCTTCAGCAGCTTGAAGATTGGCTCACAGGTAGCGGTTAGATGCGAGATGAACCGAGCAATATAATTCAGGCGTCCTAAAAAGCCTCTGACCTCTTTCTCTGTCTTAGGAACTGGCATCTCTTGAATGGCTTTAACCTTGGCAGGGTCCACTTGAATACCCTTATCACTTACAACGAAGCCCAACAACTTTCCAGATCTAACCCCGAAGGTGCACTTGTTCGGGTTCAGCCTCAGCTTGTACAGTTTCAGACGGTCAAACAGTTTCTGCAGGTGGTCAAGGTGTTCCTCCTCAGTTTGGGACCTTGCGATCACATCATCGACATACACTTCGATCTCATGATGGAACATGTCATGAAATAAAGCAACCATGGCACGTTGGTAGGTTGCCTCAACATTCTTCAACCCGAATGGCATGACCTTGTAGCAGAAGGTGCCCCACTGAGTGACAAAGGTAGTCTTCTCCATGTCTTCAGGAGCCATCTTGATCTGATTATAGCCTGAAAAACGATCCATGAAGGAGAACACCTTGTGCTGAGCCGTATTGTCAACCAGGACATCAATGTGAGGTAGGGGGAAGTCATCCTTGGGGCTGACCCTGTTCAGATCCCTGTAGTCGACACACATTCTGACTTTACCATCCTTCTTCGGCACTGGAACCACATTAGCAACCCACTGAGGGTAAGAAGTCACTACAAGAAAACCGGCATCAAACTGTTTCATAACTTCAGCTTTGATCTTCTCAGACATCTCTGGACGCATACGGCGGACCTTTTGCTTAACCGGAGGGCAGTCTTCCTTGGTAGGTAAATGATGGACCACAATGTCAGTATCTAACCCAGGCATGTCTTCGTAGGACCAGGCAAAGATCTCCACATAATCATGTAGCATCTGAGTCAACCGTTGCTTCACGCTGAGCTCTAGGTTGGCACCAATCTTAACCTCCTTTCTGTCTGCCTCAGTACCCAGATTTATCGTTTCCACTGGCTCTTCATGTGGTTGAATTTCCCTCTCTTCCTGGAGTAACAGTCTTGCAAGCTCGCCAGGCACTTCACAATCATCTTCACCTTCGTCTTCGGCTAAGTTGATCGGATTTTCGAAGTCATAACTGGCAGTAGCAGAGTCGTTACCAGTGAGATCTAGAGTGGATTGAAACCTGTATGAGTGAGTGTGTGTAAATACAGTTGTTTTGCAATATATAAAGAAAGGAAAGAAAGAAAAGGAGCATAAGATTTGAAATGCGAGAAAACGTCCAAGGTCTTTATTCATGATATATGAAATGACAATTAATATGCCCTCACAAATGAAGCCACGGTGCCCCGGGTAAGACACCGGGCCATAAAGTTTCAATTCATTATTTATTACAAATAACAAAAACAAAGGAGTTTATTACTGCGTAACAAAAGTAATAGAAGTATGATCTTTTGCGGTCCAATTGTTTAATCCACCATCAGTCGTCGGGTAGATCCAGATATCAAACTCTGACTCTTCCACTTCGTCTTCATCCCCAATAGCATTCACTCCTGGATTGGTGATGAGCACAGGAGGTCTTCCGGTCCTAGCTTTGCGCACAGCCCTCTCAGCCTCTGCAGTAAAACCCAGTCCAAACTTGTCAGTTTTAGGGGTGAAATCAGGGAGCCTGCCCCAGTTAGCACATTCACGTTTCTCGATCACAGCCCGGGCGTCCTTCAAGGAAGCCATATTCAAGGGAAAGTCCTCCTCAACCACTGCTTCCGCTGCTGCCAATGTTGGAGGTACCTCTTCAAAATGCTGAAAGGGGGTTTCAATAAACTCCCAGTCCATCTCAATATACCGGAAGGAATTCAAGTGGCTAACCATATACTCCTCCTCTCCCTGCACAGTGACGATCTTCCCTCTGATAGGGTACTTGAGCTTCTGGTGTAAGGTAGAGGTCACTGCCCCAGCTTTGTGAATCCAAGGTCGACCCAGTAAACAGGAATAAGATGGACGAATATCCATCACATAGAAAGTTGAGTCAAATATTTGCGAACCCACACGAATAGGAATGTCTACCTCTCCATGAACCATCCTCTTGGAACCGTCAAAGGCTCTGACAATGACGTTGCTAGGTTTCAGCTCTAGGCCCTCACAATCCAATCGGTCCAAGGCCTTTTTGGGTAGCACATTCAGGGAAGAACCAGTGTCCACAAATATGTGCGCAAGAGTAGTGCCCATGCATTCAATAGAGACATGCAGGGCATCATTGTGGTTCTTTCCCTTAGCAGTAAGGTCAGCATCCGAGAAACCCAAACCATTGTCAGCTGTCAAATTGGCTACGCAATCAGTAAACTGGTCTGCAGATTTTTCCTGTGGCACATGGGCCGTCTTTAGAAATGAAATCAGGGCCTTAGCATGGGCCTCTGAGCACAGTAGTAAGGAGAGCATGGAGATCTTGGAGGGTGTATGCCCCAGCTGTTCAACGACATTGAAGTTGCTCTTCTTGATTATCTTCAGAATTTCCTCCATCTCTTGTTGGGAGGCTTCAACATTCACAGATTTTGGTGCCTCCATCCGGGCAGGCTCATCTTCAATCCCTTTGCCCCGAGCATTAGATGACTCGGCAGCGGGGGAAACAACTTGATCAGAAGTGGAAACAGGCGCACTTGCAGGTGTTATAATGAGAGGTCTTCGAATAGTTGGTGGCACAATGTCAGGCGAGAAGAGCCTGCCACTGCGGGTAACTTTGGCTGGACCAGTGATATTGCTGATGCTGGTACCAGTGTTGAACTCTTGCTTTATACCATGTACATATACATCTGCCCCATAGTTCCATGGGACAGCCTTATCAGATTCATAGGGGAGAGGCCCCGGAACAGTGATAACAATGGGTGCGACAGTCATGATTTTAACTGGCTTCCTCGGGGGCCTTGATTGGGTTATTGAAAATTGTAACGACAGATACTTATTCCACAGGAACAAAAGGAACAGCATTTTTCTTGAACAGAATCTCCTTGCTATCCATCAGGCCTTGGATGCCTAACTTCAGCAATGGACAACCAGTAAGGGAAACAACACACAAAAGGCAACCTTTGCTACAACCCAGAAATAAACCGGCCAGTAGCAGGTTCCTCTTAACAGTCAACAGAGGAGTAGCTACATCAGTCACAGAAACAGCATACAAGTCTTCATCAACGACATTCACTCCATGCTGGGGCATAGGAGCAGTCAACACATTTGGCCTCTCAGGCGCCTCAAATTGTATCTCCTTTGCATCAATAAGGTCCTGCACCTTATTCCTCAGGGCCCAGCAGTCATCAGTGGAATGCCCCGGGCTATCGGAGTGATAAGCACAGCGGGCATTTGGATTATACTTCGGAGAGGCAGTATTCACAACCTTTGGAGCCTCTCTGACATTCACCAAGTTGGTGGACAGCAACTGCGGCAAGATTTGTGACAAGGTCATACTCAGCCGGGTAAACTCTCTTCTGGGTCTTTCAGCCCTTTGTTGATTAGTTTGCCGAGGAGCGGCAGCAGGTTTAGCAATCATCACCGCGTTGACAGATTGGCGGCGCTCCGGTTTATCTTGCCTTCTAGGCCCATACACAGCACTGGCCTCCTTCTTAAAGGGTTTCTTCTCAGAACTTGAAGACGCACCTTTCTGAATTTTACCGTACTTCATTCTAGCCTCTATCCTTTCCCCAGTCAGAATAAGGTCAGTGAACCCTGCAGACGAATTGCCAATAAGATGATTGAAGAATGGCCCAGAGAGGGTCCCCAAGAACATATCTACCAGCTCACGGTCAGTTAATGGAGGTTGCACCCTGCCAGCCAGATCCCTCCACTTCTGTGCATACTCTTTAAAACCTTCACCTGATCCTAGCGACATACCCTGGAGTTGGGTACGTGTAGGAGCAAGGTCGGCATTATATTGATACTGCTTGTAGAAAGCAGTAGTCAACTCCTCCCAGTTACGAACCTTGGTCCCATCCAGCTGATAGAACCATTCGAGATGAGTCCCTGAAAGACTCTCCTGGAAGAAGTGGATCCACAAGTTCTTGTCCACTGTATACGGCTGGATCTTCCGCACATAGGATCTGAGGTGTAGCTTAGGGTAAGACGCCCCGTCATACTTGGTGAAAGATGGTGCTTTAAACTTGTGAGGGATGATCACACCAGTAGATAAACCCAAGTCCCCGAAATCCAAACCAGGCACTTGTTGGATCTCCATGGCATTCAGACGGTCTTCCAACTGCTTGTACCTGTCTTCAGCCGGAGGGTACTGTTCCTCATTAAAATCAGTCTCGTTGTCAGAGACTACTGGACTTGGAGCTCTTCCCCCTTGGGGACTGACTTTGCCTACAGAGGAACCAGCTTCCTCATTCTGCAGAGTGTTACCAAACCTTCGGCCCGTGTTGAACAGAACGGTTCTCTTCTTCTTCTTCTCCTTCTTCAGGAGTAAAGCCTTCAGCTCTTCTTGACCTTGAGCCAAACCCATGATCGGCTCCTGAAATTGTGCGTTCTGCGCCTGAAGGGCCTTGATAGACTGCTCGGTTGATGATTCAGGGTTCATGATGCTGAAATAAACAGCGAAGAACAGTAAGCAACCTGAAAAGAAGAGTACCTGCTATGCACATGATGAATGGAATGCGTATGATTTATGTTTTCAAAGACAATCGGGAATCAACTTTGTAAACAAAAAGGAACACACTTCATTAGATTCAACTTTGAAATTTAAATTGTTCAACAGGTTGCCCTTAGGCGTTACATAAAATGGAAATACTGAAAAGGGAAATAAAAATGTAAAGGAAAATCCAAAGCTCTTCATTGATCCCAGGGTCTCCTCTTCTTAGTACGGATGTAGTCATTCAGAGCTCGCTCATTCTCCAACTGCTTTGTCAGCTTCTGGATCTTCAATTCCTGCTCGTTGAACTTTTCCCGATAAGAATCCCGTTCTTCTCGCAGTTGCGACCAAGACCTCTTTAATGTCTCATAATCAGTAGGTATCTGAGGAGGGAGGACAGTTGGAGGAGCCCCATCTTTGTCAGGATACTCAAGAATGACGGGTTTGACAGCTTCGTACGGCATACCTAACTTCTGAGCACGGATGCGAACCCATTTGTAGTAGGCTTCCATAGTTAGAGAAGTCTTTGGCCCCAACTCTTGTGGGTCAGCTTTATGAACTCTGTCCCAAGCCTTGATGAACCTTCGACGCAGCTCGTCACTATCCACCTGAAACTCAAAACTGATGTGAGGCACCAACATCTCATGAGGCACTGCTCTTCTGGCTCTTCCAAACTGACGGAGAGCTAGACATGTATTATAAGAGATTCCACCCTGAGTACCAATCAAAGGGACATTAGGGTATTCCCCGCAACGATCAATAACAGCTATCTCATCCAAACCTCTGAGAGTCCAAATGATGTCCTTATTAGTGAGAGACATTAACCTGTGAGCCCAACCTCTTCCTTCATGGTTCTTCAGCACGAACTTAGGGAGGTGCGAAATAAACCACCTCACCAACAGAGGGATGCAACACCAAAGAGTTCCTCGTCTTCGGGCAGTACGAGCATAAAGTTGTTGCAGGATGTCACCCAAGAGAGTGGGTATAGGATTCTGAGACATGAAGATCCTTATGGCAGTGACGTTGATGAAGTTTTCAGGATTAGGAAATAAGACTAGACCATAGATTAAGAGAGCCATAATGTCTTCATATGCCCTAAAGTCCAGGTCATTCCAGAAACTGTTAGCTTTACCAATGAGAAACTTAGCCAAGAAGCCCTTAACTCCGCTTCTAGTCACCCAGTTGTCCATTACTTCCTGATGGGTCAAGGGAGGAGCTGCAGCAACCTCCTCAAGCCTAAGAGTCTTTTCCCAACCAGTGAAGGGGGTCTGATCCAAGATAGGGATACCAAGCAAATCAGAGAACTCTTCCAGGGTAGGGACCAGCTGGAAGTCTTGAAAGGTAAAGCACTGGTACAAAGGGTCATAGAACTGGGTCAGGACACTCATCAACTGTTGATCCCGCTTTGCAGTGACTAAACTGAGAAGAGAACCATGCCTCTGGATGAAGGAAGTGGTGTTTGGAATTCTGCTAACCAATTCTTCAAGTAACTCAGGTGGGTGAACAAAGTTGAACCGGATAGTATTCCTTCGCATAGGCATCATGATGTCCTACAAAACAGAGCAAAGGTGAAACCCTCTTGTCTTTGAAATAGTCAGTCCTTATGCAGGATGCATGCAATGTTATGATGGTATGATGTTATGATAAAGCACACCACAAATATTTACAAGGGCAAACATGATAAGGCACACAAGTCACACAAGACAAGCCCTTAGAGTTTAGGCCAGCATGAGGTCTAGGTATTACCCTCTTTCAGTTTGTTGGTTCATACCTGTCCTATCAAAAGTAACCGGGTTCTTAGAGGATCCCAATATCATTGACTACCCTCAATCAGTCATAACTCCAGCATCGCAATCTTTTCTTGCGGCCAGAACCATCACGAGAGTTTAGCCTCAATGGGCGTAGCATACTGCTACTGTTCTATTGGCCAAGTTATGTCATTTAAGGTTCTAAGGTCTGTTGGTGTTTAATGACTCCTCAGAAGACCCATATTCTCCTCGTTGCAACACAAGGGATATCGGTACAGACCAAGGTGCCACACCAACGTAGCCACTGCTTCACCCATGTCGGTCTACGCCGGACAGGTCCCTCACAGCTTATGCTACCTAAACAGGGTATCCCCAGATCCGGGTTAGGATCTATGTAATTCCGATGCAACCCACAATTTAAAGCAAACAAGTCAAAGCAATTGAAAACACAGTTATGAACTATCCTAAGGTACACCTCACTTTATAAGAGTTCCCCAGCAGAGTTGCCAGTTCTTTGATCGGTGGATCTGGAACTGACTGTTTAACGCTGGTTCGCGAAATGTCGCGGAAGCAAGAGTCGCCACCGTCTTTTATATTCTCCAACATGGAAAGGACAAAAGCACAGAAAAATTCCTTATTGAGATTATCTCTCGGGTTCGGGAGGTAGATTTATAGAAAGGGAAGGTGTTAGCACCCTTTCTATCCATGGTTATCCATGGGCTCTTAGATACTTGCTCATTTGTGTTTTCAAAATGTTTGTTTGCTTTTCAAGTGTGAGTGGGTTGAAAAAGTTTCATTTAAAATTTCAGTTCGACTCTTGTATCAGTCCTCAAGAGTGTTTGAAAAAATGTTTTTTGAAAGCTCTTTAAAAGTGTCGGTGTGAAAAGAAGTTTTTGATTTGTTTTGAATTAGATCAAGTATCTAAGAGTCATCTACCTACCCTAAGGAATTAGTCTGTGTAAATGTCCTTAAGGTAGTGCCATCCCACCATTGAGAGGTAGGTAGCACCACCGTTGGAGGTGTTCGGGTCAATTCGAGTTTAGGGACAGTGTGGTCACCAGAGTAATAGTAGGACACCTTAGAAGCTACCCTCATGCCATGTTCATGGACATGAGGACTTACTAAAACGTCCTCTACTCGACGACCACGTTTCGAGGGGCAAGGCAACAGTGAGGCGTACCCTAAGAGTGGTGTGTGAATTGTGTGTCATTTTCAGTTATTATTTGTCTTGTCATATATTGGGTGAGCTACGCTTTGATTTTATTTGGGCATACATTCTTTCATGTGATTAACAGTTTAAAAGTGCGGAATTTAAAGTACGAAAAAATAAAAGTCCTACGCTATTACAAGGCGCGGGTCTACATCGCCAAATTAAACCAAGACCTGATTTGAATGAAAGTGCGGAAAGTAAATGTCCTAATTATCTATTACAAAGCTTTGGGGCAAATACATTATATTTAAAAGGAAATAAAAATAAACATGCGAAAAGAAATTATAATCGAATACGAGGGCGTTGGACCCTTTTAAAGAAATTAAATGGCAATTAATAAATTAATTAATGATTAAATAAAGAAAAGAGATTATTTTTAATGTTTTTTTGTATTTATGAAATTAAAGAGAATTAAATTGGAATTAAAAGTTAAATAAAACCCTAGTTCTAAATTGTTCTTAATTTATTAAAGAAAAATGTTTAAGTTTGACCTAATTTAACCTAATTATTTAATGACAAGTTTATTTACAAAATTAATTAATAGTTAATAATGATAAGAAAAAAAAGTTATTTATTAAGAAAAAGGAACAAAAATGCTAAAAGCCCTATTTTTATATTTTTTAGTTATTTAAGAAAAAAACATTAAAATTAAAACCCTAATTTAAAACTAAATTGATTATTAAATTTATTTACAAAAAACATTAATGCATTAAATAATAAATAAATATATTTTATTTTTGACTTTTCTGATTTTTTTTGTATTTTTGTATTATGAGAATTAATTAAAATAATCAAGATAAATTAAAATAAATAAAAGAGAATAAAAAGAAAGGGAAAGAAAATACAAACAGGGGGGTTTCTGGCACAATTATGGAGGTTAATTTGCAGCAGTTAGGCCCATTGAAATGCAAGGCCTGGTTGACTTCTCTGATTGAGTGGGAAACGGTTGATTGGTGCGTATGGTGGATTGCTGGTGATGGCCATTAGATTGGCCTTCAGGGACATGTGGCAAGCATAGATCTGGAGTTGCATGGTAGCCCTTTGGAAGCGTACTACACAGAATCATGTTAGAGAAAAAAATATTGAATAAAGTGGGGGGACCTGGGAATCGAACCCAGGTCCCAATGCTTGCAACCATTCCTTTCCACCAACTAAGCCAGCGCATCCATTCGTATGTATAATGGAATGTGATAAATATAATAAGAAATAAACGCTAGTGGTATTAAAACAAAATTCACGCGCGAACATTCAAACTCCCCAATCACGTATGGACACGCCAGCTTCATCTTCCTCATTTGGCCTGCAAATAACATCAAATAGTGGGGGTTTTAAACCCCCACTAACTGCACCGTACAAAAATAACGATTAGGGCATGGCTAAAAAGAAAAAGGGCGCGAGGTGTTGAACTGAATCGTCTGGATGTCCTGAATCCAATGGTACAGGTCTCGTTGCCTAATTTTTCCTCATGAAGAAGTCCCTAATTTCAAGCTCCTGAAACCCTAGAAAATTTCCATGGCAACTTTGGATACAGGTGATATTAATTCAATTAAAAGACACCAATAGATTCAGAGAGTTCATGTTAGTATAAATCGAACATTAGAATGCATTAATATGGCATGAAATTCAAAGTACGATTATGCAAATTTTCATGAACCGGGCAATGGTGTTCTACCGATTCTCTACGCGTGGAAGCTTGGTTTCAATTGTAAACGCCTCCTGGATGTCTCAGCAAGGCTTTGGAATAGTTTTGAGACCTTGAATTATGCTCTAGCTATCAAAACAGTTTCAAGTTTTTTTTGAAAAAATGCAAAGTCGTTTTCTGGTTTGAGGCGCAGCTTTCTTGTTCTCGAGCATTAGGGTTTCTTTGTATATGTATGAGGAATGATTTAGGTTAGAAAACAAAGCCCAAAATCCATTGAATCAATGTTTCAATATTTGATTTTTCAAGCATCTTTTTTCAATCTTTTTTTCATCAAAACATTGCCAATCATGGGAGATTCTTTCCCTTTTGGATGTGCACGAAATCTTGAGTGAATAAAGAGTGCATATGCTGCATAAAAAGATTTGGAAAACATGTTTTAGTATTTTTCTTATATTTAATTTTAATTAAATGAATTAATAGGATTAAAAACTCAATTAATTAATTAAAAATAAGAAAATAACTCCCCTTTGGGTCAATGGGTCGTGCATAGCTTTTGGGTGATGATTCTTGGAAGAAACTGAGGCCCATTAGCAATTTTGAGGCATTTGAAGCAAAGTTGACTTTTCAAAATTCCCAAAAATTTCCCAACTTCCACAAGGCATATCTTGCTCAATTTTTAAGCTTTGATCATGTTCTTGTACATTTTGGAAAGGTCTTGAAGTCCTCTAACCAATGTCTTTGGTCCCATGTCATTTTGATTTACCAATCTCAAGTTATGGTCTTTGACTCAAAGTGCCTTTTTGTTGACTTTTGAAAATGACCTATAATGTTGAAATTGATAACTTTCTGTGAGAGCATTTCTTGGGCTTGAAGTGTGAATATGAGTTGTAGGAAATGTCATTCTATTCAAAATGAGCTTTGGATGGAATTTTTCTGATAAACCATGTGGAAGTTATGCCTTGGTCAATTTGCAGTTGACTTTTCCAACTGTCCAAAAATAGAAACTTTTGCATCTTGAGACTTTTTGAGCCATGCCTTGAGAATCATGATCAAGAATTGATCAAATGATGTTTGTGGCTTCAAAATAAGATGTTGACCAAAATTTTTGACTTTTGACTGTCAAATGACCATTTTGCCCCTGCAGTTGACTGTTGAGCAATTAGGGTTTTTGACTGTGCAATTTTGTGCTGTGAGTCTTGAAACTTGGAATGAGCATGCTTGACAATGTTTAAAGGCATGTGGGACTTGTTTGGACCCTTGGAAGCTTCAATTTCTTTGCCAGAACCAAAACCCTAATTTTTTACTGTTAGGAGGCAATTGGACTGTGCAACCCTTGAGAAGTTTTGAAGCTTGATCTTGGCAAATCTTGGAGAATATGGGAGGGCAAATTTTGGGGTAAAACAATAACCAAAAGGGTGAGACAAGAGAGGATGACCCTAGTCTGCAGGAATCTGATAATGAGACTGATTAAAATGAAGAGCAGTATGCTTCGGCCGATGAAAAGTGAAAACAGCTGGAAGAGTGTCTAAGTGCAATGGAGATTCAGAAAGTGCCTAGGCTGGATTTTGAAGAGCTGGGTTTGGTTTATGGGATTATCATTCCGACAAAGTTCAAGGTGCCAGTGTTCGCCAAGTACGATGGGGTTTCGTGTCCCAAGATGCACCTCTTATCTTATGTGAGAAAGATACAGCCTCACACTGCTGACAGAGACTTATGGGTCCACTTCTTTCAGGATAGTCTATCCGGAACTCAGTTAGATTGGTTCTATCAGTTGGAGAGGACAAACATCCATAATTGGGAAGACCTGGCCGTTGCTTTCTATAAGCAGTATTAGTATAAAGCAGACCTTGCTCCCACCCGTACTCAACTCCAAAATATGGCTATGGGTTCGAGCGAGGGCTTCAAAGACTACGCTCAGAAGTGAAGGGACTTAGAAGGAAGAGTCCAGCCTCCTATATCTAATAGGGAGCTAGTGGATATGTTTCTGGGTACCATGTCTGGTCCATTCTTTAATCACCTAATGGGAAGTTCCTCGACCGATTTTGCTGAATTAATCTTGACAGGGGAAAGAGTGGAAGCTGGAATTAAGAGTGGTAAGATCCAAAAGAGCACATCCTGCAATGCAGTAAGGAAGTCATTTGCTGGGAAGAAAGAGGTTAGTGATGTGTACAACCAAAGGAGTTAGGACAGAACTGAACGCCATACAACGGTAGGGGCTATCATGATCCCTAAGCCTGCACCCACTCAACAGAGGAATAATCAGCAGAGAATAGAAAGGTCGGTAAGACAGTTCACCCGGATAAATACGACTTTATCCCAAGTTTTGCCTCATTTGTTGAAATCTAATTTTGTAACCTTGCGGGAAGCGCCAAAGAATCCCAACACTACCTCTCCCCGCTACAATCCAAATGCTTATTGTGCTTATCATTCATAAAAAACAGGTCATAATACAAACGAATGTTGGGCTTTGAAAAACAAGGTACAAGACCTTCTCGAGGCGAAATAAATTGAGTTTGACGCCCCTGAAATTCCAAATGTTATTACTGCTACTATGCCCATGCACGGCCGTGGTGTTAACGTTGTTGAAGATTATGTGTTTGTTACTACTGTCAAAGAACTTGTTACTCCGCTTATGACCGTTAAGTGGAACTTATTGAAGGCCGGTTTATTTTTGGGCTGTGGCGAAGGGTGCCATTTATATTTATCTCTACCGACTGGTTGTCATTTGTTGAAGGCTGGTGTTCAGCGCCTGATGGATGATAGAGAGGTTTTGATTGAGAAGAATCCCATCCCAACTATTTCTTGCAAATATGTTTCAATAATAAACATTTTCGCCAATCCTCCCAGGGTCTCCACCAAAAGACCCGTCAGGATTACATTTGTTCCAAAGTTCACTCCGTTGATAATCACTATGCCAGGGCCAATCCCATACTCCTCAGACAAAACTGTTCCTTGGAACTATGGGGGTGACGTATATTACCATGGTGTCAAGCAAGATTGGCTGCCTGTTGAAGACCAGGTTTCCAAGAAGGTTGACCCCGACATTGGCAACATTGTGAGAAACAGCAAAATAACAAGAAGTGGAAGAGTGTTCTCCCCTGAGATTTCTCCTCTGAAAGCTGTTACTGGTCATGTGATCATTCCTACCTTCGTTCCTACTGATACTACTACTACAATCCCTGTGATTACCCTTGTTGACACCCCTATCACATAGTCGACTGAGACTCGGGGCAAAGACATATTGGTTGAGCCTGTCCAGACGAAGGCGCATTCGATATCTATCCTAGAGGATTCCAAGAAAGAAATAGAAGAAATTTAGAAAATTATCAATAAAAGCGACTACAGCATGGTCGAAAATCTGGGGTGGACCCCTTCAATGATTTCTATGCTAGCCTTACTGTTGCGTTCTGAAGCTCATGCAAAGGCTCTGGTTAAGTTCCTGAAAACTGCCCATGTGCCCGGGAAACCTCTGCTGACCAATTTGAAGGTTGTGTGGCTAGTTTGACGGCTGATAACGGTTTGGGCTTTTCTGATGCTGATTTGACTCATAGAGGGAGGAAGCACAATGATGCGTTGCATGTCTCTATCGAATGCAAGGGGAAAACTTTGGCCCATGTCCTGGTAGATATTGGTTAATCATTGAATGTGCTGCCTAAGAAGGCTTTAGATAGACTAGACTGTGAAGGTTTGACCTTGAAGGCCAACAACATAGTGGTAAGGGCTTTCGATGGCTCGAAGAGAATGGTGCACTGGGAGGTGGACATCCCCATCAAGGTTGGTTCTCAGACTTTCGAATCTACCTTCTATGTGATGGATATCAGACCATCTTATTCTTGTTTGTTAGGCCGCCCTTGGATACATGGGGCTGGAGCCGTTACATCCTCTATGCATTAGATGATGAAATACCCGATCAAAGGGAAGATTGTCAATGTACACGGCGAAGAAGAATACATGGTCAGTCACCTGAATTCCTTCAGATACATGGAAATGGATGGTGAGTTCATCGAGACTCCGTGACAGAATTTCGAAGAGGTACCTCAGACTCTGGCTAAAACTGAAACCGCTACCAATATGCCGAGGATCGCTAGACCTCCCTTGAAGATGGCTTCTCTCAAGGATGCAAAAGAGGTTGTCGAAGAAGGTAGGTCTACCATCTGGGGTCAGCTCCCTGATATTCTGTACAAGTCTGATAAACTTGGTTTGGGTTTCTCTTCAAGGATTCAAAAGGTTGTTTGACGTGCTCGTGCTGGAAGACCTCTCATACGCATCAGCAATCATGGGGTCAACGCTTTAGAAGACGGAGACGGTGACGATGACATGGATAACTGGATCTTCCCTACTACCAACGGTGGACCTAGTAACTAGATAGAAAAGGATTTTATATCGATTACTTTTGTTCAGAAGTAATTGTTTTTCTTGTTTTTTTGGATATGTAATAAACAATATAACTTTATGGCTGTGTGTATTACCCGGGGCACATCGGTTTATTTTTTAGGTTTATCATGTTCCATCATCATATGGCATCAATAAAGCATTAGACGTTTATGCATACAAATTTTGCGCTCTCTATTTTTCTTTTCTACTTTTACTTTTTCTATACAACTATGCTCTTACACACACTCGCGTATCAAACTGCAGATCCATATCCACTCTGGATCCCATTGATAATAGTTCTTCTATTGCCAGTTATGACTTTGAAAATCCGATCAACCAAGCCGAGGAAGATTGTGAGGTACCTGGAGAGCTTGCTAGGTTGTTACAGCAGGAAGAAAGGGCTATACAGCCTCATGAAGAGCCAGTTGAGACAATAACCTTGGGCACAGAGGTAAACAGAAAATAAGTCAAGATCGGCGCAAATCTGGGGCTTAATGTCAAACAGCGGTTGATACCAATGTTGCATGACTATTTCGAGATCTTTTCCTGGTCATATGAAGACATGCCAGGACTGGATACAGATATTGTGGTTCACCGTCTGCCAACTAAAGAAGATTTCCCTCTGGTAAAGCAGAAGGTCTGTCACATGCGCCCAGAAATGTCAGAGAAGATCAAACCAAAGGTTATGAAGCAGTTCGACATTGGTTTCCTAGGCGTCACCTCTTATCCCCAATGGGTTGCCAATGTAGTTCTGGTGCCTAAAAAATACTGCAAGGTACGAATGTGTGTGGACTACAGAGATCTTAACAGGGAAAGCCTCAAGGATGACTTTCCTCTCCCCTACATTGATGTTCTGATTGGCAACATCGTGTAGCACAAGATCTTTCCCTTCATGAATGGTTTCTCTAGTTACAATCAGATCAAGATGGCACCCGAGGATATGGAGAAGACAACCTTCATCATGCAATGGGGCACTTTCTACTACAAAGTGATGTCATTTGGATTAAAGAATGTCAGGGTAACCTATCAGCGAGCCATGGTCGCCTTGTTTCATGACATGATTCACCACGAGATAGAGGTATATGTGGATGACATGATATCCAGGTCACAAATTGAGGAAGAGCACCTTGATCATTTACAAAAGTTGTTTGATAGGTTGAAGACGTACAAGCTAAGGTTGAATCCAAACAAGTGAACCTTCGGGGTAAGGTCTGGTAAGCTACTTGGTTTCGTTTTCAGTGACAAGGGAATTCAGGTAGACCCTACAAAAGTAAAGGCTATACAAGAGATGTCGGCTTCTGGCACTGAGAAGGAGGTCAGAGGTTTTTTGGGACGAATGAATTACATTGCCAGGTTCATTTCCCATCTAACTGCTACTTGTAAGCCAATCTTCAAGCTCCTGAAGAAAGATCAAGTGGTAAAATGGAATGACGAATGCCAGGCTGCCTTCGAAAGAATCAAGTAATACCTTCAAGAACCACCAATTCTGATGCCTCCGACTGAAGGAACACCTTTGATAATGTACCTAACAGTGTTAGATAATTCAATGGGGGTGTGTGCTGGGGCAGCATGACGAGTCTGGTCGAAAAGAGCATGCAATATACTACCTTAGCAAAAAGTTTACCGACTATGAAACAAGATAATCACTGCTCGAGAAAACTTGTTGTGCTTTGGCTTGGGTTGCTCGCCGACTGAGACAATATATGTTGACCCACACTACTTTGTTGATATCTAAAATGGATCCAATCAAGTACATCTTTGAGAAGCCCGCTCTCTCCAAAAGAATAGCAAGATGGAAAAATGATCTTGACCGAAAATGATATCCAATACACAACCCAGAAAGCAATCAAGGGAAGTGTATTAGCCGATCATTTGGCTCATCAGGCCATGGATGACTACCATTCCATGAATTTTGAGTTTTCGGACGAGAATATTATGCTAGTGACTGTCTATGAAGAACTTGGACCGGATGAAGGACCTGAAGAAGAATCCCAATGGATTATGGTTTTTGACAGAGCCTCGAACGCACTCGACAATGGCATTGGTGTTGTAATTATATCTCCTAAAGGTTGTCATACTCCTTTCACCGCCAGATTATGTTTCAAATGTACCAACAATATGGCAGAGTATGAAGCATGCATCATGGGTGTGATACGGTGGGAGAACTGACTTGGGTGTTTTGTGTTTGATCGCAAATGATGCGGTTAGCAAGAGTCGCCACCGGCTTTTCTTTTATCCAAAAGGAAAGGTGAAAAAGCACAGGAAAGACCTTTGAGATGTTTTCTTGAGTTCGGGGGGTAGATTATGAAAAGGGAAGGTATTAGCACCATTTTCATCCATGGTTTTTCATGGGCTCTTAGTTACTTGCTAGATCATTTGCTTTTGTTTGAAAAATATGCTTTGTGTGGTTTTTTTGAAAGTATTTTGTAAAGAGGCCATTGTTTAGGCAAACTTTTGTAATGATTCTCGTTCGTAAGAATGTATACAAAGGTGTTGATCTTTTGAAAATGTTTTCAAGTTTTGAAAGATATTTTGGTATTTGTTTTGAAAATAGCAAAGATGTTTTATTTTCAAATGGAGCAGGTAACTAGGAACATTCTACCTACTTAAAAGTCTTTCATGTTCATTTCCTTTTTCCTTTGACATTGTTATCTTACCATTGATTTGGTAAGTAACCCTATCTTTGGATGTAAACGGGACGGGCGTGGATCATCGTATAACCATGATTAGTAATGTTGCAAGGTATCTTGGCATTTATTTTTTTTAAAGACTAAGATCATTTTGAAAAGGCAACATAGATAGCGTCATCGAGGGACTATGATCTTGTATTTTGCTTGTTTTTGCTAAGATACCTCACATGCATAATATGGTCATTTTTAAGGCAACCAAATGGATTTATCCTAGGGGTGTTTGTGTGCAAGTGTATTGATTTTCATGCTTGATTTGTCTTTAATTAGGATGCTATTGATTGGTTTTAGTCTTTCCATACAAAACCCTAATTACTAGCATTTATATATAAAGCGATAAATTGCGGAAATTAAAATTACTATGCTATTACAATACTTAGGGGAGGGGTGTACAAATTACAAATGGGGAACATTGCAAGAATTTAAATCTAAATAATATTACAATCATATTGAATTTTGAATAAATGTACAAAATAAATAAATAAAATGCAAGAATGCAAATGTAAAAAATATAAATGTAATTTTTGTTTGGTTTTTCATGAGAAGAGGTTTTTGACTTAATTAATTAAATAAAATAATTAACTTTAAAAAAAAGGGAAATGATATTAAGTTAGTAAACTAAATTAATTTAAAGAAAACAAGTTTTTTAGGGTTTTTGTGAATTTAACTAAACTAGTAAATAAATAAAAATAATTAAATAAAAATCCTAGTTCTAAATTGATTTTAATTTCACAAGAAAAATAAATAATATAATATAATAATAATTAAAAATTAAACTATTTAAGTAAAAAAGAAATTAATTAAAGAAAAGATTTTTGTTCTTTTATTTTTTGTAAAGAAAAATAAACTAAATTAATAAAATATGAATATTTTGGATTTTTTTCTTATTGATGAAAATAATAATAATAATAATAATAATAATAATAATATTAATGATAATATAAATAAATGATAAAAAAAGAGTAAAAATAAAATTTAAATAAAAATAAAGTCATAGGGGGTTAATAAGTGAAACAAGGAGTATTGTAAGGAAAAAAAATTAGGGCCAAACTGCTGGCCCAAGCTCTGCAAAAAAATGTCAAAAATGTGAGAAAAATGTAAAAAAAAAACACAAAAGGTCACGCTGGGGCTTGAACCCAGGACCTCATGGTGACAGGCGCGCGCTTTAACCACTGGGGTGGTGATACATTCATTAACTTGTGTAAAACAACAAATATATAACCTAAGTCTTGCCCTAAATGCACTTCATCTTCAACCTCCAACCAGAAGCCATGCAACTTGCTCATTTCTCAATAATTTGCAACAATGTAAACATTAAAGTTGTGTAAAATATTACCACGATTCCATAAATGTAAACAACTTAAACTAATTCTCAAGAATGAGCATGAATTTTGAATGGTACCAAATTCTGACCTAATTTTTCCAGGATGTTCAAATTCAAAATTCTAACTACTTAAGCAATATAAATGAAATCTAAAGACATGGTTAGCTTCAGAACAATGATGTCTACATTTTTCATTCACAAACTAAACATTAATGATGCCTGTATGAAGAGTTCAAAAGTCAGAAAACTCACCTTGCAAGAGGGTATCGTGTTTATAGTTTGAGATGCTTTTAGTGAGTTCAAATAATTGGATTAGCTTCCTCAAGTTCCTAGGAAACTAATGTGATGCTTAGCTTGAGCTGAAAGTGCCTGAGGAGTTATGGAGAAGTCCAAGTGCAAAGCTCTGTTTTTGAAAATGGAGAATGGTGTTAATGGTGTTACAGTCTTGTAACAGGGTGTAGGATGAGTTCTAACTGATGTTTAGAAACTTTAGGAACCAAAAAGCTTGAAAACACACGAGGGAGATGTGAGTTTCAAACTTTTGGTCAGGTTAGGCAACAATGGAGGTATGTGATGCAGTTCTAAGTGCTTGGTGTTTTTAGGGGTCAAGCATGCGTGTGATTTGTTGCAAATGACGTGTATGTATAAGCAAAGGGTTGGAGAGGTTTTTTATAAAGGATTTCTGAGTTATAGAGTTATGGCTAGGTTGCTTGATTTTGAAGAAAAGTGAATGTATGGTTCCAAGAGGAAGTACAAGCATGGGCTGAGTGATTGTAAGGCTTGGGACAAACTTCTCTTGAGTTATGGGATGTGTATGATCAGAAGAAAACCATTGCAAGGCTCAAGAACAAGTTTTGTGCATTAAAGCTACTTTTTCAAAATGGCATTGTGCATTTTCTTCCTAAAATGGATATAAAGCATGGCATTGCATTGAATGCTTGAGTTGAGACCTCTAACAGCTATGTAAGCAATTAATTATGGAGTGCCTAACAAGTTTGAGTCCTGTAAAGTAGAGATCATGCAGCATAGGTTTGAAATTTGAATCTTGTTCATCACAAAATTTGCCTTGTAAATCAACTTGAAACCCCAACTTCTGACCTTCGATTTTCCTTGCTCACAAATGATATCAAGGATTTCTTGGACATTTTGGAAATCTTGTAATGTACTCTACAAACCCTCTTTGAATCACTTTTGCAAAATCCAAATGGAACTAGGTCAAACTTGGGTCAGAAGTTAGGTCAAAATCTTGACCAAAATGTTCAAAAATTTCACTAAGTGTTTAGTTTCAAGACCATGACTTCATGAATTAATAACTTGAGATCTAAGCATTTTTAGGAGTATTTGTGTAAATAAATGTTGTAGATATCATGGAGATCTACAACTTTCATGTTGAATGTTTCTTTTGAATCATCTTGCATCATGGTGAAAAATTGGCTCAAAGTTGTGAAAAAACATGAAGTTTTAAACACTTAGAAAACTTTGACTTTTCAAAATGAAATCTTGACTTTTTGATTTCTTGATGAACAAGTTTCATATTTGGACATGTTTTTATGAATTGTGATCTTTGACACTTGATTTTGACCAAAAAGTCAAAGTTTGACTTTTCAGTGTACAATTGACTTTTTCCCCAACACAATTGATTTTTAGGTCAACTGCTCAATTGACTGAGCAAAAATGTGATTCAAGGCTTGAAACTTGACATGAGTGATCTTGGAGATCCATAATGATCCATTAAAGTCATATGAGGCATTGAAAGTTCAATTATCCTTGTGCAACCTCAAACCCTAATTTCAGTCATCAGTGCTTAAGGAGGTGTCTTCAACTGATCAAACCTTGTGCAGTCTTGAACCAAATGAGATCTTGTGAGAAAATATTTGATAAATGAGAGGGAAACTTTTGGGGTACAGCAGTTGCCCCTGTTCAATCTTATTAAACCTGAAGAGTTAGACTGGCGGATTCGCCATTCGTGACTAGAAGGTGGAAGAGGATTGGACACTAGAGTGCCTAAAAATTTGCACTCGAGGATGTGATGGTTGATGGTTTAGGGAATGGGCTTAAAGATTCCATTTGGAGAGGTGATAGAAAGTTGTTGGAGATGGGCTTATAGATTCCATCCAAAATTATTGCTGGCAGGAATAGAAGAAGGTCAGAATAAATCTCTAGTTGATTTATACTGAATGGGTATCAGAATGGCGTCTGTATCTGAAATCTGGATCTGAATGAGTATCGGAATGGAATCCATATCTGGAGTGTATCTGAACTGTATCTGAAAGTTAAATCTGAATGAGTATCAGAATGGCATCCATGTCTGGAGCGTATATGAACTGTATCTAGAAGTTGAATCCGAATGAGTATTAGGATGGCATCCGTGTCTGGAGTGTATCTGAACTGTATCTGGAAGTTGAATCCGAATGAGTATCAGGATGGCCTCCGTGTCTGGAGCGTATCTGAACTGTATCTGAAAGAGAATCTGAATGAATATCAGAATGGCATCCGTGTTTGGAGCGTATCTGAATTGTATCTGAAGGTGAATCTTGAATGAGTATCAAGATGGCATCCGTATCTGGAGCATATCTGAATTGTATCTGAAAGTTGACTCTGAATGAGTATCAGAATAGCGTCCGTGTTTGGAGCGTATCTGAACTGTATTTGAAAGTTGACTCTGAATGAGTATCAGAAAGGCATCCGTATCTGGAGCGTATCTAAACTGTATCCAAAAAAGTGTATGAGAAGAAGCTCGTGTAGGACTGCTTCAGTTGGTGGTGTAGATAATTGTCCTGGCTTGTTTCAGGTATCAATCTCTGACCTTTTGATGATAGTCGTCTGCTGACTAACCTTTCCTGAAGATATGAAAGATTAGTTGTATGCAATGTCATGATGTATGAAATGCATTGTACAATGATGTTTTCCAAAAAGTGAATGAGATTATGTTGTATGTATTCGTGTTTTCAATGTCATGACGTATGAATGCGATGTATGGGTATGCAAGCTATGCTGGTGTAATATTATTGGATTACGGAAAATAAATCCCTGACTGCTGTTGGGGATGTGGAGTGTAGGTCTTCATGCTTTGAATTGCTGATGAGTTGATGAGCTTTTATTTGGTAGTGAAATAAACTCTGTTGTAAGGGAAACACCGTGTATTTCTGGTGAAATCCTGTTGGGGAATCCTGAGAAATTGGACGACTTCTACTGGAGATTGATAATTGGAAGTTTTGTTCTGCCGAGAGTGTGAGAGAGCTTGATATCAATAAGCTGCACGTTGTGGGGAATTTTATGGAATAGTCTAAGGATATTATCCTATTTCTTAAAGCCATTAGTGATTGTCTTATATTTTTGCTCATTTGTAAACAGTAGTTACGTTCAAATGCATATGTTCAAAAATAAATCATTGGACGTTTTTGTAAACAAAACACAGAAAAAAACAGAAAATAGATAGTTTTGTACTTTCAAAGGAAATCTCTTTATTAACTTGAATAAGTATTTTGTACAATGAGACGAACATCCTAGTAAGAGAATATCGTCATAAAAAATGGAAATTTGATACAAAGAAAAGATAGCTATGTGTAATGATCTCATGGGGTTCCCACTCTGCTATAGCTTTTGTGTCTCTGAGAGTCTTGTCCACTTGCTGCCTTGTCCGAAGTTGATTGGACTGATTACACCCGTTGAGTTTGTCAGTCAAAGCCAAAAGTTGTCCATAAGGTGATCCAACGGGACATAGTCATACGCTTTAATTCCCTAACTTTTGCCTGGACCGCCCTTTCGGGTTTTTAGTCCACCGGGATACCCTTTTTTGCCCAAGTCGCCCTTTCGGGTTTTCAAATTGCCGGGTGTATAAATTTTTTTGTTTTATCACTAATTTTTGCCTGAACCTTTTTGGTTCGCTGGGATGCCTTTGTTTTTCCTAGGTGTGTCAACCTAGCGGGTCTCTTATGCATAGTATCTTTTGACTATGTCAGCATTCACAGGGTGCGGCAGGTCGTCGCCATCCATAGTGGTCAAGATCATTGCTCCACCAGAGAAAATGCTTTTGATCACAAACAGTCCTTCGTAGGTAGGAGTCCATTTTCCCCTGGAATCACCTTGCGTAAGTATGATGCGCTTGATCACCAGATCCCCGACTTGATACACTTGGCGTCTGACCTTTTTGTTGAAAGCCTTGATCATGCGTTTTTGATACATTTGACCATGACAGACAGCAATAAGCCTTTTTCTCATCAATCAAGTTCAGTTGATCAAGTTGAGTTTGGATCCAATCGTCTTCACTCAGCCTTGCATCCTTCATAATTCTCAGAGAAGGGATCTGGACCTTAATAGGCAAGACAACTTCCATACCATATACCATAGAGTAAGGTGTTTCCTTGGTTGATGTGCGCGCCATGGTATGATAACCATGGAGAGAGAATGGTAACATCTCATGTCAGTCCTTGTATGTCACTTTCATTTTCTGTATGATCCTTTTGATGTTCTTATTTGCGGCTTCGACAACACCATTCATCTTTGGCCGGTAAGGGGAAGAATTATGGTGCTGGATTTTGAATTGTGTGCACAATGCAGTTATCATGGTATTGTTGATATTCGTACCATTGTCTGTGATGATCCTCTCTGGGATACTGTACCGATAGATGAGATTATGTTTGATGAACCAGGCGACAACATTCTTGGTAACGGAAGCGAAAGAAGCTGCCCCAACCCACTTCGTGAAATAGTCAATGGCCACCAAGATAAAATGGTGTCCATTAGAGGTTGTGGGCTTGATTTATCCAATCATATCAATGCCCCACATCGTGAATGGCCAGGGAGCAGCCAGGACATTCAGAGGAACTGGAGGTACATGCACTTTGTCAGCATAGATCTGACACTTATGACAAGTTCGAGAGTGCTGATAGTAATCTACTTCCATGGTAGACCAATAATAACCTTCTCGTAGGATCTTCTTTGCCATTGTATGCCCACTGTAATGGGTGCCAAAAGTTCCTTCATGTAGATCAGCCATGATCTTTTCTGCCTCAACCTTGTCTATGAAACGAATTAATACAAAGTCGTGGTTGCATTTGTAGAGAATGCCATTACTAAGGAAGAACTTAGCAGAGAATCTCCTTAAGAACTTCTTATCATTGACTAAAGCTCCTTTCGGATACTCTTGAGCCTCGAGATACCTCTTGACTTCGTGGAACCAAGGTCGGTCCACTACTTTTTCAGTATTGATCTCGTGACCGTGAGCTGGTTCATCAATTCGTTCAATGGTGATCTGGGGAGCCTCGTTATCCCATTTTAGTTTAAACATGGACGACATTGTGGCTAGCGCGTCCGCTAGTTTATTTTCTTCTCGTGGGAAATGCTCGAAGGTAATCTTCTCAAAGTGTGGGATTAATGTCAACACATGTTCTTTGTAGGGGGTGAGGTTTGGGTACTTTGTGTCCCATTCTCCTTTGATCTGGCTGATGACCAAAGCTGAATCTCTGAATACACTTAAGGACTTGATCCCCAAATATATGGAAGCTTTGAGACCAAAAATGCATGCTTCGTACTCTGCCATGTTATTTGTACAGTTGAAACAGAGTCTTGGAGTAAAGGGAGTATGACATCCTTCCGGAGATATGAGTACAACACCAATGCCATTGCCGAGTGTGTTAGACAACCCATAAAAAACATGGGTCCATCGAGATCCTTGTTCAGGTCTGTCATATGGTATGGGTTCTTCACAATTGTTTACCATCATGATGTCTTCATTTGGGAATTCGAACTTCATGGGTTGGTAGTCATCCATAACTTGATGAGCAAGGTGATCGGCCAACACATTGCCCTTTATTGCTTTTTGGGTAGTGTACTGAATGTCATATTCCGTCAAGATCATCTGTCATCTTGTTATTCTCCCAGAGAGGGCAGGCTTCTCGAATATGTATTTTATTAGATCCATCTTGTATATCAATAATGTAGTATGGGTCAGTGTATACTGTCTTAACCGGCGAGCATCCCATGCCAGAGCGCAGCAAGTTTTCTCGAGCAGTGAATATCTTGTTTCACAGTCGGTAAACTTTTTGCTCAGGTAATAAATATCATGCTCTTTTTGTCCAGACTCTTCATGCTGCCCCAGCACACACCCGGTTGAATTTTCCAAAACAGTTAGATACATGATCAATGGTCTTCCCTTGACTGGTGGCATCAAAACAGGAGGCTCTTGTAGGTATTCTTTGATCTTGTCGAAGGAAGCTTGGCACTCATCATTCCATTTGACTACTTAATATTTCTTCAGTAATTTGAAGATTGGTTCACAAGTAGCGGTCATGTGAGAAATGAATCGGGAAATGTAGTTTAGCCGTCCTAAGAATCCTCTAACTTCCTTCTCGGTGCGAGGAGCGGGAATTTCTTGTATTGCTTTCACCTTGGCAGGAACCACTTTGATACCTTTACCGCTGGCGATAAAACCTAGGAGTTTACCGGACCTCACCCCAAATGTGCATTTATTCGGGTTTAACCTCAGCTTGTATTTCTTCAGTCTCTCAAACAGTTTCTGCAAATGATTAAGATGTTCCTCTTCAGTTTGGGATCTGGCGATCATGTCGTCCATATAGACCTTTATTTCGTGATGTATCATGTCATGAAATAGGGCTACCATGGCATGATGATAGGTTGCCCCAACGTTCTTCAACCCGAATGGCACAACCTTGTAACAGAATTTGCCCCAATGTGTGACAAAGTTTGTTTTCTCCATGTCCTCAGGCGCCATTTTGTTTTGATTGTAACCTGAGAAACTATCCATGAAGGAAAACACCTTATATTGTGTTGTATTGTCAACCAGAATATCGATGTGGGGAAGTGGGAAATCATCTTTAGGGCTTGCCCTATTCAAATCTCTGTAGTCCACGCACATGCGTACTTTTCCCTCCTTTTTAGGCACAGGAACAACATTGGCGACCCATTATGGATAAGAGGTGACGGCCAAGAATATGGCGTTGAATTTTTTCATGACTTCGGATTTGATCTTCTCTGACATGTCTGGTCGCATGCGACAGACTTTTTGCCTTACTGGAGGGCAGTCTTCTTTTGTTGGTAGACGATGTACCGCGATATCAGCATAAAGTCTTGGCATGTCTTCATATGACTAGGCAAAGACCTCAACATAATCATGTAGCAACTGAATCAGACGCTTCTTGACATTGGGTTCTAGATTGGCACCCACCTTGACTTCTTTCTTGTCCTCTTCGGTACCTAGGTTAATTGTGTCCACTGGTTCTTCGTGGGGCTGAATAGTCCTTTCTTCTTATTGTAGTAACCTGGCTAGTTCCCCTGGTACTTCACAATGTTCCTCACCTTCGTTTTCGGCTTGGTAGATTAGATCTTCAGAGTCACAAAAAGCCATAGCAGAATCGTTACCCATGGGATCCTGAGTGGATGTAGACCTGCATTTTGAATGTGAGTGTGTGTAAGAGTATAAATATCTTTGAAAGAGAAAAAATGTAAGAAAGAAAATCAAGGAGCACAAAGTTTGTATGCAAAAATGTCAATGATTCATTGATGACATATGAAAATGAGGTAACAACCCTTACAAATGGACCGTTGTGCCTCGGGTAAGACACAAGGTTTTAAAAGTCTGAATTGTTTAATTATTACAGGTCCGACAAAATTAAAAGATAATTATTGTTGGATAAAAGTAATTGGGACAAAATATTTAGCTTCCCAGTTGCTGATTCCTCCATTGACAGTTGGGAAAATCCATTCATCCAGGTCGTAGTTGTCCTCATCATCCTCTACTGCATTGACTCCGTGGTTGTTGATCTTCAAGGGTCGTCCCCCGGCACGAGCATGGCGTACAGCTTTCTGGGCTCCTGAAGTGAAACCCAAACCGAATATGTCAGATTTGTATAGGAAATCTGGGAGTTGGCCCCAAATAGTGCACCTACCTTCTTCGATTACTGCCTTGGCATCTTTTAGGGAAGACATCTTTAGTGGAGGTCTTGTAATCTTCGAGACTTGGGAAACAGCCTTGGTTGCAGCCACAGTTTGTAGGACTTCCTCGAAGTGCCTAAACAGAGTTTCAATGAATTCACCATTCAATTCCACGTATCTGAAGTAGTTTAAGTGACTGACCATATATTCCTCTTCTCCATGGACAGTAATGATTTTCCCCTCGATTGGATATTTCAGCATTTGATGTAATGTAGAGGTGACGACACCAGCATTGTGAATCCATGGTCGGCCCAATAAGCAGGAATGGGAAGGGTGAATGTCCATCACGTAAAAAGTTGAATCAAAGGTTTGAGTTCCAACCTTAATGGGGATGTCTACCTCTCCATGCACCATTCTCTTTGAACCGTCGAAGGCCCTTACCACTATTTTGTTGGGTTTTAAGGCCAAACCTTCATAGTCAAGTCTATCAAGAGCCTTCTTAGGCAGCACATTCAAAGACGAACCGGTATCAACCAAGACATGGGCCAAAGTTGTGCCCCTGCATTCGACAAAGACATGCAATGCCTCATTGTGCTTCCTCTCTCTAGGTGTCAAGTCAGCGTCAAAAAAGCCTAAACCATTGTCAGCGGTTAAATTGGCCACGCAGTCTTGGAACTGATCATCAGAGGTTTCTTGTGTTACATGGGCGGTTTTAAGAAATTTCACCAAGGACTTCGCATGAGCCTCGGAGCACAACAATAAAGCCAGCATGGAAATCTTTAACGGAGTCTGCCCTAGCTGTTCGACTACGTTGTAGTCGCTTCTCTTTATAATTTTCAGAATTTCTTCCATCTCCTTTTGGGAGGCCTCAGGGATAGATACTATTTGCGCCTTCATTCGGAAAGGCTCAACCAGAATGCCTTTGACCCGAGTCTCGGTTATCTCGGTGGTAGGAGTGTCAGCAGGGGTAACCAAAGGGATTGTAGTAGTAGTAGTGTCAACAGGAACAGGAACATGGATGATCACAGGACCGTTAACAGTCTTCGAAGGAGAAATCTATGGAGATAAAATTCTTCCACTTCGGGTTATCTTGTTGGTTCTGGAAATGTTACCGATGTCGGGGTTAGCCTTCTTAAGAATCGAGTCTTCATCAGCCAGCCAATCTTGCTTGACGTCGTGATAGTAGACGTCGCCCCCATAGTTCCATGGGACAGTTTTATCTGATGAGTACGGGATTGGACCTGGCATAGTAATTATCAGTGGAGCTACTTTAGGAACTGATGTAATCCTAACGGGTCTTTTGGTGGATACCCTGGAAGAATTGACGGAAATGGTTACTATTGAAACATCATTGTAAGAAATGGTTGAAACGGGAGTCTTTTCAAACAAAATCTATTTGTCATCCATTAGGAGCTGAACACCTGCTTTCAATAAATGACAACTAGTTGGTAGGGATAAACAGAAGTGGCAGCCTTCATCACAGCCTAGAAATAAACAAGCCTTCAATAGGTTCTTCTTGACGGTCAAGAGAGGAGTAACAAGTTCATCAACAACAGTAACAAACATATCATCTTCGACAACATTAACACCATGTCCATGCTTGGGCATAGGAGCGGTGATAACATTTGGGATCTCAAGAGCATCAAACTAAATTTCTTTTGCTTCAAGAAGGTCTTGCACCTTATTTTTCAAAGCCCAACAGTTGTTGGTATCATGGCCGGGGCTTTCTGAATGGTAAGCACAGCGAGAATTAGGATGGTAGTGAGGAGAGTTTATGTTAGGATTCTTCGGAGATTCTTTCAAAGTTACTAGATTAGATCTCAACAAATGTGGCAGGACTTGAGATAGTGTCATATTAATCTGGGTAAATTATCTTACTGGCCTTTCTGTTCTAGGCTGATCGTTCCTTTGTTGAGTAGGTGCAGGCTTAGGGATCATGACAGCCCCTACCATTGGTCGGTGTTCAGTCCTATCTTGATTTCTTTGAGGATACACAGCACCGACTTCTCTCTTCCCAATAAATGGTTTTCTTACAGCGGAGGAGGATGTGTCTTTCTGGATCTTCGCATTCTTAATCCCAGCTTCCACTCTTTCTTTGGTCAAGATTAATTCAGTGAAACCTGCTGAAGAGCTTCCAATTAGATGATTGAAGAGAGGACCGGACAGGGTACCCAAGAACATATCTACTAGTTCTCTTTCAGAAAGGGGAGGCTGGACTCTTCCTGTTAAGTCTCTCCATTTCTGAGCGTAGTCTTTGAAACCTTCACTTGAAACCATAGCCATACTCTGGAGTTGAGTACGGGTAGGAGCAAGGTCTATGTTGTACTGATATTTTTTATAAAAAGCAGCGGCAAGGTCTTCCCAATTATGGATATTAGCCCTTTCCAGTTGATAGAACCAATCAAGCTGAGTTCTCGATAGACTGTCTTGAAAGAAGTGTACCCACAAATCTCTGTCAGTAGTGTGAGGCTGTATCTTTCTCACATACGATCAGAGATGCATTTTGGGACACGAAAATCTGTCGTATTTAGCAAATATTGGTGCCTTGAATTTTGGTGGAATGACAATTCCAGACACCAAACCCATCTCTTCAAAGTCTAGCCCGGGCACTTTCTGAATTTCCATTGCGCTTAGTCGTTCTTCCAGATGTTTGTATTTGTCGCCGGCCGGGGGATACTGCTCTTCAGAGTAATCCTCTTCTTCTTCCTCTTCAGATTCTGGCTGGACAATCTCTTCTCTTCCTTTCCCTTCTTGATTATCTTTTTCACCAGATGATGTTGCAAAGTCTAGGGTTCGTCTGGCTTATCCTTGGAACCTTCTCCCCATATTCAGAACTCGGGTTATTTTCTTTGTTTTCTTCTTATTTTCTTCAATCAGCAAGGTTTTCAAATCTTCTTGTCCTTTGGCTAGAGTCAAGAACATCTGTTGAAATTGAGCATTTTGCGCCTGAAGGTCTTTTACTGTCTGCTCGAGATCCATCTTACTGAAATAAACAGTAGAAAGATGAGGAGACTTGTCGTAAGAAACCTGCTTATGTTATGATGAATGGTACATGCATATGCAATGATTTCAAGGAAATTAGAGATTTAAATTTGCTTTAGACCAAAAAGGAACACAAGTTATATTAATAAGTCAAAGTTTGAGTACATCATGCCTCTTTAGGCTTACAAAGAAAATACAAGAAACTTTAAGATGAAAAAGTTGTGCCCATCCTCTTTGGCGCGATGTATGCGTTCTGACTTCACTCCTCATGAAGCTGCTTGGTGAGTTCCAAAACCTTATTCCCGCTGGTGTAGAATTGGGCCTCAAAAGTTTCTCGCTCCCCTTTAAGCTGTACCCAATCTCTTTTCAAGTCTTCAAGAGAGGTGGGCATGTCAGGATGCAGGATAGTGTACGGGACATCTCCTTCTATAATAGGCTCTATATTAACCGAGAGAATAGAGGCATAAGGAATCATAAGACTTTGAGCACGAGCTTGTACCCATTTGAGATAATGCTCAAGAGGGATGGAATTCTTGTGCCCCAGTTTCTTGCTATCAACTCTATGTACCATGCCCCAAGCTCTCATGAACCTTTTGCGGTAATCCTGAGCATCATTCTCGTAGTCGAAGGTGATTCCTTAAATAAGTGCATCATGAGGACCACCCCTTCTTGCATATCCAAATTGTCATAGTGCCAAACAAGGCTTGTAACTGATTGCTTCCCCTAATGCCTAAAAGAGGGACATTAGGGAATTCACCACAACAATCGATAATGGTAACATTCTCCGAGGACCGGGGACACCAATGAATGCCTGAATGTGTAAGAGTCATCAGCCTTTGAGACCATCTCAAACCTTATTCATTCTTCGAGATGGATCGGGGCTAGGTGCTAAATAAACCACCTAGCCAAAAGAGGTGTGTAACACAGAAGGGTTCCTCTCCTCTTTATAGAGCGAGTATGCAACGAATGTAGGATATCTCCGAGCAGAGTAGGTACGGGGTTACGTGACAGGAAAATCTTAATCACATTCACGTCTATGAGTTGGTCCGGATTAGGAAACAATACCAAAACATAGATGAGAAGAGCTAACACCTCTTCAAAAACTTGTAAGTCCAAGGTATCCCAGAAATGGTGAGCTTTCTCGAATAAGAATTTAGCCAAAAAAACCTTTGACACCTTTCCTGGTTTCCCAATTTGCCACTACGTCAGACCGTTGTAAGGACAAATCTTTGGCAATATCTTCAAGTTTAGGGTCTCTTTCCATACCATTGAAAGGTACCTCATTAAGGATAGGAACCTCCAACAACAGAGAAAACTCTTCCATAGTAGGCACTAACTGGTAATCCGGGAAAAGTGAAGCAGTGATGGAGAGGGTCAAAGAACTGAAAGAGCACTTTTAACATTTCTTCATCAGGGTTTGAAGTGACAAAGTTGAGAAGTCTAACATGTCTTTTTGTGAATGGAGAGCTTCCGGGAACCCTTGATGCCAATTCTTTAAGCTGAGGAGTTACTTTTACCAGACTGATTTAGATAGTGAATCTGCGGGCGAGAGCCATGTCATACAAAACAAGACAAAAATAAACCCTAAGAATCCTTGAAATGGTTAGTATGACATGATATGTTATGATGTCATGACTATGCTCAGATATAGCATATAAGCACAAGAAAATCACACAAAGACCTTAGGTTTAAGGCTTGCATGGGTTTTAGGGTGATACCCTCTTGAAGTTGGATTGGTTCAACCTGTCCTAAATACAGTAACCAGGTTCTAAGGGATCTCAATATGACCGGTCTTTCCCCCAATTCTCGTTCTTATAGACAATTAACTTTCCACCAAACAAAATTCAAGGGTCAAACCTCAATGAGTGTAGTATCGAGTATCAACCGACTTTGGGTTTACACCAAAGACATCTATCTCACTACGTCCTAAAAAGCCAAGTTGGTCAATTAAGGTGCTAAAGTCAGTTGATGCTTTATGACACCACGCGGTGGCACCGTATTCTCCTTGATTTACTCAAGGGCTATTGGTACACACCAAAGTATCGCATCAACGTAGCTATTGTTTCAACCGTGTCGGTATACCCCGCACAGTTCCCTCACAGTTTATTGCTACTTACCTAAAAAGGTGCCCCAAATCCGGGTGTAGGATTAAAACAAACCCAAACAAGGAACCATAATATAAAGCATGCAAGTCAAACAAAGAAAGCAAAAAAATATGATCTAGCCCTAAGGTAACCCCACTTTTATAAATCTCCCTAACAGAGTCGCCAGTTTTGTGATACGGTGGGAGAACTGACTTGGGTGTTTTGCGTTTGATCGCAAATGTTGCGGTTAGCAAGAGTCACCACCGACTTTTCTTTTATCCAAAAGGAAAGATGAAAAAGCATAGGAAATACCTTTGATATGTTTTCTTGAGTTCGGGGGGTAGACTATGAAAAGGGAAGGTATTAGCACCCTTTTCATCCATGGTTTTCCATGGATCTTAGTTACTTTCTAGATCACTTGTTTTTGTTTGAAAAATGTGCTTTGTGTGGTTTGTTTTTAAAAGTATTTTGTAAATAGGCCATTGTCTAGGCAAACTTTTGTAATGATTCTCATTCGTAAGAATGTATACAAAGGTGTTGATCTTTTGAAAATGTTTTCATGTTTTGAAAGATATTTTGGTGTTTGTTTTGAAAATAGAAAGGATGTTTTGTTTTGAAATAGAGCAGGTATCTAGGAACATTCTACCTACTCAAAAGTCTTTCATGTTCATTTCCTTTTTCCTTTGACATTGTTATCTTACCATTTATTTGGTAAGTAACCCTATCTTGTTATTTCTTTTTTTAGGGACTAAGATCATTTTGAAAAGGCAACATAGATAGCGTCATCGAGGGACTATGATCTTGTATTTTGCTTGTCTGTGCCAAGATACCTTACATGCATAATATTGTCATTTTGTAAGGCAACCAAATGGATTTACCCTAGGGGTGTTTGTGTGCAAGTGTATTTATTTTCATGCTTGATTTGTCTTTGATTAGGGTTTCCTATTGATTGGTTTTAGTCTTTCCATACAAAACCCTAATTACTAGCATTTGTATATAAAGCGATATAGAAAGCACAAGCAAATCACACAAAGACCTTAGGTTTAAGGCTT
The DNA here is from genome assembly GCA_948472305.1 of Vicia faba. Lineage (NCBI taxonomy): Eukaryota > Viridiplantae > Streptophyta > Magnoliopsida > Fabales > Fabaceae > Vicia > Vicia faba. The sequence goes on from OX451736.1 coordinate 327,224,415, forward strand.
GCATGGGTTTTAAAGTAATACCCTCTTGAATTTTGATTTGTTCAACCTGTCTAAGAATAGTAACCGGGTTCTAAGGGATCTTAATATCACTGATCTTTCCCACAATTTTCGTTCCGATAGACAACTGACTTATCACCAAATAAAACTCAAGAGTCAAACCTCAATGAGTGTAGCATCGAGTATCAACCGACTTTGGGAATACACCAAAGACGGCCATCTCACTACGTCCTAATAGCCAAGTTGTTCAATTAAGGTTCTAAGGTCAGTTGACGCTTCATGTCACCATGCAGCGGCCCCGTATTCTCCTTGATTAACTCAAGGGCTACCAGTACCAACCAAAGTGTCGCATCAATGTAGCCATCGCTTCAACCGTGTTGGTATACCCCGCACAGTTTCCATGATCTATTGTTACTTACCTAAAAGGTTTCCCTAGATCCGGGTGTAGGATCTATAGTAACACAAACAATACCCTTAAAAGTAAAGCAATCAAAACAAAGAAAACAGATTAGAAATGAACTAGACCCTAAGGTAAACCCCACTTTTATTATTATTCCCCAGCAGAGTCGCATGTTCTATGATATAGTGGCAGAACCGACTATTATATTGGTTTGCGTTTTTTGTTCGTAAATGTCGCGGTAAGCAAGAGTCGCCACCAACTTTTCTTTTATCCAACAAAGGAAAGGGTGAAAAGAACAGAAAAAGACCTTTTTTGAGATTTTCCTAGTAAGGGGGGTAGATTATGGAAACGGAAGGTGTTAGCACCCTTTCTATCTGTGGTTTTCCACAGCCTCTTAGGTACTTGCTCATTTTTGAAAACTGTTTTCGTGTTTGTGTGTTTTGAAAGATTTTGTTTGCTTTATGATAACTCTTGTATCAGTCCTCAAGAGTGTGATCAAGCGTTTTTGAAAGTAGTTTTTGAAAGTGTGTAAGTGTAAAAAAAAGAATCAGATTTGAGCAAGTACTTAATATCTATCTACCTACTCGAAAAAGGATGTTCTTTTCCTCATTTACTTTAGACAATGCTATCCTACTATTAGTGAGTAGGTAGCCCTATCGTTGGATGTTGAGGGACTATCGAAAGGGACATTTATGGTCATTGAAGGCAACATGTAAGGATACCTTAGCATTTCGAAGGGACTTTCATCATATAGGCAACATCGAGGGTCAAGATCATTTCTCGTAGGAAACTCGAGGGACATTAAGGGACCATGATTTTTTTTAAACTGAGTTTCTTTGCTAAGATATTCCTACGTTCGAGGGACATGACCATTTCTGAAGGCAACCAAAGTGGGAAATACCCTAGGGGTGCAAGTGTGCGACAGTGTGCTTTTTTCATATATTTTATCTTGAAGTTAATAATCTAATGATTAATTGATTAATTCTTGTCATGCACGCCTAATTTACTAACAGTTTATATACAAGCGCATAAGAAATATAAAGGCGAGAAATAAAGTTCCTACAGCTATTACAAGGCTTTGGCATAGTTACATAAATAATGACTTAAACGTAAAGTGTGGAAATAAAAAAACCTAATTAAGCTATTACAAACTGGGCACAGTTACATAAATAATAAAAAATAATCGTATGGAAAATAACACGCAAAAATTGATATGAGAATAAGTTTTACACCCTAAAAATCTAATTGCCTATTAAAAATAATTTGGTGTTTTTTATATAAAAAAATTGAAATTTAACCTAATCTCTAATTAATTTTGAGGAAAACAAATTAAATTAAATTAAATTAATTTGCAAAATTATTTTTTCTTAAAAAAAACTCTGAATCCTATTTTTGATGATTTTCTTATTTTATGATTTTAAAAAAATGAATAAACAAAAATATAAACTAATTAAAAAATTAAATAAAATAACTAAAAGAAGATGGGCCTAGGGGTGAAAAAGGAAACTGGGGGTGTGACTGGCAATTCGCTAGGCCCAGATTTGTACAAGCCCAATTGCTTGCGCCTGATCCAGTGAGGGATGCATTTGAGAGTTCACCGTGGGGACTGCATGTTGGGCGTTAGATGTGGCTCTATGGACATTGGATGATGCATATTTGATGTTACATGGTGGACACGCTAGGACCCAAAACACAAGATCTTCAAATAACTTTTTGGAAAAAAACAAAATTCCAGACCTGGGTATCGAACCCAAGTCTCTCACTTTGCACCCTTATGCTTTTGCCATCTGCGCTGCTGGATCATTCATGTATATAAACAAAACAAAATTATATAATGTAAAACAAGGACAACTGCTGAGTTGTCAAACACGCGCCAACAAGTGGGGTCTCTGCATTTCAAATAGTCCAATCAGGCGCAGAGAGAGGGAGAGTCATTGAATCCAGCCAATGGGATGTTGTCCTTCTGTCACGCCAGTTGGTTGACTCAAGACCGTCCAGTCCAACCACCGGGGCCGATGGTTTCCACCGTCTTCTCTGTTGGAGCCACCTGGAAAAGTGGCCAAACAAAAAAACAAAGTATGCAAATTGACTTAAAAATATCTGCTGATCATGAATACGGCCTCAAAAATGGCTAATTCCTCCTACATCATAGGGTTTGAATCTAAAACCCTAACGGAGGTCATCCATGGCACAATATGATTCCAGGCCCTATGGTCTCATGTAATACGTTAAAAAGCCAGCAAACATGATTAGCAACATGAATATAAACTTAAACAAAATTTATATGGCCTAATGTGAAAGGTTGAGATCCAAGAATTTACCAAAAAGGTTGAGGTTTGGTTGGGGAATCTCAGGGTGTTTCAGGCGTGTGTGAGGACTGACTTGTCTTCCTGGGAACCTCAGGATGAAGATGGAGTGCTTGGGACTGACTGAGGGAGGCTAGATCGTATGAATCAAGGTTACACTTGTTTGAAGATTTTTGAAACTTTTCTAGGGCTTTCTGTAGCAGTTGCGCCTATGCATTAGGTCTGGACTTGTTGTGTATATATAGTGTATCTTATTAGGTTAAAACACAGCCTAGAAGAATCAATTCTAATCATGTTTTTTAAAGCATAAAGATTTGCTTCAAAACTTTCTAAAAGCAGAAGATCTCCTTCACCTTTTGTCCCATGCGTTTTGCTTTGACATGCCATCCTATCTTATCCCTTATTTGATGAGAAAAAGATTCTCAAATCATATCTTACATAATTTCCATTATTTATTTATTTAATTTTGTATTTTAATTGATAAAATATCAAAATAAATAATATAAGTAATAAAATAATGTATGAATGAGCTCCAAGGTCGTGGGGCCATGTTGTAACTAAGTTTCAAGCATGAAAACACGGGCCCATTTGGAAAAAATTCAAGTTTGGTCAATATTGGCTTCATGCACATTTCCAAAAATTGGTCAACTTTAGCAATGCATATCTCTCTCATTTTTAACCCTAAGAGGGTGTTATTGGACATTTTGGAGAGATTAGGATGTCCTCTAGACAACCATTTTGGTTTCATTTCAATTGGATCTTCCATGGTCATGTAAGGAGCTTTGACCCAAAAGGTGTTTTTGTTGACTTTTTGAAAGGACCTATAATGTATGAGCTTGTATCTTTTGATTGAGTCATTTATTGAACTTGTGGGATGAGGAGAAGTTGTAGGGAACTGGATTTTCTTCAAAATGGGCCTTGGTGGAAAACTTTCTAATAAAGTATGAGAAAGTTATGCTTGGTCAAAGTTATGCTTGCCATTTTTTACTTTTGATGAGTTACGGGCATTTTTTGAGGAATCATTATCAACCCTTGATCAAATGATGGATATCACTTGAAAATATTGATGTTGACTAAAAATCTTGAAGTTTGACTGTATTTGGGCCACAATTGACTTTTGACCTAGTATAGTTGATTTCCAGGCATTTGAGCAGTAGACCGAGCAAACTTGTTGTTCAAGGCATGACATTTAGCATGGGTGATCTTGAGGATATATTAGGACAATGGATAAAATTTGGTATCCTTGGGACTCATACATCTTGCTTAAATTGAAACCCTAGTTGAGGTATATTGCCTTTAGGGGGAGAGTTTTCCTAGTCAATACTTAGTCATCCTAGGGAAAGTTGGGGACCTCTAGAGGCATACCTTGAGTGAAATGAGAGGGAAATTTTTGGGGTACAGAACCAACAAAGGAAAGGATGAAAAGAATAGAAAAAGACCTTTTGAGAGTTTTCTGAGTAAGAGGGGTAGATTATGAAAAGGGAAGGTGTTAACACCCTTTCCTTCCGTAGTTATCTACGGGCTCTTAGATGCTTAGCTCATTTTGAAATACCTTGTGCTTTGTGTGTTTTGAAAAGTATTTTGGAAAGCGCCTTAGTGCGACGTACTTTATAATGTTTCTCGGAATAGTAGAGAACGTATACAAAGTGTTTGAAAATGTTTTTTGAAAGAAGTTTTTTTGTGCAAGTGCAAAAATTGTTTGAGCAAGCATCTAACATCTATCTACTTTACTCGAAAGGTTGTTCTTTTCCTCTTTTCCTCTAGACAATACTATCCTACTATTAGTGAGTAGGTAGCCCTAGTTGTTGGATGTTTAAGGGACATTTGAAAGGACGTTTATATAATCACAAAGGCAATTGGACAAGAAACCTTAGTAAGTACCCTAGGGTTTTAAAGATCATTTTACCGAGGCAACACGAGAGGGTCATCGAGGTACTTATGATCTTTAAACCGGAGGGTATCCACTAAAATATCTCACGTTTCGAGAGTTGTGATTGTTTTTCCGAAGGCAACCAAAGTAGGGTACCCTAGAGGTGTACATGTGCAATTGTGTTATATTCAGTTATTTACCTTTGCATTTAGGTTTTCTAGCATTTTGTTTTATTCTTTCCATACAATCCTATTAACATGCATCTAAACAGTTAATACTTTGCAGTAATTAAAAGTGTGAAAATATAAATCTAGCTATTACAAGGCTTCGGGGAGGGGGGATTATTACAAGTCCAAAAATGGGGAAAAATAAAGAAAGCAAAGAAGTAAAAAAAAGTCCTAATTAATTCTATTACATCCCAGTAGGAAGATACAAAAATGTGAAAATAAAACGTGAAAAGTAATAATGTGCACGAATTGAAAGGAACGTCTAAAACCTTGACAAATATTAAGTTAAAAGAACATCTTTTTTGTTGTTTTTGTTTATTTGTGAAAATGGTTTGAATAAAAATTAGACTAATTAATTAATTAAAATAAAAAAAAAAGAAGAAATTATTAATTAAGACTAATTCTAACAAAACCTAATATTTTTGGTATTTTTATTATTTAAGAAAACATTAAAATTTTCACCTAATTCTAATTGTTTTTAATTTATGAAAAGAAACCAAAATAATTAATTAGATTAATTTATGAAAACTAAAATTGAATAAAATAAAACCTAGATTTAAGTTTTTATATTTTCTGATTTTATGATTAAATAATAAATGATTTGAAAATAAAACAATTAAATAAACAAAAATAAAATAGAGAAAAGAATTTGAATGGGCCTAGTATGTGAAGCTGAAAGAGGGGGGTGCAGACTGGAATTCGCTCGACCCAAAAATTAAGCAAGCCCAAGCCACGCTGGGATCTGGTGAGGAATGCTTTGAAGAATGCACGGTGGTCTGCTCGTTTGGGTACATTGGATCTAGATCAGCTATGATCTGATAGCTTAGATTGATGGTTCATGATGCACGCGTGGGATATGCCAGCACTACATCTGTAAACAATATGTTAGAAAAAGGAAAATGCATGACCTGGGACTCGAACCCAGTCCTCTCCTTCATATATTTGAAAACAATAAAATAACAAAATATATGAAACAAGGTCAGGAATATATTTGAAATAAAAAATGCGTGTGTTGACTGGATAGACCAATAGGGAAGAGGCGTGTATGCTGCGCAGTCAGCCCACCGGAGTCAACTCTCCGGTTGTCTTCTCCGGTGGGCCAAAAACTTGACATGTAAAAACAATGAGATTCAGAGATCAAGACCTACCCTACCCTCTTATATTTTCTACCTGATTCCAAATTTGAGGTCCATTTGTCGTGAAACAGCCTAGATTTTGAGATCTGAAGGTACCAATTTCAAATGCCCTAGTAATGGCATTTTGTGATTTGGGCACTGAAACTCACATGAATTACGTTAAAACATTCATAAACAATGATAATAACATGAATATGCAATCAAAAGAGATTTAAATTAAAGATTAAATGAGTTTGAGATCCAAATTTTTTTACCAAATGGAAGAATCGGATGAGCGTGTTTTTGCATGCGTTTCAATTTCTTAAGGCCTGGGAATCACTCCTGTGACCTTCATGGAGTGAATAGTGGACTTGGTTTGGACTGAGGAAACTTGCACCATGTGTTTTGAATTTGACAACTTTGATGTATTTTTTGTGATTTTCGTGTGGCTCTTTGAGGTGGTTTCTGCATGTTCTTTAGGTCTGATTTTGCTGTATATATGTAGTGGGAAAGATTAGGTTAACAAATATGATTCTAATATTTGTACATTATTGTGATACGGTGGCAGAACCGATTGTTTTGGAAAATGCTGGTTTGCGTTTTGCGTTTGTGTTCGCAAAATGTCGCGGTAAGCAAGAGTCGCCAACGAATTTTATTTTATCCAACTGGAAAGGAAAAAAGAACAGAAAAATTCCTTTTTTGAGATTTTGAGTACGGGGGGTAGATTATAGAAAGAGAAGGTATTAGCACCCTTTCTATCCGTGGTTTTCCACGGGCTCTTAGGTACTTGCTCATCTTTTTAAAATTGCTTGTGTGTTTGTTTTGAATTTTTTTTGTTTTACTTCGTTTTAACCCTTGCTTCTGTCTTCAAGAGTGTTACGAAGTGTTTTTGAAAACTTTGTTTGAAAAAAGTGTAAGTGTGAAAATTTTGATTTTTGAGCAAGTACCTACTAGCATCTACCTACTCGAAAACGGATTGTTTCTATTCTCGTTTCCTTTAGACAATGCTATCCTACTATTGAGAAATATGTAGCATCGTTGTTGGAGTTGTAAGGGTCAATTTGTAAGGGACGTACGATCACTAAAGCAATGTTAGGACGTCTTAGTAATAACCCTAATGTCTTAAGATCATATTCGAGGCAACATTTCCGAGGCAACTTTTCTGAGGCAACTTTTCCGAATGGGACATTTGATCTTTGCTTAGACAGGAGGGAAACCACTAAAATACCCTATACTTAATGATCGTTTACCGAAGGCAACCGAAGTGAGAGTATACCCTAAGAGTGCGCATGTGCGAGTGTTTTGATTTCAGTTATTATCTTTTCACATTAGGGTTTTCTAGCCATTTTAAATTAACATGCAATCTTGTCATACAATCCTATTAACATACATCTAAGCAGTTAATATTTGCGAGAATTAAAATGCGAGAAATAAAACCTACGCTATTACAAGGCTTCGGGGAGGGGGATTAATTACATAGCCAAAAAAACCCGTAAAACGATAAAAAAAAATCCTAGATTAAACTATTACATACCATGAGCAGTTACATTAATATTTGCAAAAATAATAAGCGCGCGCGATGAATCAAAACGAGAGGATTAGGGTTTTGACCCCGACTAAGCCTAATTAAAAGGAAAATCATTTTTTGTGGTTTTTGATTATTTTGAGAAAAGTAAGGTTTAATTGGATGAATAAAAAAAACCTAATTACTAATTAATTTAAATTAAGTAAAATAATTAAATTAACCTACTTTCGTATTTTTGGTTTTTAGAAAAGAAATTAAATCACAAGTCTAACCCTATTTTTTTCTAATTGATTTTAATTACGAAAAGGTTAGAATTACCCTAAATTAAATTAAAACTAATATTAAATTAAATTTTATAAAATAAAAAACCTAATTCTAAATTTGTGAAATTGATTTTATGATTTTTTGTGAAAAAAAAGAAATTAATCTTGGTTAAAAAACATTTAAACAAAATAAATTAAATAAAATAAAAATAAAAAAGAATGAATAAGAATGGGCCCGATGTTAGCAAAAGGGGGGTGAGACTTGCAATCCCGAGCCCAATAACTCCTGGCCTGTTTTGACTTTTTCAATCCCATGTGTGCGCTTGACTCATGCCTATGGTGGACCTTCATTCGGAAGGCCTTAGATATGGCTTGTTGAAGATCTGCTGGCTGGGTGTTAATGATGTATGGCAGGCATATTATGTACATGTGTACCTGATCATGCAAGACAAAATAATAGAAAGCAAAGTTGGGGACTTGGGAATCAAACCCAGGCCCTTGAGCACTATCACACTGCATGCTTACCATCTGAGTTGGCCACGTTATTTGTACAAACAACAACAAGCAAACATTATATGATAAAACAAGTGGTTAAACTCAAACAACGCGTGAAATTTGAATGGGCGAGTCATGGAGCGCCACGTTATCCTTTTTCTTCCTCCCACCGTTGCTAAAAGTTTCTTAACTTTTACCTACGGTCACCTGGGTGTAGGTACAACCCTGTGCTTCTCCAAAATTTCATACAGGCATGATAAATCCCAACCAATGGTACCAATCAACTCGTTGTAACCTCACGAGCATCATGGTACCATTATCCATGGCCAATTGTTCCTGTACAGAAAACCCTAAAAACGAAGCAAGAACCCTAACTATGGCATCTTGGTGTATAGTCAGTAAAAACGCAATTGGATATAATCAATAGCTTGCAAATAACTCAAGGATTAAGAATATGCTAATAAATCACGTTAAAGATGCCAGAATGATGGTATTCGGTTTCAAGAAAATATGAAAACCGTATGGTACTTACAGTGCAATTCTGAACATGGGAAAGCTTGTTAATGGTTGAAACACGTTCCTAGGATGTCCAACAAACGTTTGGGATGGTTAGAATGCTTTGAATTGATCTGAAACGTGGAAATCAGTTTGCCACTTTTCTTCAATTTTTTGAAATTGCTCTCTCTTGTACACGCCTCCAATCTCATGTTTTTGATCTGCAAATGTTCCTTATGTACCCTACAATGAATTAGGGTTGCAAACTTGTTTCAAATCTTCTCCAATTATGATCATTGATTCATGATTTGATCCTTTGTGCAAATATTTCCAAATCAAGCAAAATGCAATCTTTTGTGTCCATTTGAACCTTGCACGGTTTTATCTCACTTCCAGCTGTGTAATAGGCCTAAACATGCACAAAATCTCAAGCTTTGATTAGTTTTTGATATTTTCATGATTTTATTTTGATTTTATTTAATTTAATTGAAATAAAATCAAAATAAATGACAAAAATAAAAGAATGACAAGTGGAAGGGCTCGTGGGTCAAATTAAAAACTCAGTGCAAGCATAAAACGTTGGGCCCATTTGGCAAAAAATGCAATTTTGGGCACAATTGGCTTTTGGCAATTTTGCAAAAAGGGTCAACTTGGCCAATGCATAACTCCCTCAATTTTGACCCTATAGAGGTGTCCTTGGACTTTTTAGAAAGCTTGAGATGTCTTCTAAGCAACCCTTTTGGTCTCATCTCAATTGAGTCTTCCATGTTCATGTATTAAGCTTTGACCCAAAAGGTGTTTTTGTTGACTTTTCAAAATGACCTATAATGTCCAAATTCATATCTTCTTGTGAGTGCATATTCTGAACTTGGGAGATGAATATGAATTGTAGGGAATTGCATCCTATTAAAAATGAGCTTTGGATGGGTCATTTTTTATAAAGTATGAGAAATTTATGCTTGGTCAAAGTTGAGTTGACTTTTCCTACAAAACCCTAATTTAGCAACTTTTGGGTTTTGATGAATTGTGAGCAATCCTTGATGAATCATGATCAAACCTTGATCAAATGATGAATAATACTTCAAAATGAGAATGTTGACCAAAAATCTTGAAGTTTGACTGTGTTTGGGACACAATTGACTTTTGCCCTAGCACATTCGATTTTCAGGCCTTTGAGCAATTGACTGAGCAAACTTCCTCTGCAAGGCTTGAAACTTGACATGGATGATCTTGAGAACATATTAGGTCAATAGTGAGAATTTGGGATCCTTTGGACTTAAGCATCTTGATGCAAAATGAAGCCCTAATTTGGGGTAGACTGCCTTATTAGAGAGTTTGTCTGGTCAACCCTCGGACTTCCTTGAGTAATTTGAGGACCTCATTTGAAATGTATTGAGAAATATGGGGAGGGAAAATTTTGGGGTAAAACAGCTGCCCCTGTTCAATCTTCTTAAACATGAGGATGTAGATTGGCTTGTCTGCCTTTCGTGATCCAAAGGTGGGAGATGATTGAACACCAGAGTGCCCAGAAATTTGCACTCGCATGAAGTGGTACTGGTCTTGAAATGTCGAGAATGGGCTTATAGATGCCATTTGGAAGTAAATGAAGGAAGATGGGCTTAAAAGATGCCATCAGAAGAAGTGTCGATCGCATAAGAGATTCCTTTGCGAGAACCCGTATACCTGTTGTTGAGGAGGACTACGTTAGGGAACGCTGTTCTTTGTCTTGGGAGAGATAGAGTTTTAGGAACTTCAGTTGTCTGTTACTCTATTGGGGAATCATCTCTTAGTCGAGGAGGTGAAAATGAACTACTATCTGGTCGTGCTCCATGCTTCACAGTGATTTGCTGAGAAAAATAAGACTGATTGCTATATGGTCGTGCTCCAGGATTTACAGTGACTTACTGGGGAGATGAGATTAAAGTTGCTATCTGGTCGTAGTCCAGGCTTTGCAATTTCTCAATTCTTATCTGGTCGTGCTCCAGGCTTCAGAAGGAATCAAGTGGTTATCCGGTCAAATCCGGGCTTTCAACTTGAATTTAAGGCCTACTAATATCCGGTCGATTTCCGGGCTTCATAGTATAAGGCCGGGTAAACTGCTATTTGGTCGTGCTCCAAGCTTCATAGTACCTTACACTATTATTTGGTCGTGTCCCAGGCTTCAGTGTGTTTTGCCGCTATCTGGTTATAATCCAGGCTTCACAGTGTCTTATACCATTATCTGGTCGATTCTAGGCTTCATCGTATCTTGTATTGCTATCTGGTCGATTTCCAGGCTTCACAATAACTTGTTGAGGGTTAAGCTATTTTCCAGTCGATTCACGGGCTTCATAGCTTGTATTTAAGACATACCACTATCGGGTCGATTCCAGGCTTCATAGTATTCTGGAGATATCAAGATATTATCCGGTCGATTTGCGGGCTTCATAGCTTGAACTGGGACAAATCTTAGTATCGATTTGACTGAACCAGAGACAAATTGTAAGAACTTCATTGTATCTTTCCCTGAAAGGTAAAGATTTAGTTGTATGTAATGTCATGATGTATGAAATGTATTGAGAAATGATGTTCTCAAAATAAATGAGATTGTGTTGTATGATGCATATGCGCATGCCATGATGTATGGATATGTAATGTTTTTGCGATGTTCTCGGGTTGGGGAGAATAAATCCTGGACTGCTATTGGAGAATATAAGGAGTTGAGTTCCTCGTTCTCGTTGGGGATAGTGACCGAAGATGATTAGCTGGAGACTTGCGTCCGTTTTGCTCGAGAATAAATCACCGGGAGAGACTCTGTTTAAGAATAACCCTGTGGGAGAATGACTCTGTGGGGAAGAGAGATACTTTGTTGGTCGATCTGCCGATTTGGAGAAATAAACTCAGTTGGGGATGAATTACCGTTGCTGGTGATGATGAACTCTGTCGGGGATTGAATTTCTGCTTGTGGAAGAAATAAACTCTGCTGATGGTGAACTTCTATTGTTGGTGATAGATAAACTCTTCTTGGGGAGAATTTTGCCGAATCATTCGCGATTATGACCCTTGGCTGGGGAAAGCTGACACCACTGTCTTTGGGTACTTCCTGCTCTGCGGGGAGTGTATGTACCTTTATTCATATCCTAAAGCTGGTTCTATCCCTATACCTGGTGGGTAGAGCAACTGTAGGGTTTGGACACTTCTTGCTTGCCCCTGTTCTTGGAATTACGAGTAATCGTCTTTTGTTTTTCATGTAAACACTTATGAGCATCAATTATTTTTAAATGCATATATCAAAAATGAATCATTGGACGTTTTTGCAAAACAAAACAGAAAAAGAAAAGACAAGTTTGAAATTTCTTGTGAAAATGAATTGTATTTATTTTTGAAGTTTGCCTGTAATAGGCGTTTTGTACAAGGGGCTGACGTCCTAGTAAGAGAACGCCGCCGAGGGAACAAAAATTATACATTTTATGAAAAATAAAGAAAAACAGCCATGTGAACAATCCCATTGGGTTCCAACTCTGCTATTGCCTTGATATCTTCGAGCGCCTCATCACTTTGCTACTTGGTTGAAGATAAATCAGATTGATTGGCGCCGTCCGAGCTTGATAGTCGATACTGAAGTCTGGTTGCAAGATGATCCAATGAGACATAGTGTTACGCTTAAATCCCTAATTTTTGCCTGAATCGCCCTTTCGGGTTTTTAGTCCATCAGGATACCCTTTTTTGCCCAAGTCGCCTTTTCAGGTTTTCGACTTGCCGGGTGTACAGTTTTTTAATTTTCATCCCTTACTTTTGCCCGAACCCTTTTGGTTCACCGGGAAGCCCTTATTTTTTCCTAAGCCAGTCGACCTAGCGGGTCTTTGATTATGCATAGTATTTTTCACTATGTCTGCATTAACGGGGTGAGGAAGGTCGTCACCATCCATGGTTGTTAGAATCATAGCTCCTCCTGAGAAAATGTTCTTAACCAAAAATGGCCCTTCATATGTGGGGGTCCATTTGGCCCTGGGATCACCTTGTGGCAGTATGATGCGTTTGATCACCAGATCCTCGACTTGATATTCTTGACGTCTGACTTTCTTGTTAAAAGCCTTGATCATTCGCTTTTGATATGTCTGACCATGACAAATAGCAGTAAGTCTCTTTTCATCGATTAAATTCAGTTGATCAAGCCGGGTCTGGATCCAATCATCTTCGCTCAAACCTGCATCTTTCATAATCCAGAGAGAGGGTATATGGACCTCAATAGGCAGGACTTCCTCCATGCCATACACCAGAGAGTAGGGTGTTTCCCCTGTCTATGTCCTTGCTGAGGTGGGATACCCATGAAGAGTGAATGGTAACATCTCATTCCAATCTTTGTATGTCACTGTCATCTTCTGCACAATCTTCTGGATATTATTATTATCTGCTTCAACAGCCCCATTTATCTTTGGCCGGTAAGGAGAAGAGTTGTGATGCTGAATCTTAAATTGTTTGCAGAGCTCGGTGATTATCGTATTATTGAGATTTGTACCATTGTCCGTAATAATTATCTCCGGTACACCGTATCGACATATCAGATTGTGTCGGATGAACCGTGCCACGACGTTCTTGGTTACTGTAGCGAAGGAAGCTGCCTCAACCTACTTCGTAAAATAATCAATAGCTACCAGAATGAAACGATGCCCTTTGGACGCAGTAGGTCTGATCTCTCTGATCATGTCGATGCCCTACATTGCAAAAGGCCAAGGTGTTGTCAAAACATTCAGAGGAACTTGAGGTACGTGTACCTTATCAGCATAGACTTGGAACTTATGACAGGTCCGAGAATGCTGATAACAATCGGCTTCCATAGTGGACCAATAATATCTTGCCCGTAGGATTTTCTTTGCCATGGTATGTCCACTGGAATGAGTTCCGAAGGTACCTTCATGTAGCTTTGCCATGATCCTTTTTGCCTCTCTCTTGTCCACACATCACAGTATGGTTGAATCATGGTTACGCTTATAAAGAATCCCATTTCTAATGAAGAACTTCACAACGAACCTTTTCAACAACTTCTTATCATTAACAGATGCACCCTCGGGGTACTCTTGAGCCTCAAGATACCTCTTTACCTCGTGAAACCAAGGTTTATCTGCTACCTCTTCAGTCTCAATGTCACAGTAATGTGCGGGTTCGTCTAACCTCTCGATGGTAATCTGGGGAGCTTCATTGTCCCACCTAACTTTGAACATAGAAGACATGGTAGCTAGCGCGTCCTCCAGCTGGTTTTCCTCTCTTGGGAAGTGTTCAAAGGTTATCTCCTCAAAGTGCGGGAGCAATGTCAGTACATACTCCTTGTAAGGAATAAGATTTTGGTGCTTTGTAACCCATCGCCTTTGATTTGACTGATCACTAGAGCAGAATCTCCGAATACACTCAAGAACTTTATCCTTAGGTCAATGGCAGCTCGAAGACCCAAGATACAGGCTTCATACTCCTCCACATTGTTGGTGTAGTTAAAACATAATCGAGCGGTGAATGGAGTATGATAACCCTCAGGAGATATAATCACAGCGCCAATACCATTACCAAACGCGTTTGAGGCTCCGTCAAAATACATAGACCATCGGGATCCCTCCTCGGGTCCTTCATCTGGTCCTGGTTCTTCACAGTCGGTCACCATGATGTTCTCATCCGGGAACTCGAAATTCATGGACTGGTAGTCATCCACGGCCTGATGCGCCAAATGATCCGCCAATACGCTCCCCTTGATTTCTTTTTGGGTTGTGTATTGGATGTCATACTCAGTTAAGATCATCTGCCATCTTTCTATTCTTCCGGACAAGGCAGGCTTTTCGAAGATATACTTGATTGGATCCATCTTTGATATCAACAAGGTGGTGTGAGTCAGCATATACTGTCTCAGCCGACGAGCAACCCATGCCAAAGCACAACAAGTTTTCTCGAGCAGTGAGTATCGGATCTCACAGTCGGTAAACATTTTGCTAAGGTAGTAAATAGCATGCTCTTTTCGGACAGACTCGTCATGCTGCCCCAGCACGCACCCCATTGAATTGTCCAGTATTGTCAAGTATAAGATCAAAGGCCTTCCTTCAACTGGAGGCATCAGAATTGGTGGTTCTTGGAGGTATTCCTTGATCCTTTCAAAAGCGGTCTGGCACTCGTCATTCCACTTTACCACTTGATCTTTCTTCAGTAGCTTGAAGATTGGCTCACAAGTAGCAGTCAAATGTGAAATGAATCAGGCGATGTAGTTCAGACGTCCCAAAAAACCTCTAACTTCCTTTTCTATGCGGGGAGACGGCATCTCCTGTATGGCTTTTACCTTGGCAGGGTCCACTTGAATACCCTTATCACTGACGACGAAACCCAGCAGCTTACTAGACCTTACCCTGAAGATGCACTTGTTTGGTTTCAACCTCAGCTTATACATCTTTAACCTGTCAAATAGTTTATGGAGATGGTCAAGGTATTCTTCCTCAGTCTGGGACCTTGCTATCATATCATCAACATAAACCTCGATTTCATGGTGAATCATGTCGTGGAACAAAGAGACCATAGCGTGCTGATAAGTTGACCCAACATTCTTCAACCCGAAAGGCATTACCTTGTAGCAAAAGGTACCCCATGGTGTAATGAAGGTTGTCTTCTCCATGTCCTCGGGAGCCATCTTAATCTGATTGTAACCAGAAAAACCATCCATGAAGGAGAAGATCTTATGTTGCACGGTGTTGTCGACCAGAACATCGATATGAGGAAGCGAGAAATCATCCTTGGGGTTTGCCCTGTTCAGATCTCTATAGTCCACACACATCTGTACCTTACCATCCTTCTTAGGCACCGAAACCACGTTGGCAACCCACTGCGGATAAGAAGTAACAGCTAAAAATCCCGCGTCGAACTGTTTCATGACCTCAGCTTTGATTCTCTCAGACATCTCAGGGCGCATACGGCGAACCTTCTGTTTTACCGGAGGACAGTCTTCTTTAGTCGGCAGGCGGTGTACCATAATATCAGTGTCTAAAACAGGCATGTCCTCGTAAGACCAAGCGAAGATCTCAACATAGTCGCGTAGCATCTGTATCAACCATTGTTTGACACTGGACTCCAGATTCGCACCTATCTTGACCTCTTTCATGTCTTCCTCTGTACCCAAATTTACTGATTCAACTGGCTCCTCATGAGGCTGTATGGTCCTTTCTTCTTGTAGTAACAGTCTAGCAAGTTCTCCGGGCACCTCACAATCATCCTCACCTTCGTCCTCGGCTTGGTTGATCGGATTTTCAAAGTCATAACTGGCAGTAGCTAAGTTGTTATCAATGGGATCCAGAGTGGATATGGATCTACATTATGATGCGTGAGTGTGTGTAAGATAATAGCTGTTTTTGATAAAGCGAGAAAAAGAAAAAGAAAAACAAGGAGCGCAAAATTTGTAATGCAAGAAACATCCAATGTTTTATTGATGATATATGAAAATGACAAATAATAAGCCCTCACAAGCAAAGCCAAGATGCCTCGTGCAAGGCACCGGGCCATAAAGTTTCAAACTGTTTATTACAAATATCAAAACAAAAGTCAATTATTGTGGAATAAAAGAAACAGGTATGAAGTCCTTCGCCGTCCATTTGTTCAATCCACCATTGTTTGTAGGTGTTGCACCCCAAAATTTGCCCTCCCATATTCTCCAAGATTTGTCAAGTCAAGGTCACAAAATTCCCCAAGGGTTGTGCAGCTCAACTGTCCCCTATACAGTTAAAACTAGGGTTTGAGTCCTGATCAAGAATTGAAAGTTTTCAAAGGCCCAATCAAGTCTCATATGCCTAAAAAGATGGTCAAATATCTTCATATCAAGTTTCAAGGCATTCAGCTCAAAATTGCACAGTCAAAACCCTAGATTGCACTACAGTCAACTGTAGGGGCAAAATGGTCATTTGACAGTCAAAAGTTCAAATTTTTGGTCAACATATCATTTTGAAGCCACAAACATCATTTGATCAATGCTTGATCATGATTCTCAAAATTTGGCTCAGAAATCATCAAAGATGCAAAAGTTGCTATATTTGGACAGCTGAAAAAGTCAACTGAAATTGACCAAGGCATAACTTTCACATGGATTATCAGAAAAATTCCATCCAAAGCTCATTTTGAAGGGAAAGACATTTCCTACAATTCATCTTCATGTTCCAAGTCCAAGAAATGCTCTCACAAAAAGTTATCAATTTCAACATTATAGGTCATTTTCAAAAGTCAACAAAAAGGGACTTTAAGTCAAAGGCCATAACTTGAGATTGGTAAATCAAAATGACATGGGACCAAAGGCATTGATTAAAGGACTCAAAGACCTTTCCAAAATGTCCAAGAACATGTGAAAAGCTTAAAAATTGACCAAGTTATGCCTTGTGGAAGTTGGGAAATTTTTGGGAATTTTGAAAAGTCAACAATGATGCAAATGATCCAAAAATGCAATTGGGCCCATTTTTCTTCCAAGTTTCTTCATGCCAAGCCTATGCACGACCACTAGGCCCAAAGGGAAGTATTTTCTCATTTTTTAATTATTTATTTGAATTTATATTAACATTAATTCATTTAAATCATTTTAAATATGTGAAAAATATAAACTTAACCTAAAAAAATCTTTTTATGCATGATTTGGCCTCTATAACTCGTGCACATGCTAATAGGGAAAGATTTGGTGCTAATTGATCAGATTTGAACCAAAAACCATGAAAAAAGATTGAAAAAGATATTAAGGAAATCAAATATTGAAAACAATGAATGCCTTGGATTTGGATCAATTTTTCCAACCTAATTGCTTCCTTACATATACAGGAATGTAAACCTAATCAAAGAAGACTGCAAGCTGCGCCCCAAGAACCATTTGCACATTGAAATTTTTTCATAAAAACTCAAGAACTGAAAAGTGCCTTAGAGATCGTTTCAAGCCATAATACTGAGTCCATCATATTCCTGAAGCTTCAAGGATCACATACCAATCAAAACCATTCGTTCTAGCATCGAGAATTGGTAAAACGGGCACACCCTGTACCGAAAATATTTGATGTTCTTGCACATTGATTCATACATTTTCCATAACTTTTGAGACTTGATTTGCATTCCTGACATGATTTCAAAGCTAACCCATAACATTAATTTGATTATTATGCGTTGTGGGCGATTTTGCCATTGCTAAAATTTAGGGTTACAGGTTTCTTGAATTAGGGCTTTTGCGTAGAGGAAAAATTAGGGTTCATGAATACCATGGTTGGACTCAATACCTCAAGACGAAGAGATTCATGGGGTCGCGATCAATTTATATAGGCCATAGCGCTAGTCGCTATTTTCTGGTAGCTAGCCTAATGCTACGCTTCAAAAACCGTTGCCAATATGTTTTGTGTTTCAGGAAAACGAAGAAGAAGAAGCCGTGTCAAGACGTGATTGGCATATTCAAAAATCTCGCGCGCGTTCCAAGCAGGGCTCCACTTTTCCTTTATATTATTTGCATATTAATTATATTTCAAACGCGTTGAATTGCTTCAGTGGCACAGGTGTTGAGCTTGCATTGTCTAAGACCTGGGTTCGAACCCCAGGTCTGTGTATTCTTCATATTATTTTTCCCATCACTTTCCCATGCAGCATAAGCATTGAGGCGCACCATATGTTTCAAGATCCAAAAGTCCACGTGCCTAATGAATGCAGATCAATGGCTCCAGTGTAAAGAACATACCATACGCCAGTCAATGCATTACACCTGATTGGAAAAGTCAACGATTCACAACCAATTGGGCCAGAATTCCCAGGCCTAAACCTCCTAAATTGGGGCTACACCCCACCCTGGTTTGCATTTTTCTATTTTTCTTCTTATTTTATTTTTGCTATTTTATTTTATTTTATTTGTTTTAACATAACTAATTTATTTTCATAAAAAATATAAAAACATTCAAAAATCAGAAAAGACCAAAAAATATAATTTTTATATTATAATTATTTTCATAAATAAACGCTTGTAATTATTTAGTTTAATTAGGGTATAATTTTAATCTTTTTTTAATAACTAAAAATCCAAAAAAATAGAATTTAGGTTTAAAAACTTTTTATTTTCTTTTTAATTTTTCCCTTTTTTCAGAATAATAATATTAGTTATTTATTTTCATAAATTAAAAATTGTACATAAATAATTTAGGATTTAATTTAGATTTTAATTTAATTCTTTCACAATAAACTTAAAAAATGTTAGAATTAGGGTTTGGACATTTTACTTTAATTATAATTAATCCTTTTTTTTATTCAATCTAAAAAATACAAAAATAATAAAAAACGTTCCTTTTAAATCTTTAATTTTAATTCCTCCTTAATTAATTCATTAACTTTAAATATTTTTGTAAAAGGGTCCAACGCCCATTGTTTTAATTATTTTCTTTTGCGCATATTTATTTTATGTCGCTTATTATAATTTTGTATCTCTCCCAAAGCATTGTAATTTAAATTTCTCGCACTTTTATTCGCTTTATTTACTTTTTCGTCAAATCGGGTTCGGTTTAATTTTGGCGATGTGGACCCGCGCCAGTTGTAATAGTTTAGATTTATTTTCCCGCAACTTTATAACTGTTAAAAAGCATGCAAGAATGAATGTCCCTAATTAAAAATCAAGCGTAGATCACAATGAACATGACAAGAAAAATAACTGAAACATGACACACAATTCGCACACACCACCCCTAGGGTACGCCTCACTGTTGCCTTTCGAAAGGTGGTCGTCGAGTAGAGGACGTCTTAGTAAGTCCTCATGATCCGGGAACCTGGCATGAGGGTAGCTTCTAAGGTGTCTTCCCATTGCTCTGGTGATCACCATGTCCCGAACCTTCGAATTGACCCGAACACCTCCAATGGTGGTGCTACCTACCTCTCAATGGTGGGATGGCACTACTTTTAAGGATATTTACACAGACGAATTCCTTAGGGTAGGTAGGTTCTCAAGGATACTTGCTCTAATCTCAAAACAAACTCAAAAAGACTTTTCACACTGACACCTTTCAAAAGCTTTCAAAGCAAATTTTTCAAACACTCTGACGTATGAGTCGAACTGAAATTTTTCAAAGAAACTTTTTAAACCCACATTGAAAAGCAAACAAACAATTTTGAAAACACATTGAGCAAGTATCTAAGAGCCCATGGATAACCATGGATAGAAAGGGTGCTAACACCTTCCCTTTCTATAACCCACCTCCCGAACCGAGAGCAATCTCTTTAAGGAATTTTTCTGTGCTTTTGTCCTTTCCATTTGGAGAAAATAAAAGACGGTGGCGACTCTTGCTTCCGCGACATTTCGCGAACCAGCGTTAAACAGTCAGTTCCAGATCCACCGATCACAGAACTGGCGACTCTGCTGGGGAATACTATTGTAAAGTGAGGTGTACCTTAGGGCTAGGTCATAACTGTGTTTTCAATTGTTTTCCTTGCTTGCTTTATTATTGTGGGTTGCTTGGGAGTTCTATAGATCCTAACCCGGATCTGGGGGATACCTTTCTTAGAAAGTAGCAACAAGGCTGTGAGGGAACTGTGCGGGGTATACCGACATGGTTGAAACAGTCTGCTACGTTGATGTGGCACTTTGGTGTGTACCGGTAACCCTTGAGTTCAGTCAAGGAGAGTACGGGGCCTCCGCGTGGTGTCGTGAAGCATCAACAGACCTTAGGAACCTTAATTGAACTATCTTGGCCTCTTTAGGGTAGTGAGATAACTGACTTTGGTGCAGTCCGAGGTTGGTTGATACTCGATACTACACTCAATTGAGGGTTGCTTTCCTGGAATATTTCGGTCGCCAGTTCAGTGGCTAAATCGAAACGATGAACAATGAAAGCAATCCCGTGATGTTGGGAACCTTAGAACCCGGTTACTTTGATTAGGACAGGTTGAACCCACCAACTTCAAGAGGGTACTACCCAGACCCCATGCTGGCCTTAAACCTTAAGGGATTGTCTTGTGTGCCTTGTGTGCCTTACATGTTTGTCTTTGTACCTATCTGTGGTGTGTTTAATCATAGCATCATGACATCATCCAGCATCATATGCATTGACTAACCATTTCAGGGGTTCGAATTTTCATCTTTGTTCTCGTTTTGTAGGACATGGAAACTGTTCGTAGAAAGACAATTCAGGTCAATCTTGTAAAGGTCCCTCCTCAGCTTAAGGAGCTTATATCCAGGATTCCCGAGAACTCTTCATTCAGTGACAGGCATGGAAGCCTCATCAGCTTAGTCAACACCAACATTGAGGAAGATATGATAAAGGTCTTGTTCCAATTCTTTGACCCTCTGCATCACTGTTTTACCTTCTTGGACTATCAGTTGGTACCTACATTGGAGGAGTTCTCCCGGCTCCTGAAGATCCCTATCCTTGATCAGCTACCTTTCAACGGTACAAAAAAGGAACCTAAGCTGGAAGAGATTGCTAAAGCCTTGCACCTACAGTCATCTGACCTCAAGGGACATTGGGAAGTCAGAAGTGGTATCAAAGGGTTCTTAGCCAGGTTCCTGTTTGAGAAGGCCCTTGAATGTTGGAACTCCCTTGACTTGCAAGCTTTTGAAGAGGCTGTAGCCCTCCTTGTCTATGGTTTGGTGTTGTTCCCTAACCCAGATCAGCTCATTGATATCAGTGCCGTTCAGATCTTCATGTCCAGGAATCCCATACCTACATTGCTGGGGGACATCCTTCACTCATGTTACACTCGAACCATGAGAAAAAGAGGTGTCCTTATGTGTTGCACTCCTCTCCTGGGAAGGTGGTTTATTTCGCACCTTCCCCAATCAGTCCTGAAGAACGAGCGGGGTTTGAGATGGTCACAACGGTTGATGACTCTTACACATGCAGATATACATTGGTGTCCTAGATCCCGAGGAGATGTCACTATCATTGATCGTTGCGGGGAGTACCCTAATGTTCCTTTACTTGGAATCAGAGGAGGTATTACGTATAGCCCATGCCTGGCTTGGAGACAGTTTGGTTATGCTCGGAGGGATGGTCCTCATGACAGGCTAATTCCCGACATAGTTTTTGACTTCGACAACGATACTCAAGGACTTCGTCAGAGATTTATCAGAGCCTGGAGGATGCCCAGTAGGATAGACAGCAAGACACTGGGGCATAGGAACTCCATCCCTTTGGAGCCTTATCTCAAATGGGTACGCGCCTGCTCTCAGAAGTTAGTCATGCCTTATCCTCACATGCTCCCGGTAATCAAAGAACCAGTCTTGGAAGGGGAAGTGTCCCACATTATTCAGCACCCTGATATGCCCACATCCTGGGAAGAGATGCAGAAGAGCTGGATCCAGCTTAAGGAAGAAAGGAATTCTCTTGAGACTAGTCTGCATGCCAGTGAAAAGAAGGTCTTGGAGCTCACTCGTCTGTTGCATGAGGAGAGGAATCTCAACACCTACATAGCTCCGAAGAGGATGCGCAGTGTATTTTGGGATTGACTTGATTTTTGTACTTTTTGCCCATGAGGCCTTGATGTATTAAACAATGATTTCTTTAATAATAACGCGTGTTCTTTTCTTGTCTACAACAAAGTTGAACTTTCGAACCCTTGAATGCATTGCATACGCATTTCATACATCATGTGCATAGCAGGTTTTTCCCTTTTCAGGTTGCTTACAGTTCTTCGCTGTTTATTTCAGCATCATGAATCCCGGATCTGAATCAACAGAGACATCAATCAAGGCTCTTCAGGCGCAGAATGCGCAGTTCCAGGAACTAATCATGGGTCTAGCTAAAGGCCAAGAAGAACTAAAGACTATGCTCCTGAAGAAGGAGAAGAAGAAGAAGAGAAGAACTGTTCTGTTCAACTCGGGCCGAAGGTTGGGTAACACTCTGCAGCATGAAGAGGCTGTTTCTTCTGTTGGCAAGAGTCCTTCTCAGGCAGAAGTAAAGGCTCCTACTCCAGAAGTCTCCGACAACGAGACAGATTTCGATGAAGAGCAGTACCCTCCCGCAGATGACAGGTACAAACAACTGGAGGACAGGTTGAAGGCTATGGAGGTGCAACAGGCACCTGGGCTGGATTTCGGAGATCTGGGTTTGTCGACTGGTGTGATCATTCCCCATAAGTTCAAAGCACCCACCTTCTCCAAGTATGACGGGGCATCCTGTCCCAAGCTGCATTTGAGGTCCTATGTGCGGAAAATTCAACCGTACTCTGCGGACAAGAATCTATGGATCCACTTCTTCCAGGAGAGTCTTTCAGGGACTCATCTCGAATGGTTCTATCAGCTGGATGGGACCAAAGTTCGTAACTGGGAGGAGCTGGCTACTGCTTTCTATAAGCAGTATCAGTATAATGCCGACCTTGCCCCCACACGTACCCAACTCCAGGGTATGTCGTTGGGCGTAAGCGAAGGTTTTAAGGAGTACGCTCAGAAGTGGAGAGACCTGGCTGGCAGGGTGCAGCCACCATTGACTGATCGGGAGTTGGTTGACATGTTCTTGGGGACCCTATCTGGGCCATTCTTTAACCATCTCATTGGGAATTCTTCTGCTGGTTTCACTGATTTGATCTTAACTGGAGAGAGAATTGAAGCTGGGCTGAAATCTGGAAAGATTGCAAAGGCCGCATCATCTAGTTCAGAAAAGAAACCGTTTAAAAAGGAGTCTAGCGCCGTGTATGGTTCTAGGAGATCAGAGAGAAATGAACACCGCCAATCTGTCAGTGCGGTCATGATTGCTAAGCCTGCTGCCGCTCCCCGGCCAAACAATGCTCAGAAGGTTGAAAGACCCAGGAGGGAGTTCACCCGTTTAAACATGACTTTGTCGCAGATCCTGCCACAGTTGCTCTCAACTAATTTATTGACTGTCAGGGAGGCGCCGAAGTTTCCAAATACTGCATCCCCCAAGTACAACCCGAATGCTCGTTGTGCTTACCACTCAGATAGCCCGGGGCACTCTACTGATGACTGTTGGGCGTTAAAGAATAAGGTGCAAGACCTTATCGATGCTAAGGAGATACAATTCGAAGCGCCTGCAAAGCCAAATGTAGTCACTGCCCCCATGCCTCAGCACGGGGTAAATGCTGTAGATGAAGACGTCTATGCTGTTTCTGTGGATGATCTAGCCACTCCTCTAAAGATCGTCAAGAAGAACCTACTGCAGGCCGGTTTATTTCCGGGTTGTAGTGAGGGTTGCCTATTCTGTGCCGTGTCCCCATCTGTTTGTCCCTTGCTAAAATTAGGCATCCAAAGCTTAATGGATAGCAAGGAGATTCTATTCAAGAAGTCTGCTGTTCGTTTGGTTCCAATGGAAGAAGTTTCTGTGGTGACTATCTTCAACAATCCGATCCCGGCTCTCCAGAAGAAGCCTGTCCAAATTCTGACCGTTGCACCTGTTACTATCACTGTTCCTGGGCCCCTGCCCTATGTATCCAACAAAGCTGTCCCTTGGCACTATGGGGCAGATGTATATATAAACGGAGTTAGACAAGAGCTCAACGCTGGCGCCAGCATCTGTGACATTACTGGCCCGGCCAAAGTTACCCGCAGTGGCAGGCTCTTCTCGCCTGACATTGCGCCACCTGCTGCCCGAAGACCGCTCCTGATAATTCCTGCAAATACACCTACTCCCGTTGCTGACCAAGTTGTTGTTCCTGCTGCTGATCCGATCGTTTCTCCTGCTGCCGAGTCATCCAATGCTCGGGGCAAGGGAATTGAAACTGAGCCTGCCCAGATGGGAGCACCCATACCCATAGCTGCTGAGGCCTCCCCACAAGAGATGGAGGAGATTTTGAAGATTATAAAGAAGAGCGATTTTAATGTTGTGGAACAGTTGGGGCATACGCCCTCCAAGATCTCTATGCTCTCTTTACTGCTGTGCTCTGAGGCCCATGCAAAGGCCCTCATCTCATTCCTCAAGACGGCCCATGTGCCACATGAAACCTCTGCAGTCCAGTTCACCGATTGCGTGGCAAGTCTAACGGCAGACAATGGCTTGGGTTTCTCCGATGCTGATTTGACCGCAAAGGGGAGAGATCATAACGATGCTCTGCATGTCTCAATCGAATGCAGGGGCACCACCTTGGCACATGTGTTGGTTGATACTGGGTCATCTTTGAATGTGCTACCCAAGAAGGCTCTGGATCGTCTAGATTGTGAAGGCCTGGATTTTAAACCCAGCAACATCATCGTCAGGGCCTTTGACGGTTCAAGGAGGATGGTCCATGGGGAGGTTGACATTCCGATTCGTGTGGGTTCTCAGGTGTTCGACTCCACTTTTTATGTGATGGATATCCGTCCATCTTACTCTTGTCTGCTGGGTCGACCCTGGATACATAAAGCTGGGGCAGTGACCTCTACCTTGCACCAAAAGCTGAAGTACCCCGTCAGAGGGAAGATTGTCACCGTGCAAGGAGAGGAAGAATATATGGTGAGTCACCTAAACTCGTTCAGATACATTGAGATGGATGGGGAGTTCATTGAGACCCCCTTTCAGCATTTCGAGGAGGTGTTTCCAATTGCAGCAGAAACAACAGAAGCAAGTGGTCCTTTGAAGATGGCTTCTCTGAAGGATGCCAGGGCTGTGGTACAGAGGGGTGAAGGTGCCAACTGGGGCAGACTTCCAGACTTCACCCAGAAGACTGATAAACTTGGGCTGGGTTTCACCTCAGAAGGGCAGAGAGCTATGAGGAAAGAGAAGATCGGAAGGCCTCCGGTATTTATTAAAGGTTCAGAAGTGAATGCTGTCGGGGAAGACCTTGAAGTGGACGAAGCCGAATTCAACAGCTGGATTTATCCGACGGCCGAAGACGGATTAAACAATTGGAGTGCAAAGGACCATACCCCTGTTACCTTTGTGACACAGTAATGAATTCCCATGTTTTGTTATTTTGTAATAAACAATGATAAACTCTATGGCCCGGTGTCTTACCCGAGGCACCGTGGTTCTATTTGTGAGGGCATACGAACTGTCATTTTATACATCATGAATGAAAATCTGGGACGTTTTTCGCATTGCAAATATTGTGTTCCTTTTCTGTCTTTCATTCCCTTTACATAATTTTCAAAACAGCTGTATTTACACACACACTCACTCATACAGGTTCCAATCCACTCTGGATCTCACTGATAACAGCTCTGCTAATGCCAATTATAACTTCGAAAATCCGATCAACTTAGCCGAAGACGAAGGTGAAGATGATTGCGAAGTGCCCGACGAGCTTGCAAGACTATTGCTTCAGGAAGAGAAGGCAATTCAACCCCATGAAGAGCCAGTGGAAACCATAAACCTGGGTACTGAGGCAGACAGGAAAGAGGTAAAGATTGGTGCCAACCTAGAGCTCAGCGTGAAGCAACGGTTAACCAAAATGCTGCATGATTATATGGAGATCTTTGCCTGGTCCTACGAAGACATGCCAGGGTTGGATACCGATATTGTCGTTCATCACTTACCGACTAAGGAAGACTGCCCTCCAGTTAAACAAAAGGTTCGTCGGATGCGTCCAGAGATGTCCGAAAAGATTAAAGCCGAAGTCATGAAACAGTTTGATGCCGGTTTCCTTGCAGTAACTTCTTACCCGCAGTGGGTTGCTAATGTGGTGCCGGTACCTAAGAAGGACGGAAAGGTCAGAATGTGTGTCGATTACAGGGATCTGAACAGGGCTAGCCCCAAGGATGACTTCCCCTTACCTCATATTGATGTCCTCGTTGATAATACAGCTCAGCACAAAGTGTTCTCTTTCATGGATGGCTTTTCAGGCTACAATCAAATCAAGATGGCACCTGAAGACATGGAAAAGACTACATTTGTTACTCAGTGGGGCACCTTCTGTTACAAGGTCATGCCGTTCGGATTGAAGAACGCTGGGGCAACCTACCAACGTGCCATGGTTGCCTTATTTCATGATATGATCCATCATGAGATAGAAGTGTATGTGGACGACATGATCGCTAGGTCCCAGACTGAGGAAGAGCATCTAGATCATCTACAAAAGTTGTTCGATCGGTTGAAACTGTACAAGCTGAGATTGAACCCGAACAAGTGCACCTTCGGGGTAAGATCTGGGAAGTTGCTAGGCTTCGTGGTCAGTGATAAAGGTATTCAAGTGGACCCTGCTAAGGTCAAAGCTATTCAGGAGATGCCAGTTCCTAAGACAGAGAAGGAAGTCAGAGGTTTTTTGGGACGCCTGAATTACATTGCTCGCTTCATCTCTCATCTGACTGCTACCTGTGAGCCAATCTTCAAGCTGCTGAAGAAAGATCAGGTAGTACGTTGGAACGATGAATGTCAGGCTGCTTTTGACAAAATCAAGGAGTATCTCCAAGAACCACCTATCCTTATGCCACCGGTTGAAGGGAGACCTCTGATACTATACCTGACAGTGCTAGACAATTCAATGGGGTGTGTGCTGGGGCAGCATGACGAGTCTGGCCGAAAAGAGCATGCCATTTATTACCTTAGCAAAAAGTTTACCGACTGTGAGACCCGATACTCACTGCTTGAGAAAACTTGCTGCGCTTTGGTATGGGCTGCTCGCCGGCTGAGACAGTATATGCTGACTCACACTACTTTGTTGATCTCAAAAATGGATCCTATAAAGTATATATTCGAAAAGCCTGCTCTGTCTGGGAGAATTGCAAGATGGCAGATGATCTTGACGGAATACGACATTCAGTACACAACCCAGAAAGCCATCAAGGGGAGTGTATTGGCAGACCACTTAGCTCATCAAGCTGTAGATGATTACCAATCAATGAACTTCGAGTTTCCGGACGAAAGTATCATGATTGTAACGGATTGTGAAGTACCTGGACCGGATGAAGGACCTGAGCCAGGATCCCGATGGTCTATGCACTTTGACGGAGCTTCCAATGCTTTGGGAAATGGTATCGGCGCCATTATCATATCTCCACAAGGTACTCATACTCCACTCACCGCCCGGCTATGTTTCAACTGTACCAACAACATGGCGGAGTATGAGGCGTGTATCATGGGTCTTCAAGCTTCGATTGACCTAAGGATCAAATTTCTAAGTGTCTTCGGAGATTCCGCTCTTGTGATCAATCAGATCAAAGGAGAGTGGGATACGAAACATCCAAACTTGATTCCTTACAGAGAATGTGTGTTGACCCTGATTCCCCACTTCACGGAGATAATCTTCGAGCACTTTCCGAGAGAAGAGAATCAGTTAGCGGACGCGTTAGCTACAATGTCTTCAATGTTTAAGGTCAAATGGGACAATGAAGCTCCCCGGATCATCATCTGGAAACTGGACGAACCGGCATACTGTTGTGATCTCGAAACTGAATTGGTAACTGAGAAGCCTTGGTACCACGAAGTGAAGAGATATCTGGAAGCTCAGGAATACCCCGAAGGTGCCTCTGTCAATGATAAGAAATTCCTGAGGAGGTTTGTAGCAAAGTTCTTCCTAAGCAACGGCATCTTGTACAAGCGAAACCATGATTCAACCTTACTGCGTTGTGTGGATAAGACTGAAGCAGAAAGAATCATGGAAGAGCTGCATGAAGGGACCTTTGGTACACACTCCAGTGGACACACTATGGCTAAGAAAATCCTAAGGGCAGGATATTACTGGTCCACAATGGAAGCGGACTGCTACCAACACTCCAGGACATGTCATAAGTGTCAGATTTATGCAGACAAAGTGCATGTTCCTCCGGTTCCCCTGAATGTTCTGACTGCGCCTTGGCCGTTTGCAATGTGGGGCATAGACATGATCGGCGAGATCAAACCTACGGCATCTAATGGACATCGCTTCATCCTAGTGGCGATTGATTATTTTACAAAGTGGGTTGAGGCAGCATCCTATGCTACGGTAACCAAGACTGTTGTGACACGGTTCATTCGGCACAACCTGATCTGTCGGTACGGTGTCCCTGAGCGAATTATTACGGACAACGGTACCAATCTGAACAATAAGATGATTGCTGAACTTTGCGAACAGTTCAAGATACAGCACCACAATTCCTCTCCTTACAGACCGAAGATGAATGGGGCTGTAGAAGCAGCAAATAAGAACATCAAGAAGATCGTGCAAAAGATGACAGTGACCTACAAAGATTGGCACGAGATGTTACCGTTCGCTCTGCATGGGTACCGTACCTCAGCTAGGACGTCAACCGGGGCAACTCCCTTCTCTCTGGTTTATGGTATGGAGGCAGTCTTGCCGATTGAAGTACAAATCCCCTCTCTCCGGATAATGAAAGATGCAAATCTGAACGAAGATGATTGGATCCAGACACGACTTGATCAACTCAACCTCATTGACGAGAAGAGACTTGCTGCTATCTGTCACGGTCAGACGTACCAGAAACGGATGATCAGGGCATTTAACAAAAAGGTCAGACCACAGGAATATCAAGTCGGGGATCTGGTTATCAAGAGAATCATCCTTCCTCAGAGTGATCCAAGGGGCAAATGGACCCCTACGTACGAAGGGCCATTTGTGGTTAAACATGTGTTCTCAGGCGGAGCAATGATCTTAACCAACATGGACGGTGACGACCTTCCTCACCCCGCCAATGCAGACATAGTTAAAAAATACTACGCATGAAAAAAGACCCGCTAGGTTGACACACCTAGGCAAAAATTAGGGCTTCCCGGCGAACCAAAAGGGTTCGGGCAAAATGAAGGGATGAAAATGAAAAAATCTGCACACCCGGCAAGTCGAAAACCTGAAAAGGCGGCTTGGGCAAAAATGGGTATCCCGGTGGACTGAAAACCCGAAAGGGCGGTCCAGGCAAAAATTAGGGATAAAGCGTAAAACTATGTCTCATTGATCACTTTGCATCCAGAATCCGGTATCTGTATCAAACTCAAACGGCATCGATCAGTCAGCTTCACCCTCAACCAAGGTCATCAAGTGATGAGACGCTCAGAGTTATAAAGGCAATAGCAGATTTGAAACCCAGTGGATCATTCATCTTTCACACAGCTGTTTTATTTTCTTTTGTACGAAACTTGTATAAACTCTTTTGATCGGCGACGTACCTCTTACTAGGACGTCAGCCTCTTGTATACAAAACGCCTATTCATGGGCCATTCAAAATCAATACAAATATGTTTTTCAGTTAAACGTGCCAAGTGTTTTTATTTTTTCTGTTTTGTTTTGCGAAGAACGTCCAAGGTTCAATTTGTGATGTATGCATTGACAATAATTTGCCAACTCATAAATATTTGCATACGAAACAAAGGAATTAATTGCAGGTGACACTAGAAACAGGGGCAATAAAGAGTTGTCTAAACAATCCAATTGTTCTATCCTCCAAGGTACCAAGGTAGGTTCAGCTAAAGAACACGACCAGTACATATTAGTTCCCCAGAGAGTAGTTCAGCAAAACAATACACTCTTCTCCAAGCAAAAATTATCAAGTATCAAGGAAATTGAGTATCCTCCAGTAGATCTCAATACTTCCCCAGCAATACATATATTCTTAACAAACATCCCCGGCAGTCTTGGTCTAAAAGATTGTTCCCCGGTGGCGTATCAACATTCAAAGGAATCACTTCCCCGCATATCAAACTCCCCCAGAAGAGTCCAATCCAGTCTCACCAGCAAAGTTAGAATTCATATCTCCCCAAGCAGTAAGCTTATCCCCAGTAAATTCTGGAAGCTTATCCCCTCGCAGAGCACGAACGCGTCGTCCGGCTTTATTTAAAGAGTTATTTCCTTAACAGGATATAACTGGGCTATCCTCAGCCAAAAGCCACGGAAAGGTCGTCGTCAGCGTAATCCTTTCCTATCCCCAGCAGGGTCTGTTAAAACTTCCAACATAACAAGGGCATCCTCAGCAAGTTACTATCAACATTTAGCAAAGCATCTCTATCCCCACAAAGTATTGCTTCCCAGCATGGTCGTCAGAGTATCTTTTCTCCCCGCAGACTCTTCATTTGCCAAGTTTATTCCTCAACGGAGTTATCTTCTCCTACCGGTATTCTTGCAGTTATCATCCCTAGCGGAAGCAAAATCTATTCTTCAACATCAGCCCAGGATACAACTTCCCGGCACCCGTCAAGGGTTCACTTTCCTAGACGAAAACATACATAAAACTTCACATACATCATCATAGCATGCATAACGCACTGCATCATACAAATCTCATTTATGTTGAGAACATCATTGCTTGATCCATATCATGCATTGCATATGACTGACTTTTACCTTTCAGGAAAGCTGCAGTTTGAAATTCTCAATCACATTTCAAGACTTTGTCCGGTTCAGTTAAATCGACCCTAAGATTTTCCTGATGCTTATCCAGTCAAAGGCCTTCTCTGGTTCAGTCAGATCGACCCTAAGATCTCCCTGATGCTTATCCAGTTGAAGATGTTTCAAGACCTAGACCGGTTCAGTTAAATCGACCCTAAGATTTTCCTGATGCTTATCCAGTCAAAGGCCTTCTCTGGTTCAGTCAGATCGACCCTAAGATCTCCCTGATGCTTATCCAGTTGAAGATGTTTCAAGACCTAGACCGGTTCAGTTAAATTGACCCTAAGATTTTCCTGATGCTTATCCAGTCAAAGGCCTTCTCTGGTTCAGTCAGATCGACCCTAAGATCTCCCTGATGCTTATCCAGTTGAAGATGTTTCAAGACCTAGCCTGGTTCAGTTAAATCGACCCTAAGATTTTCCTGATGCTTATCCAGTCAAAGGCCTTCTCTAGTTCAGTCAGATCGACCCTAAGATCTCCCTGATACTTATCCAGTTGAAGATGTTTCAAGACCTAGACCGGTTCAGTTAAATCGACCCTAAGATTTTCCTGATTCTTACCCAGTCCAAGGCCTTCTCTGGTTCAGTCAGATCGACCCTAAGATCTCCCTGATGCTTATCCAGTTGAAGATAGTTCAAGACCTAGACCGGTTCAGTTAAATCGACCCTAAGATTTTCCTGATTCTTACCCAGTCAAAGGCCTCTCTGGTTCAGTCAGATCGACCCTAAGATCTCCCTGATACTTATTCCAGTAGAAGACACCCAAGATTTTCCTCAACGAGCGTTGTTGAAGTTAAATTCGCCCAAGGTTCCCTTACCATTCATGCTAAGGTAGTAACCATCCCTGGTTCATTCATCAGTGTTTGAAGCCCCAGATTCAGCTCCTGTAACCAGTCAGGACGCATCTATACCAAGCATCTGAAAACCAACTCCTGCAACGTGTCAGGTACTCATTTTTCTTTTGCAGGTAAGCAGGTTCTCGCTAAGGAATCTCTTACGCAATCAGCATCCAGATGGCATCTATAAGCCCATCGTCCTATCCAGCAACCTCTAAATGGCATCTATAAGCCCATTCCCATCACCATACTGCTATCATGTGAGCGCAAATTTCTGGGCACTTTAGTGTTCAATCATCTTCTACCCTCGGATTACGAAAGGCACGTCTGCCAATCTGCATCCTCAGGTCTAAGAAGATTGAACAGGGGCAACTGTTGCACCCCAAAATTTGCCCTCCCATATTCTCCAAGATTTGTCAAGTCAAGGTCACAAAATTCCCCAAGGGTTGTGCAGCTCAACTGTCCCCTATACAGTTAAAACTAGGGTTTGAGTCCTGATCAAGAATTGAAAGTTTTCAAAGGCCCAATCAAGTCTCATATGCCTAAAAAGATGGTCAAATATCTTCATATCAAGTTTCAAGGCATTCAGCTCAAAATTGCACAGTCAAAACCCTAGATTGCACTACAGTCAACTGTAGGGGCAAAATGGTCATTTGACAGTCAAAAGTTCAAATTTTTGGTCAACATATCATTTTGAAGCCACAAACATCATTTGATCAATGCTTGATCATGATTCTCAAAATTTGGCTCAGAAATCATCAAAGATGCAAAAGTTGCTATATTTGGACAGTTGAAAAAGTCAACTGAAATTGACCAAGGCATAACTTTCACATGGATTATCAGAAAAATTCCATCCAAAGCTCATTTTGAAGGGAAAGACATTTCCTACAATTCATCTTCATGTTCCAAGTCCAAGAAATGCTCTCACAAAAAGTTATCAATTTCAACATTATAGGTCATTTTCAAAAGTCAACAAAAAGGGACTTTAAGTCAAAGGCCATAACTTGAGATTGGTAAATCAAAATGACATGGGACCAAAGGCATTGATTAAAGGACTCAAAGACCTTTCCAAAATGTCCAAGAACATGTGAAAAGCTTAAAAATTGACCAAGTTATGCCTTGTGGAAGTTGGGAAATTTTTGGGAATTTTGAAAAGTCAACAATGATGCAAATGATCCAAAAATGCAATTGGGCCCATTTTTCTTCCAAGTTTCTTCATGCCAAGCCTATGCACGACCACTAGGCCCAAAGGGAAGTATTTTCTCATTTTTTAATTATTTATTTGAATTTATATTAACATTAATTCATTTAAATCATTTTAAATATGTGAAAAATATAAACTTAACCTAAAAAAATCTTTTTATGCATGATTTGGCCTCTATAACTCGTGCACATGCTAATAGGGAAAGATTTGGTGCTAATTGATCAGATTTGAACCAAAAACCATGAAAAAAGATTGAAAAAGATATTAAGGAAATCAAATATTGAAAACAATGAATGCCTTGGATTTGGATCAATTTTTCCAACCTAATTGCTTCCTTACATATACAGGAATGTAAACCTAATCAAAGAAGACTGCAAGCTGCGCCCCAAGAACCATTTGCACATTGAAATTTTTTCATAAAAACTCAAGAACTGAAAAGTGCCTTAGAGATCGTTTCAAGCCATAATACTGAGTCCATCATATTCCTGAAGCTTCAAGGATCACATACCAATCAAAACCATTCGTTCTAGCATCGAGAATTGGTAAAACGGGCACACCCTGTACCGAAAATATTTGATGTTCTTGCACATTGATTCATACATTTTCCATAACTTTTGAGACTTGATTTGCATTCCTGACATGATTTCAAAGCTAACCCATAACATTAATTTGATTATTATGCGTTGTGGGCGATTTTGCCATTGCTAAAATTTAGGGTTACAGGTTTCTTGAATTAGGGCTTTTGCGTAGAGGAAAAATTAGGGTTCATGAATACCATGGTTGGACTCAATACCTCAAGACGAAGAGATTCATGGGGTCGCGATCAATTTATATAGGCCATAGCGCTAGTCGCTATTTTCTGGTAGCTAGCCTAATGCTACGCTTCAAAAACCGTTGCCAATATGTTTTGTGTTTCAGGAAAACGAAGAAGAAGAAGCCGTGTCAAGACGTGATTGGCATATTCAAAAATCTCGCGCGCGTTCCAAGCAGGGCTCCACTTTTCCTTTATATTATTTGCATATTAATTATATTTCAAACGCGTTGAATTGCTTCAGTGGCACAGGTGTTGAGCTTGCATTGTCTAAGACCTGGGTTCGAACCCCAGGTCTGTGTATTCTTCATATTATTTTTCCCATCACTTTCCCATGCAGCATAAGCATTGAGGCGCACCATATGTTTCAAGATCCAAAAGTCCACGTGCCTAATGAATGCAGATCAATGGCTCCAGTGTAAAGAACATACCATACGCCAGTCAATGCATTACACCTGATTGGAAAAGTCAACGATTCACAACCAATTGGGCCAGAATTCCCAGGCCTAAACCTCCTAAATTGGGGCTACACCCCACCCTGGTTTGCATTTTTCTATTTTTCTTCTTATTTTATTTTTGCTATTTTATTTTATTTTATTTGTTTTAACATAACTAATTTATTTTCATAAAAAATATAAAAACATTCAAAAATCAGAAAAGACCAAAAAATATAATTTTTATATTATAATTATTTTCATAAATAAACGCTTGTAATTATTTAGTTTAATTAGGGTATAATTTTAATCTTTTTTTAATAACTAAAAATCCAAAAAAATAGAATTTAGGTTTAAAAACTTTTTATTTTCTTTTTAAT
The DNA here is from genome assembly GCA_948472305.1 of Vicia faba. Lineage (NCBI taxonomy): Eukaryota > Viridiplantae > Streptophyta > Magnoliopsida > Fabales > Fabaceae > Vicia > Vicia faba. The sequence goes on from OX451736.1 coordinate 327,258,945, forward strand.
TTTTCCCTTTTTTCAGAATAATAATATTAGTTATTTATTTTCATAAATTAAAAATTGTACATAAATAATTTAGGGTTTAATTTAGATTTTAATTTAATTCTTTCACAATAAACTTAAAAAATGTTAGAATTAGGGTTTGGACATTTTACTTTAATTATAATTAATCCTTTTTCTTATTCAATCTAAAAAATACAAAAATAATAAAAAACGTTCCTTTTAAATCTTTAATTTTAATTCCTCCTTAATTAATTCATTAACTTTAAATATTTTTGTAAAAGGGTCCAACGCCCATTGTTTTAATTATTTTCTTTTGCGCATATTTATTTTATGTCGCTTATTATAATTTTGTATCTCTCCCAAAGCATTGTAATTTAAATTTCTCGCACTTTTATTCGCTTTATTTACTTTTCCGTCAAATCGGGTTCGGTTTAATTTTGGCGATGTGGACCCGCGCCAGTTGTAATAGTTTAGATTTATTTTCCCGCAACTTTATAACTGTTAAAAAGCATGCAAGAATGAATGTCCCTAATTAAAAATCAAGCGTAGATCACAATGAACATGACAAGAAAAATAACTGAAACATGACACACAATTCGCACACACCACCCCTAGGGTACGCCTCACTGTTGCCTTTCGAAAGGTGGTCGTCGAGTAGAGGACGTCTTAGTAAGTCCTCATGATCCGGGAACCTGGCATGAGGGTAGCTTCTAAGGTGTCTTCCCATTGCTCTGGTGATCACCATGTCCCGAACCTTCTAATTGACCCGAACACCTCCAATGGTGGTGCTACCTACCTCTCAATGGTGGGATGGCACTACTTTTAAGGACATTTACACAGACGAATTCCTTAGGGTAGGTAGGTTCTCAAGGATACTTGCTCTAATCTCAAAACAAACTCAAAAAGACTTTTCACACTGACACCTTTCAAAAGCTTTCAAAGCAAATTTTTCAAACACTCTGACGTATGAGTCGAACTGAAATTTTTCAAAGAAACTTTTTAAACCCACATTGAAAAGCAAACAAACAATTTTGAAAACACATTGAGCAAGTATCTAAGAGCCCATGGATAACCATGGATAGAAAGGGTGCTAACACCTTCCCTTTCTATAACCCACCTCCCGAACCGAGAGCAATCTCTTTAAGGAATTTTTCTGTGCTTTTGTCCTTTCCATTTGGAGAAAATAAAAGACGGTGGCGACTCTTGCTTCCGCGACATTTCGCGAACCAGCGTTAAACAGTCAGTTCCAGATCCACCGATCACAGTAGGGTAGATCCAGCTGTCAACATCTGGGTTCTCATCATCAGCATCTTCCATAGCAGAGACAACCTCAATAGCATTGATTCCCGAGCCGTGCTTGGGCATGGGTGCAGTTATGACGTTGGGCTTCTCCGAAGCGTCAAACTCAATCTCTTTGGCTTCTATCAAATATTGCACCTTATTGTTCAAGGCCCAACATTTGTTTGTATCATAACCTGGACTTTCAGAGTGATAGGCGCAGCGGGCATTCGGGTTATATTGAGGAGATGTGGTGTTGCGGTTCTTCGGGGCTTCCTTCAGAGTTACCAGATTAGTCTTCAATAGTTGTGGTAGAATTTGAGACAAGGTCATATTGAGCCGAGTGTACTGCCTTTGTGGTCTTTCCACCCTTTGTTGATTGTTGCATTGTGGAGCAACTGTGGGTCTTGATATCATTACCGCATTTACTGCTTGATGGTGTTCAGGTCTGTTTTGGCCCCTCGGGCCGTAGACTGCACTAGCTTCCTTCTTACCAGTGAAAGGATTCTTCTTTGCGCTTGATGAATTATCCTTCTGTATCTTACCACTTTGGGTACCAGCTTCTACTCTCTCTCTAGTCAAGATTAACTCAGTAAACCCATATGAAGAACTGTCGATCAGATGATTAAAAAATGGACCAGATAGCGTCCCTAGAAACATGTCAACCAACTCCCTATCAGACAAAGGGGGTTGGACTCTTCCAGCCAAATCTCTCCACTTTTGAGCATAGTCCTTAAAACCTTCGCTTGCACCCATAGACATACCCTGAAGCTGAGTACGAGTGGGAGCAAGGTCAGCGTTATACTGATACTGCCTGTAAAAAGTAGAAGCAAGGTCTTCCCAATTTCGGACGTTGTCTCCTTCCAACTGATAACACCATTCAAGTTGAGTCCCTAACAGACTATCTTGAAAGAAATGTACCCACAAATTTCTATCAGCAGTGTGGGGTTGAATTTTCCGGACGTACGAGCGGAGATGGAGTTTCAGACAGGATACTCCATCGTACTTGGCAAAAACTGGAGCTTTGAACTTATGAGGGATCACTACTCCAGATACCAGTCCCAGCTCTCCAAAATCCAAACCATGGATCTTCTGAATCTCCATTGCACTCAGACGGTCTTCTAACTGCTTGTACCTATCCTCGGTAGGAGGATATTGCTCCTCATCATAATCTGTATCATCATCAGAGATGGCAGGACTGAGGCCCTTTTCTTCTTCTTGGTTCTCCCCTTCCTTGGAGGAAGAGGTCAGATCAGCTTGCTGTTTCAACCTATCCCCAAACCTTTTACCCATATTCAGAAGAACGACCTTCTTCTTCTTCTTCTTCTTCTCTTTCAGAATGAGAGTCTTCAAATCCTCTTGCCCTTTAGCCAATCTCAAGAACATCTCTTGGAATTGGGCATTTTGTGCCTGAAGATCTTTGATGGCTTGATCAGAAGACATTTCATGCTGAAATAAACAGCGAAGAAGATGAGAAACCTGTAATGGTACCTGTAATGGTGTGCGTGATAATGGGATGCGTATGTAATGATTTCAAAGACTTTGGGAGATTTAAATTTGCAAACCAAAAATAAATAAACTTTATTAGATTAACTTGTAAAAAGGTTCAACAATTCCTTTAAGGCGTTACAAAGAAATAAATGGAAAACAAATCTAAACTAGAAAAGCAAAATCAAAAATCCCATGGACGCTTCCTCTTTGTGATGACGTAGTCATTGATCGTTTTTTCTTCCTCGAGCTGCCTGGTGAGCTTCAAGATCTTCCTTTCTTGCTCATGGTACTTCTCTCAGTAGGTATCCCTTTCCTCTTTCAGCTGAATCCAAGACCTCTGCAGTGCCCCAGGATCAGTGGGAATGTAAGGATATAGAATTGTGTAAGGAATGCCTTCTTCATTGGTGGGCTCCACAAATACTGGCAATACTGCTTCATAGGGCATCCCAAGCTTCTGGGCATGAGCTCGGACCCATTGGAGATAAGGCTGCATAGGAAGGGAAGTCCTTGGTCCTAGCTCTTGGGGGTCAGATCTTTTCACCATGCCCCAAGCTCTTATAAACCTTTGTCGATGCTCGTCAACGTCTTTCTTGTAGTCAAATGAAATATCTGTAGGAAGTAGCTCATGGGGACCATCCCTCTGAGCACGACCGAATTGTCACAAAGCTAGACACGGATTGTAGGTTATCCCCCCTCTGATTCCAAGCAATAGGACATTAGGGTATCCCCCACAATGATCAATGACAGCAGTGTCTTCCATAGCCTGAGAACTCCAAAGAATGTTTGTATGGGCAAGTTTCATTATCCTGTAAGACCATCCCAAACCTTCTTCATTCTTCAACACGGACTTAGGGAGGTGCACAATAAACCACCTCGACAGCAATGACATACAACACATAAGAGTCCCTCTTCTACACACAGTACGAGTGGAGAGGGCATGCAATATATCACCCAGTAGAGTAGGCACAGGATTGCGAGAAAGGAAGATCTTAACCGCATTCACATCTATAAAGGAATCTGGATTCTGGAAGAGAACCAAATCGTAGATAAGAAGAGCCAAGATATCTTCAAAATCCTGAAAGTCCAAACTATACCAGAATAGCTGAGCTTGATCTATCAGAAACTTGGATAAGAAACCTTTAACCCCGCTTCGTGTTTCCCAATTGGATACTACATCAGCCCTTTTTAGATGCAGAGCTGAAGCAATGTCTTCTGGTCTAGGAGTCTCTTCCACACCTGTGAAGGGCACCTGTGCATGGATGGATATGCCCAATAAGTGAGAAAACTCTTCCAAAGTGGGAACCAGCTGATAATCTGGGAAGGTGAAGCAATGATGCATAGGATTGAAGAACTGGAAAAGCACACTCATCATCTGATCATCAAACTTTGAGGTAACCAAGCTAAGAAGCTGACCATGTCTCTTAATGAACGAAGAAGTCTCAGAAACTCTTGAGGCTAACTCTTTGAGTTGAGCAGGTATTTGCACAAAGTTAACTCGGATGGTGTTTCTGCGCACGGAAGCCATAATCTGCAAAACAGAACAAAGATAAATCCCCTCGGTCTTTGAAATGGTTAGTATAATGAAGTATGCATGCTATGTTATGATGCATGATGTCATGATAAAAACAACAGGTATAGCAGATAACAGGCATGGAAAAGGCAAGCAAGTCACACAAAAGCCCTTAAGTTTAAGGCTTGCATGGGGTCAAAGGTATTACCCTCTTGAAGTTTAGTTGGTTTCAACCTGTCCTAGAAAAAGTAATCGGGTTCTAGAGGTTCTCAATATCACTGACCATCCTCCATCGATCATGGTTTCAGCTCACGCAATCTTTTCTTATGGACGAAACTATCTCGAGAGTATGGTCTCAATGAGTGTAACATCGAGTATCAACCAGTTCTCAGCATTATACCGAGGCCGACTATCTCACTACTTCCTAGTGGCCAAGTTGGTCGATTAACGGTTCTAAGGTCAGTTGATGCTTAACGACACACATAGCGGCCCCGTATTCTCCTTGTTTCTCCACAAGGGATACCGGTACCAGCCAATGTACCATATCAACGTAGCTACTGCTTCAACCGTATCGATCTATGTTGTACAGTCCCCTCACAGTTTATTGCTACTTACCTAAAAGGTGTTCCTAGATTCGGGTTAGGATCTATAGTAACTCCCAAACAACCCTTAAAAGTAAAGCAACCAAAACAAATAAGAGAAGAAAATATGATGAACTAAACCCTAAGGTATACCCCACTTATTATCCCCAGCAGAGTCGCCAGTTCTGTGATACGGTGGCAGAACCGACTGTTTTGGAAAATGCTGGTTTGCATTTTGCGTTTGTGTTTGCAAAATGTTGCGGTAAGCAAGAGTCGCCACCGACTTTTATTTTATCCAACTGGAAAGGAAAAAAGCACAGAAAAATTCCTTCTTCGAGATTTTGAGTACGGGGGGGTAGATTATAGAAAGGGAAGGTATTAGCACCCTTTCTATCCGTGGTTTTCCACGGGTTCTTAGGTACTTGCTCATCTTTTTAAAAAATGCTTGTGTGTTTCTTTTGAAAAGTTTTTGTTTTACTTCGTTTTAACCCTTGCTTCTGTCTTCAAAAGTGTTACCAAGTGTTTTTGAAAACTTTGTTTAAAAAAAGTGTAAGTGTGAAAATTTTGATTTTTGAGCAAGTACCTACTAGCATCTACCTACTCGAAAAAGGACTGTTTCTATTCTCGTTTCCTTTAGATAATGCTATCCTACTATTGAGAAATAGGTATCATCGGCGTTGGATTTGTAAGGGTCAATTTGTAAGGGACGTACGATCACTAAAGCAATGTTAGGACGTCTTAGTAATAACCCTAATGTCTTAAGATCATATTCGAGGCAACATTTCCGAGGCAACTTTTCCGAGGCAACTTTTTTGAACGGGATATTTGATCTTTGCTTAGACAGGAGGGCAACCACTAAAACACCCTATACTTAATGATCGTTTACCGAAGGCAACCAAAGTGAGAGTATACCCTAAGAGTGTGCATGTGCAAGTGTTTTGATTTCAGTTATTATCTTTGAACATTAGGGTTTTCTAGCCATTTTAAATTAACATGCAATCTTGTCATACAATCCTATTAACATACATCTAAGCAGTTAATATTTGCAAGAATTAAAATGCGAGAAATAAAACCTACGATATTACAAGGCTTCGGGGAGGAGGATTAATTACATAGCTAAAAAACCCGTAAAACGATAAATAAAATAAAATCCTAGATTAAACTATTACATACCATGAGCAGTTACATTAATATTTGCAAAAATAATAAGCGCACGTGATGAATCAAAATGAGAGGATTAGGGTTTTGACCCCGACTAAGCCTAATTAAAAGAAAAATCATTTTTTGTGGTTTTTTATTATTTTGAGAAAAGCAAGGTTTAATTGGATGAATAAAAAAACCTAATTACTAATTAATTTAAATTAAGGAAAATAATTAAATTAACCTACTTTCGTATTTTTGGTTTTGAGAAAAGAAATTAAATCACAAGTCTAACCCTAATTTTTTCTAATTATTTTAATTACAAAAAGTTTAGAATTACCCTAAATTAAATTAAAACTAATATTAAATTAAATTTGATAAAATAAAAAACCTAATTCTAAATTTGTGAAATTGATTTTATGATTTTTTGTGAAAAAAACGAAATTAATCTTGGTTAAAAAACATTTAAACAAAATAAATTAAATAAAAGAAAAATAAAAAAAATGAATAAGAATGGGCCTGGTGTTAGCAAAAGGGGGGTGAGACTTGCAATCCTGAGCCCAATAACCCCTGGCATGTTTTGACTTTTTCAATCCCATGCGTGCGCTTGACTCATGCCTATGGTGGACCTTCATTGGGAAGGCCTTAGATCTGGCTTGTAGAAGATCTGCTGGCTGGGTGCTGATGATGTATGGTGGGCTTATTGTGTACATGTGTACCTGATCATGCAAGACAAAATAATAGAAAGCAAAGTTGGGGACCTGGGGATCGAACCCAGGCCCTTGAGCACTATCACGCTGCATGCTTACCATCTGAGCTAGCCACGTTATTTGTACAAACAACAACAAGCAAACATTATATGATAAAACAAGTTGTTAAACTCAAACAACACGTGAAATTTGAATGGGCGAGTCATGGAGCACCGCGTTATCCTTCTTCTTCCTCCCACCATTGCTAAAAGTTTCTTGACTTTTACCTACGGTCACCTGGGTGTAGGTACAACCCTGTGCTTCTCCAAAATTTCATACATGCATGATAAATCCAAACCAATGGTACCAATCAACTCGTTGCAACCTCACGAGCATCATGGTACCATTATCCATGGCCAATTGTTCATGTACAGAAAAACCCTAAAAATGAAGCAAGAACCCTAACTATGGCATCTTGGTGTATCTTCAGTAAAAACACAATTGGATATAATCAATAGCTTGCAAATAACTCAAGGATTAAGAATATGCTAATAAATCACGTTAAAGATTCCAGAATGATGGTATTCGATTTCAAGAAAATATGAAAACCGTATGGTACTTACAGTGCAATTCTGAACGTAGGAAAGCTTGTTAATGGTTGAAACACGTTCCTGGGATGTCCAGCAAAAGTTTGGGATGGTTAGAATGCTTTGAATTGATCAGAAATGCGGAAATCAGTTTGCCACATTTCTTCAATTTTTTGAAACTTGCTCTCTCTTTTACACGCCTTCAATCTCCGGTTTTTGATTTGTAAATGTTCGTTATGTACCCTACAATGAATTAGGGTTGCAAACTTGTTTCAAATCTTCTCCAATTATGATCATTGATTCATGATTTGATCCTTTGTGCAAATCTTTCTAAATCAAGCAAAATTAAATCTTTTGTGTCCATTTGAACATTGCACGATTTGATCTCACTTCCAGCTGTGTAATAGGCTTAAACATGCACAAAATCTCTAGCTTTGATTAGTTTTTGATATTTTCATGATTTTATTTTGATTTTATTTGATTTAATTGAAATAAAATCAAAATAAATGACAAAAATAAAATAATTACAAGTGGAAGGGCTCATGGGTCGTGGGTCACATTACAAACTCAGTGCAAGCATAAAAGGTTGGGCCCATTTGGCAAAAAAATGCAATTTTGGGCACCTTTGGCTTTTGGCAATTTTGCAAAAAGGGTCAACTTGGCCAATGCATAACTCCCTCAATTTTGACCCTAGAGAGGTGTTCCTGGACTTTTTAGAAAGCTTAAGATGTCCTCTAAGCAAACCTTTTAGTCTCATCTCAATTGAGTCTTCCATGTTCATGTATGAAGCTTTGACCCAAAAGGTGTTTTTGTTGACTTTTCAAAATGACCTATAATGTCCAAATTCATATCTTCTTGTGAGTGAATATTAAACTTGGGAGCTGAAGATGAATTGTAGGGAATTGCATCCTCTTCAAAATGAGCTTTGGATGGGTCATTTTTTATAAAGTATGAGAAAGTTATGCTTGGTCAAAGTTGAGTTGACTTTTCCTCCAAAACCCTAATTTAGCAACTTTTGGGTTTTGATTAATTGTGAGCAATCCTTGATGAATCATGATCAAACCTTGATTAAATGATGAATAATACTTCAAAATGAGAATGTTGACCAAAAATCTTGAAGTTTGACTGTGTGTGGGACACAATTGACTTTTGCCCTAGCACAATCAATTTTCAGGCCTTTGAGCAATTGACTGAGCAAACTTCCTCTGAAAGGCTTGAAACTTGACATGGATGATCTTGAGATCATATTAGGTCAATGGTGAGAATTTGGGATCCTTTGGAGTTAAGCATATTGATGCAAAATGAAACCCTAATTTGGGGTGGACTGTCTTAGGAGAGAGTTTGTCTGGTCAACCCTTGGACTTCCTTGAGTAATTTGAGGACCTCATTTGAAATGTATTGAGAAATATGGGGAGGGAAAATTTTGGGGTACAACAATTATGATGAAAAGATATGATTTCAATCTTGCGTAAATTTTCTATATTTGATCAAATCCCATGCCAATCTATTTTGTCTATTTTTTTCCAACTATCCACGAGCTCTTTGGGTCTCCAACATGATCAAATCTCCAGCCTTTCACGCCTCATACATTAATCTTGCATTTATTTAATTTATTTTGATTTTATTTAGATAAATATCAAAAATAAATAAAATAAAAATAAAACTCATGCATGGGTGAGTTTAAAGGTTCTTGGACATGTCATGAATACATTCAAGTCCCAAAAATTAGACCCATTAACCTAAAAACACAAATTTTCTCAATGTGTATTTCTTGAAATTTCTCAAAATTCCCCAACTTGTGCAAGGCATAAGTTGCTCAATTTTAATCTCATGATGATGATGTTTGACTTTTTGAAAATCCCAAGATGTCCTCTTCAATCCCTCTTTTGATCAATTTTGCATTTGAAGAATTTATCTTAATGTAAATTGTCTTGGCAAAAAGTGTCTTTTGTTGACTTTCTAAAAATGACTTGTAATGTATGAGCTTGTATCTTTCAATTGGTGCATTTCTTGGACTTTAGGGCAGAAGATAAGTTTTAAGGAATTGGATTCTCTTCAAAATGATTTTTTGTTGGGGAAAAATGGATGTAGTATGAGAAAGTTATGCCTGGTCAAAGTTCAATTGACTTTTCCTATAAAAACACAAATTTAACAATTCTTTACTTTTGATAAGTTAAGAGCATTCCTTGAGGAATAGTGATCAACCCTTTATCAAATGATGGATATCACTTAAAAATGTTTATGTTGACCAAAAATCATGAAGTTTGACTGTATATAGGCCATTGTTTACTTTTGATCTAGTATAGTTGATTTTCAAGCATTTGAGCAATTTATTGAGAAAACTTGTAGTACAAGGCATGAAACATGGAAAGGATAATCTTGAAGACATATTAGGACCATGGAAAATATTTGATACCTTTGGAACTTATACATCTTGGTGAAAAGTGAAACCCTAGTTAGAGGTTCATTTTATAGGAGGAGAATTTGTCTTGTCAATTATTGGTCATCCTTGAGAAATTGAAGACCTCAATGATCATGTCTTGAGTAAAAATGGGAGGGAAACTTTTGGGGTACAACAGCTGCCCCTGATCAATCTTCTTAAACCTGAGGATTTAGATTGGCTCGTCTGCCTTTCGTAATCTGAAGGTGGAAGATGATTGAACACTAGAGTGCCCAGAAATTTGCACTCACGTAAAGTAACACCGTTGGTTGATGATGTTGGGAATCAGATTGCAAATGCCATTTAGAGAAGATGACTGAGAGTTGTCAAAGATGGGCTTAAAGACGCCCTTCGAAGTAGATACTGACTTCATAAGAGGTCTCTCTATGGGGATTCGTGTTCCTGTTGTTTGAGAAGGTCTCCGATGGGAAGTGTTGGTTTTTGTTTAGGGAATAGAGTCTAGGAGCTTTAGTCATCCATTACTCTATTGGGGATTCATATCTTGACTGGAGGGATGAAAGTTAGCTGTTATCTGGTCGTGTCCAGACTTTGCAGTAACTTGCCGAGGATAATAAAGTTGGCGGTTATCTGGTCGTATTCCAGGTTTCACTGCGACTTACTGGGGAATATGAAATTAACTATTATCTGGTCGATCTCCAGGCTTTGCAGTAATTTGCTTAAGGTTAAACTGTGATCTGGTCGTATCCAGGCTTCAGTGACTTGAACTGTTATCTGGTCGGGTCCAAGCTTTAGTGATTTGAAGAAATTAAGTTATTATCTAGTCGGATCCAGACTTCAACTTGAATTTGAGGTATACTGTCATCTGGTCAGGTCCAGGCTTCATTGCATTTGACAGAACAAATTGATATCTGGTCTGACTCCAGGCGTCGCAGCAATTTGACAGAGTAAACTACTATTCGGTAGTATTATAGGCTTCACAGTAAATTATATTGTTATATGCTCGGGTCCAAGTTTCAGTGTCTTGAATTGTGGATTGACTGTTATCCAGTTGGATTCTGGGCTTCAGGAATGATGTTGTCTGCTATCTGGTCGGATCCATACCTCACAATGTTGTAAACTACTATCTAGTCATCTTTCAGGCTTCACAATGTTTGTACTTGATGTTAATTGCTATCTGGTCGGGCCCAGGTTTCACAGTGATTGTAAGTTTCTATCTGGTTAGATTCCAGGCTTCACAGTGACTTACTGAGTTGTTACTTCAGATAGTTGCCCTTTCTTGTTTCAGGAATTAATCTGGAACTTTTGAAAACTGATGATGATATTTGTTAGTTGATCTTTCCTGAAAAGGTAAAGAATTAGTGGTATGCAATGTCATGATGTATGTAATGCATTTCGTGATGGTGCTCTCAAAATAAATGAGATTGTGCTATACGTATTTTGTATGCATATGCTATGACACTTGTAAAATGATGTATGAATGTAATGTGTGAGCTGATCAATTTTTCTTTGTAACATCGTTGAATTGAAGGAAAATAAATCCCTAATTGCTGCTGGGGATGAAGAATGTGGTTCTTCCATATTTGTTGAAGTTGAAATTGCTGGGAGATGGACTTCCGTAGCTAGAGAAATAAACTCTTTTGGGCTAAGAAAACTCCATAAACTTCTCAGGGATTTTTATGAATCCCTGTTGGGGAACTCAAGAAAATCATGAACTATGTTGAGGAGTTCTTCAAAATGCTGGATAGATGATTGGAAACTCTTGATCTGCAAGGGATATCAGAACCTCTACCACCATTAGGTTGTATGCTGAAGATATGGTAGTGACTTCGCAGTAGGATGTCTCTGTTTTTGTACCTTTTAGAGAAAGTATATGCGGGGTTTTGCGGATGGCTTTTAGACATTGTCCTATTTCTTAAAACCATTAATAATTGTATTTTTGTTTTTATGCATGTATTTGTAAACAGTAATCACATTCGAAAGCACATGTTCAAAAATAATCACTGGACAGTTTTTCTAACAAAGCAGAAAAATAAAAATAAGTAGTTTATGCACATTCAAAGAGATAGCTTTTTTATTAATCTGAAGAAGTCTGCCTATAACAGGCATTTTTTGTTCAAGGAGACAGACATCCTAATAAGAGAATTTTGTCGTAAGAATGAAAACTATACAAAATATTATACAAAGAAAACAACTATGTGAAATAATCCCATTGGGTTCCCATTCTGCCATTGCCTTTATATCTTTGAGCGTCTCATCTCTTTGTTGCTTGTCTGAAGCTGAGTGGATTGATTAGTTTCATTTGAATTTGATAGTTGACAATGAAGGCCGGCTGCAAGCTAATCCAACGGGACATAGTTGTACTCTTTTAAATCCCTAACTTTTGCATGGACCACCTTTTCGGGTTTTCAGCCCACCGGGATACCCTTTTTTGCCCAAGCCGCCTTTTCAAGTTTTCGACTTGCCGGGTGTACATATTTTTCATATGTATATCCATAAATTTTTCCTGAACCCTTTTGGTTTGCGGGATGCCCTTATTTTTTCCTAGGCCAGTCAACCTAGCGGGTCTCTGTTCATGCTTAGTATCTTTTAACTATGTCCGCATTTACAAGGTGCGGGACGTCGTCACCGTCCATGGTGGTTAAGATCATAGCTCTACTAGAAAATATATTCTTGATCATAAATGGTCCTTCGTACGTAGGAGCCCACTTGCCCTTGGGATCACCTTTTTGCAGGATGATGCGCTCTATTACTAGGTTGCCAACTTGATATACCTGACATCTAACCTTTTTGTTAAAAGCTTTGATCATACGTTTCTCGTACATATGACCGTGACAAATAGCAACCATCCTTTTCTCGTCAATCAGGTTTAATTGGTTAAGTCGAATTTGAACTCATTCTTCTTCATTCAAGCCAGCATCCTTCATGATTCTCAAGGAAGGGATTTGGACTTTGATGGGTAGGACAACTTCCATACCGTATACCAGAGAGAAAGGAATTTCCCCTGTTGACGTGCGTACTAAGGTACGGTAACTATGAAGAGAAAATGGTAACATCTCGTGTCAGTATTTGTATGTCACTGTCATCTTTTGTATGATCTTCTTGATGTTCTTATTAGAAGCCTCTACAACGCCATTCATCTTCGGCCGGTAAGGAGAAGAGTTATGATGCTGAATCTTGAATTGTGTGCAGAGCTCGGTGTTCATAGTATTATTGAGCTTGCTACCATTATCCGTAATGATTCCTTCTGGGATACCGTACCGACAAATAAGGTTGTGCTTGATGAACCGGGCCACGACATTCTTGGTAACAGAAGCAAATGAGGATGCCTCGACCCACTTTGTGAAGTAATCAATGGCAACCAGGATGAAGCGATGCCCATTTGAACCGGTAGGTCTAATCTCTCCGATCATATCAATTCCCCACATTGCACAAGGCCATGTAGCAATCAAGACATTAAAGGGAACCAGAGGCACATGTACTTTATCAGCATAGATCTGGAACTTGTGACAAGTTCGAGAATGTTGATAACAGTCTGCTTCCATAGTGGACCAGTAGTACCCTGCTCTCAGAATCTTCTTAGCCATTGTGTGACTACTAGAATAGGTGCCAAAGGTGCCTTCCTGCATGTCTGCCATAATCTTCTCTACTTCACCCTTGTCTATACACCGAAGCAAAGTAGAATCGTGGTTGCGCTTAGAGAGGATTTCGTTACTGAGGAAAAACATGGAAGATAACCTTCTTAGGAACTTCTTATCATTGACTGAAGCTCCCTCGGGATACTCTTGGACTTCGAGGTATCTTTTCACTTCATGGAACCAAGGTTTGTCCACTACTTCTTCAGTATGTTGGTTCGTCCATTCTCTCAATAGTGATATGAGGAGATTCATTATCTCATATGACCTTGAACATGGATGACATAGTAGCTAGTGTGTTTGCTAATTGATTTTCCTCTCGTGGAAAATGCTCAAAGGTAACTTCTTCAAAGTATGGAATCAGTGTTAGCACATGCTCTTGGTAAGGGATGATATTAGAATGCTTTGTGTCCCATTCTCCTTTAATTTGACTGATTACCAAGGTCGAGTCTCCAAATACACTCAAGAATTTAATTCTCAAGTTGATAGCAGCTTTGAGACCCATAACACATGCTTCATATTCAGCCATATTGTTGGTACAATTGAAACATAGTCGAGCGGTGAAGGGAGTATAACAGCCTTCGGGAGATATGATCACAACGTCGATGCCATTGCCAAATGCATTGGAAGCTCCATCAAAAACCATAGTCCACCAGGGTCCTTTTTTAGGTCCTTCATCCGGCCCAGGTTCTTCACAATCAGTCACTAACATGATGTTCTCGTCTGGAAACTCAAAATTCATGGATTGGTAGTCGTCCACAGCCGGATGATCTAAATGATCAGCTAGTACATTTCCTTTGATTGCTTTTTGGGTTGTGTACTGAATATCATATTCGGTCAGAACCATCTGCCATCTTTCTATTCTTCGGGAGAGAGCGGGTTTCTCGAAGATGTATTTGATATGATCCATTTTAGATATCAATAAGGTAGTGCGAGTTAACATATACTGTCTTAGTCGGTGATCAGCCCATGCCAAAGCGCAACAAGTTTTCTGGAGCAATGGGTATCTTGTTTTACAGTCGGTAGACTTTTTGCTAAGGTAGTATATTGCATGCTCTTTTCGACCAGACTCGTCCTTCTGCCCCAACATACACCCCATTGAATTCTCTAATACTGTTAAGTACATGTTCAAAGGTCTTCCTTCAACCGGCGGCATCAAAATTGGAGGCTCTTGAAGATATTCCTTGATTTTGTCAAAGGAAGACTGGCAGTCGTCATTCCACTTCACTACTTGATCTTTCCTCGGTAATTTGAAGATTGGCTCACAAGTAGCGGTTAGATGGGAAATTAATCTGGCAATATTAATTGAGATGCCCCAATAATCCCCTAACCTCCTTCTTAGTGCAGGGGGGTGGCATTTCTTGTATAGATTTAACCTTTGTAGGGTCTACTTCAATACCTTTGCCACTGATAACGAAGCCTGGGAGCTTACCAGATCTTACTCCAAAGGTGAACTTGTTCGGGTTTAGTCTTAACTTGTACTTCTTCAGTCTTTCAAACAGCTTTTGCAGGTGATCAAGGTGCTCTTCTTCAGTTTGAGACCTGGCTATCATATCATCGACATAGACCTCTATCTCGTGATGGATCATATCGTGAAACAAAGCTACCATAGCACATTGATAGGTTCCCCTGGCGTTTTTCAATCCAAATGGCATGACTTTATAACATAAGGTACCCCACTGTGTAGCGAAGGTTATTTTCTCCATATCTTCAGGTGCCATTTTAATCTGATTATACCTGGAGAAACCATCCATGAAGGAGAATACCTTAAGTTGCACGATGTTGTCAACTAGAACGTCAATATGAGGAAACGGGAAGTCATCCTTGGGGCTTGCCCTATTCAAGTCTTTGTAATCCACACTCATATGTACCTTACCGTCCTTATTAGGTACTGGAACAACATTAGCAACCCATTGTGGATAAGAGGTAACACTAAGAAACCAGCGGTGAATTGTTTCATAACTTTAACTTTGATCTTTTCTGACATCTCAGGATGCATACGACGAACCTTTTGCTTCACTGGAGGGCAATCTTATTTTGTTGGTAAATGATGAACCACACTATCAGTGTCTAACCCCGGCATGTCTTCGTATGACCAGGAAAAGATCTCAACATAGTCATGTAACATCTGAATTAACTGTTCTTTGACACTATGCTTCATGTTGGCACCTATCTTGAATTCCTTTTTATCCTCTTCAATACCAAATTTTACTATCTCAATCGACTCTTCATGAGGCTGTATTGCTCTTTCCTCATGTTGTAACATTCTAGCGAGCTCTCCTGGTACTTCATAATATTTCTCACCTTCGTCCTAGGCTTGGTAGATAGGATATTCAAAGTTATAATTGGCAATAGCAAAACCGTTATCAATTGGATCCAGAGTGGATGTGGATCTGCAGTTTCATATGTGGGTGTGTGTAAGAGAGCATAGCTATTTTGATAAAGTAAAAGCAGAAAAGAAAGATAGGGAGCATAAAAGTTGCATGAAAAACGACCAATGATTTATTAATGACATATGGATATGAAGTAATAACCCTCACAAATAGACCATTGTGCCTCAGGTAAAACCCAAGGTTTTAAAGTTTAAATTGTTTAAATATTACATATTCCAAAAAACAAAAAGACAATTACTCATGGATAAAAGTAATGGGAACAAATTCTTTTAACCGTTCAATTATTTAGTCCAATGCTGGTAGTTGGGAAGATCCCATTGTCCATGTCTCAGCCACTGTCACTGTCCTCCAAAGCATTGATTCCATGGTTGCTGATGCGTAGTGGTGGTCCTCAGGCGCGAGCACGAAGAACAACTCTTTGGGCTCCTGGAGTAAAACCCAAACCAAACTTTTCAATTTATAGGGGATATTAGGGAGTTGGCCCTAAATGGTACACTCACCTTTTTCAACTACTACTTTGGCATCCTTTAGAGAAGCCATCTTCAATGGAGGTCTGGTAATCTTTGGAACATCGGTAGCAGTCTTTGTTTCAGCACCTGTCTGAGGAACCTCTTTAAAATTTTGGCAGGGGGTCTCAATTAACTTTCCATCCATCTCAACATACCTGAAAGAGTTCAATTGGCTCACCATATATTCTTTGTCGCTATGGACTGTAACAATCATTCCATTAACTGAATACTTCAGCATTTAATGCAGAGTAGAAGTAACAACATGGGCCTCATGGATCCAAGGGAGACCCAACAAATAAGAGTAAGACGGGAGGATGTCCATCACGTAGAAAGTGGAGTCAAAAGTCTGAGAACCAACTTTAATAGGGATGTCCACCACCCCGTGTACCATTCTCTTGGAACCATCAAAAGCCCTCACCACAATATTGTTGGGCTTTAGTGTGAGTCCTTCATAATCCAATATGTCCAACGCATTCTTAGGTAAGACATTCAATGATGAACCTTTATCCACCAGAACATGAGCTAGGGTAGTGCCCTTGAACTCAATAGAGACATGCAGGGCATCATTATGCTTTCTTCATTTGGACGTTAAATCAGCATCAAAGAAACCAAGTCCATTGTCAGAAGTCAGACTAGTAACGCAATTCTAAAATTGGTCAAAAGACGTCTCTTGAGGCACATGAGAAGACTTCAGGAACTTCACCAAAGCCTTAGCATGCACTTCAGAGCATACAATAAGGCCGGCGTTGAAATTTTTGATGGGGTATGCCCCAATTGTTCCACAACATTGTAGTCACTTTTCTGTATGATTTTCAGTATCAATTCCATTTCTTTTTTAGAAGCTTCAGGGACGTCTTATTCATGTGGCTCTGTCCGGTCAGGCTCAACCAGTAACTCTTTTCCCCGAGTGTCAGTTGACTCAGTAGCATGGATAACAACAGGAATGACAATAGGGGTAGCAACAGGAGTAACATGAGTAGTAATAGGAACATTAGCAGGAATAACCAAAGGAGTGGAAATAGTATTTGGAGAGATATCATGAGAGAAGATCCTTCCTCTTCTGGTAATTTTATTGGTCCCAACAATATTGTCGATATTAGGATCAGTATCTTCAACAACTTCATCTTTGATAGCCAATAGGTCTTGGTTGACGCCATGGTAGTAGACGTCAGCTCCATAGTTCCAAGGAACAGCCTTATTGGAGGAATATGGTATCGGCCCAGGAAAAGTGATAATTAAAGGAGCAACCTTAGAAGCGAATGTAATCCTGACGAGTCTTTTGGAGGAGACCCTGGGAGGATTGTCGGAAATGGTAATAATTGAAATGTCTTCACACAAACTTCTTGTAGAGGGAGTCTTCTCAAACAGAATTTCTTTGTTGTTCATCAGTGTTGTACCCAAAAATTTACCCTCCCATAATCTTCAAAGTTATGACAAGCAAATAGTTCAAAGTCTACTCAAGGGCTACACAGTCAACCATCCTCCTAAGCCAGTCAAACTAGGGTTTTGGTTCTTGCAAGGAAGTTGAAGTTTTCAAGGGCTCAATCAAGTCTCCTATGCTCATACACATTGTCAAGCACCTACATGTCAAGTTTCAAGGCTCACAAGGTCAAGTTGCACAGTCAAAAACCCTAATTGCTCCACAGTCAACTGCAGGGGCAAAATGGTCATTTGGCAGTCAAAAGTCAAAATTTTTGGTCAACATCTTATTTTGAAGCCACAATCATCATTTGATCAAGTCTTGATCATGATTTCACAAGAATGGCTCAAAAATCATCAAGGTGTCAAAAGTTTCTATTTTTGGACAGCTGAAAAGTCAACTGTAACTTGACCAAGGCATAACTTTTTCATGGTTCATCAGAAAAATCCCATCCAATTCTCATTTTGAAGGGGGTGACATTTCCTACAACTCATATTCACATTCCAAGTCCAAGAAATGCTCTCACAAAAAGTTATCAATTTCAACATTATAGGTCATTTTCAAAAGTCAACAAAAAGGGACTTTAGGTCAAAGACCATAACTTGAGATTGGTAAATCTAAATGACATGGGACCAAAGACATTGGTTAGAGGACTTCAAGACCTTTCCAAAATGTCCAAGAACATGATCAAAGCTTAAAAATTGATCAAGATATGCATTGGAGAAGTTGGGAAATTTTTGTGAAATGGCCAAAATCATTTATCCTTGAAATTTCATTTTTGACAAAAGGGGCCCACTTTTTCCACTTGAATCAGCTTGGCCATGCTTCCCACGTGTCCCACCTTTTATTTCAATATTTAAAATTAATTTTTTCATTTTTATTAGATTTTTTGGATTTAATTCATTTTAAATCCTTTAAAATCAAATAAAAATCAAAAAGGTTAATTAAGGGGGATATTTGGCTTTGATTATCTTTGAATCATCATCATGCACATCCCATATTCGTTTCAAGGCCTAATTAAGCAAGAATTCAAAATTGGTACAAAGATGGAAAGTTTGTTAATGGAGGTTTATGGAAAATCTTGAATTTGAATGCCTTGCATTATTGGCCCTTAATTCCAATTGAAATACATTACATAATGCATATGCAAGTGATCAAAAAAGAAGGGAACACAACCTAGAGAACTCTCTAAAACGAAAAAACAAAAAATTCCACAAAAAAAACCTCATATTCTCTTATACAAAATCCTGTACGGAGGCCACTCGATGGAAACCCCCACTTTTCTTCTTGTTGCACTGTAAATTCACTTTTCACGTGCAATTTCCCATGAACCAACTTTAACAAAAATCTCATCAACCAAAACAGAAACCTTACACAAGCTCATGTTCATACCGTTGACACAAGCTCAAAACTGATGCAACCACAAATCATCATACTCTTGACAGCACCACAACAACATCATTGAGTCATGATAAAGCAACACAAAATTCTAACATTTTCAATTTCATTTATTCTATTTAATTTTCTTTTTGATTGTTTGAACTTTATCCATAAAATTCTTTGTGAAGATCAGAACTGGAATTTGGCTCTCTGAATCAGAAACAGAAGAACGAGAAGCGTCCAAATCGCAGTTCCGCCGCGCAACCGCGGACTCAACCGCCGCTTCCAGATCCGCTTCTGTCGCGACTTCGTGCTCCCTCCTAAATTGGGTCAACACCCCCATGGTTTGCATCACTTTTCATTTTTCCATTTTTCTTTTCTTCTTTTTATTTTAATTGTTTTTCTTTTGTTTTATTTAATTCACCAAAATTAATCTTAATAATAACACAAAACCAAAAAATCAGAAATCATTAAAAAATAAAAAATATGTTTTATTTAATTTTTTTAATTCTTTAAATAGTTTTTGTAAATAAATTCCAATAAAACAATTAGTTTAAATTTAGGTTTTTAACTTTAATGTCTTTTTCTAAAATAATTATAAAAAAAACATAAAAATTAGGTTATTAGTATCTTTATTATTTTCTCAATAAATGACTTTTTCTCCTTATTATTATTATTAATTAATTTTGTAAATAAATATGGCATTTAATTAATTAGGATAAATTAGGTTAAAACTTAAACATTTTTTTTAATTAAAAACAAATTTAGAACTAGGCTTTTATTTTAATTTCTAATTTCAATTAACTTTCTTTATTTCATAAAATACCAAAAAAACATAAAAATAATCTCTTTTCTTTATTTAATCATTAATTAATTTATAATTTCTATTTAATTTCTTTAAAGGGTCCAACGCCCTCGCACTCTCGATTCTTATTTCTTTTCGCATTTATTTTTATTTTTTTTATGGATATAATGTATTTGCCCCAAAGCCTTGTAATAGATAATTAGGACATTTACTTTCCGCACTTTTAATCAAATCGGGTCTTGGTTTAATTTGGCGATGTAGACCCGCGCCTTGTAATAGCGTAGGACCTTTATTTTCCGCATTTTTATTTTCCGCACCCTTTTAACTGCTAATCACATGAAAGAATGAATTCCCAAATAAAATCAAAGCGTAGCTCACCCAATGCATGACAAGACAAATAATAACTGAAAATGACACACAATTCACACACCACTCTTAGGGTACGCCTCACTGTTGCCTTGCCCCTCGAAACGTGGTCGTCGAGTACAGGACGTCTTAGTAAGTCCTTATGTCCATGACCATGGCATAAGGGTAGCTTCTAAGGTGTCCTACTGTTGCTCTGGTGATCACACTGTTGCCTTGCCCCTCGAAACGTGGTCGTCGAGTACAGGACGTCTTAGTGAGTCCTTATGTTCCATTGATCTAGTTGCCTCGAAACGGTTGCCTCGAAACAAGTTGCCTCGAAACGGTTGCCTCGGAATAAAAAGATCAATGGCATAAGGGTAGTTCTAAGGTATCTTACTATTGCTCGGTGACCACCCTGTCCCTAACCCTCGAATTGACCCGAACACCTCCAACGGTGGTGCTACCTACCTCTCAATGGTGGGATGGCACTACCTTAAGGACATTTACACAGCCTAATTCCTTAGGGTGGGTAGATAACTCGTAGATACTTGCTCTAATTCAAAACAAATCAAAAACTCTTTTCACACCGACACTTTTCAAAAAGCTTTCAAAACAACTTTTCAAACACTCTTGAGGACTGATACAAGAGTCGATCTGAAACTTTCAAAGAAACTTTTTCAAACCCACTCACCTTGAAAAGCAAAAAAACATTTTGAAAACACAACTGAGCAAGTATCTAAGAGCCCATGGATAACCATGGATAGAAAGGGTGCTAACACCTTCCCTTTCTATAAATCTACCTCCCGAACCGAGAACTAATCTCAATAAGGAATTTTTCTGTGCTTTTGTCCTTTCCATTTGGAGAAAATAAAAGACGGTGGCGACTCTTGCTTACCGCGATATTTCACGAACCAGCGTTAAACAGTCAGTTCCGGATCCACCGATCACAGAACTGGCGACTCTGCTGGGGATTATACTTAAAGTGAGGTGTACCTTAGGATAGTTCATAACTGTGTTTTCAATTGCTTTGACTTGTTTGCTTTATTATTGTGGGACTGTCTTGGGAGCTCTATAGATCCTAACCCGGATCTGGGGATACCTTCTTAGAAAGTAGCAACAAGGTTGTGAGGGAACTGTGCGGGGTATACCGACATGGTTGAAACAGTCTGCTATGTTGATGTGGCACTTTGATGTGTACCGGTAACCCTTGAGTTCAGTCAAGGAGAGTACGGGGCCTCTATGTGGTGTCGTGAAGCATCAACTAACCTTAGGAACCTTAATTGGACCATCTTGGCCTCTTTAGGGTAGTGAGATAACTGACTTTGGTGCAGTCCGAGGTTGGTTGATACTCGATACTACACTCAATTGAGGGTTGCTTTCCTGGAATATTTCGGTCGCCAGTTCAGTGGCTAAATCGAAACGATGAACAATGAAAGCAATCCAGTGATATTGGGACCCTTAGAACCCGGTTACTTCTGATAGGACAGGTTGAGCCCACCAACTTCAAGAGGGTAATACCCAGACCCCATGCTGGCCTAAACTCTAAGGGCTTCTCTTGTGTGACTTGTGTGCCTTCTAACTTGACTACTTGCATGCTTGTTATCTGACACTTGAGTTTCTTGCAGGTTTTATTTACAGTCCTTAATTGGGACTCATAACAGGGTTTACCTACGTTACCCCATGCATAGCATAACATCATACTATTGCATACATCCCGCATAAGGACTAATCCGTTTCAAGGATCTCAAGGGTTTGTGATGCAGGTCATGATGAATCAACTATCCAAGCAAGAGGCAAAGAGGATTTATTTTCCTCTAGACAAAGTTGTCAGGGGCTATGACCCACTCGATATGGTGAGCTTTGACACTTGAAGAAGGACTCTCAACAACATGAAGTTCCTTCAATCAAGCTACTGGATCCCAAATGCTAACAATTTTCTTGTTTACCCCGCGAGGTCCTTGAAAACATTACATGCATATCATACATATCATTGCATTACAGGTACCCTTTTGACAGGTCACTTACCATCTCCGCTGTTTATTTCAGCAATGGCTTCCCAACAAGATAACCAGGGACCTCATGCTCAAGAGACCCAGTTCAGGGAAATCTTTTTAAGCCTATCCAAGGGGCAAGAAGAGTTGAGGACACTCCTTATGGGGAATTTGGCCAAGCAAAGTCCTGAAGATGACAAGGACGAACGGCTGAAGCATCTGCAAGCTGAGGTAGATACGATGAAAACCCAGATGTTGGGACAAAGGGCTCTCATCCAAGGTTTAGCTCGGGAGCAAGGAGAGCTGAGGGCCATGATCAGTCAGCTTCATCAAGACATGAAGCAACCAGCCCAAGTCAGGGGCCATGTCATTAATCAACTTCCAAGAAGTCAAAGGTTTGGTCCTCTCCAAGCTGCTACTACTTCACAGGTCCAACAACGACCTCGCCAAGAACGACGGACTGATCAGAGCAAGCCAGACAAGCCTAAAAGGCAGTTCACCAAGCTCAATGTGTCACCGTCTCAAGCGTTACAACAATTGTTGAGGTTGAATCTGGTGACGTTAAGGGACCCTCCTAAGAATCTCAACACAACCTCACCAAAGTACAATCCTGAGGAAAGATGTGCATACCACTCTGACAGTCCAGGACATGACACCGACGATTGCTGGGCTCTGAAGAATAAGATCCAGGACCTGATTGAGGAAGGAGCTGTGGATTTCACCCAGATGGGCCAGGCTGAATGCTCCTGTCATCCCTAAAAGATGCACCAGTTGAAGTAACAAGCCCTGAGACTAGAAGACTTTTGTTCATTAGAATTTTCCAAGTTGTAATTTTCTTATGTTCAAACATTTACTCATGTTAAACGTTGTTATTTCATTAATGCATCGCATATGTCTGTTTTGAAGCAATATATTCACATTCACTATATGCAAATTATTTTCATATTTTTTCTGATGATCAACGCTCGATTAATAATTCTAAGCCTTTTGAGGGAGGATGACGAAAACGATACCGCAATCTACAATATGCTTTTGAACAGACCCCGCTTATGAGGTACAGGCATTGTTTCAATCCCTAAACACTGGAGTTATAAGGAAGATAATCCCTCGTCAACCCCTTTGAGCCAAAGAAGTAGGAGTTTTTTCTTTTCGAAAATTAAAACCCTTTATCATAACCTGGGGCAGGGTAGTTCTCTCAGTTGATCCAAGTGCATAACAAATGGCACCAAAGAGGTCCTTACAAAAAAAAGACGATGATGGTTCTGGATAATCATAGGGATAGGCAGTCATTATATCTCAAAAATGAAAACCCATTAAGTCAAAACCTATGAAGGAGACTTATAAAACTGGGGCATCCCGCTGACTGTAATCACAAAAGAAACAGTTCAGACAAAAGATAGGGATAACGAAATCAAAAAGAAAGAGGTCCTACAAACCCTCAACAAAAATGACTGCCTCTTCAAAATAAACTGTCAATATCCGAACCATCATTGGAACGACAGGAAAAAGACTCAAACAAAGTCTAACGCACGATCAACTGAGCTTAGGTTTGAAGAACGTCACGAAGAGTGGGTGGGTACAAATAATTTGAGCCTTTATCCTTTGTTTCTTAAACCATGAACCAGGCCACGTTATAACCCTTAAAAGTCCTAGCTGAAGCATGGGTTAGTTCGAAAGCATACTGTTACGAAAGGTATCCTGACTCCTTAAGGCCTACGGTAAATACGAAGTTGACATCACGTTTTACAAACATTCACTTGTTTTATGAAAAAAGAATGCATTTTCAAAATCTTCAAGACAGACATAAGCTTTGCATTCTTGATATAATACTGTTTGCGTATGACTATTTGTTCGAACAGCAGAGAAATTCGCACGATGAATACCTAGTGAACAAAAGCACTTCCAATCAAAGGGCAGACGTGATTATTGTCCATCATCTGGGGCAACTAAATCAAGATTCGGAGAATCTCTCAAAGGCCGAACAGCCTGGGGCAAATCTCCGCCTGAGTCACTTGGGGCATTCCAACAATGAATCTTGTCTGATCAAACATCTTCTGGTGGCATGGCAAAACACTTCTAACAGGGGCAACTCCCTACATTCTGAGAGCATGGACATAGTCGAAAAAATACTACGCAAAATCAAAGACCTGCTAGGTTGACACACCTAGGCAAAAATAAGGGCTTCCCGACGAACCAAAAGGGTTCGGGCAAAAATAAGGGATGAAATGAAAAAAAATCTGTACACCCGGCAAGTCGAAAACCTGAAAAGGCGGCTTGGGCAAAAATGGGTATCCCGGTGGACTAAAAACCCGAAAGGGCGGTCCAGGCAAAAATTAGGGATCAAAGCATACGACTATGTCCTGGCATCTCGTCACCTGTCTACCAGAAGATTTGTCAATTACCCCCACATGTGCCTTCTCCCACTGAAACTGGGGCAATAATGAGTCGTCTAAGCGATCTAATTGCTCTGTCCACCAAGGTACCAAGGTAGGTTCAGCTGAAGAACAACCAAGATGCCTTAATTCCCCAGAGAGTGAGCCAGCAAGTCAACATACTCTCCCCAAGCAGAATTAGCCTACTCAGTCAGCCTTATGGACGTTGGATTCTCCCCAGCGGATCTCAACATTCCTCAGCAGAGTCTACAAACACCCTCAACAAGCATCCCCGGCAGTCTTGATCTAAGATTGTTCCTCGGAAGAATCTAGACATCCAGCGGAGCCCTTCCCAGTACAGTCCAAAGTCTCCCCAGGAGAGTTAAATCATCTCCCCAGTAGGAAGCTTATCCCCAGTTGATTCTGGAAGCTTATCCTTTGCAGAGCATATCTCTCCCCGTCTTTATTCAGAAGGTTATTCCTCGCCAGAACTTATAACTGGGTTATCCTCAGCTAATTGCCACGGAAAGATCATCCTCGGCGAAGTATTCCTATCCCCAGCGGAGTTCCTCAAACCTCCCAAACGTAACTCAACAATGGTATCCCCAGCGGAGTTCTCATACAACATCTCAGCGAAGTACCTCTCTTCCCACATAGTATTTTCCCCAGCAAGATCGCTAGAGTAATTTTCCCCGCAGAGTAATCTATTCGCCAAGTTTATTCCCCAACGGAGTTATCTTCTCCTACCGGTATTCTTGCAACATCAGCCCAGGATAAGCTCCCGACATTCGTCAAGGATTTATTTTCCTAGACAAAAATACATTCGCAAACTTCACATTTTCATACATGATATAAACAGCACATTCTACAATCCCATTGGTTATAAACGTCATGACACCGTGCATTCCATGCACCATGACATTGCATACAACTAATGTTTTGCCTTTTTTCAGGAAAGGTCAATACAAAGATGATTACTATCAACTATCGCAATCCCAGATTCGATTCCTATATCTAGCCAGGGCATGTCTGTGAGCGATTGATTGTGGATTCGATACCTGCATCCGGCCAGGGCATGTCTACGTTAAAAAGATTAAAGAGATAGCTTGGAAATGCTCCAGATATGGATGTTGTTCTTTTGCTTATTCAAAATTCCTTTCTAGATATGGTTCAAATGTGACCCAGGCATGGCGGCGTTCTGATACTTATTCCAGATTTCTTCTCAGATATAACTTAGAGATGCTCCAGGCACGGAGGCTGTTCTATTGTTTATTCAGAGATCACCTTTCTAGATATGGTTCAGATGTGACCCAGGCATGGCGACGTTCTGATACTTATTCCAGATTTCTTCTCAGATATAACTTAGAGATGCTTCGGGCACGGAGGCTGTTCTGTTGTTTATTCAGAGATCACCTTTCTAGATATGGTTCAGATGTGACCCAGGCATGGCGACGTTCTGATACTTATTCCAGATTTCTTCTCAGATATAACTTAGAGATGCTCCGGGCACGGAGGTTGTTCTGTTGTTTATTCAGAGATCACCTTTCTAGATATGGTTCAGATGTGACCCAGGCATGGCGATGTTCTGATACTTATTCCAGATTTCTTCTCAGATATAACTTAGAGATGCTCCGGACACGGAGGCTGTTCTATTGTTTATCAGAGATCACCTTCTAGATATGGTTCAGATGTGACCCAGGCATGGCGACGTTCTGATACTTATTCCAGATTTCCTCTCAGAGATAGCTTGGAAATGCTCCAGATATGGATGCTGTTCTTTTGCTTATTCAAGACTCCTTCTAGATATGGTTCAGATGTGACCCAGGCATGGCGACGTTCTGATACTTATTCCAGATTTCCTCTCAGAGATAGCTTGGAAATGCTCCAGATATGGATGCTGTTCTTTTGCTTATTCAAGACTCCTTCTAGATATGGTTCAGATGTGACCCAGGCATGGCGACGTTCTGATACTTATTCCATATTTCCTCTCAGAGATAGCTTGGAAATGCTCCAGATATGGATGCTGTTCTTTTGCTTATTCAAGACTCCTTCTAGATATGGTTCAGATGTGACCCAGGCATGGCGACGTTCTGATACTTATTCCAGATTTCCTTTCAGAGATAGCTTGGAAATGCTCCAGATATGGATGATGTTCTTTTGCTTATTCAAGACTCCTTCTAGAGATAGTTCAGATGTGACCCAGGCATGGCGACGTTCTGATACTTCTTCCAGATTGCCTTTCAGAGATATCTTGGAAATGCTCCAAATATGGGTGCTGTTCTTTTGCTTATTCAAGAGTTTCCTTTCAGATATAGCTGGGAAATGCTCCAGATATGGACGTTATTCTTTTGCTTATTCAGAGTTCTTTTCAAGGACAACTTAGAGATGCTCCAGCCCGGATGCTATTCTATTGTTTAGTCCAGATTCATTCAAAAGACAGTCCAGATACGATCCAGATTCGGATGACATACTGTCACTCATTCAAACACAGACTAGATATGCTCCAGACACGGAGGGCATTCTATTTCTTATTCGGACGCAGCTATCCATTACAGTTCCAAATGGCATCTATAAGCCCATTCCCGACAAGGTTCTGTCACATCTTCCAGATGGCATCTTTAAGCCCATCCTCCTATCCACCAACTCTCCAAATGGCATCTTTAAGCCCATTCCCGCTATCACACTGCTGATACTCTACTATGTGAGTGCAAATTTCTGGGCACTCTAGTGTTCAATCATCTTCCACCCTCGGATCACGAAAGGAACACAAGCCAATCTACATCCTCAGGTCTAAGAAGATTGAATAGGGGCAACTGTTGTACCCCAAAATTTTCCCTCCCATAATCTTCAAAGTTATGACAAGCAAATGGTTCAAAGTCTACTCAAGGGCTACACAGTCAACCATCCTCCTAAGCCAGTCAAACTAGGGTTTTGGTTCTTGCAAGGAAGTTGAAGTTTTCAAGGGCTCAATCAAGTCTCCTATGCTCATACACATTGTCAAGCACCTACATGTCAAGTTTCAAGGCTCACAAGGTCAAGTTGCACAGTCAAAAACCCTAATTGCTCCACAGTCAACTGCAGGGGCAAAATGGTCATTTGGCAGTCAAAAGTCAAAATTTTTGGTCAACATCTTATTTTGAAGCCACAATCATCATTTGATCAAGTCTTGATCATGATTTCACAAGAATGGCTCAAAAATCATCAAGGTGTCAAAAGTTTCTATTTTTGGACAGATGAAAAGTCAACTGTAACTTGAACAAGGCATAACTTTTTCATGGTTCATCAGAAAAATCCCATCCAATGCTCATTTTGAAGGGGGTGACATTTACTACAACTCATCTTCACATTCCAAGTCCAAGAAATTCTCTCACAAGAAGTTATCAATTTCAATATTATAGGTCATTTTCAAAAGTCAACAAAAAGGGACTTTAAGTCAAAGACCATAACTTGAGATTGGTAAATCTAAATGACATGGGACCAAAGACATTGGTTAGAGGACTTCAAGACCTTTCCAAAATGTCCAAGAACATGATCAAAGCTTAAAACTTGAGCAAGATATGCATTGGAGAAGTTGGGAAATTTTTGTGAAATGGCCAAAATCATTTATCCTTGAAATTTCATTTTTGACAAAAGGGGCCCACTTTTTCCACTTGAATCAGCTTGGCCATGCTTCCCACGTGTCCCACCTTTTATTTCAATATTTAAAATTAATTTTTTCATTTTTATTAGATTTTTTGGATTTAATTCATTTTAAATTCTTTAAAATCAAATCAAAATCAAAAAGGTTAATTAAGGGGGATATTTGGCTTTGATTAGCTTTGAATCATCATCATGCACATCCCATATTCGTTTCAAGGCCTAATTAAGCAAGAATTCAAAATTGGTACAAAGATGGAAAGTTTGTTAATGGAGGTTTATGGAAAATCTTGAATTTGAATGCCTTGCATTATTGGCCCTTAATTCCAATTGAAATACATTACATAATGCATATGCAAGTGATCAAAAAAGAAGGGAACACAACCTAGAGAACTCTCTAAAACGAAAAAACAAAAAATTCCACAAAAAAAAACCTCATATTCTCTTATACAAAATCCTGTACGGAGGCCACTCGATGGAAACCCCCACTTTTCTTCTTATTGCACTGTAAATTCACTTTTCACGTGCAATTTCCCATGAACCAACTTTAACAAAATTCTCATCAACCAAAACAGAAACCTTACACAAGCTCATGTTCATACCGTTGACACAAGCTCAAAACTGATGCAACCACAAATCATCATCCTCTTGACAGCACCACAACAACATCATTGAGTCATGATAAAGCAACACAAAATTCTAACATATTCAATTTCATTTATTCTATTTAATTTTCTTTTTTATTGTTTGAACTTTATCCATAAAATTCTTTGTGAAGATCAGGACTGGAATTTGGCTCTCTGAATCAGAAACAGAAGAACGAGAAGCGTCCAAATCGCAGTTCCGCCGCGCAACTGCAGACTCAACCGCCGCTTCCAGATCCGCTTCTGCCGCGACTTCGTGCTCCCTCCTAAATTGGGTCAACACCCCCATGGTTTGCATCACCTTTCATTTTTCCATTTTTCTTTTCTTCTTTTTATTTTAATTGTTTTTCTTTTGTTTTATTTAATTCACCAAAATTAATCTTAATAATAACACAAAACCAAAAAATCAGAAATCATTAAAAAATAAAAATATGTTTTTTTTAATTTTTTTAATTGTTTAAATAGTTTTTGTAAATAAATTCCAATAAAACAATTAGTTTAAATTTAGGTTTTTAACTTTAATGTCTTTTTCTAAAATAATTATAAAAAAAACATAAAAATTAGGTTATTAGTATCTTTATTCTTTTCTCAATAAATAACTTTTTCTCCTTATTATTATTATTAATTAATTTTGTAAATAAATATGGCATTTAATTAATTAGGATAAATTAGGTTAAAACTTAAACATTTTTTTTAATTAAAAACAAATTTAGAACTAGGCTTTTATTTTAATTTCTAATTTCAATTAACTTTCTTTATTTCATAAAATACCAAAAAAACATAAAAATAATCTCTTTTCTTTATTTAATCATTAATTAATTTATAATTTCTATTTAATTTCTTTAAAGGGTCCAACGCCCTCGCACTCTCGATTCTTATTTCTTTTCGCATTTATTTTTATTTCTTTTGTGGATATAATGTATTTTCCCCAAAGCCTTGTAATAGATAATTAGGACATTTACTTTCCGCACTTTTATTCAAATCGGGTCTTGGTTTAATTTGGCGATGTAGACTCGCGCCTTGTAATAGCGTAGGACCTTTATTTTCCGCATTTTTATTTTCCGCACCCTTTTAACTGCTAATCACATGAAAGAATGAATGCCCAAATAAAATCAAAGTGTAGCTCACCCAATGCATGACAAGACAAATAATAACTGAAAATGACACACAATTCACACACCACTCTTAGGGTACGCCTCACTGTTGCCTTGCCCCTCGAAACGTGGTCGTCGAGTACAGGACGTCTTAGTAAGTCCTTATGTCCATGAACATGGCATAAGGGTAGCTTCTAAGGTGTCCTACTGTTGCTCTGGTGATCACACTGTTGCCTTTCCCCTCGAAACGTGGTCGTCGAGTACAGGACGTCTTAGTGAGTCCTTATGTTCCATTGATCTAGTTGCCTCGAAACGGTTGCCTCGAAACAAGTTTCCTCGAAACGGTTGCCTCGGAATAAAAAGATCAATGGCATAAGGGTATCTTCTAAGGTATCTTACTATTGCTCGGTGACCACCCTGTCCCTAACCCTCGAATTGACCCGAACACCTCCAACGGTGGTGCTACCTACCTCTCAATGGTGGGATGGCACAACCTTAAGGACATTTACACAGCCTAATTCCTTAGGGTGGGTAGATAACTCGTAGATACTTCCTCTAATTCAAAACAAATCAAAAACTCTTTTCACACCGACACTTTTCAAAAAGCTTTCAAAACAACTTTTCAAACACTCTTGAGGACTGATACAAGAGTCGATCTGAAACTTTCAAAGAAACTTTTTCAAACCCACTCACCTTGAAAAGCAAACAAACATTTTGAAAACACAAGTGAGCAAGTATCTAAGAGCCCATGGATAACCATGGATAGAAAGGGTGCTAACACCTTCCCTTTCTATAAATCTACCTCCCGAACCGAGAACTAATCTCAATAAGGAATTTTTCTGTGCTTTTGTCCTTTCCATTTGGAGAAAATAAAAGACGGTGGCGACTCTTGCTTACCGCGACATTTCGCGAACCAGCGTTAAACAGTCAGTTCCGGATCCACCGATCACAATCAGGCACTGGACACCTATCTTCAACAACAAGAAACCATTGGGTAGATACGCACACGGGTGGCAACCTTCACCACAACTTGGAAATAAACCGGCTCATAAGATATTTTTCTTAACTATCGGAAGAGGAGTAACTAGCTCATCAACCGAAGAAACAAACATGACATCATCAACAACATTAACACCCTGGCCATGCTTGGGCATTGGTGCAGTTATCACATTAGGGGTTTTCGGATAGTCAAATTCAATCTCCTTTGCCTCAATGAGATCTTGCACTTTGTTCTTCAGAGCGCAACAGTCATTTGTATCGTGCCCCGGACTGTTGGAGTGGAAGGCACATCGATCATTTGGATTGTAACGGGGAGATGCAGTATTTGGATTTTTAGGAGCCTCCCTTAGAGTAACTAGATTGGACTTCACTAAGTGTGGAAAAACCTGAGATAAGGACATGTTAAGTCGGGTGAACTGTCTTCTGAGCGCATCTTGTCTGTGTTGATTGTTTTATTATTGATTTGGCGCAGGGTTGGGGATCATCACAGCTCCTACCATTGGATGACATTCAACTTTGCTTTGATTCCTATGACCGTAGGAAACACTTACTTCATTCTTCCCAGAGAATAGTTTCTTCACTATACTTGAAGATGCATCTCTCTGAATCTTACCGCTCTTGATACCAGCATCTACTCGTTCACCAGTCAATATCAGCTTAGTTAACTCGACTGAAGAGCTTTCAATCAAGTGGTTAAAAAATGGACCATACAAAGTACCCAAGAACATATCTACCAGTTCTCTATCAGACAGAGGAGGTTGGACTCTTCCTGCAAGATCTCTCCACTTTTGAGCATAATGTTTGAAGCCCTCGCTAGAACCCATAGACATGCTTTGAATTTGAGTATGGGTTGGAGCGAGGTCAGAATTGTATTGGTACTGCTTGTAGAAAGTAGCAGCCAGATCCTCCCAGTTGCGGATGTTGGTTCCCTCTAGCTGATAGAACCATTCCAACTGGGTCCCTGATAAGCTCTCCTGGAAGAAATTCACCCACAAATTCCTATCAGCGGTGTGAGGTTGGATCTTCCTGACATAAGACCTCAGATGCAGCTTAGGACATGAAATCCTGTCATATTTAGCAAATGCGGAAACCTTGAACTTTTGTGGAATGAACACTCCAGAAACCAGTCCCAACTCTTCAAAATCCAGACCAAGTACCCTCTGAATTTCCATTTCATTTGGCTGATCCTCAAACTCTTTGTATTTGTCATTAGGATGGGGATATTGTTCCTCATAGTAATCAGCTTCTTCTTCATCAGTCCTCGGGTTGTTGTCTTCTTCTTTTGTTTTTTCTTCCTGATTGTCCCCCTCATTTGACGAAGTTGTGAAGTCTATAGCTCGCTTTGTTCGTCCTCTAAATTTCCTTCCCGTATTCAGGACACCCACTGGTTTCTTTGTCTTCTTCTTCTTTTCTTTCAGGATGAGAGCCTTCAGATCCTCTTGTTCATTAGCCAGAGCCAAGAACATCTGCTGGAATTGAGCATTTTGGGCTTGAAGGTCCTTGATATTTTGTTCGAGAGCCATTTCTTTTTGGCTGAAATAAACATTGAAAATATAAGAAACCCGTCCTGAAACCTGTTTATGTGATGATATGCTTATGCAATGTTTCCAAGGACCTTATAGGACTTAAGCTCTTTTAAACAAAATAGAAACAAAAGACTTTTATTAATAGGTTCAACTGAAGCAAAAGTTACAAAGAAATGACAACTAAAAATAAACTTTTTTAAAAACTCCTAGGTCTCCCATGGACGCTTTCTTTTGGTGCTGATGTAGGCATTGCGATTTCGCTCTTCGTGAAGCTGCTTCGTCAGTTCTAACACTTTCTTCTCACTGGCATAGAATTGGGTCTCAAAGGTATCTCGTTCTTCCTTTAGATGGATCCAAGACTTCTGCAATTCTTTGAATTTTTTCCTCATATCAGGATGAAGAATGATGCGAGACTCGTCCCCTTGAACAATAGGCCCTGAAATCACTGGTAGGACAACAACATATGGCATCATAAGACTTTGAGCACATGCTCACACCCATTTGAGGTAAGGCTCCAAAGGGATGGAGTTCTTGCACCCTAAAGTCTTACTATCAGTCTTCAGAACCATGCCCTAAGCACGGATGAACCTCTGATGATAACCTTTCAGATCATTTTAATAGTCGAACACAATACCCTGGATGAGCATATTATGAGGACCATCTCTCCGGGCGTAACCAAACTGACGTAGGGATAAAGAGGGGTTGTGGGTGATGCCTCCTCTAATGCCAAGGAGTGGCACATTAGGAAATTCTCTGCAGAGATCAATAAAAGAGATATCTTCTTGAGAGCGAGGGCATCAATAGATATCAGAGTGAGAAAGACACATTAACCTTTGGTTCCACCTTAAGCCTAACTCATTCTTCATTACTGACCGAGGAAGGTGCGAAATAAACCACCTATAGAGAAAAGGCGTACAACACATAAGAGTTCCTCGTTTCTTCATAGTACGGGTGAGGAGTGAATGCAGAATATCCCCGAGAAATATAGGCACTGGATTGTGAGAAAGGAAGATGTTGATGGCACTGACATCTATAAACTAGTCTGAATTGGGGGACAGAACCAGCCCATGGATCAAGAGAGCTAAGACATATTCAAAGGCATGGTAACTCATAGCATCTAGGAATACCTAAGCATTCTTCATTAGAAAATTTGCAAGGAGGCCCTTAACTCCGCTTTTTCTTTCCAAATTGGACTCAATGTCAGATGGCTTCAAATGCAAGACTACGGTAACATTTTCATAAGTTGGATCTTTTTCTAAATCGATGAAAGGTACCTGCTCCAATATAGGCAAACCAAGTATCTTAGAGAATTCTTCCAGCGTAGGCACCAACTGATAATCTGGAAATGTGAAGCAATGGTGCTTAGGATCGAAGAACTGGAATAAGATGCTCATCAAACCTTTGTCAAAACCGGTAGTAACCAAACTGAGCAAGTGACCATATCTTTTGTTAAATAATGAGCTTTCAGGAACTTTTAAGACCATGTCCTTGAGTTTGGGCGGAACATCTGCGAAGTTAATTCAGATGGTTTTTCTATGACCTAAATCCATAACCTACAAAGCAGAGAAGAGATAAATCCATAGGTCCTTGAAATGGTTAGTGTACATGACATATTATTATGTTTATGATGTTATTATTATGCTTGAAATCACAGATATAACAAACACAAACAAGTCACACAAAGACCTTAGGTTTAAAGGCTTGCATGAGTTTTAAAGGTAAGTACCTTCTTGAGGTTTTAGTCGGCTCAACTTGTCCTATTAATAGTAACTGGGTTCTAAGGAGTCTCATATCACTGAACTTTCTTTTAGGCATTGTTTTAGCTCAAGCACCGAAGTATTGCAGCCAAAATATCCCAAAAGTCCAATCTCAATGGGTGTAGCATCGAGTATCAACCAATATTTGGTCAGAACCAAAGCTGGCTATCTCACTACTTTCTAATGGCTAGGATGAGTCAATTAAAGTTTCTAAAGGTCAATTAGCTTTTAATGAAACTATAAGGAATCCTAATGTTATCTTTGACTGACTCAAGGAACATTAGTACAAACCAGAGTATCACACTAACGTAGCCATCACTTCGTCCGTATCGGTCTACGTTATATAGCTTCCATGATTTATTGCTACTTACCTAAAAAAGTTGTCCCAGATCCGGGTGTAGGATCTTTTAGTAACAACCCAAACAAACCCTCAAAAGTAAAGCATACAAATACACAATGTAAAGAAATTAAAGAATGAACTAAACTTTAAGGTAACCCCACTTTTTTTTATTCCCCAGCAGAGTCGCCAGTTCTATAATACGGTGGCAGAACCGACTGTTATACTGGTTTTGTGTTTGTATTTGAAAATATTGCGGTAAGCAAGAGTCGCCACCGACTTTTATTTTATCCAACAAAGGAAAGGGTGAAAAGAACAGAAAAAGACCTTTCGTGAGTTTTCTGAGTAATGGGGGTAGATTATGGAAAGGGAAGGTTTTAGCACCCTTTCCATCTATAGTTATCTACGGGCTCTTAGATGCTTAGCTCATTTTAAAATAACTTGTGCTTTGTATGTTTTGAAAAGTATTTTTGAAAGCGTCTTAGTGCGGCGAACTTTGTAATGTTTCTCGGAATAGTAGAGAACGTATACAAAGTGTTTGAAAATTTTTTTTGAAAGAAGTTTTTTTGTACAAGTGAAAAACTTGTTTGAGCAAGCAGCTAACAACTATCTACTTTACTCGAAAGTTTGTTCTTTTCCTCTTTTCCTCTAGACATTACTATCCTACTAATAGTGAGTAGGTAGCCCTAGTCGTTGGATGTTTGAGGGACATTCGAAAGGACGTTTATACAGTCACAAAGGCAACTGGGCAAGAAACCTTAATAACTACCCTAGGGTTTTTAAGATCATTTTACCAAGCAAATGTCGAGAGGGTCATCGAGGGACTTATGATCTTTAAACCGGAGGGTATCCACTAAAATCTCTCGCGTTTCGAGAGTTGTGACTGCTTTCCCGAAGGCAACCAAAGTGGGGTACCCTAGAGGTGTGCATGTGCAATTGTATTATATTTAGTTATTTACCTTTGCATTTAGGTTTTCTAGAGTTTTGTTTTATTCTTTCCATACAACCCTAGTTAGCATGCATCTAAACAGTTAATACTTTGCAGTAATTAAAAGTGCCGAAATATAAATCTAGCTATTACAAGGCTTCGGGGATGGAGATTATTACAAATCCAAAAATGGGGGGAAATAAAGAAAGCAAAGAAGTAAAAAAGTCCTAATTAATTCTATTACATCCCAGTAGGCAGATACAAAAATGTGAAAATAAAATGCGAAAAGCAATAACGCGCGCGAATTTAAAGGAACGTCTAAAACGTTGACAAAAATTAAGTTAAAAGAAAATCTTTTTGGTTGTTTTTATTTATTTATGAAAATAGTTTGAATAAAAATTTGACTAATTAATTAATTAAAATAAAAAAGAAGAAATTATTAATTAAGATTAATTCTAACAAAACCTAATATTTTTGGTATTTTTATTATTTAAGAAAACATTAAAATTTTGACCTAATTCTAATTGTTTTTAATTTAAGAAAAGAAACCAAAATAATTGATTAGATTAGTTTATGAAAATTAAAATTGAATAAAATAAAACTTAGATCTAAGTTTTTATATTTTCTGATTTTATGATTAAATAAAAAATAATTTGAAAATAAAACAATTAAATAAACAAAAATAAAATAGAGAAAAGAATTTGAATGGGCCTGGTATGTGAAGCTGAAAGATGGGGTGCAGACTGGAATTCGCTGGGCCCAAAAATTCAGCAAGCCCAAGCCACATTTGGATCTGGTGAGGAATGCTTTGAAGAATGCACGGTGGTCTGCGCATTTGGGTACATTGGATCTAGATCAGTTGTGATCTGATGGCTTAGATTGATGGTTCATGATGCACGCGTGGGATATGCCTGCACTGGATCTATAAACAATATGTTAGAAAAAATAAAATGCATGACCTGGGACTCGAACCCAGGTCCTCTCCTTCATACGCGTCCCCTCTTACCAACTAAGCTAGATGTTCAATCGTTTGTATAAACAACAAAATAACAAAATATATGAAACAAGGTCAGGAATATATTTGAAATAAAAAAATGTCCCCGCTGACTTGATAGACCAATAGGGAAAAGACATATATGCTTCCGGAGTCAGCCCACCGGAGTCAACTCTCTGGTTGTCTTCTCTGGTGGGTCAAAAACTTGACCTGCAAAAACAACGAGATTCAGAGATTAAGACCTACCCTACCCTCTTATTTTTTCTCCCTGATTCCAAATTTGATGTTCCATTTGTCCTGAAACGGCATAGATTTTGAGATCCGAAGGAACCAATTTCAAATTCCCTAGCAATGGAATTTTGTGTTTTAGGCACTGAAACTCATATGAATTACATCAAAACATTCATAAACAATGATAATAACATGAATATGCAATCAAAAGAGATTTAAATTAAAGATTAAACGAGTTTGAGATCCAAATTTTTTTACCAAACAGAAAGATCGGATGAGCGTGTTTCTGCGTGCGTTTGAATTGCTTATGCGTTTTGAAATTGACAACTTTGATGTATTTTTTATGATTTTCGTGTGGCTCTTTGAGGTAGTTTCTGCGTGTTCTTTAGGTATGATTTTGTTGTATATATGTAGTGGGCAAGATTAGGTTAACAAATATGGTTCCTATCTTTGTACATTATGATGAAAATATATGATTTCAATCTTGCATAAAACTTCCCATATTTGATCTAATCTCATGCCAATCTATTTTGTGCGTTTTTTTTCCAGCTATCCACGAGCTCTTTGGACCTCCAACATGATCAAATCTCCAGCCTTACACGCCCCATACATTAATCTTGCATTTATTTAATTTATTTTGATTTTATTTAGATAAAAAATAAAATAAAAAATAAAAATAAAACTCATGCATGGGTGAGTTTATAGGTTCTTGGACATGTCATGGATACATTCAAGTCCCAAAAATTAGACCCATTAACCTAAAAACACAAATTTGCTCAATGTGTATTTCTTGAAATTTCTCAAAATTCCCTAACTTGTGCAAGCCATAACTTGCTCAATTTTTATCTCATTATTATGATCTAGGACTTTTTGGAAAGCCTAGGATGTCATATTCAATCCCTATTTTTGTCAATTTTGCATTTTAAGAATTTATCTTGATGTAAATAGTCTTGAAAAAAAGTGTCTTTTGTTGACTTTCTGAAAATGACATGTAATGTATGAGCATGTATATTTCAATTGGTGCATTTTTTGGACTTGAGGGAAAAATAGAAGTTGTAGGGAATTTGAATATCTTCAAAATGAGATTTGTTTGGGGAAAAATCATGAAGAATGAGAAAGTTATGTCTGGTCAAAGTTCAATTGACTTTTCCTATAGAAACCTTAATTTAGCAATTCTTGACTTTTGATAAATTAAGAGCATTCCTTGAGGAATCATGATCAAACCTTTATCAAATGATGGATATCACTTCAAAATGTTGATGTTGATCAAAAATCTTGAAGTTTGACTGTATATATGCCACAGTTGACTTTTGACCTAGTACAATTAATTTTCAAGCATTTGAGCAATTGACTGAGCAAACTTGTAGTGTAAGGCATGAAACTTGGCATGGACAATCTAGAAGATATATTAGGACCATGGAAAACATTTGAGACCTTTGGAACTTACACATCTTCGTGAAAAGTGAAACCCTAGTTAGAGGTTTGTTGATTAGGAGGAGAATTTGTCTGGTCAATTCTTTGTCATCCTTGAGCAATTGAAGACCTCAATGAGTCTGTCTTGAGTAAAAATGTGAGGGCAAATTTTGGGGTACAACAGAAACCAAACCATAAAATTGTTTTATAAAAGGTTTATGCCAAATTGTTATCGAACTCCTTCGGATTGTGACCTTACATACCAATATCAGGGAAGTTAGCCTGACATACTATTTATTACGAACACAAAATAGTGGCAAACATATAATGATTCAACCATGATAGATAAATAGAAAACATTAATATAAATGAACTAAAAACATGGAATTAAATAATTCAAAAACAGAATTTCTGCAACACTTCAAGTACTGATAGAAATCCTCCATAATATGCCGGCAGGATTTGCTTGCGGAAAAATAACTTGAATGCAAAACAAATAAAATATAAAACTTAAAGCAAAATTCAGGAGGCTATGAAAAGAAACTAATGATGCAATAGCTTCCCGGTGTAAAAAAATATTGTTGTTTATGTGAAGGTTTTATCTGCTTAAAGGTTCTAAACAAAGCTTTGAACTATTGAAATTGGAATAATGGCTTGAAAAAGAGAAAATACGAAATTGCGTAACAAAAATGAGAGAGAGGAGACGAGAGAGAAAGCCCCTTGTCAACTGTCCTTCTTTTATAATGTTTTTCCTATAACATAGTTCTTGAGAGAATCTAAGAGTTATGACTTCATGCTTCAGAAAAATCTATTCGTGGAGAAATACCACGAGGAAATAATGCAGGAGTCGTTGGCACTGGCAACATGGAGAATTGTAGAGAAAACTTCGCGCGTCAAATAGAAAAATAGGATGTACCGAGTGGCATGTATTGTGTGTCGTGGGGCACGCATATTTTTGTCTTGTGCGGATCGTCATGGCATGTGTGCCGAGGGGAACACATGTTTAACTTGTGCCGAGCATCACAGAAGGCGTGATGACTGTCACAACCTTCCGATATAAATTCTCTACTATTTTCTGTTGTTTTCTGATTTTCAGTTTGTTTCTTTTCCATTTTTTCTCCTTTTCTCTTGTAGGCCTTGGATGAAATAATTACCTGAAACAAACTTGAAATACCAACACAACTTATGTAGCTTAGAAGTGGAATCATTTATCTTCTATAGTTTTGGCCACGCCATCCACACTACGCCATAACAAAGCTTAGGCAGTGCAGTTTAGACATCGCTTGTAAATCAAAACGCTTCTATATGTCACAATATAATTTTAAATTTTATATTATATATATTAGAAAGCGCTTTTGAAAAAAGTGCTGCCTAAAGTTAACAAAAAGCGCTTCCTAAGCCTCACTTTAGGCAGCGCTGCTAAATATCAGGATAAAATTTTAAATTTTAAATCATAAATATTAGACAGCACTTTGAAATAAAGCGCTGCCAAAAGTTAAGAAAAAACGCTTCCTAATCCCCACTTTAGTCAGCGCTTTATAAAAAGCACTGCCTAAAGTCAATTAAAATTGATATAAAAAATAAAGTCTAGAAGCGTTGCCTAAACTCAAAGCGCTGCTATAGGCCCAACAGTAGGAAGGGTTGTTATAGGCCTAAAGCGCTGCTAAATGATTATTTTAGAAAGCGTTTCTATAGCCTAATAAGAAATGTGAGACAAAGCGCTGCTAAAAGACCTACTTTAGAAAGCGCTTTTAAGAAGCGCAGCTTAAGGCCATAAGTGTTGCTATAGGGCATACATCAAAAAGCGTTTTTTTTAAGAAAGCGCTGCTAAAGGTAGTACATCAGGAAGAGCTTGATAAAAAGAGATTCCTAAGGTCTTATTTCTAAATTAAAATAACTAAAACCCTAAAACACAGTATTCGTTCTCATAACAGGAAGAACCTCCAACATTGAACGACGCTCTGCAACAGCTTTTTCCAGCGATTCTCCAACTATTATCCAACAACAATTCTCCAACGATGCTCTGTTTTGTTTATAATTTTCTTTTCTCTACGATTCTCCAACGACGATTCTATTTTCTTTTCTCCACAAATCTGTTTTGATTTGCTCGATTTTGTAAGTTCTTCAATGCATATTCTGTTTTCTTCTCTGATTCTTCTTTTATATGCTTCATATTTTTCAGTTTCAATCCCTATTAAAAGTTTGTTAAGGTTTGTGTTCATATTCATATAACATAGGAAAACTGCTTTTTATTCTCTTTTGATGGTCATATTATGCATGTTGGAATTAGTGTAATAGAAAACAAGCAAACTAAAATATCCTTATGAAAGCAAACTAAATTCTAAGGTTTAGTTTATCTAAGAATCTTGAATGTGTTGTTCTTTCTCCAGAAATAAGAAAAGCAACAATTCCACTTAACACCACTGTTAGCACAATATCTCCTTTTGATCTTAATTTTGCTGACATAGCCTTCCAAATGTAAGTTTTTTTGGTACCACCATACTCATATACGAAAAATATGTCTGATTTATTTTCTTCAACTCGTGCCATAATTTTATCATATACTATTCTTTATTCAATAGTCATAGTTGACATCAATTGAGTATGTTCTATAGTCACAAGTTGTCTATCATAATTTAATTAATCATAAAAGGGTCTCTTTTAGCATTCACAAGCAAGAGAAGTATCTGTTAGAGGAATTGTGGGAAAATCACTTAAACTTGTATTTTTACTCTGTTACAATGATTCAATATCAGCCACTACAAAAATTTTATCTCATCATATGATAATTCCAAATCTTCCATAGTAATTAAATAAATTTAGTAGCATACACAATATAGAAATTTAGATGATTATGTACAAAGTGTGTATTATATATGAAATTAAGTGTATATTATACACAATTACCTAGAAATTGAAGAATGAATCTCTGCATATGCAAGATGTCATCACTTAAATACTCCCAAGTTTTGTTCCAAACAGTCTCTGATTTAGATAGTTGTTTTGAAATTAAAAGGGCTGCAAATAATTTTAGCAAAATATCACATATGTCCTAAATTCTTGACTTTATAATGAAATATTTGTATTCTTTATCACCATGTAGCAAACTCATAGCAAAACATGCCTTATTAAATTTTTCACATAACACATTGTTTACTATCTGGCACAAATATTAGATAAACTAAAATATGAACATGAACAAGCAAACTTCATGAAGGACAAGAAGTGAAAATTGTAAGCATATAAGAATTTTCTTCAACTATTATTATCCTTTATCTTGTATGAACTTGTTTAATTATTTCATCTTGTTTATGCAAAATGTATATAAGTATAATAATGTGAAATTCATGCAACAAGAAAGAAATTTTGTTTTTCTAAGATATGAAGTTGACTATTTCTTTTCTCTATTTTGGTTGCAATGCTAAATCTCATTAATTCTTTATTCGAATACATATTGTTTGAATGATTTGGTATGGTTATATCATTTTCTTAGATATATATTTGAATTTATATATAAAAGGAAGTTTATTCTATGTTAAAGTTCTTCAACGCGATTTTGTTTTTCTTTTGTTATTAGGCCAGAGATAAAGTTGTGAGTTGTGATATTCAACAGCTTGGCTTTCTAAAAGATCAGCATCTCAGGTAAGGAGTTTACAAAGTTGCTGCCGAATTTTATAGCCACTTTAACAATCTTATGTTGTGTGGTTCCAGAAGTTGCTGACTTCTCTACAGGTAATTAGTTGTTCTTTTGTTATAGGTACGTGATTAATTATAGTGTTTTTGTTTAGGCTACTTAGTAGTAAAACCATGGATAAAAATGGATGTCTTCCAATCGATTGTCAAAAGAGTACGAGAATGGGGTATTAGAATTCGTTAAATTTGCTGTTGAACATGCCGAAAACCCCAGTCGAATGAAATGTCCTTGCTTGGGTTGTTGTTATGGGGTTCGGGTTGATGCAGTTGGATTGTAATCGCATTTACTGAGGAATAGATTTTATCGAAGTTATACATGTTGGATATTTCATGCTGAGAAAAGTAACAAGAATGTTAAACTAGGGGATAGTACGACATATAGACGACAGTGGCAGAGATACATACGATTGTGATCGTGTCGAAGAGATTGCAGAAGCACTTGAAGAAGATCTTCAGGATTATCCCAAAATGTTTGAGAGGTTGGTAAGCGATAAAGAGAAACCATTGTATAATGGTTGCACTAAATTCACAAGACTGTCTGCAGTATTAAAGTTGTACAACTTAAAGGCGGGCAACGGATGGTCGGATAAAAGTTTCAGAGTTATTAGTCCTTATGAAAGATATGCTTCCGGAGGATAATGTTCTTCTTGATCGAACATATGCGGCCAAAAAAATGTTGTGTTCTATTGGCATGAGCTATGATAATATCATGCTTGTCCAAATGGTTGCATTTTGTTTCGAAACAAATATGCATCATTAAATGAGTGTCCTAAATGCAGTTTATTTGGATATAAGAAAAAATTGTCTCCAACAAAAGTCTTATGGTATTTTCCTATAATTCCGAGATTTAGACGCATGTTTTATAGTGAAACCAATACAAGACACTTGACTTGGCATGCAAATGAAAGTATTATTGATGGAAAGTTTTGACATCCCGCAAATTCCCCACAGTGGTCGAAAATTGATAATGATTATCCTGATTTTGGAGGAGAAGCAAGAAACCTTCACTTGGCATTATCTACAGATGGAATGAACCTGCATGGTCTTCAAAGTATCTCATATTCCACATGACCTGTGATTATGATGATTTATAACCTACCTCCATGGCTATGTATGA
Source organism: Vicia faba (assembly GCA_948472305.1). Lineage (NCBI taxonomy): Eukaryota > Viridiplantae > Streptophyta > Magnoliopsida > Fabales > Fabaceae > Vicia > Vicia faba. The sequence continues at coordinate 327,301,835 of OX451736.1, forward strand.
AGCGCAAGTACATGATGTTATATATGTTAATTTCTGGACCTAAACAACCAAGGAATGACATAGTATCAATTTGAGAAAGATGTTATTTGGCACAATTAATGATTTTCCGGCATCCGGAAATCTATCAGGGTATAGCATTAAAGGTCAAAAAGTGTGTCCTATTTGTGAAGAACACACAAATTGGAAGCGATTGGAATTTTGTCAAAAGAATGTATTTCTCGGTCATCGTAGATTCTTAAATTCTAATCATCACTACCGTGGGTGGAGAAAGGCATTCAATGGAAATCCATAGCATGATAGAGCTCCACCTATGTTGACAGGTGACCAAGTTTTTGAGAAGGTGAAAGATATGAGTAATCAGTTTGGCAAGCCTTTTGCAAATACGCTTGTCAAAGGTGGGTGGAAGAAGAGGTCAATTTTTTTTGAATTTCCATATTGGATGTCGTTGTATGTAAGACGTTTTCTTGATGTTATGCATATTGAAAAAAAATGTATTTGAAAGTGTTATTGGTACGTTACTAAATATACAAGGAAAGTATAAGGATGGCCTTAAAGCAAGAAAGGACTTGATAGAGATGGGAATAAGAACTGGATTAGGACCCATGAAGAAAGGAACACGAACATATTTGCCACCTGCTGCTTATAATTTATCTAGAAAGGAGAAAAAATATTGTGTAAGTTTCTAAGTGAAGTTAAAGTTCCAGAAGGTTACTCTTCAGATATTAGAAGACTTGTGTCTATGAAAGACCTCAAGTTAAAGAGTTTAAAGACACGTGATTGCCATGTTATAATGGAGAATTTTCTACCAATAGGTATACGTTTTATTTTTCCAGAAAAAGTAAGAAGCACCATAAATAAATTGTGTTTTTTCTTCAGGTTAATTTGTAGTAAGGTGATCGATCTTGAGATCTTACCAATATTGCAAAAAGAAATAGTTATTACTTTGTGTGAGCTTGAAATATATTTTTCTCCCTCATTTTTTAACATTATGGTACATCTTGTTGTTCATCTTGTGAAAGAGACAAAATTGTGTGGACCACCTTATATGAGATGGATGTACCCTGTTGAGCGTTATATGAAAATATTAAAAGGGTACATGAAAAATAGAAGTCGGCCAGAAGGTTGTATGGTTCAACGATACATTGTTGAAGAAGCGGTTGAGTTTTGTACTGAATATTTGACTAATATTCAATCTATTGGACTACCCAAATCTCATATTTTAGAAAGGAAGGAAGGAATAAATTTAATCAGAAATAAAATTGTAACAGTATCACGGGTTGAACGGGATCAAGTGCATTTATATGTTTTACACAATGACAATGGGGTTGAGTCGTATGTTGAAATGCACAAGGATGTACTCCGGGGTTTAGATCCGAATAGAAATGAAAATTGGATTGTACGAGAGCATAATAAAAGTTTTATATGATGGTTCAAAGATCATATATATTCAAAGTTTGATTTAGATCCCGCTTCAATAACAGAAAGGTTGAGATGTTTAGCATATGGTATGAGTTTGCTCGTGTTTTCTTATAGTGTATATGCAATTAATGGATACACGTTTTAAACCGAAGAACAAGATGATACAAGAACTATGCAGAATAGTGGTGTCACTGTTGTAGCTGAAGCAATGCATATTTCAAGTATGAATGACTTAAACCTCAAATATGCAAATTTGTCATATTTTGGGGTTATCGAGCATATTTGGGTGTTTGATTATGAGAAGTTTCAGATTCCTATCTTTGGTTGCAAGTGGGTACATAATAGTGGCATACGAATGGATAAGTCAGGATTTTTAGAAGTGGATCTTATAGGGTGGGGTACAAAGATGAGCCTTTTATTCTAGCCTCTCAAGCTAAACAAGTGTTCTATGTCACTGATTTGACAAGTACGAAATGGTCTATAGTTATTTTATCTAACAAAGTGATTGATGATAACAATGTAAATAAAAGTGTCATATGTATGAAATGATCAAGATGAGAATATTATAGCGGATGAAACATATATTAGAAATGATCAAAATGAGGGAATTTGGATCAATCCATCCGTCCGAGTTGTTAAGATCCAAGTAATTCATATTTCAACCAAGAAATGAAAGAGATGTTAGTGAAAAAGGTACTATTAATTCATATTGTGTTTATGTTTTTATATTGTGTTTATTAATTCAATGCTACTTGAATTTTAGATGGTGTTTATGTTTTTATATTGTGTTTATTAATCCAATGATACTTGAATTTTATATGGTGTTTATGTTTTTATATTGTGTTTATTAATTCAATGCTACTTGAATTTTATATGGTGTTTATGTTTTTATATTGTGTTTATTAATTCAATGCTACTTGAATTTTATATGGTGTTTATGTTTTTATATTGTGTTTATTAATTCAATGCTACTTGAATTTTATATGGTGTTTATGTTTTTATTTAATATTACAGGTCAAATGGCTACCAATGAGAAAAAATCACATCCCTCTTCTAATAATGATGGAAATGAAAGAGATGTTAATGAAATAGGTACTAGTAATTCATATTGTGTTTATGTTTTTATATTGTGTTTATGTTACTTGAATTTTATATGGTGTTTATGTTCTTTAATATTATAGGTCAAATGGCTTCTAATAATGATGGAAAAGAATCAGTTTGTGATGTGGAGAATGATATTAGACGAGGTATAACAATAATGAAGTCACTCATTTGTGCAAGAGATAAAGGTATCAAATTTAACGTACATTAGAATAAAGAAAAACAACTAATTGAACCTAACTGTTCAATGTTAACAAGTTACATTGGTTCCATTGTGAGGATAGAATTTCCAATCACTTGTGATGATTGGAGAAGGCGTGATTTGAAACCCGTTTAAGAAAAATTATAGACAAAAATACAGGTGCCATATGTGATGTCTTTCGTTTTTTTCTTCCGCTTATGTCTTTAAATTACTAATGCTTTTTATATTGTTTTTTTAGAGGTCTTTTAATATTGATGATGATCGAAAATCATATTGTCTTCAATTGGCCAGAAAAAGACTAAGAGGGTTTCGATCTTTTTTTTGACAAATAAGTTTCTTAGGGATGCCGATAACAATTTTATCGATGCGGAGCGTCCACAAGCGTATGCAGGCTTGATTTCACTTGAAGAATGGGCAACCTTAAAAGAAAAAAGAAGAACCTCCGATTTTCAGGATGTGAGTGGCGTGAATCGCCAACAAGGATCAAGTCCCCCATATCCATACAGAAAAGGGCGTATGGGATATGCACGCTTACAACAAAGATTGGTAAGTATATATAAATGCTATGATATAATTGTTCATCATGTGTTATTATTGATTTTATTATTTTTCTTAATGTGTAGTTAGAAGAGGAGAAAAGTCAAGAAACATCTCTTCCGGAAGATGTTATGTGGAAGGCTGTCCGGATGGGTAAGGATGGAGTTGTTAAGGAAGATGTGCATCAAATTTATGAGCAATGTGTAAGTATATCAATATTCCTTTAATTAAATATCGAGCTTATTAAAATAAATAAATTATGAGTTTAATCACCACTAATTCATTTCACTATGCATATGAATTTCAGGAGAGTCTATCTCAATCCTTAACTCAAGCTGAAGACCATGATTACAGGAGCATACTTAGTCGGGTATTAAATGTTCCTGAGTATACTGATCGTGTGAGGGGTAAGGGATTCAGAATGACTCAAACATCTTTAGGTAACCATCAAAAGAGGAAAGGTCGTAGAAATAAAGAAGTGATGGAAGAGTTAGAAAAATTAAAAGCTAAAGTTCGTGAGCTGGAAAAGGACAAAGAAAAATACATTATTATGAATTAGTGACAAAGATAGTATCAATTGTGATTTCCAACAGAAAATTCCCGAGGTAATATATATTATTATGAATTAGCACAATTTTTTTAATTGACATATATACACATTAACAATTTCATATTTATTATTGTGTTTAGGGAATTTCACCTTGTCAGCTATATTTATCGTCATCGACTTATCGCATGGTTGGCAAGGGAAAAGTCCATAACACCTTGGAGAAGTACTTCACCATAAACTGCTCCCTGCTGGATTTATGAATGTATCAATTGATATTTCTTTAGAGAGGGATGCGCCATTACCTTTGCCTGGCGATATTTCATATGCAACATTGCTGAGAGAGGCAATAAGATCGTATGTTGCATGGCCGTCAAACCTCATTTGCATAGATGAGGAGGTATGTTTTAAATCATTATGAACCTTAGAGTATTCAAAATTTTTACGACCATTTAATGTACATTTTTTTCATGGTAATGTTAGACTCCCAAAAAATCCAAATCAAAAGATAAGGGGATTAAGAAGCAAACCAAGTCAGTTGCATCAAAAGAAGAGGTATAACATAATTATATGATATTTATGCATAGAATGATCTTATACTTCACCTAACTAATTAAATGATATTTAGATGCATGCTAAAGAGACTGAGCAAGTCAGTAGGGGTAAGAAGACCTTGGCTAGCAAAAAACCTACTTCTCAGTATAGGTCGTGCCTTCGGACATATATAGGTATAACAGATATTCCAATTGGTGGTACTCGTCTTATACCTATGAAGGTCGACATTTTTGGTTATGAATACATGGAAGCAATTGGTAGAGAAGATATTGATCAAGTTTTACAACATTCTACTTTAGGTCTCGGTGTTATCGATAAATACATCAGTATACTCCGATCAACTTTGTTTAATTAAATGAACAATTGTTTACTCATTTCAATGAATATAGTCTAATTTTAATGATGTTTTTATTTAATTTTTTGGTATGACAAAGTGATGTGCTCGCGTGGATTGGAAGAAATATTCGCTTTCTTAGCTCCCAACACTGTCAACGCAGGGTTAATTGTAACAAAACGAGATGATGTCATATTGTATGTACTCGATTTACTTATGGCCAGCAAAGATACATAAAAGTTGTTCTTTTTACCATATAATACTGACAACGGGTTAGATTTCCATCCTAACTTCATATATTATAATTTTTCAATTTTTGACGTTGTGTAGAAATTTTCCATCAAACATTTGTTTAATTTTATAGTGGACATTGGTTGTTGCTTGCGATTAATCCTGTTAGAGAGATTGTATACTATCTGGATTCGTTATACAATGATTGGACAACATACCCAGATTTGAAGAAGACGATTGATATGTAAGTGATATTGTTCTAAATATTCGTGTATATATTTATTTATCTATGTGAGATTGTTCTAAATAGTCGTTTATATTTTATTATAGCGTTTTACAAGCTTTTCAATCACAAAGAGGTATTCAAGTACCAAAGAGTAGAGCCAATAACATTACGTGGATCAAAGTGCAGGTATATTTTCACAATTTTGATTATATTAGTGATGCTACTAAATGAAACAAGTTAAGGGTTATATCCTGATATATATTTGTATTTTCTTTCCATGTGTAGTGTCCTCGTCAACGCAATGGTATAGATTGTGGTTATTTCATGTTGAGGTTTATGAAAGAAACGCTTCTTCTGGACCGAATAGAGATTCCATCCACGGTATGAATTTCTAACTTATGAATCATTTTAATATTTCTCATAAAATGGCATAGTGTTTTAACTAAATCACATACTATGTTATTTTACTATGTAGTACTTTGACGAATTCAATTGTGCTCATTACTCAAAAGATCAATTGGATGAACTTATGGAGGAATGGTGTCAATTCATTATGGAGTTGAGAATTTTATAACGTATATTGTATTTCTTTCATTGATGAGAGTTTTGAGTACAACTTTTGAGTTTTAAGTATATATTGGAATAAAGTTTTGTTTTATCATGGTATGAATTTCGATCTTTTAGTTTTGTTTCAGGTTATAGGTGCAGATGTAGAAGATAAAGCTAACAAGTTCTTTGTTGTTGTTTTTTTAGAAATTCTCGAAGATAGTAATGTGTAGATTAAACATCAATTTAGAATTTTTAGAATTTTCAAGTTATATCATTAATTTTCAAGTTGTTGTATATATCATCATTTATATATATGTAGATTTTTTGATATGCAAATTTGATGCATATATATTGGATTGAAGCTACCAAATCTGGTGCAAAATATGGTGAAAACCTGGTGCAAAATGTGGTGAAAACCTGGTGCAAAAAATGGAGAAAATATTTGATAGCGCTTAAGAAGAAAATATGTCTAATATTTTTAAAAAATTGTTAAAATTAGACAGCGCTTAAGGAGAAAAGCATTGTCTAAAGTAGGTAGAAAGTGTTGTCTAAAGTGGGGAATAGACAGCGCTTTTAAATAAAAGCGTTGTGTAAAGTAGGGAGAAAGCGCTACCTAAAATGGGAAAGCGTTGCCTAAGGTGGGGAATAGGCAGCGCTTTTAAAGGAAAGCGCTGTCTAAAGAGATGCAAGAAGCGCTGTCTAAAGTGTTGTCTAAAATGAGAAAGATCTTCTAAAGGTGTACTTACCAAAGCGCTCTCTGAAGTAAAAGCGCTGCTAAAGGTGTTCATAAGGAAGCACTATTAAAGTGAAAGCGATGCTAAAGGGGACATATAACAGCGCTTTTACATTAATCCAAAGCGCTGCCTTTTCTTATAGCAGCGCTGGTTTAGGCAGTGCTTTAAAGCGTTGTCTATGGCTAAAAAAAGAGTTGTCTATGCGCTTCTTTGGCATAGTGCCATCAGAAGCAGAACCTGCTTGTTAAGTACTTAACAATAATAAACATTAGTACAACAAAATTGTTCATAAAATCATACTCATTTGTTATCATTAAAACTCAAAGACAATATTGAAGAACCAAATCTTGTTCTTACACTAGATCAAGCGCTTACCATTGTGCTAAAAGCAATTGCTTGTAGCCTAGGTGCTACTCTATTTCCTTTTAGTGAATCCAACAAGGGGCCTACCTTGCCCATCTAACACACCTATGTATGCACCCATAAGGGGATTTTAAGCCCTTCAAATCACTAAGGTTGATGCTAGATATTTTAGTCCAACAATCTCCCCCCCCCTCCCAGTATCAGTCGGGGGATTCAAACCCATAACCAGGCTCTAATACCACATAAACTGGATCAAGTGCTTACCACTGCACTTAAAGCAATTGCTTGTAGCCAAGGTGCTACTCTATTTAATTATAGCGAACCCAACAAGGGGCCTACCTGGCCCACCTAGCTAGGCGCCCATGGGGGGGTGTTAAGCCCTTCGAATTCCTAAGGTTGATGTTGGATATTTTAATCCAATATTTATGTCGTTCTCCAAGTGATTGATTTTTATGACTGAACCCCTTCTCCTCTAATATTTTTCTTTATAATTTCAATTGTTCTCTTCTTTCCCTGTGGTGTCTTATATTCCCCTGCAGATTTTTTTCCTTTTAATTCATAATCATAAGCATTGCATAGTATCTTTGGGCCAAAAATTGGGTTTCTGTTTATATTTAAGTATCTTCAATCACGTCGAGATAAATATTTTAACCTTCATATCTCCGAATAGAAGATACTTAAATAAGGGAAGCTGTTATATCCTAATATTTACCCATAAGATCCATCATCATCTTACATCTTTGCAATACATCAAGATCACAACCTTGGGTTGCCTCTTAACCTTTGCTCTCTCTCTATTCTTTAAGTTTTCCTTTGAGAGATCACCAAGCACCCTTTTGGTTGGCTCTAATCAAAATCCAAAAATATGTTTTATTTCTCTTTTGTGTTTTGTACATTGTAGGTGTTGAGCCAAGTGCATCTATCTCACCTCCTAAGCTAAGGTTTTGATAATTGATCCTCAGTCAATTGATCACTCATTGACCCTAAAAGGCTTGATAACTCTGACTTCATTTCCACATTTTTTCTCATGTCTTCATCCCATATGAAAAAATTACATATCTCACCATTCCTCTAAAATGGACATCTAAAAAAAAACCTTCATTTATTTTGTCCTTTCTTGAATTTGTTTGAAACCATATGACCATCACAACCACCTAAATTTACAAATCGATATTTTATAGAAGAAGAAGACATAGAAACACCTTTGAATGAGTTTGTCTTCAAATGCAGCGTTGGTGTTTGGATTATTTCATCTTGTTTCTTTTTTCAGTGAAAAAAATGTTACTGAGACTTTAATATATATATATATATATATATATATATATATATATATATATATATATATATATATATATATATATATATATATATATATATATATATATATATATATATATCATGACGATCATTAGTATGAACCATAATGATATATTTTTTGCATAATTGAAAAGTCATAAAAAAGCACTAGTGTGCAACAACAGTTTTACAAAACAACCATAGTGATATCCATATTATTTTTAATACAAATGAAAATACACACATTAATGTAAAAGGAATAAATCATTTGAGGGCGGTGAGGTTTGAATTTATGAAACCTTGATGGTTTCATCACAATGTTCTCGTCAATCGTTATTAAAATCTTAAAATTTTTACTTAAAAAAATATTAGTGCATGAATTTAAAAATATCATCAAAGTGTTCCAAAGAATCATTGTAATTTTGACGTTGCTCTAAACGTATTTTGTAGTAGTGCCCATTCTATCTCTTGTTTGTAGGACATTATTAAAATATCCAACGATGTACCATGCTCCCAAAATTTAATGATGAAGATTCTCAATATCTCTCCATAATGTTCTCCTTTTATCTAGTTGGTTCATATCATAGATGGAAGTTAAACAATAAAGGAAGACTCATTTAGTAGAAAAGACCACACAAAGTATCATTGTGTGATGCTAGTTATTTTCCTGATCTCAACTTTATTATCATTCTAAAGCGTTCATATTCTCTCATTATCATGTTTTGAGTAGTTATCTAAATAAGACTAGTTTCCAGCTATGTTCTTCCTAATCAAGTCATATTTATTGGGCTTAACTATAGTCTCTACTAACACAACTATATCAGGCTTCATTTTATTTATACGGGCTCTGACCTCCCTATTCCCTCTTGTTTTATTCAAACCCCTAACATTCCAATAGAGGATCATGGTATGTTAGGTTCAGTCTCTCTAGGACCACTCTTAATCTTTTTTCCTTTGTTAAAATATGTTTATATATTATTATTATTATTTATATTACTTGACTCGTGCGAACACATGGTTCTATTAGGAGACATAAATTGATATACACTATTTTTTTATTCTAATTATAATACATCACATACTAATATAGAAATAAACGGTATACTTTTAATGATATTTCTTTATTTTTAGATTTCATTTTTCTTATATTGCAACAAGACATAACATATGTCAACAAATTATACCAGTAAAATAGAACTACATATCCAAAGTTTCATAACAGAAAGATGTAATGATATACTTATTTGCTCCTAAACTCCATATACAAATAGAGAAAACAAAAAATCTAACAATTTCACACAAAAAACAATATTGCGCGACCCGTACAATCACAGAGTCCTTTACTAGTATTAAAATATATCAAATAAAGTATTAAAATAAGTTTTTGTAATTAGTATTATGAAATTGTTAATGTAAAATATATTACGTCTCAGTTGGATCATGTAACCGAGGTAAATACTAATGGAACAAATAAAAAGAATAACAATTGGAAATGCATCAAGTGAGAAATACCTACTAAGCAATTGAAAAATATATATAAAATACATCAATCGGATGTCGAAGCGAGCTCCCTTATTGTTACTTTACCTCGGTTAATTTTAAACATCCGAAGTCTAATATTTTTTATTAAAAATTAATTAATTCAACATAGAGCTCCCAAGACCTATATCCTTATTTTTTTTCATTGTTAGAGGTGTAAAAAGGTTATTTATTGTAGTGAATAGTACTCCTTATCATCCCCAAACTCTTTGCCCCCAATAAGTGAAGTACTAGTTGAGGGAGTTTCACCCAAATAGATATTGTTAGCAACATGTCTCTCTTTATACAAAAGTCGGTTGTCATTCTCACATAATCTTTGGCATATTATGGATGGTATAAGGCCCTTTCATGAGCAATGTATCCCTATTCTTGAATGACCTAAATTTCAGAAGAAAATACCCTTCACTGTGGTAGTACATATCAGGTAGCTTAACAAAGTCTCGAAACTTCATCATGTAATATTTTAACAACATTCATGCTTAATTCTCTTCCTAACATTTACGTAACCAACGAGGATTCCTAAAATTTTACCTCAGGTTAATCATTCTCTTCGTCAATTTCAATTTCTCTATCCATAATTTTTTGTGCTACAAATTCAATTTCCATTCTATTCTTAGAGTTTTTGATTCCCTTAATAATCTACCCAGAGTTTCTCTAGTTTTGTATCTTCAGTGCTCTTCATATCTTCGTCTCCATTTCACATCGTTTCGTATTCACTTTCTTCATCATTCACTTTCATTGTAGTTTCCCCAACAGAGTTGTCGTACTTTTGCATAGTTGCTTCCTTCTCTGCGCTAGTTGATTTTTTCTCAATTTGGTTCATAAAAAATAATAACACCAATTTTCGTGGCCACCCTCGTCTCCTCTATTTCTCCATATCAAAATTGTTATCCTAAGTGGGCTTTATGGCCCATAATAGTATAGATTTATAGTAACTATCCGCATCCTCCCTTGTTGTGTGCTTCTTATCACGTGAGATAGCTACATCACACTTTCAATGCTTTTCCTTTATTTTGTAGTTTTCCTGATCTTATCTTTGAGTTAGTTAGAAAATGATGTAAGAGAAGTGTGACTATCCCCTTGTATAAAGGATCCTATGTACCTTCCAATTAATTAATCAATGGAGAATAACTTTTAGATCTCATTTATATTTCAGTTTTTCTCCCTTTTGTTACTTAATATGGTATCATTCGCTTTTCTGATCTAGGATTCCTTCTTCTTCTTCATCGTTTCACCATGCCTCCACGCCAGGCCCCGCTTCCTCCCGATCCAATCTTGGATCAAACCAGTCCTTTTTACGTTCATTCTGGTGATGGTCCATCCTCTGTTTCCATCACCCCCGTTTTGACTGGTTCTAATTACCACTCCTGGGACAGATCTATGCGTCGTGCACTTGGCGCTAAGATGAAGTTTGAATTTCTTGATGGCTCTATTTCGATGCCGGCAGATACTTTTGATCCTTTGTATCGTCCTTGGAATCGTTGCAATATGCTCATCCATTCCTGGCTCATGAACACAGTGGATTCTTCCATAGCTCAATCCATTGTTTTCATGGAAAACGCAACTGACGTTTTGCTCGACTTGAAGGAACGTTTTTCACAAGGCGATCTGGTCTGGGTTTCTGAACTGCAGCAAGAGATCTATTCCCTCAAGCAGGACTCTCGCACGGTAACCAAATTTTTCTCTGAACTTAAAATCCTATGGGAAGAACTTGAGATCTATATGCCAGTTCCTACTTGTACTTGTCGTGTCAAATGTGCGTGCGAAGCCATGCGCACCGCTCGCCGTAATCATCAAATCCTACATTTAATGCAATTTATTACTGGTCTTAATGATAACTTTGGAGTTGTGAAATCTCAGATCCTTCTCCTTGATCCGTTGCCATCTATCAATAAAATTTTCTCCATGATTATCCAACATGAGCGTCAAATCACCCCTCCTCTTTCAGATGATTCCAAAGTTCTCATTAATGCTTCTGAGGCCAAGAAATTTCCCCAGAAAACCGGGAAATTCTTCACAAAATCCAAACCCCGCATCTGCACCTATTGTAACAGATCTGGCCACACTATCGAAACCTGTTACAAGAAACACGGTTTTCCTCCTCATCTGCAGAGATCTGCTTCCAATGGCACTGCAGCAACTGAAGGGAGTGCCTCTACTGTTTCTGATATTGCACGTCTCAACAAAAGTGATGCTCCTTCTCTGAATCATGAGCAATATGAGAAACTCATCAATCTCATTCAAGGATCTAGCCTCAATCAGCAATTTGGAAGTGTTGCTTCCAATCAGGTTCGCTCAATTCCTTCATCTGGTCTTAAACCAGCTGATCATCCAGGTATTTCTTCTGTCTATATTGTGTCTTGTTTTCATTACTCAAGTCACAACATAACTCTTGGCTCTTGGATTATTGATTCAGGGGCCAGTCACCACATATGTTCATCACTGCACTGGTTTCATTCTTATAATGATATCACTCCTATATTATAAAATTGCCTAATGGTCAGCATACAGTCACAAAAACCATGGGCGCTGTTACCTTTTCACCTGGTTTCACCATTTTAAATGTCTTATATGTGCCTGATTTTACTGTAAATCTGATTTCCGTTTCTGAACTATGTCAAAATTTGAACTGTTTGGTGTCTTTTGTTGGTTTGAAGTGTCTTATTCAGGAACATAAATCCTTGAGGATGATTGGTTCAGCTGAGAGACTTGATGGATTATATTATCTTACCCTGACAAACAAAGAGCCTACCTCAAGCATAAACTCTATCCATATACCACATAGTGCCTTGTGGCATTTTAGATTAGGACATCTCTCACATTCTAGATTATTAACTTTGAGAGAACAATTTCCTTTTATCATTAGTGACAAAGAAGCAGCATGTGATATCTGCCATTTTGCTAGACATAGAAAGTCTCCTTTTCCTCATAGTACAAGCAAAGCTTCACAGGCTTATGACCTTATTCATTTTGATATTTGGGGCCCTATTTCAATTCCATCTGTTTCCAATCATAGTTATTTTTTAACTGCTGTGGATGATAACACTAGATATACATGGATAATCTTGCTGAAACATAAAAGTGAAACAAGAGAACAAGTTAAAAATTTCATCAAGCAAATTGAAATTCAACATAACCATTCTATTAAGATTGTAAGGACTGATAATGGACCAGAATTTCTCATGCCTGATTTTTACACCTCTAAAGGGATCATTCAACACACTAGTTGTGTTGAAACTCCCCAACAAAATGGGAGACTTGAACGCAAACACCAACATATCCTGAATGTAGGCAGAGCCCTCCTTTTCCAATCCAACCTACCTAAACAATTCTGGAGTTATGCAGTATCCCATGCTGTATTCATCATTAATAGAGTCCCTAGCCCTGTTCTGCAGAATAAATCTCCCTATTTCTTACTCCACAAACAACATCCTGACCTTCAACAATTAAAAGTTTTTGGATCTCTGGTATATGCCTCAACCCTGACCTCTGGAAGAACCAAGTTAGATCCTAGAGCCAGGAAGTGTGTGTTTTTAGGTTACAAATCTGGAGTAAAAGGAGCCATCCTTTATGATCTGCAAAACAGTAATATTTTCCTGTCCAGAAATACCACATTTTATGAACATGTTCTTCCATATCAATCTCCTCATACCAGCAACCAATGGAAATATCACCCATTCAGTGCCTCAGATCCTGAGTCAGACCCTACACCTCAGCAAAATACTTCACACTCACCCAACCAAGCCTCTCATACCTTACCTCATCCTACTGCCACTGAACTTACTACACCTACTCCAATTCATGACCCTTCAACCTCTGTTTCCTCTCCTATACCCTGTGCCACGGATCTCCCTAATCCCTCTTCTGCTAGCCCAACAACCCCTGTGAGGCAGAGGAAACCTCCCTCTTATTTGTCAGATTATGTGTGTGATTTTCCATCAAGTACCTCAGCTGCTCTTGTCACTTCAGGTAGCTTATATCCCATTTCTTCATTTCATTCACTTACACTTTTGTCTCCTTATCACAAGGCATTTAGTATGTCTCTCACACACACTACTGAGCCACAATCCTTTTTAGAAGCAGCAAATTCACCTTGCTGGTCAGAGGCTATGAACCTTGAGTTAGATGCTCTTCACAAAAATGGGACTTGGTTTCTCATCGATCTTCCACAAGGAGTGAAGCCTATTGGCAACAAGTGGGTATACAAGATCAAATATAAATCAGATGGGTCTATTGAGAGATATAAGGCACGGCTTGTCGCAAAAGGCTATAATCAAGTGGAGGGACTTGATTTCTTCGATACTTTTTCGCCTGTAGCAAAGCTGACCACAGTTAGAACCCTACTTGCCATTGCAGCTATACAAAATTGGCATCTTCCCCAATTAGATGTGAATAACGCTTTCCTCCATGGGGATCTCCAAGAAGATGTATATATGACTGTTCCTGAAGGAGTACAGGTGACAAAACCAAATCAGGTTTGCAAGTTGCTGAAAAGCTTGTATGGCCTCAAACAAGCTAGTAGGAAATGGTATGAAAAGTTGACTCACTTACTGCTTAAGGAAGGCTATATTCAGTCTACTTCTGATCATTCTCTCTTCACTTTGTGCAAAGATGATTATTTCACTGCCCTTTTAGTATATGTAGACGATGTGATCCTTGCAGGAAATTCTTGGAAGGAATTTGAGAGAATCAAAATTATTCTTGATGCTGCTTTCAAAATAAAAGATCTTGGCCAGTTGAAGTATTTTCTTGGATTAGAAGTAGCTCATTCCAAGGCTGGAATCATAATCTCCCAGAGAAAATACTGCTTGGACTTGCTTAATGATTCTGGTCTGCTTGGTTCCAAACCAGCTTCCATTCCTCTGGACACTTCCATCAAATTGTACAATGATGATTCAGCTCCCCTTGAAGATGTTTCCTCATACAGAAGATTGGTTGGCAAACTTCTCTACTTGAACACAACAAGGCCTGACATCACCTTTGCATCCCAACAGTTGAGCCAATTTATGCATTCACCTACTGTAGTTCATTACAAAGCAGCTTGTAGAGTGGTAAGGTATCTCAAGCAAAATCCTGGTTATGGTATTTTCTTCGATAGAACTTCTGATTTGCAGCTCCTTGGGTACTCATATGCAGACTGGGCTGGATGTTTGGATACACGAAGATCCATCTCTGGTCATTGTTTCTTTCTAGGTAAATCCTTGATATCTTGGCGCGCAAAGAAACAGCCCACTGTATCAAAATCCTCATCTGAAGCGGAATATCGCACTTTATCATCTGCTGCATGTGAAGTGCAATGGTTATTATACTTGCTTAAGGACTTGAACGTGTCTTGTGCTAAGATTCCTGTGATGTATAGTGACAACCAAAGTGCAATTCACATAGCGTCAAATCCAGTTTTCCATGAAAGAACGAAACACTTGGACATAGACTGTCACCTTGTGCGTGAGAAAGTGCAGAAAGAGATTCTTAAACTGCTTCCCATTTCATCCTCAGAGCAACTTGCAGATTTCCTTACAAAAGTTTTGCCTTCACCTAAATTTCATTACTTCATCTCCAAGCTTAACATGATAAACATTTATCATGCTGCAGCTTGAGGAATGCTATCAAAACTGTTATCCTAAGTGGGCTTTATGGCCCATAATAGTATAGATTTATAGTAACTATCTGCATCCTCCCTTGTTGTGTGCTTCTTATCACGTGAGATAGCTACATCACACTTTCAATGCTTTTCCTTTATTTTATAGTTTTCCTGATCTTATCTTTGAGTTAGTTAGAAAATGATGTAAGAGAAGTGTGACTATCCCCTTATATAAAGGATCCTATGTACCTTCCAATTAATTAATCAATGGAGAATAACTTTTAGATCTCATTTATATTTCAGTTTTTCTCCCTTTTGTTACTTAATACTCCATAACTTAATTTGCTTTAAAACAATTTATGGTTAAAAATATTTATCAAAGAGAAATATTAGTTCCATAAATTCCGGTTATATATTTATCAAAGATAGTTTTTAATTATAACTATCCGTCCCATTTTTATAATAATCGATAATATTTTTTATAAAAATTTATTTATTGAACCTAAAATAGCCTAATAATGGGTAGTTGTAATGTTCAAACTAATTAATAAATGTAAAGTATTTACTTAAAAGTAGTACAATGGCTTAAATTATGTCTTAAGAGTTAGATGCCACGATAAAATAAATAATGCAAAAAGAATTATGTCATAAATTAGGTGACATTTCATTCTTGGGTTATATTATACTTAAATTAGTATATTATAAATATATTATTTTTAACTAGAAGATATAAAATATAATCAATTTAATTTTAAAAATGACACAAATTTATTTTATTAGTGAATTGTACATTTCGACCGTTTCTGAAATAGTTTTCTTTTAGAAAAACAATTGGACTAAAAGTAAAATGCAAAAAAAATGAAATATTTTTTAATTATTATTTTGGAGATATTTAAAACACTCTAACTTTAAATAATCTTTTTTGTTTATAAATACTCTGAGTAATTATTTAATAAAAAATTATCTATGTATTTTTGACATTTTATTATTCATTAAAGTCAAATTATTATATTAGACTTTTTTTAAAATATTAAACAACAAACTTTAAATTTAATTAATTGACATGTGACAACAAAAAATGATATGTCGTAGAACGACCTATTACTAAAAAATAATATGTAATTAAGAAAATAACTTACCGATAAAAATATAGTTCTTATATGAATTTAACATTAATTGAAAAATAAATATAATATAAATTTTATTATAGCTTTGATTTTTTTTTATTTCATTCACACAATAAATATCTTATTTTAAACTTAAATCATTTTAATTCTCTTTCACATTTTGTCAATTAAAATTGACGACATGTCTCTTTTTAAATGACATGTCTTTAGTGAAAAACGAAAAGTTATCATCTAAAAACTTTAATAGAGCTTTAACGATAAAAAAAATAAAGTTATGCATTAATTAAATAAATAAGTTATCAATATTTAGTGTTAAAACGCGTGAAGGTGACAAAATTTTTTTTGTAGAATCTTTAAGATTAAAAATATTAGTGACACCTAATCTAAAAGTAGACATGTTGTAAATTTTATGTAAAAAAAATATGACACTTAAACTGGAATTAAACATATAACATAATATTTAATTAATATCAAAGTCTAATTTATGACATGCCAGATGTTAGTGCAAGGTGATGAAATTGAGGAAGAAGAGAGAAAGGAATAAATGCTAAAAACTGCTACTAATGATTGAAGGAATTGATTATAATAAATGTAAACCTAGTACACCTATTTATACACAAAAATGAACAAAGATAAGAATGCCACATAGGGCCTAAAGGGAATATCCTATATATGGCAAATACTAAATTATCCTCTAATACCATCCCGTAATTTAGTAACTTATCAGAAGTTAACAACACCAATTTCATCTCTCAAGCGAAGAAATTGGTCTGTTTTTATCGCCTTTGTCAAAACATCTGCTAGCTGCTTCTGAGTGATACAGTGCAGAACTTTTAACACTCCTTTCTGCACTTGACTTATGAGAAAGTGATACTTCGTCTCAATGTGCTTGCTTCTTCCATGTAGCACTGAATTCTTTGCAAGATTAATTGCAGACTTATTATCAATCATCAGCTTCAGAGGTTCCTCAACTTCAACCTTCAGATCATGCAGCAGATTCAAAAGCCAAACTGCTTGACAAGCAGCTACAACACCTGCAATGTATTCAGCTTCACATGTTGACAAAGCCACAACAGGCTGTTTCTTGGAACTCCAAGAAATTGGACCTCCCAGAAACTTGAACAAGTACCCAAAAGTATTTTTTCTGTCAACTCTATCTCCATACCCATCAGAATCAGAATAACTCAGAAGTTCTGATTTGATCTTTCCTCCAGAAGGAAATAACACTCCATATTTCAGAGTTCCTTTTACATACCTCAGAATCCTGACAGCAGCTCGGTAATGAGACCACTTTGGTTTGCTCATGTATCTGCTGACCATTCCAACTGCATAGCAAATATCAGGTATGGTATTACACAAATACCTCAGAGAACCAACCATTTGTTTGAAGGTTGTAGCATCCACATCCTCTCCATCAGAATCAGAATCCAACTTCTGATTCGTATCAGCAGGTGTGATAGCAACCTTGCAATTTGCTAGCTCAAATCTCTTCAGAAGCTCCAGTTCATACTTCTTCTGATGTAAGATGATTCCTTTCTCAGAGTATATAAATTCCATCCCTAGGAAGAAACTCATTTTTCCAAGATCTGTCATCTCAAACGCATTCATCAGAACTTTCTTGAACTCAACTGTTTCTTGTTCAGAACTTCCTGTGAGTAATATGTCATCAACATACAAACAGACCAGAATCATATTACCTTCTGAAGTATGCTGAACATAAACACCATACTCCATCTCACACTTCTGAAACCCCTTGTTCCTTGAAAAACGAATCAATCTTCAAATTCCAAGCTCTGGGTGCTTGCTTCAGTCCATACAGAGCTTTATTTAACCTGTATACCATCCCTTCCTGATTCTTTTTCACAAATCCAGGAGGTTGTGACACATAAACTTCTTCTTGTAATGGACCGTTCAGAAATGCAAACTTCACATCCAGATGTATCAAAGGCCAATTTCTGTTTGCATCTAAAGCAATCACCAGTTTGATTGTTTCGTGTCTAGCTACAGGCGTAAACACCTCAAAGTAATCTAGTCCAGATTTTTGAAGAAAACCTCTGGCCACTAGTCTCGCTTTGTGTTTGCCAATTGATCCATCTGGCTTTAGCTTCTGCTTGAAAACCCATCTGACACTGATGGCTTTCTTGCCTTTTGGAAGTTTTGTCAGCTTCCAAGTCTTGTTTCTTTCAATAGCCTCAAGTTCTTCTTTCATGGCATTCAACCATACTTTCTTCTTGATCGCTTCTTCAATACCCACTGGTTCAAAATCTACTAGCATGGCACACTGAACAATTTCTCCTTCAGAATCTACTTCAGTATCATGCAACATGCTAAAATTTGCAAACCTACTTGGTATTCGTCTGATTCTCTGTGGCCTCTGATCTTGTTCTGAAGCTTCTCCAGAACTCGGAACTGTGCTGGCTTCTGGACTTTGTCCAGAATTATTTCCTTCAGAGTTACCACCTTCAGAGTTACTTCTGGAAACTTGTTCTCCAGACCCCATGTCTACAGAGTTTTCCCTTCCAGAAGTATAATCACCACCAGAATCTGGATCATCATCAGAATCTGGATCAGAATCAGATCCACTATCAGAATCTCCCTGCGATTCTGAATCTTCAGAGTCTTCATCTTCTGACTCTGACTCGTCTTCAGAACTTTCTGAAGGATCTTCAGAAACTAACCCTGGTGTTGGCGCTACACCAGAATCTGATTGAAGCTTGTTCCAATCCCATGTTTCTGACTCTTTCACAATGACATCTCTGCTGATTTCAACTTTGTTGGTTTCTGGACAATAAAGCTTATAGGCACTTGTACTGTGGTACCCCACCAGTAACATTGTTTTGCTTCTATCATCCAGTTTTCATCTTCTAGCATCTGGAACGTGTTTGTAGCATACAAAACCAAACACCTTCAGATGGCTAACACTTTGCTTGTCTCCAGTCCATTTTTCTAAAGGAACAGTTTCCTTCAGCTTCTTTGTTAGACACCTATTCAGAACATATGTTGATGTGGCAACAGCTTCTCCCCATAACATGTGAGGTAACTTATTCTCTTTCAGCATACTTCTGGTCATATCAAGCAAAGTTCTGTTTCTTCTTTCAGCAAGACCGTTGTGCTGAGGAGTATATGGAGCAGTAACGTCATGTTCTATTCCATTCTCCTCATAGAACTTATGGAACTCTGTAGAGTTATACTCACCTCCACCATCTGTTCTCAGAATCTTCAGCTTCTGACCACTCTGCTCCTCAGCCTTCACCTTGAACTTCTGGAACTCAGTAAACACTTCATGCTTGAATTTGATGAGTGTTACCCATGTCATTCTTGTGAACTCATCCACAAAAGACACAAAATATTTATTTCCTCCAAGTGAAGGTACTGGAAATGGTCCACACACATCAGAATGTACTACTCTCAGAGCATGCTTTGCTCTGGGGGCTACTTCTGATGCAAATGGAAATCTGGGTTGCTTGTCTTTCATGCATATCTCACATGACTTATGAGGCTTCACAATCTTCGAAATGCCATGTACGAGCTTCTTAGAACTTAGATGCCCTAAGCTTCTATAGTTCAAGTGCCCCAACCTCTTGTGCCACAGTTTACTGTCAGCTTCAGCGCCTTCTGCACTAAGACACTCCGCTTCAGAAGTTTCTACATTCACCTTGAATTTTCTATTGCTTCCCTGCTCAGACTTCATAATCAACTTTTGATTAGAATCATACAACGTAAAGAGATTGTCCTTCATAACCACTGAAAAACCTTTCTCAATAAGCTGACCCACACTCATCAAATTTCTTTTAATTCCAGGAACATACCAAACGTCTTTGATCAGAATGTTTCTTCCATTCTTCACTCTGACTCTAACACTTCCCATACCTTCTACATTAAGGTACTTATCATCAGCACATCTGATCTTTGTTCTCCTTCTTGAGTCAAAGTCTATCAGCCATTGTTTGTTCCCATTCAAGTGGTTTGAACAGCCAGTTTCTATATACCACCAATCTCCTGAACAATTTCCATCAGAATCAGAAGCCATCAGTAGCACAGGTTCATCATCAGAATCTTCTCTGGCTATATTTGCTTCTTCTGATTTCCTTCCTCTGTTTCTACAGTCTCTGGCAAAATGGCCAAACTGTTTACAGCAGTAACATTGAACCTTCTTCTTGTCATACCTTTCCTTTCCCTTCTGATATTTCTTTTCATCAGAAGTTGAGGTTTTTGACTTCTGGAATTTATCACCATGTATATTCTGCTTCTGGTCCTTCTTGACAAAAGAAGCTTTCAGAGCTTGCTCCACTTCCCTCTCAGAAGTTCTTTCAGTCAGACGCAACTCTTGCGCTTCTAGACTGCTCTGCAACTCTTCTATTCTTATGGTTTCCAGATTTTTAGAATGTTCAATAGATACAACAATGTAATCAAACTGAGGAGTAAGTGACCTCAGAATCTTTTCTATGATTACCTGTTCAGAAAGTGTTTCTCCACAAGCCTTCATCTCATTAGTGATCAGAATCATTCTGGAGATTTACTCAGAAACTTTCTCACTGTTCTTCATGCTGAGATTTTCATATTGTTTTCGCAGGGACTGAAGCTTTACCTTCTTTACTGATACGTCACCACCATAACATCTAGTCAGTATATCCCATGCCCCTTTCGACGTCGTCGAATAAACAATCTTCTCAAACACATTTTCATCCACACACTGATGGATAAAGAACAGAGCTTTCTGATCCCTCTTCCTCACAGCTCTTTCTTCTGATTTTTGTTCTTCAGTAGCATCTGCTGCAACTGGAACATAACCTTCAGAAACAAGATCCAGAACATCCTGAGCACCAAACAGCACACGCATTTGTATCTTCCATCTGTTCCAGTTTTTGCCATCAAAAACTGGAAGTTTAGTGTTCAAACTACTGCCTCCATTCATCTTAAACCTTGCACAAAAAGCTCAGATCTCAGATTTCTCACTCAGTGTTTCCCAAACCCACAGAATCAGTGTGATTCTGTTTCAGATTTTTGTTCAAGATTCAAAAATCAAACACACAGCTCACTATCACTCGTGTTTCCCAGAATTTCAGAATGAACCAAGAGCTCTGATACCAATTTATTAGTGCAAGGTGATGAAATTGAGGAGGAAGAAGAGAGAAAGGAATAAATGCTAAAAGCTGCTACTAATGATTGAAGGAATTGATTGTAATAAATGTAAACCTAGTACACCTATTTATACACAAAAATGAACAAAGATAAGAATGTCACATAGAGCCTAAAGGGAATATCCTACATATGGTTAATACTAAATTACCCTCTAATACCAGACAAGGCGAGCCGGACAAGACGTAAACTTCATCAGTTTTTTAAGCAATTTAATTAAATAAAATTGAAGTGTTAAAAATTAAATATGGCGTGTTATAAGTGTTCATAATATTTTTATGTCTCAAATAAATGTATCTAATTTAAATTTATGAAAATACATTAGTACTAAATTTTACTTAATAAATTAAAATAAAAAATATCTGAAGTTTCATTTGGGAGATTTGAAGAGATCGTAATCAAGGAAAAAGTAAGACTGTCAAACAAATCTTATAAAAAGTTAAAATATTATAATTATTTTATATTTATTTAGATGATTTTAAATTTAACTATTTTATTAGCAACAAACAAATACTTATTACGTGTAAGAATCGTAAGTGCCAACCACTTTTTTAGTTGTATACTTCAACGTAAACAAAAGAATTTTTTTTATTAATAAACAAATATTAAAATAATATTTCGTAAATAACCGTGTTTCGGAAAAAAATACGCAAATAACCATGTTTCAGATGACTCTCCAAAAGAGGGGCCATCTGAAATAGCGCATGCACCTATATTTTAAGGGGAGGCGCCATCTCACTTGACGCCTATGTGCTTAGGGCATGCCCTAAGCCAAGTGAGATGGCGCCTAGATGTATTTTTAGGGCAAAAATTGATTATTTTTTTTTGTCCGGTGCGTTGCGTGTTGGACGGAGGATCAACAAAATGGACTTTTTATTAAAAAAAAAATTACATCCAACTGTATTACATTAAAATAACAGATAAAAAAACAGATTAAAAAAAATGGATAAAAAAATACAGGAAAAAAAACCCAGATAAATCAGTGATCCCCCGGAACCCGGTAATGACCCCCGGTTCCGCATCCCCGTCCTCGCCTTTTTCGTGCTGGGTATCGTCGCGTTTCCTGCTGCGGCAAGGTCGATGGCCCAGCGAAGTCAATGCGGTCCGGATCCATAAAATCAGTCAGATCTCCATATCTAGAAGATCCGCTTTGGTACAGTCGGTTACCCATACCCTCAAAGTTTGGTCGTGTTGGCGGTGGGTGGGGTTCCATAGTGGGTCTGTAGCATTGATCGTCTGAGTACGGTGGGTAGAAAGGAAATGGATCTTGGGGTGTTTGGTATTGAGGATGTTGGGTGGTTTGGTGATATTGTGGTTGATGGTAGGCTGGGTCAGTTTGTTCGTAATCTTCCGACATTCCCATATCAGGGCTAAGGCTGGATGTTGAGGGGTCCATATTAGGATATGTGGAAGACTGAAATTGTGTGTGGGGTATGCGAGTGCGCTGGTATTGGGATTGGTATTGTGGTTGGGTGTGAGGCATATCGGGGTATTGGTAGTGTGGTGGTGATTGTGGTTGGTTGTGTGGCATTTGAGTGTAATTGTGTTGTGGTGGGGACTGTGGTTGGGTGTTTGTGGGTCTGTTTCTTCTTGGGGGTTGGTGGGAGGGTGATGGGTTTTGGGTTTGTTGATGGGGAAACGAGGGTTGTGCCTATTGTGTGCGTGGGTCAACCAAGTATCTTGGATGAGACACGTGCATTTCAGGGTTACTAACCGACCTGTACCAAGACAAATATTGATCCGAGTGTCGCATATTACCTTGAATAAGGAAAACCGGGAATTGCAAGACATAGCGGTGACGCCTCTGCCACATCTTACACCACTCCGGAGCGAAGTCTTTCCAGTTGGTAAGACCCCACTGGGCGTCGACCCTTTTAAGATGCCATGGGGACAAACAAGTTGGATCACTTGGTATCTCTTGATGCATTCCGAATTGCATCTTCACACGGTCGCTGTGGTGCATCTCCACAATGTTGAACCGAATGATTGCAGTCTTCGCGGTCCAAGTTGCTGCATCCTACGGGTTTGGATCATGGCCCAAACCCAAATATGGTCTCCAGACGAACTGCAATAAAATTTAAATCAGGTTAACGCAAAAGTAATGTATAAATAATTTAATTGAGCAAAAGTTAAAAGCTATGACGTACGTCATCCGGCCCTAAGTGATCCAACAGATTGCGGTAGAGTGCGACATTGAATCTTGGATTCTTGCCGTAATCCATACCCCTCACGCAGTACCTAAAGGAAATGAGAAACATTTTATTCTTAGCATATATTTGGTGAAGAGATGAATAGTTATAAATGCTATAACTTGATGACTTACTTTGTTGCGTACGGGAAACCGAAAGTGTTGTTGTTGACGGGGTTTAAGGACTCCATCCTCCACCAACCCCAGGCTTGTAGTAAAAAAGCGCACCCATAAAATGTACATTTTTCCTTGACTGCATTTTTGCACAAGGAACTGTATAGGTGGGCTAAAACTGCAGAACCCCAACTATATTTTCTTGTTTTTTCAAAATTTCTTAGTAAATGTAAATACATAAAATTTACACTATTTCCCGTACTTTCGGGAAATAAAAATGTACCAAAAAGTATCATAAGATAAGTTCTGGCTTTTACTACCCTGTCATTCTCGGAGAAATTTTCATTTAATTCTAAACTTGCATAATGACTTTTCAACTCAGTGAGTAGTATTCCCTGCCCTCTCGCACCACCACCTTCTACCATATCCCTGCCCAACAGTTCTTCACACTGAGAGTTGGGTTGTTGAACCGACCCGTTCACAGCCTTACCGTCGATAGGGAGACTTAGTAGCATGTACACATCCTCTAGCGTGATGGTACATTCACCTATTGGTAGGTGGAATGTATGGGTCTCCGGTCTCCACCTTTCCAACATTGCAAGAATGAACTTTGAGTCAATGGTGCAGTTGGAGATCTTTTTGACATATCCAAAACCTGCGTATTCCAGATATGGGACGATAAATGGGTCGGGAGCCAGGTAGTTGTGCGAACGGATTCTGAATCTTTTTGTGTCCTGAGTTCATAATGTAACATGTGTAAGATTAATTAAGATGAACAACACGTTATTTGAAGTATGAAAAATGTATAACCAAAAAAGAAACTTACAAATGCGGAAATGTTTTCCCTTGTGCCTCTGTGAGTATCGCCCATTGTTAGAAGAGCCATTGTTTAAAATGCTTGAGAGTATGAAAGACTTAGGAAGAGATAGAGAGTATGATAGACTTATGAAATATTTCGTAGCAGAGAGTGAGACTTGTGTGGGAGTGAGAGATGTATCATATGGTATGTATTTATAGGCAAATAAATTTGATATAGTGGTTGCTTATGCTTGCATGCCTGCGAAGTGTCACATTTGCAGGCTAGGTGGCAGCCTAGGGGGTTACACATATGCATGCATGCATGTACAAAAAATGAAATGTGTCACTCTTGCAGGCTAGGTGGCAGCCCATGCATGTATCACGATTGGACAGTAAGGGAGGCGCCATTGGACTTGGCGAAAGAGTACAAAAATGAATGGTGTCGCCACCCCAATTGGCGAATAAGAGGTGTCCTTTGTTGCAGCCTAGGCTCAGGCTACGTGACAGCCTTTGGGATTCCTTGCATTAGTGTATGTAAGCCCATTGGAGTTGATGGGAGGAGACTTATAAAATACATGTGTAGGTGCAGACTTGGGGCAGGCTAGATGGCAGCCTAGGGGGTTACATATCTGCATGCATGTATCACGATTGGACAGTAAGGGAGGCACCATTGGACTTGGCGAAAGAGTACAAAAATGAATGGTGTCGCCACCCCAATTGGCGAATAAGAGGTGTCCTTTGTTGCAGCCTAGGCTCAGGCTACATGACAGCCTTTGGGATTCCTTGTATTAGTGCATGTAAGCCCATTGGAGTTGATGGGAGGAGACTTACAAAATACATGTGTAGGTGCAGACTTGGGGCAGGCTAGGTGCAGCCTAGAGGGTTACATATCTGCATGCATGTATCACGATTGGACAGTAAGGGAGGCACCATTGGACTTGGTGAAAGAGTACAAAAATGAATGGTGTCGCCACCCCAATTGGCGAATAAGAGGTGTCCTTTGTTGCAGCCTAGGCTCAGGCTACGTGACAGCCTTTGGGATTCCTTGCATGTAACATTATTGGCAGCCTTGGGGGTTGCATCCTTACTTAATTGAAATTTTTAGCCTTACGTTTATCATAACATTGATTCACATAATTTGTCAAATCTTCTAACCTTCAAACGTTCTTACAACCAAACCTTCAAACCTGCAAACAATCAAACATTCCAACCTTCGAATCACTCATAAAATTCAAACATTCCAACCTTCAAACATTACAGCATTCAAACCTTCATACAATCAATAAACCTCAAACATTCCAAGCTTCAAACCTTAAAACAATTCTACGCAATGGCCTCTTCACCATAATTTGTCGTCAAAGCACATTTCAACGGTGAGACATACATTTGTCCCACCGCTGGGTTTTTGTTTAGAGACACAGACAACATCCGATTTCTCTTAAACGGGAAAGCCAATTTCTCGTACTTCAAAAAAAGATTGGAGGCCAAACTTGAACGAGGCCCGGTGTCCCAGATATTTTATCAGAATCCAGTTTTCTTTGGAAACAACCAAGTAATTTTTTATAAGGTTGAAGTTCAAGATGACGAGGATCTCCAGAATATGATTTCTAGCCATGTCTATTCCGGATACGACTCTATTGAGTTGTACGTTTTGCTGCGAGAGCCTCAGGTGACATAGGAGTTTGATCCTTTGGAGAATGAAAAAGCTGAGGTAGATGCAGTTGATGATGAAGAAGAAGATAACGAGTTAGAGTTTGATGAAATGGTGAATGATGATTCCGACGATGATGGCATCCCTAGTATTCCTGCAAACAAAATCTACACACCACCTCCGCACATGACAAACTTCAACATGGGCGGAGATGAACCTTCTACTGACTTATTTTTCAATCCGTATATGCAGTCGGATGAAAATTTAAAAGAGAAGGACAAGTTTCGTAACAGAGAGGAATGCATCAGGGCCATTAAAAAATTTCACATGCTCAACTCGGTTGATTTTAAGGTGGATCGTGTCAACCCGGAAAGGTACAAGATCAAGTGTGTCCACCCTGACTGTATGTTCAAGCTGACCGCATCCTACAGATTAAGGGGTGACTGCTGGGTCATAGGTTCCATGACTATCCACACTTGTGTAAGTTCCACTTAATCACAGGACCACCGAAAACTCAACTATGATCTAATCTGTCAAGAAATCCTACCCCTGGTCAGCAACGACCCATCTTTGAAGGTGAAAACAATCATCTCCCACATCACCATGGTTTTTAACTACACTACGTCTTACCGTAAGGCGTGGTTAGCAAAGACTAAGGCGATTGAAAGGGTGTACGGAAACTGGGAGGAGTCATACCGAGAACTTCCCCGCTACCTGAATGCACTCAAGACGTATTCTCCATGTAGTGTTTATATTCTGGAAACATTGCCAGCGTACGCCCAAGATGGTAGTCTACTCAATGGCAACAGAATATTCAGTCGCGTGTTTTGGGCATTTCAACCATGCATCACAGGGTTTGCATCATGCAAACCAATTATACAAATTGATGGGACTTGGTTGTATGGGAAGTACAAAGGCATGTTATTGATGGCAGTTGCACAGGATGGCAACAACAACATTTTCCCCATTGCCTTTGCCCTTGTCGAGGGGGAGACCGGTGGTGCTTGGAGCTTTTTCCTGAAAAATCTGCAGACACACGTGGCTCCTCAACCAGACCTCTGTTTGATCTCGGACAGACATGCCTCCATTGAAAGTGCCTACAATAATCCAGCAAATGGTTGGCATGACCCTCCTTCTACGCATGTCTATTGCGTTAGGCATATCGTCCAGAATTTCTCGAGGGAGGTCAAGGACAAAACATTGAGGAAAGCGGTTATGAATGCGGGATATGCATTGACACAACCCACATTCAAATATTACCGCAACGAGATCCGTTTGTCTAATCCGGAAGCCGGTAGGTGGATCGACAATATTCCGGTGGAAAAATGGACTAGGTCATACGACAATGGCCAAAGATGGGGGCATATGACAACGAATCTTATTGAATCAATGAATGGGGTATTCAAAGGCATACAAAACCTCTCAATCACTACCTTGGTAAAATCTACGTATTTTAGGATGGCTGCATTATTTTCAAAAAGAGGTGAAATGTGGAATGCGGTGTTGCAATCTGGACAACTATGGAGTGAAAGTTGCATGAAATACATTAAGGCTGAAAGTGCTAAAGCCAACACTCACATGGTTATACGGTTTGACCGACACAGCCACAACTTCATTGTGAAAGAGACAATCGACCACAATGAAGGCCTGCCAAGACAAGAATATAGGGTCATTTTACCTTCTCAATGGTGCGATTGTGGCAGGTTTCAAGCAGTTCGTATGCCTTGCTCTCATGTCATTGCCGCTTGTGCTCATACCCATCAAGACGCGCTGCAACTTCTGTCAAACGTTTACAAATCTGAAACGTTGCTCAATGTTTACAACAACAACTTTCCTTTGGTAGCAAAACCAGATTATTGGCCTGCATACGACGGCGAAATAGTGTGGCACAATGACCAAATGCGAAGGAACAAGAAGGGTCGTCCCAAAAGTAAGCGCATCACAACAGAAATGGACGATCTTGACAGGTTGGAAAGAAAGTGTGGTTTATGCCGTCAGGTCGGACACAATCGTAAAAACTGTCTGAATCGGGCGTCTGCCTCGACCACATAAATATTGTAATACATAAAATCTTTTCATAATTGTGTTGTAAACATTTGGGTTTTCCGATAACAGATTTTGCTACAATTAATAAAACGCGTACAAAATTAATTAACGATATTCCATCTATGAAATTACAACTGTTAACACAATTTCATCTGACCCATGCATCATCAACATTACATCGCTGTCTGTTTTGACTTCCTCCAACCACACATTAGGTCTTCCTGTCGCATGTGAGGTTGTTGTTCGTTTTCGCTGGATCCTTCGAATTTTTTCCCCCTCCGCAATGTCTCCATCTAGCCATCGCATCAACTCCCGCTTCAGACGCTCCATGGAGTGAATGTGCCAGAATTTCATTTTCATCGCAGGTTTCATGGCAGAGAAGATAACGTAACCATCTCTACTAAAAATCATAGGCGACGTCATGACGCAAATAACAGAGTACAAAATAAAAATACAGTGCGAGAAAGTGTGAGAAATTTCGGAGAAACGGACGAATTATTTATAAAACAACATTTTGCCCTAGTTTTGCCCTAGGAGCCAAGTGAGATGGCGCCTCCTCTCACTTTTAAGGAGCATGCGCCATCTCACTTGGCTAAAAGCCAAGGGAGGCGCCAAGTGAGATGGCGCCTAGGGCAAAACCCTAGGTGGAGGCGCCAAGTGAGATGGCTCCTCCTTTGGGGAGTCATCTGAAACATGGTTATTTGTGTAATTTTTTCCGAAACCCGGTTATTTGCGAAATATTATTTTAATACATGGTTATTAATAAAAAAAATTCTAAACAAAAGCCGTTAAAAAATTGAAATGTAAAAAAAAAAACTCTCTAATATAAATGTTCTTATTTTAAAATCAATGACCTAAAAAGCTATAAATTTAACTAATTGTATAGTTACCAATAGGGGTGTTCGCGGTGCGGTTTGGGCGGTTTTGAAGCAAAAAATCACCCGAACCGCAAGAGAAAAAACACGCGGTTCGGTTGGCTTTTAAAAATAAATTCAAACCAAACCAAACCAAACTAATGCGGTTTGGATTGGTTCGGTTGGTTCGGTTTTTTACAAAAAAAATTATTAAGTCATACAAACAAATATAGAGGAAAATATAATTTTGTGTTTAATTATTCGTACATTACCATAAAAAAATTTATAATTGTCAAAATAAGTTTAAAATTTGATACATAAAATTGCGTATTATAATTTTATCTAAATCTAAAGAATGATATAAACAAAATTGCATTCTTAAATAAATATTATACAAAGAATACGATAAAATATAGTTTGTGGAAATAGTATTTATAAATGAATAATATTTTATTTTTTTATGATTTGTAAATTAAAATGAATATAATACAAGGTATGATAAAATATACACATAATACATGTTTATTTCTCTAAAGAATTAAAGAAATATATATTGGTTAGTAAGATTTTATAACATAATACGGTTTTATTTGGTTTAGTTCGGTTTGTAAAATACAAACCGCAAACCTAATCGAACCTTGCGGTTCCGCGAGAAAATGACCCAAACACATCCGAATCAAATGTGGTTTTTTACGATTTTGGTTTGATTTGGTTCGATTTTGCAGTTTTCTATTGGGTCGGTTTGGTTTTGAACACCCCTAGTTACCAATATTTCGGAACTCATTTAGAGAAAAACTATTGAAAATAATAAAGTGAGCGCAAATTATAATTTATATATTATAATTATTATTTTTATATTAAATATATTAAAAAATACTTATTTTCAAGTCGTTCTTTAATATCAAACATTTGTTAATTACATATTGTGTGTATTTAATAATAATAATAATAATAATAATAATAATAATAATAATAATAAAATGTAAGAAAATTATATATTGTGCATGCAAAGAGATGTGACAAAATAAAATAAAATAAATATTGTGGTAGTAGTTTGAATATGATAGTAATATGATTGAATTAATATTTAGTATACGTATAATTCTATTATCTAACAATTACAAAATCATCCTAAAAGTAGGATATTTGTCTTAGTAAAAATATATATAGAAGGTTTGTTTTGGAACTCCTAAATATTTGAAAGGTAGACTCCCTTCACCAAAACTAATAAGTTGCAGTATTTTTTGTTTGACCATATGATGGACACCACCAAAGTAAACTTGACATTTCGCTTGTTGAACATACAGTCCCGTGGCTTGAGAGAAGAATTTGAAAATATTCATTAGACTGCTCAAAGAATAGGCGTCAATTCTAGAGAATAAAATGAGGTCATTTGTAAAACTATAATGTTAGTTATGTAGAATTTTTTTACGGTGGGGATGAAATTTAAAATTTTATATATGAACAAAGTTGGTTAAAGTTCTATGAAGATATTCCATGACGATAACAAAATGCAGTGGAGATATTTTGGAGATATTTAAAAGACTCTAACTTTAAATAATATTTTTTGTCTAGAAATACTATGAGTAATTATTTAATCAAAAATTATCTTTATGTATTTTAACATTCTGTAAACTCATTAAAGTCAAATTATTATATTAGACTTTTTTTTAATATTAAACAACAAACTTTAAATTTAATTAATTGATAAGTGACAACAAAAAAGGATATGTTGTAGAAAGACCTATTCTTAAAAAATAATGTGAAATTAAGAAAATAACTTACCTATAAAAATATAGTTCTTATATACGAATTTAACATTAATTCAATAAATATAATATATATTTTATTATAGCTTTGGTTTTTTATTTTATTTCATTCACACAATAAATATCTTATTTTAAATTTAAAACATTTTAAATCTCTTTAACATTTTGTCAATTAAAATTGACCACATGTCTCTTTTTAAATGACATGTCTTTAGTGAAAAATGAAAAATTATCATATAAAAACTTTAATAGAGCTTTAAAGATAAAAAAATATAAGTTATGCATTAATAAAATAAATAAGTTATCAATATTTAGTGTTAAAATGTCTGAAGGTGACAAAATTTTTTTTTGTAGAATCTTTAAGATTAAAAATATTACTGACACCTAATCGAAAAATAGACATGTTGTAAATTTTTTGTAAAAAAAATGAAAATAAAATATGAAACTTAAATTGTAATTAAACATATTATATAATATTTAATTAATATAAAAAGGTATAAAGTATAAATAGGAAAAAAAGAAGTTATTTTCAACGAAATTGAATAAAACAGTTATTCACTGTCATTTTGCAAATTAAAAAAAAAAAAAATTGATATCAAAATCTAATTTATGACATGCCAGACAAGGTGTGCCTGACAATGCGAGTGATGCCAAAAAATGTCTCAAATTATTAAACCGTAAAATAGTTGTTTATGACATGTAAACTTCATCAATTTTTTAAGCAATTTAATTAAATAAAACTGAAGTGTTAAAAATTAAATATGGCGTGTTATAAGTGTTCATACTCATTTTTGTCTTAAATAAATGTATCTATTTTAAATTTAGGAAAATACATTAGTACTAAATTTTACTTAATAAATTAAAAAAAAATCTGAACTTTCATTTGGAAGTTTGGAAGAGATCGTAATAAAGAAAAAAGTAAGAATGTCAAAAAAAGATTCTTATGTGTATTTTTCTTATAAAAAGTTAAAATATTATAATTATTTTATATTTATTTAGTTGATTTTAAATTTAACTATTTTATTAGCAACAAACAAATACTTATTACGTCTAAGAATCGTAAGTGCCAACCACTTTTTTTAATTGTATACTTCAACCTAAACAAAAACCGTTAAAAAATTGAAATTTAAAAAAATAACTTGTGTAATATAAATGTTCTTATTTTTAAATCAATGACCTAAAAAAAATTAAATTTAACTAATTGTATAGTTACCAGTATTTAGGAACTCATTTAGAGAAAAACTATTAAAAATAATAAAGTGAGCACAAATTATAATTTATACATTATAATTATTATTTTTATGTTAAGGATATTAAAAAATACTTATTTTCAAATCGTTATTTAATATCAAACATTTGTTAATTACATATTGTGTGTATTTGATAATTATAATATTAATAATGTTTGGTTGTAGTAAAATTAGGGATATTTTGCATCATATTTTAAGGAGGACAGTTTTTATTAGGGTCCCCTCCACTTAGAATAATGAGAAGACTTGACTCATTAATGAAACAAGGAAAAAAGGTAAGAAAATGTGCATTTGTAAAGTTGTGGCGGCATAAACAGTATATTCTTTTTGGAGAATTGACAATTATTTGATTTTTAACTAATATATGCTGGATGATACAATAAGGAATAGGATTATAGAAAATATTGTCTTGAGATGTATTTGATATAAGAAAATTACTAACCAATTTAATATGGAATTTCTTTGTATTAAGTAAAATTGGTTAGATTGGTTTTTTTAGATTTTCTTATTTTTTGAATCCTTGTGGATTGGTTTGTAGTGATCTGTTTTTGGAAATATAAAAGTTATTTTTTATTCTAAAAAAAATAATATTAATAATGATAATAATAATAATAAAACATAAGAAATTATATATTGTGCATGCAAAAAGATGTGACAAAATAAAATAAAATAAATATTGTGGTAGTAGTTTGAATATGATAGTAATATGATTGAATTAATAGTTTAAAATTGTATAATTCTATTATCTAAGAATTACAAAATAATCCTAAAAGTAGGATATTTTTCTTAAAGTAAGAATATATGTAGAAGGTTTGTTATCGATATTTGGTGGTTTTTCTTTTCTTAACTTTATATAGAGTGATTTTTATATCTTTTAGAGCATTTATGCTTACCAGCAATTTCTTTTTTTACACAAATCCACATACTTTGGAGTAAGGTCTGATACCCAAGTCTAAGTATAATCAAATATAATTTCGAAATTGAGTAGCGGTAACATTCAATATATATACGTAAAAAAACTACATCATTCATTAACATCAAATGAATAAATTAAAGGTGGAATCTTAGAAAAAAAAGTCCTTAGTCATAAATCCATAAGGTGAATGTATTTTACCAAAATTGAATCTAACAAAAAGTTAAAGTAAAAAATCTTTTCTATATAAGGTAAATAAATATCTAGTATTGTCCAGCTATCATCCAATTTATACATAAAATTCTGGCTACACCAAATCGAGAGTAAAGAAAGATACTAATCCTTTTTATGTTTTCCTTTTGCATGAAGAATATGCTATCTTCTCTTTATAATGTGCCTAACCGGTCTAGGAAGGAAATCTGTGGACATCATATGATAAAAGCGAGGTTGAATGGTACAAAGGCTCATCTTTAATTTAATTGGTATAAGAAAGTGGCTCAATTCGAGTAAATCTATATCTAAATGATTCTGATAGTAATATGCTTCTGTCTACTCTATTTGAATCATAATAATACGTCTATGATTTCAAATGACAAGTTCCATTGTACATTATTTACTTTCAAGCTGGAGCACTATATCTTTCAAGAAATTGAAAGCACTCTTATAATATCTTGTAATCAAATATTACCAAAGTTAATTGCCACTACAAGAATACTTTCATGTAGTCACCATTATTTTTTCCGTCCATCTAAACAATTATTTGCATGCATGGGCATATATATTTTTTTTATTTTATATATATATATATATATATATATATATATATATATATATATATATATATATATATATATATATATATATATATATATATATATATATGTATCAACATTGCCACTTTCAGATTTGCGTCAAATTTCTTTTTTATGTTGTAATGAATCGCATATTTATCTTGTGAAATTTTGGATAGTAAAATCTTCAAATTAAAGCCGATTTTAATATAACTTTAATTTTAAGAGGATTGTTGCCCGACCATTACATTTATCAAGGGGAGTGGAGAAATCAAGTGGAAGGGTCACATATAGCGTTTTAAGCAACATAACTTATAGTCTAAATGGTCAAATTCACACCGACCAAAAATCAAATAGACTAAAAAAATGGTCCAAAATCGACACGGGTCACGGGTTTAAATAGGTTAGCCAGCAGACCCAATCCCATATATCCATCTCTAATTTTAACCATAAATTTTATTCAGGGTTGGCCACTGACTCTAAAGGAGGAAGCTCAATCGTCAACCCTGACCACTCCACTAAAGTACTGAGAATACAATACAATCCTACTTTGTATTCAACATTGTATCCACTCAGGGGCTAATGCATATCGTTGGATGTCATCAAATAGACTTTCTACGTTCCACGTCGAAAAGGTAGAGAACGTCCATAATCGTCATTCATTTATAGAACATCTCACGTGAAACTTGAGGTATTCTTTATCGGACTCATCAATCACTTTAGTACTCTTCATTCTCTTACTGACTTGGGCATTGGATTGCTAACCATACCGGTCTACCCCTAGACTATTGTACGCGAGACCCACTCCACCGCATCAAGATTCTATTCCAATATTTCATAACAACAATTACGCACTAGTAAAGAAGATGAATTCTGATTCAATCATAGAAAAAATCATATCCACTCTAGCATCCAAATCGTCCCCTACCTTTATCGTTGATTTATTTGGTATGAAATATTTTTGAGATTCATTCAAATCATTAGCATTAGTCCAAAAACAAAAGGAACATAGGCCTAATATAGGGTTTGTATTCACAAATGTTGCGGTAAGTAAGAGTCGACATTGACTTTTCTTTTATCTAACAAAGGAAAGGGTGAAAAAAATAGAAAAAGACCTTTCGAGATTATTTTTGAGTAACGGGGGTAGATTATGGAAAGGGAAGGTGTTATCATCATTTCCATCCGTAGTTATCTATGGGCTCTTAGATTTCTAGCTCATTTGAAAATACCTTGTGTTTGTGTGTTTGAAAAAAAGTATTTTGAAAAGACACCTTAGTGCGGCAAACTTTGTAATGTTTCTAGTATTGTTGAGAACGTATACAAAGTATTTTTGAAAATATTTTTGGAAAGGAGTGTAGGTGTGGAAAATGTTTTGTTTTGAGCAAGCATCTAAGAACTATCTACCTACTCGAAAAGGTTTTTCTTTTCCTCTTTTCCTTTAGACGGTGATATCCTACTATTAGTGAGTAGGTAGCCCAATCGTTCGATGTTTGAGAGACAATCGAGGGTCATCGTACAGTCACGAAAGCAAATCATAAGATACTTTAGTAATTACCCTATGGTTTTAATATCATATAACGAGGCAACATCAGAATGGTCATCGGGGGGCTTATGATCTTTAAACCAAAGGGTCGCCACTAAAATTTCTTACACTCGAGAGTCGTGATTGTTTTATTCTGAAGGCAACAAGTGGAGGTACCTTAGAGGTTCTCGTGTGTAAAGTGTTTTGTGTTTCAGTTATTATTTATCTTTGATGTTAAGGTTTTCCAACGTTTTATTTTTAGATCTTTCCATACACGTCCTAGTTACTACACAGTTATATATATATATATATATATATATATATATATATATATATATATATATATATATATATATATATATATATATATATATATATATATATATATATATATATATATATATATATATATATATATATATATATATATATATATATATATATATATATATATATATATATATATAAGTGCGAAAAATAAAATGTGAGAAAGTAAAGGCCTACAACTATTTGATCTCATAAGCAGTTACATAATAGAAAAAAATGCGAGGAAATGTAAAGTACAACTATTACAAAATTACCCGTGCGACCTAAACATTTGTTTTCTGGAATTTAAACAGCAAAGGAATAATTAAAAAAATAAATTAAAGGAAAAAACAAAAATTCTAAGCAAGAAAAAATGTTTTTCGTCTTTTTATGAGAAAAAAGAATTTTATGTTAATAATAATTTGAATTTGATTTATGAAAATAAATTAATTATAAAACCCTAATTCTAATTAGTTAGTTAATTAAAAAAAGTGATTAAAGTAATTAATTAAAATTAATTTAAATAAAAATCTAAGTCTAATATTTTTGTGATTTTTTTATTAAAATAAGATTGATTAAAAAAGTAAGTAGTTAATTAAAACATAAAAAAGAAATGAAAATGGGTCTGCTGAGAACAAGTAAGTGGAGGGGGTGTGAGGAAGGAGAACAATGGGCCCAAAACGGATGAGTCCAGGAGCTTTGTTCTGATTCAGTGGGAAACGCGCCTTGGGGTGCACTGTAACACCCCATTTCTATCCAACGAGTTAAATAAAATCAGAGTTATAAAAATTTCCAACAAACAAATGGAATGCTACACTTTCAACTTGAAACTACGACATTCAATCATCTATAGTTCAGATACATAACACATGAGCTTCGGATGAACCGATAACAACCAGCTTAGTCTTTAAAAATAAAAACAACTTTCATTACTATGCAGCGGATTCACAAAATTTAACTGAACACATCATAACATCTTATCCAACTTAAAACAACTTTAAGACAACAAGTCTTTAATGAAAACAACTTAAAAATTCAGCAACATAATGAAAATCAACAATAAGGAAAACATACATTCATCCCCCCGAGTTCTACGTATCAGAGCAACAACACCGACCCGAACTAACGAGGGTAACAACTAACCTTCTTCATTACCTGCACGTTACCAACAGAGGGCAACATTCAAACAGAAGGGGTGAGACATCGAACCATATAATCGGATATAAAATAAATAATATCTTAGTATTAGATCATACAATTCACCACTTCACAACTCTTTATCAATATTTAATATAATTAATTCATCCACACGACAACTCAGAATGCAACATGAAATACGACTCGTCTTTAAGCACATGCATGTGGTACCAATGGAGCAGAACTCCCAACTTAGAAATCTGCCAATAAATAGAGGCATCAACAAGGCATAAGCCTTCAACGTTATATTTGCCAATCCAGGCCAACTTGACGAGCATCAGCTCCAACATGATATGCTATGTGTGCATTAACGACATGAACGTAATAACAACAACAACAACAATAATTCAACTTAATTCAACATTGGCCATAAGCCTGCAACTTAATATTTTATCCATAAATAGAGGCAATGAATTTACCTTCTAAATTCACATTTTTCAACAAAAATGCCACCCAACAGATCAACCAAAAATTACTACAATAAACCGCATAATTATTCGGACTATTTTGGCTAAAATCGGTTAATTAATTATCGGCCAAAAATTCTATTATTTCTACTTTATAAATTCTACAAAATTATTTATTAAAGATATTAAATCATTATTATTAAAATATTTTGTATTGTAAACCGGAACGTAGTAGCTACAGTATTACAAGCAATTATCCTAAACACAACTTTCTTAATTGCGCTACAGTAGCAAGTTAATACTCTAAATGCTACTTTATTCTCATCGCTACTGTAACAAGAGTTTATCCTAAATACTACTTCAAAAAATTTGCTACAGTAAGCAGGGCAAGTACCTCTAATTGCTACTTTATAAATTGCTACAGTGTGCAGGTAATACTCCAAATGCTACTCTATCCTTATGTTACTGCATTGCAAAATAAATGCCTCCAAATTTTAATACACTTCATTGCTATAGCGCTACAGGATCAAAATAAATACTTTTAATTGCTACTTTATATATTAGCTGCATTGCAAGCCAAAAGCCTTTCAACACTACTTCCCAATATATCACTACAGTATTGTAACCCATTGCTTTTAAAAAATACCACTTCATAATGCTACTTCATTTTGTATCGCTACAGCATGCAGTCAATTCCTCCTAATACTACTTCATCTTTCATTTGCGCTACAGTAAGTAACCAAATTCCTTTTAAATATTACTTCTTAAATGTCGCTATTGTACTGCAGAACATGTGCCATTAAACACATTCCATTCTTACGTTACAGCCAGCAAAATATGTGCCATTAAATATTGCTTCTTTCTTGCGCTACAGTATGCGAACTAACGGATTTTGCAATGAAAATGCTAAGGCACTTAAATATATGTATTATCTAATTATATTGGGTCCTAAATCATCTCTCAATTTCATCAATATACTGATTTCAAACACAATTAGAAATAATTTTCATAATCCAAATTCACATATTATTAATTATACACCCTATTATAGAGTCAGAACCCCATCCTTACCTTGGATTAAGAGCAGCTTTAAGAGACTTCAACCAAATTTTTGGGGAATTTGACACTTGAAGAAATTTTCCTCTTGTTCTTCTTCTCCCCTCACAAACCCTATTTTCCTCTTTTTCTTCCCTTCCTGATAAAAATACTCTCCCTATTCTTCTAATTCTAATTCTAATACAATAGTCCTTTTTTTATTTAATCTTAAAAAAACTCAAATGGGCCTAAATCACATACCTCTCTATTACTACACAACAACACCAATTAAGCCCAATATCATATTTAAGCTTAATAATAAAATAACACTTAACTTAATTCCACCAAATTAAATCCGATTAATTATTATTCCAACTTAATAAAATAATTCCGACTTTTGACGATAAAAATTTGAATTAATAAAAAAAATATTCAAAAATATTTAATTAAATAAATAATTAAATACCGGGGCGTTACAACTCTCCCCCACTTAGAATATTTTCGTCCTCGAAAATAAAAGTTTACTTGGTTCAAATAACTCGGGATAGGAGTCTCGCATCTTGCTCTCTAACTCCCAGGTCATGCTCTTTCCAGCAGCACCTAACCAGACAACCTTCACCAATGCAATCTCTTTTCCTCTTAGAATCTTCATCTCACGATTTGCGATTCTCACAGGCATCGTCTCCATCGCGAGATTATCCTATACTTGCACATCGTCTATCTGAATCACATGAGACAGATCGAGAATATACTTCCGGAGTTGTGACACATGAAACACATCATGCAGATTCGAAAGATTAGGCGGTAAAGCTACTCTATAAGCAACATTTCCCACTCTTTCCGAAATCTGATACAGACCAATAAAATGAGGAGTGAGCTTCTTAGACTTCAGAGCTCGCCCAACACCAGTCACAGGTGTGACTCTCAAAAACACATGATCACCATCTTGGAATTCTAAATCTTTCCTTCTCTTGTCATGATAACTCTTCTATCTACTTTGTGAAGTTTCATCTTTTCTCGAATCAACTTCACCTTCTCAGTAGTCTCACCAACAAGTTCAGGTCCAAGTACTACACTTTCACCAGGTTTATGCCAACATAATGGACTCCTACACCTCCGACCATACAACGCCTCAAAAGGTGTCATCCCAATACTAGAATGGTAACTGTTATTGTAAGTGAACTCAATTAACGAAAGATAAGTATCCCACGAACCTCCCTGCTCAAGAACACATGCTCTCAACAGATCCTCCAATGACTGAATAGTCCTCTCGGTCTGACCATCCGTCTGAGGATGATACGCCAAACTCAATCGCAACTTAGATCCCAACGCCTCTTGCAAACTTTTCCAGAAATCAGAAGTAAACCCCGGATCCCTGTCCGACACAATACACAAAGGAACACCATGCCACTTTACAATTACACTAGTGTAAATCTCTTCCAACTTCAAAATCGGATATGTGATGTTAATAGGTATAAAGTGTGCCGACTTCGTAAGCCTATCAAAAATCACCCAAATTGAATCATATCCTCTCAAGGTACTAGCTAATCCCATTACAAAATCCATTGAAATGCTATCGCATCTCCATTATGGAATCTCTAACGGTTGCATCAACCCTGCAGGCTTCTGATGTTCAACTTTTGACTTTTGACAAGTCAAACAAGCATACACAAACCGAGCCACATCACTCTTCATTCCAGGCCACCAAAACAAATTCTTCAAATCTTGATACATCTTTGTAGCTCCTGGATGAATACTCAACTTGCTTCTATGACTCTCTTCAAGAATCACTTTCTTCATCTCCGCATCATCAGGAATACAAATCCGATTATGAAATCTCAATATACCTTGCACATCCAACTTAAAATCACTGTTCTCAGACTGATCGATCCCAACCATCGAATCTACAAACTTCACATCTAACTTCTGAGCTTCTCTGATACTATCCAGAAATTCATTATTAATCTTTAGCATTCCCAACATAACACTTCGCGGTGTCACTTCACAAACCAAACTCAAATCTCAGAATTTCTCAATCAACTCCAACTCTTTAACCATCATTTCCGACACGTGCAAAGTCTTTCGACTTAAAGCATCGGCCACAACATTAGCTTTTCTTGGATGATAATTCAAACTGAAATCATAATCCTTCAACAATTCTAACCACCTTCGCTGCCTCATATTCAACTCTTTTTGATCAAAAAGATACTTCAAACTCTTATGGTCACTAAACACTTCAAATCTAGAACCATAAAGATAATGCCTCCAGATTTTTTAACACAAAGACAACTACAGCTAATTCTAAATCATGCGTAGGATAATTCTTTTCATGAGTCCTCAATTTCCTCGACGCATAAGCAACCACCTTACTATTCTGCATGAGCACACCATCTAAACCCATCATACAAGCATCACAATACACAACAAAAGGCTCTCTTGGACGAGGCAATGTCAAAATTGGAGTCGACGTCAATCTCTTCTTCAACTCGGTAAAAATTTCTTCACAACGAATATCCCACACAAAAGCCTTACCCTTACAAGTCAACTTAGTCAATGGAAGTGCCAACTTAGAAAAACCTTCGATAAACCGTCTATAGTAACCGGCTAATCCCAAGAAGCTTCTAATCTCAGTAACCGACTTCAAAGCTTCCCATTGCAACACATCATTGACTTTAGAAGGATCCAAGGCAATGCCACCACCAGAAATGACATGAGCAAGGAAACTAAACTCTTGTAACCAGAATTCACACTTGGACAACTTCGCATACAACTTCTTCTCTTTCAAAACTTACAATACAACTCTGAGGTGATCTTCATGTTCTCCTTCCGATTTAGAGTAAATCAGAATGTCATCAATAAATACCACCACAAACCGATCCAAATAAGTATGAAAGATACGATTCATGTACTCCATGAATACTCCCGGCGCATTGGTCACACCGAAAGGCATCACCGAATACTTGTAGTGTTCATACCGAGTTCTGAACGCGGTATTCTGAATATCATCTTCTTTCATTCTAATCTGGTGATATCCTGATCTCAAATCAATCTTAAAAAACAAACTTGCACCCACCAATTGATCCATCAAGTCATCAATTCTTGTAAGCGGGTACTTGTTCTTAATTGTCACTTTATTCAGCTGTCTATAATCAACACAAAGTCTCATACTTCCATATTTCTTCTTTA
Source organism: Vicia faba (assembly GCA_948472305.1). NCBI lineage: Eukaryota > Viridiplantae > Streptophyta > Magnoliopsida > Fabales > Fabaceae > Vicia > Vicia faba. Next base: position 327,343,342 of record OX451736.1, read on the forward strand.
CTAACAACACAGGCGCTCCCCACAGCAACACACTTGGTCTTACAAACTTTTTCTCAAGCAACTCTTTTAACTGCTTCTTCAATTCAGACAATTCAGATGCAGACATCCTGTACGGCGCCATAGAAATAGGTCTGGTACCAGGTACAAGATCAATCGCAAATTTAACTTCCCTCTCTGGCGGTACACTAGGAATTTCATCCGGAAACACTTCAGGAAATTCGCGCACCACCTGCAACTCATCAATTCTAACTTGGTTCTCCATTGATAACGACGCCATCAACGAGAACATATGCGCTTCGTCTTGCATCAGTTGCCGCAACTATTTACCAGTCAACAAACCGACTCCTTCCTCTTCAGAAGTAGAAAACCTCAGACTTGTCATGGCAATTGATATGAACATAGTTATACTTTAACCAGTTCATGCCCAAGATCACATCCAATCCTCTTAATGGTAAACAAATCAAGTCAACAACAAAGTCCTTACCAAAAATTAACAAAGGGCAATTCAAAAACACACGAGAAGTAGTCACCGATCCCTTAGCTAGAATCTCGACGACCATTTCTCCATCCATGGAAGACAATATAAGACCCAATCTTTCAACACAATCAGCGGCAATAAAATAATGAGTAGCCCCGATCTCCATAATAGTAATTAAAGGCGTATTATTAATGAAACATGTACCTCTGATGAGTCTGTCCTCAATAGCTGACGGAATCCCAACCAAAGCAAACACCTTTCCACTGGCTTGCACCTTCTTTGGTTTTCGACACTGACTACCAATGTGTCCTTCTTTACCACAGTTGAAACAAATCATCTCTTTATGGTTGCATTCAAATACAACATGTCCAGTCTTACCATAACAGAAACACCTCTTCACCTCAGAAGTACACACATTACTCTTATGACCAGGTTTTCCACATTTGAAGCACACCACACTAGCAGGAGCATCTCCCCCACTAGTCCTTTGACTCAGAAACTTTCTGCTTACCTTTACCAACTGGGGCATCATAAGGCTTACCACGATTCTGTTGGTGCCTACCCTTCTTTTCATTGATAATCTTATAGTGAGCATTATTATCCTCTTCATAAATCCTACAACTATCAATCAAATTAGCAAAGACATGAATCTTCTGGTATCCAATTGCCTTCTTGATCTCTGGGCGCAACCCGTTCTCAAAGTTGATGCCCTTCGAAAACTCAGCATCAGCCTCACTATAGTGTGGATAAAACTTAGCCAACTCAGAAAACTTTGTAGTATACTCAACAACCGACATACTCCCTTGCTTCAACTCAAGAAACTCGATTTCCTTCTAACCACGAACGTCTTCAGGAAAATACTTCCTCAGAAATTCCCTATGGAACACAGCCCAAGTGACATTCTCACCTGCAGCTTCCAATCTTTGACAAGTCTCTAACCACCAGTCATCAGCCTTGTCCGCTAGCATATGAGTACCATAACGAACCTTTTGCACTGGAGTGCAGTCCATAACACGGAAGATTCTCTCAATCTCCTTCAGCCAATCCAACGCTCCGTCAGGATCATACTTACCCTTGAAGGTAGGCGGATTCTCCCTTTGGAAAGTCGCCAAACTGCGAGATCCAGCATTCTCATCAGCATTCGGTTGATTTTGCATAGCCTGAGCCATCGCTTGCAGAGCAGCAGCAAGTGAAGCATCATTCCTTCCAGCCATCTTAACTTATCTCTACAACATAAACAACAATTACAATCCATATTAACAATACTCAATTGTTAGACAAAACTACGACTCAACAACTTGACCGGACGGACCGACCTGCTCTGATACCACTAATGTAACACTCTATTTCTACCCAACGAGTTAAATAAAATCAGTTATAAAAATTTCCCACAAACAAATGGAATGCTACACTTTCAACTTAAAACTACGACATTCAATCATCTATAGTTCAGATGCATAACACATGAGCTTCCGATGAACCGATAATAACCAGCTTAGTCTTTAAAAATAAAAACAACTTTCATTACTATGCAGCAGATTCACAAAATTTAACTGAACACACCATAACATCTTATCCAACTTAAAACAACTTTAAGACAATAAGTCTTTAATGAAACAACTTAAAAATCCAGCAACATAATAAAAATCAACAATAAGGAAAACATGCGTTCATCCCCCCGAGTGCTACGTATCAGAGCGATAACACCGACCCAAACTAACGAGGGTAACAACTAACCTTCTTGATTACCTGCCCGTTACCAACAGAGGGAACACATTCAAACAGAAGGGGTGAGATATCGAACTATATAATCGGATATACAATAAATAATATATTAGTATTAGATCATACAATTCACCACTTCACAGCTCTTTATCAACATTTAACATAATTAATTCATGCACACGACAACTCAGAATGCAACATGAAATATGACTCGTCTTTATGCACGTGCATGTGGTACCAATGGAGAAGAACTCCCAACTTAGAAATCTTCCAATAAATAGAGGCATCAACAAGGCATAAGCCTTCAACATTTTATTTTCCAATCCAGGCCAACTTGACGAGCATCACCTCCAACATGATATGCTATATGTGCATTAACGACATGAACGTAATAACAACAACAACAAAAATAATTCAACTTAATTCAACATTGGCCATAAGCCTGCAACTTAATATTTTTCCCATAAATAGAGGCAATGAATTTACCTGCTAAATTCACATTTTTCAACAAAAATGCCACCCAACAGATCAACCAACAATTACTACAATAAACCGCATAATTATTCGGACTATTTTGGCTAAAATCGATTAATTAATTATCCGCAAAAAATTCTATTATTTCTACTTTATAAATTCTACAAAATTATTTATTAAAGATATTAAATCATTATTATTAAAATATTTTGTATTGTAAACCGAAACGTAGTAGCTACAGTATTGCAAGCAATTATCCTAAACACTACTTCCTTCATTGCGCTACAGTAGCAAGTTAATACTCCAAATGCTACTTTATTCTCATCGCTACTGTAACAAGAGTTTATCCTAAATACTACTTTGCAAAATTTTCTACAGCAATCAGGGGAAGTACCTCCAATTGCTACATTATAAATTGCTACAGTATGCAGGTAATACTCCAAATGCTACTCTATCCTTATGCTACTGAATTACAAAATAAATGCCTCCAAATGTTAATACACTTCATTGCTATAGCGCTACAGGATGCAAAATAAATACTTTTAATTGCTACTTTATATATTAGTTGCATTGCAAGCCAGAAGCCTTTCAACACTACTTCCCAATATATCATTATAGTATTGTAACCCATTGCTTTTAAAAAATACCACTTCATAATGCTACTTCATTTTGTATCGCTACAGCATGCAGTCAATTCCTCCTAATACTACTTCATCTTTCATTTGCGCTACAGTAAGTAACCAAATGCCTTTTAAATATTACTTCTTAAAAGTTGCTACTGTACTGCAGAACATGTGCCATTAAACACATTCCATTCTTACGCTACAACCAGCAAAATATGTGCCATTAAATATTTCTTCTTTCTTGCGCTACAGTATGCGAACTAAGGGATTTTGCAATGAAAATGCTAAGGCACTTAAATATATGTATTATCTAATTATATTGGGTCCTAAATCATCTCTCAATTTCATCAATATACCGATTTCAAACACAATTATAAATAATTTTCATAACCCAAATTCACATATTATAGAGTCAGAACCCCACCCTTACCTTGGATTAAGAGCAGCTCTAAGAGACTTCAACCGAATTTTTGGGGAATTTGACACTTGAAGAAATTTTCTTCTTGTTCTTCTTCTCCCCTCACAAACCCTATTTTCCTCTTTTTCTTCCCTTCCTGATAACAATACTCTCCCTATTCTTCTAATTCTAATTCTAATATAATAGTCATTTTTTTATTTAATCTTAAAAAAACTCAAATGGGCCTAAATGACATACCCCTCTATTACTACACAACACCACAAATTAAGCCCAATATCATATTTAAGCTTAATAATAAAATAACATTTTAACTTAATTCCACCAAATTAAATTCGATTAATTATTATTCCAACTTAATAAAATAATTCTGACTTCGACGATACAAATTTGAATTAATAAAAAAAATATTCAAAATAATTTAATTAAATAAATAATTAAATACCGGGGCGTTACATGCACCGTGGTCATGATTGTTATTTCTGCATCCATGCTTACATGTAAAATGTTAGAAAATTGCAGAAAATGCATATAAATGGAACAAACATGTTTATACGGATTTAAAGTGTGAAAATCTTGAGAACACGAAACCTACCAACTAACCAACCAGAATCAATGTGAGGGCGTTCTCTGGGGTTGATTTGAAAACGATGATGATTTATTCTGACTCATGGCCTTCAGGAGGACAATGAAAGGTTTGGATCGGTTTGAAAACCGCTGGAGATGCGAGATATGATTTTCACAATTTCTTCAAATTTGAAGAATTTGTTTTAGAGAGCTTTGGTGCAAAATTTTATGGTCTTGGCTTATGATTTTGTTTTGAATTTATAGAGGGATGGAATGGTGAGTAAACATGGAAATAATCCACACATATTGGCCCCCTTTCAAAGCAATATCAAACATATTAAAATACTTCTAAAATTTTGAATCCCACAAAATAGGTCTGTGAACTTAAAAATGCATTTTTGCTCAAAGTTGACTTTTTTGCATTTTCACCAATTTGCCCAATTTGTAATAGTCATAAATTGCTCAATTTTTATCTTTTAGAGATAATCTTTGACTTTTTAGAAATCTTAACGTGTTCTCTACAATCTCTATGTTGACCATTTTTGCAGTTGGAGGAATTATCTTGATGTAACTTGCTTTGACAAAAAATGTCTTTTTGTTTAATTTTAAAAAGACCTATAATGTATTGGCTCATATCTTTCCAATGATGAATTTTTTGAACTTGAGGACAAAAGAAAAGTTGCAGCGAATTGAATTTTCTTCACAATTATATTTGGTTGGGGAAAAATGGATGAAGCTTGTGAAATTTATGCTTGGTCAAAATTCAGTTGACTTTTCCTATGAAACCCTAATTTTGCACTTTTAGATTCTTGATGATTTGAGAGCATTCTTTGAGGAATAATGATCAAACCTTGATAAAATGATGGATATCACTTCAAAATATCTATGTTGACCAAAAATATTGAAGTTTGACTGTATGTTGACCATAGTTGACTTTTTGACCAATACAGTTGATTTTCAAACATTTGAGTCATTGATTGAGGAAACTTGCGATGAAAGGCATGAAACTTGGCATGAGAATTCTTTATGACATATTAGGAACCATGGAAATCAATTTAGACCTTTGAAACCAAAACTAATTTTTGAAAAATGAAACCCTAGTTGGAGATCTATTGCTTAGGAGGAGAATTTGCCTGGTCAATTCTTAGTCAACCTTGAGCATTTGGGGACCTCTATGAGTATGTCTTGAATAAAATGAGAGGGAAAATTTTGGGGTACAACAGCTGCCCCTGTTAAATATTTTTAAACCTGAAGAGTTAGATTGGCATGTCTTCCATTCGTAATCTGAAGGTGAAAGATGATTGAACACTAGAATGCCCAGAAATTTGCACTCGCTTGTGCATGAAGTAACGATGTTGGTTGATGATATCGGGAATGGGCTTATAGATTTAATTTGGAGAAGATAACTGAGAGTCGTCAGAGATGGGCTTATAGATGCCATCCAAAGTAAATGTTGACTCCAAACTTGAAAAAGTATCAGAATAAATCTACGACTAATTTTATCTGAGCCTGAAGAGGTCTCTGTATCTGACTTCGTATGAGAAGTATACTAGAATGGGTTTATGTTTGATTGTATCTAGAAGATATGTTGGGGAGTGTAAGAATGAATCTACGTCGTGATTGTATCTGGAGATGTATTGAGTATGGGTATCAATATGAATCTATATCTTGATCGTATATGAACTGAAAGATGTATTGAATGAGTATCAAAATGACATCCGTATTTGGAGCGTATCTGAACTATATCTGAAAGATGTACTGAATGAATATCAGAACGACATCCGTATTTGGAGCATATTTTAACTGTATCTGAAAGATGTACTGAATGAGTATCAGAATGACATCCATATCTGGATTGTATCTGAACCGTATCTGAAAGATGTACTGAATGAGTATCAGAATGACATCTGTATTTGGAGTGTATCTGAACTGTATCTGAAAAAATGTACTAAATGAGTGTTGTACCCCAAAATTTGCCCTCCCATATTTCTCAAAACATTTCAAGAAAATTCACAAGTCCAACCCGGCGCGTTATATTCAGGTGTTCTTTCGCCAAGATATCTCTGATAACATATTCTCAAATTCAGGTTCGGCTCAAGAGTCAATTCTTTAAAGAAGGTATCCGAATGTGTGAGTTTTCTTGAAGAAATATAGTGAAAAAGTGTGCTGAAAGTGCAGTTTTTACGCGCTAAAAAATTCATAACTTGAAGATCGTGACTCGTTTTGAACCCGTTCCGGTGGCCAAAATTCCGTCTTGACATTATCTACGTTTTCATCTCTCACGGCTGGAAGCCAATTTCGATCATAAGGTCTTCAAAAATGTGGATTTATCAAGTATTTTCATACAGAAAATTTGTGACAGAAGTTTATTTGCGTCATGTTCAGAAAATCATAACTTGGTAGATTTTCATCGTATCGAGCTGGTTCCGGTGCCAAAATTTCACAAATTGAGTTTCCTACATTTTCACAGAATGTATTGAGTTCAAACGGTATTCAAAAGGCCTTCGTTTTTTGCTCAGAGTGCATGACACACCGAAAATCCTGAATGCTGAATATTATTTCATCTGGGCCGAAACTTCGAAAATTCATAACTCGGTCAATTTTTATCGGATTGGGCTCATATTTTTACACAAGGTCCCTGACTTGTAGATCTACAACTTTTCTTCAAAAGTCGAGACCGGATTATGTTCTGATCAATGCCAGTTTTTTATTGAAGAACGTGTCAGAGTCGACACTGGAGCCCAAAATAAGTTTGTCTGAGCTGAAACTTCAAAAATTCATAACTAATTCACCGTTTATCTGATTGAGTCGATTTTCGGACAGGAGTTAGCTATCGATGTCGGCTACATTTTGTTTTCACATTTCAACTTCAAAAAATGCACTTAAGTCCCTGCGATTTAGTCTGGAAAGTGACGAATTCAAGTGAATATTGGAGGCCCAATTGCACATTCAAAGCCCATTTGCTTTACCCTAATTTCCATTATATAATCACCTTCTTTTCACACAAACCAGAAAAAAAGAAAGAGAAGAGGAGAAAAAGAGAGAAAAAAACCTTGCCACAACACTGTCAGAATATCAAACTCTTTCAAGAACCCTAAAACCTTGAAATCCTTATTACAAACCCCTCTCTCACTACAAACAAGCCATCTCAGTTACAAACCAACATCTTATTACTTCTTCAGTAAGGGTAAGGCTGGCTTGATCTCCATGATCCAAATGGCATAAAAGCATTCATGTCACTACTTTTCCAGTAAGGATAAGGTTGATTTGATCTCCATGATCAAAAGGGTATAATCATTCATACATGTCATATTGTGCCTAAACATTAAATTTCTTCATATGTTGGTTTTATTTGAATTTTTATGATTTTATTTAATGTGTTCATGAGGTTGCAGATTTAGACAGGATCTCATGCAGGTTCATTAAGGAACGTTGAGGCCAAAAGCCAAATGGCCAAAAGCCAAAAGCCAAATGGCCAAAACAGAACATTTTACACATGACACCAATACGTGGCGAGACAGACATCCTGAGAAGATTAAGGAACGTTGATGCCAGAACACAAATGACCAAAATCCAAAAGCCAAAAGCCAAATGGCCAAAGTAGAACAACTTATGCATGAAACTCAATCCAATGGCCAAAGAATGCAGACCACGGTACTCAGGAGTCAATACTTCAAAAAACCTCCCCTTGGGCCAGACACCCCCTATGGTTTGCTCAATTTTTAATTTTTATTTGTTTTTCCTTTTTATTCTTTTAATTGTTTTTTAATTGTTTTCTTTTAATTCCATAAAATAATTTTCATAATAAATATAAAATACAGAAAAATAAAAAAAATGTTTATTTTATTAATATTAATTTTACTATTATTATTTTTGTAAATAAACTTTAAACACTTAATTAGATTAATTTAGGTTTCAAAACTTTAATATTTTTCTTAATAAATTAAATATATAGAAATTAGGGTTTTTAACTTTTTCATCATTTTTTTTAATAAATAATTTTCTCATCATTATTATTATTATTAACTACTAATTTATTTTGTAAATAAACATGTACATAAATTCTTTAGTAAATTAAGTTAAACTTTAACATTTTTCTCAAATAATTAAAAATAACTTAGAATTAGGGTTTCTTTTAATTTTAATTTTAATTTTCTTATTTCATAAATACAAAAAAAAACCTAAAAAACACTTCTTTTATTTCAATAAATAATTAATTAGCTTAATAATTTAATTTAATTTCATTAAAAAAGGGTCCAACGCCCTCGCTTCTAATTTTAATTCATATTCGCGCATTTTATTTATTTCCTTCTTTTAAATATTTATGTAATTCTCCCAAAGCCGTGTAATTTTATAATTTCTCGCATTTTATTTACTTTCTGTCAAATCGGGTCCTGGATTTTAATTTGGCGATGTGGACCCGCGCCTTTGTAATAGTTTAGGAACTTTATATTTCTCGCAATTTTTAACTATTAATAATGACATGCAAGAATGAATGATAAAATAAAAACAAACGCATAGATCACCCATAACCTGACAAGACAAAAATAAATGAATCTGATACACAAATCACACACCACCCCTAGGGTACGCCTCACTGTTGCCTTGCCTCGAAAGGTGATCGTCGAGTAGAGGATGTCTTAGTAAGTCCTCATGATCCGGGAACCTGGCATGAGGGTAGCTTCTAAGGTGTCTTCCCATTGCTCTGGTGATCACCATGTCCCGAACCTCGAATTGACCCGAACACCTCCAACGGTGGTGCTACCTACCTCTCAATGGTGGGATGGCACTACTTTAAAGGACATTTACACAGACAAATTCCTTAGGATAGGTAGACGACTCGTGGATACTTGCTCTAATTCAAAACAAAACAAATCAAAAATACTCTTCACACCAACACATTTTCAAAAAGCTTTCGAAAGCATTTTTCAAACACTCTTGAGGACCGATACAAGAGTCGAACTGAAATTTTCAAAGAAACTTTTTAAAACCCACAGTTGAAAAGCAAACAAACCATTTTTGAAAACACAACTGAGCAAGTATCTAAGAGCCCATGGATAACCATGGATAGAAAGGGTGCTAACACCTTCCCTTTCTATAACCTACCTCCCGAACCGAGAGCAATCTCTATAAGGAATTTTTCTGTGCTTTTGTCCTTTCCATGTTGGAGAAAATAAAAGACGGTGGCGACTCTTGCTTACCGCGACATTTCGCGAAACCAGAGTTAAACATTCAGTTCCAGATCCACCGATCACAGAACTGGCGACTCTGCTGGGGACCTAAACTTAAAGTGAGGTGTACCTTAGGGTTAGTTCATAACTGTGTTTTCAATTGTATTGACTTGTCTGCTTTAAATTTGTGGGTTGCATGAGAGTTACATAGATCCTAACCCGGATCTGGGGATACCCTGTTTAGGTAGCATAAGCTGTGAGGGACCTGTCCGGCGTATACCGACATGGGTGAAGCAGTGGCTACGTTGGTGTGGCACCTTGGTCTGTACCGATATCCCTTGTGTTGCAACGAGGAGAATATGGGTCTTCCGAGGAGTCATTAAGCACCAACAACCTTAGAACCTTAAATGACACAACTTGGCCATTAGAACAGTAGCAGTATGCTACGCCCATTGAGGCTAAACTCTCGTGATGGTTCTGGCCGCAAGAAAAGATTGCGATGCTGGAGTTATGACCGATTGAGGGTAGTCAATGATATTGGGATCCTCTAAGAACCCGGTTACTTCTAATAGGACAGGTTGAGCCCACCAACTTCAAGAGGGTACTACCCAGACCCCATGCTGGCCTTAAACCCTAAGGGCTTGTCTTGTGTGACTTGTGTGCCTTCCAACTTGACTATTTGCATGCTTGTTATCTGACACTTGAGTTTCCCTTGCAGGTTTTGGACTCATAACAGGGTATACTAAGTTTCTTACAGGTTTTGGTTTGCAGTCCTTAATTAGGACTCATAACAGGGTTTACCGAGTTTCTTGCAGGTTTTGTTTTAGTCCTTAATTGGGACTCATGACAGGTTTTACTTGAGTTTCTTGCAGGTTTCTGTTTATAGTCCTTAATAAGGGCTCGTAACAGGGTTTATTCATATTACCCCATGCATCATGACATCATACCATTGCATACATCCTAACCCATTTCAAGGATCTCAAGGGCTTGTGATGCAGGTCATGATGAATCAAACATCTAGCAAGGGGCAAAGAGGATTTATTTTCCTCTAGCCAAAGTTGTCAGAGGCTATGACCCACTTGATATGGTGAGCTTTGACTCTTGAAGAAGGTTCCTCTAGCCAAGGTTGTTTGGAAAGCAAAATAAGGTTGATGACTTGAGTCAAGGGCTATGACCCACTTGATATGGTGAGCTTTGACTCCTGAAGAAGGTTCCCCTAGCCAAGGTTGTTTGGAAAGCAAAATAAGGTTGATGACTTGAGTCAGGGGCTATGACCCACTGGATATGGTGAGCCTTTGACCCTTGAAGAAGAATTCTCAACAACATGGGTTTCCTTCAATCAAGCTACAAATTCCAATGCTAACAATTTTCTTGTTTACCCTGCGAGGTCCTTGAAAACATTACATGCATGTCATACACATCATTGCATAACAGGTACCCTTGTTGCAGGTCACTTACCTTTCTCGCTGTTTATTTCAGCAATGGCTTCCCAACAAGATAACCAGGACCTTCTTGCTCAAGAGACTCGGTTTGGGGAAATCCTCCTGAATCTATCCAAGGGGCAGGAGGAGCTAAGGACACTTCTTATGGAGACTTTGGTCAGGAACAGTGCTGAGGATGAACAGATGAAACATCGGCAAGCTGAGGTAGACACACTGAAAACCCAGATGCTGGGGCAAAGGGCACTCATTCAAGGTCTAGCTCAGGAGCAAGGAGAGCTGAGGGCCATGATCAGTCAGCTTCCTCAAGACATGAAGCAACCAGCCCAAGTCAGGGACCCAGTCATTAATCAACTTCCAAGAAGTCAAAGGTTTGGGCCTCTCCAAGCTGCTATTACTTCACAGGTCCAACAACGACCTCGCCCAGAACAACGGGCTGATCAGAGCAAACCAGACAAGCCTAAAAGGCAGTTCACCAAGATCAACATGTCGCTGGATCAAGCACTACAACAAATGTTGGAGGCAGGGTTGATCACCTTAAGGGCTCCTCTCCGGAATCCAAACACTTATGCTCCTAACTATGATCCCAACGATAGGTGCGCATACCATTCTGATAGCCCGGGGCATACTACGGACAACTGTTGGTCTCTCAAAAAAAAGATTCAAGACATGATCGACGCTGGAGAGATTCAGTTTGAAGTACCTGAGACTCCGAACATAATCACTGCTCCCTTGCCAAATCAGGGCTAGGATTGAGAAAATTTTGTTCATTCGAATGTTCAAGTTGCAATTTTCTTTTGTTCAAACATTTACTCATGTTAAACATTGTTATTTCATTAATGCGTCGCGTATGTCTGTTCTGAAATAATATATTCGTATTCACTAAATGCAAATTATTTTCATATTTTTTCTGATGTCAGCTCTTGATCTAAAATTCTAAGCCTCTTGAGGGAGGATGACGAAAACGATACCATAATCTACAGTATGCTTTTGAACAGACCCCGCTGATGAGGTACAGGCATTGTTTCAATCCATAAACACTGGAGTTATAAGGATGATAATCCCTCGTCAACCCCTCTGAGCCAAAGAAGTAGGAGTTTTTCTTTTCGAAATTTAAAACCCTTAATCATAACCTGGGGCAGGGTAGTCTCTCGGTTGATCCAAGTGCATAACGAATGGCACCAAAGAGGTCCTTACAAAACAAAGGAAGACAGTGATGGTTCCGAATAACCAATGAAGAAAGGCAGTCATTATATCTCAAAAATCAAAACCCAAGAAGTCAAAACCTATGAAGGAGACTTACAAAACTGGGGCATCCCGCTGACTGTAATTCCAAAAAAGGGAAACAGTTCAGGAAAAAAAAGAAAGGGATAACAAAAATCAAAAAAAATAAAGAGGTCCTACAAACCCTCAGCAAAAAAGGAGATGACTGCCTATTCAAATAAACATTCAATATCCGAATCATCACTAGTATATCAAAGCAAAGACTCAAACAAGGTCTAACATATGATCAACTGAGTTTAGGTTTGGAGAACATCACGAAGAGTGGGTGGGTACAAATAATTTGAGCCTTTATCCTTTGTTTCTTAAACCGTGAACCAGGCCACGTTATAACCCTTAAAAGTCCTAGCTGAAGCATGGGTTAGTTCGAAAGCATACTGTTACGAAAGGTATCCTGACTCCTTAAGGCTTACGGTAAATACGGAGTTGACATCACGTTTTACAAACATTCACTTGTTTTATGAAAAAGAATGCATTTTTAAAATCTTCAAGACAGACATGAGCTTTGCATTTTTAACATAACTTTGTTTGCATATGACTTTTTGTTTGAACAGCAGGAAAATTCGCACGAGGAATACCTAGTGAACAAAAGCGCTTCCAATCAAGGGGCACGACATGATCATGGTCTATTATCTGGGACAGTCCAATCAAGATTCGGAGAATCTCTCAAAGGCCAAATAGCCTGGGGCAAATCTCCGCCTGAGTCACTTGGGGCATTTCAACAACGAATCTTGCCTGATCAAACACCTTCTGGTGGCATGACAAAACACCTCTAACAGGGGCAACTCCCTACATCCTGAAAGCACGAACATAGTCGAAAAGAATACTACGCACAATCAAAGACCCGCTAGGTTGACATACCTAGGCAAAAATAAGGGTTTCCCGGTGAACCAAAAGGGTTCGGGCAAAATGAAGGGATGAAATGAAAAAATCTGTACACCCGGCAAGTCAAAAACCTGAAAAGGCAACTTGGGCAAAAAAGGGTATCCCGGTGGACTGAAAACCCGAAAGGGCAGTCCAGGCAAAAGTTAGGGATTAAAGCGTACGACTATGTCCTGCCATCCTGTCACCTGCCCACCAGAAAAAGGTTTGTCCATCAACAATTATCAGTGCCTCATAGGTCTTCCTCTCCCACCTCAGAAACAGGGGCAACAAAGAGTTGCCTAAGCAATCTAATTGTTCTATCCTCCAAGGTACCAAGGTAGGTTTAGCTTAAGAACATAATTAGATATCTTAACTCCCCAGAGAGTGAGCCAGCAGATCAGTACGCTCTCCTCCAGCAAAGCTACTATCAAGCTTAAGGAAGTTGGGTATCCTCCCGCAGAGCTCAACATTCCCCAGCAGTATACATGCACTCTTAACAAGCATCCCCGACAGTCTTGACCTAAAGATTATTCCCCGGCGGTATATCAAACATTCAATGGAGTCATTTCCCCGGTACAATTCAAAACTTCCCCAGGAAAATCCAATCCAGTTTCCCCAGGAAAGTTGAAATCCATCTCCCCAAGCAGTAAGCTTATCCCTAGTAGATTCTGGAAGCTTATCCCTGCGGAGCACGAACGCGTCCCCCGGCTTTATTCAAAGAGTTATTTCCTTACCAGTATATAACTGGGTTATCCTCAGCCAAAAGCCACGGAAAGAGCGTCCTCGACGGAGTCTTCTTATCCCCAACGAAGTCCATTAACACTTCCAACACAACAATGGTATCCCCAGCAAGTTATTATCAACAACTCAGCAAAGTATCTCTCTCCCCACAGAGTATTGCTTCCCAGCAAGATCGTTAGAGTACTTTCCTCCCCACAGAGTTATTCCATTCGCCAAGTTTATTCCCCAACGGAGTCATCTTCTCCTACCGATATACTTGCAATTATCATCCCCAGCGGAAGCAAAATCTATTCTCCAACATCAGCCCAGGAGTGACTTCCCGACACCCGTCAAGGATTTACTTTCCTAGACGAAGGATACATTCATAAACATCGCACTTCCATACATCATTATAGCATGCATAGACGCATCATATCTTACAAATCACATTTATGTTGAGAACATCATTTCTTGATCCATATCATGCATTGCATATGACTGACCTTTACCTTTCAGGAAATATTCAGTTAAGTTCTCAATCATATTTCAAGACCTTGTCTGGATCAGTTAAATCGACTCCAAAGATTTTCCTGGTTATTATCCAGTCAAAGGCGTTCTCTGGTCTAGTTAAACCAACTCCTAAAGGTTTTTCTTTTGAAGACTCAGTTGAAGACTCCAAAGACCTTGTCTGGTTCAGTTAAATCGACTCCAAAGATTTTCCTGGTTATTATCCAGTCAAAGGCGTTCTCTGGTCTAGTTAAACCGACTCCTAAAGGTTTTTCTTTTGAAGACTCAGTTGAAGACTCCAAAGACCTTGTCTGGTTCAGTTAAATCAACTCCAAAGATTTTCCTGGTTATTATCCAGTCAAAGGCGTTCTATGGTCTAGTTAAACCGACTCCTAAAGGTTTTTCTTTTGAAGACTCAGTTGAAGACTCCAAAGACCTTGTCTGGTTCAGTTAAATCGACTCCCAAAGATTTTCCTGGTTATTATCCAGTCAAAGGCGTTCTCTGGTCTAGTTAAACCGACTCCTAAAGGTTTTTCTTTTGAAGACTCAGTTGAAGACTCCAAAGACCTTGTCTGGTTCAGTTAAATCGACTCTAAAGATTTTCCTGGTTATTATCCAGTCAAAGGCGTTCTCTGGTCTAGTTAAACCGACTCCTAAAGGTTTTTCTTTTGAAGACTCAGTTGAAGACTCCAAAGACCTTGTCTGGTTCAGTTAAATCGACTCCAAAGATTTTCCTGGTTATTATCCAGTCAAAGACGTTCTCTGGTCTAGTTAAACCGACTCCTAAAGGTTTTTCTTTTGAAGACTCAGTTGAAGACTCCAAAGACCTTGTCTGGTTCAGTTAAATCGACTCCAAAGATTTTCCTGGTTATTATCCAGTCAAAGGCGTTCTCTGGTCTAGTTAAACCGACTCCTAAAGGTTTTTCTTTTGAAGACTCAGTTGAAGACTCCAAAGACCTTGTCTGGTTCAGTTAAATCGACTCCAAAGATTTTCCTGGTTATTATCCAGTCAAAGGCGTTCTCTGGTCTAGTTAAACCGACTCCTAAAGGTTTTTCTTTTGAAGACTCAGTTGAAGACTCCAAAGACCTTGTCTGGTTCAGTTAAATCGACTCCAAAGATTTTCCTGGTTATTATCCAGTCAAAGGCGTTCTCTGGTCTAGTTAAACCGACTCCTAAAGGTTTTTCTTTTGAAGACTCAGTTGAAGACTCCAAAGACCTTGTCTGGTTCAGTTAAATCGACTCCAAAGATTTTTCCTGGTTATTACCCAGTCAAAGGCGTTCTCTGGTCTAGTTAAACCGACTCCTAAAGGTTTTTCTTTTGAAGAATCAGTTGAAGACTCCAAAGACCTTGTCTGGTTCAGTTAAATCGACTCCAAAGATTTTCCTAGTTATTATCCAGTCAAAGGCGTTCTCTGGTCTAGTTAAACCGACTCCTAAAGGTTTTTCTTTTGAAGACAGTTGAAGACTCCAAAGACCTTGTCTGGTTCAGTTAAATCGACTCCAAAGATTTTCCTGGTTATTATCCAGTCAAAGGCGTTCTCTGGTCTAGTTAAATCGACTCCTAAAGGTTTTTCTTTTGAAGACTCAGTTGAAGACTCCAAAGACCTTGTCTGGTTCAGTTAAATCGACTCCCAAAGATTTTCCTGGTTATTATCCAGTCAAAGGCGTTCTCTGGTCTAGTTAAACCGACTCCTAAAGGTTTTTCTTTTGAAGACTCAGTTGAAGACTCCAAAGACCTTGTCTGGTTCAGTTAAATCGACTCCAAAGATTTTCCTGGTTATTATCCAGTCAAAGGCGTTCTCTGGTCTAGTTAAACTGACTCCTAAAGGTTTTTCTTTTGAAGACTCAGTTGAAGACTCCAAAGACCTTGTCTGGTTCAGTTAAATCGACTCCAAAGATTTTCCTGGTTATTATCTAGTCAAAGGCGTTCTCTGGTCTAGTTAAACCGACTCCTAAAGGTTTTTCTTTTGAAGACTCAGTTGAAGACTCCAAAGACTTTGTCTGGTTCAGTCAGATCGACTCCAAAGATCTCCCTGTCTCTTATCCCGTTGAAGACATTCAAGACCTAGACCGGTTCAGTTAATCGACTCCAAAGATTTCTTATCCAGTCCAAGGCTTTCTCTAGTCCATCTAAATCGACCCCAAACAGATTTTCCTGATAAAGACTCAGTAGAAGTTATCCAAGGTTCTCTCAATGTTTGCTGTTGAGGTGGTAATCTCCTATGGTTCTCTCCCCGATACTGCGGAGGTGGTAATCCCAAGATTTCGCTCAACGATTGCTGTTGAAGTAGAAGTTATCCAAGATTCTCTCAATAATTGTTGTTGGGGTTGTAGTCGCCTATGGTTCTCTCCCCGATACTGCGGAGGTAGTAATCATCCCAAGATTTTCTCAACAATTGTTGTTGAGGTTAAAGTCATCCAAGGTTCTCTCACCGTTCCTGCTGAGGTAGTAACCATCCCTGGTTCATTCATCACCGTTTGAAGCTCCAGATTCAGCTCCTGTAACCAGTCAGGACACATCTACACAAAAAATGTGAAGACCAGCTCCTGTAACAGGTTAGGTAATCATTTTTCTTTTTCAGGTACGCAAGCTCTCGTTAAGGAATCTCTTACACGATCAACATCCAGATGGCATCTATAAGCCCATCCACCATCCATCATCTCTCAGCATGGCATCTATAAGCCCATCCCCTTATCCATCGTATCTCCAAATGGCATCTATAAGCCCATTCCCGCCATCACGTTGCTGATACTTTACTATGTGAGCGCAAATTTCTGGGCACTCTAGTGTTCAATCATCTTCCACCTTCGGATTACGAAAGGCACGTCATCCAATCTGCATCCTCAGGTCTAAGAAGATTGAACAGGGGCAACTGTTGTACCCCAAAATTTGCCCTCCCATATTTCTCAAAACATTTCAAGAAAATTCACAAGTCCAACCCGGCGCGTTATATTCAGGTGTTCTTTCACCAAGATATCTCTGATAACATATTCTCAAATTCAGGTTCGGCTCAAGAGTCAATTCTTTAAAGAAGGTATCCGAATGTGTGAGTTTTCTTGAAGAAATATAGTGAAAAAGTATGCTGAAAGTGCAGTTTTTACGCGCTAAAAAATTCATAACTTGAAGATCGTGACTCGTTTTGAACCCGTTCCGGTGGCCAAAATTCCGTCTTGACATTATCTACGTTTTCATCTCTCACGGCTGGAAGCCAATTTCGATCATAAGGTCTTCAAAAATGTGGATTTATCAAGTATTTTCATACAGAAAATTTGTGACAGAAGTTTATTTGCGTCATGTTCAGAAAATCATAACTTGGTAGATTTTCATCGTATCGAGCTGGTTCCGGTGCCAAAATTTCAAAAATTGAGTTGGCTACATTTTCACAGAAGGTATTGAATTCAAACGGTATTCAAAAGGCCTTCGTTTTTTGCTCAGAGTGCGTGACACACCGAAAATCCTGAATGCTGAATATTATTTCATCTGGGCCGAAACTTCGAAAATTCATAACTCGGTCAATTTTTATCGGATTGTGCTCATATTTTTACACAAGGTCCCTGACTTGTAGATCTACAACTTTGCTTCAAAAGTCGAGACCAGATTATGCTCCGATCAATGCCAGTTTTTTATTGAAGAACGTGTCAGAGTCGACACTGGAGCCCAAAATAAGTTTGTCTGAGCGGAAACTTCAAAAATTCATAACTAATTCACCGTTTATCCGATTGAGTCGATTTTCGGACAGGAGTTAGCTATCGATGTCGGCTACATTTTGTTTTCACATTTCAACTTCAAAAAATGCACTTAAGTCCCTGCGATTTAGTCTGGAAAGTGACGAATTCAAGTGAATATTGGAGGCCCAATTGCACATTCAAAGCCCATTTGCTTTACCCTAATTTCCATTATATAATCACCTTCTTTTCACACAAACCAGAAAAAAAGAAAGAAAAGAGGAGAAAAAGAGAGAAAAAACCTTGCCACAACACTGTCAGAATATCAAACTCTTTCAAGAACCCTAAAACCTTGAAATCCTTATTACAAACCCCTCTCTCACTACAAACAAGCCATCTCAGTTACAAATCAACATCTTATTACTTCTTCAGTAAGGGTAAGGCTGGCTTGATCTCCATGATCCAAAGGGCATAAAAGCATTCATGTCACTACTTTTCCAGTAAGGGTAAGGTTGATTTGATCTCCATGATCAAAAGGGTATAATCATTCATACATGCCATATTGTGCCTAAACATTAAATTTCTTCATATGTTGGTTTTATTTGAATTTTTATGATTTTATTTAATGTGTTCATGAGGTTGCAGATTTAGACAGGATCTCATGCAGGTTCATTAAGGAACGTTGAAGCCAAAAGCCAAATGGCCAAAAGCCAAAAGCCAAATGGCCAAAACAGAACATTTTACACATGACACCAATACGTGGCGAGACAGACATCCTGAGAAGATTAAGGAACGTTGAGGCCAGAACACAAATGACCAAAAGCCAAAAGCCAAATGGCCAAAGTAGAACAACTTATGCATGAAACTCAATCCAATGGCCAAAGAATGCAGACCACGGTACTCAGGAGTTAATACTTCAAAAAACCTCCCCTTGGGCCAGACACCCCCTATGGTTTGCTCAATTTTTAATTTTTATTTGTTTTTCCTTTTTATTCTTTTAATTGTTTTTTTAATTGTTTTCTTTTAATTCCATAAAATAATTTTCATAATAAATATAAAATACAGAAAAATCAAAAAAATGTTTATTTTATTAATATTAATTTTACTATTATTATTTTTGTAAATAAACTTTAAACACTTAATTAGATTAATTTAGGTTTCAAAACTTTAATATTTTTCTTAATAAATTAAATATGTAGAAATTAGAGTTTTTAACTTTTTCATCATTTTTTTTAATAAATAATTTTCTCATCATTATTATTATTATTAACTACTAATTTATTTTGTAAATAAACATGTACATAAATTCTTTAGTAAATTAAGTTAAACTTTAACATTTTTCTCAAATAATTAAAAATAACTTAGAATTAGGGTTTCTTTTAATTTTAATTTTAATTTTCTTATTTCATAAATACAAAAAAAAACCTAAAAAACACTTCTTTTATTTCAATAAATAATTAATTAGCTTAATAATTTAATTTAATTTCATTAAAAAAGGGTCCAACGCCCTCGCTTCTAATTTTAATTCATATTCGCGCATTTTATTTATTTCCTTCTTTTAAATATTTATGTAATTCTCCCAAAGCCGTGTAATTTTATAATTTCTCGCATTTTATTTACTTTCTGTCAAATCGGGTCCTGGATTTTAATTTGGCGATGTGGACCCGCGCCTTTGTAATAGTTTAGGAACTTTATATTTCTCGCAATTTTTAACTATTAATAATGACATGCAAGAATGAATGATAAAATAAAAACAAACGCATAGATCACCCATAACCTGACAAGACAAAAATAAATGAATCTGACACACAAATCACACACCACCCCTAGGGTACGCCTCACTGTTGCCTTGCCTCGAAAGGTGATCGTCGAGTAGAGGATGTCTTAGTAAGTCCTCATGATCCGGGAACCTGGCATGAGGGTAGCTTCTAAGGTGTCTTCCCATTGCTCTGGTGATCACCATGTCCCGAACCTCGAATTGACCCGAATACCTCCAACGGTGGTGCTACCTACCTCTCAATGGTGGGATGACACTACTTTAAAGGACATTTACACAGACGAATTCCTTAGGGTAGGTAGACAACTCGTGGATACTTGCTCTAATTCAAAACAAAACAAATCAAAATTACTCTTCACACCAACACATTTTCAAAAAGCTTTCGAAAGCATTTTTCAAACACTCTTGAGGACCGATACAAGAGTCGAACTGAAATTTTCAAAGAAACTTTTTAAAACCCACAGTTGAAAAGCAAACAAACCATTTTTGAAAACACAAGTGAGCAAGTATCTAAGAGCCCATGGATAACCATGGATAGAAAGGGTGCTAACACCTTCCCTTTCTATAACCTACCTCCCGAACCGAGAGCAATCTCTATAAGGAATTTTTCTGTGCTTTTGTCCTTTCCATGTTGGAGAAAATAAAAGACGGTGGCGACTCTTGCTTACCGCGACATTTCGCGAAACCAGCGTTAAACAGTCAGTTCCAGATCCACCGATCACAATGAGTATCAGAATGAAATCCATATCTGGATCGTATCTGAATGAGTATCAGAATGACATCCGTATTTGGAGTGTATTTGAACTGTATCTGAAAGATGAACTGGAATGAGTATCAGAATGACATTCGTATCTGGAACATATCTGAACCGTATCTGGAAGATGATAAACTGTTGACAATCTCTATCAGTTCGGGAAATAACCTGAAAAGACGAAGTTATTTTTATGCAATGGCATGATGTAGGTATTGTATTGCGTAATGATGCTCTCCAAATAAACGAGAATGTGCTATATGCATTTTGTATGCATATTCTATGTCATTTGTAAATGATGTATGAATGTGAAATGTTATTGAGGTGAATTTGTAAACCCGAGCATCATTTTCTAGGGAAAATAAATCCTTAATTGTTGTTGGGTATGAAGAGTATGTGTATATTCGATCTTCTAGGAATTGTTTCCACTGGGGATCCCTGTTTTCTTGTTCGAGGAAACTCCGCTGGGGAACATTGATTTTTGCTCTTTGATTGAGGAAACTCTGTTGGACCGTGTTAATTCTTGCTTGGGGAGAAGACTTTAAGAACATTGGATGTTCATTGTTCTACTGGGGAGTTTATACCCTGACTAGAAATAGAAGAGATAGATAACCTTCTGGCTCACCTGGGGAGGATAAAGTTGACTGACATCTGGTCTTGTTTCCAGGTTCCATAGCAACTCTCTGGAGATAGTGATGACTTCACTAGAGAGAGAGATTTTCTAGTGATTTATGGTAGAAGCACACTCAAGCTGGGAAGTGTCAGAATAAATCCATGCTTTGATTGTATCTGAAGATGTATTGAATGGGTGTCAGAATAATATCTATATCTGGACTGTATCTGAACCATATCTGAAAGATGTACTAAATGAGTATCAAAATGAAATCCATATCTGGATCGTATTTTAACTGTATCTAGAAAAGAAATATGGAATGAGTACCATAATGAATTTATGTTTTGATTGTATAGGTACTGTATCTAGAAGAGAAATCTGGAATGAGTGCCAGAATTAATCTGTGTCTTGATTGTATCTGCATTATATCTAGAAGATGATAAACTATATGGGGAAAGAAACCCTATTGATGGAGAAGTACTCTTGCTGAGGAATCACCCTTGTTAAGGAAATGAACTCTGCTGGAGAGCAGAAGTCTGAAGGGGGTTTTAGAACCTTGGAGGAACAAGCTCAGTTGAGGAAGAGAAACTCCATGAACTGTACTGATTGAAACTTCGTAGGTTGGTGATATTTCCAGGAAGAAGATCATACTCCTTTATCCTCCAGAGCGATCTGCCGGGGAAATTGTAGGGAATGTATGACTTTGTGAATATTACTTTATATAGATAATCTCATGGAATTGGCTCTGTGGGGGTCCGTGGAGACTTTAACATACCTCAACTTCTAGAGCCCTTGGTGAATGCTGATCAGGGAGATAAGTCTTCTACTGATACACAAGTGACGAGATGACGAGACACAGTCATACGCTTTAATCCTTAACTTTTGCCTGGATTGTCCTTTCAGATTTTCAGTCCACCGGGATACCCTTTTTTTCCCAAGCCGCATTTTCAGGTTTTCGACTTGTCGGGTGTACAATGTTATTTATATATCCCCAATTTTTACCTGAACTCTTTTAGTTCCCTGGGATGCCCTTATTTTTTCCTAGGCTAGTCAACCTAGCGGGTCTTTTTTTTTCATGCGTAGTATTTTTCGACTATGTCCGTGTTCACAGGATGTGGAGAATTGTCACTGTCCATAGTAGTAAGTTTTGTAGCACTGCCAGAAAAATGTTTGCTCGATCGTACGTGATCCTTTGCTAGAATTCATGTTCAATTCCTCAAGTGATTCAGATGGATATCTTCCCCTAGCTATTCGACACTTTTGAGAGATTCCTTGATACTTGACTCGACTTCCCCCAAATTAGTTAGACGCCATGTCATGCCCCTTGATTATGAAAGGCCTGTTATTGGAAATGTCTTTCCATCTGGGGTGATTTTTTCCATTGAGAGGATTTTTGTTCATTGAATTTCTATCGTGCGAATTTCTCTGTTATCGAACGATTAGTCATATGCAAATAATGGCATTTAAAAATTCAAAGCTCATGTCTTTCTTGAAGTTTTTAAAATGCATTTTTAGTAAACAAACAGAATTTTATAAGAATATGAATTCAACTCAGGATTAATAGTAAACCTCACAGGAGTCAGGATACCTTTTTAAAACAGTGTGCTTTCGAACTAACCCATGCTTCAGCTAGGACTTTTAATGGTTGTAGCGTGGCCTGGTTCACGGTTCAAGAAACAAAGGATAAAGGCTCAAACTTTATTTGTACCCAACCCGTTCTTCATGACGTTCTTCAGTCCTATACTCAGTTAATTGTGCATTTAGATCCTAATTGAGTCTGGAATCTTTGGCTTGATATTCCGATGATGGTTCAGATACTTAAAGTTTATTTGAGAAGGCAGTCATCATTTTTATTGTAATATTTTTTGTTGAAGATTCGTAGCGACCTCTTTTTTTATTTTATTATCCATAACTTTTGCCTGAATTGTTTCTTTTGTGATTACAGTCAGCAGGATGCCCTAGTTTTTCCTTGAGTTTCCTTCATAGGTTTTGACTTAGCAGACTTTTCTTTTGAAAAATAATGACTGCCTATTTTAGTGATTACAGGTAACCATCATTGTATTTAGAAGAGCATCTTCGACACTATTCGTCAGGTATGGAGGTAGAGCTTGCGACTGAATGCACATTTGAATTAACTGAGAAACTATCCTGCCCCAGGTCATGATTAAAGGTTTCAATTTGTGTGAAAAAGAAAACTCATACGTCTTAGGCTCACAGGGGTTGACTAGGGATTATCTTCCTTATAACTCCATTGTTTAGGATTTTAAACAATGCATGTACATCGTCATCCAGGTCTATTCAAAAGCATATTGTAGAGATTATGGTATCTTTTTTGTCATCCTCCCTCTAAAGGCTGACAACTTTTAATCGAGAGTTGTATATCACAAAAAGGAAGTAAAAGCATAGTTTTATTATAGTGACGACAAATGGATTAATTCAAGACAAGCATATGCAATGCATTAATGGAATAACAAAGTTTGACATGAAATAAGTGTTCAAACAATCAAAAGAAATTACAATTTGAAAATTCTAATGAACAAAAATCCTCTCTGTCTGAACTTGTCACTTCAGATGGTGTGGCTTGGATGACAGAAGAATTTAGTTTGGCCATCTTGTGTGAACTTCAGCACCCCTTCGTCAATCAAGTCTTGAATATTACTTTTCAAAGCCCAATAACTATTAGTGTCATTCCCCAGACTATTGGAATGATAAGCGCATCTCACATTAGGATTGTACCGAGGAGAAGCAGTGTTGGGATTCTAAGGAGGATCCTTCAGCGCAATTAACTCCATCCTCAACATGTGTTGCAATACTTGAGTCGAGGACATGTCGATTTTGGTGAATTACCTTTTGGGCGCGTCCTGCTTATGCTGATTGCCTTGTCTTTGTTGTTGCACCGGTGCTGGATTAGAGATCCGCACTGCCCCCACAGATTAGTTGAGATCACTCTTATTATGACCCTTCTGGTTGTACATGGTACTGGACTCCTTCTTTCCGTTGTATGATCTCTTTTGAGCACTTGAAGATGCAGTTCCATGAATTTCACCGCTCCTGAGTTTATTTTCAACATGTTCCCGCATGAAAATTTCACCTGATTCCCCGTCTACAAAGAGAGATTGATCGTTGATTAGGCCCTAAATTCTAGGAGTTTTCCCCAGACGGTCGTATATGTCCTGATGAAGCTTACACATGAGAATCCTCAAATCTTCTTGTCCCCGAGCTTAATTTTGGATAAGAGTCATCTGACTATTCATCTGGATTCTCATCATTTCCATCTCAGCTTGCAGTTGTTCCAATAGGTTATCCTTGTTGTCGTCGGGATCTTTCTTGATCAAGTTCCCAGTGAGGAGTGCTTTCAATTCTTCTTGACCCTTCGATAGATTTATGAACATTTCCTTGAACTGAGCATCTTGAGTTTGGAGATATCTGTCATTCTGTTTGAGATCCATTTTCCTTGCTGAAATAAACAACGAGAAAATTAGAAACTTATCTTGAGAATACCTGTTATGTAATGATATGCATGCAATGTTTTCAAGGATCTCGCGGGGGAAACACCGGAAAATGTTAGCAACTGAATTTGACGGTAGCTTCGATTGAAGAACTTCGTATTGTTGAATGTCCTTTTACGAGAATAAAGCTCACCATATCGAGTGGGTCATAGCCACTAACTCAAGACATCGTGCTTTGACGATATTGTCTAGAGAAAAATAAATCCCCTTGCCCATTGTTAGACGTCTGGTTCATCATAACCTGCATCACATGCCCTTTGAGATCCTTGAAATGGTTAACAAAATGCTATGGAATGATGTCATTATGTGTATGATATGCACCAAGCAAAAGTGTAAGATGATGTAAACAAGCAAATCTTGCAAGAAATCCAGGTTATTGGATAATGGATACAAATAGGTCTTGCAAGGAACTCACATCGTTAGGCAATGAAAACAAACAAGCCCTACAAGGAGTTCAAGTTGTTAGATAATGAAAGCAAACAAGTCACACAAGTAGCCTTAGGTTCAGGCTTGCATAGAGTTTGTAGGTAAGTACCCTCTTGAAGTTTTAGTTGGTTCAACCTGTCCTAGAAATAGTAATCGGGTTCTAAGGAGTCTCGTATCATTGACCTTTCTCTCAGGAATTGTTTCAGCTCAAGCATCGAAATATTGCGTCCAAAAATATCCCAAAAGTCCAATCTCAATGAGTGTAGCATCGAGTATCAACCAATCTTCAATTGGAACCAAAGTCGGCTATCTCACTACTTTCTAATGGCTAGGATGAGTCAATTAAAGGTTCTAAAGATCAGTTAGCGCTTAATGACACTATGAGGAACCCTAATGTTATCCTTGATGGACTCAAGGAACATTAGTACAAGCCAGAGTATCATGCTAAAGTAGCAATCACTTCATTTGTATAGGTCTATGCTGTACAGCCTCCATGATTTATTGCTACGTACTTAAAAAGGTTCCCTAGATCTGGGTATAGGATCTTTAACAATAAACCTAGCAAACCCTTTAAAAATAAAGCAGACAAAGAAAATAAGGAAAGCAATTTAAAATGATCTAACTCTAAGGTAACCTCACTTTTTATATTTCCCCAGCAGAGTCGCCAGTTCTATAACACGGTGGAAGAACCGACTGTTATATTGGTTTTGAATTTGTATTCACAAATGTTGTTGTAAGCAAGAGTCGCCACCAAATTTTCTTTTATCCAACAAAGGAAAGGGTGAAAAGAACATAAAAAGACCTTTCGAGATTATTTCTGAGTAAGGGGGTAGATTATGGAAAGGGAAGGTGTTAGCACCCTTTCCATTCATAGTTATCTACGGGCTCTTAGATTGCTAGCTCATTTGAAAATACCTTGTGTTGCATGTTTGAAAAAAAGTATTTTGAAAAGACGCCTTAGTGCGGTGAACTTTGTAATGTTTCTTGTATTATTGAGAACGTATACAAAGTGTTTTTGAAAATATTTTTGGAAAGGAGTGTAGGTTTGGAAAATGTTTTGTTTTGAGCAAGCATCTAAGAATTATCTACCTACTCAAAAAGGTTTGTTCTTTTCCTCTTTTCCTTTAGTCAGTGTTATCCTACTATTAGTGAGTAGGTAGCCCCATCGTCCGATGTTTGAGGGACAATCGAGGGTCATCGTACAATCATGAAAGCAAATCATAAGATACTTTAGTAATTACCCTATGTTTTTAATATCATATACCGAGGCAACATCATAATGGTCATCGGGGGACTTATAGTCTTTAAACCAAAGGGTCGCCACTAAAATTTCTTACGTTCGAGAGTCGTGACTGTTTTATTCTGAAGGCAACAAGTGGAGGTACCGTAGAGGTGCCCGTGTGCAAAGTGTTTTGTGTTTCAGTTATTGTTTATCTTTGATGTTAAGGTTTTCTAACATTTCATTTTTAGATATTTCCATACACGTCCTAGTTACTACACAATTCTTTGGGACTCCAAGTAAAACCCAAACCAAACTTGTTAGATTTGTAGGCAATATCCGGAAGATGGCCCCAAATAGTACATTCACCTTCCTCAACTACTGCTCTAGCATCCTTCAGAGAAGCCATTTTCAATAAAGGTCTGGTAATCTTCAGAGCCTTGGTAGCAGTCTTGGTCGTGGCAACCGTTTGTGGAACCTCCTCAAAATTCTGACAGGGGGTCTCAATGAACACTCCGTCCATTTCAACATATCTGAAAGAGTTCAGATGTCTAACCATGTATTCCTCCTTCCCATGGACTGTGATAATCTTTCCCTTGACTGGGTACTTCAACATCTGATATAGGGTAGAAGTGACAACATCAGCCCCATGGATCCAGGGTCGACCCAAAAAACAGGAATAAGATAGGTGGATATCTATCATATAGAAGGTTGAATCAAAAGTTTGAGTTCCAAATTTGATAGGGATGTCCACTTCCCTGTGCACCATTTTTTAGAACCATCGAAGGCCCTCACCACAATGTTGTTGGGCTTCGATGTGAGTGCTTCGCAATCTAACCAGTCAAGAGCATTCTTGGGTAAGACATTTAGCGATAAAGCTGTATCCACCAGAATGTGGGCTAATGTAGTGCCCCTTCACTCAATGGAGACATGCAGGGCATCATTGTGTTTTCTTCCCTTGGGAGTTAAATCAGCTCCAGAAAAACCCAGTCCATTATCAGCAGTTAGACTAGCCACACAATTCTCGAATTGCTCAACAGAGGTCTCTTGAGGCACATGGGCGGTCTTCAGAAATTTTACTAAAGCCTTAGCGTGGGCTTCAGAGTATAAAAGCAAGGCCAGCATTGATATTTTTGAGGGGGTCTGCCCCAACTGCTCCACGATGTTGTAATCACTTTTCTTGATTATTTTTAATATCTCTTCCATTTCTCTTTTAGAAGCCTCAGGGGTGACTCCTGGATGCGCCTTCTTCTGGACAGGCTCAACCAATACCTCTTTTCCCGTATCTTGGAAGACTCGGTAGCAGGGATAACAGTAGGAATAACAATAGGAGTAACACTGGGAATACTGACAGGAGCGGTAGGGGGAATAATTACAGGAATAACAATAGTTTTTAGAGAGATATCGAGGGAGAAAACTCTTCTGTTTCTCCTTATCTTACTGGTCCCAATGATATTGCCAACGTCAGGATCAGTACTTTCAGAAACTTTGTCTTTGATAGCCAATAGGTCTTGCTTGACGCCATGGTAATAGACGTCAGCCCCATAATTCCAAGGAACAACTTTATCCAAGGAATATGGTATTGGCCTAGGCATGGTGATGATTAGGGGAGAAAAATTTGGAACAGATGTAATCCAGACGGGTCTTTTGGTGGAGACCCTGAGAGAATTATCAGAAATGGTGATTATTTAAACATCTTCACATGAATTTCTGGCAAGAGGAACTTTCTCGAACATGATTTATTTGTTAATCATCAGGCGCTGGACGTCCATCTTTAGTAACAAACAGCCATCTGATAGAGACATACATAAGTGACAACTTTCATCACAACCCAGAAATAAACCGACTCGCAATAGATTCTGTTTAACAGTCAAAAGGGGAGTAGTTAACTCATCCACGGAGGAAACAAAAAGGTCATCATCAACAGCATTGACACCTTAGCCATGTTTGGGCATTGGCGCCATTATTACATTAGGTGTTTCTGGAGGGTTAAACTCAATCTCTTTCACCTTGATATGGTCTTTTACCTTATTCTTCAGGGCCTAACAATCATTTGTATCATGCCCTAAACTTTCAAAATGATAGGCACGTCGAGCATTCAGGTCGTAGCAGGGAGAAGCAGTATTGGGGTTCTTGGGAGCTTCCTTTAGAGTCACCAGATTGGACTTCAATAGATGTGGCAAAACCTGGGACAAGGTAATGTTGATCCGAGTGAATCCTCTTTTGGGTGCCTCCGGCCTGCGTTGATGGTTTCGCTGTTGATTTGATACAGGATTGGAGATCATAACAGCCCCTACCATCAGACGACGTTCATTTTTGTTTTGATTCCTGTGGCCATAAGCAACACTGACCTCCTTCTTTCCAGTGAAGGGTTTCTTCATCGTGCTTGAGGATGCATCCCTTTGAATCTTGCCACTCTTAATGTCGGCTTCTATCAGTTCACCAGTCATGAATAGCTCAATATATCCAACTGAAGAGCTTCCGTCTGATGGTTGAAGAATGGACCAGACAACGTGCCCAAGAACATATCCACCAACTCTGTATCAGATAAAGGGGGTTGGACTCTTCCTGCGAGATCCCTCCACTTTTGGGCATAATTTTTGAAACCCTCAGCAGTAATCATAGACATACCTTGTAATTATGTTGGAGTTTGAGCTAGGTCAGTATTATACTGGTATATCTTGTAAAAAGCAGCAGCCAGATCTTCCCAATTGCGAATATTGATTCCTTTAAACTGATAGAACCAATCCAATTACCTCCCTGACAAACTTTCTTGGAATAAATGTACCCATATGTTCCTATCAGCAATATGGGGTTGAATTTTCCTGACGTATGACCTTAAAAGCAGCTTAGGACAATAGACCCCGTCATATTTAGCAAATGTAGGGACCTTGAATTTCTGCGGAATGAACACCCCTGAGACCAGTCCTAGCTCTTCAAAATCCACCCCGGGTACCCTCTGGATCTCCATAGCATTGTGGTGATCCTCCAACTTTTTGTATTTATCATCAGCAAGAGGATACTGTTCTTCAGAGTAGTCAGCTTCATCTTCCTCAGACTCTGGGTTGTCATTTCCTTCCTTGTTCTTCCCTTCTTGATTATCTCCTTCACCCGACGAGGTTGTGAAATCTAGAGTTTGCTTGGCTGGTCCTCTGAACCTTCTTCCCAAATTCAAAACACCGGCTGGTTTCTTCGCCTTCTACTTCTTATCTTTGATCACAAGAGCCTTCAGGTCCTCTTGTCCTTTAGCCAGAGCCAAGAACATCTGTTGTAATTGAGCATTCTGTGCTTGAAGATCTTTTATTGTCTGTTCAATATCCATCTCACTGAAATAAACAGTAGAAAGATAAGGAGATTTGTTGTAAAAAACCTGTTTGTGTTATGATGAATGAAAATGCATATGCAAATGATTTCAAGGAAACTAGGAGATTTAAATTTGCTTAGACAAAAGAAAACACACATTGTATTAATAAATCAAATTTGATTACATCATGCCTCTCGGGGCTTTTAATGGAAGAAATAAAATACAAAAATAAAACTCCTAAGACAAAAAGATCGAACGCATCCGCTTTGGCGCAATATAGGCGTTCAAATTTCGCTCTTCATGAAGCTGCTTTGTGAGATCCAGAACCTTCTTCTCATTGGCGTAGAATTGATTCTCAAAGGTGTCTCGTTCTTCCTTGAGCTTGATCCAAGAATTTTGCAACTCTTCGAAGCTTGTTGGCATATCAGGATAAAAAATGATGTGAGGCTCATCTTCTTGATCAACAGACTCTGAGATCACTGGCAGGATAGTAGTGTATAGAATTATAAGACTTTGAGCATGAGCTCACACCCATCTGAGGTAAGGCTCCAAAGGGATGGAGTTTTTGCGTCCCAGGGCACTGCTATCGGTCTTCTTTACCATGCCCCAGGCGCGAACAAACCTCTGGCGATAACCTTGCAGATCATTTGAATAGTCAAACGCAATACCCTGGATGAGAATATCAAGGGGACCATCCCTATAGGCTTAGCTGAATTGACATAGGGCCAAATAAGGGTTGTAAGTGATGCCTCCTCTATTTCCACGGAGTGGCACATTAGGGAACTCTCTGCAACAATCAATAAAAGAGATATCTTCTTGAGAGCGAGGACACCAATAGATATCAAAGTGAGAAAGGGACATTATCCTTTGATTCCACCTTAAGCCTAACTCATTCTTCATTACTGACCGAGGGAGGTAAGAAATAAACCACCAATAGAGAAAAGGCGTACAACACATAAGAGTCCCTCGTTTCTTCATGGTACGAGCGTGGAGTGAATGCAACATATCTCCGAGCAATGTAGGCAGTGGATTGCAGGCAAGGAAGATGTTGATGGTACTGACATCTATAAACTGGTATGAATTAGGGAACAGAACCAATCCATAGATCAAGAGAGATAAGACATCTTCAAAGGCATGGTAACTCATTGCATCTAAGAATATCTGAGATTTATTCATTATAAAATTTGCAAGGAGGCCCTTAACTCCACTTTTTCTTTCCCAATTGGATTCAATGTCAGATGGTTTCAAATGCAGAGCTATGGCAACACTTTCAGCAACTGGATCTTGTTCTAAACCGGTGAAAGGTACTTGCTCCAATATAGGTGAACTAAGTATCTTGGAGAATTCTTCCAACGTAGGCACCAACTAGTAATCTAGAAATGTGGAGCAATGGTGTTTAGGGTCAAAGAACTGGAACAAGACACTCATCAGACCTTCGTCAAACCCAGTAGTAACCAAACTGAGCAAGTGACCATATCTCTTATTAAACGAGGAGCTCTCAGGAATTCTCAGGACCAATTCGTTGAGCTTGGGAGGGACCTCTACAATATTGATTCGGATGGTCTTTCTGCGAATTGAATATACAAAACAAAAAGGAAAGATAAATCTCTACGCCCTTGAAATGGTTAACGTGTATGTCATAATGTTTATGATGTTCTGGTTATGCTCTGAAATTATATATGTATCAAGCAAGTCACACAAAAAGACCCTAGGTTTAATGGCTTGCGCGAGTTTTTAAAGGTAAGTACACTCTTGAAGTTTAGTTGGCTCAACCTGTCCTATTAATAGTAACATGGTTCTAAGGAGTCTCATATCACTAACTTTTCCTTTAGGCATTATTCTAGCTCAAGCACTGAAGTATTGCAGCCAGAATATCCCAAAAGTTCAATCTCAATGAGTGTAGCATTGAGTATCAACCAAACTTCGATCAGAACCAAAGCCGGCCACCTCACTACTTTCTAATGGCTTAGGATGAGTCAAGTAAAGGTTCTAAAGGTCAGTTAGGGCTTAATGACACTATAAGGAAGCCTAATGTTATCCTTCATTGACTCAAGGAACATTAGTACAAGCCAGAGTATCACGCTAACGTAGATATCACTTCCTCCATATCGGTCTATGCTGTATAGCTTCCATGATTTATTTCTACTTACCTAAAAAGGTGCCCCAGATCCGTATATAAGATCTTTAACATAGCCCAAACAAAGACCCAAAATGTAAAGCAAGCAAGTCAAACAAGGAAAGTAAGTAAAAATGATCTAGCCCTAAGGTAACCCCACTTTTAAGTCTAAATCCCCAGCAGAGTCTCCAGTTCTGTAATACGGTGGGAGAACTGACTTGGGTGTTTTGTGTTTGATCGCAATTGTTGTGGATAACAAGAGTCGCCATCGACTTTTCTTTTATCCAATAAGGAAAGGGTGAAAATAATAGGAAAGACCTTTGAGATTATTTTCTTGAGTTCGGGAGGTAGGTTATGAAAAGGGAAGGTGTTAGCACCCTTTTCATCCATAGTTATCTACGGGCGCTTAGTTGCTTGCTAGATAACTTGCTTTTGTTTGAAAATGTGCTTGTGGTGTGGTTTTTGAAAGTATTTTGAAAAGTGTATTTATAATGGTTCTCGTTTCTATAAGAACGCGTACAAAAAGCTTTATATTTTAAAAAATGTTTCAAATGAAAGTGTTGGTGTATAAAATGTTTTTGTTGTGAGAAAGCAAGCAACTAGGAGCATCCTACCTACTCAAAATGTCTAATGTTCTTTTCCTCCTCCTTTAGATGTTGTTATCTTACCATTGATTTGGTAAGAAGCCTCATCATTGGATGTGAAGGGACGGGCGTGGGACGTTTGTATAGTCATAGAAGGCAACCTATGAGACGTTTTAACAATTTTTGTTTAGGGACTAAATCGTTTACCAAAGGCAACTTCGAGGGTCATCGAGGGACTATGATCTTTTATCAAGGGTCTTTGCTAAAACGCCCATACTCGAGGGACATGACTATTTTCTGAGGCAACAAGTGAGATTACCCTAAGGGTGCATGTGTGTGAATAGTGCGTTTGATTTGCATGCATTTTGTCTTTGATTTTTGGGTTGTCTACTTGTTGGTTTTATCTTATCATAAATCCTAATTACTAACATTTGTATAAAAGAAATAAAAATGCATAAAATAAATCCTACACTATTACAACCATATTGAATAGGAAGAAAATATAAAGACAAAATAAAATAAAGAAAGGGAAATGGGATTTTTCGATTCAGGAAACAACACTCTTCAATTCTGCACTTCTTGGCTTCCTTCGATTTGGGCCTGGAGTCAGTAAGGTCATGTCTTTCGATTTCATCCTTTTCCCGCTTCTTTCGATTGGGACCTGGAAGTCAGTGTGACCATCCTCCTAGCTGCGTCTTTCGTTTGAGGCTTGGAGTCAATGTGAGGTGCACTCTTTGCCTCAAGCTCCTTGCTGCCTTCTTCGACTGCAGGAATGCTAGGCCCTTAGGTTGAGATTCGAAGGGCTTGAGTATTTAGCCAATCGAAGGATAACAGAGAACCTGTTTTAAACTTTTAAACATGCAACATTCAAGTGTAACTTTCAAAAGCTACAGGCCAGGGGTTAGCACAAGATTATTGGGTCTCAAAATATAAAGTCTAACTAGTCAGGGTTGAGACTTTCAACATATAGGCAGTCAGGATCGAAGGTTAAAGCATGGTCAAACTCCCTAGATGAAATATCTACATTTTCTCTTTATTGGTATGCACATGTGATATTTAAATGAAATAGTTCCAAGTTTAGAGAGAACTTACCTCTTGAAGCGCTTAAATCGAAGGAAACTACAAGTGACTTCCTTGTTGGTGAATGGAAGTCTTCCTGAGGCTAGTTCAGTTACTACCTTTTTTGAGTAGTCACTGAATCGAAGGAGGGTAGGTGAGTGAATCAAAGGTTACTCTATAACAGGTAAGGGAGTGAATCAAAAGATTATTATATTGCAGTTGGGGGAATGGCTTAAAGGTTAGTTATCTGGCAACTTGAGGAGTGAATCGAAGGGTTCACTTAGTGTGTGAAAGGGTCTGAGTTTTTTAGGAGTGTTAGGAATATTTGGAGAAAAAAACGTTGGATAGTGTTTGAGAGTTTTGAGAAATTGATCACTTTCACAACAAGAGTTTTCTTGCAACTATGCAGGGGCCCCTAAGATGTGTGGTGGAGGATCATATTTGTAGGTGATTTGGCTAATGTTTTAGGAGGGAAAAAAAAGAAATTTGAATAAAAAAGGCATGCTGTTCTTGTAGCTTTCGGGGGGCAGTATTCGTATGCCAAATTGGTGCAAGAATAAGGGCAGTGTTACAGGACTACTGTGCAGTGGTTTTGGAGTGTTATGGCCAGTGTATCAGGCCTGAGCTTGGCAGCACATGGGACTATGGCCAGCAAGTATCTTTGGATATCTCAACCTTTTGTTTTGACCCCCTAGCCCTATCCTTCAACCAGACTCCTTTTCAAACAACAACATTTCTTTTCAAAACAAAGTGTTCTTCAAACGACTCATATGTGTATCCTTTGAAGGGGCCCAAATATGTGTCTTTCGAATATGCCTTTTATATATTCCTTCGAATGGACCAAATGCATGCCCCTGGAATGGATCACAAAAATATTTCATTCGATTGGGGCATTCATGTATGTATGGAAAGTCCTTCGAATGTGCCACATGGTATGTCTTTCGAATGAGACAATAGCTATGTGTCATAGTGTAGAAATTGTGTGTTGAAGCAAACTATTTCCAAGGGAGATACTTCCCAGTCGAAACTAGCATTAAAGTAGCCAATGCTTTGTTGGCGCCATTGCCTGGTGAATGCTAGCCATGGAGAAGTTTTTTCCTTGTGCATTATGGCCTAAAGGGAGTCCTGGTTTTTGTGAGTCGAAGGGATCATGCAAAGGGAAAATGGACTCTAAATCAAAGGAAAGCTTTAGGAGGTTATTGCTTTATGACTCCAAGCAAAACATGAAAGGAGCCTTTGCTCAAACGAAAGCTTGCATGAAGAACCACTGCCCACTCAAACTTGCCTTCAAGGGTTCATATGGCCAAACGAAAGATGTAACCAAACATGCATTCGAAGGAAACTAAAAACCCATATGAAGAAAGCAACCATAGCTTGTATCAAAGGAGGGCCACATTCCCAAACGAAAGAGGTATGCAGGAAGCAAAAATGCCCAAATGAGACGTGCATCAAGGGAGGGCCACATACCCAAACGAAAGAGGCATGCAGGGAGTGAAAATGCCCAAAAGAAGTGTGCATCAAGGGAGGGCCACATGCCCAAAAGAAAGAGGCATTCAGGAAGTTGAAATGCCCAAACGAAACATGCATGAAGGGAGGGCCACATTCCCAAACGAAAAATGCATGCAGGAGGTAAAAGATGTATGCAGGAGATAAATCGTGCAATCGAAGGATGCCAAAAAGGAGGTAAAAGGTGCAATTGAAGGAAGCCGAACAGGAGGCCTTTGCCTCCTGAATCGAAGGACGCTAACAGGAGGCCCTTGCCTCCTAAATTGAATGTTGTTATTTCAAAGGGAAACAAATACTCAGTCGAAGCTTGCACGCAGGGGAGAGTTCAGTCGAAGTTAAGCATGAATCGAAGAAAACTTGTTTTTCTTCAATTTTGTCAAAAACTCAAATTTATATATGCTTCTCTTTCAATGGTTTCCTCTTTGACATGATGCTTGGAAATCCAATATGATCCATAGAAATTAAAGGGCATTAAAAATCCAATTTTACTTGTGCAAATTTGAACTTTTGAAAATCCTTATGAGGAAATGTCTTGAGAAATGAGAGGGCAAATTTTGGGGTACAACACTAACAAATGGACCATTGTTCCCCGGGTAAGGCACAAGGCTTAAAGTTATTATTTAAGATTACATAACTAAAACTTGAAAGCAAGAAAACAAGAAAATAGCATTTATTAATGACTAAAGGAGATTAGTATAACATCTTTAATTTTCCAATTTGAGAGCCCATTGTCGGTGGTAGGAAAAATCCAATTGTCTAGGTCATAGTTATTATGAGCATCTTCTACTGTGTTGACTCCATCAATAGCAATAACGCCCTTGTCGTGCTTAGGCATAGGTGCAGTAATCACATTAGGGGTCTCAAGAGGATTAAACACAATGTCTTTGGAGTCAATCATATCCTGAATTTTGTTTTCAAAGCCCAACAACTATTGGTGCCGTGTCCGAGACTATTTGAATGATATGCACACCTTACATTTGGATTATACCAAGGATATGAGGTGTTGGGATTTTAAGGAGGATCCCTTAACGTTATCATCTCTGATTTCAACAGATGTTGTAATGCTTGAGACAATGATATGTTGATCTTAGTATAATTTCTCCTGGGTTTGCCTGACCTATGCTGATTGCCCTGTTGTTGTTGTTGTTGTTGTTGTTGTTGTTGTTGTTGCACGGGCACATGATTAGAAATTAGCACTGCCACCACAGATAGGTTGCGATTACTTCTAGCACGACCATTTTGTCCATAAACAACATTGGTTTCCTTCTTTCCATTGAACGTCTTCTTTATAGTACTTGAAGATGCAACCACTTGAATCTTTCCGCTTTATATTCCATATTTGACATGTTCCTCTATTAATATCAGCTCGGTAAAACCAGATGAAAAGCTTCCAATCAGATGATTCAATAAGGCCTGTCAAAGATCCCATAAACATGACAACCAGCTCCCTATCAGACAAAGGAGGTTGAACCCTTCCAGCTAGATCTCTCCACTTCTGGGCATACTCCTTAAAGCCTTAGTTTGAACCCGTGGTCATACTTTTTAATTGCACATGGGTTGATTCAAGGTCAGAATTATATTGATATTGTTTATAAAAATCAGCAGTCAGGTCTTTCCAGGTACGTATATTGGTTCCTTCCAGTTGATAGAACCATTCCAAATGTGTTCCCGACAGGCTCTCTTGAAAGAAATGTACCCATAACTTCACGTCAGTGGTGTGGGGTTGGATCTTCTGGACTTAAGATGTTAAATGAAGCTTAGGTCAAGAAATACTGTCATATTTCACAAAAGTAGGGACCTTGAATTTATGAGGGATAACAACACCCGAGATTAATCCTAGCTCTTAAGAATTCAATCTAGCCAACCTCTGGATCTCCATAGCATTCAGACGATCCTCCAGTTGTTTGTATTTTTCATCAGCAGGAGGATACTGTTCAGCGGAATAGTCTTCTTCCCCAGCATCAGAATATTGGCTAGAACCAAAGTTACTTCCTCTATCAGCCTTCACACTCTTATCTTCTTCACCCTGATTGTCATCTTCGTCAGAGGAAATTTCACAATTTTGAGCTTTCTTGGGAGGACCTTTGAACCTTCTCCCTATGTTGAAGATGCCAACTGGTCTTCTGATCTTTTTCTTCCCCCCTTTGGTGATGAGGGTTTTTAGCTCGTCCAGCCCCTTGGCTAAGTCCGGGAACATTTGTTGGAATTGAGCATTCATGGCCTGAAGTTCTTTGACGGTTTGTCCAAGAGCCACCTTTTACTGAAATAAACAACAAGAATATGAGAAAACTTGTCTTGGGAAATACATGTTATGTAATGACATGCATCATATGTAGATACAGTGTAATGGTTTCAAGGATCTCGTGGGACAAACAAAAATGAAATGTTAGAAGTTGAGTCTGGCTGCAGCTTTGAATAAATAACTTGCATCTTTGAACGTCCTTCTATGAGAATCAATCTCACCATGTCAAGTGGTTCCTAGCCTTTTACTTAAAGGGACGTACTTTGATCTTTTACATCATCTGGTTAGAGGAAAATAAATCCTCTTTCCCCTTTCTAGAAGTTTGGTTCATGATAAACCTGCATCACAGGTTCTGAGATCCTTGAAATGGTTAGTGAAAATGCGATGTTATGATGTCATGATGTCATATTTGAAAATATAACAAACACAAATAAAGCACATGAGAGCCTTAAGTTTAAAGGATCACATGAGGTCCGTAGGTAAGTACCCTTTCTATAAAAGTCAATTTGGCCCAACCTGTACTAAAAAGTAACTTGGTTCTAGGAGTCTCATATCACAAATCTTTCTCGCGGGTTTTATTTCAGCAGGGCAACTGACTTGCCACCAAAATATCCCGACGGTTGAATCTCAATGAGCGTAGCATCGAGTATCAATCAACTTTCGATTGCACCAAAGTCAGCTAACTCATTACCTTCTAATGCCCAAGTTGGGTCAATTAAGGTTCTAAAAGTCAGTTTGTGCTTATGACACCATGCGGTAGCCCAGTGTTATCCTCGACTGACTTAAGGAACACCAGTACAAACCAAAGTGTCACACAAATGTAGCCATCACTTTAAACATATCGGTCTACGCCATACAATTTCCATGATATATTGCTACTTACCTAAGGTCTCTAGATCCAGGTGTAGGATCTTTGCAAGAAATAGACCCAAGAAACCCTCAAATATAAAGCAAACAAAGCAGACAAAGAAAGAAATTAAAAGTGATCTAAGACTCTAAGGTAAACCCTATTTAAGTATTCCCTAGCAGAGTCCCCAGTTATGTAATACGGCCGAAGAACTGACTTTTTGGTTTTATCCAAATGTGCAGATAGCTAGACTCGCAACCGACTTTTCTTTTATCCAATAAGGAAACGGTGAAAAGAACAGGTAAGACCTTGATGGATTTTGAGTTTGGGGGTAGGTTATGAAAAGGAAAGGTGTTATCACCCTTTTCATTTGTAGTTATCTACGGCTCTAAATCACTTAACTCACTTTTAAAGGAAGACCCTTGATCATGTACTTGACGGTGCTAGAGAATTCTATGGGGTGTGTGTTGGGCCAACATGACGAGTCTGGCCGAAAAGAGCACGCTATTTACTACCTGAGCAAAAAGTTTACCGACTGTGAAACCAGATATTTACTGCTTGAGAAAACTTGCTGCACTCTGGCATGGGCTGCTCGCCGGCTAAGACAATATATGTTGACTCATACCACTCTACTGATTTTTAAGATGGACCCTATCAAGTATATCTTCGAGAAACATGCTCTTTCCGGACGGATAGCTAGGTGGCAAATGATCTTGACTGAGTACGATATTTAATACACAATAAAAAAGGCCACCAAAGGAAGTGTATTAGCAGACCATTTGACCCATCAAGCTGTTGATGATTATCATTCTATGAATTTTGACTTCCCGGATGAGAACATCATGCTAGTGACCAAATGCGTGAAACCTGGACCGTATGACGGACCTGAACAAAGATCCCTATTGTACCCCAAAAATTTCCCTCTCATTCTTTAAGGCCTTTCTCACAAGGATTTTCAAGGTTCAAGCTTGAACAAGTCCATTGGGATTTTCCAAATACCAAAATTAAAAGGAAACTGTCAAAAAGGGAGAAAACAGATAAAAATAACATTTTGACAAATTTGGAGGAAAACAGGTCTCCTTCAATTCAACACCCTTCGACTGACTCATGGCCTCCTTCGAATTCAACTTGGGCATGTCCTTCATTTTGAACTTAAAGCCTCCTTCGAATGTAAGTTTAGGTACATCCTTC
Source organism: Vicia faba (assembly GCA_948472305.1). NCBI lineage: Eukaryota > Viridiplantae > Streptophyta > Magnoliopsida > Fabales > Fabaceae > Vicia > Vicia faba. Next base: position 327,382,417 of record OX451736.1, read on the forward strand.
GTTTAGATTGGAAACCTCCTTCGAATGCAACTTGGGTACATCCTTTGAATCCACTTGCACCAAGGGCCTCTTGCATACTTTGCTTCAGACAAGCTTCGTTTGAGCCAAGAGATATCTTCATACAAGATTTGACTAAATTCTTGCTTCCCTTGAAGGAACACCCTTCGACTCAGAAGCCAGGAACTTACCTCACGCTAAAAGGCAATGACTCCCTTTATGATTATTTCGATCCACATGCTTCGATTGGGCAACATGCTTCCTTCGAACACGAGCTTTCAATTTGGCAATATGTTTTCTTCGATACAAGCTTCGACTGGGCATTAGTTTGTTTCGACCACAAGCTTCGACTGAGGCAAAGGCTTCCTTCGAACAGGTGTGCTTCGATCTCACTCTTGCATTCGACTTAAGACCAAATCTCGTTTGCCAGGCTATGTTGCTTCCAAATCTTTACATAATTAGAGGCTTGTACAAGGGTTTTAAACTTTGTCTGTTAGATACTACTATTCTTGGTTAAAGGCTACATACTCTTTCTTTTCATAGAGAGTACTTTTATCACAAAAGCAACTTCCAACCTGATTTTGGTCTGAGCACAAGCAAGGCCAGAAGAATAAGTCACATCTTCTGCTCCCCAACTTCCAAGAGGCCCCCCCACATGTACTTTCACGTTACCTATTATTTATTATTTTGCAAGGCGGGATATTAAAAACATGTCCATTCTTTTTCTCTATAAATAGAGGAATTTTTGCAAAGCTAAATGAGGATCTTTGGACCAGAGGAACGAATCCCCCAAATTTTCTCAAACATAATAAAACTCTCAAAGTTTATCAACACTTGAGAAATCACAAAAAACCCAGAATCACATTCATCTCTTTCAAATCAAAGAAGCACCACACTTGCTTTTTCTCTTCCTTCGAATTCAGTGTTCCAAGCATAACTATTGACCCCCTCTTTCGAATCCAGCATCTAGGGCCTCCACTTAAGGCCCCACATCTATTCAAGGCCTGAAGCAAGGTAAGTCACTCTTACCTTTGAACTTTTCATTTCATGGCATAGTAATTTTCCCTTTCGTTTTGCTTTCTGTTTACCTGAACTTGCTTTAACTATTAAACTGTCTACAAGACAAATACTAGCATGGCCTCAGGCCATGTTGCTATTTAATGTTTGAAATGAAAGAAACAGGAAACAGGAAATAGGAAACGAAGCTTCTGGCTTCTACCCTCTTTCTCCTGGTCAAACGAAAGAGACAACCAGGAGGAAAACCATGTTGACTTCTAGGCCCAGACGAAAATCATGTCTTCACGGATTCCAGGCTCAGTCGAAAGGCATTCCCTCACTGCTTTCAACCTCCAGTCGAAGAAGACAACAGGGCAGAACTAGAAGGCTTCGCCATACACTGACTTCCAGGCCAATCGAAGGACAGGACCTCACTGGTGCTAGCCCCAATCGAAGTAGGCCAACAAAATGCAAGTCGAAGGATGCTACTGCCTGGGTCGAAGAGATCTTTTTTTTCTTTCTGTTATTTTGTTTTCTTTGCCTTTACATTTTCTTTCCTTTCGATATGGTTGTAATAGTGTAGGATATTTATTTCCTGTATTTTTATTGCTTTACACAAATGCTAGTAATTAGGCGTGTATGGCAAGATAAAACCAACAAGTAGACAACCCCTAATCAAAGACTAAATGCATGCAAATCAAACACATTATTCACACATGCACCTCTAGGGTAATCTCACTTGTTGCCTATCGTAAAATAGTCATGTCCTTCGAGCATGGACGTTTTAGTAAAGACCCTCGATAAAAGATCGTAGTCCCTCGATGACCCTCGACGTTGCCTTCGGTAAACGATCTATACCCTAAAACGACATTGCTAAAACGTCCCATATGTTACCTTTTATGACTATACAAATGTCCCAATGCCCATCCCTTCACATCCAACAATGGGGCTTCTTACCAAATCAATGGTAAGATAGCCACATCTAAAGGGGGAGGAAAAGCACATTTAAGACTTTTCGAGTAGGTAGATTCACTCCTAGTTACTCGCTTTCTCACAACAAAAACATTTTTATACACCCAGACTCTCACCTTTGAACTATTTTCGAAACAAACACTTTGTAGGCGTTCATATAGAAACGAGAACCATTACGAAGTTCCATTTTAAAAATTCTTTCAAAAACATATCTCACAAACACACTTTTGAACTATTTTCGAAATAAACACTTTGTAGGCGTTCTTATAGAAACGAGAATCATTACGAAGTTCCATTTTCAAAATACTTTCAAAAACCACACACAAAGCACAATTTCAAACAAAAGCAAGTGATCTAGCGAGTAACTAAGAGCCCGTGGAAAACCATGGATGAAAAGGGTGCTAACACCTTCCCTTTTCATAATATACCCCCCGAACTCAAGAAACAATCTCAAAGGTCTTTCCTGTGCTTTTTCACCTTTCCTTTTGGATAAAAGAAAAGTCGATGGCGACTCTTGCTAAACTGCAACATTTGCAAACACAAACGCAAAACCCTTAAGTCAGTTCTCCCACCGTATCACAGAACTCGCGACTCTGCTGGGGATTTCTTTATAAAAGTGGGGTTACCTTAGGGTTTAGATCACATTTATTTGCTTACTTTGTTTGACTTGTTTGATTTACAATTATGGTTCTTTGTTTGGGTTTGAATCCTCTACCCGGATTGGGGATACCTTATAGGTAAGTAGCAATACGTTATGGAAACTGTGCGGGGTATACCGACATGGTCTAAGCAATAGCTACGTTAGTGCAACATATTTGTGGGTACCGGTAGCCTTTGAGTTAATCAAAGAGAATATGGGGCCGCTGAGTGATGTCATGAAGCACTAATGAACTTCTAGAACCTTTACTTGACCAACTTGGCCTTTAGGACGTAGTGAGATGACCGGCTTTGGTGCAGTCCGAAGTTGATGGATACTCGATACTACACTCATTAAGGTTTGGTTTCTTGGGATATTTAGGTCGCCATTAAAGAGGCTTGAGCTGAAACAATGACCAAGGAAACAATCCAGTGATATTGAGCTCCTTAGAACCCGGTTACTATTACTAGGACAGGTTGAGCCAACTAAACTTTAAAAGGGTACTTACCTATAAACTCCATGCAAGCCTAAAAATAAGGACTTGTTTGCTTTGTGTGAATATGATTATTTGTATAAACTTGCTTACTTCGCATACTTGTGCATAACATCATAACATTATACCATAGCATTTTCAATAACCATTTCAAGGATCTCGAGGGTCTTTGATGCAGGGTCACGTTGAACCAGATGTCTACCAAAGGGCAAGAGGATTTATTTTCCTCTAAACAAACGCCATCAAAAATCAAGTACAACAATTTGAGTCAAGGGCTATGACCCACTTGATATGGTGAGCTTGATTTTCGTAAATAGACATCCACCGATACAAAGTTCTCCAATCAAATTTGTTGATCAAAGTTCAACTTCTAACTGTTTCTTGTGTTTACCCCGCGAGATCCTTTAAAACATGCATCCACATATCATGAATCATATCATGACAGGTTTCTCCCGTACAGGTTTCCTTATCTTCCTACTGTTTATTTCAGTAAGATGGAACAAACGGTGAAAGATCTCCAAGCTCAAAACGCTCAATTCCAACAAATGTTTCTGGCTATGGCTAAGGGGCAAGAGGACCTGAAAGCTCTCCTTCTCAAAGAAAAGAAGAAAAAGTCCAAGAAGTCAGTAGGCGTCTTGAACTTGAGAAGAAGACCTAAAGCCCTAGATCTTTCAACTCCATCCAACATAGGGGATAGTCTTGAAGAAGACCACAATTTGGAGATTGATGAAGTTGAAGCTGACTACTCCGAGGAACAATATCCTCCCACTGATGACAAGTACAAACAGTTGGAAGATCGCCTCAGTGCTATGGAGATTCAACAGATACCTGGCTTGGATTTAGGAGACATGGGTTTGGTTTCTGGAGTGGTCATCCCGCCAAAGTTCAAAATCCCTACTTTTGCCCTGTACGATGGAGTCTCTTGCCCTAAGATGCACTTAAAGTCTTATGTCCGCAAGATTCAACCATACACAACTGATCTGAAGCTTTGGATCCATTTCTTCCAACAAAGCCTAGTAGGGACTCAACTCGAATGGTTCTATCAATTGGAGATTTCTCGCATCCACACCTGGGAGGATTTAGCTGCTGCTTTCTATAAGCAGTATCAGTACAATGCTGATCTTGCACCAACTCGTGTACAATTGCAGAATATGACCATGGGTTCCAACGAGAGCTTCAAAGGATACACCCAAAAGTGGAGAGATCTGGCTGGTAGGGTGCAACCCCCTTTAATTGACAGGGAGCTTATTGACATCTTCATGGGAACTTTGACAGGGCCTTTCTTCAAACACTTGATTGGAAGCTCTTCAGCCGGGTTCACCGAGCTAATACTGACCAGCGAAAGGGTCGAAGCTGGCATCAAAAGTGGGAAGATTCAAGAAGCTACACCTTATGATGCTCAGAAAAAGCCCTACAATGGGAAGAAAGAGTCCAATGTTGTGTATGGTCAAAAGAGTCGTCATGACCAACACGTAGGAGCAATCTTGATCTCTAATCCTACGCCTGCTCAACAAAGACAGGGGCATCAGCGTAAGGAGGTCGCACCTAAAAGACAATTCACTAAGATAAACATGTCACTGGCTCAAGCGCTACAACACATGTTGAAGGCAGAGCTGATTACGTTAAAGGCTCCTCTCCGGAACCCAAATACTTACGCTCCTACCTATCATCCCAATGAAAGGTGTGCATACCACTCTGACAGCCCGGGACATGACACAAACAACTGTTGGGCTCTCAAGAACAAGTTCCAAGACATGATTGATGCCAAGGAGATCGAGTTTGACCCTCCGGAGACTCCAAACATAATCACTGCTCCTATGACGAATCATTGAAAGATTTTGTTTATTTGAATTTTCAAGTTGTAATCTCTTTGTTATTCAAACAATTATCTATTAATGTCAAACTTTGTTTCATTAATGCATTGTATATGTTTGTCTTGATCCACTCATTTTTATTACATTTAAACTATGCTTTTTACTCACTTTATGACATTCAACTCTTGCTAAAAGTTACAAGCCTTTAGAGGGAGGATGACGAAAACAATGCCATAATCTCATACATTATGCTTTTGAACAGACCTTGCTGATGATGTACATGCATTCTTTCAAATCCTAAACACTGGAGTTATAAGGAATATAATCCCTAGTCAACCCCTTCGAGCCAAAGAAGTAGAAGTTTTCTGTTTTAACACAAAATTGAAACCTTTAATCAAAACCTGAGGCAGGGTAGTCTCTTAGTTAATTCAAACGCGCGTTTAGCTGCAAACTCTCATCTTGTAATACAACGAATGACATCAAAAACATTCCTTTGGAATCAAAAGACGGTGATGGTTCCCTATCACATAGGCAGTCAATATCTCTAAAAAAAAAAGAAGAAAAGCTCACTAAATCAAAACCTACAAAGGAGACTTAAGAAAACTGGGGCATCCCACTGACTGTAATCTCAAAACAGGAACAGTCAGGCAAAAATTAGGGATAACAAATCAAAAGAAAGAGGTCACTACAAATCCTCAACAACATGAAAAAATGTTGCAAAAATGACTGCCTTCCAACAAACTTAACTTGTCTGGACCATCACCAAAACGTCATTCCAGACTCAGTTGGAGTTCAAACGCACAATTAACTGAGTTTAGGATTGAAGAACATCACGAAGAACGGATGGGTACAAATACACTTTGAGCCTTTATCCTTTGTTTCTTAAACCGTGAACCAAGCCACGTTACAACCCTTCAAAAGTCCTAATTGAAGCATGGGTTAGTTCGAAAGCATACTGTTACAAAAGGTATCCTGACTCTTGTAAGGCTTTACTCAAAACCTTGAGTTGAATTTTTTACAAAAATTTCTTTACTTGCTAAAAACGCATTTTTCAAAACTTCAAGACAAGCATAAACTTTGCATTACTTGAATATCACTGTTTGCATATGGCTAATTGTTTGACAGCGGAGAAATTCACACAATGAATGTTCAGTGAACGAAAGCTCTCTCAGTAAACAAAATCAATTCAAGAAGGATGACACTTCCATTTATAAATCTCCTATCAACAAGGGGACATGACATGTCACTATCCAGCACACCTAGGGCAGTCCAGTCAAGATTCCAAGAAATCTCTCAAGAAGTGCAGAGTAACCAGGGGCAGGTCTCCATCTCCGTCACTTAGGACATTGAGCGTAAATCCCAACAAAGGGTTGCATACAATCAAAATTTTTGGCAATGCCACAAAAATTCTCTACTAGGGAAATGACAAGTCTCCCCAAAGTCCTTCTCATAGGATGATTCCCCAGCAAGTTACTGCAAAACCTGGACCCGACCAGATATCAGTTCAACTTCGACTCCCCAGTAGAGCAACAGATGACTAAGACTCCTAAACTCTTTTCCCAAGCAGAAATAAACATACTCCCCACAGAGTTTTCAATATCCCCCAGCGGAGTTCTCCTTAAACAACAAAACAGGGATCCCCGGTGGAAACATTTTGAGCAAAGTTCAACTTACAAATTACAATTCAACAAGCATTCTTGGATGGCATCTATAAGCCCATCTCCAACAAGATTATATCACCTCTCTAAATGGCATCTTTAAGCCCATTCCTCCTATCATCGCATCACCGAGTGCAAATTTCTGGGCACTCTAGTGTCCAATCATCTTCCACCTTCGAGTCACGAATGGCAAAACTCGCCAATCTAACTCTTTAGGTTTAAGAAGATTGAACAGGAGCACATGTTGTACCCCAAAATTTGACCTCTCATTCTTCAAGGCCTTTCTCACAAGGATTTTCAAGGTTCAAGCTTGAACAAGTGCATTGGGATTTTCCAAATACCAAAATTAAAAGGAAACTGTCAAAAAGGGAGAAAACAGATAAAAATAACATTTTGACAAATTTGGAGGAAAACAGGTCTCCTTCGATTCAGCACCCTTCGAATGACTCTTGGCCTCCTTCGAATGAAACTTGGGAATGTCCTTCATTTTGAACTTAAAGCCTCCTTTGAATGCAAGTTTAGGTACATCCTTCGTTTGGATTGGAAGCCTCCTTCGAATGCAACTTGGGTACACCCTTCAAATCCACTTGCACCAAGGGCCTCTTGCATACTTTGCTTCAGACAAGCTTCGTTTGAGCCAAGAGATATCTTCATGCAAGATTTGACTAAATTCTTGCTTCCCTTGAAGGAACCACCTTCGACTCAGAAGCCAGGAACTTCCCTCACGCTAAAAGGCAATGACTCCCTTTATGATTATTTTGATCCATATGCTTCGATTGGGCAACATGCTTCCTTCGAACACGAGCTTTCAATTTGGTAATATGTTTTCTTCGATACAAGCTTCGACTGGGCATTAGTTTGTTTCAACCACAAGCTTCGACTGAGGCAAAGGCTTCCTTCGAACAGGCGTGCTTCGATCTCACTCTTGCATTCGACTCAAGACCAAATCTCGTTTGCCAGGCTATGTTGCTTCCAAATCTTTACATAATCAGACACTTGTACAAGGGTTTTAAACTTTGTCTGTTAGATACTACTATTCTTGGTTAAAGGCTACATACTCTTTCTTTTCATAGAGAGTACTTTTATCACAAAAGAAACTTCCAACCTGATTTTGGTCTGAGCACAAGCAAGGCCAGAAGCATAAGTCACATCTTCTGCACCCCAACTGCCAAGAGGCCCCCCACATGTACTTTCACGTTACCTATTATTTTATTATTTTGCAAGGCTGGCTATTGAAAACATGTCCATTATTTTTCTCTATAAATAGAGGAATTTTTGCAAAGCTAAAGGAGGATCCTTGGACCAGAGGAACGAATCCCCCAAATTTTCTCAAACACAATAAAACTCTCAAAGCTTATCAACACTTGAGAAATCACAAAAAACCCAGAAACACATTCATCTCCTTCGAATCAAAGAAGCATCACACTTTATTTTTCTCTTCCTTCGAATCCAGTGTTCCAAGCACATCTATTGACCCACTCTTTCCAATCCAGCATCCAGGGCCTCCACTCAAGGCCCCACATCTATTCAAGGCCTGAAGCAAGGTAAGTCACTCTTACCTTTGAACTTTTCGTTTCATGGCATAGTGATTTCCCCATTCGTTTTGCTTTCTGTTTACCTGAACTTGCTTTAACTATTAAACTGTCTACAAGACAAATACTAGCATGGCCTCAGGCCCTGTTGCCATTTAATGCTTGAAATGAAAGAAACAGGAAACAGGAAATAGGAAACGAAGCTTCTGGCTTCTACCCTCTTTCCCCAGGTCAAATGAAAGAGACAACCAGGAGGAAAACCATGTTGACTTCTAGGCCCAGACGAAAAGCATGCCTTCACTGATTCCAGGCTCAGTCGAAAGGAATTCCCTCACTGCTTTCAACCTCCAGTTGAAGAAGACAACAAGGCAGAACCAGAAGGCTTCGCCATAGACTGACTTCCAGGCCAATCGAAGGACAGGACCTCACTGGTGCTAGCCCCAATCGAAAGAGGCCAACAAAATGCAAGTCGAAGGATGCTACTGACTGGGTCGAAGAGCTCTTTTTTTCTTTCTTTTATTTTGTTTTCTTTGCCTTTACATTTTCTTTCCTTTCGATATGGTTGTAATAGTGTAGGTTATTTATTTCCTGCATTTTTATTGCTTTATACAAATGCTAGTAATTAGGCGTGTATGGCAAGATAAAACCAACAAGTAGACAACCCCTAATCAAAGATTAAATGCATGCAAATCAAACACATTATTCACACATGCACCTATAGGGTAATCTCACTTGTTGCCTATCGGAAAATAGTCATGTCCCTCGAGCATTGACATTATAGAAAAGACCCTCGATAAAAGATCGTAGTCCCTCGATGACCCTCGATGTTGCCTTCGGTAAACGATCTAGACCCTAAAACGACATTGCTAAAATGTCCCATATGTTTCCTTCTATGACTATACAAACGTCTCAATGCCCGTCCCTTCACATCCAACGATGGGGCTTCTTACCAAATCAATGGTAAGATAGCCACATCTAAAGGGGGAGGAAAAGCACATTTAAGACCTTTCGAGTAGGTAGATTCGCTCCTAGTTACTCGCTTGCTCACAACAAAAACATTTTTATACACCCACACTCTCACCTTTGAACTATTTTCGAAACAAACACTTTGTAGGCGTTCTTATAGAAACAAGAACCATTACGAAGTTCCATTTTCAAAATACTTTGAAAAACACATCTCACAAACACACTTTTGAACTATTTTTGAAAGAAACACTTTGTATGCGTTCTTATAGAAACGAGAACCATTACGAAGTTCCATTTTCAAAATACTTTCAAAAACCCCACACAAAGCAAAATTTCAAACAAAAGCAAGTGATCTAGCGAGTAACTAAGAGCCCATGGAAAACCATGGATGAAAAGGGTGCTAACACCTTCCCTTTTCATAATATACCCCCCGAACTCAAGAAACAATCTCAAAGGTCTTTCCTGTGCTTTTTCACCTTTCCTTTTGGATAAAAGAAAAGTCGGTGGCGACTCTTGCTAAACCGCAACATTTGCAAACACAAACGCAAAACCCTCAAGTCAGTTCTCCCACCGTATCACAATCCCGATGGACTATGGTCTTCGATGGGGCTTCCAACGCTTTGGGTAACAGAATTGGTGCTGTGATAATATCCCCTGAAGGTTGCCATACTCCTTTCACTGCTAGGTTATGCTTCGATTGTATGAACGACGTGGCTGAGTATGAAGCATGCATTTTGGGTCTGAAGGATGCCATTGATTTAAGGATCAAGCATTTGAATGTGTTTGGGGATTTTTCTCTAGTGATTAGCCAAGTAAAAGGAGATTGGGACACTAAGCACCCTAATCTCATCCTTTACAAGGAGCTTATGCTATCTTTGATTCCCTACTTCGAAGAGATCACCTTTGAACACTTCCCTAGGGAAGAAAATCAGTTAGCCGATGCTTTGACCACAATGCCTTCTATGTTCAAGGTCAAATGGGACAATGAATCTCCTATGATTACAATTGAGAGATTCGATGGAACTACACACTGCAATGAGCTCGACACTGACACAAAAAAGCCATGGTACCATGAAGTGAAGAGATACCTTGAAGCACAAGAGTACCCTGAAGAAGCATCCATCAACGACAAAAAGTTCTTACGAAGATTTTCAGCCAAATTCTTCCTAAGTAATGGAATCTTGTACAAACGCAACCATGATTCTACTCTACTCCGATGTGTGGACAAGAAGGAGGCAGAGGAAATTATGGAAGACATGCATGATGGTCTTTTTGGGACTCACTCTAGCGGACATACTATGGCCAAGAAGATCCTGAGAGCTGGCTACTATTGGTCAACGATGGAGACTGATTGCTATCAACACTCAAGGACTTGCCACAAGTGCCAAATTTATGCTGACAAGGTCCATGTGCCTCCTATACCTCTGAACTTCATGACCGATCCATGGCCATTTGCAATGTGGGGAATTGACATGATTGGAGAGATAAAACCCACTGCTTCCAATGGACATCGCTTCATTTTGGTCACCATCGATTATTTCACCAAATGGGTTGAAGTCGCCCCATTTTCCTTGGTCACCAAGAATGTGGTAGCCATACTCATCAAACATAACCTCATCTACCACTATGGTATCCCCGAAAGGATCATCACCGACAATGGGACCAATCTTATGATTACTGAACTTTGCACTCAATTCAAAATCAAGCATCACAATTCTTCTCCTTATAGACCTAAAATGAATGGCGTAGTGGAAGCGACCAACAAAAACATTAAGAAGATTGTACAAAAGATGGTATTGACCTACAAAGACTGGCATGAGATGTTACCGTTTGCTCTTCACGAATACCGTACTTCAGCTCGGACATCAACTGGGACAACTCATTTTTCTTTAGTATATGGCATTGAAGTTGTTCTGCCAGTGGAAGTTCAGATTCCCTCACTAAGGATTATGAATGAAGCATGCCTAGGCGAAGACGAATGGATTCATATAAGATTGGATCAGTTGAACTTGATCGATGAAAAATGACTGGCTGCTGTTTGTCATGGTCAGATGTACTAAAAACGTATGATCAAGGCTTTCAACAAAAAGATCAAGCCTCGAGTATATCAAGCTAGTGACTTGGTAATAAAGCACATCATTCTTCCACAAGGCGACCCCAGGGGAAAATGGACTCCCACCTACGAAGGGCCATTTGTTGTCAAGAGAGTTTTCTCTGGTGATGCCATGATGTTGACTATCATGGACGGTGAAGAATTCCCACATCCTGTGAATGCGGACATAGTTAAAAAATACTACGCATAAAGGATCTGCTAGGTTGACACACCTAGACAAGATAAGGGCATCCCGGCAAACCAAAAGGTTTGGGCAAAAATTAGGGATATATGCAAAAGATTATACACCCGGCAAGTTGAAAACCCGAAGGGAGACTTGGGGAATAATGGGTATCCTGGTGGGCTGAAAACCAGAAAGGGAAGTCCAGGAAAAAGTTAAGGATTGAAAGCATATGACTATGTCTCACGGGATCACCACTGTCGACTTTATTACCAAGGTTTGAGTTTAAACGGTCCAAGATCAGTCCAATCAACTTCTGTCAACGGCAAGGGGCATTCGAAGACATTGGGGAAATAAGAGAGTTGGAACACAATGAGATCACTTCCATATGGCTATTATTCTTGTTTTCAATTTTGTTTTCCTTTCGACGATTCCCTCTTACTAGGATCACCGTCTATTTGTACAAAAACGCCTATTCATGGGTAAAATATCAATACAAATATACTTTGAAGTGCAAACTTTCTGTTTTTGTTTTAAATGCAAAGATGTCCAATGGCTAAAATTGAACGAAAATATGCATGTGAACATAATTAAAACTATTTGGCACATGTGTCCTGCTAAGCAGTAACAAACATCTCTTTAATGTATATGGAATATCCCCCACAGAGTTATTTCATTAGCATTATCCCCACAAGGCCGGCTACAATAAAAACATTCCCCAACGGAGTTGCCCACAGAGTCTCTTTGCATAGGTTGATCCCTGACCAGAGTCTCAATCTCTTGACAGTTCTCTCCCCCAGCTGAGTCTATCTTCTCCAGCTTGAGTTTTCCTCTTAGACAATTATAAATCAGAGGGCTACAACCCCTGATCCCCAGTGAAATCGCCACAAAATCACTGATATCTCTGAAAGTTACTGTGAAGCCTGGACCCGACCAGATAACGGTTTAACTTCAATAAGTTATTGTGAATCCTGGACCCAACCAGATAAAAGTCAACTTAATTCTTTCAAACAAGTTACTATGAAGCCTGGACCCGACCAGATAATAGTGTAACTTCTCCAAGTACTATGAAGCCTGAACCCGACTAGATAATGGTACAACTTTCAAATACAATGAAGCCTGGACCCGACCAAATAATAGTTAATTTCTTAAGAAACTATGAAGCCTGGACCCGACCAGATAATAGTTTAACTCTTCGAGATATTGAAGAACCTGGACTCAACCAGACAAGGGTTTAACTTCTTTTCCCCAGTAGAGTTTGCCTCTACCCTAGCAAGTTGCTGTGAAGCCTGGACCCGACCAGATATCAGTTCAACTTCATATTTTCAAGCAAGTTATTGTGAAGTATGGATCCGACCAGATATCAATCAACTTTATTCCCTCCGAAATTTGTTGCGAAGCCTAGATTTCGACCAGATAACAACTAATTTCATGTAAGTTGCTGAGAATCCTGTAACCGACCAGATATCAGTTCAACTTCATCTTTTCAAGCAAATTATTGTGAAGCCTGGATCCAACCAGATAACAATTAAATTCATCTACCTCAAAAATCTGCGAAGCTTAGAATCCGACCAGATAACAGTTTAACGTCAGTAAGTTGCTGAGAAGCCTGGACTAGACCAGATATCAGTTCAACTTCGTCTATTCAAGTAAATTGTGAATCCTGGAGTCCGACCAGATAACAACTAGCTACGATCCCCAGCGAGTCACTGTGAAGCCTGAACACGACCAGATAATAATGTAACTTTTCAAAAACTATGAAGCCTGGACCCGACCAAATAGTAGTTGCCACTCCAAGTTATTATGAAGCCTGGAACCCGACCAGATAATAGTTCAACTTCAAGAAATTTTCTGTGAAGCATGGATTTTTACTAGATAACAGTTAATTTAACCTTCCCCTGCAAGTCACTTTGAAGCATGGACCCGACCAGATAGCAGTCAACTTCATTATCCCCAACAAATTGCTGCCAAGCCTAGATTTCGACCAGATAACAACCAGTTTTCTATGCTCTCCAGTCAGGAATGATTCCCCAAGAGAGCATTAAAATCTTTTCCCAAGCAGAGACCAGCACTCTCCACAGAGTCTTCTTAAACAAGCCAGTATTCCCTAGTGGAGTTTTTCCTCAAACAACTGAACAGGAATTCCCAGTGGAAGCATCCTAAAACAAGAAGAGCATACTCTTCATCTCCGACAACAGTTTGGAAGCTCATTTCCCAAGAATCATCAGCATGTTGTCAAGGATTTATTTTCCTAGACAAAGACACGCTGCAATAAACGCATCACATTCATAAACCATAACGCATACATGACAAATGCATACAATCTCATTTATTTTAAGAACATCATTTCACCATGCATACATCTACATGCGACTAATCTTTTTCCTTGCAGGAAAAATCTACAGACAAAGGCATCAATCACTCTAGTTTAAATCAAACAAAAGATTTATCCTGATGCTTTCCCCAGACACTCTGAATGGAATCTCTAAGCCCATTCCCTACACGGTCAACTAACACATTATCGAGTACAAATTTCTGGGCACTCTAGTGTTCAATCATCTTCCACCTTCAAGTCACGAATGGCAGACTCGTCAATATAACTCTTCAGGTTTTAGAAGATTGAACAGGGGCAACTGTTGTACCCCAAAATTTTCCCTCTCATTTCTCAAGGATTTTCTCACAAGATTTCCCATGACATCACGCTTGTAGCACTGATACATTAATTTAGGTCTGGAATTGGCACAGGGGCAAAATGGTCAATTGCATGCTGAAAAATCAAACTTTGACTTTTGGATCAAAATCAAGTTCCAAGAATCATATTTCATCAAGACATGTTGGAACATGAAGTTTATTTTATTAAGAAAATCAAAAGTCAAATTTTCTTTGGAAAATTCAAAATTCTAAATACTTGAAAAATTTTCTAAGTGTTTAGGAAAGATGATAAATTCAGAACTTCTGGCCAGATTTTCACCATGATACAAGTTGATTTTGGAAGAACTTCTGACATAAGAGTCGTAGATCTCAATGAGATCAAAAACATTGCAGAATAGAATTTCTCCTAGAAATGCTGGGATTTCAAGTTATAAATCTTCAAAGACACGTCCATGAAATGGAAGCATTCAGTAAATTCTGGACATTTCCAAGATAGAATTTGGTTAGAACTTCTGGGCCAGTTTCCCCGAAGGTTCAGTCAGAATTTGCAAGAGTAATTCAAAGAAGGTCTGCAAAGCGTGTTACAAGCTTTCCGAAAAGTCTGAGAACTCTTTCAGAACATGATGGAGCAGGAAGATTCAACGATCAGAAGTTGGATGTTTATTATAGGTTACGCTGATGCTGAACTTCTGATCCAGATTAAGCTATGATACTTGATCTCATATTGCAGGATTTCTGGTTTAATAAATCTCATCATCATTTAATGCTCACACCCACTTTTGAGTCTTTATCCAAAGGATTTCCCCACATGTGACATGGAAGTACCATTGTTGTCCTTGAAAATTAAAGTTTTGTACAAGTTTATGCTGGGCCCATGATTTGCTTTTGCTTCTGAGGGTACTTTTCCTTAATACATGCTTACAAATCCAGCTTAGGTGCGGCTAAAAGTTGCTAACCACCTTACTTTGTGCCTTGAACCATACTTGTTTGAACTTGCTTGAAGAACAAGTCAGCGCCTAGTGTATGATGGTTGTACTTTTGACTTCTCCAAACTAATAAATCCTTGCCTATAAATTGAACTTCATCTGCAACTGTAAAGAGGTCGAGAATTTTAAGAAAAGCCTTGAAACGTTGCTGAAATTTCAAAGAATTTAGAACTGAAAAGATGAACAGAAAAACCTGCCAGCTTCTGCTTCTTTTCACGCCAAAACTCTAATTTTCTTGCATATCTCTTGGCCAAATCACCCACTCAGTTTCTAACATACATTTAGAAACAACCCCAACTTCTGTTTACAAACTGCAATTCTATCTCCACCAACTTCCATTTCAAAATCAAAACTTTGCTTCTTGGTTGTTCAAGAATTTTCTAGCCATTCATAGCTCAAGTTAATGATTGTTCCGGCCTTCTGAGCACGTGTGAAAGCTGACCAGAATATCCCAGCAATTAGAAACAGGCTCTAGTTCACAGAACATCCTCCAGCTGCAAGGTAAGCTTCTGCTGACTCTCATCACAGTACTTAGGCATTGATAGGGTTATATGTTTAAAAATACAATGTAGACATCCTGACTCTGATTCTGTACATATTCATAGATTTCATGTATTTCTGCCTAAGTAGAGAGAATTTCAGTTCAGAACTTCTTGAGGAAATTAGGATTTAGAATTAGGATCAGCAAAATACATGCTTGCCTCTGATTTATAATCCTAATATTTTATGTTTCTGAAACCATGATGAAACCTACCATAACTGCTATGTGTGCATTTTCTGTTTTGTTGAGAAATGACTAAGCTGCAGATGTTCTGATTAGCATGGAGAAGGAGAGGAAGTTCATCATCAAAACTTACATTGTGATACATGTTTTTGTCTTTGCTTCTAATACCGGATGTATAGCCACCACAGTGGTAGAGAACGCACGCATAAGACATTAGTGTTAAGGGTCCTGAGTTCTAGCCCCAGAAACACCATTTTTTATGTTCATTTCCTGACATTTGTACCCCATTAGTTGGATCATAATTTCTAGACATTCTCACCCAACAACATTGACACCTCACATACCCATTATTAGAAATTTTGACTTGCCAATGACACTAGAACTTCTAGATTTCCAACTACATCAGAACTTCCAGATTTTCTCAACAACCAGAACTTCTGACCTTCCAGTAACACTAGAACTTCTGGGCAGCCACTTACATCAAAACTTTTAGGATTTTTCCTTATTCCCAGCAACCCATAATTTTAGTGTATCCGGACCCAAAACTTCTGACCTTCCCCTTCCCTGCTAACCTTTTCTTTCTTGCAGCGTATCAGAGTCAGAGTTCCTGCTCCTTACTTATGTTCCCTCTTGCTTCAGTAATGCGCTGATTCTGATTCTTTTCCCTTATTATTTTTTATCATCCTTTTATTTTCAATAATCAAAAGCACTAAAAACATTTTTATATTCAAATACTTTATTTTATTTCTTTTAAAATCAAAAGACAAAAAATATTTTCTTAAAGTAGTTTATTCAACAAAAAAACAAAGCAAGTCTATTTTTACATTTCTTGTATATTATTTCAATATGGTTGTAATAGATAATTAGGACTTTAAATTTCTTGCAATCCCCAATTGTAAATTTGTACACCCCATCCCCCTAATGATTGTAATAGCGTAGAATATTTATTTTCCGTAATTTATCGCTTTCATATAAATGCTAGTAATTAGGATTTGCATGGGAAGATAAAATCAACAAGTAGATAACCCTAATCAAAGATTAAATGCATGCAAATCAAACACACTATTCACACATGCACCCCTTAGGGTAATTTCACTTGTTTCCTTATGAAAAATGGTCATGTTATTCATGTGGGATGTATTAGAAAAAACAATAAAAAATACAAGATCATAGTCCCTCGACGACACTACAAATGTTGTCTTTCAAATGATCTTAGTCCCTCAAGAGAAATGCTAAGATATCTCACAACATTGCTATTATGGATATACGATGACCCATGCATGTCCCTTTACATCCAAAGATAAGGCTTCTCACCAATCAATGGTAAGATAACAATATCAAAGAAAAGGAGAAATGAACAAAAGACTTTTGAGTAGGTAGAAACGTTCTTAGTTGCTTGCTCACTTTCAAAATAAACATCCTTGCTCACTTTCCAAATAAACACTTTCAAAACAAACACACA
Organism: Vicia faba; assembly: GCA_948472305.1. Taxonomy (NCBI): domain Eukaryota; kingdom Viridiplantae; phylum Streptophyta; class Magnoliopsida; order Fabales; family Fabaceae; genus Vicia; species Vicia faba. The sequence continues at coordinate 327,399,579 of OX451736.1, forward strand.
CCAAACACTTTTAAAACATGAAATATTTTCAAAAGTCCAACACTTTGTACACATTCTCGCCGGAACGAGAATCATTACAAAGTTCGCCTAAACGAAGACGCCTTTTCAAAATGCCTTCAAAAACCACAACAAAGCACATTTTCAAATAAAGCACATTTTTAAACAAAGCAAGTAATCTAGTAAGAAACTAAGAGCCTATAGATAACTATGGATGAAAAGGGTGCTAACACCTTCCCTTTTCATAATCTACCCCCCAAACTCAAGAAATAATCTCAAAGGTCTTTGCTGTTTTTTTCCACCTTTCCTTTTGGATAAAAGAAAAGTCGATGGCGACTCTTGCTAACCGCAACAATTGCAATCAAACGCAAAACATCCCAAGTCAGTTCTCCCACAGTATTACAAGTACTATTAATGAAACATATACCTCTGATCAGGCGGTCTCCATTGGATGTCTGTGTTCCAGCTAAAGAAAACACTTTCCCAACGGATCGGTCTTTCTTAGGCTTCTGGAACTGGGCACTGATATGTCCTTCTTCATGGTAGTTAAAACATATTACTTCCTTGTGTTTACATTCAGTTATCTCATGCCTGATTTTTCCACAACGGAAACACCTCTTCACTTCAGTATTACATTCGCTACTCCAATGACCAGATCTTCCATATTTATAACACACGATACCAACAGGAGTACCTCTCCCACTTGGACTCCTACCATCAGTAGCTTTCTGTTTTCCTTTGTCAGTCAGAGGATTGTAAGGCTTCCCACGATATGGTTGTTGCTTGCATCTCTTCTCAGTGACAATCTTCTAGTAAGCCTCACTATCTTCTTCATAGATCCTGCAACTATTCACCAAATCTGGAAATTTACGGATCCACTAATACCCAATTGCCTTCTTAATTTACGAATGTAGTCCATTTTCAAACTTCACACATTTAAGAATTCAACAGTATCTTTATTGTAATGAGGATAGAAGTTCGCCAAGTATACAAATTTGGAAGCATAATCAGCTACCGATAAATTCTCTTTTTTCAAGTCCAGATATTCGATATCCTTCTTACCACGGATATCCTCTAGGTATTACTTCACTAGGAATTCCCTGCGAAACACAACACAAGTAACATCCTCTCTTGTGCCTTCCAGTCTCTAGCGAGTAGAAACCCACCAGTCATCAGCCTCCCGTGCCAGCATATGCGTACCAAAACACACTCTCTGCGCATCAGAACAGTCCATAACCCGAAATATTCTCTCAATATCCTTGAGCCACTCTTGTGCTTCTTCAAGATCATGCTTCCCTTTAAACGTAGGTGTATGATTCCTCTAGAAATTTTCCAAAGCACGAGCCCCATCGTTTCCATAAGCGTTAGGATGATTCTGCATTGTCTAAGCCAACGCCTGCAACGCATTAGCGAGTACATCATTTCCTCTTCCATCCATTGCTTTGATTCACATCACAACATCAAACAATAGTTAGATGGATAAACATCGATAATATTCCACCGTCACGCTACATTAATGACTCAATAACCTGGCCGGATGGACCGACCTGCTCTGATACCAATTGTAACACCCTAATTCTCCGTTGGTAATTTATATAATAATCAGAGTAAATTAATTTCTAAATAAACATCAATCAAATAAGATGCCACACTTCATCAATCACACATGCTCAAAATTAGGATACACAACACAATGCACATGCTTATAAGTCTTAAACTTTAAATGCATATATTCGCAGCGGAAAAACATCAAATAATTAGTCATCCTATCCTCCAATTGGAGTTATAATTATTATCCTTCACACATCAGCATAATCATAAGACAATTCAAATAATGGAGCAATACATGTTCACTCCTAACATAACAAAATGAATCACGCGAAACCCTCAAGTGTTACGTATCAGAGCAGATACGAACTCAATCTATGCAACTAAAGGAACTCCTCAGCTAACCTTCGATTTCTAGCTACTTAGGATTATCTGCACATTATCCACGTGAAGGTAACATTCAAACAGAAAGGGTGAGATATCATAATAATATAAGAGGGAAGCATAATAATAAGCAGGTAAAGATTCAAGCACATAATCAACACATAACATACATCGTAATATAATATAGAATTTCATCAATCTTCACCCATCAGTTTATAAATCCAAATATGATGCAAATTATTGACATTGATGCAATGCATTTAGTACCAACAAGGTAGAACCCTCTTCACAATACTTTAAATTAACGGCAATCAACTTCGCTCGCCAATACCGGCCTTCACTGTATGAATGCATGAGATAATATCATGCAACAGCATAATTCACATTTATTTTTATTACTCATCACAATTTCACCAATACAAGCATTCACCATCATCCTCATCATGTATCGCATATCACACAATCAAAACAATCATCACAAATAACTACAATATAATTCATGACATACAAATCAAAACACACTTACGGATCGGTATCAATATTGATGAAATAATTAACTACTGCATTATAAGTCATTTTTATAAGATAGGAAACTATTTTATCTTTCTAATGGTCCAAACGGCGCGTCAAACGGACACGAGGAAAAAGTTATGAGTTTTAGAAGTTTTCCAAAAAATGCTATCAGTAGCAGTGGTAACCGGTTACCCAGTTATGGTAACCAGTTACCGCAGGACAGTAACATTTTTCTTTTCAAAATTCCTTCGCGTTAACAGGTTATCCACTTATGGTAACCGATTACCACAAGACAGTAGCTATTCATAGTAAATACCTTTGATATGGTAACTGGTTACCATATTTGGATAACTGGTTATCCTGCGATAATAGTGAAAAATTATGTTGTTTCCATGTTACGATCCTCCATGTTTCAACACCCAAAATTCATAATTTTTACATCAAAATTCAGCTTTTTAAGAGGTTAATTATTCATCAACATATTTCTATCAATCCTAACCAATTCATATCATTCAATCACATCAAAACACACCAAAATCATCAAAAACCCATCAACGGGAAAAAACCCAAAAACAATCAATTATGGAGAAATGAAAATATACGACCATGCAACCTAAATTATATCATACCCCATCATTAAACAAACCCTCATAGAGTTAGAATTCCCCCTTATCTTAGAGTTTTGGTTGATTCTTGATTTCTACGGTGAAATCTTTGTCGTAGCTTCCTAGTGCTTTTCTCCTCTTCTACATTCTATGCTTTTGTTCTATTTTACGTAATGACTCTATTTTCCTTCTTCTCATTATAATATAGTCTAATAATAATATAAATATACCAATAAATAATTATTTAATTATTATTATAAAATAATAATTATTATTCTAATAAAATAATAATAATAATAATAGTAATCTATATTATTCTACACATCCCTATGTTTCTACACAATTAGCCAAACACCCCCCATAACCTCCACCTCTATAATTCTAAGGCATCTAATCCCCAACAAGGCATCACACCGCCTCATAAAATTCATCAACTCATATAATTTCACCGCATCATCTTATTATTTAATTAAAAATAATTCTAATTAAATCGAGGTATTACAGCTGGTGGCTCTCTGTCATCATATAATTTTATTAAGAAATTTAATATGTTTTTGATTTTTAAGTAGTTTATGTTTGAGTTTTCTGAAAAAATAAGAAGAAAATGAAGTACTAAAAAATAGAGCAAAATGTGGTAAAAGTGAAGAGTTGTGATAAAAAAAAGCCATTTTCATCATAATTTTCATCATGATGTTTGTCCAATATTTTGATTATATCTAGAGTCTTATAACTCAAAATGAGACACAACATCATGCAAATTAAAGCTAAAAAATAGATCTAGCCATTGAAAAATTTGCGACCATGATGGCCTGCATTGCGGTTGCGATGACTCGCTATTTCCATCACACATTTTTTTCAATTTATAGGAGAAAGAGAGGAGAAAAAGGGATTTCAATTTTGATATTAGGATGTGACGAAAATGAGTATTATAACAAGGATTTTTAGATTTTTGGAGCCATTAGAGACATTATTCTTCATTTATTTCCATCTACACTTTATCTAAACTAATTGTAATGACATGCAATGACCTCTTTCACTATGTTTTTTCATTTATAGGTTGAGCTATCGATAGGTTGCAATACATAGCGGATGGTACAATCAAGACTCGGAAAGAATTGGAAGACAAATTTATGGAGAGGTATTTCTCTAATGCTCAATTTGTAGAGATGAAAATTGAAATTTCAAATTTCAATCAAGGTGAATATGAATCATTATCTTGTGTGTGGAAGAGATTCAAGTTGTTACTCCAACGAGATGTCCAAATCATAATATGAGTGCTATGGAACAAATAACACACTTTATCAGCAGTCTTAAAACTCCAACGAGAATGCTTTTGGATGCCTCAAGTACCACAAAGGAAACCCGTAACTCAAGGAAGCCTTAGCCTATTTCATAAAAGCCATTCAAATAAGTTTTAAACAAGTTAGAAAACTCATGAAGAAATGTTTAAGACCCAAAGGGAGATTGAAAGAGTCATGATACCAGAAACAAAAATACTCAAGCTTCAATACAGAATTTAGAAATGCAAATCAGTCAAGTGTCTTGACAAATGGTAGCATAAGGCAGTTCAAGTGGTGGATTTGGTGGAAATACTATTGACAACTCGAAAAATGAGAGTTGCAAATCCATTGAGTTGAGAAATAAATTAGCATCTTCAAACCTAAAGGTTAGTAATGAGAAGAAAGAATCAGTTAAGGATAAGAAAAAGCTTCCACCCAAACTCATTAATCCAAGTAGATTTATTATTCCGTATTTTATTGGTTCACTTACTATTGGTCATGCTTGTGTGATTTATGAGTGAGAATTAATCTGATGAAAGTTAAATTATGGTGAATCATAACAGAATTAGATGAATTTGACGCTAGCTGGCCATTCTATCACCTATCCATATGAAATTCTTGATGATGTAATAGTTAGAGTAGATGATTTGTTGTTTCCAGCTGACTTTGTAATTCTTGACAAGGGTGAAGATTCTGAAACACCACTATTACTTGGGAGACCATTCTTGGCAACGTGTATAGCTCCCATTGATGTAGAATTTGGTAACTTAATATTAAGATTTAACAAAGAAAAACATTTTCTTCAACGTGTTTGAAGTTATGAGAGATCATAAAGGTAACTGTTGTAGAAACACCTTCTTCACTGAAGGATAAAGTTATTATTAATTGAGTCTAACAGGTTGAAGATGAATCTAATATGGAAGTAGAAGAATGTTTAATTCTACTTCATTAAACACGCGTTAATCATGCAAGGATTAAAATTGAAGAGTTAGGTGGTAACGAGAAAAAAATTCAACCATCAGCTCAAAAAGATCCCAAGTGTAAAGAATTACCGAAACACTTGAAGTATGTCTTTTTGGATGAGAATTTGTTGCAACCAGTCATCAACAATATATCTTTGTTAACTCTAGAAGAATAAAAGTTGTTGCGAGTCTTAAAATATAACAAGAAAGCACTTGGTTGGAGTGTGTCTGATATGTAAATTATTTAGTCACAATTTAAATTTCATGTTATTTCATTTAATCGTGTTTTATTTTGTAGTATGTTATTTTCTAAAAATTTTGCGGTCGCAATGGTCCCGTCATCGGTGCGTTAGTGCTACATCGCGATCACAATGGATCTCATCATTGTCATAATGGAGACTTTCAAAGAGACATTGGGTTTTTGACCTTTGGACTTGGCAGTTATGCATAGCAACTTGATATATGTCATTGTGGAGGCGATGGCTCTGCAACAATGTCTAAAAATTGTAAATTTTGGCATCTTTTCCATACAACACAAGTAGAAACACTTCTTCTATTACTAAAAACTGTCTCTACTTTCATCTCAAAATTTCTTTTCTTTTTTCTAGTGTTATTTTTCTTACTTTAGAAAATGGACCCAAAAAGAAGTTGTGTTTCTATTGAGACAACATCAAATGCAACACCTGCTCGAGAAGCTGTAGTTTTTCCATACTACTGTTTTCTCTCACAAGCCAATGCCGAAAAACACCTCAAGGTGAAGGATTACAAGCTGGTGCATAAGAGAACTTTTTATTGTAACAATTTGGAGGGATCAGAAATGTTAGTGTGGATGCTGGAAGAAAAGGGTGCGATAAAATTCAACAACATAATTCATGAAACAACTCGGTCCACTGGTTTGGAATTTTTCGCCAGTGACACTTATCATACTCCCAATGAGTTCACTCATTTTGGTTCAAGGTAAACATATTAATTATATCCCTTCTTGATTAATTCTCCACTTCATCTACAACCACCAAAATATGTAGCATCCAAAATATAAAGAGTATTAGGATGACCGAGAAAATGTGTGAGTTAATGAAAAATGAATTTTGTTAACCCAAAGTTCAATGGGTTATTGTGAAGGGTGTACCATTAAGAATAATTTATTTTTATTACTTCAACCATATTAGTACACTTGATAAGAAATTCATCAAGAAACCTATGGTTTTGTCGTATTGCCCCTTTGTGGCTTTTAGTAATTATGCGCTTAGGATTTTTTTAATGAATCTTCCCTCAAGGGTTTTAGTGTAATGATTAATGTTGCCCTAATGTGATTTTTCAACCTTTTACCCATGGGGTCATGTTAGCCTATGCTTTTCGACACTACATTGAAACCCACTAAGCAAGGTTATGAGAAATCTTGAGAATAGATCTAGGAGATTAGGATCACTTTCTCCTTTTAGAATCTTGAAAAAAGTTTTTAATGGGTTAGAATTTCGACATTAAAGTATAGTATAAAGTTATGAGTTTGACTCGTCTATCATGTTTTGGGATTTAGTATATTTTCGAGTCCAAATATTAGGAGACCTTGAAACGTTTCGACACTATATTTCTTGTTTGACAGAGGAAACCTTTGACATAAGCAGTTGGAAGAATTAAAATATGGTTTGAAATAGCAAGAGCAATTCAAAATGATTCAAATGGTGAAGACACATGGAGACATGCGAGGATACTGAAGCCTACGTAAGGGAGTATGTTTCGATTTCTGCAATGATAACCATTATCGAGGTTAACATTGTAATAGTATATAAGAATATTCCATTCATGTAACCAGAGTTGCAATTTTAGTTAACTATTCTCTATATAACTTATATATCCAAGTCACAGAAAAATTTATGTGAGAAAATGTATGAAACTGCGTCCTTTTTCTAATTCTTTAAATTCACACAATAACTTAATAAAGTTTATTGTATTATTCTTTAATTTTCTTTTTTCAAAGCAATTTTTCACTACTTCAATTAGAGTCTCGATCCAAATTCTTGACATTCAAACATCAAAGTTCCAAGCACAAACACTTTTTATCATACTATTTTACACAAATTGTCCTTAGGATTTTTTCAAATTTAATCCCTTAAGTGAATTAAAACTTGTGATTTAAATTACTAAAAATCCTAGTAAACAAATTGGACCCATGAAGAACTTGTGGTTAAAATATAATTAACTATTCTCTATATAACCTAAGTATCCAAGTCACAGAGAGAAAAAAGTATGCGAGAAAATATATGAATCTACGTCCTTTCTTCTAATTCTTTAATTTCACACAAAAACTTAATAAATTTTATTGTATTATTCTTTCATTTTCTTTTTCCAAAGTTGTTTTTCAGTACATCAATTAGAGTCTCGATCCAAATTCTTGACATTCAAACATCAAAGTTCCAAGCATAAACACTTTTTATCATACTATTTTTAACAAATTGTCCTTAGGATATTTTCAAGTTTAATCCTTTAAATGAACTAAAACTTGTGATTCAAATTACTAAAAATACTAATAAACAAATTGGACTGATGGGGAACTTGTTGTTAAAATATCATTAAGTATTCTCTATATAACTTAAGCATCCAAGTCACAGAGAGAAAAAAGTATGTGAGAAAATGTATGCATCTGCGTCCTTTCTTTTAATTCTTTAAATTCACACAATAACTTAATAAATTTTATTTTATTATTCTTTCATTTTCTTTTTCCAAAGTTGTTTTGCACTACTTCAATTAGAGTCTCGATCCAAATTCTTGACATTCAAACATCAAAGTTCCAAGCATAAACACTTTTTATCATACTATTTTTCACAAATTGTCCTTGGGATTTTTTCAAGTATAATCCCTTAAGTGAACTAAAACTTGTGCTTCAAATTAGTAAACAAGTTGGACTGATGGAGAACTTGTTGTTAAAATATCATTAACTATTCTCTATATAATTTAAGTATCCAAGTCACAGAGAGAGAAAAGTATGTGAGAAAATGTATGAATCTGCGTCCTTTCTTCCAATTCTTTAAATTCACACAATAACTTAATAAATTTCATTGTATTATTCTTTCATTTTCTTTTCCCAGAGGAGTTTTGCACTACTTCAATTTGAGTCTCGATGCAAATTCTTTACATTCAAACATCAAAGTTTCAAGCACACACTTTTATCATACTATTTTACATAAATTGTTCTTAGGATTTTTTCAAGTTTAATCCCTTACGTGAACTAAAACTTATGATTCAAATTACTAAAAATACTAATAAACAAATTGGACTGATGGAGAACTTGTTGTTAAAATAATCGACCAATGGATTCTCGAATCAACATTCATTGTAGGAAACACAGTATAAATGTGTTGTTCCTATAAAAAAAGAGAAAAGTTTAATCAGATTATGACATTATGAGTTGTAGATTGAAAAGGAGATTCAAAAGAAACTCAAAGTATCTCAGGTTTAATGTTGTTCACTCTGTCCACTTTCGAGTTAATTGGGGATTTTTCTTATTCTTCATTATCTCCGTAATCTATAGTTGCAACAATTTCATTTCTAGTTTTCTTAGGTTTCCTTTATAATTTCCTTTCTGGTTTTCGGTTTCCTTTCTGGTCTTCTTCATTTTCTCCTTGGCTTATCGAAGTTCTGAAGCCTCGATAGAAGCCTTTTTCTTTTTAACATCGCAATAATATGAGGCAACAGTTTTTTCTGCCAAGTTATTTTAATGCTTAGAAGGTATAGGTTGAGTAGAGACCAGGCTTTCGTCACTCTCATCGATGGACTTGATTGCATTACTTTCCTGTTGCACTCATGGTTCAGACTAAATCTTTAATGAGTATTAATTTAATAAAAAATGAATATGAAGAAATAGAGGAAAATCAAAGACTAAGTAAGACATGTGTTTCTTCATTGTTGAGAGTGGCATATGTCATGGCTTTCTTGGATTTCTTTTTACTTGGGGTGGAAGTGTTGGATCTATTTCCACTTTTTGGACTATGGGAAAAGAACAAGAATAAGCAAGAAAGCAAGCAATACCTATTGTTAGAAAAATAGAAAAGGTGTAGAAGGCTTACTTGTTTTTGTCTCTTTTGGATGGTCAAAATACTCACCATAATTGATTGTTCCTATTGTCTTCTTCTTCTACTCTTTTTGAATAAGCAGTATAGCTACAACAATTTTACATAAGTAAATAATGTGGAATGTAGAGGAAAGTTAAAAGGTTCCTAAAAGGCTTGTATCTCATCGATTTATTTTTTTAATTAATTAAAATTATTAGGTTAATCCTCAAAAACTCTTTTCTAACAAAAATCGCCAAAACAATTTCCTTTCCCGTTTTCTTTTATTTTACATTTTTCACATATTTATTATTTTTGCATTTTTTCGAATATTGTAATCGCTTGTGATTTGTAATATATAATTAGGGTTTTACTCTTTTTCCATATTTTATTACTTGTTGTTTACCTCGGGTTTTGGTAAACAACCGCTGATCCTCCAAATGGTTACTTATTTGGTTACTCGCAGGATCGATCAGATTGATCCTAGGACATAGGTTGATTTTGAAGTTTGATTAAATTGGATAAGGCTTTAAATAAAGAGGTTTCAAGTAAATTGCATGAAAGAAAGACTTGGTAAAATAAACAAGGCTTAAAGTAAAAGGTTTCGACAGGAATGTAAAGGAGAAAAACAAGTAAATTTCTGGAAAAGTAAATGACTTTGATTAATAAAAATTGGTGTTTCACACATACATTTCTCAACAATTCTTTCTCACACGCTGGGTACTCGAATCTATATGAGTGACTTTGTATAGAATTGTGAACACACGCGAGAAACTACATGTCTACTACTATTTATACTAAAACATCCCAAGTAACCGTCGGGCAGTTACACTGCTTCAAGATCAATCCACTTGGCACGTTCTCCACGTTCGACGCTCCAGATCCTTGCACGTTTGCACGCAGTAACTGCTGGAAACCGTTTTCCCTCCAAAAGCTCTGAATTTCAAACTGCTCCACCCTGAACCATCGAACACTTTCGTCAAGAGACATCTTCGACGAGAAAACTCCTTCGACGTCGAAGGCAACCAGCCTTCTTCCTTGGAAGAAATCTTCTAAGTACTTTGCCATCTTTCGACGGGCATTTCGACAGACTTAGCCAGTCGAAAACATCCTTCAGCTTTAATGGCTGATATCCACAAAACAAAGGTGTCGAATTTAGGAGCCAACAAATTGCCCCCCAAGAATGCCTTATTTCGACTCTGAAAGAAAAAGGCATTCTTTGAAACGTCATTCGACACCTGTCTTTCCACGCTTAGTCACAAATTAACTTGTGCACTTTTTGTTGTTTTCTACCAACTATTGGCAATCCCAAGAAAACCATCATTGTTCCGTACCTAGGACGTCACTTTCAGTACGGCGTGCAGTACCAAACGTCATTTCAGAATTTGTCATTATGACAATTCCCAAAAACGAGGACGCACGCTGCGTCCCTCTATTTCTGCAGAACGGCTAAAACAACAGGGGGCTGCCACGCGTCCCACTAACTCCTGCAGCATTAAATGGCATTTAATGTCCTCGTTATTGGGGATTTTTCCCCACTACTATAAATAGCAGCAAGTACCCCATTGTGGGACTTTTTACGCCATCTAGCCTTTCAAACTTCTCTGTTTTCATACAAGCTTGTTATCTTTGCAGAAACTCTTCCTCTTTCACTTCGTCTTCAACCTCAACTCTAACAATGGCATCTACTTCCAATGCTCCTGGCGCTACTGTACCATCTGAAAATGCTAAACCCAAGGTTTTCGTCACTGCTCCGGTAGTAAATTCTACAGGCAAACGAAGAGTTCCTGAACCCTCGGATATCGCCGTTCGCGATGCCTACTCACGCCATCTTATGATCCCGATTGGATACTCCAACCAGATCTTTGCAATGTCTGGCCCCATGTATCCAAGTATCTCTGAGGCTTTAAAGATCAAGAGCTATTTCCCGATAGTCGAGAAACTCAAACCAGTCGCATGCGCCAAGAAAGATGCAGAAGACAATGAAGACCCTGCACATGAAAAAATCGACCTCCGCTTCTTCAACAGAGGTGTTAGGGCCTTCAGGTCTTGCCCTAACCTTACCCCAGATTACGTTGCTTGGCTAGTAAAGATGGAGAAGCACCAAACTTCGATCTGGAAGGATATGGGGATCTTCGACCTAGTGATGCTGTCGAAGACAGGTTTGAACTATTCCCCGGAGATGCTGATAGCTTCTCTGCTGTTCTGGGACTACTCCCACTTTACTTTCCATCTCCCCTGTGGGATGCTAACCCCCACACTCTTCGATGTGGCCGCTATTACTGGCCTTCGACCCACCGGGGATTACTTCGATCCGGAGGAGATGTCGGAGGACCAAATTGGCTTCTCTGAGACCAAACCAACATACACCACTTTCATCAACCATTATCATGACAGGTCGACAGATGCTGTGTCGGATGTCGAACACATAGCGTTTCTAGCCTTATGGCTGACTCGCTTTGTATTTTGCTCGAAGTCTCTACAGGTGACCAAAAAGATGGTCACTCTTGCTACTCAACTGCATCATCGCCAAAATATCTGTTTGGCAGAACTGATTCTGGCTAGCCTCTATGATTCGATCAACAATGGGGCAACTCTTCTGAAACATATCGAGGACAGGGCCAGTTTGCTACTTGCTGGGCCTTTTTGGCTGCTCCAACTGTGGCTCAACGCCACTTTCGAATCTTTCTTACCTAAGAAGGTTCAGATAAATGAGCAGGCTCCAGCGATAGCGAACAGACGCGTCGAAGGAACCAGGCTGGCTCTGCTGACACCTATGGAAGATGGACTGGAGTTTCAGCAAACCTTCACCAACTTCGTTCTAATGTTTGCTCGAAGGAAGGAGTTTGTTTCAACTATGGCTCTATTCGCTCGACGGCAGGTAGGCACAGCGTGGTTCACAAGGCCACATCCAAGGGCGTCGAGTGGTCCCAATGTCGACGAACATACAATACTGTGGGAGGCGTTCCTTACACCAAGGATCATGCCTCTTCGATTCAAGAGCTCTAAGACTCATTTGAGTCTGATTGCATACCAACCAAACCTGGTATCTCGCCAGTTTGGTATTATCCAAACCCTACCTTCTCCGATTTTTCAAAGAGAGAAGTCCATGATGTACTTCTGCAATGATTACACCGAAGAAGCGGCCATTAAGCATATCGGAAGATATGCTGGTCGAACAATTCTCTCATTGTTTGACTACCGGCTCAATTTCCTTTGCTCACCATCCTTCGAGGAATGGTGGAAAAGCTATTATGCTGAGTACTTCTTCGACGAGAAGGACTTCATGGATGAGCTGCAGAAGTCTTTTGTCCTTGTGTTGGACAAAATAAAGAAATGTAAGTTCATGCTCTCACATTACTTTTTGTCTTTCTCTTCGACTGCTAGCCTATTAATTTTTCCATTTGCTTTCAGTTGTTCGAAAGCCTGTAGCCAAAAAGGCTACAGAAGGCCAACAGGGAGGGGGCCCTTCAACAAAACCTCCACCGCCGGCGAAGACTACAGCGCCGGCGAAGACCACAAGCAACCAACAGGGGGAAGGCTCTTCGAGGAAGCCTTCTATATCGGTAACCAGATCTTCATTATTTTTTCCTGGCTTTCGATTTTTGACTTTCGATGCAATTATTAAATCGAATTCCCATTGGTTTTCTAGGCACCTTCGCCCAAGAAACGGCCAGCACTGGTGGTCGAATCTGGGAGCGATGAAGAAAGCGATTCTCCTCCTGCCCCCTTAAAAAGGCGAAAGTTGACGAAGGATGCTCCTGTTCCTGCTCCTGCTCCTGAAGGTCGAACTGTCAGAATAAAGGTTGCTGTGAGAAAGCCTAGGCCACCTCCAGTGATCATCGAGGAGCCAACTGAGGAGGAACTAAACATTCTTCTTAACAAGCCTGTCGAAAGTGACAATTCCAGCCCTGGGGCTGAAGCTAATCCACAGGTAATCCCTTAGACCTTTTTATAATTTAGGTATAGATACCCATATTCGATTGTGTCTCTTTCGATCTCTGAAGATTTGTCTTCTTTCCTTTTTCAGGACACTACTGAAAGTTCTCCGCCAAGGACCTCTGAAACGCTGGAATCTGCTGAACTTAGCAGGCCTCAGGAAAAAGGCTTGGGAAATGACGAAGCCCATACTGAGAATGAGGCCAATGCTGAAACAGTAGAAAAACCAGCGGAGGAGCCTCAAACGGAGGAACCACAGCCAGAAGCGGTTCAGGTGGTGGATCTGTCAGAAGAGAATCATGAAGAAAGGGACCAAGGTAATGCTGGCGAAGAAAATCAAGGTGTTGCTGGCGAAGATATCCAAGGTGACACTGGCGAAGGGCACCATGGTGACGCTAGCGAAGAGCACCAAGATGACGCTGGCGAAGGGCACCAGGGTGGTGCTAGCGAAGAACACCAAGGTGACGCTAGCGACGAGCCACAAGTTGATGCTGGTACTGCCCCAGTCCGAGTCGAAGAGCAACAAGTCGAGGCACCTAACACTCAACAACCTCAAACCCAAGATAATGCTGTTGCAAGGGTTACCTCAACGAAGCACAGGTCAAAGGAGGACTTAGAACTCTTGAAACAAACTGACCCTGTTAGCTATCTCAACGCAATCATCGAGAGCAAGAGTTCGTCTGACGCTAGTCAGGAGGTTCCTACCCTGTCGGGGAAGTCCACTGAAACTTCTCCCCTTGATGATGCTTTGGCGAAGGTTAAGGCCCAGTTCTTCAAGAGGGACTTGATGAAGACTTTAGAGGGGGACCCCACTGCTCCATCATGCTTGAAGGATGTCTTGAATGCTGTCGACTTTGAAGCTGTAGCCCCAGAAGTTTCAAGCTTGATCATGGAGTTACACTCTATGATTGATCAAGTCTCAGTAGATTACAGGCGCCAAAGGGGGTTTAACAGTCAGCTTGAGGTGTTGTATGGCAAAAGATCCTCTGCGTGGACTGCTGTTTCGGATACGACTTCTCGAATTGCGGAGTTGTCGAAGCAAAGAGCATCTACGCAGGAAGAAGTCGATGCCATTGATCGAGAGAACGCTTCCTTCCGGGCACAAATCGAAGAAATAGAGGCGAAGATAAACGCCAACACTGCACGCAAGGAGGAACTTCTTTCGACCATCTCAGACACCGAGAGCCAAACTGAGATCAAACAAGGCCTGGAATTCGCTGAGAGGGCCCAAAGCCTCGACGCTCAGATTGCCAAACTAGTGCAGGAAAACGCCTGGTGCAAGAAGAGGTTGGAGCTGCAGCAAGCCAAGTATCTTCGACTCAAGGACTCTCTTCCCTTTTGATTGATTCTCTTTTGTAACCATACTTTGTAATCCATATTCGACAACAATTGCCATCTTGGCTGAAATTTATAAAATTTCCATTTTGGCATTTTTATGGTTAATTTAGTCTTGTTCTTTTATTATTTTATTTTTATCTCTTGAAGTATAGGTTTGTATTTTTTCAAATATTTACCATTTACTCTCAAGAGCCTTTTATCTCCCCTTAACTCTTCGACTTCATAGGCTCCACCAGAAAAAGTTTGGATAACTCTGAAGGGTCCTTCCCATTTGGGTGACCATTTCCCCATGCTTCGATCCCTTCGATCCATGGGAAGAATTACCTTCCAAACTAGTTCTTCAGGCAAAAATACCTTAGGTTTTACCTTTCTATTATAAGAGTCTTCTACTCTTTTCTTCTGAAGCCTGAGTAGGTCGAGAGCGCGTAATCTCTCTTCGTCTAAATCCACCAGTTCGTCTAACATCATGTTCCAATAGATTTCAGAAGGAATATCATAATTCCTCTGAACCCTTGCAGATTGAAGACAAATTTCTGCTGGCAACACTGCATCATGGCCAAAAGTTAGCCTATACGGTGTTGTACCAGTGGCTTCTTTTGGGGACGTTCGACAAGCCCACAGAATCTGGTCTAACGTCTTATGCCAATTCTTTGGTTTCTTCCCAACATGTTTCTTTATCAAGCCAATCACCACTTTGTTAGCTGCTTCGACTTGACCATTCGCCTGTGCGTAATAAGGCGTTGATGTTAGGAGTTTGAAACATGTTTCCTGAGCAAATTCCTGCATCTTTCGACCAGTGAAAACTGACCCTTGATCAGTTGTTATCGTCTCAGGGATTCCATACCTAAAGATAATGTTCTTTTGAATAAATTCAATGACATTTTCTTGGTCTACATTGACTAAAGGGACAGCTTCGATCCACTTAGTAAAATAATCAATGCCTACCAATATGTATTTCTGACTCTTTGATGATGCTGGTCGAATTTCTCCAATGAGATCCAACGCCCATCCTCTAAAGGGCCAAGGCTTCACTATCGAGTGAAGTTCGCTTGCTGGTACATGTTAGATGCCTGTATGAACTTGACACTCTTGACAACCTTTGGCGAACTCAACGCAATCTTTCAGCATAGTGGGCCAATATAGTCCTTGTCGAAACAACAACCATTTCATCTTATGGCCTGCTTGGTGAGCCCCACATGCCCCAGCATGCGTGGTCGAAAGGGCTATGTATGCTTCAGTTTCACTTAAACATTTCAGCAACACCCCTTCAGGCGTCTTCTTGAATAACTCATTACCCATGAGTACATAACTCAACGCCCTGAATTTTGTTTTTCGTTCTGTCGAAGCCCACAAAATCTGGTCTAACGTCTTATGCCAATTCTTTGGTTTCTTCCCAACATGTTTCTTTATCAAGCCAATCACCACTTTGTTAGCTGCTTCGACTTGACCATTCGCCTGTGCATAATAAGGCGTTGATGTTAGGAGTTTGAAACCTGTTTCCTGAGCAAATTCCTGCATCTTTCGACCAGTGAAAACTGACCCTTGATCAGTTGTTATCGTCTCAGGGATTCCATACCTAAAGATAATGTTCTTTTGAATAAATTCAATGACATTTTCTTGGTCTACATTGACTAAAGGGACAGCTTCGATCCACTTAGTAAAATAATCAATGCCTACCAATATGTATTTCTGACTCTTTGATGATGCTGGTCGAATTTCTCCAATGAGATCCAACGCCCATCCTCTAAAGGGCCAAGGCTTCACTATCGAGTGAAGTTCGCTTGCTGGTACATGTTGGATGCCTGTATGAACTTGACACTCTTGACAACCTTTGGCGAACTCAACGCAATCTTTCAGCATAGTGGGCCAATATAGTCCTTGTCGAAACAACAACCATTTCATCTTATGGCCTGCTTGGTGAGCCCCACATGCCCCAGCATGCATGGTCGAAAGGGCTATGTATGCTTCAGTTTCACTTAAACATTTCAGCAACACCCCTTCAGGCGTCTTCTTGAATAACTCATTACCCATGAGTACATAACTCAACGCCCTGAATTTTGTTTTTCGTTCTGTCGAAGCCCACAAAATCTGGTCTAACGTCTTATGCCAATTCTTTGTTCAGTCGAAGTAAGGGTGAAAAGGCCTGAGCTTTCCCACTTAGATTAGATATAAACCTCCTTAAGAAATTTATCTTGCCTAAGAGAGATTGCAATTCCTTCTTATTCGATGGCGCTTTCGCTTCCAGAATTGCCTTCGTCTTGTTCTGGTTGATTTCGATTCCTTTCTTGTGGACAACGAAGCCCAAGAAATCTCCAGATTTCACGCAGAACGCACACTTCAAAGGGTTCATCTTCAGACCATGTTCTCTCATTCTTTCGAATGATTGTCGAAGGTGGTCAATATGATTCTTCCTGGAAATAGATTTTATAACAATATCATCAATATATACTTGCATAAAAGTGTTAATAAAATCATGGAAGATAGTATTCATTGCTCGCTGGTACGTTGCCCCAGCGTTCTTTAGGCCAAAAGGCATCACTACCCATTCGTAAGTGCCTAAGGCCCCAGGGCATCGAAAAGCTGTTTTCGACACATCCTCTTCAGCAATGAAAATTTGATTATATCCTGAATAACCATCGAGCATACTCAGGTATTCATAACCAGCGGCAGAATCGACTAGCATTTCCGCCACAGGCATGGGATATTCATCTTTGGGGGTGGCAGCATTCAAATCTCTGAAATCTATGCACACCCTTAACGTACCATTTTTCTTAATTACTGGCACAATATTTGCAATCCATTCGACATACCTTGTAACACGGATGAATTTGCATTTCAGAAGTCTTTCGACCTCCGTTTTGATCTTCGACAGTATTTCAGGAGCGAAGCGCCTTGGATTTTGCTTGATTGGCTTCTTCCCAGGTTTGATTGGCAACTGAAGTTCTACCAATCTTCTGTCGAGACCAGGCATTTCGTCATAATCCCATGTGTGATCGGTGGATCTGGAACTGACTGTTTAACGCTGGTTCGCGAAATATCGCGGAAGCAAGAGTCGCCACCGTCTTTTATTTTCTCCAAATGGAAAGGACAAAAGCACAGAAAAATTCCTTATAGAGATTGCTCTCGGTTCGGGAGGTAGATTATAGAAAGGGAAGGTGTTAGCACCCTTTCTATCCATGGTTATCCATGGGCTCTTAGATACTTGCTCAATGTGTTTTCAAAATTGTTTGTTTGCTTTTCAATGTGGGTTTAAAAAGTTTCTTTGAAAAATTTCAGTTCGACTCGTACGTCAGAGTGTTTGAAAAATTTGCTTTGAAAGCTTTTGAAAAGTGTCGGTGTGAAAAGAGTTTTGTTTCGTTTTGAGATTAGAGCAAGTATCCTTGAGAACCTACCTACCCTAAGGAATTCGTCTGCGTAGATGTCCTTTAAAGTAGTGCCATCCCACCATTGAGAGGTAGGTAGCACCACCGTTGGAGGTGTTCGGGTCAATGCGAGTTTGTAGGGACATGGTGATCACCAGAGCAATGGGAAGACACCTTAGAAGCTACCCTCATGCCAGGTTCCCGGATCATGAGGACTTACTAAGACATCCTCTACTCGACGATCACCTTTCGAAAGGCAACAGTGAGGCGTACCCTAGGGGTGGTGTGTGCGATTCGTGTGTCGTTTTCATTGATATTTGTCTTGTCATGTTCATTGGTGTTCTACGCTTGATTTTATTTTAAGTCCATACATTCTTTCATGCTTTTGTTAACAGTTAAAAGTTGCGGGAAAAGTAAATCTAAGACTATTACAAATGGCGCGGGTCCACATCGCCAAAATAAACCGGACCCGATTTGACTGAAAGTAAAGAAGCAATAAAATAAAAGTGCGAGAAATAAAGTTACAAGGCTTTGGGACATGTACATAATTATAATAAATGACATAAAATAAATGCGCAAATTAAATAAATTATGAACATGGGCGTTGGACCCTTTTGCAATAAATTAAAATTAATGAAGAATTAACATTAAAATTAAATGTTTTGGTATTTTTGTGTTTTTTAAGATTTAAAAGAAAAAGAATTAATTAAAACAAAAAAATTGGATGTAAACCCTAATTCTAATGTTTTTTAAGTTATTAAGAAAAAGATTGAATTTTTAACCTAATTTAAATCTAAGTTATTTATATACATTTAATTATAAAAAAAATAAAATAAATAAATAAATAATAATATTATGGATAAAAAAAAGGAAAATTTAAAAGGTATAAAAAGTCATTAAACCTAATGCTATATTTTTGGATTTTTAGTTATTAAGAAAGTATTAAAATCTAACCTAAATGCAACCCTAATTAGTTTACAAGTTTAATTATGAAAATTACTAATATTATGGCGAAAAACAAGGAAAATTAAAAGGAATAAAAGTCATTAACCTAATGCTATATTTTTGGATTTTTTTATGGAAGAAAGAATTAAAGTTAAAACCTATTTTACTAAATTTATTTACATGTTAATTATTTACAAGAAAATAAATAAAATAAATATTTTTTATATTTTTATCCTTTTTCTGATTTTTTGATGTTTTTCATATTTTGTAAAAAATGATTATTAAATTAAAACAAGAAGACAAATAAAAATAATAATTAAAAGAGATGAGAAAAATAAAAATATTTGCAAACCAGGGTGGGGGTGTAGTCCCAACTTGTGAGGCTTTGGTTCAGTAAATCAGGCCCTGTAAGCATAGATCCACTGACTTTTGCCAGTTTGTGTGCTAGTGCGTTGACCAATGTTTACCATAGGCCTTGGATCTGAGCCCTTGATCTGCATCTCCTGGACACCTGTGCGCTTGGATCTTGTGGACACACGGTAGTCACCTGTCTAATGATTGCATAAGAACATATTAAAGATGAAAACATAAGGAAAGTGAGGGGACCTGGGATCGAACCCAGGTCCTGAGAGTCATCAGCGTGCGTGTCTGCCAACCAGGCTATTTTGTTACTTTGTATATTAAACAAACAATAAACCTAATAAAAATAAACGAAACGTTAGTGCTTCAAAAACGCGCGCAGTTCAAACGGACCAATGGCTGATGGACACGGAATCATCTTCTTCCTTTTTTCCTGAAACATAAACCTTAAGCAACGGTTTTGCAAACATGGTGTTAGACTGCTTTTGGAAAAAATAGCGATTAGCGCTAGGTAATTCATAAATTGGGCGCGAGGGTCAAGATTTCTTCGTCTTGATGCGCTGAATCCAACCATGGTCATTTGGAGTTCTAATTTTGCCTTGTTATGAAAGCCCCAAATTTCAGTCCTGCAAACCCTAAAAATCGCGCATGGTATTTTCTCATATATAGCACAAAAACGCAATTGGATCACATGGTTAGTTTCAAAACTTGACAAGGAATATGAATATATGATTTAAATGCAGTGAGGATGCCTAGGAATCAAAGTACGATTATGGATTTTTCTTGGTTCAGTTGGAATCCGCTTTACCAATTCTTTGGGTTTGAGTTGTTGTTTGTGATTGGAATCTGATCAGGAGAGTTTGAGGAAGCTATTAGAAAAAGAATCAAGCTTTTTATCCACCTCCAGAGTGCTTTTCAGTTTTGACTTTTATGGCAAAAATTTCAAATTGGTACTAGCCTTTTCTGCGCAGCTGAGAGTGTGTTATGATTAGGGTTTGACTCAGTGCTTATGAGGGAAGAGAATTAGGTCATTAGTTGGCCTTTATCCATGCCCATGAGAGAATTGGTCTTAGGTCTTTTAGCATTAACAAACTTTTCCTTCTTTTAAGCAAGACCAAGACTTGGTGTATAATCTAACCCTAGCATGAGTTTGTGAGCTGGCACATGATATATGGAAGCTATCCCAATTCAAATGACACTATTTCATTGACTTTTGAATTTTATTTGAATTTTTAAAGATTTAAAATGAATTAAATTATCAAAAATTAAATAAAATAGAAAAATCAATATTTGGTCTTGAAATTAATCATGGGACACGTGTGTGGCATGACAAGGCTGAATCAAGTGGAAGAAAGTGGGCCCTTTTGTCAAAAATTGAAGTTTCAAGGATAGTTGACTTTTGCCATTTCACAAAAATTTCCCAACTTCTACAAGGCATAACTTGCTCAATTTTTAAGCTTTTCTCATGTTCTTGGACATTTTGGAAAGGTCTTTGAGTCCTTTAACCAATGCCTTTGGTCCCATGTCATTTTGATTTACCAATCTCAAGTTATGGTCTTTGACTTAAAGTCCCTTTTTGTTGACTTTTGAAAATGACCTATAATGTTGAAATTGATAACTTTTTGTGAGAGCATTTCTTGGACTTGAAGTATGAAGATGAGTTGTAGGAAATGTCTTTCTCTTCAAAATGAGCTTTGGAGGGAATTTTTCTGATAATCCATGTGAAAGTTATGCCCTGGTCAATTTCAGTTGACTTTTTCAGCTGTCCAAATATAGTAACTTTTGCATCTTTGATGATTTCTGAGCCAAATTTTGAGAATCATGATCAAGCATTGATCAAATGATGTTTGTGGCTTCAAAATGATATGTTGACCAAAAATTTGAACTTTTGACTGTCAAATGACCATTTTGCCCCTACAGTTGACTGTAGTGCAATTTAGGGTTTTGACTGTGCAATTTTGAGCTGAATGCCTTGAAACTTGATATGAGGATACTTGACCATCTTTGTAGGCATGTGAGACTTGATTGGGCTTTTGAACACTCCATTTTCTTGATCAGCACACAAACCCTAGTTTTGACTGTATGGAGGCCTTTGCACTGTGCAACTCTTGGGGAATTTTGTAGCTTGACTTGGCAGTTTATTGGAGAATATGGGAGGGCAAATTTTGGGGTACAACAGTTGCCCCTGTTCAATCTTCTTAGACCTGAGGATGCAGATTGGCTGACGTGCCTTTCGTAATCCGAAGGTAGAAGATGATTGGACACTAGAGTGCCCAGAAATTTGCGCTCACATGGTAGCAGTGATGGGGGAATGGGCTTATAGATGCCATTTGGGGGTTGATGAATAGGATGATGGGCTTATAGATGCCATCTGGATGTTGATCGTGTAGGAGATTCTTTAGCGAGAACCTGCATACCTGCAAAAGAAAAATGAGTACCTGACACGTTGCAGGAGCTGATTTCAGATGCTTGATATAGATGTGTCCTGACTGGTTACAGGAGCTGAGTCTGGAGCTTCAAACGGCGATGAATGAACCAGAGATGGTTACTGCCTTAGCATGAATGGTAAGAGAACCTTGAGTGACTTTAACTTCAACAACGCTCGTTGAGAAAATCTTGATGGGAATTACCGTCTTCGCAGTATCGGGAAGAGGACCAAAGGAAATTATAACCTGAAAGCTGGACCTAAAACGGAAGTCTCATGCACCGTCGGAGAGAAAACCAATAGGACATTATAATCTCAAAGGAAAACCTAAAAATGGAAATCTCATGCACCGTCGGAGAGAGAACCAATAGGAAAATAAAATCTGAAAGAAAGACCTAAAATGGAAATCTCATGCACCGTCGGAGAGAGAACCAAAATGGAATTATAATCTTAAAGAAAACCTAAAATGGAAATCTCATGCACCGTCGGAGAGAGAACCAAAATGGAATTATAAAATCTGAAAGAAAGACCTAAAATGGAAATCTCATGCACCGTCGGAGAGAGAACCAAAATGGAATTATAATCTCAAAGAAAAACCTAAAATGGAAATCTCATGCACCGTCGGAGAGAGAACCAATAGGACATTATAACCTGATAACTTCTACTGAGTCTTCATCAGAAAAATCTGTTGGGAGTCGATTTAGCTGGACTAGAGAGGTTTTTTGATAAGGATGTGATGAAGGAATCTGAGACGATTGCTACTCCGAATATATGATGAAGGAATCTGGGACGACTACTACCTCAGCAGGACGATGAAGGAATCTGGGACGATTACTACCTCAGCAGGACGATGAAGGAATCTGGGATGATTACTACCTCAGCAGAATGATGAAGGAATCTGGGACGATTACTACCTCAGAAGAATGATGAAGGAATCTGGGACGATTACTACCTCAGCAGGATGATGAAGGAATCTGGGACGATTACTACTCCAAATATATGATGAAGGAATCTGGGACGATTACTACCTCAGCAGGATGATGAAGGAATCTGGGACGATTACTACCTCAGCAGGATGATGAAGGAATCTGGGACGATTACTACCTCAGATATATGATGAAGGAATCAGGAGCGATTACTACCTCAGAGGGATGATGAAGGAATCTGGAACGATTACTACCTCAGATATATGATGAAGGAATCTTGGACGATTACTACCTCAGCGGGGCTATGAAGGAATCAGGAGCGATTACTACCTCAGCAGGGCGATGAAGGAATCAGGAGCGATTACTACCTCAGCAGGGCGATGAAGGAATCAGGAGCGATTACTACCTCAGCAGGGCGATAAAGGAATCAGGAGCGATTACTACCTCAACGGGTGATGAAGGAATCTGGGACGATTACTACCTCAGCAGAATGATGAAGGAATCTGGGACGATTACTACCTCAGCGGGTGATGAAGGAATCTGGGACGATTACTACCTCAACGGGTGATGAAGGAATCTGGGACGATTACTACCTCAACGGGTGATGAAGGAATCTGGGACGATTACTACCTCAGCGGGATGATGAAGGAATCTGGGACGATTACTACCTCAACGGGTGATGAAGGAATCTGGGACGATTACTACCTCAGCAGAATGATGAAGGAATCTGGGACGATTACTACCTCAGCGGGATGATGAAGGAATCTGGGACGATTACTACCTCAACGGGCGATGAAGGAATCTGGGACGATTACTACCTCAGCGGGATGATGAAGGAATCTGGGACGATTACTACCTCAACGGGTGATGAAGGAATCTGGGACGATTACTACCTCAGCAGAATGATGAAGGAATCTGGGACGATTACTACCTCAGCGGGATGATGAAGGAATCTGGGACGATTACTACCTCAATGGGTGATGAAGGAATCTGGGACGATTACTACCTCAACGGGTAAATACTTTTATCTGTTGATCGTTCTTTCCTGAAAAGTAACGAGTTAGTTGTATGCAAGGTCATAATGTATGTCATGCGAGATGTGATAAGTGAGATTGTGTGTTCGTGATGCGTATATGCATGCTATAATGATGTATGTGACGTTTTATGAATGTGTTTTTCGTCTAGGAAAGTAAATCCTTGACGGGTGCCGGGAAGTCATATCCTGGGCTGATGTTGAAGAATAGATTTTGCTTCCGCTGGGGACGATAACTGCAAGAATACCGGTAGGAGAAGATGACTCCGTTGCGGAATAAACTTGGCAAATGGAAGGATCTGCGGGGAGAAAAGATACTCTAGCGACCATGCTGGGAAGCAATACTCTGTGGGAAGAGGGATGCCTTGCTGAGTGTTGATAGTAACTTGCTGAGGATGTCTTGTTGTTGGAAGTGTGAATAGACTTCGCTGGGGATAGAAGACTTCGTCGAGGACGCTCTTTCCGTGGCTTTTGGCTGAGGATAACCCAGTTATATCCTGTTAAGGAAATAACTCTTTAAATCAAGCCGGACGGCGCGTTCGTGCCCTGCTAGGGGATGAGCTTCCAGAATCTACTGGGGGTACGCCTATTGCTTGGGGAGATAGATTCTGACCTTCCTGGGGAAGCTTTGAACTGCGTTGGCTATGTTCTTCAACGGAGCTTACCCTGATTCCTTGGAGGACAGAACAATCAGATTGCTTAGACCATTCTTTATTGCCCCTGTTTCTATGGGGGAGGCACTTGTGGGGTGCTGATAGTTGTTGAGGGTCAAACCTTCTTCTGGTAGGCAGATGATAAGATGACGGGACATAGTCGTGCGCTTTTGATCCCTAACTTTTGCCTGGACCGCCCTTTCGGGTTTTCAGTCCACCGGGATACCCATTTTTACCCAAGCCGCCTTTTCAGGTTTTCGACTTGCCGGGTGTACAGATTTTTCATTTCATCCCTCATTTTGCCCGAACCCTTTTGGTTCGCCGGGAAGCCCTTATTTTTGCCTAGGTATGTCAACCTAGCGGGCCTTTGATTGTGCGTAGTATTTTTTCGACTATGTCCATGTTCTCAGAATGTAGGAAGTTGCCCCTGTTAGAAGTGTTTTGTCATGCCACCAGAAGGTGTTTGATCAGGCCAGATTCGTTATTGAAATGCCCCAAGTGACTCAAGCGGAGATTTGCCCCAGGCTATTTGGCCTTTGAGAGATTCTCCGAATCTTGACTGAACTGCCCCAGATGATTGGACCATGATCATGTTGTGCCCCTTGATTGGAAGTGCTTTTGTTCACTGGTATTCATCGTGCGAATTTCCCTGCTGTTCAAACAAAAAGTCATATGCAAACAATGTTATGTCCAAAATGCAAAGCTGATGTCTGTCTTGACGATTTTGAAAATGCATTCTTTTTCATAAAACAAATTAATGTTTGTAAAACGTGATGTCAACTCCATATTTTACCGTAGGCCTTAAGGAGTCGGGATACCTTTCGTAACAGTATGCTTTCGAACTAACCCATGCTTCAGCTAGGACTTTTGAGGGTTATAGCGTGGCCTGGTTCACGGTTTAAGAAACAAAGGATAAAGGCTCAAATCTTATTTGTACCCACCCGCTCTTCGTGATGTTCTTCAAACCTAAACTCAGTTGATCATGCGTTAGACCTTGTTTGAGTCTTCATTCTGATTTTCCGGTGATGGTTCAGTCATTGATGATTTATTCTGAATAGGCAGTCATCATTTTTTGTCGAGGGTTTGTAGAACCTCTTTCTTGATTTCGTTATCCCAATCTTTTTTTTTTGCCTGAACTGTTTCCTTTTTTTTTTTGAATTACAGTCAGCGGGATGCCCCAGTTTTGTAAGTCTCCTTCATAGGTTTTGACTTAATGGGCTTTTATTTTGAGAGATGATGACTGCCTGTCTTTATGATTATTCGGAACCATCACTGTCTTTTGTATTGGAAGGACTCTTTTGATGCCATTCATTGTGCACCTAGATCAACTGAGAGAACTACCCTGCCCCAGGTTATGATTAAGGGTTTAATTTTCGAAAAGAAAAAACTCCTACTTCTTTGGCTCAAAGGGGTTGACGAGGGATTATCTGCCTTATAACTCCACTGTTTAGGATTTGAAACAATGCATGTACCTCATCAGCGGGGTCTGTTCAAAAGCATACTGTAGATTGTGGTATCGTTTTCGTCATCCTCCCTCAAGAGGCTTAGAATTAATGAGAGTTGACATCAGAAAAAAATATGAAAACAGTTTGCATATAGTGAATGCGAATATATTGATTCAAAATAGACATAAGCGATGCATTAATGTGATAACAATGTTTAACATGAATAAATGTTTGAACAAAAGAAAATTGCAACTTGAACATTCGAATGAACAAAACTTTCTCAATCCTAGCCATGCTTCGGCAAGGGAGCAGTGATCACGTGGGGAATCTTAGGTACTTTAAACTGAATCTCTCCAGCGTCGATCATGTCTTGGATCTTGTTTTTGAGAGGCCAGCAGTTGTCCGTAGTATGCCCCGGGCTATCAGAATGATATGCGCACCTATCATTGGGATGATAGTTAGGAGCAGAAGTATTTGGATTCCGGAGAGGAGCCTTTAAAGTGATCAGCCCTGCCTTCAACATTTGTTGTAGTGCTTGATCCAGCGACATGTTGATCTTGGTGAACTGCCTTTTAGGCTTGTCTGGTTGACGCTGGTGAGATTGATGCTGAATTGGTGACACTGAAGCCATTTGAGGAGCTCTTCCCTTATCTCCTTGTCTCAAAGGTGGTTGAACAATGACTGGCTCTTTACCCTTAGACGTTTGCCCCAGTTGGGTACCCTGAAGCAGTTGGTTGGCAAGAAACCGGAGCTCATCTTGTCTTTGCGCTAGACCTTGAATGGCATTCCTCTGCCCCAGCATTTGAGCTTTCATAGCATCCATCTCAGATTGTAGGTGTTTCAGCCTTTCATCCTCAGCACTGTTCCTGGAAAAAGTCTCCATGAGAAGTGTCCTTAGCTCCTCCTGCCCCTTGGATAGATTTAGGAGGATATCCCCGAACCGAGTCTCTTGAGCAAGAAGATCCTGGTTATGTGGTTGGAAGGCCATTGCTGAAATAAACAGCGAGGAAGGTAAGTGACCTGCAACAAAGATACCTGTTATGTAATGATGAGTATGATATGCATGCGATGATTTCAAGGACCTCGCGGGGTAAACAGAGAAACTTGTTAGAGTTGGAAGCTGGCAACTTGGTTGAAGGTACTTCATGTGGTTGAGAGTCCTTCTTCCGGGGTCAAAGGCTCACCATATCCAGTGGGTCATAGCCCCTGACTTTAGTCATCATGTCTGGTTTTGATTGCCAAATAACCTTGGTTAAGGGAACCTTCTTCAAGAGTCAGAGCTCACCATATCGAGTGGGTCATAGCCCCTGACAACTTTGTCTAGAGGAAAATAAATCCTCTTTGCCCCTTGCTGGGATAATTGCTTCACCATGACCTGCATCACAAGCCCTTGAGGTCCTTGAAATAGGTTAGGACGTATGCAATGGTATGATGTCATGATGCATGGGGTAATGTGAATAAACCCTGTTATGAGCCCTTATTAAGGACTACAAACCAAAACCTGCAAGACATTCGGTAAACTTTGTTATGAGTCCTAATTAAGGACTATAAACAAAACCTGCAAGAACTCAAGGGTTAGATAACGAGCATGCAATAGTCAAGTACGAAGGCACACAAGTCACACAAAAGAACCCTTAGAGTTTAGGCCAGCATGGGGTCTGGGTAGTACCCTCTTGAAGTTGGTGGGTTCAACCTGTCCTAATCAAAGTAACCGGGTTCTAAGGTTCCCAATATCACGGGATTGCTTTCATTGTTCATCGTTTCGATTTAGCCACTGAACTGGCGACCGAAATATTCCAGGAAAGCAACCCTCAACTGAGTGTAGTATCGAGTATCAACCAACCTCGGACTGCACCAAAGTCAGTTATCTCACTACCCTAAAGAGGCCAAGATTGTTCAATTAAGGTTCCTAAGGTCTGTTGATGCTTCACGACACCACGCGGAGGCCCCGTACTCTCCTTGACTGAACTCAAGGGTTACCGGTACACACCAAAGTGCCACATCAACGTAGCAGACTGTTTCAACCATGTCGGTATACCCCGCACAGTTCCCTCACAGCCTTGTTGCTACTTT
Source organism: Vicia faba (assembly GCA_948472305.1). Lineage (NCBI taxonomy): Eukaryota > Viridiplantae > Streptophyta > Magnoliopsida > Fabales > Fabaceae > Vicia > Vicia faba. Next base: position 327,427,413 of record OX451736.1, read on the forward strand.
CTAAGAAAGGTATCCCCCAGATCCGGGTTAGGATCTATAGAACTCCCAAGCAACCCACAATAATAAAGCAAGCAAAGAAGACAATTGAAAACATAGTTATGAGCTAGCCCTAAGGTACACCTCACTTTAAGTTATTCCCCAGCAGAGTCGCCAGTTCTGTGATCGGTGGATCTGGAACTGACTGTTTAACGCTGGTTCGCGAAATGTCGCGGAAGCAAGAGTCGCCACCGTCTTTTATTTTCTCCAAATGGAAAGGACAAAAGCACAGAAAAATTCCTTATAGAGATTGCTCTCGGTTCGGGAGGTAGATTATAGAAAGGGAAGGTGTTAGCACCCTTTCTATCCATGGTTATCCATGGGCTCTTAGATACTTGCTCAATGTGTTTTCAAAATTGTTTGTTTGCTTTTCAATGTGGGTTTAAAAAGTTTCTTTGAAAAATTTCAGTTCGACTCGTACGTCAGAGTGTTTGAAAAATTTGCTTTGAAAGCTTTTGAAAAGTGTCGGTGTGAAAAGAGTTTTGTTTCGTTTTGAGATTAGAGCAAGTATCCTTGAGAACCTACCTACCCTAAGGAATTCGTCTGCGTAGATGTCCTTTAAAGTAGTGCCATCCCACCATTGAGAGGTAGGTAGCACCACCGTTGGAGGTGTTCGGGTCAATGCGAGTTTGTAGGGACATGGTGATCACCAGAGCAATGGGAAGACACCTTAGAAGCTACCCTCATGCCAGGTTCCCGGATCATGAGGACTTACTAAGACATCCTCTACTCGACGATCACCTTTCGAAAGGCAACAGTGAGGCGTACCCTAGGGGTGGTGTGTGCGATTCGTGTGTCGTTTTCATTGATATTTGTCTTGTCATGTTCATTGGTGTTCTACGCTTGATTTTATTTTAAGTCCATACATTCTTTCATGCTTTTGTTAACAGTTAAAAGTTGCGGGAAAAGTAAATCTAAGACTATTACAAATGGCGCGGGTCCACATCGCCAAAATAAACCGGACCCGATTTGACTGAAAGTAAAGAAGCAATAAAATAAAAGTGCGAGAAATAAAGTTACAAGGCTTTGGGACATGTACATAATTATAATAAATGACATAAAATAAATGCGCAAATTAAATAAATTATGAACATGGGCGTTGGACCCTTTTGCAATAAATTAAAATTAATGAAGAATTAACATTAAAATTAAATGTTTTGGTATTTTTGTGTTTTTTAAGATTTAAAAGAAAAAGAATTAATTAAAACAAAAAAATTGGATGTAAACCCTAATTCTAATGTTTTTTAAGTTATTAAGAAAAAGATTGAATTTTTAACCTAATTTAAATCTAAGTTATTTATATACATTTAATTATAAAAAAAATAAAATAAATAAATAAATAATAATATTATGGATAAAAAAAAGGAAAATTTAAAAGGTATAAAAAGTCATTAAACCTAATGCTATATTTTTGGATTTTTAGTTATTAAGAAAGTATTAAAATCTAACCTAAATGCAACCCTAATTAGTTTACAAGTTTAATTATGAAAATTACTAATATTATGGCGAAAAACAAGGAAAATTAAAAGGAATAAAAGTCATTAACCTAATGCTATATTTTTGGATTTTTTTATGGAAGAAAGAATTAAAGTTAAAACCTATTTTACTAAATTTATTTACATGTTAATTATTTACAAGAAAATAAATAAAATAAATATTTTTTATATTTTTATCCTTTTTCTGATTTTTTGATGTTTTTCATATTTTGTAAAAAATGATTATTAAATTAAAACAAGAAGACAAATAAAAATAATAATTAAAAGAGATGAGAAAAATAAAAATATTTGCAAACCAGGGTGGGGGTGTAGTCCCAACTTGTGAGGCTTTAGTTCAGTAAATCAGGCCCAATAAGCATAGATCCACTGACTTTTGCCAGTTTGTGTGCTAGTGCGTTGACCAACGTTTACCATAGGCCTTGGATCTGAGCCCTTGATCTGCATCTCCTGGACACCTGTGCGCTTGGATCTTGTGGACACACGGTAGTCACCTGTCTAATGATTGCATAAGAACATATTAAAGATGAAAACATAAGGAAAGTGAGGGGACCTGGGATCGAACCCAGGTCCTGAGAGTCATCAGCGTGCGTGTCTGCCAACCAGGCTATTTTGTTACTTTGTATATTAAACAAACAATAAACCTAATAAAAATAAACGAAACGTTAGTGCTTCAAAAACGCGCGCAGTTCAAACGGACCAATGGCTGATGGACACGGAATCATCTTCTTCCTTTTTTCCTGAAACATAAACCTTAAGCAACGGTTTTGCAAACATGGTGTTAGACTGCTTTTGGAAAAAATAGCGATTAGCGCTAGGTAATTCATAAATTGGGCGCGAGGGTCAAGATTTCTTCGTCTTGATGCGCTGAATCCAACCATGGTCATTTGGAGTTCTAGTTTTGCCTTGTTATGAAAGCCCCAAATTTCAGTCCTGCAAACCCTAAAAATCGCGCATGGTATTTTCTCATATATAGCACAAAAACGCAATTGGATCACATGGTTAGTTTCAAAACTTGACAAGGAATATGAATATATGATTTAAATGCAGTGAGGATGCCTAGGAATCAAAGTACGATTATGGATTTTTCTTGGTTCAGTTGGAATCCGCTTTACCAATTCTTTGGGTTTGAGTTGTTGTTTGTGATTGGAATCTGATCAGGAGAGTTTGAGGAAGCTATTAGAAAAAGAATCAAGCTTTTTATCCACCTCCAGAGTGCTTTTCAGTTTTGACTTTTATGGCAAAAATTTCAAATTGGTACTAGCCTTTTCTGCGCAGCTGAGAGTGTGTTATGATTAGGGTTTGACTCAGTGCTTATGAGGGAAGAGAATTAGGTCATTAGTTGGCCTTTATCCATGCCCATGAGAGAATTGGTCTTAGGTCTTTTAGCATTAACAAACTTTTCCTTCTTTTAAGCAAGACCAAGACTTGGTGTATAATCTAACCCTAGCATGAGTTTGTGAGCTGGCACATGATATATGGAAGCTATCCCAATTCAAATGACACTATTTCATTGACTTTTGAATTTTATTTGAATTTTTAAAGATTTAAAATGAATTAAATTATCAAAAATTAAATAAAATAGAAAAATCAATATTTGGTCTTGAAATTAATCATGGGACACGTGTGTGGCATGACAAGGCTGAATCAAGTGGAAGAAAGTGGGCCCTTTTGTCAAAAATTGAAGTTTCAAGGATAGTTGACTTTTGCCATTTCACAAAAATTTCCCAACTTCTACAAGGCATAACTTGCTCAATTTTTAAGCTTTTCTCATGTTCTTGGACATTTTGGAAAGGTCTTTGAGTCCTTTAACCAATGCCTTTGGTCCCATGTCATTTTGATTTACCAATCTCAAGTTATGGTCTTTGACTTAAAGTCCCTTTTTGTTGACTTTTGAAAATGACCTATAATGTTGAAATTGATAACTTTTTGTGAGAGCATTTCTTGGACTTGAAGTATGAAGATGAGTTGTAGGAAATGTCTTTCTCTTCAAAATGAGCTTTGGAGGGAATTTTTCTGATAATCCATGTGAAAGTTATGCCCTGGTCAATTTCAGTTGACTTTTTCAGCTGTCCAAATATAGTAACTTTTGCATCTTTGATGATTTCTGAGCCAAATTTTGAGAATCATGATCAAGCATTGATCAAATGATGTTTGTGGCTTCAAAATGATATGTTGACCAAAAATTTGAACTTTTGACTGTCAAATGACCATTTTGCCCCTACAGTTGACTGTAGTGCAATTTAGGGTTTTGACTGTGCAATTTTGAGCTGAATGCCTTGAAACTTGATATGAGGATACTTGACCATCTTTGTAGGCATGTGAGACTTGATTGGGCTTTTGAACACTCCATTTTCTTGATCAGCACACAAACCCTAGTTTTGACTGTATGGAGGCCTTTGCACTGTGCAACTCTTGGGGAATTTTGTAGCTTGACTTGGCAGTTTATTGGAGAATATGGGAGGGCAAATTTTGGGGTACAACACCATGCAAAACAGTCTTTAAACTCTTTCAGCAATTGGATTACTTCCAACCTAAGTTCTGGATCAATTTTGGCGCTGATGTAGGTTGGCCTTTTCTCTGATCCTTCGCCTAAGTTAATTTCTTCTAAAGGGTCTTGTGCTAACATTTTAATGTTGTTCGCCAAGGGGTCCTTTTCGAAGCCCAAAGGCTCATCGTCATAGATGGCGTCGAGCCTCTGTTCCTGCATTTCTTCTGGCATGATATCAGGAGGTTTTGGATCGAAATCCTTTCCTGGGCCTACAGCAGATAATTGTTGATCATTGGCCTGTGTGGCCATGTACTTTACTTCGGCTTCGAGAGCCGTTATCATCTTGGTTTCGGCTACATAAGCCGAAATTCGCTTCAAAGATAGTGACTCAGTCATTATCACTGAATTCACTTCCCCAACCTGTTGGTTGGATATCAGTTAACCCACTGAAGTCTATGTGGGACAAGTCTTCTCTGTCCCAATGGAAACCATGCTCAGGATGCAGGTATAGGGAACAAAAAGTGTTTGGCGCTGGCGCCATGTCGAAGTCAGGTGTTGGACATGGCCCTATGTGAGCCAAGTTTTTGTCGAAATCTGCCAAACCCAAGTGATTCACTTCGCCAAGGTAGTAGCTTTGATCTGCCTCTATGTTTTCGACCATCCCATCTGGACGCCATAGCAGCAGCCTTTGGTGCATTGATGAAGGCACAGCGCCAACACCATGAATCCATTCACGGCCTAACAAAAGATTGTAGTTAGGTTTGGCCGATATGACCATGAACATCGTTGGTCGAAGGATAGACCCTACTTTGATATCTAGCTGGATCACTCCCATGGTGGTCCCTATGCCGCCCTCATAGTTCGACAAGACCATGTTGTGAGGCTTAATTTCCTCATCCCTTTTGCCAATTTTCCTTAGCATAGAGTGAGGGATAATATTGATGGTTGCCCCACAATCGACCAATATTTTATTCACAGTAGTTTCTTCGAGTTTAGCCCTTATGAATAAAGGCTTGAGGTGATTTTTCATCGCCTCTGTAGGTGGCTCGAAGAAGCCATTTTGTTCCTCAGTAGTGCCATTGTCCATGACAAAATAGCACACTGGCCTATGTTTGGCCATTTCTTGCTCCACTTCCCAGTCACTTGCTTCGACTTCTACCTGTCGATTGAATTCTCTGGGCAGCACTGAAACGATATTAACCATTATGTCCAAAGTATCATCAGACTCAGCATCGTCCTCGTCTTCGACTTCACTTTGGTTAGGCCAAACTAGCCTGTTGGTTACTGGCTCTCTCTCTAGAGGCTTCCTTTGTTTCCTTTGAGGAACATTCAAACTAGTTTCTGCCTTAGGCTCGTTGGCAGCCTCCCTTTCAGCTTTTCTTCTCCTTTGATATCTCCTCCATTGAGATCGAGACATAGGATTTTTACCTTTGTAGTTGCTGGACACTTGTGCAACCTTAGGTGCAGCAACTTGAGGTTCTTTCTTTTGAGTCAAAGAGGAACCTCTTGGCACATCGAAAGAATGCCATTTCTCCTCACTTGGCCTTTTCCGGCCAGAGGTTTTGTACCAAGTGTCTACTGGCACATTTGTTGGAGGCCTAAAAGTCAATGGCCTCTTGTCTTGGTTAGAACCCCTTCTGGGATCATGTCGAAGGTCAACATTCTCCCTTCTCTTATTCGCTGCTCTTACGCCTTGAATGTGCTCAGCAGCTTTTTTATCAAAGATCGAACTGCATCTTGGACACAGCATCACCTCTGATTTCTTTTTCTGGCATCTTTGTAGAAAATCTGCCAAGTTTTCATTTTCCCGAGGGAAAGCAGTCTTATTAGCTTGTTCTTGCCTCATGGCCTCTTCTGATGCTTTTGGGTCAGAAAGTTCGACCATGTTGATATTCATTGTATCTTTGTTAGCAAGAGTTAGCTGCTTCATTTGTATCTCCAGATTCTCCGTCTGGCCTTGAACGGTGGCCAATTGGGAACTGGGTTTTGATCCAGTTTTTTGTGCTTCAACGGTCTCCGACTTCGGGTTTTCGACCTCTTTCTGGACAGCTTCAATTGTCTTCCTGGATAAATTTCCAGAAAAACTGCCAAAGATTGGCATGTTGATGTGGTCCTTTGAGACTTCGACCATGGTAATTCCTGGCTTCTTCGACTGGATCCTGGTTGCCTCTATCATGTTCACCTCAGAGGGTTCGGCATAGTGGGCTTCAGCCTTCAATGGATTGGAGTCGACAGCCATGGGGGATTTGTCAGCAAACTTTAATCTCCCTTCTTCGATAGCGTCTTGCACAAGATTCCTGAAAAGAAAACATTGAGAAGTTTTATGGCCCAAAAAATTATGATATTTGCAAAAACCTCTCTTCTTTCTTTGATCAAGAGGAGGCACTTTTACCCCTGGGGGTACTATCATTTGGCCATCTTTAACTAGCAAGTCGAATATTTCATCACATTTTGTGATGTCAAAACTATAAGTCTTTTTTGGGAACCTATCGTTGGTCCTTTCTGGACCAATGGGATTTTTCCCATTTGAGGGGACTAACAGTTTGCAAGAGTATGGTGGCCCTTGTTTCAGTTCTGCTAAATCGACTTCTCCTTCTTCGACAGTTAAAGTATCGTCGAAGGATTCTAGATCTTCGTCATCCATCTCAACGTACGCTATCCTCTCTCTCTTGTGAGTTTTCGTCGCCTTTGCTTTTTCAGCTTTGAGGCGTTCTACCTGTCGAACTCTATCGGCCAGTTGGGCCATGTCTCTTAGGTACTGGGTATCTAGCTTCTTCCTAATGGAATAATCTAAACCGCCTGCGGCTATTTCGACCAACTCATGTTCTGGCACTTGTGTAAAACATCTCGCCTTGAGCAACCTAAACCTATTCAGATATTCGTCTATAGGTTCAGTGAAACGTCTCTTCACACTGGCCAGTTCTTTCAGGCTTATCTTGGTTTGCCCCATGTAGAATTGTTCATGGAACAATCTTTCCAACTGGGTCCAATGATGGATCGAATTGGGGGGGAGAGTTGTAAACCAAGTAAAAGCGTTCTTGGTTAAAGAACTTGGGAAGTACTTGATCCTTAGGTTTTCGTTATTCGAAATGTCTCCTGCTTCGATCAAGTATCTCGCCACATGCTCGACAGTAGATTCTGTCGTGTCCCCAGAGAACTTGGTAAATTTGGGGACTTTGCATCTAGGAGGTAAGTCCGTTTGTAATACATATTCTGACAATGGAGATGTAAAGTTGGGCCTTCGAAAGCCCATGTTCATCCCATTCTGAGTCATGATCCTTTCAATCATGGTTGCCAGATTTTTTCCAAACCCATGTTTTGGTATTGGATATGCTGAACCACTTCGTCAGCATTTTGGTTTCTGTTAACTAACCTTACCTCTGGGGTTATTACCCTAGGTTCCTCGACAGGTTGTTCCAATCGTGCCCTAAGGTTTTCTTCGACAGGCTGTTGAGCCTGGTTAATGGTGGTTTCTTCCTCTAAAAATATCCCCTGGTTTCCCCTTATTTGCGCCCTTTGGGGCTGTCGAATAGGTTGGGGTACTCCAAAGAAGTCAGCCAAACGCGTCATTTGCGCTGTTACTTGCTGGTTCGATTGGGTAGTGTTTTGTATTAGAGGGTTTAGCACTGTACTCAAAGTTTGTGTCAGCATTTGCACCATATCATGGTTGCTTTCGTTCATTTGTTGCCTCAAGACTGCTGTCGAGGCATTTGTAAGGCCATGGGCCACTTGGGACGTTCCTCCTAAGAGTTGGGTCCTATTTCTATTCGCCATGCCTACTCCAGAGCCTTGGAGTGGCGAAGAGGCACTCACTAAAGGGTCTGAAAACGTGGACGTAGCATTCGTCAGGCTAGCCAATTCAGAAGTTGGCATACCATAGAGTGGAATGAATCCTGGGGGAACGAAAGACCTTGTGCCTAAATTTCCCCTTGGTGGGGGAGTTCCCAAAGGCATCCTGGGGCCTGTTAACGAAGTTATTGGCCCCGTGGTTGTGACCGATACTGCTGGTGTCGAACCAACATTTGTCGCTTCACTTACGGTCGTACTAACCGTTGCTCCCACATTAGTTTGTGGGATTTCGTTAGTGTTTGGCGGATTCGCCATCTCTTCCCTTCTTCTGGCAGTATTGTTATCGTTAGTGTATATTCTACCACTTCTCAATAACATACAACTCGAAAAGATGAGATTATTTTCAACAATCAACACACGGTCCCACCGGGTGTGCCAATTTGTTTACCTCGGGTTTTGGTAAACAACCGCTGATCCTCCAAATGGTTACTTATTTGGTTACTCGCAGGATCGATCAGATTGATCCTAGGACATAGGTTGATTTTGAAGTTTGATTAAATTGGATAAGGCTTTAAATAAAGAGGTTTCAAGTAAATTTCATGAAAGAAATACTTGGTAAAATAAACAAGGCTTAAAGTAAAAGGTTTCGACAGGAATGTAAAGGAGAAAAACAAGTAAATTTCTGGAAAAGTAAATGACTTTGATTAATAAAAATTGGTGTTTCACACATACATTTCTCAACAATTCTTTCTCACACGCTGGGTACTCGAATCTATATGAGTGACTTTGTATAGAATTGTGAACACACGCGAGAAACTACATGTCTACTACTATTTATACTAAAACATCCCAAGTAACCGTCGGGCAGTTACACTGCTTCAAGATCAATCCACTTGGCACGTTCTCCACGTTCGACGCTCCAGATCCTTGCACGTTTGCACGCAGTAACTGCTGGAAACCGTTTTCCCTCCAAAAGCTCTGAATTTCAAACTGCTCCACCCTGAACCATCGAACACTTTCGTCAAGAGACATCTTCGACGAGAAAACTCCTTCGACGTCGAAGGCAACCAGCCTTCTTCCTTGGAAGAAATCTTCGAAGTACTTTGCCATCTTTCGACGGGCATTTCGACAGACTTAGCCAGTCGAAAACATCCTTCAGCTTTAATGGCTGATATCCACAAAACAAAGGTGTCGAATTTAGGAGCCAACACTTGTATCCCCCCATTCCCGTAGCATTGTAATAGCGTAGGAATCTTTACTTTCTGCCTTTACTTTCCGCATTTATCGCTTTCCTTGTATATGATTGTTAGCTAATAGGATTGTATGACAAGAATAAAAGAGAACGATAGCTAACCTAATACAAGATAAAATAACTGAAACACAAATCACTCCGCACACGCGCACCTCTAGGGTAACCTCCCTTGTTGCCTTCGACAAAAAACAGTCATGTCCCTCGAATGTGGGGACGCTTTAGCATTGTCCCTCAAAACCAAAGATCATAGTCCCTCGATGACCCTTTTGATGTTGCCTTCGGTAAATGATCTAGTCCCTTACGAATTTATAAAGCGCCCCTACGAGTTACTTTTAATGGCTGAGCGATGACCCGCACATGTTCTTTCACATCCAACGATATGGCTTCCTACTAACTAATGGTAGGATAACAATATCTAAAGGAGGAGGAAAATAACGCGAAATACCATGAGTAATGGTAGAACACTTTTAATTGTTTGCTCACAAACAAAACAAATAATTTATCACAAAAACTTTCAGAAATATTTTCAAAACAAAACACTTTGTACGTATTCTCGAGGACAGATTTGAGGATCATTACAAAGTTGCCTTATTGTTGACATTTTCAAAATATTTTCAAATACACAAACACAAAGCATTTTCAAAAGTGAGCTAGCAGTTAAGTGCCTGTAGATAACTACGGATGAAAAGGGTGCTAACACCTTCCTTTTCATAACCTACCCCCCAAACTCAATAAATCTCAAAGTTTTTCCCTGCTCTTTTCACCCTTTCCTTATTGGATAAAAGAAAAGTCGATAGCGACTCTTGCTAGCCGCAACATTTATGATAAAACACAAAACCAAGTCAGTTCTTCCACCATATTACAAAGTTCAAACGTCCAAGGATTTATTAAATGAAAATATGCGGATGAAAAATGACAACCCTAACAAATGGACTGTTGTGCCCCGGGTAAGGCACAAGGTTTAAAGTTATTGTTTAAATTACATAACCAAAAGCTTGAAAGCAAGAAAACAGAAAATGGCATTTACTTCTGACTAAAGGAGATTGGCATAAAGTCTTCATCCTTCCAATTATGGAGCCCAATGCTGGTAGTAGGGAAAATCCAACTGTCTATGTCATAGTCGCTATCAGCGTCTTCCATAATGTTGACTTGATTTTTGTAAACTCCATTGTTGTTGATGCGGAATGGTGGTTTCCCAGAATTAGCACGAGCATGACGGACAGCCCCCTAAGCATCTGAGGTGAAACCCAAACCAAATTTATCGAACTTGTAAGGGATGTTGGGAAGCTGACCCTAAACAGTTACACCACCTTCTTCTACCACAGCCTTAGCGTCTTTCAGAGAATCCATTCTTGGTGGAATCCTTGTAACGTTAGGAATGGTAGGAGTGGCTTTGTCAATAGGGGTTGCCTAAGGAGTAACTTCAATGGTCTGGCAAGGAGTCTCGAAGAATTCATCATCCATATCAACATACTTGATGGAATTCAAATGGATAACCATGTATTCTTCGTTGCAAACTATAACGATTTTTCCCTTTATGGGATACTTCCACTTTTGGTGTAAAGTAGAAGTAATAGTGCTTGCCCCATGAATCCAAGGGCGTCCAAGAAAACAATAATAGGCTAGACGAATGTCCATCACATAGAAAGTAGAGTCGAAGACCTGAGAACCCACTTTGGTTGGAAGATCAACCTCTCCTCTCCATGCACCATACTCTTTGAACCATCAAAAGCTCTTACCAAAATGTCACTGGTTTTTAGCACAATCCTTTCACAGTTAAGTTTGTCTAAAGAAGCTTTTGGCAATACATTCAATGAGGAACCTGTGTCGACCTATACATGGGATAAGGTAGTGCCCATACACTCAATAGAGACATGCAGGGCGTTATTATGGTTCTTTCCCGTGGGAGTTAAGTCAGCGTCAGAAATCCTATCCCATTATCGGTTGTCAGGATAGCAACATAATTTTCGAACTGATCAACATAGATTTTCTATGGTACATGAGAAGATTTCAGGAACTTTACAAGAGTTTGCGCATGGGCTTCAGAGCACAACAACAGAGGCATCATAGATATTTTGGAGGCGGTCTTCCCCAACTGTTCAACGATCTTATAGTCACTCTTTTGAATAATTTTCAGTACTTCTTCCATCTCTTGCTTGGAAGTATCATCAACAGTAACCTCTTTCGACGCCTCACTCTGGGCAGGCTCAATCATATCTTCTTTGCCTCGAGTTTCAATAGTTGATTCAGTGGTAGTGATACAAACTGGTGTAGTAGCATATTTTGGAGAGATCTCTGGGAAGAAAACCCTTCCACTTCTTGTAACTTTACTAGTCCCAGCATTATTGCTAACATTGGGATAAGCAATTTTAGTACTTTTATCTTCGACAGTCAACGGTTCTTGCTTGACACCATGGTAGTAGACATCAGCTCCATAATTCTAAGGGATATCCTTGTCAACTGAATATGGAATTGGCCCAGGCGCGGTAATGATTAGAGGAGAAACCCTAGGTTCGACAGTAATCTTCATAGGACCCTTAGAAGTGATCCTTACAAGAGTACTAGAAATTGTAGACACGTCTTCAAGCTTCAAGTCTTGAAACATACTCTTCACAGAAGGAGTATTCTCAAATAGAATTACACAGTCATCCATCAAATGTTGAACATCTTCTTTCAACAGTTCACAACCATTGGATTGATATGCACAATAGTAGAACCTTTCAATGCAACCAAAAAATAAACCAGCTTGCAACAACTTCTTCTTAACAATCATCAGAGGAGTAGTCAAGTCATTCACAACACGAACATAAGAAACATCATCAATATCATTAATGCCCTTGTTGTGATTAGGCATAGGTGCAGTGATTACATTATGAGTCTCAAGAGGATCAAATTCAATCTCTTTAACGTCAATCATGTCTTGGATCTTATTCTTCAGAGCCCAACAGTTGTTAGTGTCATTTTTGGGACTGTTGGAGTGATATGCTCACCTTGCATTGGGATTGTAACAGGGAGAGGAAGTATTAGGATTCTGAAGAGGGTCCTTCAATGTGAGCAGTTCCTCCTTCAACATGTGTTGCAATGCTTGAGACAACAGCATGTTGATTCTTGTGAACTGTCTCCTGGGTGCATCCTGCCTACATTGATTACTCTGTTGTTTTTGTTGTTGTACTGGCGCGGGATTATTGATTATAAATTCCCCCATATATTGGTTGCAGTTACTCTTACTACAACACTTATGGTTGTACATATAATTGAACTCTTTCTTACCATTATAATGCTTCTTGACAGTATTTGAAGATGTAGCCACCTGGATTTTACCGCTTCTGATTACGTTCTCCTATTAATATCAGTTCAATGAAATTGGCTGAAGAAATTCCATGTAGGTGATTATAGAAAGGACCTGTTAGTGTGCTCATGAACATGTTAACCAATTCCCTATCAGCCAAAGGAGGTTGAACTCTGCCTGCAAGATCTCTCCGTTTCTGTGCATAATCTTTAAAACCTTTCTCAGAACCTATGGACACACTTGTTGCACCCCTAAAATATATCCTCTTGATTTAGGCTTATGTTGTATCATAATTATCATATTGTATTACATTCATTTCTTTGTGATGGGATCAAAGTGTTTTGACTATCAAGTTCTCCTCAAGTTATTCAAGAAGAGCCTCATACCTCAATCACTGGATATTTCAAGCCCCATTGATCTCTCATGGCCCAAGACATTTCATTTGTCTCATTGGTTCATCAAGAGGTGAAATATTGCAAAGATTTGAGGAGGAATCCATTTGTCTCCTTCATTTGATGAATTTAGGGTTTTGACTTATTGTGATACTTGGATTTTTGTCTAAGTTATTTTCTTGAGGTATCATCTTCTTATCATTTGATGTATCTTTGTTCAAAGAGTTGCTCAAGAAGTCCAGAGGAATCATGGTTTTGAAGCTTGATCATCATTTCCTAGCACAAAGGGCTAAAATTAGGGCTATGATTTTAATCAGGGGTTCTCTAAATTTTTGACCCAAATTTGATTCTTTGCTTATCCACATGTTAATAATCACCTATGATTAGAGGATTGATCATCAATTTTGTTTGAAATTGGTCTAATTGATCAAAAGTGGTAAAATAGTCGTTTTGACTAAAGTCAACCAAAGTCAAAGTTTACTAGGTGGACTTTTGGTCAACTACTAATTCAAGGATCCCATTTTCATATGTCATGGTCAATTTTGTCATAAAACCAAGATATATGGTTGATTTGAAGATAACTTGTCGAAGAAGTTACTTGATTATTTGAAAATCTCCTTAGTGTCCATAATACTGAACCTTCACCATTTATAACTTGCTCATTTTTTTATTCAAATGGAGAAAATGATACATGCTTAGAAAGCTTGGATGAAATTCTATAACTTTATCAATTTGTGTCCAAGTCCCAATTGTGAATTATTTATGAGATATAGAGCTTGGAATTTTAGGGTACCAAGATGTCACATTGCTAGCATGTTGCATGCCAGGTCAGTACTTTTATCAAGCACTTGGTGTGCCCATATTCATCACTGATTTCCTTGAGATTTAAGCCTCAATTTGAAAACTGGAAATAAGGGATTTCTAATTATACATATGAGCTTCATGTTGTCTTTTGAATCACATCATTTGCATCATTTTTGAGTGAGATATGGAGGTTTGAACTTTGGTCCTTAAAATTGTTAACTTGCATGCATGAGTGTGAATGATCAGCACACGCGTAGGCCTGCCTGTGTTAATTTTCTCAAAACTTCATGTCAATTTTCAATCAATTTACAGGCATAATTTTTGAATTCCATCAACTACAATGTTGTTCCTTGTCATGCTAGCTGTCAAAAGGCCCAAAGATTGAGAAAAACACACGAGTAAAATTGTGATTAAAAGCTGAGTAATGTGCATGACAAGCAAGGCAAGACATAATTTGAGTATTGGGAATATTGTTGAAATCTGCTGCATGAGTGTTATTGTATACTCTATGCACGTTACACACATCAATATCTTGCCTATATTTCTTTCCAAAATATCCAAACAAGTAAAAACTTTCATTCATGCACACATACTATCTTTCATACCATTTTAAGAAAGGTTCTTAAGTGAGAAAGATTGCATCATCACTTGCCAGCAAGCCTATCTCATTATTTTTGTTCTAAAACGACTCCAAAATCACAGCTTATGCTCATGAAATGTAGCCCATATCATACCCATTTTCACATACTACTTGACAACTTTCCATTTTAAAAAAACAACTTCCTATGCACTCTTCCTGGCTCTATATAAGAGACCCCATCTCTCTTTCATTCACACGCTTTTACTACTGCTCACATACAACAAAAATTCTAGAAAGAGAGAGAGAGATGGAGAGTATATCTGAGAGTTATTCTACTTTCTTCGAGAAAGCTTCCTCTGTTTCTCTTCAAGCTCTATTCATTTTTCTTCCACTGAATCATTCCTGAATCTTCAAGCCACGCACCTCTGGATTTCTAGCTTTTTATTTGAGCTCAAGCATTTGAAGATTTTCTTCGCAAGGTGAGAATTTTATAACCTTCACCTTATGCTTGCATCCTTGATTTTATTAGTTATGTGATGTTACATTCATTTTCATTGAGTCATTAGCTGGCCAAACCTTATGTTTGAAGTATAAATCGTGTGAATCTGTGTTGAAATCATGTTCTGCAAATTTTCTGTAAAGTGATAAATCTGTGAATTGATGTTTGATTTTCTCCATGATTTAGCATTTGTTTGATGATGTTCTTGGTACCAGTTTGTAGATCTCCATGAGATATACACTTTTGTGTTTATACTTTTGAATTTCGTTGAAACTTGAGCAAGATAAAAGGTCCTGAATATCGTTCGTTGGAACTGAAGCATGTGATGTTAGGGTTCCTTTACAAGGATGATTATGTATGAAGTCTCATATTCTACTTGGTTACTCTTAAGTCTCATATTGAGATAACCTATCATATAAGTCACACATTCCATGATCCTCAAATCATGCATTCTTTGTTTAAATCTATACTTGGTCAATGTAAAAAAAAAATTGTTTGCCTCTTTTCAACACTTCCCTTTTGTATGATTCATATGTGACTTTTCTTGCATGAATTATGATTTTTGAATATGATTTCTAGATATTGGTATGCTACTGACTTTCATGATAAGATACTTCCCTAATTATGTTCATCCTTCATCCATCCTTTCCTTGCACTTCTTTCACTCTTAGGGTGTAGTTTAGGGTTGATTTTTGACCTAGTTTTATGTTTGTGCTTAGGATTACTCTAGTAGGTTTTTTTTTGGGGATTCCATAGGTTTTAGGACACACTAAACTTACACGTTTACTTCTGATTTCATCTTCACTTGACTTTTATTCCCTTGAGCACTTGACCACATACTTGTGCACACTTCACTACACCATTTTGTCGGATACTAGTTCGATTGCTATGGAGTTTGCACCATGTTCTAAAATGACTAATTGAGTTCATTCTTAGCCATGATAAATGATAAGTGTATGGAATGTCTAAGTTCACATTTTATCTTCTTCATCTTACCTTGTTAAAACTAATTGTTTTGTTAAGTTGTGCAAGGTACTTCATGAGCTTTCATTGCTTTGTGTTCCACTCTATTTGTGGGATACAACTTCGCTTTTGAGGCAATCTATATTGTTTCACACACACACACACACACACACACACACACACACACACACACACACACACACACACACACACACACACACACACACACACACACACACACACACACACACACACACACACACACACACACACACACACACACACACACACACACACACACACACACACACACACACACACACACACACACACACACACACACACACACACACACACACACACACACACACACACACACACACACACACACACACACACACACACACACATATATATATATATATATATATATATATATATATATATATATATATATATATATATATATATATATATATATATTGTATTGTCTTGCAGGATGTTTATATGGTTGTCTTCCACATACCACTTGTGATTTATTTTCACATTGAGGCCTTGATGCTTATGTCTGATGACACGACTTCTGAATTGTTTCTTTATTGATGCTAGCTTGTTTGAAGATCTCTGGGTTTCTTTATTGTTTAGTTGCTTATTTGTGGATTTATATTCGTTTGGTACTTTCTCATCCGATTTACTATTCCCTCATTTTAATGCTTACTTAGGATTGGGAGTCCGTGCAACTTGGCAGGAAATTCTTGAAGTCCTCACTAGGAGGCCATGTTTTTGTTTGTTTATTGTTTGTGCTTGCATAGTGGGATGATGGTTTTAGGTCCTTTTTTATGGAAACCATTCCTAAGTCCTCATGAGTAGGAAAGTGGAGAAGGTTAGTGACCAACCCCTGTAGTCCTTCGTTCGTGTCGTTTCTATGCTCACTTTCTACAAGTGTATGCTCTGAACATGTGCCCATAATTTGAATGAGTCTAAGCCCTTTTAAACTAAGTGAAAAGGGTTCCTGCAATCAGATCCCCACACTTTCTTTAGCTCATTTTGATCGACACTGATGCTTAGTGTATTGTTTACCTGGGTATTTGGTAAACAACCGCTGATCCTCCAAATGGTTACTTATTTGGTTACTCGCAGGATCGATCAGATTGATCCTATGGACATAGGTTGATTTTGAAGTTTAATTAGTGTGGATAAGGCTTTAAGTAAATTGGTTAAAGTAAATTGCATAAAGGAAAAGGCTTGGTAAAATAAACAAGGCTGGAATGTAAAGGTTCGACAGGAATCTTAAAGGGAAAAGCATGTAAAATACTGAAAAAGTAAATGACTTGAATTGATTAAATTGGTGTTTCACACATACATTTCTCAACAATTCGTTCGCTCACACTGGGTACTTGAATCTAAATGAGTGACTATGTATCTATTGTGAACACACGCGAGAAACTACACGTCTACTCCTATTTATACAAAAACATTCCAAGTAACCGTCGGGCAGTTACACTGCTTCGAGATCAAGCCACTTGTCACGTTCTCCATGCTCGACGCTCCAGATCCTTGCACGTTCGCACGTAGTAACTGCTGGAAACCGTTTTCCCTCCAAAGCTTTGAATTTCAAACTGCTCCACTCTGGACCATCGAACACGTTCGTCAAGAGACATCTTCGACGAAAACTCCTTCGACGTCGAAGGCAATCAGCCTCCTTCCTTGGAAGAAATCTTCTAAGTATTTGGCCATCTTTCGACGGTCACTTCGACAAGCTTAGCCAGTCGAAAGCATCTTTCAGCTTTTAATGGCTGTCATCAATTGAAACAAAGGTGTCGAATTTAGGAGCCAACAAATTGCCCCCCAAGAATGCCTTATTTCGACTCTTGAAAAGAAAAAGGCATTCTTTGAAAACGCCATTCGACACCTGTTTGTCCACGCTGAGTCACAAGTTAACTTGTGCACTTTTTGTTGCTTTTTACCAACTATTGGCAATCCCAAGAAACCATCATTGATTTGATCCTAGGACGTCACTGTCAGTACGGCGTGCAGAGCCAAAACATCACTTCATAATTTGTCATTATGACAAATTCAAAAAACGAGGACGCACGCTGCGTCTCTCTGTTTCTGCAGAAACGGCCAAAACAACAGGATGCTGCCACGCGTCCCACTACTCCCTGCAGCATTAAATGACATTTAATGCCCTCGTTATTGGGAATTTCTCCCACTACTATAAATAGTAGTGAATATCCCATTGTGGGACTTTTCACGCAAACAATCTCTCAAACTTCCTTGCTTCCTTGCAAACTTGTTTCTCTTTGCAGAAAAACTCTTCCCTTTCCAACTTCATCTTCATCCTCAACAATGGCTTCTGCTTACTGCCCCCAAGACCAACGCACTAACTGAACAAATTGCTAGGCCCAAGGTTTTTGTAACCGCTCCGGTAGTGAACGCTACAGGGAAACGAAGGGTCCCTGAACCATCTGATATCTCTGTCCGCGACGCTTACTCGCGTCACTTGATGATTCCGGTTGGATACTCCAACCAAATCTTCGCCATGGCTGGACCCATGAACCCCAGCATCTCTGAAGCTCTGAAGATCAAGAGCTACTTTCCCATTGTCGAGAAGCTCAAGCCAGTAGCTTGTGCTAAGAAGGATCCAGAAGACAACGAAGACCCCACACACGAGAAGATTGACCTTCGTTTCTTCAACAGAAGTGTTAGAGTTTTTAGGTCTTGCCCTAATCTCACCCAGGACTACGTTTCTTGGCTAACAAAGCTGGAAAAACATCAAACTCCAGTCTGGAAGGAGATGGGCATCTTTGACCTAATAATGCTGTCGAAGACAGGTTTAAGCTACTCCCCAGAGATGCTCATAGCTTCAATGCTGTTCTGGGATAACTCTCACTTCACCTTTCACCTTCCATGTGGGATGTTAACTCCCACACTCTTCGACGTAGCAGCCATCACTGGCCTTCGACCAACCGGAGATTACTTCGACCCGGAAGAGATGTCGGAGGACCAAATTGGCTTTTCTGAGACGAAGCCAACATTCACCACCTTTATCAACCACTTTCATGACAAGTCGACAGACACAGTGTCCGACGTTGAACACATAGCATTTCTAGCCTTATGGCTAACTCGCTTCGTGTTCTGTTCGAAGTCCCTGCAAGTGACCAAGAAGATGGTCACCCTGGCCACCCAACTGCATCACCGTCAGAACATCTGTCTGGCGGAACTAATTCTGGCCAGTCTTTATGACTCCATCAGCAATGGGGTTACTCTTTTGAAGCATATCGAAGATAGGAACAGTCTGCTACTCGCTGGGCCTTTCTGGTTACTTCAACTGTGGCTTAACGCCACTTTCGAGTCTTTCTTACCCAAGAAGGCTCCGATAAATGAACAAGCCTCAGCGATAGCTAACAGACGTATCGAAGGGATTAGGCTGGCTCTACTGACGCCTGTGGAAGATGGGCTAGAGTTCCAACAAACCTTCACCAACTTCGTGCTGATGTTCGCTCGAAGGAAGGAATTCGTTTCGACTATGGCTCCATTTGCTCAGCGAAAGGTGGGGCCAGCTTGGTTCACCAGGCCACATCCCAAGGAATCGAGTGGTCCCAATGTTGATGAGCACACCATACTGTGGGAGGCATTCCTTACTCCAAGGATTATGCCTCTTCGATTTAAAAGTTCTAAGACTCATCTGAGTCTGCTGGCCTATCAACCAAACCTGGTATCTCGCCAGTTTGGTATCATCCAAACCCTGCCTTCTCCCATTTTCCAAAAAGAGAAGTCAATGTTGTACTTCTGCAACGATTATACAGAAGATGCTGCTACCAAGCATATTGGAAGATATGCTGGTCGAACCATCCTCTCGCTGTTCAACTACCAGCTTAACTTCCTTTGTTCGCCATCTTTTGAAGAATGGTGGAGAAGCTATTACGCTGAGTACTTCTTCGACGAGAGGGACTTCACAGCAGAGTTGCAGAAGTCTTTTGTCCTCGTATTTGACAAAGTAAAGAAATGTAAGTTCATACTCTCACATTACTTTTTATCTTTCTCTTCGACTGTTAGCTTGTTAACTTTCCCTTTCGCTTTCAGTTGTTCGAAAACCTTTGGTCAAGAAGGCTCCAGGAGGCCCACAAGGAGGAGTCCCTTCGACCAAACCTCCACCGCCGGCGAAGACTATAGCGCCGGCGAAGACAACAGGCAACCAACAGGGGGAAGGCTCTTCGATGAGGCCTCCTGCATCGGTAACCAGATTTTCTTCATTTGCAATCTGGCTTTCGATTTTTTTATTTTCGACGTAATTATTCAATCGAATTCCTATTGGTTTTATAGGCCCCTTCGCCCAAGAAAAGGGCAACCTTGGTGATCGAATCGGGGAGTGACGACGACAGCGACGCCCCTCCTACTCCCTTAAAGAGGAGAAAGTTAACGAAGGACGCTTCTGTTCCTACTCCAGCTCCTGAAGGTCGAACCGTCAGAATAAAGGTTGGTGCAAGAAAGCCTAGGCCACCTGCAGTGGTCATCGAAGAACCAACTGAGGAGGAACTGAACGCTCTAGTTAACAATCCTGTCGAAAGTGATAATTCCAGCCCTGGGGCTGAAGCCAATCCACAGGTAATCTATTGACCCTTCTTGTAACTTAGGCATAAATACCAGTATTGATTATATCTCTTTCGACATCTGAAGATTTGTCTTCTTCCTCTTTTTCAGGAAACTACTGGAAGTTCCCCACCAAGGA
This sequence comes from Vicia faba, assembly GCA_948472305.1. Classification (NCBI taxonomy): domain Eukaryota; kingdom Viridiplantae; phylum Streptophyta; class Magnoliopsida; order Fabales; family Fabaceae; genus Vicia; species Vicia faba. Next base: position 327,447,733 of record OX451736.1, read on the forward strand.
CTTCAGAAACTCTGGAATCTGCTGACCTTAGCAGGCCTCAGGTGCAAGATTTGGGTAATGACGAAGCCCACACTGAGCATGAGGCCAATGCTGAAACAGTGGAGAAGACAACTGAAGAACCTATGGCGGAGGAAACACAGCCAAAAACGGTTCCTGTGGTGGTCTTGTCGTCAGAAGAGAATCCTGAGGGAAGAGACCAAGGTAATGGCGAAAAGAGTCAAGATGCCGTCGACGAAGAGCATGAAGGTGGTACTGGCGAAGAACACCAGGATGACGCCAGCGAAGAACCAAAGAATGATGCTGGCGAAAGACCCCAAGGTGAAGTTAACGAAGAACCACGAGTCGACGCTAGTACCACCTCAATTCGAGTCGAAGAACAACCAAACGAAGCACTCAGCATTCAACAGCCTCCAGTCCAAGATAATGCTATGGCAAGGGTCACCTCCTCAAAGCATAGGTCGAAAGAAGACCTGGAAATCTTGAAGCGAACTGACCCTATCAGCTACCTCAATGCAATCGTTGAGAGTAAGAGTTCTTCCGACACCAGTCAGGAAATTCCTACTTTGTCGGGGAAATCTACTGAGACTTCTCCTCTTGATGATGCATTGGCGAAGGTCAAGGCCCAGTTCTTCAAGAGAGATTTAATGAAGGCTTTAGAGGGTGACCCCACTGCTCCATCTTGCTTGAAAGAGGTTCTGAATGCTGTTGATTTCGATGCTGTAGCTCCAGAAATCTCAGACTTAATCATGGAATTACATTCTATGATTGACCAAGTCTCAGCGGATTACCGGCGCCAACGAACTTTCAACAGTCAGCTCGAAACGTTGCATGGCAGGAGCTTATCTGCATGGACTGCCGTCACAAGTTCGACTTCTCGAATTGCCGAGTTGTCGAAACAGAAAGCGTCTGCACAGGAAAGGTTCGATGCTATTGAGCGAGAGAATGTCTCCTTCAGAGCACAAATTGCAGAAATAGAGGCGAAGATAAACGCCAACACTGTGCTCCAAGGGGAAATTCTTTCGACCATCCCAGACGCTGAGAGCCAGACTGAGGTTAAGCAAGGCCTGGAGTTCGCTGAGAGGGCGCAAAGCCTCGATGCTCAAATTGCCAAACTGGAGCAAGAAAAATCTTGGTGCAAGAAGAGGTTGGATTTGCAGCATGCTAAGTATCTTCGACTGAAGAATTCTCTTTCTTTTTGATTCTCTTTTGTAATCATCTATTGTAATCGCTTTCGACAACCATTGCCATTTTGGCAGAAATTAATAAAAATTTCCATTTTGGCATTTCTATGGTTAATTTAATTTATTATTTTATTTTTATCTCTTGAAGTATAGGCTTATATTTTTTCAAATATTTACCATTTACTCTCAAGAGCCTTTTATCACCACTTATCTCTTCGACTTCATAGGCTCCACCAGAAAAAGTTTGGATAACTCTGAAGGGTCCTTCCCATTTGGGTGACCACTTCCCCATGCTTCGATCCCGTCGATCCATGGGAAGAATTACCTTCCAAACTAAATCTTCAGGCAAAAATGCCTTAGGTTTTACCTTTCTATTATAAGAGTCTTCGACTCTTTTCTTCTGAAGCCTGAGCAAGTCGAGAGCGTGCAATCTCTCTTCGTCTAAATCTACCAATTCATCTAACATCATGTTCCAATAAACCTCAGAAGGAATATCACAATGCCTCTGAACTCTTGCAGATTGAAGACAAATTTCTGCTGGCAATACCGCATCATGGCCAAAAGTTAGCCTATATGGTGTTGCACCAGTGGCTTCTTTTGGGGACGTTCGACAAGCCCATAAAATCTGGTCTAACGTCTTATGCCAATTCTTTGGTTTCTTCCCAACATGCTTCTTTATCAAGCCAATTACCACTTTGTTAGCTGCTTCGACTTGACCATTCGCCTGTGCATAGTAAGGCGTGGATGTTAGGAGTTTGAAACCTGTTTCCTGAGCAAATTCCTGCATCTTTCGACCAGTGAAAACTGAACCTTGATCAGTTGTTATTGTCTCAGGGATTCCATACCTAAAAATAATGTTCTTTTGAATGAATTCAATGACATTTTCTTGGTCTACATTGACTAAAGGGACTGCTTCGATCCACTTAGTAAAATAATCAATGCCTACCAATATGTATTTCTGGCTCTTTGATGATGCTGGTCGAATCTCTCCAATAAGATCCAACGCCCATCCTCGAAAGGGCCAAGGCTTCACTATCGAGTGAAGTTCGCTTGCTGGCACATGCTGGATGCCTGTATGAACTTGACACTCTTGGCAACCTTTGGCGAACTCAACACAATCTTTCAGCATAGTGGGCCAATATAGTCCTTGTCGAAACAACAACCATTTCATCTTATGGCCTGCTTGGTGAGCCCCACATGCCCCAGCATGCGTAGTCGAAAGGGCTATGTATGCTTCAGTTTCACTTAAACATTTCAGCAACACCCCTTCAGGCGTCTTCTTGAATAACTCATTACCCATGAGTACAAAACTCAACGCCCTGTATTTTGTTTTTCGTTCTGTCGGAGCTCCTGGATTTTGAAGATAGTCCACAATGGGTTTCCTCCAATCCTGGTCTGACAAATTGTCAATGAACGAAATCTCGAAGTTTGAGTGATCAGCGTATCCTAACCTTGTTGATTCCAAGTCTGTTGGTGATAGACAAGTCGCTCTTATCTTCTCTCGAACTTCGATTGCTCTTTGTAATCTCGTTTTTGAAATTTTATACCCAGATGCAATCTGTGCCAAGTCATTGGCTATTTGATTTTCGACTCTGGGTATGTGTCGAATATTGACACTTTCAAATTGTTTCAATAAACGATTTGCAATCACAAAGTACATAATGAGATTCTCTCTTATGCATTTATACTCCTTTGTGACTTGCTTGATGACTAACTCTGAGTCTCCCATTATTTCGACTCGAGTTGCCCCCAATTCCAACAATATTTCAAGGCCAGTAATTAGAGCTTCATACTCAGCCTCATTGTTCGAACAAGAACCTTCGATTTGGTACTTGAATGTTGTTGGAATTTTATCTGGAGAAATAAGTAAGACTCCTACTCCTGTTCCATTTTTATGGCTAGAACCATCGAAGTAGAATTTCCAAGGTTCTATCTCCACGTAGTTAATATCCTCGACTTGAATAGAGTGGTCGACTATGAAGTCTGCAACCACTTGTCCTTTTACTGCCTTAAGAGGCATAAAGGTCAAGGAGTATTCAGTCAATGCTAATGCCCACTTGCCAATTCGACTATGCAAGATAGGTTTCGACAACATATATTTGAAAACATCAAAATGAGACGAAACATAAACATCAACTGGTTTTATATATTGTTTGAGCTTTGTACAAGAAAAATACAGACATAGACACAATTTTTCAACTTCGCTATATCTAGTTTCTGCATCATTCAAAACTCGACTGAGATAATAAATGGGTCTTTCGACTCCATTCTCATCCTCTTGGGCTAACATACTTCCCAGAGTTTTGTCAGATGCAGCTATGTACAATCTCATACTCCTATTGCTACAAGGAGGCACCAAAATAGGTGGCTTAGTGAGGTACCCTTTGATTTTGTCGAAGGCTTCTTGTTGCTCCTGCCCCCATTCGAACCCCTCCTTATTCAGTCGAAGTAAGGGTGAAAAGGCCTGAGCTTTCCCACTTAGGTTAGATATAAACCTTCTCAAGAAATTTATCTTGCCTAAGAGAGATTGCAATTCCTTCTTATTCGATGGCGCTTTCGCTTCCAAAATTGCCTTCGTCTTGTTCTGATTGATTTCGATCCCTTTCTTGTGGACAACGAAACCCAAGAAATCTCCAGCTTTTACACAGAACGCACACTTCAAAGGGTTCATCTTCAGACCATGTTCTCTCATTCTTTCGAACGATTGTCGAAGGTGGTCAATGTGACTCTTCCTGGAAACAGATTTTATAACAATATCGTCAATATAAACTTGCATAAACGTGTTAATAAAATCATGGAAGATAGTATTCATTGCTCGCTGGTACGTTGCCCCAGCGTTCTTTAGGCCAAAAGGCATCACTACCCATTCGTAAGTGCCTAAGGCCCCAGGGCATCGAAAAGCTGTTTTCGACACATCCTCTTCAGCAATGAAAATTTGATTATATCCTGAATAACCATCGAGCATACTCAGGTATTCGTAGCCAGCGGCAGAATCGACTAGCATTTCCGCCACAGGCATTGGATATTCGTCTTTGGGGGTGGCAGCATTCAGATCTCTGAAATCTATGCACACCCTTAATGTGCCATTTTTCTTAATTACTGGCACTATATTGGCAATCCATTCGACATACCTTGTAACACGAATGAACTTGCATTTCAGAAGTCTTTCGACCTCCGTTTTGATCTTCGACAAAATTTCTGGAGCGAAGCGCCTTGGATTTTGCTTGATTGGCTTCTTTCCAGGTTTGATTGGCAACTGAAGTTCTACCAATCCTCTGTCGAGACCGGGCATTTCGTCATAATCCCATGCAAAGCAGTCTTTAAACTCTTTCAGCAATTGGATTACTTCCAACCTAAGTTCTGGATCAATTCTGGCGCTGATGTAGGTTGGCCTATTCTCTGATCCTTCGCCTAAGTTGATTTCTTCTAAAGGGTCTTGTGCTAACATCTTAATGTTGTTCGCCAAGGGATCCTTTTCGAAGCCCAGAGGCTCATCGTCATAGATCGCGTCGAGCCTCTGTTCCTGCATTCCTTCTGTCGAGATGTCAGGAGGTTCTGGGTCAAAATCTTTTCCAGGACCTATATCTGGTGGCTCTGGGTCGAAATCTTTTCCAGGACCTGCAGAAGATAGTGCTTGGTCATTGGCCTTGGTGGCCATATATTTTACTTCGGCTTCGAGAGCCGTTATCATCTTGGTTTCAGCCACATAGGCCGAAATTCGCTTCAGAGATTGTGACTCAGTCATTATCACTGAATTCACTTCCCCAACCAGTTGGTTGGATACCAGTTAGCCCACTGAATTCTATGTGTGACACGTCCTCTCTATCCCATTGGAAACCATGCTCAGGATGCAGGTATAGGGAACAAAAGGTGTTTGGCGCTGGCGCCATGTCGAAATCAGGAGCTGGACATGGCCCTATGTGAGCCAAGTTTTTGTCGAAATCTGTTACACCCAAGTGGTTTACTTCGCCAAGGTAGTAACTCTGATCAGCCTCTATGTTTTCGACCAACCCATCTGGGCGCCATAGAAGCAGTCTTTGATGCATCGATGAAGGCACAGCACCTACACCATGTATCCACTCACGACCTAACAAAAGGTTGTAGTTAGGTTTGGCCGAAATGACCATGAACATTGTTGGTCGAAGGATCGACCCAACTTTTATGTCGAGCTGGATCACTCCCATGGTGGTCCCAATGCCTCCCTCATAGTTGGACAGGACCATATTGTGAGGTTTTATTTCTTCATCCCTTTTGCCAATCTTTATTAGCACAGAATGAGGGATAATATTGATAGTGGCCCCACAGTCGACCAATATCTTGTTCACAGTGGTCTCTTCGAGCTTGGCCCTTATGAACAAAGGTTTGAGGTGATTCTTCATCGCCTCTGTGGGTGGCTCGAAGAAGCCATTTTGTTCTTCTGTAGTGCCATTGTTCATGACAAAATAGCACACTGGCCTGTGTCTGGCCATTTCTTGTTCCATCTCCCAGTCACTGGTTTCGACTTCTACTTGTCGATTGAATTCCCTAGGCAGCATTGAAACAACGTTCACCATTATATCCAGGGTATCATCGGACTCAGCATCATCTTCGTCTTCGACTTCGCTCTGGTTAGGCCAAACTAGCCTGTTGGTAACTGGTTCTCTCTCAAGAGGCTTTCTTTGTTTCCTTTGAGGCACATTCGAACTAGTTTCAGCCTTAGGTTCGTTGGTGGCCTCTCTTTCAGCTTTTCGCCTTCTTTGATACCTCCTCCATTGGGATCTCGACATAGGATTTTTTCCTTTGTAGTTGCTGGACACTTGAGCAACTTTGGGTGCAGCAACTTGAGGATCTTTCTTCTGGGTTAAAGAGGAACCTCTTGGCACTTCGAAAGAATGCCATTTCTCTTCACTTGGCCTTTTCCGGCCAGATGTTTTGTACCAAGTGTCTACTGGCACATTTGTTGGAGGCCTAAAAGTCGAAGGCCTCTTGTCTTGATTAGAACCCCTTCTGGGATCATGTCGAAGGTCAGAATTCTCCCTTCTCTTGTTCGCTGCTCTCACTCCTTGGATGTGCTCAGCAGCTTTTTTATCAAAGATGGAACTACATCTTGGACATAGCATGACCTCTGATTTCTTTTTCTGGCATCTTTGTAAAAAATCTGCCAAGTTTTCGTTTTCCTTAGGGAAAGCCGTTTTATTCGCCTGCTCTTGCCTTATGGCTTCTTCTGAAGCTTTAGGGTCAGAAAGTTCAACCATGTTGATGTTCATGGTATCCTTAGTAGCAAGAGTTAGTTGTTTCATTTGTGTTTCCAGTTTCTCCGTCTGGCCTTGTACAGTGGCCAATTGGAAACTGGGCTTTGGTCCAGTTTTTTGTACTTCAGCAGTCTTCGACTTTGGGTCTTCGACCGCTTTCTGGACAGCCTCAATTGTCTTCCTAGATAAGTTTCCAGAAAAACTGCCAAAAATTGGCATGTTGATGTGGTCCTTAGAGACTTCGACCATGTTAATGCCTGGCTTCTTCGACTGGATCTTGGTAGCCTCTATCATGTTCACCTCAGAGGGTTCTGCATAGTGGGCTTCAGCCTTCATTGGGTTGGAGTCGACAGCCATGGGGGATTTGTCAGCAAACTTTAATCTCCCTTCCTCTATAGCGTCTTGGACAAGATTCCTGAAAAGAAAACATTGAGAAGTTTTATGGCCCAGAAAATTATGATATTTGCAAAAACCCCTCTTCTTTCTTTGATCAAGAGGAGGCACTTTTACCCCAGGGGGTACTATCATTTGGCCATCTTTAACTAGCAAGTCGAATATTTCATCACATTTTGTGATGTCAAAACTGTAAGTCTTTTTTGGGAACCTATCGTTGGTCTTGTCTGGACCAATGGGATTTTTCCCATTTGAGGGGACTAACTGTTTACAAGAGTATGGAGGCCCTTGTTTCAGTTCTGCTAAATCGACCTCTCCTTCCTCGACAGCTAAAGTATCGTCGAAGGATTCTAGCTCTTCGTCATCCATCTCAACGTAAGCTATTCTCTCTCTCTTGTGAGTTTTTGTTGCCTTAGCTTTTTCAGCTTTAAGGCGTTCGACTTGTCGAACTCTATCGGCCAGTTGGGCCATGTCCCTTAGGTACTGGGTATCTAGCTTCTTCCTAATGGAATAGTCTAAACCGCCTGCGGCCATTTCGACCAGCTCATGTTCTGGCACTTGTGTAAAACATCTCGCCTTAAGCAACCTAAACCTATTTAGATATTCGTCTATAGGTTCAGTGAAACGTCTCTTAACACTCGCCAGTTCTTTCAGGCTTATCTTGGTTTGCCCCATATAGAATTGTTCATGGAACAATCTTTCCAATTGGGTCCAATGGTGAATCGAATTGGGGGGGAGAGTCGTAAACCAAGTAAAAGCGTTCTTGGTTAAGGAACTTGGGAAGTATTTGATTCTTAGGTTTTCATTATTTGAAATGTCTCCTGCTTCGATCAAATACCTAGCCACATGTTCGACAGTGGATTCTGTCGTGTCCCCAGAGAACTTAGTAAATTTGGGGACTTTAGTTCTAGGGGGTAAGTCAGTTTGTAACACATATTCTGACAATGGAGATGTAAAGTTGGGCCTTCGAAAGCCCATGTTCATTCCATTCTGAGTCATGATTCTTTCGATCATGGTTGCCAGATTGTTTTCCAACCCCATGTTTTGGTATTGGACATGCTGAACCACTTCGTCAGCATTTTGGTTTCTGTTAACTAACCTAACCTCTGGGGCTATTACCCTAGGTTCTTCGACAGGTTGTTCTACAGGCTGTTGGGCCTGATTAATGGTGGTTTCCTCCTCTACAAATATCCCCTGATTTCCTCTTATTTGAGCCCTTTGGGGCTGTCGAATAGGTGGGGGTACTCCAAAGAAGTCAGCCAAACGCGTCATTTGCGCTGTAACTTGCTGATTCGACTGAGTAGTATTTTGTATTAGAGGATTTAGCACTGTACTCAAAGTTTGTGCCAACATTTGCACCATATCATGGTTGCTTTCGTCCATCTGTTGCCTCAAGACTGCTGTCGAGGCATTTGTAAGGCCATGGGCTACTTGGGCCGTTCCTCCTAAGAGTTGGGTCCTATTTCTATTCGCCATGCCTACTCCAGAGCCTTGGAGTGGCGAAGTGGCACTCACGAAAGGTTCTGAATAAGTGGACGCAGCATTCGTCAGGCTTGCCAATTCAGAAGTTGGCATACCATAGAATGGAATAAATCCTGGGGGAACCACTGGCCTTGGACCAGTATTTCCCCTTGGAGGGGGAGTTCCCAAAGTCATTCTGGGGCCTGCAAACGAAGTCGTTGGCCCCGTGGTTGTGACTGACACCGCTGGTATCGAACCAGCATTCGTCGCTTCACTCACGGTCATATTAACCGTTGCTCCCACACTCGTTTGTGGGATTTCATTGTTGTTTGGCGGATTCGCCATTTCTTCCCTTCTCCCGGCAGTATTATTATGGTTGGTGTATATTCTACCACTCCTCAATAACATGCAACTCGAAAAGATGAGATTTTTCAACAATCAACACACAGTCCCACCGGGTGTGCCAATTTGTTTACCTGGGTATTTGGTAAACAACCGCTGATCCTCCAAATGGTTACTTATTTGGTTACTCGCAGGATCGATCAGATTGATCCTATGGACATAGGTTGATTTTGAAGTTTAATTAGTGTGGATAAGGCTTTAAGTAAATTGGTTAAAGTAAATTGCATAAAGGAAAAGGCTTGGTAAAATAAACAAGGCTGGAATGTAAAGGTTCGACAGGAATCTTAAAGGGAAAAGCATGTAAAATACTGAAAAAGTAAATGACTTGAATTGATTAAATTGGTGTTTCACACATACATTTCTCAACAATTCGTTCGCTCACACTGGGTACTTGAATCTAAATGAGTGACTATGTATCTATTGTGAACACACGCGAGAAACTACACGTCTACTCCTATTTATACAAAAACATTCCAAGTAACCGTCGGGCAGTTACACTGCTTCGAGATCAAGCCACTTGTCACGTTCTCCATGCTCGACGCTCCAGATCCTTGCACGTTCGCACGTAGTAACTGCTGGAAACCGTTTTCCCTCCAAAGCTTTGAATTTCAAACTGCTCCACTCTGGACCATCGAACACGTTCGTCAAGAGACATCTTCGACGAAAACTCCTTCGACGTCGAAGGCAATCAGCCTCCTTCCTTGGAAGAAATCTTCTAAGTATTTGGCCATCTTTCGACGGTCACTTCGACAAGCTTAGCCAGTCGAAAGCATCTTTCAGCTTTTAATGGCTGTCATCAATTGAAACAAAGGTGTCGAATTTAGGAGCCAACATGTATACACACACTTTGTCTTTTCCACCAGGCCTTTATTGCCCTGGTAATTGATACCACGATTAAGAACCTATTATATTCCCACAATTTTATGGCTTGGTTGACTCGGGTGATTCGCTCCCCTTGGCTATGGCTTAACCCTTGGTATGATGCTTGGTTGCTTGTCTATGGCGGGACCTACTCGTTTACTACTTGGCTTGTGTCTTGTTGGTGTTTGATATTCGAGTGATGCTAAAGCTTTTGTTTGTTCATATGTTTTGCCATATATTTGTTTAATTTTTGTCACATGATCTGTGATATTTTGCCATCTCTCGTTGGATACTTCGTCATCCATTCTCGTACTTTCTCTTATGATAGTATGACTTCCCTCGCGTCTCCTTTATGATATATTTTCCATGCTCCTTTAGGATCGCTCGTTTAGGATAGTCCTCAAGCTAGACATTAGGATATGAATCCATGTATGTCCACTTAGGTAGATATTCCCCTTTCAACCTCGACATAGGACCATCTTTGTATGATTATATTATGACTAGAGATTAGGATAGTCTCCCCTAGTTGCCTTTCTTTTGTTTTTTTGCATATTTTCATTTTAAAACAAAAAATTTCTTTTTCTTGGAAAATCACAAAACATCTCTAGTAAACTTAAATCATTCTTCAAGGTAAAAAATACAAAACAACCTTAATTGTTTATGCTCCTTTTGGATTTTTTTTAAATCTTGTTAAGTTGATATCTTACCGCCTTTACCATGATATTTTTCTATTTTTGTGTCGATGTTTTGCCATAGCTTATGTTTGTTATCCTACTTTAATTTTCAATATCATTGTTAGGTGTGATGTTTTATCATCTAAATTGACATTTTTTCCATCTTTTCTATGATGTTTTTCTATCTTTGTATCGATGTTTTGCCATCACTTATGTTTGTTATCCTACTTTGATTTTTAATATCATTGTTAGGTGTGATGTTTTATCTTCTAAATTGTGATTTTTTGCCATCCTTGCCATGATATATTGCTATCTTTGTGTCTATGTTTCACCATCATGTATGTTTGTTATCCTGCTTTGATTTTCAATATCATTGTTAGGTGTGATATTTTATCATCTAAGTTGTGATATTTTGCCATAATTGTTGATGATTTTCCTTCATTTTTGATGTTTTTCCATCATTGTTGATGTTCTGCCGTTGTTGTTGATGTTTTTCCATCATTGTCGTTGTCTTGCCGTTGTTGTTGATGTTTTGTCATTGTATCTGATGTTTTGCCATCTTGATTATTGCTTTTGTATTTTTAACTAAAAAACAAAAACAAACCAAAACATGTGAGCCGAACTACGGCGCTCTGATTCCTTAAAAGGGATACATAGGCATCTGGTCACGAGGCTCAGCCGATAAAACTTCGTAATTTTTTCCTTCTTTTCCGTGTGTTTTATCTTTTGCATGCATTCCCTCTTTGCGTCTTTCTTTTTAGATTTTAAGCTTTAGACATAGATTTGATACACCCTTATATTAGAACAAAGAATAGTGGATATTGTAGATTACTACGGACGTGAGGGGTGCTAATACCTTCCCCTCGCATAACCGACTCCCTTACCCGATCTCTTGGTCGAAAGACTGTGATTTCTCCCCCCTTCAGGTTTACTCGATGTTCGCCTTTCCCTTTCAGAAGGATAAAATACGTTTGGTGGCGACTTTGTTGATTTTATATGTGATGATTGTTTGTCTGTTTGTTTCAATACTCTGTAGTTGCATGCAGGTTGGTGCTAAATCACAATTATATTGATACTATTTATAGAAATTTGCAGCAAAATCTTCCCATGTATCGATATTGGTACCTTCAAGTTGATAATATCATTCTAGTTGTGTTCCAGACAGACTCTCTTGAAAGAAATGCAACCATAATTTCTTGTCAGTAGTGTGTGGTTGAACTTTCAGAATATATGATCTCAAATGCAGCTTCAGGCAAGAAATGTCATCATACATGGCAAAGGTAGGAGTTATGAACTTAGGAGGAATGGCGACTCCTGAGACTAAACTCAATTCTTCAAAGTTCAAGCCAGGCACCTTCATGATATCCATAGCTTTCAGACGATCTTCTAACAGATTATACTTCTCGTCAGCAGGGGGATATTGTTCATCCAAATAATCATATTTTTCTTCATTAAGAAACTTGTCAAAACCAAGGTTATTTCTTTCAGATTTAACACTTTTACCATCTTCATGTTGGTTGTCATCTTCGTCCGATGGGATATCAAGATCTTGAGCTCGCTTGACTGGACCTCTGAACCTCTTCCACATGTTAAGGACGTTGATTGGTTTCTTTGTATTCTTATTCTTCCCATTGGAGATGAGTGTCTTCAGTTCTTCTTGTCCCTTGGCTAAGTTTAGGAACATCTCTTGGAACTGGGCATTCTGAGCCTGAAGATTTTTGACTGTCTTTTCAAGAGCCATTTTCTGCCTTAAATAAACAGCAAGAAGATGAGAAAACCTATCTTGGAAACCTGTTATGTAATGATATTTATGGTATGTAGATACATATGCAATGTTTTCAAGAACCTCATGGGATTTAAATTTGTTAATAAAAAGGAGACAACAATAGATATTCTTGTTAGTAAGTTCAGATTATAAACACCTTTTAGGCTTACAATGCAAACAAAAATAAAGGTCACAAAAGAATAAATTATGACTCAAGTCTTCCATAGACGCTTCCTCTTTGTGTTGACATACGCATTAAGGCTCTGCTCTTCATGAAGGCATTTGGCCAGCTCCAAGAATTTCTTCTCACTAGCATAGAACTGAGTCTCAAAGGTGTTCCTTTCTTCTTTCAGTTGAATCCAAGACTTCTATAGCTCTTCAAGGTCAGTAGGCATATCTGGATGAATAATGATATGAGGAATATCTCCTTCAGCAACAGGCTCCATAATTACTGGTAGGACAATGGGATATGGCATTATAAGATTTTGAGTACGAGATCGCACCTATCTGAGGCATGGCTCTAGAGGGATGGAGTTTTTCTGTCCCAACATCTCGCTATCAATCTTATTCACCATTCCCCAAGCACGTATAAAGCTTTTATGGCAACCTTGAGGCTCATTCTCATAATCGAATACAATACCCTAGATGAGCATATCATGAGAACCGTCTCTTCGAGCATAACCAAATTGATGTAGAGGTAGGGAAAGGATGTAAGTGATACCTCCCCTAATGCAAAGGAATGGCACGTTATGGAATTCCCTATAACGGTCAATAATAGTGATATCCTCCTGAGATTGGGAACACCAATAGATATCTGAATGACAGAGTGACATCATCTTTTAAGACCACCTCAAACCTTGTTCATTTCTCATCATTGATCGGGGAAGGTGCGAAATAAACCACCTGGATAGTAAAGGTATGCAACATATAAGTGTCCCTCGCTTCCTCATAGCACGAGTGTGAAGAGAATGCAAAATATCTCCAAGAAAAGTAGAAACAGGACTATGACTAAGAAATATTTTGATGGCGTTCACATCTATGAGTTAGTCTAGATTAGGGAATATTACCAAACCATAGATCAACAGAGCCAAGATATCCTCGAAAGCATGAAAACTCATAGCATCCAGAAAAGACTAAGCTTTCTCTATCATAAATTTAGCAAGAAGGCCCTTGACTCCACTTCTTATTTCCCAATTAGATACAACAACAGACCTCTTCAGATGTAAGGCTGCTGCAATATCTTCAGGTTTTGGAACTTTCTCTAAATCGATGAAGGGTGTTTGATCAAGAATGGGTACTCCGAGTAGCTTAGAGAACTCTTCCATTGTGGGTACCAACTAATAATATTTTAGTGAATTGAGAGTTTTCGTGAACCTTTGAGACTAACTCCTTAAGCTGGGAAGGTACCCTTACAAAGTTGATCCAGATAGTGTTTCAGCGAGCGAAGGCCATAACCTACAACAAAGAACAAAGATAAATCCCTAGGTTCTTAAAATGCTTAGTAAAAATTTTATGTTATGATGATATGATGTTATGATGTCATGTTCATGTTAGATAAGTAGCAAACACACATAAGTCACACAACAACCTTAGGTTTAAAGGCTTGCATGAAGTCCATAGGTAATCACCTTTCCCCATTGAAGTTAAGTTGGCTCAACCTATCCTAAAATAGTAACCGGGTTCTAGGAATCTCATATCACCGATCTTTCTCGCAGGCTTTATTTTAGCACGACAACTGGCTCTCCACCAAAACATCCCGAAAGTCAAATCTCAATGAGCGTAGTTTCGAGTATCAACCAACCTTGGATTGCACCAAAGCCGACTATCTCACTACCTTCTAATGGCCAAGATGGGTCAATTAAGGTTCTAAAAGTAAGTTAGTATTAACGACACCATGCGGAAGCCTAATGTTATCCTTGACTGACTCAAGGAACATCAGTACAAACCAAAGTGTCACACTAATTGTAGTCATCATGTTAATCATATTGGTCTATGTCGTATAATCTTTATGATGTATTGCTACTTACCTAAGGTATCCCTAGATCCAGGTGTAGGATCTTACAAGAAATTAAACCCAAACAAACCCTTAAAGTGAAGCAAGCAAAGCATATAATTAAAATCAAGTAAAGTGATCTTAAACTCTAAGGCGACCCCTCTTTTTTAAGTAGTAATCCCCAGCAGAGTCACCATTTCTGTAATACGGTGGGAGAATTGACTTTTTGGTTTTATCCAAATGTGCTGATAGCTAGAGTCACCACTGGCTTTTCTTTTATCCAATATTTAGGAAAGGTGAAAAGAACATGAAAGACCTTTGATAGTTTTTGAGTTCGGGGGGTAAGTTATGAAAATGGAAGGTGTTAGCATCCTTTTCACCCGTAGTTAGCTACAGGCTCTTAATTTCTTAGCTCACTTTTGAAAACCTTACTTTGTGTGTGTGATTTGTGTGATTTGTTTTGGAAACCTTGTTTGAAAATTCTTGTATCATTCCTCAAGAATGTATACAAAGTGTTATTTTTGAAAATAATTTTTTGAAAGTGTAGTGTAAAAAAAGGTTTTGAGAAAAGTTGTGTACAAGCAATTAAGAGTTTCTTACCCACTAAAGTCTTTCATATTCTTTTCCTTCTTCCTTGGAGATAGTAATATCCATACCATTAGTTGGTAGGTAGCCCTATATATTGGATGTGTAGGGACAAACATAGGGTCATCGAAGGCAACAAGTAAGGATACTTTAGCAATTGTATCAAAGGGACTATCATCATTTTGTAGGCAACTCAAAGGAACTAGATTATTTTGTATGCGGCTAGAAGGGACTAGATTATTTTGTATGCAACTTGAAGGCACTAGATTACTTTGTAGGAAACTCGAAGGATCATCGAGGGATTATGATCTTTATTTGGAAGGGACATAATGATTTGATCGATGGTCATTTGCTAAAGTATCCCCACTTTCAAGAGACATGACCAATATCATAAGACAACAAGAGAGGTTACCCTAGAGGTGTAAGTGTGTGAAGTTTATTGGTTCAGTTATTTATGTTGAATATTAGGGTTTTCTAGATTGTTTTTAGGCTTGCCACGCAAACCCTAGTTACTAGCAGTTAAATATGTACAGAAAAATAAGGTGTGGAATGTAAAGTCCTAAGCTATTACATGACTTTGGGAGAGGTACATAAGTATAAAAATTCGCGAGAAATTAAACCTACACTATTTAAATTAAAGAATGCAACCTATACAATTTTCTACGAAAAATAAATAGCAAGAAGAAAGAAAATAGAAAAAGAATGTTAAAATGTTTCATGATTTTTTTGTAGAAAATAATTTAAGTTAATAATAGTAATTAAAACCTAAATCCTAATTTATTTTAATGTTAAAAAAAGCCAATTTAATTAATTAGTAAATAAAAATAAATAACAAAAAATGAATTACTAACTAAAACCTTAATCCTAATTTGTTAGTTATTAAGAAAAAGATTAGGTTAGTTAACTATTAATTAAAAAATAATTAAGGAATAATTAAGAAAGGAAATAGAAAAGTTAGGTTAGAAAAATAGGGTAAAAAAAACTTCATGGGGGTGGGTGTTGAACCCACGCCCCCTGGCTTCACAAACTACACTGCTTGCCACTAGGCAAAGCACTTGTTGGTGTTTGGGAAATAGGCATTGATTTATATATATATATATATATATATATATATATATATATATATATATATATATATATATATATATATATATATATATATATATATATATATATATATATATATATATATATATATATATATATATATATATATATATATATATATATATATATATATATATATATATATATATATATATATATATATATATATATATATATATATATATGTAAAACATGTGTGTTAGTTTGAAAAATAACAAAAAATAACTATAAGACGCAGGGGTCAAACCCACACCCTTCACGTTACATGCCTCCGTCTTAACCAACTGCGTTGCGCTTCGTTTTTGTTATTAAAATATAAGAAAACAAATATATAATAAAGCAAGTGAACCAGGGAAGCGCCGGAGCCCTAACTACGGTCTCCTTCTCTGGTGAGAGGATTTTCAAATTTACAAAATAACATGTGTTAGACCATAAAAAGGACCCTCCTAATTTGACCCTTGCGAATCTGATGGTGATGTTTGTTTAGCCTGAAAACACTTGTATCATGAGTTTCGAAGAAGACATCTCAAACTTCCCTAGCCATGGCAAAACATGATTCTCACATTAGAGCTTCTATTTTATGATTCAAACTTGTACTAAGTAACAACAGGAACTCATTTGGGCAGTTAATAAACATTAGCAATGCATGAATTTAATTATATGAATGTTTGAAAGAAAAGAAAATCGGAAAAGATGAGTATGCTTGTTTCAAGCATCAATGTCCATGACTTTCGACCTATTCTTACTCTTAGATAACTCATGAATGATTTTCAATGGATTCGTTGGACTGAAAGTGGCTAGATCTTTGGTTTTGATTTTGCCCTAGTTTTAACAAAAATTGAGATTTTTTAAGAGTGTGTTCTTGAGGAAATTTTCGTCTATCCCTTGGTCTGAATGTGTTCTCTATTTATAATGGAGGATTTAGGTCAACAAAAGTGGAATAAATATTTTGTATTTCATGATCAAATCTTTGATTGTTGTTTTACATGAAATCTTTCTTTTTTAGGCCAATCATGTACGAATAAATCTTTACACATTTTTTGCAAATTGTCACCAACTTTTTAGACTTATGACTTGATTCAAAAATAGATCTTCTTGCCTTGATTCATTCACTTGGTATTTTATTTGATTTATTTTGATTTTAATTGAATAAAATCAAAAATAAAAGAAATAAAAACAACAAAAATAAATGAGTGGATTTAGGAGTCTATTATGAAGTCAGGAACACGTTTGAACCTTAAAAGATAGTCCCATTAGCATAAAAATTCAAATTTTCTTAATTTGTATTTCGTGCTTTTTCTCAAAATTGCCCAACTTGCACAAATCATATCTCACTCAATTTTTATCATATGAAGGTGATCTTGGACTCTTTGAAAAGCTCAAGATATCCCATACAATCTTCATGATAGTTATTTTTTCATTTGAAGCCTTTATCTTGATGTAAATTGCTTTGACAAAAAGTATCTTTTGTTGACTGACTCGCAACCAAATAAAACTCAGGAGTCAAGTCTCAATAAGTGTAGCATCGAGTATCTTCCGACTTTCGGAATACACCAAAGATGGCTATCTCACTACGTCATAATGGCCAAGTTGTTCATTTAAAGGTTCTAAGGTCATTTGACGCTTTATCACACCACGCAGCGGCCCTGTATTCTCCTTGATTAACTCAAGGGCTACTGGTACCAACAAAAGTGTCGCATCAACATAGCCATCGCTTCAACCATGTCGGTATACCCCACATAGTTTCCAAGATCTATTGTTATTTACCTAAAAGGTTTCCCAAGACTCGGGTGTAGGATCTATATTCCCCAAGAGAGTCTCCAGTTCTGTGATACGGCGGCAGAACTGACTGTTATACTGGTTATGTTTTTTGTTCACAAACATCGCTGTAAGCAAGAGTCGCCACCGACTTTTATTTTATCCAACAAAGAAAAGGGTGAAAAGAACAGAAAAATACCTTTTTCGAGATTTTCTGAGTAAGGGGGTAGATTATGGAAAGGGAAGGTGTTAGCACCCTTTCCATCTGTGGTTTTCCACGGGATCTTAGGTACTTGCTCATTTTGAAAACTGTTTGTGTGTTTGCGTGTTTTGAAGGTTTTTGTTTGCTTTATGGTAACTCTTGTATCAGTCCTCAAGAGTGTGATAAAGAGTTTTTGAAAGTAGTTTTTGAAGGTGTGTAAGTGTGAAAAAGTTGTTCTTGAGCAAGTACCTAACACTTATCTACCTACTCGAAAAAGGATGTTCTTTTCCTCCTTTCCTTTAGACAATGCTATCCTACTATTAGTGAGTAGGTAGCCCTATCATTGGATGTTGAGGGACCATTGAAAGGGACGTTATGGTCATCGAAGGCAACATGTATGGATTTCTTAGCATTCGAAGGGACTGTCATCATATAGGCAACATCAAGGGACACAATCATTTTTCTCGTAGGCAACTCGAGGGACGTTTAAGGGACCATGATCTTTATGATGACTTTAGAATTGAGGGTCTTTGCTAAGATATCCCTACGCTCGAGGGACATGATCATTTCTAAAGGCAACCAAGTGAGAAATACCCTAAGGATGCAAGTGTGCATATGTGTTCAATCTTCGGATATTTATCTTATGTTAGTGATCTAAGGATTGATTTGATTAATCTTTTCATACACACCTACTTACTAACAATTAATATTTAGCAGAAATTTAAAGTGCATGAATTTAAATCTACGCTAATACAATGTTTTCGGGGAGGGGGAATTTACATGTCCAAATGGGGGAAAGAAAATAAAGAAAAGCAGTAAAGTACTATTTTAATCTATTACATCCCATCAGCGGGTACAATATTATAAAAGATGCGAGAATAAGATAAATGCGCGAATTGAAAGGACGTCTACAAAACCCTAAGAGAAAATCTTTTTTTTTTATTTATGAAAATGGTTTAAGTTAAAAAATAATTGATCTAGATCTATATTTAAATAAAAAAAGGCTAATTATTAACAAAACGTGAAATTTAAAGAAAATAAATTAATTCTATTTTTTTTTTGGTATTTTTGTTATGAAAAGGAAAATGAATTAAAATGAAATTAAACCTAAGTTCTATTAATTTTAATTTTAAAAAAAAGTTAAAGTGATTAGTTAAATAATTTACCAAAATTAAAATTTAATTAAGAAAAATCCTAAATCTATTTTTATGTGATTTTTAATTTGTTTATTGATTAAAATAAAAATAAAGGAATTAAAAGAAATAAATAAAATGAAAAAAACAAGGAAATAAAGATGGGCCTAGTAGCAAAAGTAAACAGGGGGTGCAATCATCAGAAATCCCTAGGCCCGAATCTTTGAAAGCTTCATACCCTAACCATGGTGTTTTCAGATTCTTGTATGGAACCTCTGATTCAACCATCCATAACTGTTCTGTATAAACTCAAACAAACGTTAGCATGCCATGAAATATGATTAAAATTAAATATTTGAAGTTTAAAATTTTACCAAACCAGTGTTGTGAAATGGGGGCATGCTAGGCGTGTGATGGACTGCTCTTGGGCCTTGTAAGACTCCTGGGGACTTCAGGAGGATGGTTTGAGGCTTGGTGTCAATCGAGAGAGACTGGAACCTTGATATATGACTTGTCGTCAGCAATAAAGGTATTGAAGTGGATCCCGCCAAGGTGAAAGCAATACAAGAGATGCCTGCTCCTCGTACTGAGAAGGAAGTCAGAGGATTCCTGGGACGTTTAAACTACATTTCCATATTCATTTCTCACCTGACAGCTACTTATGAACCAATCTTCAAATTACTAAAGAAAGATCAAGTAGTCAAATGGAATGATGAGTGTCAAACTGCTTTTGACAAGATCAAAGAGTACCTGCAAGAGCTTCCTGTTTTGATGCCACCAGTCGAGGGAAGACCATTGATCATGTATCTAACTGTTTTGGAAAACTCAATGGGGTGTGTTCTGGGGCAGCATGACGAGTGTGGCCGAAAAGAGCATGTTATTTATTACCTGAGCAAAAAGTTTACCGTCTGTGAAACAAGATATTTACTGCTCGAGAAAACTTGTTGCGCTCTGGCATGGGCTGCTCGTTGGCTAAGACAGTATATGCTGACCCATACTACCTTATTGATATCTAAAATGGATCCAATAAAATACATCTTAGAGAAACCTGCTCTCTCTGGGAGAATAACGAGATGGCAGATGATCCTGACAGAATATGACATAGAGTATACTACCTAGAAAGCAATAAAGGGCAGTGCACTAGCCGATCACCTTGCTCATCAGGTTGTGGATGACTACCAGTCCATGAAGTTCGAATTCCCATATGAAGACATCATGATGGTAAACAACTGTGAAGAAATCAGACCATATGACGGACCTGAACAAGGATCCCGATGGACCCTGGTTTTTGATGGGGCATCCAACGCACTCGGCAATGGTATTGGTGTTGTGCTCATACTGAAGGGTGTCATACTCCCTTTACTACAAGACTCTGCTTCAATTTTACAAATAACATGGCAGAATACGAAGCGTGCATTTTTTGTCTCAAAGCTTCCATAGACTTGGGGATCAAATCCTTAAATATATTCGAAGATTCAGCTTTGGTCATCAGCCAGATCAAAGGGGAATTGGACACCAAACACCCTAACCTTATCCCCTACAAAGAAAATGTGCTGACATTGATCCCACATTTTGAGAAGATTACCTTCGAGAATTTCCCGCAAGAAGAGAATCAGCTAGCAGATGCACTAGCCACAATGTCGTCCATGTTTAAACTTAAGTGGGATAACGAGACTCCCCAGATCACCATTGAACGAATGGATGAACCATCTCACTGTCACGAGATTAATACTGAAGAAATAGTGGACCAGCCTTGGTTTCATGAAGTCAAGAGGTATCTCGAGGCTCAAGAATATCCAGAAGGAGCTTCAGTCAATGATAAGAAGTTCTTAAGGAGATTCTCTACTAAGTTCTTCCTTAGTAATGGCATTCTTTAGAAACGCAACCATGACTTTGTGTTACTTTTTTGCGTAGACAAGGTTGAAGCGGAAAAGTTCATGGAAGATCTACATGATGGCACTTTTGGCACTCATTCCAGTGGGCATATGATGGCAAAGAAGATTCTACGGGCAGGCTATTACTAGTCTACCATGGAAGCAGATTGTTATCAACACTCTTGAACCTGCCACAATTGTCAGATTTATGCTGACAAGGTGCACGTACCTCCGGTTCCTCTGAATGTATTGACGGCTCCTTATCCCTTTGCTATGTAGGGCATTGATATGATTGAGGAAATCAAGCCAACAACTTCTAATGGACACCGCTTCATCTTGGTGGCCATTGACTATTTTACAAAGTGGGTTGAGGAAGCCTTTTTCGCTTCCATGACCAAGAATGTTGTAGCCCGGTTCATCAAGCAAAATCTCATCTGTCGGTATGGTATCCTAGAGAGGATCGTCACAGACAATGGTACGAATCTAAACAATACTATGATCACCGCCCTGTGCGAGCAATTCAAGATCCAGCATCACAATTCTTCCCCTTACCGGCCAAAGATGAATGGTGATGTCAAAGCCGCAAATAAGAACATCAAAAAGATCATACAGAAAATGATAGTCACATACAAAGACTGGCATGAGATGCTACCATTCGCTCTCCATGGGTATCGTACCACAGATTTATTTTTGAACATATGCATTTGAATGTAATTACCGATTATGAATGAACAAAATAAAAAGACAATCACTGATGGCTTTAAGAGATAGGTAAATCTCTCTAAGTTATTTCCATAAAGTCCCCCGCAACGTGCAGTAGAAATCCCCAGCAGAATAAAGCTTCCAGTTATCAATCCCCAATGGAAGTCGTCCAATTTATCAGGATTCTACAAGCAGTACATGGCGTTTCCCTTACAATAGAGTTTATTTCTCTAAGTAGAAATTCATCAACACTTCAACTTCACAACATGAAGACTTACACTCCATATCCTCAACAGCAGTCAGAGATTTATTTTCCCCAATCTAACAATAGTGTAGCAGATTAGCTCACATACGCATACATCGCATCCATATATCATAGACATCGATAACACGAATGCATATATCACAATCTCATTGTACCATGAATTTCATACATCATGACATTGCATACGACTAATATTTTACCCTTTTTCAAGATAAGATTAATCAATGACTATCATCAACAAATTATAAAGGTCGGAGATTGATACCTAAGACAAGCCAGGACAATTATCTACACGACCAACTGAAGCAATCTAGCACGGGTTCTTTAGATTCAACCTTCAGATACAATTCAGATACGCTCCAGACACGAATGTCATTCTGATACTCATTCAGATTCGGATCTCAGATACAGTTCAAGATACGCTCCAGACACGGATGCCATCTGATACTCATTCACATTCAGCACTCAGATACAGTTCAGATACGCTCCAGACACGGATTCCATTCTGATACTCATTCAGATTCAATCTTCAGATACAGTTCAGATACACTCCAGACACTGATGCCATTATGATACTCATTCAGATCCAACTTCTCAGATACAGTTCATACACGCTCCAGACACGGATTCTATTATGATATTCATTCAAATTCAACCTTCGGATACAGTTCAGATACACTCCAGACACGGACGCCATTCTGATACTCATTCAGTTTCAGCTTACAGATACAGTGTAATAATCATTTTTGGATGGCATCTACAAGCCCATCTCCAACAACTTTCCATCACCTCTCCAAATGGCATCTTTAATCCCATTCCCCCTAATATCAACCATCATATCACCGAGTGCCAATTTCTGGACACTCTAGTGTCCAATCATCTTCCACATTCGAGTCACGAATGGCAAAACTCGTCTGTGATACGGTGGGAGAACTGACTTGAGGTTTTGTGTTTGTTTTCGCACTTGTTCGGTTTAGCAAGAGTCGCCACCGACTTTTTATATTATCCTAAGGAAAGGTCAAAAAGCACAGGAAAGACCTTTGAGATGTTTTCGTGGGTTCGGGGGGTAGATTATGAAAAGGGAAGGTGCTAGCACCATTTTCATCCATGGTTATCCATGGGCTCTTAGTTACTTGTTTTAGATCACTTGCCTTTAGTTTTCAATTGTTTGAAATGGTGTTTTGTGTGTGTGGTTTTTGAAAATGCTTTGAAAAAGATGCCTTGTCTAAGCAACCTTTGTAACAATTCGTATTTGAATGTTTTACAAAGGTGTTTGTCTTTTTGAAAAGATAATTCAATGTTTTTGAAAGTTGTTTTTGTGAAGTGTGTTTGTGAAGTGTGTTTGAAAATGGCAAGTGTGTTTTCTTTGCAAGTTTGATCAAGTAACTAAGAGCTATCTACTCTATTTTACTCAAAGATCTTTCCTTATGTTTTTAACCCTTTGAACAGTGTTGTTTCACCATTGTATTTGGTGAACAACCTTGCGTTAGGATGTTAACGGGACGGGCGCGGGTCGTCGTATAGACCATGAATGCAATAGTGTCAAGTGTCTTTGGCAATTTTCTTGAGGGACTATGATCATTTTTGTTTAGGCAACTTGATAGCGTCATCGAGGGACTATGATCATTTGATTTGTTTTTGTTTTTCCAAAGACACTTAACATGCAACCATGGCCCATTTTTGAAGGCAACAAGTGGTGTAACCCTAGGGGTGCGAGTGCGCATTGTGTTTGTTTTTTCATGCATGTTTATCTTGGATTTAGGTCATCTAGCGGTTGATTTTGAATCTTCGCATACAAACCCTAATTACTATACAGTATATGGAAAGCGATAAATTACGGGAATTTAAAGTCTAAGCTATTACAAATAAGTATCCGGGGATGGGGGTACAAATGTTTACAAATGGGGATAAGTCTCATCAGAATAGTAGTGTCCAAATGTTATTTACAACCAAATCGAATCGTCACATTCTCAATGTAAAATATAGCAAGGTATAAGAATGAAAGAGAAATAAAAGTATTGTAAAATGCATATGATTATATACAAATGAGTAAAAATGTTAACCTAATGTATTAAGTATTTTATTATTATTTTTGTGTTTTTGTTAATTATATAGACAAGAGTTTTAAAGAAAAGAAAAGAAAAAATGTTTTAAGTTTAAAGAAAACTATTGTTTATGTATTTTAGTTAATGTTTTTATATACACAAAGATTTATTAAACAAAAAAAGTTTTAAGACAAAAATCTATTAACCTAATAAATCTAATATTTACATATTTTTGTAAAATGTAATAAACATTAAGAAAAGTTTTGTACAAAAAAAAATAATATATTGTTTTTCTTAACAAAATAAGTTATATAAAAAGAAAGGGAAATAATATGATAAATAAAAAAAAGGATTGATTTGTAATCATAAGAAGAAAAAAAATAAAAAGAGTTAAATGGGCCTTAGGGATTATATACATGGCCCAAAAACGAAACAAGGCAGATTAAGACAAAAAAAGGGGGGTGTGGTGCCAGGATTCAAATGGGCTTAACGTTTGGAGCGTGGAGCAGGCCCAAAACACGTTTGACAATTTTTCATTAGGGTTAGAAATGTTTTGCTTCAGAATAGGGTTTGTTCAGTTTGACGAACGGCGCCGCTCTCCACCTTTCTTCGTCCTCTTCATCGTTTCTCAAACAGGACCACTGATAAAACTCTCTCCTCGCCTCAGGCCACTAGGCGCCACCCCCACTCTCCTCTCTCCATGGTTGCTCAGGCGGTGATGAAAAAAAGGTATTGATTTCTGTTTTTCATGTTTTAGGGTTTCAAAATTCGTGCTTGTTATTGATTTTTGACATATTTTGATCTTTATGTGTTGTTTGTGTTTGCTTGAGGTGTTAGAAAAAAGGAAAGAGGGACAATACCTTTGTTCTGCTTTTGGAGAGGAGGCGGAGAGTTTGGACATGAGGCGTTCTCCGGTGGCCAGCGGGGAGGCTGTGATGCTGGGCTCCTGGTACTTGTATCTTTAACTTTGTTTGGTTTTATGATGAATGTTGTAATCTGAAAACCCTAGAGTGCTGAGTTCCTCTCTTCTTTTCTTATTCTGATTGCTTTGTTCTTTGATTCTGAGATGCTTGCTTTTGATGAAGATGTTAATTATGAAAATGCTTGTGGTTCTTTTGGTTGTTGATGATGATTTAAACCTGAAACATTACTTTTGTTTGTTGTCCTGATGTTGATGATTTTGATGTTGCTTTTGCCTCAGTGTTTTTGCTTCTAAGTTGCTTTTCCTCTCTAGGACTTTGTTGGCCTTTTTTTCAATGATGATTATTCTGAGATTGCTTGCTTCTGAGATGCTTTTACAATCTTCCTCTCTTTGGACTTGATTTCTCAATGATGAACTTTTGTTCTGAGAGCCTTGTTATTGTTACTGATTTGGATGTTTGGACTTGCTTGCTTGGTATTGAAGTCAGGTTGGAGGTTACAGGCTTGTTGGCTTGTTTGGCTTTGGCTTGAATGATGTAACAGGTTTTTAGGCTTGTTTTGGTTACAGGCTTTGACATGCTTTGGCTTGAAGCAGGCTTGGGTTTCTGTAACAGGTTTAAAGGCAGGCTTGTTGGTAACAGGCAGGTTGTTGTTTCTGTAACAGGTTTTTAGGCCTTGGGGCAGGCTTGAGGCTTGAAGCAGTTTGAGTTTATGTAGGTTTTTCTTGGTTACAGGCTTCAAGGCTTGTGTTTTATGCAGGTTGGGTGCAGTTTGTAACTTAGCAGGTCTTTTCTTGAAGGCTTGCTTCTTGTAAGTTTGGTGCTTGGACAGGTTTATGGGTAACCGGCCTCAAGGCTATGTGTTTACAGCTTTGTGTTATATTTTTTTATGTGTTCTGCCCCCTCGTTTCTGAACTGAAACTCTTTGTTATATTTCTATCTCCTAAGACTGCAAATTGTAAGCCTCTACTTCTCTCTCTCTTTCTCTCTCCATAGGAAAAGCATATTTTATTGCTTAACTGTCCTTTTTTTTCTGAAAAGGTGTTGGTTGGAAAATGATGAAAGTTTTGAAATATTGCTTGCATTTTATCTTTCCTCTGCATATCTTCTTACCTTCCAGATTTTATGCATTGGCTTTTGTGTACTTGTTGACAGTTTTTGACAGCTTCTTTAACAAATTGTTGACAGCTTAGTTTGCCTTTCTTTGACAGTTTGGTTTGCCTAGTTTGGTTGACAGTTTTGTTTGCCTTTATGCATTGTGCAACTTGTTTGTTCAGTTTGCAATTTGGTTTGGCATTTCAGTTTGGTTTGCCTCTTTGACAATTTGAATTTATGCAGCTTTGTGCATTTTGCAAAATAATTTTTTTCCCTCTTTGTGAACCAAGAAGAGACATCTTCTTGCGATTTGTAGAGAGGACGAACAAACTGATTCCAGCCAACACCTTTAATGATGAGTTTTTGATTAACTGTCTGAAAAATACTTTTCCAAATTCATCTGTGTTTGACTTCTCTTTTTCTGGATTTGCAGGTGAATATTAATTGGGGCAAGGGGAGCAACAGTAGAAGATGAAGACTTCAAGCAATTTAGGATATAGATTTAATTTATTTTTAATCATTGTAATAAACGTCATTGTAACACTGTAAATAAATTTACTGTATCAAATAAACATTTGTAACAACAATTAAAAATGAATAAAAAATCCTTTGTCAGTTAATTCTTTAGTTCTTCTGCACTTGTTTATTTAATTACTTAAATTTCTTGAATTATAATAATTGGAAATTATCCCAATAATTTTAACTTAGAAATTATAAATAATCAACAAACGTCTGGCGTTCCAAACAACCAAATGCATTGCACAGTTAAACAAACAAACGTCCATACGCCTTTTACCTTACTGATTAAACCAACACTTCAATCTTTCAATCAGAAGCCTCAACTTCTATCCTAGATGTTTAGACTTTGAGAAACAAACAGGAATCTTGAACAAGCGTCAAAACCATGTGACAGTCAAATGAAATGTTGTGGATTCAAATTCTTCTGAGAATGCGTGCGTAAACCCTAATTTTGAATTTATTGTCGAAGAAACGTCTGCTTGATCAAACCCTGAGCCAAACTCAACCAAATCAATAGAAACCCTAATAATTTGTTTGACTGATTCAAAAGTTAATGGAAACCCTAATTTTGTTTGACTGATAAGAAAAGTCTGTTTGACCAATTCTTGAGCCAATCTGAAAAAATCAGGAAACCCGAAGCTGTGATTTCTCGTGAAAAAGAGGAGGGCAAATTTTGGGGTACAACAGTTGCCCCTGTTCAATCTTCTTGAACCTGAAGAGTTAGATTGGAAGATCTGCCATTTGTGACTTGAAGGTGAAAGATGATTGAACACTAGAGTGCCCAGAAATTTGCACTCGGTGATGTGATGGTAGAGGGAATGGGCTTAAAGATGCCATTTGGAGATGGGCTTAAAGATGCCATCAGGAATGTGACAGAATCTTGTCGGGGGATGGGCTTAAAGATGCCATCTGGAATGTGACAGAATCTTGTCGGGGGATGGGCTTAAAGATGCCATCTGGAATGATTGTTGTAGGTGAGTGGGTGAATATCAGAAAGGTATCCATGTTTGGAACGTCTCTGGACTGGGGGTCTGAATAAGCAATAGATTGACATCCATGTTTGGAGAATCCGTAAACTGTTTTCAGAAGTCTTGGATCTGAACAAGCGATAGGTTAACATCCGTGTCTGGAGAACCCGTGAACTGTTTTCAGAAGTCTTAAATCTGAACAAGCGATAGGTTAACATCCGTATCTGGAGAACCCATAAACTGTTTTCAGAAGTCTTGAAATTAAATAAGCAATATATCACCATCCATGTTGGGAAGCATCCATAAACTGTTTTCAAAAGTTGTTAATCTTATCCTGAAAAGGGTAAAATATTAGCTGAAACACAAAGTTATGTTGCATGAAATGTATGATGCAATGAATTGTACTTCATCAATGTTTATGATATGAATGTAATGGATGCGCATGTAAGCTGAGTAGCTGTTTTGCTGAGGAAGACGAATCCTGGATAATGAAATCTTTGACTGCTGCCGGGGAAAGTAAATCCTTGACTGCTGTAGGGGATTGAAAATCCTTTGATCGTCGAAAATGAGAAGTCCTGGGACCACTGTTGGGGAATCAGAAGCTTGGGTTGTATGCCAATCTACTGGGGATTCCTATTTTGAGGAGATCTTCACTGGGGAATATCTGAATACTCTGTGAGGAATTGAGAATGAGAGTCTTCATTTTGCTTGGGGAATAAGAATTCTGTGGGGAATAGCTATACTGTTGAAAAGTAGCTATCCTGTTGGAGAGTAAAACTCGGGATTCTGGAAAGCTTATTCCTGTCTGGAAGAAGTTCAGGAGTTTTAGGTTGTATGCCACTTTGAGAATGAGAATCTTCATTCTGTCGGGAACATCAGGAAGTTGAATTGTATGTTGAGAAGCAGGAAGGTATCTGCCTTTGGAGCATCTCTGGGTTGAGGATAAATTCTAAATGAGTGACAGAATGGCAACCGTGTTTGGAGCATATCTGGACTGTATCTTGGAATTTGAGATCTGTATGAGTAGCAGGATGACTTTCGTGTTTGGAGTGTATCTGAAACTTTAGCTGGGATTGAGATCTGTATAAGTAGCAGCATGACTTCCGTGTCTGGAGCGTATCTGAAACTGTAACTGGAAGGAAATCTGGAATAAGTATCAGAATGTCGCCATATCTGGGTCACATCTGAACTGTCTCTAGAAGGAAATCTGGAATAAGTATCAGAGTGTCGCCATGTCTGGGTCACATTTGAACTGTCTCTAGAAGGAAATCTGGAATAAGTATCAGAATGTCGCCATGTCTGGGTCACATCTAAACTGTCTCTAGAAGGAAATCTGGAATAAGTATCAGAATGTCGCCATATCTGGGTCACATCTGAACTGTCTCTAGAAGGAAATCTGGAATAAGTATCAGAATGTCGCCATATCTGGGTCACATCTGAGCTGTCTCTAGAAGGAAATCTGGAATAAGTATCAGAATGTCGCCATATCTGGGTCACATCTGAACTGTCTCTAGAAGGAAATCTGGAATAAGTATCAGAATGTCGCCATATCTGGGTCACATTTGAACTGTCTCTAGAAGGAAATCTGGAATAAGTATCAGAATGTCGCCATATCTGGGTCACATCTGAACTGTCTCTAGAAGGAAATCTGGAATAAGTATCAGAATGTCGCCATATCTGGGTCACATCTGAACTGTCTCTAGAAGGAAATTTGGAATAAGTATCAGAATGTCGCCATATCTGGGTCACGTCTGAACTGTCTCTAGAAGGAAATCTGGAATAAGTATCAGAATGTCGCCATATCTGGGTCATATCTGAACTGTCTCTAGAAGGAAATCTGGAATAAGTATCAGAATGTCGCCATATCTGGGTCACATCTGAACTGTCTCTAGAAGGAAATTTGGAATAAGTATCAGAATGTCGCCATATCTGGGTCACATCTGAACTGTCTCTAGAAGGAAATCTGGAATAAGTATCAGAATATCGCCATATCTGGGTCACATCTGAATTGTCTCTAGAAGGAAATCTGGAATAAGTATCAGAATGTCGCCATATCTGGGTCACATCTGAACTGTCTCTAGAAGGAAATCTGGAATAAGTATCAGAATGTCTCCATATCTGGGTCACATCTGAACTGTCTCTAGAAGGAAATCTGGAATAAGTATCAGAATGTCGCCATATCTGGGTCACATCTGAACTGTCTCTAGAAGGAAATCTCGGTAGATGATGATCTTGATTTTGTTGGGGAGTAAAACATCTGTGGGGAGTATGCTTATTTCTGCTTGGGAAAAGGAGTTTAAGAGTCTTAGTCGTCCGTTTCTCTACTGGGGAGTCGAAGTTGAACTGATATCTGGTCGGGTCCAGGTTTCGCAGTAACTTGTTGGGGATTGTAGATTAGTCTACTGGAGAAGAGGAGTTGTGGTCCTTTGATTTGTAGTAGTCGGAGAGGCAAACTCGAGCTGGAGAATCCTGGTGTTGTTGAGGAAATAAACATTATCGTCAGCCCGCTAGAGAGGTGACATCTTTGTTGGGGGAAGTCCTCGAGGATTCTTGAGGTTGATTCAGCTGGGGAATCCTGGTGTTTAGAGATTAAACCCTTGCTGAGGAGTCATCCCATGAGAAGGAATTTGGGGAGACTTGTCATTGCCCCTAGTGTCAGATGTTTGTAATATTGTCAAGACACTTGGACCGCACGTAACCCTTTGATGAGATTGACGTTTAAATGCCCCAAGTGATGGTGAGGGAGACTTGCCCTAGGTTATCCTGCAATTGAGAGATTTCTTGAAATCTTGACTGGACTGCCCCAGGTTAACTGAACTTTGAAAGATCTGCTGAAATCTTGACTGGACTGCCCCAGGTGTGCTGGATAGTGACATGTCATGCCCCCTTATTGATAGGAGATTTGTCAATGGAAGTGTCATCCTTTTTGAAGTGATTTTGCTCACTGAGAGAGCTTTCGTTCATCGGATATTCATTATGTGAATTTCTCCGCTGTCAAACAAATAGCCATATGCAAACAATGATATTCAAGTAATGCAAAGTTTATGCTTGTCTCGAAGTTTTGAAAAATGCGTTTTTTAGCAGAAAACTTTTTATAAGACAAATTCAACACAAGATTTAGGGCAAAGCCTTACAGGAGTCAGGATACCTTTTGAACAGTATGCTTTCGAACTAACCCATGCTTCAATTAGGACTTTTGAAGGGTTGTAACGTGGCTTGGTTCACGGTTTAAGAAACAAAGGATAAAGGCTCAAAGTATATTTGTACCCACCCGCTCTTCGTGATGTTCTTCAATCCTAAACTCAGTTAATTGTGCGTCGATCTATATTCGAGTTTGGAACGACTTTTTTGGTGATGGTTCACACAAGTTGAATTTGTTGGAAGGCAATCATTTTTACAACATTTTTCATGTTGTTGAGGATTTGTAATGACCTCGTTCTTTTGATTCGTTATCCCTAACTTTTGCCTGACTTTTCCTGTTTTCGAGATTACAGTCAGCGGGATGCCCCAGCCTTCTTAAGCCTCCTTTGTAGGTTTTGGATTAGTGGGCTTCTCTCTTTTAAGAGATAATGACTGCCTATGAGATAAGGAACCATCACTGTCTTTTGATTCCCGAGGAATTTGTTTTGATATCGTTCGTTGTATTTACGAACTGATAGTTTGCGACTTCAATGCACATCTTTTTTTTTATTAACTGAGAGACTACCCTGCCCCAGGTTTAAATCAAAGGTTTCAATTTGTTTAGAACAAAAAACTCCTACTTCTTTGGCTCGAAGGGGTTGACTAGGGATTATCTTCCTTATAACTCCAGTGTTTAGGATTTGAAAAAAATGTCTGTACATCGTCAGCAAGGTCTGTTCAAAAGCATACTGTATGAGATTATGGCATTGTTTCGTCATCCTCCCTCTAAAGGCTTGTAGCTTTTTATCAAGAGTTAAATATCATAAAGTAAGCATAAGAATAGTGAAAACGAATGGATGAATTCAAGACAAACATATGCAATGCATTAATGAAACAGAGTTTGACATTAATAGATAATTGTTTGAATAACAAAGAGATGACTACTTGAAAATTCAAATGAAACAAAGACATTCTCAATGATTTGGCATAGGAGCAGTGATCACGTTTGGAGTCTCCGTAGGGTCAAACTCGACCTCCTTGGCATCAATCATGTCTTGGACCTTGTTCTTCAGAGCCCAACAGTTATTAGTGTCATGTCCAGAACCATGGGAGTGGTATGCACACCTTTCATTAGGGTGATAGGTAGGAGCAGAGGTGTTGGGATTCCGGGGAGGATCCTTTAAAGTAAGCAGGTTGACCTCCAACAGGCGTTTCAGTATCAAAGATGATGGTATCTCAGTCTCAGAGAAATGTCTTCCAGGTACATTTCGCTTGCGCCGATTACCCTGTTGATGTTGGCGAGGTTATTGCTGGGCTTGTGACCCTG
The DNA here is from genome assembly GCA_948472305.1 of Vicia faba. Classification (NCBI taxonomy): domain Eukaryota; kingdom Viridiplantae; phylum Streptophyta; class Magnoliopsida; order Fabales; family Fabaceae; genus Vicia; species Vicia faba. The sequence continues at coordinate 327,479,314 of OX451736.1, forward strand.
AAGCAAGCTGGGGAGTTTTTCCTTTGTCTTCTTGTCCCAAAGGTGGTTGAATGATGACTTGATCTTCAACCCTAGTTGTTTGCCCCACTTGGTTCTTTTGAAGCAGCTTGTGGACGAGGACCCTGAGCTCTTCTTGTCTTTAAGCTAAGTCTTGAATGAGAGCCATCTGGCCCACCAGCTGTCCCATCATCTAGATCTTCATTGTTGCCAAATCAATTTGTAGCCCTTCCAATTGATCATTCCTGATGCCTCCTGGATTCCCTAGGACCAGGCCCCTTGTGAGGAGAGCTTTCACTTCTTCTTTCCCCTGGGACAGGTTCAAGAACATTTCTCGGAGTTGAGCATTTTGAGCCTGAACGTCCTTGATAGTCTGCTCCAAAGCCATCTCTACTGAAATAAACAGTAGGAGAATAAGGAAACCTGAAAAGGAAAACCTGTTATGATGCAATGCATGATATGTGAATGCATGTTTTCAAGAATCTCTCGGGGTAAACACAAGAGAAATGTTAGAGGTTGAACTTCGATCAACATCTTTGATTGGAGAGCTTTGTATCGGTGGATGTCTTTCCACGAGAATCAAGCTCACCATGTCAAGTGGGTCATAGCCCCTGATTCAAGTTGTTGCACTTGATCTTTGATGGCGTTTGTTTAGAGGAAAACCCTCTTTTCCTTTGGTAGACGTTTGGTTCAACGTGACCCTGCATCAAAAGACCCTCGAGATCCTTGAAATGGTTATTGTAAATGCTATGGTATGATGTTATGATGTTATGTACATGTATGCAAAAGCAAGTAAGTGTATATACAGGTAATCATATTCACACAAAGCCAACAAGTCCTTAGGTTTAGGCTTGCATGGGGTTTGTAGGTAAGTACCCTCTTGAAGTTAGTTGGCTCATCCTGTCCTAAAATAGAAACCGAGTTCTAAGGAGCTCAATATCACTGGATTATTTTCTGTGTTCATTGTTTTGGTTTAGCCACTTAACTGGCGACCAAAATATTCAAAGAAAAAAATCCTCAATGAGTGTAGTATCGAGTATCTACCAACTTCGGACTGCACCAAAGTCGGTCATCTCACTACCCTTAAAAAGGCTAAGATGGTCAAGTAAGGTTCTAGAGTTCGTTAGTGCTTCATGAAATCGCTCAACGGCCCCGTATTCTCCTTGACTACTCAAGGTCTACCGGTATTCACAAATATGTCACACTAACATAGCTACTACTTCAACCATGTCGGTATACCCCGCACAGTTCCCTCACAGTTTATTGCTATTTACCTAAAAGGTGCCCTCAAATTCGGGTGTAGGATTTACAACAAACCCAAACAAGGAACCCAAAAAGTAAAGCAATCAAAGCAATCGAAGCAAGCATGTAAAGGTGATCTAAAACCCTAAGGTAACCCCACTTTTAGAAATATCCCCAGCAGAGTCGCCAGTTCTGTGATACGGTGGGAGAACTGACTTGAGGTTTTGCGTTTGTTTTCGCACTTGTTCGGTTTAGCAAGAGTCACCACCGACTTTTTATTTTATCCTAAGGAAAGGTCAAAAAGCACAAGAAAGACCTTTGAGATGTTTTCGTGGGTTCGGGGGGTAGATTTTGAAAAGGGAAGGTGCTAGCACCCTTTTCATCCATGGTTATCCATGGGCTCTTAGTTACTTGTTTTAGATCACTTGCCTTTACTTTTCAATTGTTTGAAATGGTGTTTTGTGTGTGTGATTTTTGAAAATGCTTTGAAAAAGATGCCTTGTCTAGGCAACCTTTGTAACAATTCGTATTTGAATGTTTTACAAAGGTGTTTGTCTTTTTGAAAAGATAATTCAATGTTTTTGAAAGTTGTTTTTGTGAAGTGTGTTTGTGAAGTGTGTTTGAAAATGGCAAGTGTGTTTTCTTTGCAAGTTTGATCAAGTAACTAAGAGTTATCTACTCTATTTTACTCAAAGATCTTTCCTTATGTTTTTAACCCTTTTAACAGTGTTGTTTCACCATTGTATTTGGTGAACAACCTTGCATTAGGATGTTAACGGGATGGGCGTGGGTCGTCGTATAGACCATGAATGCAATAGTGTCAAGTGTCTTTGGCAATTTTCTTGAGGGACTATGATCATTTTTGTTTAGGCAACTTGATAGCGTCATCGAGGGACTATGATCATTTGATTTGTTTTTGTTTTGCCAAAGACACTTAACATGCAACCATGGCCCATTTTTGAAGGCAACAAGTGGTGTAACCCTAGGGGTGCGAGTGTGCATTGTGTTTGTTTTTTCATGCATGTTTATCTTGGATTTAGGTCATCTAGCGGTTGATTTTGAATCTTCGCATACAAACCCTAATTACTATACAGTATATGGAAAGCGATAAATTACGGGAATTTAAAGTCTAAGCTATTACAAATAAGTATCCGGGGATGGGGGTACAAATGTTTACAAATGGGGATAAGTCTCATCATAATAGTAGTGTCCAAATGTTATTTACAACCAAATCGAATCGTCGCATTCTCAATGTAAAATATAGCAAGGTATAAGAATCAAAGAGAAATAAAAGTATTGTACAATGCATATGATTATTTACAAATGAGTAAAAATGTTAACCTAATGTATTAAGTATTTTATTATTATTTTTGTGTTTTTGTTAATTATATAGACAAGAGTTTTAAAGAAAAGAAAAGAAAAAATGTTTTAAGTTTAAAGAAAACTATTGTTTATGTATTTTAGTTAATGTTTTTATATATACAAAGATTTATTAAACAAAAAAAGTTTTAAGACAAAAATCTATTAACCTAATAAATCTAATATTTACATATTTTTGTAAAATGTAATAAACATTAAGAAAAGTTTTGTACAAAAAAAATAATATATTGTTTTTCTTAACAAAATAAGTTATATAAAAAGAAAGGGAAATAATATGATAAATAAAAAAAGGATTGACTTGTAATCATAAGAAAAAAAAAGAGTTAAATGGGCCTTAGCGATTATATACATGGCCCAAAAACGAAACAAGGCAGATTAAGACAAAAAAAAGGGGGGTGTGGTGCCAGGATTCAAATGGGCTTAAGGTTTGGAGCGTGGAGCAGGCCCAAAACGCGTTTGACAATTTTTCATTAGGGTTAGAAATGTTTTGCTTCAGAATAGGGTTTGTTCAGTTTGACGAACGGCGCCGCTCTCCACCTTTCTTCGTCCTCTTCATCATTTCTCAAACAGGACCACTGATAAAACTCTCTCCTCGCCTCAGGCCACTAGGCGCCACCTCCACTCTCCTCTCTCCATGGTTGCTCAGGCGGTGATGAAAAAAAGGTATTGATTTCTGTTTTTCATGTTTTAGGGTTTCAAAATTCGTGCATGTTATTGATTTTTGACATATTCTGATCTTTATGTGTTGTTTGTGTTTGCTTGAGGTGTTAGAAAAAAGGAAAGAGGGACAATACCTTTGTTCTGCTTTTGGAGAGGAGGCGGAGAGTTTGGACATGAGGCGTTCTCCGGTGGCCGGCGGGGAGGCTGTGATGCTGGGCTCCTGGTACTTGTATCTTTAACTTTGTTTGGTTTTATGATGAATGTTGTAATCTGAAAACTCTAGAGTGTTGAGTTCCTCTCTTCTTTTCTTCTTCTGATTGCTTTGTTCTTTGATTCTGAGATGCTTGCTTTTGATGAAGATGTTAATTATGAAAATGCTTGTGGTTCTTTTGGTTGTTGATGATGATTTAAACCTGAAACATTGCTTTTGTTTGTTGTCCTGATGTTGATGATTTTGAAGTTGCTTTTGCCTCAGTGTTTTTACTTCTGAGTTGCTTTTCCTCTCTTGGACTTTGTTGGCCTTTTTTTCAATGATGATTATTCTGAGATTGCTTGCTTCTGAGATGCTTTTACAATCTTCCTCTCTTTGGACTTGATTTCTCAATGATGAACTTTTGTTCTGAGAGCCTTGTTATTGTTACTGATTTGGATGTTTGGACTTGCTTGCTTGGTATTGAAGTCAGGTTGGAGGTTACAGGCTTGTTGGCTTGTTTGGCTTTGGCTTGAATGTTGTAACAGGTTTTTAGGCTTGTTTTGGTTACAGGCTTTGACAGGCTTTGGCTTGAAGCAGGCTTGGGTTTCTGTAACAGGTTTAAAGGCAGGCTTGTTGGTAACAGGCAGGCTGTTGTTTCTGTAACAGGTTTTTAGGCCTTGGGGGCAGGCTTGAGGCTTGAAGCAGTTTGAGTTTATGCATGTTTTTTTTGGTTACAGGCTTCAAGGCTTGTGTTTTATGCAGGTTGGGTGCAGTTTGTAACTTAGTAGGTCTTTTCTTGAAGGCTTGCTTCTTGTAAGTTTGGTTCTTGGATAGGTTTATGGGTAACCGACCTCAAGGCTATGTGTTTACAGCTTTGTGTTATATTTTTCTATGTGTTCTGCCCCCTCGTTTCTGAACTGAAACTCTTTGTTATATTTCTATCTCCTAAGCCTGCAAACTGTAAGCCTATACTTTTCTCTCTCTTTCTCTCTCCACAGAAAAAGCATATTTTATTGCTTAACTGTCCTTTTTTTCTGAAAAGGTGTTGGTTGGAAAATGATGAAAGTTTTGAAATATTGCTTGCATTTTTTCTTTCCTCTGCATATCTTCTTACCTTCCAGATTTTCTGCATTCGCTTTTGTGTACTTGTTGACAGTTTTTGACAGCTTCTTTGACAAATTGTTGACAACTTAGTTTGCCTTTCTTTGACAGTTTGGTTTGCCTAGTTTGGTTGACAGTTTTGTTTGCCTTTATGCATTGTGCAACTTGTTTGTTCAGTTTGCAATTTGGTTTGGCATTTTAGTTTGGTTTGCCTCTTTGATAATTTGAATTTATGAAGCTTTGTGCATTTTGCAAAATAATTTTTCTTTCCCTCTTTGTGAACCAAGAAGAGACATCTTCTTGCGATTTGCAGAGAGGACGAACAAACTGATTCCGGCCAACACCTTTAATGATGAGTTTTTGATTAACTGTCTGAAAAATACTTTTCCAAATTCATCTGTGTTTGACTTCTCTTTTTCTGGCTTTGCAGGTGAATATTAATTGGGGCAAGGGAAGCAACAGTAGAAGATGAAGACTTCAAGCAATTTAGGATATAGATTTAATTTATTTTTAATCATTGTAATAAACGTCATTGTAACACTGTAAATAAATTTACTGTATCAAATAAACATTTGTAACAACAATTAAAAATGAATAAAAAATCCTTTGTCAGTTAATTCTTTAGTTCTTCTGCACTTGTTTATTTAATTACTTAAATTTCTTGAATTATAATAATTGGAAATTATCCCAATAATTTTAACTTAGAAATTATAAATAATCAACAAACGTCTGGCGTTCCAAACAACCAAATGCATTGCACAGTTAAACAAACAAACGTCCATACGCCTTTTACCTTACTGATTAAACCAACACTTCAATCTTTCAATCAGAAGCCTCAGCTTCTATCCCAGATGTTTAGACTTTGAGTAACAAACAGGAATCTTGAACAAGCGTCAAAACCATGTCACAGTCAAATGAAATGTTGTGGATTCAAATTCTTCTGAGAATGCGTGCGCAAACCCTAATTTTGAATTTATTGTCGAAGAAACGTCTGCTTGATCAAACCCTGAGCCAAACTCAACCAAATCAATAGAAACCCTAATAATTTTTTTGACTGATTCAAAAGTTAATGGAAACCCTAATTTTGTTTGACTGATAAGAAAAGTCTGTTTGACCGATTCTTGAGCCAATCTGAAAAAATCAGGAAACCCGAAGCTGTGATTTCTCGTGAAAAAGAGGAGGGTAAATTTTGGGGTACAACATCGTCAATCTAAGTCTTCAGGCTTAAGAAGATTGAATAGGGGCAGCTGTTGTACCCTAAAATTTTCCCTCTCACTTATCAAGAATTTGCTCACAAGATCTCCCTTGACCCAAGACTGCACTAGGGTTGATCAGCTCAAGACACCTCCTTAAGCACTGATGACCAAAATTAGGGTTTGAGATTGCACAAGGATATTTTAACTTCCAATGCCCCATATGACTTTCATGGATGATTATGGACCCCAAGATCACTCATGTCAAGTTTCAAGCCTTGGATCACACTTTTGCTCGGTCAATTGAGTAGTTGACCAAAAAATCAATTGTATTGGGGAAAAAGTCAACCATGGCTAATTTACAGTCAAACTTCATAATTTTTTATCCATATAAACATTTTAGACTCATATGTATCATTTGATCAAGTTTGGACCATAATTCCTCAAGAAATTTGATCAAATCTCTAAAAGGGCAAAATGGTCAAAATTAGGGTTTTGACTGGGAAAGGGCAATTTCTGATATTTGACCTAGCAAATGATCAATTGGTTTAAGGCATGATCTCAAGAGTCCAATTGCATCATTTTGACCTAATGACGTGGTTCAAAACATTGCAATTCCAATGGATTGACATATGAATTTTTTAGTCAACTGATCAAAAATCAACTATATACTAAAAGTCAAACTTTGACTTTTTGGTCAAAATCAAATGCCAAAGATCAAAATTCATCAAAACATGTCAAAATATGAAACTTATTCATCAAAAAATCCAAAATTCAAGATTTCATTTTGAAAAAAGTTAAAATTTCTAAACTTAGAAATTTTTCTAAGTGTTGGAAATTTCTTATTTTTTCACAACTTTGAGCAAATTTTTCACCATGATGAAAGATGATTCAAGAGAAACATCCAACATGAAATTTGTAGATCTCTATGAAATCTACAACTTTGCTTTACAGAACTCCTTCCAAAAGTTCTTATGTCTGAAGCTATAATTTTAAGAATACATGGTCATGAAACAAAACACTTAGTGAAATTTTTGTCCTAATTTGATCAGGATTTTGACCCAACTTCATGGAACTTTTTCATATAGTTCCAAGGGGAATCTTTAAAAGAAAATCAAATATGGGTAGTAGATAACATTACAAGATTTCCAAAATGTCCAAGAACTCCTTGAGATCATTCTTGAGTAGGGAGAATCAAAGAGATAAAGTTAGGGTTTTATCACTTGATTTACAAGGCATTTTGTGATGAACAAAATTCAAATTCAAAGTTATGCTGCATAAACTTTACTTTGTAGGCCTCAAACTTGTTAGGAACTCCATAATTAATTGATTTCATAGTTGTTAGAGGTCTCATTTCAAGCATTCAATGCAAGGCCATGCTTTATATCCATTTTGGGAAGAAAGTGCACATTGCCATTTTGATAAAGTGACTTTTTGCACAAAACTTGTTCTTGAGCCTTGCACTTGTTCTCTTCTGATCATACAAGTCCTATAACTCATAAGAAACTTGTTACACACTTACAATCACTCATCCCATGCTTGTACCTCCTCTTGAAACTTGTTTTCCCATTTTTCTTGAAAATCAAGTAACCTAGCAATTAGCTGAAAACTTGTACTTCTGATTGTCCAAAGCTCTCAAACCCTTTTGCTTATACATACACAAACCATTTGCCATAAATACCACACATGCTTGGCCCCTAAAAACACCAAGAGCTCATAATCACATCTCATAACTCCATTTTCACATAAACTGACCAAAAACATGAAACTCATAACTCCTCGTATGTTTTCAAGCCTTTTGGTTCCTAAAGCTTCTAAACATCATTTAGAACTGATCCCACACCCTGTTATAGAACTGTAACACCATTAACACCATCCTACATTTTCAAAAACAGAGCTTTTCACTTGGACTTCTCCAGATCTCTTCAGGTACTTTCAGCTCAAGCTAAGCATCCCATTAGCTTCCTGGGAACTTGAGGAAGCTAACCCAATCATTGGAACTCACTGAAAGCTTCTCAAACTCCAAACCCGATACCCTCTTGCAAGGTAAGTTTTCTAACTTTGGAACTTTTCATACATGCATCATCAATGATTTATTTGTGACTAAAACTTGTAGATATCATTGCCCTAAAGCTAACCATGTCCATAGTTTCCATTAATTTTGCTTGAGCTTAGAGAATTTTGAGATTGAAGTTTATGAGATTTTTAGGGTTCAGATTAAGGCCAATGAAATTAATGTTTGTCTTTGATCTATAGTTTTAATGCTTTACATTTCTGAAAACGTGAGGAAATTTGCTACAAGTTTCATGTTTACAGTTTTCATTTTTGTTGAGATTTGAACAAGTTACAGAGGTTATGGCTGGGCGTGAGGTTGAAGATGAAGTTGGCCTCAGGAACGTGTTTGTCATATGTATTTATTGTTTGATTTATATAAACGGATGTATAGTCACCCCAGTGGTAAAAGCGTGCGCCTGTAACCAGAGGGACCTGGGTTCGAGCCCCAGTGGTATCCTTTTGGATTTTTCACATTTTTGCATTCTGACTTTTTTTTGGCAGGGCGCTGGGCCTCCTTGGGCCGTGTTTGTTTTTGTTTTTATTTTCTAACCCTCCTGCTTCATTTACACACCCCTGGCCCAGTTTTATTTTCTTTTTCTTATTTTTTATTTATTTGTTTTCTTAAATATTTTTCTAATATTAAAAAAATCATAAAAAATATAAAAATAGCAGATTTATATTTTGACATAGTTTATTTATTTTTTCTCACAAAAATCATTTTATTATACTTTATTTATTTTACTAGTTATCTTTGTAAATTTAATTAAAAATAGGTTTTAGTTATTTTCTTTTACACCAATTAAAATATATTATTTTAATATAAAAAAGACCAAAAATATTTTATAATACTATAATTTATTTTCAAGACAAGAATACCAAAAATACTTTTCTTAAACTTAATTTCTCTTTAATTAATTAATAGATTTAGGGTTTTATTTTAAATCTTTTCTTATTAAATTTAGGTTTAACTAATTATTTTCTTCTAGTTAATTAGGTTAAAATAAAAACCCCTTTTCTCAAAAAAATCCAAACAAATATCCATTTATTTTACATTTCACATTCTTGTACATTTATTCATCTTGTACATTATTTATTTCAATTCTTGTATAAATTTAATATGGTTGTAATAAATTAATTAGGTTTATTTTCTTGCAATCCCCATTTATAATTTGTACACCCCCTCCCACAAGTATTGTAATAGCGTAGTAACGTCAAATTATGCAATTTATCGCTTTATATATAACATGCTAGTAATTAGGGTTTGTATGGAAAGACTAAAACCAATGCTTAGAAAAACCCTAATCAAAGACAAAATCAAACATGAAAATAATACACTTGCAAACAAGCACCCCCTAGGTTAAATCCACTTGGTTGCCTTTACAAAATGGCCATATAACACATGTGAGGTATCTTAGCAAAACAAGAAAAATACAAGATCATAGTCCCTCGATGACGCTATTTGTGTTGCCTTTCTAATGATCTTAGTCCCTAAAAGAGAATGCTAAGATACCTTACAACATTGCTAATCATGACTATACGATGACCCATGCCCGTCCCATTTACATCCAAAGATAGGGTTACTTACCAAATCAATGGTAAGATAACAATGTCAAAGGAAAAGGAAAATGAACATGAAAGACTTTTGAGTAGGTAGAATGCTCCTAATTACTTGCTCCATTTCAAAACAAAACATTGTTGCTATTTTAAAAACAATCACCTAAACTTTCAAAACCTCTTACAAACTTGAAAACATTTTCAAAATATCAATTATCTTTGTATACATTCTTACGAACGAGAATCATTACAAAGATTGCCTAAACAATTGCCTCTTTATAAAATACTTTCAAAAAAATACACAAAGCACAATTTCAAACAAAAGCAAGTGATCTAGCAAGTAACTAAGAGCCCATGGAAAACCATGGATGAAAAGAATGCTAATACCTTCCCTTTTATAATTTACCCCCGAACTCAAGAAATAATCTCAAAGGTCTTTCCTGTGCTTTTTCACCTTTCCTTTTGGATAAAAAAAAAGTCGATGGCGACTCTTACTAACCGCAACATTTGCGATCAAACGCAAAACTCTCAAGTCAGTTCTCTCACCACATCACAGTGTGACTTCTACTTAAGTCCAATTACGATTGCTTAACATAGCGCTAAATTTGTCCCGATTCGAAAAATGATCATTCGTGCCCCAAACCTATGTTTGCAAGCAAAATTATGTTTAATTTGAAATCATGGATCCAACAACTTTGAAGTTCATTGTTAGGAGGCTGTGATTCTATCAATCCTCTAATGAATTTCATAAATTTTGGTCTAAGTGAATCATTTTAACATCATTGATCATATGTAGTTGCTTCGAGCACTTGAAATGAATGATATATTTAACAAAAATAAAATGAGACTTGTTGTTGAGAAGCTTTGATTTTATCAATCTTCTAATAAGTTTTTCAAATGCAAGTTTCATATGGTCATTCAACTAACATTTTTTACTTAACTTCTAACTTCTAATTCAATAACACTTACCTTTACTTTATGCCTTTATTTTATGCCTTTACTTTTATGGACCATTTATTTTAGCATTTACATTCCATGTCATTTTTAGCTTTACTCACTTGAGCATTTATCTTTATGTCATTTTATCTTAGCTCACTTGAGCATTTATCTTTATGTCATTTTATCTTTGCTCATTTGAGCATTTATCTTTATGTCATTTTATCTTTGCTTATTTGAGTTTTTATTTCTTTTTGAAGGAACTTAATAATCAACTTGAACATAAAAAAAAACTTTAAGGTTACTTGGACTATTTTGTTACTATCCTTGGCATTGTGAAGTTGTGGACCTCTTGAACTTAGGATTATAAGTATTGATACTTTTGGACCTCGTTGCTATGTTGCTATTTTGTCTGAAGTTCTTGGGGTTTACTCCAAGGCATTGGGTTGATTTTCTTTGTGTGTAGGTTATTCTGATTATATGTTTTGTCTGTGATTGAGAATTCTTCTATATACAATTGTTAATCTACCCAAATTTTGTGAAGACTTAATTCATCTGAAGTTTGGTATTCCTCAGAGGTTTAGTTTTTTTGCTTGCTTGGTTTCAATCCAAAGGATAGGAATTCTATATCGACTTCCTTATGTCAAGTGTTGACTTCTTGTTGGTTAGATCGCTCTTTTCCTTATCTTTAACCTTATGCTTTAGGATAGTCCCTTCATCTCCTCTTATCTTCTTTAATTTCAAAAATCTTCTCCCTCCTTTTCAAAACTCTTCTTGTTTTCTAACTTGAATCGCTTTCATAATAAACTTGGACTTAGGTCCATGCATTTCAAAATATTTTCTTTAATAAACTTTAATCAACTTAATCGTACTTTGACATCTTTTTGAAAGACTAAAATTCAATTAACCTCATTCAAACTATTTTTTCCACTTTGGATTTTTACTTTTAAACTTTTCTCAAAAGATTAGACTCTTGTCGATTCTTGTAGTAATACGGCCTACTATACTTCTACGATATATAGTGAAGTGAGATATTTTCCACTTGGGTGTTGAGTGAGGCTTTTTTGATTTTAAAATATAAGCTATATCCTCCATTTTTAAATGATGCAAATTCTTCTTTCTCATAATCGTGGATAGTAAGTATGTTATCCACTCGGATATGACGATGATGTTTCTTTTCTTAAAATTAACCAACAAACGTGTGTTTTAAATTTTTTTAGATAAACTACGAGTACCCTGATCCCCTATTGCACGGAAGGTGGTACGCAGGCACTAAAGGTTAGCAACCGTGACGGGTGCAAAAATTGTAAAAAATACTTCTTTTCTCATCCCCATTATTTAATTTTGTATACACCTTTTATAGCTGAAATACACATATTTTCAAAGAGGTTCATGTGGAGTACCATAGATGTTTAGTGTTCTAATACCTTCCTTTTACATAACCAACCCTCGTACCTAGATTCTCTCTCCCTCTTTTTTTGGGTTTATTCGCTCTTTTCCCATTTCCTTTTGAAAAAATAAAGCGCCATGGCGACTTTTATTTGATCTGTGCGAGTTAAGTCAATCCAATGACTTAATCTCAACATTTGTTCCACTACATTGTGATATTATACATTTCATGCAGACTCAAGAGTACCCATTTGAGGCATCAAACAAAGATAAAAAACATTTAGAAGGTCGACAATCAATTTCTTCCTTAATGAATATGTGTTAGACAAACGAAATTATGACATGGTCTTGCTCAGATGTGTGGACAGACACGAAGCAAACATGTTAATCCATGATATCAATGAAGGTTCCTTTGGTACCCATGGCAATGGACATTCAATGGCTAAGAAGATGATTATGGCAGGTTACTATTGGGTTGACAGTGGAATTTGATTGTTACAAATTTACAAAATATAAGACTTATCGGTCGACCTGATCTCTCCAACACCAAGAGATATCACCTCAAATATGAAAGCATGTTAAGGGATGAACATGACGTCCAAAAACAAACAAGGTGGGCCCTCACTCATGGAACGAGCATGACCTTAGCCCGACGGGAACACCTCGATCAAGCTTACTCAACTTTTTTACCAAACAGGCATAACAAACCTTGCTTCAATGGAGCCCAAATTCGTATCCCCGACATGTCTCGATACGTTGTTGTCCATCACTGAGTCGAGCATAAATTCCCACACAAAATTAACACGAAAAGCATAAAATACTAAGTAATTAACACAGTTAAACATACTAATGCTTAATATTAAAGTCGTCCAGAAAGGTTGGTATTGTTTGGTCATTACATAGAAAGGGGAATTCAAGCCCAAAACATTAACAAAAACGACATGCGGGCCCCAACTAAACAAACACAAAAAATAGGCAAAGCCCCTTGTCCAAAACAATTAAACAAAAGTTGGCACACATGCCAAATAAACAAACGGGCATGTAATCCCAGAAACTTAATCATGGCCCTCATCATCCTCGCCATCGCCTTCTTCAAGAGGATAAAATATCTGCCTTTCGACCACCTGGTTAAAGGGCCCATCATCTTCGACCACAAGCTTGACCCCTTTTTGATGATCTTGAGCTGCTCCATGATAGTGTTGAAGCCGTAAATAAGGGTGTCCATAATTTTATACTCAAGCACACAATTCCTCGCAATAAGTTCCCTCCTGGTCACAAGGGACTTCTCTGTGTTGGTCTCTTCTTCGAAAAACACCGCTATCTTCTCCAGCTCTTTCACTTGAGCAACCAATCGCTCGTTCTCCTTGGTCGTGGCCTACAACTAAGGCTTGATATTGTTCAAATCCTTGAGGAGCTTGACCTGGTATTCAAACTCCGTCTCATGGTTGATAATATCAGTCATCAACTTTTCATTGATCCCCTTCAGCGTCTGGATTTGGTCTTGGGCTTTATACAAAGCGACTTGGGAGCCTGCAGCCTCATCATTCAGTGTCAAAGCGGTTTTAAGAACCCTCATCATGAAGGCCACATCTTCTGCCATATATTTTCGTCGGGTTTCTTTGTCCTCTGACAAAATGGCTTCCTTCTCTTATTCATGGAGACTTAAAGAAATCTCCCCACTAAAGATACTTTGGTTGAGATAGCAGGGGGCTGCATGAAAGTCATCTAGGTACCCTTGTCCCCATCGACAATCACCACATGCTCGGGGTCTTCAACGTGCTTACTTTTTGCTGGTTTTTCGGGAGGGGAAGCCTGGGTCCCTTGAGGAGATGAGGAACCTCCTGGACGGTTAGAAGTTTTGGCATGTTCCTAAAGTTGAGCAACCCAATTTTCAGGCGCCAAGTATGATGCATTATTGGGCCTCAACTTGAGCAAACATTCAGAGAGAGTCTCCATTCGGTCTGCAATCAAAAATAAACTATCAATCCACAAAACAAAAAGTACACATAAAATTATGAGAACGTCCCCTACCTAGAAGTCTCAAAGCTTCCTCGTCGGACGAGCACTCATGGAGCTCTTTCATGTTTATCATTCGGGGAACGAATAGGTGCTCCCATTTATCATCAAACATGAAGTTATTATCCACATCTCCCACTTTGCTGGAGAGAAGCTCTTTACATAAGCCTCTATTTTTTCCTAGCAAAGCTTATCCTGGGCATCCAATTACTCGGGCTTCACCGCATAACACTCGGGCTTTTACTCGAAATGTTTCCATTGCCACTCGAGGGGAAACTTCGTCGTCAGTCTAGTTACTACCCGACCATCCTTGACCTCCTATGAGCGAATGTACCGAGAATCCTTTTTTGCGATAGTAAGAGGCTTCACAATGTATTACCTCTCTTTGATGTTGGGCACACATTCCAGGTATTATTGGAAGAAATTTCCGAATTGTTTGAACGACACCTAGGCTTGTGGCCCTTCAATGGCCTATCGTTAAAGATGGAAGATACGAAAGAAGATGGTTAGAGTGGCACCAATCTTAAGATATTGGCAAACAATCTCAAACGCCTGCATAAACGCGGGCGTATTTGGATGAAGCTGGGAAGGTGCTAATTGTAACTATTGGAAAACCCCTACCTGGAAATCATTGAAGGGAAAACGCATCCCCGCTTCCTTAAAGGCGAATTCATACATAGAAAAACATTTGTATGGGAATGACGAGCATATACTCCGGCTTTAGATAGGGATTTTAAGCGCCCAGTTGTCGGGGGTATTTTGTGCTTGGTCCTCAAGGACATTGAATGCGTCAGAAGCATCCTCTGAAAAATATGATTATTTACTCTAGGGCTCGGGCGCGACCCAATCCAAGGGGTCGTCCACAACCATAGCATCACCCTCGTTGATGTCGGGCATGATATTTTCTCAATTGGTTGAGCCATCGTACCTGAAAAGCAGGGGAAAACAGTGAATTCGACATCATCAAATCCACCCTTCCACCGAAAATCAAGTGAAATAGAGAGGGACACTTCAAGGGGAGGTCCTCAACCCAAGCCCTTGAAACCTGCGAGGAATAAAACTCCTTCAAGTGAGCATGAGGAGGGGTACCTATCTCATATCTACCTAGTTCACGAGGGGTTAATCCCTGGTATGCAGCCACATTGCCCGGGCCTACACCATTCACAGGGGATGAATCCACGACATAGGTCCACATGAAGTTCACCTAAAACTCATGAATCCTCATGCGAAACCCATGGAAACTCATGAATCCACATGCAAAACTCATGGAAACCCAGAGATCTTCATCCAGAGCCATGAAATCCATCGAAAGCATCTTGAATCCTCATGAACTCCACTGAAAACTTCATGAAGATTCATGGAACTTCATGAACATTCATGAAATTTCGCCAAGAACGCATGAATTTTTTTAAAAACTTTACCCAAACGTCTAAAACCTAAAGTATACTAACGGAGTTTAAATAAAAATCATTTACTTGAATACAAATGAACAATGGGAAAGCTACAACAATGGTGACAACGATGGAGAAGCTTGTAAACAGGGAAGATGCGAGAGGAGAACGAAGGTGAAATGCTCAAATGAGCCTCCACTTCCTTTTAAATACAATCCCCACCACATGG
Source organism: Vicia faba (assembly GCA_948472305.1). NCBI lineage: Eukaryota > Viridiplantae > Streptophyta > Magnoliopsida > Fabales > Fabaceae > Vicia > Vicia faba. The sequence continues at coordinate 327,494,650 of OX451736.1, forward strand.
GGTAGTGTGAAAAAGGTCATCATTGCTTAGAACCTTAGGATTCCCTAGGAAATGATGACACTCTGAACGATTACCACATTTGACACATGCAAAGACACGTCATATGGACTTCAAAGATTCCCGCGCGAGGCCTTGCGCTGACCTATAGTCTCAAGACTTTCGCTTGCGGGCTCATGCATGACATAGTTACGACGTTTTATTCCTGCGGGCATCAGGGAAGGCAGCTCTAAGGGGATCCCTGTGATTTCCCTACAAATAAGAGGGACTCCCTCGTAGGCGCATCAAGGAGGCTAGTGCGCGAAGTAAAATTCTTCAAAATTTGCTAAGGAGAAAGAAGAATAGGTTAATCAATAGACGACTATATTTCCTCGTTCCAAAAAAGTTGTCTCTCCGTCGACCATATCTCCCCGACCCGAAAATTGTCTCTTCATCGACCATGTTTCCTCGGCCCGAAAAATAGTATCTTCGTCGAGCAACGTCTCCTCGACATGAAATACAATCTCTTTTTCGGGCGATGTTTCCCCGAAAAACCAGTAGGCCTTAAGTCATTACCCTATCATCCATGATCAATAACTTGGGGGACTCCTGTTCTGGACTGCGTCTGCACTTGGCCTACAGAGGGGCAGGCCCAATGCAACGCTTCTGCCCACGGCCTAAAAGCTTCAACCCCAAGTTAGATAGCCATTGGGGATTTCCTCCACGACCATTTAAGGTTCATGGTCAACGGTCATCTTCAACTGCCACATGCTCTCCGAGAATAACAGTTCTACTTTCCTTACAATCTCAGAGTGGTTTACCAGAAAAGGGGTCACATGTTGGACCTCATTACCCATGTATCCCTAGCAGTCCTTGTTAGTGGGTCCAAATTGTTTGGCCCAATACCTAGGTCTTGGCCCCGCACTTGGGGCTATAAATACCCTCTCACTTGAGAGGGTCAGGTGTTCATTCACACGTTCACTCTCTCAATATAGTACTTGCACTCTGATTGCTCTCGTTCTTACTTTGGCTCATTCTCAACTTCTGCTCAACTCAAGCTAGTGGGCCATCAAAGATTCCTTATGTCAGGTAAGATTATTTCTCTTTTTTGTTTTGTACATTATAGGTGTTAAGCCAAGTGCCTCCATCTCATCTCCTAAGATATGGTTTTGAGAATGGATCCTCAATCAAATGATTAATCATTGAACCACAAAGGCCTGAACTTCAAAGCTATGCCTCTATCATTAAAGAGCCATGACTTTATCATCTCTCAACTTCATGTGTTCAAGTTTATCTCAAGGTTCATGTGTTTATTTTCATGCCTTCTTCAAAAAGATTCATCAAGCTAGAGCCTCATCATCAAGTGTGCTTCAAAATAACATCATTTCAAGGTACTGCGTACTTCATCATGCCTTAGATTGCAAGAAACATTCAAAAGATTCATAGTTGATTCAAGATGTTTGGCCTAACTTGGCAAGTTCTTGATTTTATGACCACAAGTGCATAACACTCTCAATTTTCAACATTTTGAAGTGATTCTTTTTTCAATAGACTCTTCTCATCATCCCCGACAACTTATCTTTACTTGACAAGAGAAAATTATTCTTGGAGGATCATCAAATGTTTGATTACATTAGAGATCATTTGTGGACTTCGTGAAATTTCTATAAGTTTCAAAGTGATTTTCTTGCCAACTTTCAACTATCATAACTTTCTTTATTTTAATTGGTTCAAAAAAATTCACACTTTTAAATTCTGGAAAAAAACATCATATGATCCTATGGTGATTTCTGACCTATGGTGATTTTATTTGATTTTTGTTTTTAGTCTTGCTATTTTTTATCTTTTGTTTGATTTTATATTTTTTTTAAATAGTTTCTGATTTTTAAAAATGATGTAACTATTTTATGAGTTATCTTTTGTCTTAATTGATTTTTATGTGATGTTTTGAATATAGTTTTCTGTTTTACCATTTATTCTCATTTTAAAAATGTTTTAAAAACCCTTTTATAATATATTTTGTTTATTAATAATTGCAATTTTAATTTTGTATATTCTGGTTGGCTTGGACCTTGATCATGTAGGTCATGAATTTCATCAACATCAATAAAACTTGGGTGTTGATACGTTGAAAGACCAAATCTACCAAAGTGGATGATTGATTTTGATGAATTTAGAACTGATTCATAATCCAACTTGTTTGTTCTTGTGGTATTGTATTTTACCCTTCTATCTTTATCTTTTTATTCTTTTTATTTTGATCAATTTGGAAAGCATTTGGACTCCTTTTAGTTCATCTAAGCTTATGGATATTTAATGAACTTTCATCATTTCCGATCTACCTCTAAATGATCCTTTGATCATTCAAGGTACTTGGGATTGATGTTAAGTTTGTCATGATGTATCTCCTTAACTTAGGTCTTGATCGCCTTTGCTTTTTAAACCATGGTGTGCATTATATGCAATACACCTACATTATTTTGGTCCGGCCTCAGATAAGTGTTACTTCTATTTAAGTTTACTTACGATTGCTTATTATAGCACCAAATTATCCTGAACCGGAAAACTAACATAACACTCTAACATTGTACTAACTTTTACTTTAATGCAATTTAAATTTCCCGCAATTATGTCATTTAATTTTAGCATCTTTATCATTCATATCATTTATCTTTTCTCTCTTTATTTTATGCTATTTTCTTTTTCTCTATTCAGACTTTTACTTTATGTAATTTTCCCTTTCTCCATTTGGACGTATGTTTATGTTTATTCCATTTTCTCTTTGTCCACTTAGACATAAGTTTATGTTATACACTTTTTCCTTTGTCAACTTAGAATTTTATTTTGTTCTTAAATCATTAATAAATGCTTAAACCATAAAAGACTTAAGACTCTCTTTGGACTATGGTTACTATTCCCTTGCATCTTGGAGTATTTAGACCTTTGAACTTAGGATAGGACCTTCTTACTTTGAGATCTTGAGATCTTTTTCTTATTTTGTTTGTATTGGGAAATCATCTGAGACATCAAGATCAACTGATGCAAGCTTACACCTGAGGCACTCTTATTACTCATCTGATACTTGTTACTTCATTGTGTTTCTAAAATCCAAAGAGATGGGATGCATTGTTCGACTTTTGTCAAGATGATGACTCTTGTTTGGTTAGATATTTCCTTCTTTAGTTTTTACTTTATGTTTTAGGATAATCCCTTCATCTCTTGTCCATCTTCTTTAATTTCAAAATCTACTCTCTCCTTTTAAAAACTTCTTTGTTTCAAACTTGAATGCTTTCATAATAAACCTAGATTAAGGTCCACCCATTTTCAAAACCTTTTTCTTAATCAAACTTTAACTCACTTAACAAAAGTCTAACTCTTTTCTTAAAAGACTAAAAAACACAAACCTCACTTCAAACTTTTTGCCACTTTTAGCTTTTGTTTTAAAACCTTTTCTTAATATTAGACACCCATCATCTTTTAAGTTTAGTTGTAATCCCCCTATCTCCATGATATTGGTTGATGTTGGTGTTGATTCTTTTCCTCTTGAATGGGTTAGTGGCATAACTGTTGAGTTATCTAGGTTGGAGCCTTCAATTCATTTGTGATGCAAAGACCTAGCTTTCTCACGTTCGTGGTGGATTAGTTGAGTATTCTCCTTAAGATGAAAAAATGTCTCTTCATTTAAAATTAACCAACAAACAATTTTGTTCTTTATTAGAAGAACTACATTGTTCTTATTTCATCATTGCACACTGGTGATACGTAGGCATAGGGCTCATTGAAGTCTTTCCAGATCTAAAATAATAAAAAAAATTATTTTCTCATCTCCACAAACTTTTTGTAAACAACTCTTTTATAGCCAAAATGCACAAATTTTCAAAGAGGTTCCTGCGGAGTACCGTAGATGTTTCAGGTGCTAACATTTTCCCTTTACATAACCAACCCCTTACCTAGATCTCAGTTTTATTATTTTTGCTTTAAAAACTTCTTTATATTTTATTCGCTCTTTTCCCATTTCCTTTTGAAACAATAAAGTATGGTGGCAACTTTCACTTTATGAATTAAGTTAATCAATAGCTTAATCTCAAATTTTCACTGCTACACTATCATTCTAACCTTCCAAAAGTCATAATTTGCACCATCTAATAGAGATGGTCTATTATTGTATCCTCCTTCCTTATCCATATTACCAGAAATTATTCTCCCTAGAGCCCACCAAATAATAGAACATGATGCCTGCTCTGATGCCAATTGAAATTCATGAACTTTCAATATAGATGTCAAGACTGATGTCCCAACACCAAACACAATGTCCAGACAGATGTTAAGACATTATTTGCTGAAGAACAATTTTACCAAACAATGAATTATGCAAAATTAAAATGCAGAAGGTAATATAACACAGTCAATTGTTAACCCAGTTCAGTGTAACATCACCTATTCTGAAGGCATCCAAGCCAGGAAGGAAATAAACTATGATAGTATTAGTTCAAAGCTAAACAAACATATTTTATAACTTATGACCTAATCACTACCTTATGCAACTTCTACCTAGGAACCTCTTAGATACGAGAACCCCCTCTCACTTCCCACAATCACCTCAGTGACAATAACAAAAGACCAAAATAGAAGATCACACTTTCAATTACACACAATCCACTCTTTGCTTAAAAGTTCATGAGTGATTGATAATGAACAATGAACAAACAGTTAAACTCTATGTATCAATATGATAAATGAGTGACATGCACAAAAACATAATACTCTAAAATGAATCCAAAACGCTAAAACTCTTGTAAAATAACTTCTCCTTATTTTTCACACCTTTCATTAGGTTTATGTTTTTTCTTTTAAAGACCTAATATGTCCATGGGCTTCGCATTGTCTGCCCAATTTGTTTAGATTTACCAACCAATGGCTAAACCAATTATGAAGAAAAATCTCCTTGAATCTTGGAACAAATCATCATAAGTTTCCTAAATTGTCTCAACATACAATTTTAGAAACTAATGTACAACTAGATATAAAATCATTCATTCCAAATAAAATCTTTTTGACCTGCGCAAATAAGTGAGATCTATCCAAGAGAATATCATAAAATCAAATCTATAAAGAAAGAAACAAACAAAATATGTTATATTAGTTGGAAAAGATGTTACAACATCTTGCTCAACATCACCTGCTATGACAGTTGTTCAAGATGTCAGAAGATCTTGCTTAACATCTGGACGTGATACATGTTTTCCCAAATGAAATATGTTTTACCAAAATTGTTGTCAGTCATAAAATCAAATACCTAACAACACATATAGATATAGATAAAAACCACAAGAACTACCAATATCATTCACATATGGAAACACATACAGACAAGCAGTGGCTAGAAAAATAAGTTTAGGCCAAATTTTACTAAACAGAGAACAATTTTTGAAAATATCAAAGTTATGTAACAAAATATAAATTCTAATATCGACTTGGAAAACGATTACCTTCCTATTTCTCTTCCTTGTGTGATGATGAATGGGTGGTTCTAACTAACACGATACAAGCGATGATGGATTTGATGGAGGATTCATTGGTTGGGTTCTACCATTCAACATGGGAAGGTCTTGAGCAAATTAAAGCCATTCAATCAACATGAGTTACATTATCACGTTAAATATTTTCTACTTATCCTCTAAGAATAGCCATAATTCGATTTTTTGCATGGATCCTAGAGAAAGGAAAGCCATATGTGAATGTCTGTTGAGTATTTCCCAGTGGACTATACTGTGAATCTTTATAAAAAAAATTTCCTTGGGGAACCATTAATGTTATTTCTAATTTCACGTTATGACTCTCAAGAAGAAATAGACTGAGCATCAGCTAATCGAGTACCCTTATTTGTCATCTCTGATGAAACATGTGATGTAGCATGAGAATACCCCATAGGAAGCCTTTGAGTAGAAGGAGTCATTGATAAGCCAAAGTATTGAGATAAAGAGTTTTGATTTCGTGGAGGATGTACAATAGAATCATTAGAAGATTTAGTGTCCTTCACCCTTGGTACATATGTGGCCAAAGTTAAGGTTGGTAATTTTAGTGGGCATGGGTCATATGATTTTGTGTTAGGGATCAAAGCATGCGCTATAGTGTTGGATATCGTTGACTCTATTGAAAACAACAATACATGGTCATCACCATGAGTGTTAAAATCATATTGATTCAATGGTGGTGGGGATGTGTCAGTCTGTCATTGAGCTGGGTCTTCTTTGTTGTTGGGTTAAATCTTAGAGTTGACTTCATAACTCTGTAATTTTAAAACCCTTCTTTCTCTCCATTTTCGTATACCTCCTTCATAGCACCAAGGGATTGCAACACAATCTGACTTGTGGCGGTGAGAAACTCATCAGGGGCTATGAAAGAATAAGGTTTCAACTTTGAACCAAACTCTTAAGAAAATAGTGGCGATTTTCCTCTATATAGATTTGGTGGCTTAGGTTGTGCCCTATATAGATCTTCTAATTTTTCTGGTTCTTCCTCAACAATATTAAGGATATTGATAACAGCATCATCTAAGAAATCAGTTTTCTCTTTGAACTTCAACGATTCCTCTTCTGTTTGTTTTAATGGTGGCAGATCTGGTGGTGAATTGGAAAGTCGTGATTTCAGATCTACCTCCTCATCCTATTTTATTTCCTCATATAATTTCAAGGAAGGGTGTCTCCATTTGGGTTTAAAATTCCAAAAAAATACTTCTAAGAAAGTATTCCAAGACATCGATGGATGAGGTTCAATCCTTCATAGCCATCATTTAAGAGCACAACCTCTCATTTCCATTGAAGCTAACTTCATCTTCTCCTCATCCTCCATAATATTTTGATTCTAAAATATTTTTCAATCGAAAGGATCCACCAAAATAATTCTTCTACTCAGTAAAAATTCCACCAGAAACCCACTTAGCAGGAATGAAATCAAAATTAAAGCACCAATGTTAGGATGCTAATTAAAACCCTAACAAACTTTTTAAAAAAAGTCATAAATTTCTAAACTAGAGAAAAATAAATAAAACTAACTAATAAAATTAAAGACTTTTTCATTCATTTGATATTTCAAAATCTCTCAATGGGAGTACATATATAGAACTTGTAATGGATGATAGAGTAAAAGACCCAAAGGCTAAAAAGTTCAACTAAATAATAAAATCCCAATTAAATTAAATTCAACTTCTAACTTAAATATATAAATTGGTTAAAAACCACTTTCATGATCCTATCAGAAATTAAAACAAAAAATATGAGAAAAACACAAATCAGAGACAAGAGAGCCGAAATAAAACTCTTTAATAGTAAGTTAGTAAGTCAGAAGATAAATGATTCTTAGAAGCCACTGCTAGAGGAGATGTGTTCGATCTAAATTATCTATGGTCCCTCGAAGATCTCTCTCCTAAAAAGATTTTATTTATCCTTTCTATTAATTTCACCGACAAAACACAATATCGACAACAATATCACCTCGATGTGGCTTTAGTTTAAGAACCTTAATCGGGTGGGGTTGTGCGAGAGGGAAAGAGGGGGGTCGACCACAGAGAACCCGAGAAGGGCAAATGAGAGAGAAAGAATGATTGTTCCTGTACGGTCTAGAAAATTCTAAAAATATCTTATTTCTTATTTATTTATAAAAAAATTTATCTTAGTTGAAAAGAAAATGGATGGGAGATTTAGGATAGAGGAGGGAAATGAAAACAATAGGAGGGAATTTATTTTCTTACAAATTTTAAATTAATTTAGTAATTAATTTATTTATATAAAATATATTTTTATTTTTATATAATATAAATATATATAAAAAATTATTTAAAGAATAAATGATAGTTTTTTTTTTTATAAATAAATATAGTTATTTTTAATATAAAAAAAATTAAAAATTCCTTTTATGACATAACAAATCCATCACAAACTCTAAAATTCACATTAGAGAGAGCTAAATTTGTGTCCTAAAATTCATTACAAAAACAAAACTAAGCATTTTTGTGATGGAATTTGTGAAGAAAATTTAGTGAAGAAATTATTTTGTCAAAAATTCCGTCACTTATGATTTCTTCACTAGAGTTACAAAACTAGTAAATCAAATCAAGATATGTGGAGAAACGTTAACAACAAGAATTGTTGTTTTAAAGATCTTGAGATCTTTAGCTCCTAAGTTCGACCACATAGTGGTGGCGATAGAAGAGGGGAAATACTTGTCGAAATTGACAAAGGAAGAGCTTCAAGGGACGCTTGAATCTCATGAACAAAGAATGAACGAAAGAGCTGCAGGCAAATCGAAGAGTGATGTGGCCTTGCAGGCACATTCAGCAAAAGAAACCAAAGGCAAAGGAAAGTGTTTCGATAGAGGTAGAGGTAGCTACAACAAATCGAATGGTAGAGGAAACCAGATCGAAGGAAACGTGTCGAATCAAAGAAGGCCATACCAAGGCAACCAAAGAGGTGGTGTTGCAAATAGAGGAAGAGGTGGTGGTCAAAAACCTGATAAGAGTCACATTCAATGTTACAATTGTCAAAAGTATGGTCACTATTCGAGTGATTGTCCAGAAAAACAAAAGAATCAAGAAAGTGATGCAAAGCTTGCAAAACATGAAGAAGAAGAGATGATGCTGATGGTCACAACAAAAGATGAAGATAGATTCAAGGCCCAGTGGTACTTGGATTCAGGATGTTCATCACATATGTCTGGAAGGAAAGACTGGTTTGTCAACATAAAGTCCTCAACGAAAAATATAGTAAAATTTGCAAATGATAATACCCTGGCAGCTGAAGGTATTGGTGATGTTATGATTATGAGGAAAGATGGCAAGAGGTAAGTAATTTCCAATGTATTGTACATACCAGGCATGAAGAGAAATTTGCTCAGTATATGGCAGTTGGTCGAAAAGAATTATAAAGTGTAAATCGAAGATAAGATGATACGAGTCGTTGATGCAAATGAGAGATTAATCTTGAAGGCTCCTATGTCTCAGAATCGAACCTTCAAGATTGAACTAAATGTGATGGAGCACAAGTTCCTTTCGACTGCAGCTAGCAGAGATGAATGGATATGGAATTATAGACTAGGCTACCTCAACTTCAGAGACATCAGAGATTTGAAGAGAAAAAATATGGTTTCAGGATTGCCTGAAATTGACATTCCAAACGAAGTATGTGAGGACTGTGTGCAGGCGAAGCAGCACAAGAATAGCTTCAGCAAGGATGTAGGAAGCAGATCGAAGTCTATTCTTGAAATCATACACTCTAATGTATGTGGACCAATCCAGGAGGATTCGATGGGAGGTAACAAATACTTTGTTACATTCATAGATGATTTTAGTCAAAAGTTGTGGACTTATCTGATCAAGAAGAAAAGTGAAGTGATCGAAGTATTTGACAAGTTTAAGTCTATGGTTGAAAGACAAAGTGATCGAAAGCTCAAAGTTTTGAGAACTGATGGTGGTGGAGAATATGTGTCGAAAGACTTCGACATGCTATGTGAAAAGGAAGGGATTATGCATGAGGTGGTGTCACCCTATACTCCACAACAAAATGGAATTGCAAAAAGGAAGAATCAAACCATCATGAATATGGTACGAAGTATGTTGAAAGGCAAGAATTTACCTAAAGAGTTTTGGGGTGAAGCTGTTTCGACTGCAAGATGCATTTTGAACAGATGTCCCACGAAGAAGCTAGACGGAATTACTCCAGAAGAATGTTGGTATGGTGTGAAGCCTAGCTTGATTCATCTGAAAGTATTTGGATCTATTACACATAGACATGTGCCAGATCAGTTGAGAAGTAAACTTGATGACAAGTCAAGTCAAATGATTCTAGTTGGATATCATTCAACAGGAGGCTACAAGTTGTTCCATCCAGAGAACAAGAAGATTGTGATCAACATGGACGTGATCATAGATGAGTTTAAAGAATTGGATTTTACTGAAAATGTCAAGAAAGATTCAGTGGGAATCCTATTCGAAGAACCAGAAACTCAAGTCGAAAGAGAAGTTCGACAATAGGAACCAGCAGATATACCAAGTACAAGCAGATCTCAAAGAACAAGATGCATGCCTGCAAGATTGCAAGATTGCAAGATTGTGTGATTACATCAGATGATGTGATAGATGATGAAGGTGAGCTGGTACATTATGCTTTCTGTGCAGATGTAGAACCTGTTAATGCAGCTGAAGCATTGAAGGATTCGAAGTGGGTGAAAGCAATGAACGAAGAAGTGAAGTCTATCGAAGACAACAACACTTGGTCACTTGTCGAATTGCCTCAAGGCCAGAAGGCAATTGATGTCAAGTGGGTATACAAAGTGAAAACGAATTCGAAAGGGGAAGTAACTCGACATAAAGCAATGCTTGTGGCGAAAGGATTTCTATAGAAAGAAGGAATAGACTTCGATGAAGTTTTCGCACCTATTGCTAGGATCGAAATAATCACGTTGGTTATTGGTCTAGCAGAAATAAACAGTTGGCACATATGTCAGATGGATGTGAAGTGTGCATTCCTAAATGGACCCTTAGATGAAAAAGTCTATGTTAAACAACCAGTTGGGTTTATGAAACATAACGAAGAAAGAAAGTTATACAGGCTGCATAAAGCCCTGTATGGATTGAAACAAGCTCCAAGAGCTTGGAATAAGAAAATTGATAGTTTCCTAAGGAAGAAGGAATTTGTGAAGTGCACAACTGAACATGGAGTTTATGTAAGAATAAGCAAGAGTAAATTTCTTATACTATGTCTCTATGTAGATGATTTGTTGATAACAGGTAGCTGCAAGAATGAGATCGAATAATTCAAAGGTGATCTCAGCAAGGAATTCGAAATGTCTGATTTGGATGAGATTTCATATTTCCTTGGTATCGAATTCTACAAGAGCAGTAGAGGTTTGATGATGCATCAAAGAAGATATGCAGGAGAAATTCTCAAGAGGTTTGAGATGGAAGAATGCAACTCAACTTCGAAACCTGCAGAACCAAGACTGCAACTGTCGAAAGATGCATATGAAGATGATGTTGATCCAACCCAATACATAAGACTTATTCGATCATTGAGATACCTTTGTCATACAAGGCCTGACTTAGCATACAATGTAGGTATGGTAAGTAGATTCATGCAAAATCCAAAGGTATCAAATCTAGTAGCAGTGAAGACGATACTAAGGTATCTCAAAGGAACTTTCGATTATGGAATTTTGTTTCTTGCAGCTGATAAAGGAAAATAATGCAAGTTAGTGGGATAAACTGATTCGAGTTTGTGTAGTGATGCTGAAGATCGAAAGTCAACAGTAGGATATGTGTTTATATAGGTGGTTGTCGTACCCCAAATTTTCCCTATCTCTTTTACATTTATCTGGCTTTGAACTTTGCATCCCATTTGCACCATTTTTTTACTCAGTCATTTGCATATCCCGCATCTCATGGAATCAAGTGCCTTGGTTTGAGGTATTAGGGTTGTGCCCTCTTTATGTCTAATTTTGTTTTGAAGTTCTCTTATCAGGTAAAAGGGAAACGAATCTGGTTCTCGATTAGTGGATCGTGGGATGGTTTTTTGGGATATCATGAAGTTTTTGTCATCAAGTTTCAAGTCTTAAATCACAATTCTTCAAGAAAGTCATTCACAAGGGCAAAATGGTCAAATGCACTCTGAAAAGTCAAACTTTGACTTTTGGTAAAAATCAAGTTTCAACCATTATATTTCATAAAGACAAGAAATTGGTTCATCAAGAAGTCAAAATCAGAAACTACTTTGAGAAAAGAAAGAAATCAATTTTTTTAAATACTTGGAAAATTTTCTAAGTGGTAAGAGATTTCAGAACTTCTGGGCCAAATTCCACGCAAGTGCAATCAGAATTTGCAAGGACGGTTCAGAACATGGCTCTCCAGTCAGAACATATGGGGACTGTGTTCTTTGGTCAGAACATAACTCCTCAGCATATGGAGGTTACATTCCATGCTTCAGTCAGAATATATGGAGGCTTTGTCAAATACACGGAAAAAAAAGAGAGAAAAAAAAGAAACACTCAAACACTCATAAACTTAGAATTTTCCAAATCAAAATCCTTTGTTTTTTCCTTTGAAACAAAGAACTTAACATTGATGTTTCCTGTTCGTGCAAACCCCAGAACATTCAAAGGCAGTAGCTCTAATCCTAAACCCACACTTTAGGTTCAAGGTAAGTCATTCTAACTTTGAAACTCTTATTTAGAACATCATTTAACATGTAAATACTATGATGTTGATGCTTCCCATATCATTGCATAAGTAGAAAAAACTGTGGATCAGAACTTCTAGAATAATGCTAGGCTCAGAATTAGGATTAGAACTTCTACAAATTGTCATGCTTTTATCCTTCTGATTTGCTGTTATTAAGATCTGAACAAGTTACAGATATTCTGACTAATGTCATGGAGGAAATGAGGCGTACTACAGAACTTCTGAGTTCTACTCACTGTTTTAACACATACAGAACTTTTGAGTTCTACTCACTGTTTTAACACATACAAAACTTCTTAAATTTCCTCACTATTTTAACACATACAGAACTTCTGAGTTCTACTCAATGTTTTAACACATACAGAACTTCTGAAATTTCCTAACTGTTAACACGCACAAAACTTCTGAATTTTTCTCATTATTCTAACATTCAGAACTTCAGCATGTAGCGACCCATAACTTCTTCTTTTTTCTGCCCTCTAACGTTTCTTTCAGGATTCCATTTGTATCAACCCAGAATTTCTGGTCACCTCTGACGTTTCATTCTGGACCACATCGCGCCTGGCATCAGAACTTCTGATCTCTTTCGTTTCGCTTTCAGCAACATGCTGGTCCTATTTCTCTTTACCTTTCTATTTTTATCTTTTATTTTATTATTAGTACTATTTTTATTTTTTTTATAAAAAAGACATAAAAAAAAACATTTTCTTCCATTAACTAATTATTTTTTCTTTTAGTTTATTAAAACAGAAAAAACCTTTTTTAAAACAAAAACAAAACAAATCTTTTCTTTCATTCTTGCATTGTACATTTCGATATGGTTGTAATAGTTAAATAGGATTTTAATTCTTACCCCTCCCCATGTTCTACTTAGCACCACCCTCTCTCTCTTTATTTATTCATTTATTTTTTACTTTATTACTTCCGAATTTTCTTAACTCTTTTTTTGTTGTTTTAGTTTTAAAAAACTAAATAATCACCTTTTTGATTAATCAGATAATTCTTAATAATTAGCTTAAATTTAATTTGGTAATTTTGTTTATCTCAATATGTGATTTATTTTAATTAACATCTTTTGTTATTTTGCTTAGTTATAAAAATCACAAAAACATATATTAGAATATTTTAGAATTAGATTGTAGCTTACTTTTGAGTTCATAATTTATTTAAGATTTGATTTATGAAGCCATAAAAATATTTATAATTTAAGTTTCCTTATTTGTTCAAACCTTGAAACCATACCTTATGTAGCTCAATGAGGCGATTAAACCCCGTTTCGATCGCCTTATGTAGAAATAGACTTTTAGTCCACTTGTACATAACATACAATTAGATTTTTAGTTTCCCTTTTAACCTTTTTCTTTTGTAATTAAAACTCAACTGTCACAAATAAAAAATCCAAAAACACTTTAATTATTACTTGAATTTATTTTAAAACTCGCAAAACACTCAACAAATCAAAATTCCCCCAAAGGGCATGTTATCTCCGTTCTACCGCGATACCGGCCGTGCCTATTGCTAGAATGTGTGCATTAACATCGCCCACTAAAAAACACAAACAAACAAACCATTTTCTAGAGGAACTACAATGTTCTGATTCCTTCATTGGATACGTAGGCAAAGGGTCGCGAAATCCTCACGAACGCAATAATAAAAAACCATTCATTTCCCCTTAAGCAAGCATAACTGTAGATAAATACACCCTTTAAGACAAGCAAACAAAATGGATCCCGTTGGGTACAATAGATGTGAGGGGTGCTAATACCTTCCCCTTGCATAACCGACTTGTTGTACCCCAAAATTTGCCCTCCCATATTCATCAAGAAATTGCCAAGCCAAGTCACAAAATTCCCCAAGGGTTATGCAGTTCAACTGTCTCCTATACAGTCAAAACTAGGGTTTGGGTTCTGATCAAGGAAAAGAAGTTCTCAAAGGCCCAATCAAGTTTCATATGCTTACAAAGATGGTCAAGTATCCTCATATCAAGTTTCAAGGCATTCAGCTCAAAATTGCACAGTCAAAACCCTAGATTGCACTACAGTCAACTGTAGGGGCAAAATGGTCATTTGACAGTCAAAAGTTCAAATTTTTGGTCAACATATCATTTTGAAGCCACAAACATCATTTGATCAATGCTTGATCATGATTCTCAAAATTTGGCTCAGAAAATCATCAAGATGCAAAAGTTACTATATTTGGACAGTTGAAAAAGTCAACTAAAATTGACCAGGACATAACTTCCACATGGATTATCAGAAAAATTCCATCCAAAGCTCATTTTGAAGAGAAAGACATTTCCTACAACTCATCTTCATATTCCAAGTCCAAGAAATGCTCTCACAAAAAGTTATCAATTTCAACATTATAGGTCATTTTCAAAAGTCAACAAAAAGGGACTTTAAGTCAAAGACCATAACTTGAGATTGGTAAATCAAAATGACATGAGACCAAATGCATTGGTTAGAGGACTCAAAGACCTTTCCAAAATGTCCAAGAACATGTGGAAAGCTTAAAAATTGAGCAAGTTATGCCTTGTGGAAGTTGGGAAATTTTTGGGAATTTTGAAAAGTCAACAATGGTTCAAATGACCTAAAAATGCAAATGGGCCCATTTTTCTTCCATGATCCATCATTCTAAGCCTATGCACGACCACTTGGCCCAAAGGGGAAGTATTTTCTCATTTTTTAATTATTTATTTGAATTTATATTAATATTAATTCATTTAAATTATTTAAATATGTAGAAAATATAAACTTGACCTAATGAATCTTTTTGTACACATTTTAGGCTCAATAATTCGTGCCTAAGCCAATTTGGAAAGATTTGGAGCATTGGGATATGATTTGCACAAAATACACATGAAAAGATATGGAAGATCCTTAAGGAAAATCAAATATTGGAATCCTTGAATGCAAGAGATTTTGGCCAGTTTTGTTGACCTAAATTGTTCACTACATATTCAGGAATCAAAACCTAAAGCAATTAGACTCCAAGCTGCGCTGAAAACTCCATTACACACTTGAAAAAATTGCCATAAAATTCAAATCTGAAAACGTTGTTAGAGGTGGTTTTAAGCCCTAATACTCATTCCAAAAGCTTGCTCGTGGACTCCTGATCACATTCCAATCAATATCAACCACCAAAACGCCCTGAATCGGTATCAAGAACTCGAACTGTAAAGCAAAACTTTTGAAATCGCATATCATAAATCATACGTCTTTTTGCATTTTTGTTTATATATTCATGTTCCTGATGAAGTTTGTGAGCTAACCATCATGTTTAATTGCGTTATTATCCTGTATATCAAATTCCACCATGCGCGATTTCTAGGTTTTGCAGGATTGTAATTTAGGGCTTTAGCGATAAGGAAAAATTAGCCCATGAAAGTATGACCATTGCAATCAGCTCATCAAGACGAAGAAAAAGCACTAGTCGCGATCAATTTATGATCACCATAGCGCTAGTCGCTATTTTCTTGTAGCTAGCCTAAGACCACGCTTCCAAAACCGCTGCCATACGTGCTTGATTCAGAAAAAAATAAAAACAATGGGGACGATGATGTGTTGGCAAGCAGTGGTTGGGTGTTTTAAAATTTCGCGCGTTTAATTCATTAACGTATTCTTTTCTTTTATAATATTTATTAACTATTATATAACAAAAGCATATGCAGTGGTTCAGTGGTGCACGTGGTGGTTTGCAATCTCCAAGACCTGGGTTCAAGTCCCAGGTCTGTATAATTTCTCCATAATATTTTTCAATACAAAATCATGTGTAACGCTAACATCCAGGACATACCATACACCTCAAAGCCTGATCGTCCACGCGTCCATCCCATTCAGATCAAAGGCGTAGGATCAAGGAACACAATAAACACCAGTCAACGCATCATACATGATCCTGGAAAGGTCAACGAATCTCAGGCTTAATGGGCCAGAATGCTAGACCTTACCTCCAATTTTGGGGCTACCCCCCCCCCCTGGTTTGCTTTTCTTTTCATAATTTATTTTTTTAATTATTATGTTATTTATTTTCATTGTTTTAATTAATTAATTGTTTTTTTTACAAAATATAAAAACATCACAAAAAATCAGAAAAAGGATAAAAACATAAAAAATATTTATTTTATTTATTTTCTTGTAAATAATTAACATGTAAATAAATTTAGTAAAATAGGTTTTAACTTTATTTCTTTTAATAAATAAAAATCCAAAAATAGAATTAGGTTAATTAATAATTTTTTATACCTTTTAAATTTCCCCCTTTTAATAATAATATTTTATTTATTTTCATAAATTAAATTTTGCATGTAAATTAACTTAGGTTTAAATTAGGTCAAAAATTCAATATTTTCATAATAAACTTAAAAAACATTAGAATTAGGGTTTGACGCTTCATTTTAATTTTAAGTAATTATTCTTTCTATTAAATCTTAAAAAATACAAAAAAATACCAAAAAACATTTAATTTTCATTTTTTATTTTAATTCCTTATTAAATTTAATATTTTGCAAAAGGATCCAACGCCCATGTTCATAATTTATTTAATTTCGCGCATTTATTTCATGTCGTTTATTATAATTATGTAATTCTCCCAAAGCATTGTAATTTAAATTTTTCGCACTTTTACTTTTGCTTTATTTACTTTCAGTCAAATCGGGTTCAGTTTAATTTTGGCGATGTGGACCCGCGCCTTTGTAATAGTTTAGGAACTTTAATTTCCGCAACTTTTTTAACTGTTAAAAAAGCATGCAAGAATGTATGGATCAAAATAAAATCAAGCGTAGACCACAAATAAACATGACAAGACAAATAACTGAAACATGACACACAAATCGCACACACCACCCCTAGGGTACGCCTCACTGTTGCCTTTCGAAAGGTGGTCGTCGAGTAGAGGACGTCTTAGTAAGTCCTCATGATCCGGGAACCTGGCATGAGGGTAGCTTCTAAGGTGTCTTCCTATTGCTCTGGTGATCACCATGTCCCTAAAACTCGAATTGACCCGAACACCTCCAACGGTGGTGCTACCTACCTCTCAATGGTGGGATGGCACTACTTTTAAGGACATTTACACAGACGAATTCCTTAGGGTAGGTAGGTTCTCAAGGATACTTGCTCTAATTTCAAAAAACAAATCAAAACATCTTTTCACCAACACATTTTCAAAAGCTTTCAAAACAAACTTTTCAAACACTCTGACGTATGAGTCGAACTGAAATTTTTCAAAGAAACTTTTTTAAACCCACATTGAAAAGCAAACAAACAATTTTGAAAACACATTGAGCAAGTATCTAAGAGCCCATGGATAACCATGGATAGAAAGGGTGCTAACACCTTCCCTTTCTATAACCTACCTCCCGAACCGAGAGCAATCTCTTTAAGGAATTTTTCTGTGCTTTTGTCCTTTCCATTTGGAGAAAATAAAAGACGGTGGCGACTCTTGCTTCCGCGACATTTCGCGAACCAGCGTTAAACAGTCAGTTCCAGATCCACCGATCACAGAACTGGCGACTCTGCTGGGGATACCTTAAAGTGAGGTGTACCTTAGGGCTAGTTTATAACTATGTTTTCAATTGTTTTCCTTGTGTGCTTTAAATTGTGGGTTGCTTGGGAGTTCTATAGATCCTAAACCCGGGTCTGGGGGATACCTTTCTTAGAAAGTAGCAACAAGGCTGTGAGGGAACTGTGCGGGGTATACCGACATGGTTGAAACAGTCTGCTACGTTGATGTGGCACTTTGGTGTGTACCGGTAACCCTTGAGTTCAGTCAAGGAGAGTACGGGGCCTCCGCGTGGTGTCGTGAAGCATCAACAGACCTTAGGAACCTTAAATGAACTATCTTGGCCTCTTTAGGGTAGTGAGATAACTGACTTTGGTGCAGTCCGAGGTTGGTTGATACTCGATACTACACTCAATTGAGGGTTGCTTTCCTGGAATATTTCGGTCGCCAGTTCAGTGGCTAAATCGAAACGATGAACAATGAAAGCAACCCCATGATATTGGGAACCTTAGAACCCGGTTACTTTGATTAGGACAGGTTGAACCCACCAACTTCAAGAGGGTACTACCCAGACCCCATGCTGGCCTTAAACCTTAAGGGCTTGTCTTGTGTGCCTTGTGTGCCTTACATGTTTGTCTTTGTAAATATCTGTGGTGTGTTTAATCATAGCATCATGACATCATCCAGCATCATATGCATTGACTAACCATTTCAGGGGTTCGAATTTTCATCTTTGTTCTTGTTTTGTAGGATATGGAAACTGTTCGTAGAAAGACAATTCAGGTCAATCTTGTAAGGATCCCTCCTCAGCTTAAGGAGCTTATATCCAGGATTCCCGAGAACTCTTCATTCAGTGAAAGGCATGGAAGCCTCATCAGCTTGGTCAACACCAACATTGAGGAAGATATGATAAAAGTCTTGTTCCAATTCTTTGACCCTCTGCATCACTGCTTTACCTTCTTGGACTATCAGTTGGTACCTACATTGGAGGAGTTCTCCCGGCTCCTGAAGATACCTATCCTTGATCAGCTACCCTTCAGCGGTACAGAAAAGGAACCTAAGCTTGAAGAGATTGCTAAAGCCTTGCACCTACAGTCATCTGACCTCAAGGGACATTGGGAGGTCAGAAGTGGTATCAAAGGGTTCTTAGCCAGGTTTCTGTTTGAAAAGGCCCTTGAATGTTGGAACTCCCTTGACTTGCAAGCTTTTGAAGAGGTTGTGGCCCTCCTTGTTTATGGTTTGGTGTTGTTCCCTAACCCAGATCAGCTCATTGATATCAGTGCCGTTCAGATCTTTATGTCCAGGAATCCTATACCTACGTTGCTGGGGGACATCCTTCACTCATGTTACACTCGAACCATGAGAAAAAGAGGTGTCCTTATGTGTTGCACTCCTCTCCTGGGAAGGTGGTTTATTTCGCACCTTCCCCAATCAGTCCTGAAGAATGAGTGGGGTTTGAGATGGTCACAACGGTTGATGACTCTTACACATGCAGATATACATTGGTGTCCTAGATCCAGAGGAGATGTCACTATCATTGATCGTTGTGGGGAGTACCCTAATGTTCCTTTACTTGGAATCAGAGGAGGTATTACTTATAGCCCATGCCTGGCTTGGAGACAGTTTGGTTATGCTCGGAGGGATGGTCCTCATGACATGTTAATTCCCGACATAGTTTTTGACTTCGACAGTGATACTCAAGGACTTCGTCAGAGATTTATCAGAGCCTGGAGGATGCCTAGTAGGATAGACAGCAAAACACTGGGGCATAGGAACTCCATCCCTTTGGAGCCTTATCTCAAATGGGTACGCGCTCGCTCCCAGAAGTTAGTGATGCCTTATCCTCATATGCTTCCAGTAATCAAAGAGCCTGTCTCGGAAGGGGAAGTGTCCTACACTATTCAGCACCCTGATATGCCCACGTCCTGGGAAGAGATGCAGAAGAGCTGGATCCAGCTTAAGGAAGAGCGGAATTCTCTTGAGACTAGTCTGCATGCCAGTGAAAAGAAAGTCTTGGAGCTCACCCGTCTGTTGCATGAAGAGAGGAATCTCAACACTTACATAGCTCCGAAGAGGATGCGCAGTGTATTTTGGGATTGACTTGATTTTTGTACTTTTTGCCCATGAGGCCTTGATGTATTAAACAATGATTTTCTTTAATGATAACGTGTGTTCTTTTTGTCTACAACAAATTTGAACTTTCGAACCCTTGAATGCATTGCATACGCATTTCATACATCATGTGCATAGCAGGTTTTTCCCCTTTTCAGGTTGCTTACAGTTCTTCGCTGTTTATTTCAGCATCATGAATCCCGGATCTGAATCAACTGAGACATCAATCAAGGCTCTCCAGGCGCAGAATGCGCAGTTTCAAGAACTAATCAAGGGGATGGCTAAAGGCCAAGAAGAACTGAAGGCTATGCTCCTGAAGAAGGAGAAGAAGAAGAAGAGAAGAACTGTTCTGTTTAACTCGGGCCGAAGGTTTGGCAATACTCTGCAACATGAAGAGGCTGGTTCTTCTGTTGGCAAGAGTCCTTCTCAGGCAGAAGTAAAGGTTCCTAGTCCGGTCGTCTCCGACAAAGAGACAGATTTTGATGAAGAGCAGTACCCTCCTTCAGATGACAGGTACAAACAACTGGAAGACAGGTTGAAGGCTATGGAGGTGCAACAGGCACCTGGGCTGGATTTCGGAGATCTGGGTTTGTCAACTGGTGTGATCATTCCACACAAATTCAAAGCACCCACCTTCTCCAAGTATGACGGGGCGTCTTGTCCCAAGCTGCACTTAAGGTCCTATGTTCGGAAAATTCAGCCGTACTCTGCGGACAAGAATCTATGGATCCACTTCTTCCAGGAGAGTCTTTCAGGGACTCATCTCGAATGGTTCTATCAGCTGGATGGGACCAAAGTTCGTAACTGGGAGGAGCTGGCTACTGCTTTCTACAAGCAGTATCAGTATAATGCCGACCTTGCCCCCACGCGTACCCAACTCCAGGGTATGGCGTTAGGTGCAAGCGAAGGTTTTAAGGAGTACGCTCAGAAGTGGAGAGACCTGGCTGGCAGGGTGCAGCCACCATTGACTGATCGGGAATTGGTAGACATGTTCTTGGGGACCCTATCTGGGCCGTTTTTCAACCATCTCATTGGGAATTCTTCTGCTGGTTTCACTGATTTAATCTTGACTGGAGAGAGGATTGAAGCTGGGTTAAAATCTGGAAAAATTCCGAAGGGTGCATCATCCAGTGCTGAGAAGAAACCCTTCAAGAAAGAGTCTAGCGCCGTATATGGTTCCAGGAGATCAGAGAGAAATGAACACCGCCAATCTGTCAGTGCGGTAATGATTGCTAAGCCTGCTGCCGCTCCCCGGCCAAACAATACTCAGAAGGTGGAAAGACCCCGGAGAGAATTCTCCCGTTTAAACATGACCTTGTCGCAGATCCTGCCACAGTTGCTCTCAACTAATTTAGTGACTGTCAGGGAGGCGCCGAAGTTTCCAAATACTGCATCCCCCAAGTACAACCCGAATGCTCGTTGTGCTTACCATTCAGAAAGCCCGGGGCACTCTACTGATGACTGTTGGGCGTTGAAGAATAAGGTGCAAGACCTTATCGATGCAAAGGAGATACAATTCGAGGCGCCTGCAAAGCCGAATGTAGTTACTGCCCCTATGCCTCAGCACGGGGTAAATGCCGTTGATGAAGATGTTTATGCTGTTTCTGTGGATGATCTAGCCACTCCTCTAAAGATCGTTAAGAAGAACCTACTGCAGGCCGGTTTATTTCCGGGTTGTAGTGAGGGTTGCCTGTTCTGTGTTGTGTCCCCATCCGGTTGTCCCTTGCTAAAGTTAGGCATCCAAAGCTTAATGGATAGCAAGGAGATTCTATTCAAGAAATCTGCTGTTCGTTTGGTTCCAATAGAAGAAGTCTCTGTGGTGACTATCTTCAATAATCCGATCCCGGCTCTCCAGAAGAAGCCCATCCAAATTCTGACCGTTGCACCTGTTACTATCACTGTTCCTGGGCCCCTGCCCTATGTATCTAACAAAGCTGTCCCTTGGCACTATGGGGCAGATGTATATATAAACGGGATCAAACAAGAGCCCAACGCTGGCGCCAGCATCTGTGACATCACAGGCCCAGCCAAAGTTACCCGCAGTGGCAGGCTCTTCTCGCCTGACATTGCGCCACCTGCTGCCCGAAGACCGCTCCTGATAATTCTCACAAGTACACCTATTCCTGTTGCTGACCAAGTTGTTGTTCCTGCTGCTGATCCAATTGTTTCTCCTGCTGCCGAGTCATCCAGTGCTCGGGGCAAGGGAGTTGAAGCTGAGCCTGCCCAGATGGAGGCACCCATACCCATAGCTGCTGAGGCCTCCCCACAAGAGATGGAGGAAATTCTGAAAATCATAAAGAAGAGCGATTTTAATGTTGTGGAACAGTTGGGGCATACGCCCTCCAAGATCTCCATGCTCTCTTTACTGCTGTGCTCTGAGGCCCATGCAAAGGCCCTCATCTCATTCCTCAAGACGGCCCATGTGCCACATGAAACCTCTGCAGTCCAGTTCACTGATTGCGTGGCAAGCCTGACGGCAGACAACGGTTTAGGTTTCTCAGATGCTGACTTGACCGCAAAGGGGAGGGACCATAATGATGCTCTGCATGTCTCAATCGAATGCAGGGGCACCACCTTGGCACATGTGTTGGTTGATACTGGGTCATCTTTGAATGTGCTACCCAAGAAGGCTCTGGATCGTCTAGATTGTGAAGGCCTGGATTTGAAACCCAGCAACATCATCGTCAGGGCCTTTGACGGTTCAAAGAGGATGGTCCATGGGGAGGTTGACATTCCGATTCGTGTGGGCTCTCAGGTGTTCGACTCCACTTTTTATGTGATGGATATCCGTCCATCTTACTCTTGTCTGTTGGGTCGACCCTGGATACATAAGGCTGGGGCAGTGACCTCTACCTTGCATCAAAAGCTGAAGTACCCCGTCAGAGGGAAGATTGTCACGGTGCAAGGAGAAGAAGAATATATGGTGAGCCACCTAAACTCGTTCAGATACATTGAAATGGATGGGGAGTTTATTGAAACCCCCTTTCAGCACTTCGAGGAGGTGTTTCCAATTGCAGCAGAAACAACAGAAGCAAGTGGTTCTTTGAAGATGGCCTCTCTAAAGGATGCCAGGGCTGTGGTGCAGAAGGGTGAATGTGCCGACTGGGGCAGACTTCCAGACTTCACTCAGAAGACTGATAAACTTGGGCTGGGTTTTACCTCAGAAGGTCAGAGAGCTATGAGGAAAGCAAAGATCGGAAGGCCTCCGGTATTTATTAAAAGTTCAGGAGTGAATGCTGTTGGGGAAGACCATGAAGTAGACGAAGCAGAATTCAACAGCTGGATTTATCCGACGGCCGAAGACGGATTGAACAATTGGAGTGCAAAGGACCATACCCCTGTTACCTTTGTGACGCAGTAATGAATTCCTATGTTTTGTTATTTTGTAATAAACAATGATAAACTCTATGGCCCGGTGTCTTACCCGAGGCACCGTGGTTCTATTTGTGAGGGCATACAAACTGTCATTTTATACATCATGAATGAAAATCTTGGACGTTTTTTCGCATTGCAAATATTGTGTTCCTTTCCTGTCTTTCTTTTCCTTTACATAATTTTCAAAAACAGCTGTATTTACACACACACTCACTCATACAGGTTCCAATCCACTCTGGATCTTACTGATAACAACTCTGCTAATGCCAATTATAACTTCGAAAATCCGATCAACTTAGCCGAAGACGAAGGTGAAGATGATTGCGAAGTGCCTGGCGAGCTCGCAAGATTGTTGCTTCAGGAAGAGAGGGCAATTCAACCCCATGAAGAGCCAGTGGAAACCATAAACCTGGGCACTGAGGCAGATAGAAAAGAGGTAAAGATTGGTGCCAACCTAGAGCTCAGCGTGAAGCAACGGTTAACCAAGATGTTACATGACTATATGGAGATCTTTGCCTGGTCCTACGAAGACATGCCCGGGCTGGATACCGATATTGTTGTCCATCATTTGCCGACTAGGGAAGACTGCCCTCTAGTTAAACAAAAGGTTCGTCGGATGCGTCCAGAGATGTCCGAAAAGATTAAGGCCGAGGTCATGAAACAGTTTGATGTCGGGTTCCTTGCAGTAACTTCTTACCCTCAGTGGGTTGCTAATGTGGTGCCGGTACCTAAGAAGGACGGTAAGGTCAGAATGTGTGTCGATTACAGGGATCTGAACAGGGCCAGCCCCAAGGATGACTTCCCCTTACCTCACATTGATGTCCTTGTTGATAACACGGCTCAGCACAAAGTGTTCTCTTTCATGGATGGTTTCTCAGGTTACAATCAGATCAAGATGGCACCTGAAGACATGGAAAAGACTACATTTGTTACTCAGTGGGGCACCTTCTGTTACAAGGTCATGCCATTTGGGTTGAAGAATGCTGGGGCAACCTACCAACGTGCCATGGTTGCCTTATTTCATGACATGATTCATCACGAGATCGAAGTGTATGTGGACGACATGATCGCTAGGTCCCAGACTGAGGAAGAGCATCTAGATCATCTGCAGAAGTTGTTTGACCGGTTGAAACTGTATAAGCTGAGATTGAACCCGAACAAGTGCACCTTCGGGGTAAGGTCTGGGAAGTTGCTAGGCTTCGTGGTCAGTGATAAAGGAATTCAAGTGGACCCTGCTAAGGTCAAGGCTATTCAAGAGATGCCAGTTCCCAAGACAGAGAAGGAGGTCAGAGGCTTTTTAGGACGCCTGAATTACATTGCTTGCTTCATCTCACATCTGACTGCTACCTGTGAGCCAATCTTCAAGCTGCTGAAGAAAGATCAGGTAGTACGTTGGAACGATGAATGTCAGGCTGCCTTTGACAAAATCAAAGAGTATCTCCAAGAACCACCTATCCTTATGCCACCGGTTGAAGGGAGACCTCTAGTCCTATATCTGACAGTGTTGGACAACTCAATGGGGTGTGTGCTGGGGCAGCATGACGAGTCTGGCCGAAAAGAGCATGCCATTTATTACCTTAGCAAAAAGTTTACCGACTGTGAGACCCGATACTCACTGCTTGAGAAAACTTGCTGCGCTTTGGTATGGGCTGCTCGCCGGCTGAGACAGTATATGCTGACTCACACTACCTTGTTGATCTCAAAAATGGATCCGATAAAATACATATTCGAAAAGCCTGCTCTGTCTGGGAGAATTGCAAGATGGCAAATGATCTTGACGGAATACGACATTCAGTATACAACCCAGAAAGCCATCAAGGGGAGTGTATTGGCAGACCACTTAGCTCATCAAGCTGTAGATGACTACCAATCAATGAACTTCGAGTTTCCGGATGAAAGCATCATGATTGTAACTGATTGTGAAGTACCTGGACCGGATGAAGGACCTGAACCAGGATCCCGATGGTCTATGCACTTTGACGGAGCTTCCAATGCTTTGGGAAATGGTATCGGCGCCATCATCATATCTCCACAAGGTACTCATACTCCACTCACTGCCCGGCTGTGTTTCAACTGTACCAACAACATGGCAGAGTATGAGGCGTGTATCATGGGTCTTCAAGCTGCGATCGACTTAAGGATCAAATTTCTAAGTGTCTTCGGAGATTCCGCTCTTGTGATCAATCAGATCAAAGGAGAGTGGGATACGAAACATCCAAACCTGATTCCTTACAGAGAATGTGTGTTGACCCTGATTCCCCACTTCACAGAGATAACCTTTGAGCACTTTCCAAGAGAAGAGAATCAGTTAGCGGACGCGTTAGCTACAATGTCTTCAATGTTCAAGGTCAAATGGGATAATGAGGCTCCCCGGATCATCATCTGGAAACTGGACGAACCGGCATACTGTTGTGATCTCGAGACTGAATTGGTGACTGAGAAGCCTTGGTACCATGAGGTGAAGAGATATCTGGAAGCTCAGGAATACCCTGAAGGCGCCTCTGTCAATGATAAGAAATTCCTGAGGAGGTTTGCAGCCAAGTTCTTCCTAAGCAACGACATCTTGTATAAGCGAAACCATGATTCAACCTTACTGCGTTGTGTGGACAAGACTGAAGCGGAAAGAATCATGGAAGAGCTGCATGAAGGGACCTTTGCTACGCATTCCAGTGGGCACACTATGGCTAAGAAAATCCTATGGGCAGGATATTACTGGTCCACAATGGAAGCTGACTGTTACCAACATTCCAGGACATGCCACAAGTGCCAGATCTATGCAGATAAAGTGCATGTTCCTCCGGTTCCCCTGAATGTTCTGACTGCACCTTGGCCGTTTGCAATGTGGGGGATAGACATGATCGGCGAGATCAAACCTACGGCATCCAATGGACATCGCTTCATCCTAGTGGCGATTGACTATTTCACGAAGTGGGTTGAGGCAGCATCCTATGCTACGGTAACCAAGACTGTTGTGGCACGGTTTATTCGGCACAACCTGATCTGTCGGTACGGCGTCCCTGAGCGGATTATTACAGACAACGGTACCAATCTGAACAATAAGATGATTGCTGAGCTCTGCGAACAGTTCAAGATACAGCACCACAATTCTTCTCCTTACAGACCGAAGATGAATGGGGCTGTAGAAGCAGCAAATAAGAACATCAAGAAAATCGTGCAGAAAATGACAGTAACGTACAAAGATTGGCACGAGATGTTACCGTTCGCTCTGCATGGGTACCGTACCTCAGCTAGGACGTCAACCGGGGCAACTCCCTTCTCTCTGGTTTATGGCATGGAGGCAGTCTTGCCGATCGAGGTGCAAATTCCCTCTCTCCGGATAATGAAGGATGCAAATCTGAACGAAGATGATTGGATCCAGACACGACTTGACCAACTCAATCTCATTGACGAAAAGAGACTTGCTGCTATCTGTCATGGTCAGACGTATCAGAAACGGATGATCAGGGCATTTAACAAAAAGGTCAGGCCGCAGGAATATCAAGTTGGGGATCTGGTTATCAAGAGAATCATCCTTCCTCAGAGTGATCCAAGGGGCAAATGGACCCCTACGTATGAAGGGCCATTTGTGGTTAAACATGTGTTCTCAGGAGGAGCAATGATATTAACCAACATGGATGGTGACGACCTTCCTCACCCCGCCAATGCAGACATAGTTAAAAAATACTACGCATAAAAAAGACCCGCTAGGCTGACATGCCTAGGCAAAAATTAGGGCTTCCCGTCGAACCAAAAGGGTTCGGGCAAAATGAAGGGATGAAAAGGAAAAAATCTGTACACCCGGCAAGTCGAAAACCTGAAAAGGCGGCTTGGGCAAAAATGGGTATCCCGGTGGACTGAAAACCCGAAAGGGCAGTCCAGGCAAAAATTAGGGATAAAAGCGTAATACTATGTCTCATTGATCGTTTTGCATCCAGAATCCGGTATCTACATCAAGCTCAAACGGCATCGATCAGTCAGCTTCACCCTCAACCAAGGTCATCAAGTGATGAGACGCTCGGAGTTATAAAGGCAATAGCAGAGTTGAAACCCAGTGGATCATTCATCTTTCACACAGCTGTTTATTTTCCTCTTGTACAAAAATCTGTATAAACTCTTTTGCTCGGCGACGTACCTCTTACTAGGACGTCAGCCTCTTGTACACAAAACGCCTATTCAGGCCATTCAAAAATCAATACAAATATACTTTTCAGTTAAACGCGCCAAGTGTTTTCCTTTTTTCTGTTTTGTTTTGCGAAGAACGTCCAAGGTTCAATTTGTGATATATGCATTGACAATAATTTGCTAACTCATAAATATTTGCATACGAAACAAAGGAATTAGTTGCAGGTGACACTAGAAACAGGGGCAATAAAAGAATGGTCTAAACAATCCAATTGCTCTATCCTCCAAGGTACCAAGGTAGGTTCAACTAAAGAACATGACCGAGTATCTTAATTCCCCAGAGAGTGGTTCAGCAAAGCAATACACTCTTCTCCAAGCAAATATCAAGGAAATTGAGTATCCTCCAGCCGATCTCAAACATTCCCCAGCAGCAATACATATATTCTTAACAAGCATCCCCGGCAGTCTTGGTCTAAAGATTGTTCCCCGGCGGCATACCAACATTCAAGGGAATCACCTCCCCGCAGTCCAAAACTTCCCCAAAGAGTCCAGTCCAACCCAAGTTCCCAAGGAAAGTTGGAGTCCATCTTCCCCAAGCAGTAAGCTTATCCCCAGTATATCCTGGAAGCTTATCCCCTATCAGAGCATGAACGCGCCGTCCGGCTTTATTCAAAGAGTTATTTCCTCAATAGGATATAACTGGGTTATCCTCAGCCAAAAGCCACGGAAAGGTCGTCGTCAACATAGTTCTTTCCTGCCCCCAGCGAAGTCTATCAACACTTCCAATACAACAAAGATATCCTCAGCAAGTCATTCAGCAAAGCATCTCTCTCCCCACAGAGTATCGCTTCCCAGCATGGTCGTCAGAGTATCTTTTCTCCCCGCAGAATCTTCCATTGGCCAAGTTTATTCCGCAACGGAGTCATCTTCTCCTACCGGTATTCTTGCAGTTATCATCCCCAGCGGAAGCAAAATCTATTCTTCAACGTCAGCCCAGGATACAACTTCCCGGCACCCGTCAAGGATTTACTTTCCTAGACAAAAACATACATAAAACTTTACATACATCATCATAGCATGCATAACGCACTGCATCATACAAGTCTCCTTTATGTTGAGAACATCATTGCTTGATCCATATCATGCATTGCATATGACTGACTCTTACCTTTCAGGAAAGATGCAGTTTAAAGTCTCAATCATATTCCAAGACCTT
Source organism: Vicia faba (assembly GCA_948472305.1). Classification (NCBI taxonomy): domain Eukaryota; kingdom Viridiplantae; phylum Streptophyta; class Magnoliopsida; order Fabales; family Fabaceae; genus Vicia; species Vicia faba. The sequence goes on from OX451736.1 coordinate 327,523,179, forward strand.
GTCCGGTTCAGTTAAAATCGACCCTGAGATTTTCCTGATGCTTATCCAGTCAAAGGCCTTCTCTGGTTCAGTCAGATCGACCCTAAGATCTCCCTGATGCTTATCCAGTTGAAGATGTTTCAAGACCTAGACCGGTTCAGTTAAATCGACCCTAAGATTTTCCTGATGCTTATCCAGTCAAAGGCCTTCTCTGGTTCAGTCAGATCGACCCTAAGATCTCCCTGATGCTTATCCAGTTGAAGATATTTCAAGACCTTGTCCGGTTCAGTTAAATCGACCCTAAGATTTTCCTGATGCTTATCCAGTCAAAGGCCTTCTCTGGTTCAGTCAGATCGACCCTAAGATCTCCTTGATGCTTATCCAGTTGAAGATATTTCAAGACCTTGTCCAGTTCAGTTAAATCGACCCTAAGATTTTCCTGATGCTTATCCAGTCAAAGGCCTTCTCTGGTTCAGTCAGATCGACCCTAAGATCTCCTTGATGCTTATCCAGTTGAAGATATTTCAAGACCTTGTCCGGTTCAGTTAAATCGACCCTAAGATTTTCCTGATGCTTATCCAGTCAAAGGCCTTCTCTGGTTCAGTCAGATCGACCCTAAGATCTCCCTGATGCTTATCCAGTTGAAGATATTTCAAGACCTTGTCCGGTTCATTTAAATCGACCCTAAGATTTTCCTGATGCTTATCCAGTCAAAGGCCTTCTCTGGTTCAGTCAGATCGACCCTAAGATCTCCTTGATGCTTATCCAGTTGAAGATATTTCAAGACCTTGTCCGGTTCAGTTAAATCGACCCTAAGATTTTCCTGATGCTTATCCAGTCAAAGGCCTTCTCTGGTTCAGTCAGATCGACCCTAAGATCTCCCTGATGCTTATCCAGTTGAAGATATTCCAAGACCTTGTCCGGTTCAGTTAAATCGACCCTAAGATTTTCCTGATGCTTATCCAGTCAAAGGCCTTCTCTGGTTCAGTCAGATCGACCCTAAGATCTCCCTGGTGCTTATCCAGTTGAAGATACTCCAAGACCTAGACCGGTTCAGTTAAATCGACCCTAAGATTTTCCTGATGCTTATCCAGTCAAAGGCCTCCTCTGGTTCAGTCAGATCGACCCTAAGATCTCCCTGATTCTTATCCCAGTAGAAGACACCCAAGATTTTTCTCAAACGTTGTGTTGTTGAAGTTAAAATCGCCCAAGGTTCTCTTACCATCCATGCTAAGGCAGTAACCATCCCTGGTTCATTCATCAGCGTTTGAAGCTCCAGACTCAGCTCCTGTAACCAGTCAGGACACATCTATACCAAGCATCTAAAATCAGCTCCTGCAACGTGTCAGGTACTCATTTTCTCTTTTGCAGGTATGCAGGTTCTCGCTAAGGAATCTCCTACGCGATCAACATCCAGATGGCATCTATAAGCCCATCACCCTATCCAGCAATCTCTAAATGGCATCTATAAGCCCATTCCATCATCACTGCTACTATGTGAGCGCAAATTTCTGGGCACTCTAGTGTCCAATCATCTTTTACCATCGGATTACGAAAGGCACGCCAGCCATTCTGCATCCTCAGGTCTAAGAAGATTGAACAGGGGCAACTTTTGTACCCCAAAATTTTCCCTCCCATATTCATCAAGAAATTGCCAAGCCAAGTCACAAAATTCCCCAAGGGTTATGCAGTTCAACTGTCTCCTATACAGTCAAAACTAGGGTTTGGGTTCTGATCAAGGAAAAGAAGTTCTCAAAGGCCCAATCAAGTTTCATATGCTTACAAAGATGGTCAAGTATCCTCATATCAAGTTTCAAGGCATTCAGCTCAAAATTGCACAGTCAAAACCCTAGATTGCACTACAGTCAACTGTAGGGGCAAAATGGTCATTTGACAGTCAAAAGTTCAAATTTTTGGTCAACATATCATTTTGAAGCCACAAACATCATTTGATCAATGCTTGATCATGATTCTCAAAATTTGGCTCAGAAAATCATCAAGATGCAAAAGTTACTATATTTGGACAGTTGAAAAAGTCAACTAAAATTGACCAGGACATAACTTCCACATGGATTATCAGAAAAATTCCACCCAAAGCTCATTTTGAAGAGAAAGACATTTCCTACAACTCATCTTCATATTCCAAGTCCAAGAAATGCTCTCACAAAAAGTTATCAATTTCAACATTATAGGTCATTTTCAAAAGTCAACAAAAAGGGACTTTAAGTCAAAGACCATAACTTGAGATTGGTAAATCAAAATGACATGGGACCAAATGCATTGGTTAGAGGACTCAAAGACCTTTCCAAAATGTCCAAGAACATGTGGAAAGCTTAAAAATTGAGCAAGTTATGCCTTGTGGAAGTTGGGAAATTTTTGGGAATTTTGAAAAGTCAACAATGGTTCAAATGACCTAAAAATGCAAATGGGCCCATTTTTCTTCCATGATCCATCATTCTAAGCCTATGCACGACCACTTGGCCCAAAGGGGAAGTATTTTCTCATTTTTTAATTATTTATTTGAATTTATATTAATATTAATTCATTTAAATTATTTAAATATGTAGAAAATATAAACTTGACCTAATGAATCTTTTTGTACACATTTTAGGCTCAATAATTCGTGCCTAAGCCAATTTGGAAAGATTTGGAGCATTGGGATATGATTTGCACAAAATACACATGAAAAGATATGGAAGATCCTTAAGGAAAATCAAATATTGGAATCCTTGAATGCAAGAGATTTTGGCCAGTTTTGTTGACCTAAATTGTTCACTACATATTCAGGAATCAAAACCTAAAGCAATTAGACTCCAAGCTGCGCTGAAAACTCCATTACACACTTGAAAAAATTGCCATAAAATTCAAATCTGAAAACGTTGTTAGAGGTGGTTTTAAGCCCTAATACTCATTCCAAAAGCTTGCTCGTGGACTCCTGATCACATTCCAATCAATATCAACCACCAAAACGCCCTGAATCGGTATCAAGAACTCGAACTGTAAAGCAAAACTTTTGAAATCGCATATCATAAATCATACGTCTTTTTGCATTTTTGTTTATATATTCATGTTCCTGATGAAGTTTGTGAGCTAACCATCATGTTTAATTGCGTTATTATCCTGTATATCAAATTCCACCATGCGCGATTTCTAGGTTTTGCAGGATTGTAATTTAGGGCTTTAGCGATAAGGAAAAATTAGCCCATGAAAGTATGACCATTGCAATCAGCTCATCAAGACGAAGAAAAAGCACTAGTCGCGATCAATTTATGATCACCATAGCGCTAGTCGCTATTTTCTTGTAGCTAGCCTAAGACCACGCTTCCAAAACCGCTGCCATACGTGCTTGATTCAGAAAAAAATAAAAACAATGGGGACGATGATGTGTTGGCAAGCAGTGGTTGGGTGTTTTAAAATTTCGCGCGTTTAATTCATTAACGTATTCTTTTCTTTTATAATATTTATTAACTATTATATAACAAAAGCATATGCAGTGGTTCAGTGGTGCACGTGGTGGTTTGCAATCTCCAAGACCTGGGTTCAAGTCCCAGGTCTGTATAATTTCTCCATAATATTTTTCAATACAAAATCATGTGTAACGCTAACATCCAGGACATACCATACACCTCAAAGCCTGATCGTCCACGCGTCCATCCCATTCAGATCAAAGGCGTAGGATCAAGGAACACAATAAACACCAGTCAACGCATCATACATGATCCTGGAAAGGTCAACGAATCTCAGGCTTAATGGGCCAGAATGCTAGACCTTACCTCCAATTTTGGGGCTACCCCCCCCCCTGGTTTGCTTTTCTTTTCATAATTTATTTTTTTAATTATTATGTTATTTATTTTCATTGTTTTAATTAATTAATTGTTTTTTTTACAAAATATAAAAACATCACAAAAAATCAGAAAAAGGATAAAAACATAAAAAATATTTATTTTATTTATTTTCTTGTAAATAATTAACATGTAAATAAATTTAGTAAAATAGGTTTTAACTTTATTTCTTTTAATAAATAAAAATCCAAAAATAGAATTAGGTTAATTAATAATTTTTTATACCTTTTAAATTTCCCCCTTTTAATAATAATATTTTATTTATTTTCATAAATTAAATTTTGCATGTAAATTAACTTAGGTTTAAATTAGGTCAAAAATTCAATATTTTCATAATAAACTTAAAAAACATTAGAATTAGGGTTTGACGCTTCATTTTAATTTTAAGTAATTATTCTTTCTATTAAATCTTAAAAAATACAAAAAAATACCAAAAAACATTTAATTTTCATTTTTTATTTTAATTCCTTATTAAATTTAATATTTTGCAAAAGGGTCCAACGCCCATGTTCATAATTTATTTAATTTCGCGCATTTATTTCATGTCGTTTATTATAATTATGTAATTCTCCCAAAGCATTGTAATTTAAATTTTTCGCACTTTTACTTTTGCTTTATTTACTTTCAGTCAAATCGGGTTCAGTTTAATTTTGGCGATGTGGACCCGCGCCTTTGTAATAGTTTAGGAACTTTAATTTCCGCAACTTTTTTAACTGTTAAAAAAGCATGCAAGAATGTATGGATCAAAATAAAATCAAGCGTAGACCACAAATAAACATGACAAGACAAATAACTGAAACATGACACACAAATCGCACACACCACCCCTAGGGTACGCCTCACTGTTGCCTTTCGAAAGGTGGTCGTCGAGTAGAGGACGTCTTAGTAAGTCCTCATGATCCGGGAACCTGGCATGAGGGTAGCTTCTAAGGTGTCTTCCTATTGCTCTGGTGATCACCATGTCCCTAAAACTCGAATTGACCCGAACACCTCCAACGGTGGTGCTACCTACCTCTCAATGGTGGGATGGCACTACTTTTAAGGACATTTACACAGACGAATTCCTTAGGGTAGGTAGGTTCTCAAGGATACTTGCTCTAATTTCAAAAAACAAATCAAAACATCTTTTCACCAACACATTTTCAAAAGCTTTCAAAACAAACTTTTCAAACACTCTGACGTATGAGTCGAACTGAAATTTTTCAAAGAAACTTTTTTAAACCCACATTGAAAAGCAAACAAACAATTTTGAAAACACATTGAGCAAGTATCTAAGAGCCCATGGATAACCATGGATAGAAAGGGTGCTAACACCTTCCCTTTCTATAACCTACCTCCCGAACCGAGAGCAATCTCTTTAAGGAATTTTTCTGTGCTTTTGTCCTTTCCATTTGGAGAAAATAAAAGACGGTGGCGACTCTTGCTTCCGCGACATTTCGCGAACCAGCGTTAAACAGTCAGTTCCAGATCCACCGATCACACGACTCCCTTACCCTTTCTCTTAGTCGCAAGACCATCTTATCCATTCCCTTGTGGTTTTATCGATATTTCCCCTTCCTTCGGGATAAATAAAGTTCGGTGGCGACTCTGTGTTTTCTGTCGGTAGCTTCAGCTGGCGACTCTGTTAGGGATTTTTGCGAGTCTCTCATAGTTTTGTTTATTTGTCTTTTTGGGTGTTTATTTATTTTCTTTATTTTGCTTTAATGTTTTATTATTGCTTTATTTGTATATATTGCATATATTGTTGCTACTCACATATTCTGGATACATTGTGATGTTGGGTTTGGTGATTACTTTTGATAAGTCCTATACCCGGACTTGGGTTACACATAGGATTAGGACGGGCGATCTAGTCATGTTAACTTTGAGGGAGTAATCCCGAAGAAGGAGGCGTGAAAATCCCCCACTCAGTGGAGGTCCCCTTGAAAGTAGTGATGTTTACCGAGTAATCGGGAAGACGTTGTTGCTTTCGACCTGGGAACTCGAGAAGCTGAGGGCCGTAGAACCATTAACCCATCCTGGCCTTTTAGGTGCAGTGCGTAAACTATAACAGAGTAATCCAAAAGTAGTTGTCACGCGATATTGCACTCGGACGAGTTTTTCCTGGGAATATTACTGATTACCAAGTAATTGGGACGTCGGTAATATCAAAAGGAAGAGCGTAGACTTCGAGAACTCTTTAGAACCTTGTTCGGCAGGTGATAAACCCCTAGTACATACCTTATGGGTGGTTACTTTGACTCCATGCCTGTGACGTCAGACTTTTGATCCTGTTACTTTCAGCCTGTGCAACGGACTACGCAATGATTATCCAGAATATGTGGAGCTGAGACTTCATTCCATAGCATACCATGACATCATATCATCATGTATATATATCTCATATCTAGGGAAACCCAAAGACCGGTCTCGTTGATGTAGCTTTTCAAAAAAAAGGAAAATTTTAAAAGATAGACGAGTCTTTGGGTCTCCTCAGAAATGAAGATAAAGCATTCATCCATACTACCATGCATTCATTTTTCATAACAAAAACTCATTGGGGTCCCTTTTCCAACAGACTTCAATAAACAGCAAAGACGACTTCTCCACATCCTTACCGTACCAGAGGCAACCAGCAAAGGCTAATAGATCTTTTTGAAGAGAACCAGAATGCACTCTACCGAGATATGGACACCATGGGTACTCGCATGGATCAGCTTATGGAAACCCTTCATGCCGTGATCAAGGGTCAAGAAGAACTACATCAAAGTGTTTCCAAGCTTACTCCTGGTGCTCCCTCCACTTCTGCTAATGGGAGGAATGACAATGCAAATGTTGAGACTCCCACTGGAATTCCTAGGAATGATGTCTACGATCATCATGGTGTTATTGATCTTGATGAACCCCAAGTGAACCTTGCCGCCGGAGTTGCCGAAACTGCGAAAATGTATCATGCTCTCGAAGAGCGTCTTAGATCCATGGAGGTTATCAAGGCTTTTGGATTCAATACTGCTGCAATGTGCCTCATGCCTGGGGTAGTTATTCCTCCCAAGTTCAAAGTTCCAGATTTTGACAAATACAAAGGCACTTCTTGCCCAGAGACTCATCTTTGTTCCTACTATCGCAAAATGGCTGCCTATGCTGAAAATAAACCGTTACCTATGCACTTCTTCCAAGATAGCTTGACCGGGGCACCATTGGATTGGTATATTCAATTGGAAAGATCTCACGTCAGTACTTGGGTAGAACTTGTTGACGCCGTTTTGAAACATTACCATTACCATACTTCCATGGCTCCTAGCCGCACTCAGCTTCAAGGACTGATACAAAAATCTGTAGAGTCGTTCAAAGAGTACGCTCAAAGGTGGCGTGAACTGGTTGCAAGGGTCCAGCCTCCTCTCTTGGATCATGAATTGACTTATTTGTTCATGGGCACCCTGCAAGACCCATATCTCCAACATATACTCGATAGTATTTCGACCTCCTTTTCGAACTTGGTTACCATCGGGGAATGTATTGAAGATGGCCTCAAGTCAGGAAAAATTCAAGGTACATCTAGCGCTATCAATGGAAGTAATAAGAAACCTTGCTTTGGCCTCCTCAATAAGAAAGAAGGAGAGACTAGTGCTACTATCAACAAAGGAAAGGCCCCGGTCCATCGTCAAGATCAGGCTCTGCACCGTCAAACGTCATTTGTTCATCCTATTGTTCCTAGAGCATGTGCTACAATCTCAGCTCAACAACCGCAGGTGACTCAGCACCAGTCAATCCATCATTAACATCAGTAGACACAGAGACAACTGTATGTTCAACGAGCACGATCTGGGTCTTTTCAGCTGAGTCATCAACCCCAGGGGCAACAAGGACGAAAGAGCAAGAAAGTTATTGAAAGGAGGGTGGATCCCATTCCCATGTCTTATGCTTAACTTCTCCCTCAGTTGCTTGCCAATCAGTTGGTTCAATTGCGTGAACTTGGTCCAACACCAAATCCTCTCCCACGAGGGTATGATGTCAGTGCTCGTTGCGAATTCCATTCAAGGGCTCCAGGCCACACAATTGAGAATTGTAGGGCATTAAAAAACAACGTTCAAGACCTCCTTAATGCTAAAGTTATCACGTTCACTCCAAAAGGTCTGATGATGGATTGAATCCCCTTGCTGAGATAGGTGTCAAGACTGCAAGAGCGTCTCCTCAAATGAGCCAGGGCTGAAGAAGTCTCTAGAGCATGGCAATTTCTAATTTCATTTGAATTATCATTTGTAACCTTTCTTGTTTTGTTCAATACCCATTGTATGCAAAACTGTTTGTCTTTTTATATTGAATCACTATGCATTGACTGTGTTTGTCTTGACCTAATCCATTCGTATTCACTCATTTACGTTTTGTTATTGTACTTGCTTTTGATGCTTAACTCTTTTTAATTTAAAGAACAAAATAACTCTTGAGGGAGGATGATGAAGATCTGATACTTAGATTCTCAAACGGTATGCTTTTGAATAAAACCTTGCTGACGATGTACATGAATTGTTTCAAATACCCAAACACCGGAGTTATAAGGAAGATAGACCCTCGTAAACCCTTTCATGCTTTGAAGTAGGAGTTTCTTTTACACGGAAAAACCCTCATTTTTAACCCCGGGGCGGGTAGATTTCAATTAATCCGATCGAGCATCCAGAACTCGTCAAGAGGGAGTTCCTAGGGATACAACAATGGTTATCCATCAAAGGGCTAGGAGAAGTCAACACCATAATGATAAACTGTCACCTACCAGCAGTGTGCATCGAAGAGAACGATATCCCGATGGGTATCTCTTGCACAATCAGGAGGTCAGCAGATGACGATACCATACCAGTTATTCTTCATCTATCCAGGACTCAGACAACCACAACCATTTCCAACAAATCGAAGATGGCGCAAAGATCAATAACTTGTTCAAAAAGAAAGAGACAAAAATCCCCGCTAAGTCAAAACTTGAAAAATACAGGAGACTTAGGCAAAAGTCAGGGCATCCCGCTGGACTGCAACTTCAAAATCAAGAAATTGTCCAGGAAAAAATTAGGGAAAGCGAAATAAAAAATAATAATAATCCTCAGCAAAGAACAAGATCGACTGATCTGACACCAAGAAGCCAGTAATTGTCGGGTCTTAGAAACCCCTGTGGTTCCTCAATCATCGCAAACTCTCTTCTCAGGAGATGAGTGCTCGTATCGAGTTAACTGAACATAGGAAGTGAGAACATCATGGAGAATGGGTGGGCACCTGCTGTACCCCAAAATTTGCCCTCCCATATTTCCAAAAACATTTCAAGAAAGATCCTCAAGTTGCTCAAGGAAGTCCAAGGGTTAACCAAACAAACTCTCTCCTAAGGCAGTCTATTTCAAATTAGGGTTTCATGTTGCATTAAGATACTTGAGTCCAAGGGATCCCAAATTCCCACCATTGTCCTAATATTTTATCAAGATCATCCATGTCAAGTTTCAATCCTTGTAGAGGAAATTTGCTCAGTCAACTGCTCAAAGGCATGAAAATCGATTGTGCTAGGGCAAAAGTCAACTGTGGCCCACATACAGTCAAACTTCAAGATTTTTGATCAACATAATCATTTTGAAGTATTATTCATCATTTGATCAAGGTTGATCATGATTCCTCAAGGATTGCTCACAATTCATCAAAACCCAAAAGTTGCTAAATTAGGGTTTTGCAGGAAAAGTCAACTCAACTTTGACCAAGCATACCTTTCTCATACTTTATGAGAAGTGACCCATCCAAAGCTCATTTTGAATAGGATGCAATTCTCTACAATCCATCTTCAGCTCCAAAGTTCAAAATATGCACTCACAAGAAGTTATGAATTTGGACATTATAGGTCATTTTGAAAAGTCAACAAAAATACCATTTTTGTCAAAGCTTCATACATGAACATGGAAGACTCAATTGAGATGAGACCAAAAGGGTTTCTTAGAGGACATCTCAATATTTCTAAAAAGTCCAAGAACAAATTCAAAGAGTCAAAATTGAAGAAGTTATTCATTGGTGAAGTTGACCTTTTTTGCAAAATTGCCAAAAGTCAAATATGCCTCAAATTGCAATTTTTGTCAAATGGGCCTAACTTTTTGCACTTGGTTTGAGTTTTTAACATGGTCCACGAGCCCTAGCTCTTTCCACTTGCCTTTATTTTATTTTTTCTATTTATTTTGATTTTTTATTTCAATTAAATCAATTTAAATCAAAATAAATCATGAAAATATCCAAACCATTTAAGTCTTGATATTTGGTGCATGTTTCAGGTTCCATATACTGCTAGAAAATGAATCAAATCGTGCAAGTCCTATGTGTGCATGAAAAGATTGGTTTTGGCCTATTTTTGGAAAGATTTTTATGAAAATCAAATCAATATCTAAAGCCATAATTGATAAAGATTGAGAGCACAATTGTAACCCTAATTGAATCAGTGGTATATAGTGGAAAATTGCAGACAAAAAATGCAAGGTTTGGAGGAGTGGAGAGGAAGAACAAAACTTGAAAAAATCACCAAAAAGTGATTATCTAATCTTGTACTTCCAGGCGTTTACAAGACTCCAAAACCATCACATTCGCTTCCTGGGCATACAAGGAAGCTATACCAATCAAGAACAAGCATTTTCCTGCGCTAAAACTCAATGTAAGTGGTTCACGACCTTGAACTTTTCTTGAAATCGAATCACGTTATTTTGGAATTTGTAGCATGAATTACTTACATATTCTTGTTCCTTGATGCATTTGCAAGCTATCCATAACAATTAATTGCATTTTTGTTGGCTATATTAAAATCCACCATGGCTAGGGTTTTGTGTCTCGTTTTAGGATCTTTTTATACAGGCAAAATTGGTCCACAAGAAGGGCACCATGATGCTCAGCAGGCCAAGGCGATTTGATCTATACCATTAGATTTTGTTTATCATGCCTGTGTGAGATTTTGAGATATGCAGGGTTTGTAGTGACGAACCTATGTCCGTAGGTAAAAGTCTCTGACTTTTACCAACGGAGAGAGGAAGAAGATGACATGCATGACATCACCCTACTCACCCATTTGAATTCTGGCGCGTGTTTTACAACTAGCTTCGTTTTATTCATTTTATTGGTTTTGTTTCATATACTAACAAATTGAACCAAGTGGCCCAGTGGTGTCCAAGGAAGCGCTAAGGCATTAGAGGGAATGAGGTCAGGGGTTCGACCCCTGCCTCCAACATTTGCAATTTTTCTTGAATTTTCTTTACAGATTCCATATCCCACATTGCATGAAGTCCACCATATCCCTCAAGGCTCAATCATTGGATCTCTAGGAGGCCAGATCTGAAGGCCATCACATGAAGGACCATGATACACCCTGGTTAATGCACAGCGCCAGATCCAGAAAGTCAAACGTGGGTTAGATTGCTTGGGCCCAGAATTTGCTAAAGACATCCCTCCAAATTGTTGTTTCACAGGCCCAATACTCTCTTTCTTTTCTTTTATATTTTCTTTATTTAATTTATTTAATTATTTTACTAACACAAAATTAATTTCTTTTTTATCAAAAAAATCATAAAAAAATAATTTGTCATCCAATTAGATTTAGGGTTTTAGTTTAATTTAATTTCTATTAGGTAACTTTAATTCCTTTTGTAACTTTAATAGGTAACTTTAATTCCTTTTGTAAATAAATTAAAAACAATTAGAAAATTAGGGTTTTAGTTTGATTTAATTTCTATTTTCTTTTTCTTAAAAATAACCAGAAACACAAAAATAAGTCAAATTTGATATTTTCTTGATTTAAAATTAATTAGTAATTAGGTTTTTGCATATTTAATTCAAACCCTTATTTTCTTAAAATAATCAAAAACACCAAAAAATTAATTTTCCTTTCAATTAGGTTAGACAGGGTCAAAACCCTAATTTCCTTTCGTTCTTTATTCGTCGCGCGTTTACTTATTTTTACCATTATTGATGTAACTGCTCACAGGATGTAATAGATTAATTAGGACTTTTTCCTTTCATTTATTGTTTTGACGGGTTTTTTTGGCGATGTAATTAATACCTAAAGCCTTGTAATAGCGTAGCTTTACTTTCCGCACTTTAATTTCCGCAAATATTAATTGTTAGATGTATGATAATAGGGTTGCATGACAAGACTGTATGTAAATTTTAAAACGGTTAGCAAACCCTAAATGTGCAAAGATAATAACTTGAAATTGAATCACTCGCACATGCGCACTCCTAGGGTATACTCTCACTTCGGTTGCCTTCAGTAAACGATCATTAAGTATAGGGTATGTTAGTGGTCGCTCTCTTGTCTAAACAAAGATCAAAGTCTCGTTCGGAAAGATTGCCTCGGAAATGTTGCCTCAAATATTGATCTTAAGACATTAGGGTTATTACTAAGACATCCTAACGTTGCTTTAGTGATCGTACGTCCCTTTCGAATTGACCCTTAAAACTCCAACGACGGTGTTACCTACTTCACAATAGTAGGATATCGCTGTCTAAAGGAAACAAGAACATAAACATTCTTTTTTCGAGTAGGTAGATGCTAGTAGGTACTTACTCAAAACAAACAAACCTTTTTCACACTTACACTCTTTTCAAACAAAGTTTTCAAAATGACTTCGTAACACTCTTGAAGACAGAAGCAAGGATTAAATCGAAGTAAAACAAAACTTTTTCAAATTAAACACACACAAGCAATTTTTTTATGATGAGCAAGTACCTAAGAGCCCATGGAAAACCATGGATAGAAAGGGTGCTAATACCTTCCCTTTCTATAATCTACCCCCCGTACTCAAAATCTCGAAAAAAGGAATTTTTCTGTGCTTTTGTCCTTTCCAGTTGGATAAATAAAAGTGGTGGTGACTCTTACTTACCGCGACATTTTGCGAACACAAACGCAAAACGCAAACCAGCATTTTCCTAAAACAGTCTGGTTCTGGCCACCGTATCACATAACTAGCGACTCTGCTGGGGATTAATAAGTGGTGTATACCTTAGGATTAGTTCATCATATTTGCTTCTATTGCTTGATTTGATTGCTTTATCTTTGAGGGCTTTGTATTGGGAGTTACTATAGATCCTAACCCGGATCTGGGGAACACCTTTTAGGTAAGTAGCAAAAAAATGTGAGGGAACTGTACGGCATAGACCGATACGATTGAAGCAGTAGCTACGTTGATATGGCACATTGGTTGGTACCGATATCCCTTATGGAGAAACGAGGAGAATACGGGGCTGCTATGTGTGTCGTTAAGCATCAACTGACCTTAGAACCTATAATTGACCAACTTGGCCATAGGAAGTAGTGAGATAGCCGGTCTCGGTGTAAAGCTGGTGTTGTACCCCAAAATTTTCCCTCTCATTTTATCAAGATTTTCCCCTCACAAGACTCTTTGAACTCCAGACCATGCTAGGATTTGCACTGCTCAAGACATCTCCTTGCATTGATGACCTAAATTAGGGATTGAGTTTGCTCAGGGATTTTTGAACTTCTCATGCTCAAAATGACTTTCATACTTCATGTTGTACTCATAAGTTTTTCCATACCAAGTTTCAAGCCTTGAATCAAATTTTTGCCTAGTCAATTGGACAGTTCACCTAGAAATCAACGGTATTGGGGAAAAAGTCAATTATGGCCAATTTAAAGTCAAACCTCATAAATTTTGATCCACATCAACATTCTAGGCTCCTATGAACCATTTGATCAAGTTTGGACTACAACTCCTCAAGAAATTTGATCAGATCATCAAAAGGGCAAAATGGTCATTTTTAGGGTTTTGACTGTACAAAGGCAATTTCTGACTTTTTGACCTAGCCAATGGCAAATTAGGTTCAAGCATGGACTCAAAGACTCAATGGCATCATCTTGACCTATTTAACAAGTTCAAAAGATCTCAATTGCATTGGATTGACAGATGAATTTTTCAGTCAACTGATCAAAATTTGACTGTACACTGAAAAGTCAAACTTTGACTTTTTAGTCAAAATCAAGTGCCAAGGTTCATTTTTCATCAAGATGTGTCAAAACATGAAACTTTTTCATCAAGAAACCCAAATTTGCAAATTAGGGTTTAAAGTTGAAAAATTTCATAACTTAGAATTTTTCTAAGTTATGAAATTTTCTTAATTTTTCCTAACTTTGTCCAACATTTTCACCATGATGTAATTGGATTCAAACAAAACTTACAACATGAAAGTTTTAGTCCTCCACAAAGTCTACAACTTTGATTCACAAAGTTTTCTCAAAATAAGCTTGTATCTCAAGTTATGATTTTTGGAACAAGGGTCCCTAAAACTTTTAACTTAGTGAAATTTTGCCCTAGTTTAGGCAGGATTTTGACCTATCTTCTTGGCCATTTTTCACATAGTTCCACTTGGAATCTCAAATTGAATATCAAATTTGGATTGTATAGCATGTTGCAAGCTTTCCAAAATGTCCAAGAACTCTCCAATCTCATTTGTGGTTAGGGAGAATCGAAGGCTTGAAGTTGGCAAAAACTCACTTTTCATCCATGGCATGTTCATGTTCATACAAGTTGCAAATTCAAATCAGCTTGCTTTGCACTAGATTACAGGCCTCAAAACCATTTCACACTCAATAATTAAGTGCAAAACCATTGTTCTAAGGCATTTTTTTGGTCATTAGAGCATTGCACCTTGGATTAATCCTTAAGTAGAAAAAGGTACATTACCATTTTTGCCATAATCTTGCTTTATATCAAACCACAATCTTTGAGCATGGGTCCAGATCTTATGCAGCTAATAAAATCCACAAATTGGAGGGGCCAAAGGCAAAGTGTGCAAGCATATGGATAGCCTGTACAGGCATGTTGAACATCACTTCCCACTTTTGCTTCATATATAAGAAATATGCCAAATACATGAGAACTGGAACATCTGTGAAAACTAACTAGTGCAAGCATTTGAGACAACTTTCTCACATCCCCTTGAACCAGAAAAACGACTCTTTGAGCCTTCAAACATCCCATAGCTCAAAATCACCTTCCATTGGCAAAACAGGGCAGCATCTGCAACTTGACTTCCATAGCACATTCTGTTCGTGCGTTTTGCCCCAAGTTGGTTCAAACACCTTCCATTCAACCCATCCAAGCTATCCCAAACCTCAAACACCAACTGTAACTCCATTTACAGGGTTTTCCATTTTCATTTTGAGCTTGTGCAGGTTGAGTTCTGTAGGCTGATTCAAGTACATTCAAGGCAAGCTAGACATTGGAGAAGGTCAAGTAAAGTTCAAGCAAGCTCCCAAATATCTCAGGCCTTGTTAAAAAGCTCCACATTGCCATACACGAAGTCAGCTGAAATAGGTTTTTGTCAACTTCCTATCTCTCTATTTAGGAACATTTAGCCTTAGGTTTGTGAATAAGAAATGTAGTATTCATAGCCATGAAGCTGTACATATGCTCAGTTTTCATTTTTATTAAGCATGCTAAGAGAATTTGGTCCATGAACATTCTGAAAAAACTAGGTTAGGATTTGGGGCCAGAGAAATTCTCTCTGGTCTTTGAGATTTAGGACAAGTTTTTTATATGGTTGGATTCGTCTTGAAAAGCTCTACAACTTTGATGTTATGTGTTTTTGCAATGGAGCTCGTATACAGGATCTAGAAATTGTACAGGCGCGCGCGTTTTTTGAAAGTCAGAGGTTGAAGATGAAGTGGTGGGCTGGGCTTGGCCTGAACTTGTTTTTGACACCCCCCCCCATTTGCTGAATGCACGCCCCTGGCCCAATTTCTTTATGCTTTGATATTTTTGTATTTTATTTTCATTTCTGATTTTATTTTATTATTTCCAAATATAAAAAATACTCAAAAATATTTTTATAATTTTTTCACATTTATTTGCATTTTATTTTTATTTTTCTAACATAAAAAGCAATTTATTTAGTAAATACTTTATTTATTGAAAACTTGAAAAATAAATATATAATAACCATTTATTTTATTATTTTATTTACACTAGAAAATATTGTTCTAAATATATATATTTTTTTAAATATTTTTGTATATATTTTATTTTATTATATAATAACCATATATATATATATATATACTTTTATTTTATTAGATACTTGAGAAGAAAAACCTAAAAATACTATACTTTTATTTTTACTATTATTTATACTTAAAATAATACTTTTTTTCTAAATATATTTAATTTTTTGTATATACATTATTTTATTTTATTGTATATAAATAATATAATTAATATATTTATTTTCTTAAAGAAAATTAGGGTTTACCCTTAATAAAAAAATAATAATCCTTTTTTATCACTATGCGAAACAGGGGATTAGACAGCGCTTTTTTAGGCCTTTAACAGCGCTTAAAAGCGCTGCTAAAACCTCCGCTGCTAAAGGTATAGACAACGCTTTTAATGTGGAACTTTAGACAGCGCTTTTATCAAGCATTGTCTATTACCCCCCCTTTAGCAGCGCTTTTCTTTATTTTTTTTTCAATCACTTTAGACAGCGCTTTCATTTAAAACAAAACGCTGCCTATCAAATTTATTCTCACCGTTTTTGCACCAGAAATTATAGCTTCATTATAACATTTTGAACAACAACAACATTAATATATACCACAATGAAACAATATTATAACATCAATATTCATCTCTTAAATCCTTTTTGCACAATATACACAACAACAAGATTAATATATACCACAATGAAACAATATTATAACAACATCAATATTCATCTCTTCAATCCTTTTTGCACAATATACACAACAACAACATTAGTATATACAACAATGAAACAATATTATAACTACATCAATATTCATCTCTTCACTCCTTTTTGCACAATATACACAACAACAACATTAGTATATACAACAATGAAACAAAATCCATGATGAATATATAACTCTATCTTCTACATCGAGCTGCACCTATATAACCGAAAACAAAATCAAAAAATCAAAATTCATACAAGTTACCAAATAACAACAACAAAAACAATAATATTGTAACACAACTATAACGACATATATTATATTCTCAAAACTCAAAGTTATACCTTATAATAAAACTCTCAACTCCATAACAAATTGGCACCAATCCTCCATAAGTTCATCCTATTGATCTTTTGAGTATGAAGCACACTTGAATTCATCAAAGTACTACATAATAATATAACATAGTATGATTTAATTAAAATACTAAGTCATTTTATGAGAAATATGAAAATAATTCCTAAGTTAGAAATTCATACCGTGGATGGAATCTCTAATCGGTCCAAAAGAATAGTTTCTTTCATAAACCTCAACATAAAATAACCGCAATCTACACCATTGCACTGACGAGGACACTACACATGGAAAGAAAATACGGATATACATCAAGATATACACCTTAACTTGTTTTATCAAGTATCATCGCTATATAATCAAAACTGTGAAAATCTATACCTCCACTTTGATCCAAGAAATATTGTTGACTCTACTCCTTGGTACTTGAATATCTCTTTGTGCTCGAAAACTTTGTAGAATGCTATAATAAAATAATAACGAATATTTAGAACTATCGCACATAAATAATTAAATATACACAGTAATATTTTGGAACAATGTCACTTACGTGCCAATCGTCTTCTTCATATCTGAGTATGTTGTCCAATCATTGCCCAATGAATCCATATAATATACAATTTCTCTCACAGGATTAATTGAAACCAATAACCAGTGTCCACTGGAATATTAAACAAAGGTTAGATGGAAATTTTCTGCACAACGTTAAAAAACGAAAAATTATAATAGAGGTAATTTAGAAAGAAAATCTTACTTGGGGCCAGTATTATATGGTAAAAAGAACAATTTTTCTGTATCTTTGCTCGCCATAAATAAACTGAGCACAAATGCTATTACTTCATCTGGTTTTGAGATTATTGACCCTGCGTGGACAATGTTGGTATTTATTAAAGCGAATCTGGACTCCAATCCACGCAGGCGAATCAACTTGTCATACAGAAACCTTAAATAAAAACATCATTAACATTAATAATTCATTGAAATGAGTAAATAAATTCTGCAATTAATTAAACAAAGTTGATTGGAGTATACCTGATGTATGTATTGATAACAGCCATGCCTAATTTCAAGTGTCTAAAAACTTGTTCCAAATCCTCCTTACCAATTGCTGTCATGCCTTCAGAACCATAAATCCCTTCATGCAGGGGTATAAGAGAAGTACCACCTTGCGAAATAGTTGTGAAGCTTATAAATGTCTGAAGGCACGACCTATATTGTGAAGTAGTTTTCTTTCTAGCCCCGGACCTCTTAGCAACACTCTTTGTTTCTGTGGGAATGTTGCTAATTACAAGCTCCTTACCCCTACTTACAGCTTCAATCTCTTTAGCAGGAATAATCTAAATATCATAAAATTAGAGTGGTCAAGTATAGGACGACAAATTAACATTATCTAAGCATAAATATCATATAACTTTGTTGTACCTGTTTTTTTGCTGTCACTGACTCCTCTGGCCGCGTAATCCCTTTATCTTTTGGTTTGGGTTTTGTAGGAGTCTAACATTACCATGCAAAAAAAAAGTAAGTAAAACGAACGTAAAAAATTTGAGTAGTAAAAGGTTCATAACGGTTTTAATTATATCTCATCATCTATGCGAACAAGCCTTGACGGCCATGCAACAAACGCTCCTATTGCCTCTCCCACCAATGTTGCATCCGAAACTTCATCTGGGATTAGTAATAACGCACCCTCCTCTAAAGCAATATCAACCGACACTTTCAAATATCCAGAAGGGAGCGGTTTATGATGAAGTACTTCTCCCAGAGTGTTATGGACTTTTCCCTTGCCAACCATGCGATAAGTTGGTGTCTCTAAAAAGAGTTGACAAGGTGAAATGCCCTAAAATCAATAATAAATATGACATTGTTAATGTGTATATATGTAAGTTAAATAAATTACACTAATTTAATTTCATAATAATATATGTAAGTACCTCGGGAATACTCGGTTGAGCTGCACAATTGACACTAGCTATGTCACTAGCTTCTTTAACACCCGAAGCTTCCCTTTCTGATTGGTATTGTCTTGCTTTTTCCTTCCTCAATTCAAGAACTTCAGTTTCTAATGCATCCAACCTGGCCTGCAGTTCTTTATTGCTAGCAGATTTTGTCTTTGGATTGTTCTTTTTCAAGGAGGTTGGAGTAACCCCATGTCCTTTACCCCTCACCCGACCAGAATACTCACGAACATCTAATGCTCGACTAAGTATGCTCCTGCAATCATCTGGTGGAGATGTAGACTGAGACAGACTCTCCTGAAATTCACATGAATATTGGAAAAACATGAATACTATATGTTAATAAAATTTTGATTTAATTAGAATTAAAGTTATACTTACGCATTTTTCAAAAATTTGTTGTACATCTTCTTTGAGAACTCCATCCTTACCCACACGGGCAGCCTTCCACAAAACATGCTCCGGAAGAGATGTTTCTGAACTACTCTCCTCTTTTAACTACACATTAACACAAAAAACAAGCTCAGTTATAACTATTGATGAACAAGTATATCATTGCAATTTGTAAATACTTCCTATTTTTTGTTCTAATCGTGCATATCCCAAACGCCCTTTTTTGTATGGATATGCGGGAGATGATGCTCTTAGACGATTTACTTCACTAACACTCTGAAATTTTGGGGTTTTCCGTTTGGCTTTAAAAACATCCCATTCTTTAACTGAAATCACATCCGCATATTCTGCTGGACGCTCTGCATCAACAAAATTTTTTTCGGTATCTCTAAGATATTTTCTGTTTAAATATGTTCTAAACCCTCTCAGTATTTTGCCGGCCAATGCAAGACAATAATCTTTTCTTTTGTCATCAATGTTGAAAGACCTCTACAAAAAAACATACACAAAGTGCGTTAGTATAAGTAATTTAAAGACATAATTTAAAGTACATAATCGTAATTTAAAGACATAATTTAAAGTACCTGTATCTCACTCCAGATTTTGTTTTTAGCATCATTCAGCTTATCATCTCTCCACTCATCACAAGTTATTGGAATTTCTCTCCTTACAAGTGTGCCAATGTAACTTGTCAATTTAGAACCGTTATGCTCAATTAATTGGTCATTTGGACTCCAATGCACATCATATTTTATACCCCTATCTCTATCACGAATGATATTCTTCATAATAGTTTTTCCTCTTTTTATTTCTTTTTCCACTCCCTTACTTGATTTTCCTCCATCATTGTCTCCATCATTAATAGAATCATCGTGAGGGTGCTCCTCGTTACTAGTCATCTAACCTGTAATAAATAAAAACATTAGTATCTAATGACAAATATTTAATTCCAAATATATAATTCCAAATATCTATTCAGTATATAAAATGACAAATGTCAATTGAGTATATAAAATGACAAATATCAATTGAGTATATAAAATGACAAATATCAATTGATTATATAAAATGACAAATATATAATTTATTAGAAGTTTGCTAAGTGTTAACAGGTATGGAGGAATATATATTACCTCTTTCACTAACATCTCTTTATTTTCTTGGTTGGATTCCGAATTACTTGTCTCTTAAGAACGCGGACGGAGGGATTGATCCAAATTCCCTCATCATGATCTTTTCTGATATATGATTCATCCGCTGTAGTATCATCACCTCGATCATTTCTAATATACGACTCATTCTCAACTTCAACATCAACTTGATCCACACTTTTATCATCAATCACTTTGTTAGATAAAAGCACTATAGACCATTTCGTACTCTTCGGGTCTGTGACATAGAACACTTGTTTAGCTTGAGAGGCTAGAATAAAAGGCTCATCTTTGTACCCCACCCTACTAAGATCCACTTGCAAAAACCCTGACTTATCCATTCGTATGCCACTAGTATGTACCCACTTGCAACCAAAGATAGGAATCTGAAACTTCTCATAATCAAACACCCAGATGAGATTGATAACCCCGAAATATGACAAATTTTCATATTTGGGGTTTAAGTCCTTCATACCAGAAATGTGCATTGCTGCACATACCACCGTGACACCACTATTTTGCATGGTACTTTTCTCATCTTGTTCTTTGGTATAAAATGTGTATCCATTAATTTTGTATCCTCTATAAGAGAACACAATCGAACTTGGACCATATGCCAAACATCTCAACCTGTCTGATATTGAAGCGGGATCTGAATGAAACTTTGAATATATATGATCCTTAAACCACTGTATAAAACTTTGATTGTGCTCTCGTACTATCCAATTTTCATTTCTACTTTGATTCTCACCTCGGAGTATAGCCTTGTGCATTTCAATAAACGGCTCAACCTCAGTGTCATTGTGCAGAACATACAAATGCACTTGATCCCGTTCATCCCTTGATATTGTCACAATTTCATTTCCAATTAATTTGTTACCTTCTTTTTTTTCAAAAAAATGAGATTTAGGGAGTCCAATAGATTGCACGTTGTATAAAAAATCAGTACAAAACTCAACGGCTTCTTCAACAACGTATCGCTCAACGATACAACCCTCTGGACGACTTCGGTTTTTCACGTACCCTTTTAATATTTTCATATAACGTTCAACAGGGTACATCCATCTCATATAAGCAGGTCCACACAATTGTGTCTCTTTCACAAGATGAACAACAAGATGTACCATAATGTCAAAAAATGATGGAGGAAAATACATTTCAAGGTCACACAGAGTAATAACGATTTCTTTTTGTAATACTGGTAAGATCTCAGGATCGATCACCTTACTACAAATTGACCTGGAAAAAAAACACAATTTAGTTATAGCGCTTCTTACTTTTTCTGGAAAAATAGAACGTATACATATTGGTAGAAAATGTTCCATTATGACATGGCAATCATGTGTCTTCATACTCTTTAACTTGAGGTCTTTCATGGACACGAGTCTTCTAATGTCTGAGGAGTAACCTTCTGGAACTTTAACTTCACTCAGAAACTTACACAATATTTTCTTTTCCTTTCTAGATAGAGTATAAGAAGCAGGTGGTAGATATGTTCGTCTTCCTTTCTTCACGGGTCCTAATTCAGTTCTTATTCCCATATCTACCATGTCCTCTCTTGCTTTAAGGCCATCCTTAGACTTTCCTTTTATATTGAGTAACGTACCAATAACACTTTCAAATACATTTTTTTCAATATGCATAACATCAAGAAAATGTCTTATGTACAAAGATTTCCAATATGGCAATTCAAAAAAAATTGACCTCTTCTTCCACCCACCTGTGACAACTTTATGTGCAAAAGGCTTGCCAAACTGAATACTCACATCTTTCACCTTTTCACAAATTTGATCACCTGTCAATCCAGGTGGAGCTCTACGTTGTTCGGTATTTCCATTGAACGCTTTTCTCCATCCACGATATTGATATTTTGAATTTAAGAATCTACAATGACCGAGAAATACATTCTTTTGACAAAGTTTCAATCGTGTCGTATCGGTTCCATCTTCACAGACAGGACACACTTTTTCACCTTTAATGCTATACCCAGATAGATTTCCATATGCTGGAAAATCGTTAATTGTGCCAAACAACATCGCCCTCAAATTGAAACTTTCTTTCCTATATCCATCATAAACCTCCATACCGTCCTCCCACAAAATCTTCAAATCTTCGATTAAAGGTTTCAAGTATACATCTATGTCATTCCCTGGTTGTTTAGGCCCAGAAATTAACATAGATAACATCATATACTTGCGCTTCATACATAGCCATGGTGGTAGGTTATAAATCATAAGAATCACAGGCCATGTGGAATTTGAGATACTTTAAAGACCATGCGGGTTCATTCCATCCGTAGATAATGCCAAGCGAAGGTTTCTTGTTTCTCCTCCAAAATCAGGATAATCATTATCAATTTTCTTCCACTGTGGTGCATCTGCCGGATGTCGAAACTTTCCATCGACAATTCTTTCATCTGCATGCCAAGTCAAGTGTCTAGCATCGGTTTCACTATGAAACATGCGTCTAAATCTCGGAATAATAGGAAAATACCATAAGACTTTCGCTGGAGATAATTTTTTCTTATATCGAGATAAACCGCACTTTGGGCACTCATTCAACGATGCATATTCGTTTTGAAACAAAATACAATCATTTAGACATGCATGTATCTTATCATAGCTCATGCCAATAGAGCACAACATTTTTTTGGCCTCGTAGGTTCGATTAGGAAGAACATTATCCTCAGGAAGCATATCTCTCAAAAGGGCTAATAACTGTGTGAAACTTTTATCCGACCATCCATTGCGCGCCTTTAAGTTGTACAATTTTAATACCGCAGACAATCTTGTGAATTTGGGGAAATCTTTATACAACGGTTTCTCCGCATCGCTTACCAACCTCTCAAACATTTTGGGACAATCTTGAAGATCTTCTTCAAGTGCTTCTGCAATCTCTTCCACCCGATCACAATCATATGTATCAGTGGCATTGTCGTACGAAACATAGGTCGCATTACTTTTCACCCCCGGTTCAACATTCTCGATGCTTTTCTCACCATGAAATATCCAACACGTATAACTTCGATCAATTCCGCGCATTAGTAAATGCGATTTCAATCCATCTGCGTCAACCCGACCCACATAACAACAACCCAAGCAAGGACATTTCATTCTATTTGGGTCTTCAGCGTGTTCAACAGCAAACTTAACGAACTCTAATACCCCATCCTCGTACTCTTTTGACAATCGATCGGCACACATCCATTTTTTATCCATGGTTTTAACTATTATCTAAGTTAAAGAGTCTGTGTTGTCAACAAAAATCAAACATGTGATTAGAATAACTCTAGAAATGAGGATTGTTGTGGTCCTATAACATATTCAATCAATGATCGTCAATGTTACAATTTTAGAGACATTAGCTTAGTTGTGAACTCATTCTAAGATTCATGATTTGTGTTATTTTTTACTATTACTAAGTTGAATATTAGATGGGGGATTTACATGATGTGATTCCTTTGTTCCTTGCGGGCATATCTACATGAGCTAAGCATACATTATGAGAAACAAAAAAGAAACAATGTAGGGAAATTAAGTTTCATGTTGAATGGTAACTCCAACATCTCCTAGTTATGCTTTGTTATGACACGGTTTGTCTCTGCTATGTACAAACTCAATCCTCCACTATCTTATTCTTCTCCCATCATTGAGAAATCTAAGATTATTAAACCCATTACAAGTGTTTTGACTAGTCCATAATATATCTTAGATTTAAAAAAAATCAAAATAAAAGTTTCAAAAGAGAGAATAGAAGCCATAATACCTAAGGTTCCTCTGCTTTTACTCGCGGAGATTGTTAATTTTCTATTTCGCCGTAAGAAGAGAAACAATAAGAAGATGAAGATTCCAGCAAGAGCAGAAGAAGCAATCAATGCTAGTAGAATTCTCTTATTCAAATTCTGGTGATGCACTATTCTAACATCTTGATTTCCTGTATCATTCATTGTAAAAACAATACATCAAAGATTAACTGGTGGAAGTGTAGGAAATTCATTATCGTCAATTTAAAACTAACAAGACCAAAACTATTAATCGTGGACACATTGCTTAAGCTAAAATCACCATCTAGTAAAATTAAATCTTAGAGATAAGCAAGACTCAAAAAGTAAAAAAAACCCAATGCATAATAGCTAAATTGTTGATTAGTGCTAAGATGACATAGGGAAGAAACACTAGGGATTGAAGTTTAAGTTTGAACCGTACATGATTTTGCTAGTTTCAGAAGAATACTTACATACAGTTTTAAAAAAATTGTTATATCCACTTTCTATGAATTTAAATCATCTTTATGAACTGTCCATTTGTTTCAGCATGTTGCATAGTGTATATCAATGTATAAAAAGATGGTAGCATGGTCCATAATGATAAAATTTCATTTAAAGATAAACAATGAATCATATGGCATATTTGTTATCAGCATATCCATTCAAGTCAAAGACTACAACAGAAGTAGAAGATCACTCTAATACCATATAAGCAGACACTGATTGGCGTAAATGAGTACGCATCAATAAGCTCACAGTTTATTGATACTATGTCAGATTCAACACGCACCAAAACAAGGAAGATGAATCGGGTTACATGATATATTGAAGAAACTGAACTCTTACAACATAAATTGCAGTATGGCCTAAAAAATCATATTTTCCAAAAGCTATAATTGATAGTGTTAATAACTATAATTGAATACTAAGAAATATGTCAAACCAAATAATCACAATTGTTAGTGTTAATAACTATAATTGAATACTAAGAAATATAAAAGCTTTGTTCATGAAAGTTGATAAAAACACCCTAGGTTATTATCTCTGACCAATGTCTTGCATAAGTTTCATTGATAAATGCAGTACAATCTTTATTATTTATTCCAAAAGTCATTTAATTTGTTATTCATTTCATATGGCTAAAAATGACATCCCTATTATCTACAGGTGTGCATTTTACGCGACAAAATATAAAAATCAGGCTAGAAGTGTCAAATGATAAGCTTAACAAACCAAAAGAGTGAAAAAAAGAGATGCAAATCAAATAGACATCACTGCTCAGTTGACACCAAAAAGTATTCCATAGCGAATTCAAAACATCAAAAAACAAACACTTGGTGCGACATTGATCATACAGTCATATTAGAAGATAATATATAATTAGTATGGTCAGATGATGCTTTGTCAAATTCAAAGCAGTCATGCACCTCATTAATTCACCAAATGCAGCCCTAGGCATGGTCAAACTAGTTCCAATTCATGATAATTGCTAGCTCAGTTCATACAAGCATAAATGCAAATGCACAAACAATACAAAACAATACATACTGACTATCACCTGCAGAAATCAAGTTAGCTATTCCCTGTCGAGATAACGGTCGGAGCGGCTGTGTTTAATAACATAGAGCCCCACAATAGTTGCTATTTAACCGGCCAAGTTTAATAACAGAGAGTGCCACAATAGTTGCTATTTGACAACACTTTCTACTAAATAACATATCGGAGAACAATAGCAGTTTGATCGTTATTTGACAACAATGCAGTATATTTGTCATAAAAGTTTTGTCGTATATTTGTTTAGAGATAATATACAAAGGAGACAAGAGATATATAATATAAGGTCACATGGATTGTCTTAGAGAAAAGTTTAATTGACCTTGTTACTAATTATTTAGCATGGAAGGGACCACAAAGTTCTGTTCTGGTATGCAAAATTCATGTAGTTTGTCATGCAAAAATATAAAATATGGTTAGTTATCTTGTATTCAATATTGGTTCTCTTCTTGTCTCCAAACACTGTTTCTGAGCTGCTATCAATCATATATCAAACTAAAATTGCACATAAATCTGATATATATTAGATGGATTGTCAATTCGACGAAACATGTGAAGTGAGATGTCTAAACCATGTCTACCATTGGATTAGCTATAACAACAGACATCAGGTTTCATTCACCATTGCATTGTCTTAAATTTCCTAATCCCTGAAAATGACCTCTGTTAGACAATACCATGTGATCCCTTCTCCCTCACTTGGCCCTATTACAACTATATATACACACTACTCCATGGTTTCACAAGCAACACAAGTCTCGTTACATCCTAAAATATCACAACTCAATATTTATTTCTCATATAATCTTTTAACATAAAAAAGCAATGGGTTTCCGTATAACAAGTATAATCAGAAGAGCATCATTTTCAAGAACCCAAGGATCTACCAAGGGATTTGAAGTCCCTAAAGGCTATCTCGCCGTCTATGTTGGAGATAAAATGAGGCGTTTCGTGATTCCAATTTCATACTTGAACCAATCATTGTTTCAAGAAGGATGAAGAAAATCGAGTAAACAAATCACTGGATGAACAGTTGGAGAAGAAGTTTTACCTTATAGTGGAGATGGTGGTAACGAATCCGAATGAAGCGAGTTGGAGAAGAAGATGAACCACGTCCACGGTGAGGAGGGAGGAGACGAGTTAGACGAAGATGAACAGTTGCGTGTATAAAGTGGGGTTTTGTATAAAGTGGGGTTTCTGATAACCAATTTAGGGATTTAGAAATTTTTTAATTACCTTAGACAGTGCTTTCAAGAAGCGCTGCTAAAGGTATTACCTTTAGCAGCGCTTTAGTGTAATGCCTTTAGCAGTGCTTCTTGAAAGCGCTGTCTAAGGTATACCTTTTATCACACCTTTAGCAGCGCTTTTGGTAAGCGATGTCTAAGGTATACCCTTTAGCAGCGCTTATTCTTATTTTTTTATTTTTTTTTATTGAAAACCTATAGAAGCGCTTATGGAAAGGAAGCGCTGGCTATGATAAAGCCTTTAGCAGCGCTTTTAGTAAGCGTTGTCTAAGGTATACCCTTTAGCAGCGCTTATTCTTATTTTTTTATTTTTTTTTATTGAAAACCTATAGCAACGCTTAGGGAAAGGAAGTACTGTCTATGCTAAGGCCTTTAGCAGCGCTTTTAGTATGCGTTGTCTAAGGTATATCTTTAGCAGCGCTTACTCTAATTTTTTAATTTTTTTTTAAACCTATAGCAGCGCTTATGGCATAAGCGTTGTCTATGTGGCGCCGTCTAAATTCAATTTTGGCATAGTGTATTATTCCTTTCTTTTTATATTAAATATTTTTTTTACATACATAAATAAACAAAAACTCTTTTTGCCTAATTCATATTATTTGATATATTTATTTATTTTGTTTATTTAAATATTGTCTATTTATTATTTATGCATTTGATTCAATTTGGATGTAATAGTAAATTAGGGTTTTAATTTCTTGTCAAATAATCCCCATTCAAAAATTGTATCCCCTCCCCATAATCATGTTGTAATAGCTTAGACTTTTAATTCTCGCACTTTATGCTTTCAATTATGCCATGATTAGAGATTAGGGTTTGTATGCAAAAATCCAAACAAACAAATAGCTTGACCTAAATACAAGACAAAAATGTATGTAAATTGACAACACAATGCACACTTACACCCTTAGGGTTACATCCACTTGTTTCCTTAAAAGTGGGCCATGTTATGCATGTTGGGCACTTTAGAAAAACAAAAACAAAACAAAAGATCATAGTCCCTCGATGACGCTATCTTGGTTGCCTAAACAAAATGATCAAGTCCCTCAAAATTTACCAAAAATACTTGACACAATTGCTATCATGGTCTATACGATGACCCGCGCCTGTCCCATTTAACATCCTAATACAAGGTTGTTTACCAAATGCAATGCTAAAACAACACTATCAAAAGGGTTAAAAACATATAGGAAAGATCTTTGAGTAAAATAGGGTAGATAACTCTTAGTTACTTGATCAAAAGCTTGCAAAACATCCTTGCTATTTTCAAACACATTTCACAACACAATTTCAAAACGATTTCCCAAATCAAACTTTCAAAACATTGAAATATCTTTTCAAAATACAAATACACCTTTGTATACATTCAAACAAGAATCATTATAAAGGTTGCCACAACGATGGCCTCTTTTTCAAAGCATTTTCAAAACCACACACACAAAGCACCATTTCAAACAATTGAAAAGCAAAAGCAAGTGATCTAAACAAGTAACTAAGAGCCCATGGATAACCATGGATGAAAAAGGTGCTTGCACCTTCCTTTTTCATAATCTACTCCCCGAACCCAAGAAAACATCTCAAAGGTCTTTCCTGTGCTTTTTGACCTTTCCTTAGGATAAAATAAAAGGTCGGTGGCGACTCTTGCTAAACCGAAACATTTGCGAGCACAAACGCAAAATCCCAAGTCAGTTCTCCCACCGTATCACAGCTGGGAACTGGTTGATACTCGATACTACACTCCTTGAGACCATACTCTCGAGATAGTTCCGACCGCAAGAAAAGATTGCGTGAGCTGAAACCATGACCGATGGAGGATGGTCAGTGATATTGAGAACCTCTAGAACCCGATTACTATTATTAGGACAGGTTGAAACCAACTAAACTTCAAGAGGGTAGTACCTAGACCCCATGCAAGCCTAAAACTTAAGGGCTATTGTGTGACTTGTTTTCCTTTACCATGTTTGTTATCTGTTATACTTGTGGTGTGTTTTTACCATGACATCATGCATCATAACATAGAATGCATATTTCATTAGACTAACCATTTCAAAGACCGAGAGGATTTATCTTTGTTCTGTTTTGCAGATTATGGCTTCCATGCGCAGAAACACCATCCGAGTTAACTTTGTGCAAATACCTGCTCAACTCAAAGATTTGGCCTCATTCATTAGAAGACATGGTCAGCTTCTTAGCTTGGTTACCTCAAAGGTTGATGAGCAGATGATGAGTGTGATGTTCCAGTTCTTTGATTTTGTGCATCATTGTTTCACTTTCCCGGACTATCAGCTAGTTCCCACTTTGGAAGAGTTTTCTGACTTACTGGGTATATCCATCCTCGAGCAGATGCCCTTCACAGGTTTGGAAGAGACTCCTAGACCAGAGGACATTGCTTCAGCTTTACATTTGAAAAGGGCTGATGTAGTATCCAACTGGGAGACACGGAGCGGGGTTAAAGGTTTCTTAGCCAAGTTTCTGATGGATCAAGCTCAACTATTCTGGGACAGTTTGGACTTTCAGGCTTTTGAAGACATCTTGGAACTCCTCATATACGGTTTAGTTCTTTTCCCGAATCCAGATTCCTTCATAGATGTGAATGCAGTTAAGATCTTCTTGTCTCGCAATCCAGTGCCTACTCTTCTGGGCGATATTTTGCATGCTCTCTATACTCGTACCATGCGAAGAAGAGGGACCCTCATGTGTTGCACGCCGCTGCTGGAGAGGTGGTTTAATTCGCACCTCCCCAAGTCTGTATTGAAGAATGAGGAAGGATTAGGATGGTCTTATAGAATCATGTCACTTGCCCATACATACATTCTTTGGAGCTCTAAGGATATGGAAAGTGTTGTTGTCATCGATCGATGTGGGGAATACCCTAATGTCCCGTTGCTTGGAATTAGAGGGGGAATAACCTACAGTCCTTGTTTGGCTTTACGACAATTTGGTCGTGCTCGGAGAGAAGGTCCTCATGAGCTGCTTCTTACAGATATTGCATTTGACTATAAGGAGGACGTTGATGAGTATCGCTGCAGGTTTATACGAGCTTGGGGCATGGTGAACAGGTCTGACCCTCACGAGCTAGGACCAAAGACTTCTCTCCCCATGCAACCTTATCTCCAGTGGGTTCGAGCCCGTGCTCAAAAGCTTGGGATGCCTTATGAAGTTGTGTTTCCAGTGATTGTGGAGCATACCAATGAAGAGGGTGTTCCTTATACAGTCCTTTATCCCTACATGCCTACTGATCTTGGGGCATTAAAGAGATCCTGGATTCAGTTGAAGGAGGAAAGGGATACCTACTGAGAGAAGTATCATGAGAAAGAAAGGAAGATCTTGAAGCTCACAAGGCAACTTGAGAATGAAAGGACGATCAATGACTACGTCAGCACGAAGGGAAAGCGACCATGGGATTTCTGATTTTGCTTGTTTCTAGTTTAGATTTATTTTTCAGTTTATTTCTTTTGTAACGCCTTAAGGGCATTGTTAAACATTTTTACAAGTTTGAATCTAATAAAGTTTGTTATTTCTTGGTTTGCAAATTTAAATCTCCCAAAGTCTTTGAAATCATTTCATACGCATTCCATTATCATGCACCTCATTACAGGTACCATTACAGGTTTCTCATCTTCTTCGTTGTTTATTTCAGCACAAAATGTCTTCTAAAATACCTACCGATCAAGCCATCAAAGCTCTTCAAGCACAAAATGCTAAATTCAAAGAGATGTTCTTGAACCTGGCTAAAGGGCGGGAGGATTTGAAGACTCTCATCCTGAAGGAGAAGAAGAAGAAGAAGAAGGTGGTTCTGCTGAATATGGGTCACAAATTTGGGAATAGGTTGCGACAGGAAGTTGATCTGTCTCATTCATCTAGAGGAGGAGAAAATCAAGAGGAAGGAAAGGGTCCTAGTCCTGTAGTCTCTGATAATGATACTAATTTTGATGATGAACGTTACCCTCCTGCTGAGGATAGGTACAAACAACTTGAATACCGTCTAAGTGCTATGGAGATTCAGAAGGTCCTTAGTCTGGATTTCGGGGATTTGGGACTAGCATCTTGGGTGGTGATTCCTCACAAGTTTAAAGCTCCGATTTTTGCTAAGTACGATGGAGTATCCTGTCCAAAACTCCATCTCCGCTCGTACGTCAGAAAAATCCAACCTTACACTGCTGATAGGAATCTGTGGGTCCATTTCTTTCAAGATAGTCTGTCAGGGACTCAGCTTGAATGGTTTTATCAATTGGAAGGAACTAATGTCCGCAACTGGGAGGACCTTGTTGCTGCTTTTTACAAGCAATACCTGTATAACACCAACCTTGCTCCCACGCGTACTAAGTTTCAGGGTATGTCTATGGGTGCAGGTGAAGGTTTTAAGTACTATGCTCAGAAGTGGAGAGATCTGGATGGGAGAGTCCAACCCCCTCTGGATGATAGGGAGTTGGTGGATATGTTTCTTGGGACTTTGTCTGGTCCATATTTCAATCATTTGATCGGCAGTTCATCATCTGGGTTCACTGAATTGATTTTGATCGGGGAGAGAGTAGAAGCTGGTATCAGAAGTGGCAAGATACAGAAAGGTGCTTCATCAAGTACAGAAAAGAAGCCTTTCAGGAAAGAAGCTAGTGCAGTTTACAGCTCGAGGAGCCAAAACTGACCCGAACGCCGCCAAGCAATAAATGCGATAGTAATATCAAGACCCACCATTGCCCCACAATGCAACAATCAGCAAAGAACAGAGAGACCGCAGAGACACTACACTCGGCTTAATATGACCTTGTCTCAAATTCTACCGCAATTTTTGAAGACCAACCTGGTAACTCTGAGGGAAGCCCCGAAGAATCCCAGCACCACATCTCCTCTATATAATCCAAACGCCCGTTGTGCATATCACTCTGATAGCCCGGGTTATGATACAAATAACTGTTGGGCTTTGAAGAATAAGGTACAAGATTTGATTGAAGCTAAAGATATCGAGTTTGACGCTCCAGAGAAACCCAACGTCATAATTGCTCCTATGCCCAAGCATGGGCATGGAGTAATTGATGTGGACGGTGATTTATTTGTGACCTCCGTAGAAGACATTTCTACTCTGTTGATGACAGTTAAGAGGAACCTATTGTTGGCCGGTTTATTTCCGGGTTGTGGTGAAGGTTGCCACCTATGTTCAATCCTGCCTGCTGGTTGCCATTTATTGAAATCAGGTGTTCAACGCCTGATGGATAACAAAGAGATCCTTTTCAAGAAAACTTTGATTCTGTTGATTCATGTTGAAGATGTTTCCATCATAACCATTTCCGCCAATCCTTCCAAGGCTTCCTCGAGAAATCCTGTTAGGATTACATCCGTTCCGAGAGTTTCTCCATTGATCATTACTATTCCTGGTCCTATCCCATACACTTCAGATAAGGCTGTCCCATGGCATTATGGGGCCGATGTGTATTATCATGGGATCAAACAAGATTTGAAGGTTGAAGAAGCTGATACTGATGTCAGCAATATTGTTAGGGCTAGCAAGGTCACCAGAAGCAGAAGACTCTTCTATCCTGAGATTTCCCCTCAGAGTGTTCAAAAGCCTGTTGTTATTCCATCTACCAGTACATCAGCTACTGTCCCAGTTCATATTCTAGCTATCACCCCTGTCGCCGAGCCATCTGACACTCGGGGCAAAGAAATCACAGGTGAGCGTGCCCGGATGGAGGCACCTAAGAAGTTTGTTGTAGAAACCTCTAGGAAGGAGATAGAGGAAATTCTGAAGATTATCAAGAAGAGCGACTACAACGTAGTCGAGCAGCTGGGGTAGACCCCGTCGAAAATCTCCATGTTATCCTTGTTGTTGTGCTCAAAAGCCCATGCAAAGGCTCTAATTTCTTTCCTCAAAACTGCGCATGTGCCGTAGGAAACTTGTGCTGATCAATTCAAAGACTGCGTGGCTAGTTTGACTGGTGATAACGGTTTGGGTTTCTCAGACGCAAATCTGACTGCTAAAGGAAGAAATCACAATGATGCTCTGCATGTCTCGATGGAGTGCAGGGGCACTACTCTGGCCCACGTACTGGTGGATACTGGGTCCTCGTTGAATGTTTTACCCAAGAAAGCATTAGACCGTCTAGAATGTGAAGGTTTGGTTCTGAAGCCAAGTAATATTGTAGTAAGAGCTTTTGATGGGTCAAAAAGGATGGTGCACGGGGAAGTAAACTTCCCTGTTAAAGTTGGCTCTTAGACTTTTGCATCTACATTCTATGTGATGGATATTCTACCATCTTATTCTTGTTTGTTGGGTCGCCCGTGGATTCATAAGGCTGGGGCAGTCACTTCTACGCTCCATCAGATGTTGAAATATCCAGTAAAGGGGGAGATTGTTATGGTGCAAGGGGAAGAGGATTACATGGTAAGTTATCTTAACTCCTTTTGTTATGTGGAGATGGATGGGGAGTTCATCGAAACCCCGTGTCAGAATTTTGAAGAAGTCCCTCAGACTCTGGCGTCGACTGAAGTTGCTATTGAAGAACCTCCGATGAAGATGGCTTCCCTCAAGGATGCCAGGGCTGTAATAGAAAAAGGTGGGTGTGCAAATTGGGGTCAACTCACTGACTTCGCACACAAAACTGACAAGTTTGGTTTGGGCTTTACTGCAGAGGCTCAAAGGGTTGTTCGGCATCCACGGATTGGAAGACCTCCCCTGCACATCAGTAATCAGGGAGTGAATTCAATTGAAGATGATGAAGAAGAGTCAGAGTTCGACAGCTGGATTTACCCGACTATCGACGGTGGATTGAACAACTGGACGGCAAAAGACTTCGTGCCCATTTCTTTTATTACACAATAATAGACTTTTGTTTTGAGATTTGTAACAGACAGTTTAAAACTTTACGGCCCGGTGCCTTGCCCGAGACACCTTGGATTTGTTTGTGAGGGCTTATTATTTGTAATTTTCATATATCATCAATAAAGCATTGGACGTTTTCTTGCATTACAAATTTTGTGCTCCTTGTTTTTCCTTTCTATCTTGCACTTTATGAAACAACTATTGTCTTACACACACTCACATATCATAACGCAGATCCACATCCTTTCTGGATCCCATTGGTAACGAATCTGCTACTGCCATTTATGACTTCGAAAATCTGATCAACCAAGCCGAGGACGAAGGTGAGGATGATTGTGAGGTGCCTAGGGAACTTGCTAGACTGTTACTGCAAAAAGAGAGGGCCATACAGCCTCATGAAGAGCCAGTGGAATCAATGAATTTGGGTATGGACGAAGACAAGAAAGAGGTCAAGATAGGTGCAAATCTAGAGCCTAGTGTCAAGCAACGGTTGATACAGATGCTACGCGACTATGTTGAGATCTTCGCTTGGTCTTATGAAGATATGTCTGGTTTAGACACTGACATTGTGGTTCACCGCCTGCCCACTAAAGAAGACTGCCCGCCGGTAAAACAGAAGGTTCGCCGTATGCGCCTCGAGATGTCTGAGAAAATCAAAGCTGAGGTCATAAAACAGTTTGATGCCGGTTTTCTAGCAGTTACTTCTTACCCGCAGTGGGTCGCCAACGTTGTTCCAGTGTCGAAGAAATATGGTAAGGTACGGATGTGTGTGGACTATAGGAATCTAAATAGGGCGAGTCCAAAGGATGATTTCCCACTGCCTCACATCGATGTTCTGGTCGACAACACCGCGCAGCATAAGGTCTTCTCCTTTATGGATGGGTTTTCTGGTTACAATAAGATTAAGATGGATCCCGAAGACATGGAGAAGACAACCTTCGTTACGCAGTGGGGTACCTTTTGCTACAAAGTCATGCCGTTCGGGTTGAAGAATGTTAGGGCAACGTATCAGCGCGCCATGGTCGCTTTGTTCCATGACATGATTCCCCATGAGATTGAGGTATACGTTGACGACATGATTGCAAGATCTCAGACTGAAGAAGAACATCTTGACCATCTTCAGAAGCTATTTGACAGGTTGAAGATGTATAAGCTGAGGTTAAATCTGAACAAGTGCACCTTCGGGGTAAGGTCTGGAAAACTGTTGGGTTTCGTCGTTAGTGATAAAGGTATTCAAGTGGATCCTGCAAAGGTGAAGGCTATACAGGAGATGCCAGCTCCCCAAACAAAAAAAAGAAGTAAGAGGCTTTTTGGGATGTCTGAATTACATGGCCCGATTCCTTTCACACCTGACCGCTACTTGTGAACCAATCTTCAAGCTGCTGAAGAAAGATCAAGTGGTACAATGGAATGATGAATGTGAGACCGCTTTCGAAAGGATCAAAGAATATCTCCAAGAGCCCCCTATTCTGATGCCTCCAGTTGAAGGAAGACCTTTGATCTTATACTTGACCGTATTGGACAATTCAATGGGGTGCGTGCTGGGGCAGCATGACGAGTCTGGCCGAAAAGAGCATGTTATTTACTACCTTAGCAAAAAGTTTACCGACTGTGAGACCCGATACTCATTGCTCAAGAAAACTTGTTACGCTTTGGCATGGGCTGCTCGCCAGCTGAGACTGTATATGCTGACTCACACTACCCTTTTGATATCAAAGATGGACCCAATCAAGTATATCTTCGAAAAGCCTACCTTGTCTGGAAGAATAGCAAGATGGCAGATGATCTTAATTGAGTATGACATCCAATACATAACCCAAAAGGCAATCAAGGGGAGTGTGTTGGAAGATCATTTGGCGCATCAGGCTGTGGATGATTACCAGTCTATGAATTTCGAGTTTCCGGATGAGAACATCATGTTGGTGACTGAATGTGAAACACCTGGACCGGATGAAGAACCCGAGGAGGGATCCTGATGGTCTATGTATTTTGATGGAGCTTCAAACTCATTGGGTAATGGTGTTGGCGCCATGATCATATCTCCTGAGGGCTATCATACTCCGTTCACCGCCCGATTATACTTTAACTGCACCAACAACATGGTGGAGTATGAAGCGTGCATCATGGGTCTTCGAGAAGCTATTGACCTGAGGATTAAGTTCTTGAGTGTGTTCGAAGATTCCGCTTTAGTGATCAGTCAGATCAAAGGTGAGTGGGATACGAAACACCCAAATCTTATTCCTTACAAGGAGTATATACTGACGTTGCTCCCACACTTTGAGGAGATAATATTTGAACACTTCCCCAGAGAAGAGAATCAGTTAGCGGACGCGCTAGCTACCATGTCTTCCATGTTCAAAGCCAGGTGGGACAATGAAGCTCCCCAGATTACCATCGAGAGGTTGGACAAACCCGCGCATTGATGTGATATTGAGACTGAAGAGGTAGAAGATAAACCTTGGTTTCACGAGGTAAAGAGGTATCTTGAGGCTCAAGAGTACCCCGAGGGTGCATCTGTTAACGACAAGAAGTTTCTGAGAAGGTTCGCTGCGAAGTTCTTCATCAGCAATGGTGTTCTCTACAAACGAAACCATGATTCAACCTTACTGCGATGCGTAGACAAGAGCGAGGCAGAAAGGATCATGGCAGAGTTACATGAGGGTACCTTTGGAACTCATTCCAGTGGATATACCATGGCAAAGAAAATCCTACGGACAGGATATTATTGGTCTACTATGGAAGCCGATTGTTATCAGCATTTTCGGACTTGTCATAAGTGTCAAGTCTATGCTGATAAGGTGCATATACCTCCAGTTCCCCTGAACGTCTTAACAGCTCCTTGGACTTTTGCAATGTGGGGTATCGATATGATTGGTGAGACCAGGCCTACTGCATCCAACGGGCATCGTTTCATTCTGGTGGCTATTGATTACTTTACAAAGTGGGTTGAAGCAGCTTCCTTTGCTACAGTAACCAAGAACGTCGTGGCGCGGTTTATTCGGTACAATCTAATTTGTCGATACGGTGTACCAGAGAGGATCATTACGGACAACAGTACAAATCTCAACAATACAATGATCACCGAGCTCTGCAAACAGTTTAAGATTCAACATCACAACTCTTCTCCTTACCGATCGAAGATGAATGGGGTTGTTGAAGAAGCTAATAAGAATATCAAGAAGATTGTGCAGAAGATGACAGTGACATACAAAGACTGGCACAAGATGTTACCATTCGCTCTTCATGGGTACCGCACCTCAGCACGGACTTTGACAGGGGCAACACCCTACTCTCTGGTATATGGCATGGAGGCAGTCCTGCCCATTGAAGTTCAGATACCCTCTCTTCGGATTATGAAGGATGCAGGTTTGAGCGAGGACGATTGGATCCAGACCCGGCTTGATCAGTTGAATTTAATTGACGAGAAGAGACTTACTGCTATTTGTCATGGTCAGATGTATCAAAAGCGAATGATCAAGGCATTTAACAAGAAAGTCAAACGACAAGAGTATCAAGTTGGGGATCTGGTGATCAAACGCATCATATTACCTCAAGATGAGCCTAGGGGCAAATG
The DNA here is from genome assembly GCA_948472305.1 of Vicia faba. Classification (NCBI taxonomy): domain Eukaryota; kingdom Viridiplantae; phylum Streptophyta; class Magnoliopsida; order Fabales; family Fabaceae; genus Vicia; species Vicia faba. Next base: position 327,560,490 of record OX451736.1, read on the forward strand.
GACCCCTACGTACGAAGGGCCATTTGTGGTTAAGAACATATTCTTAGGAGGAGCTATGATTCTAACCACCATGGATGGTGACGACCTTCCTCACCCTGTCAATGCAGACATAGTGAAAAAATGCTACGCATAATCAAAGACCCGCTAGGTTGGCTGGCATAGGCAAAAATAAGGGCTTCCCGATGAACCAAAAGGGTTCGGGCAAAAATAAGGGATGAAAATAAAAAATCTGCACACCCGGCAAGTCGAAAACCTGAAAAGGTGGCTTGGGCAAAAAAGGGTATCCCGGTGGACTGAAAACCCGAAAGGGCGGTCTAGGCAAAAATTAGGGATTAAAGTGTAACACTATGTCCCATTGGATCATCTTGCAACCAGACTTCGGTATCGACTATCAAGCTCGGACGACGCTAATCAATCTGATTTACCTTCAACCAAGTAGCAAAGTGATGAGACTCTCGAAGATATAAAGGCAATAGCAGAGTTGGAACCCAGTGGAATTATTCACATAGCTATTTTTCTTTATTTTTCACGAATTGTATAAAGTCTATCTTTCGGCGGCGTTCTCTTACTAGGACGTCAGCCTCTTGTACAAAAACGCTTATTTACAGGCCAACTTCAAAATCAATACAATTCATTTTCACAAAGAAATTTCAAATTGTTTTTCTTTTTTCTGTTTTGTTTTGCAAGAACGTCCAATGGTTCACTTTTGATATATGCATTTGACAATAATGGTTGCTCATAAATATTTACATGCAAAACAAAAGACGATTACTCGTAATTTCAGGAACAGGGGCAAACAAGATATGTCCAAACCTTACAGTTGCTCTATTCACCAGGTACAGGGATAAACCCAGCTGGAGAATATGACTAAAAGTGCATACACTCCCCGCAGAGTAAGAGGTACCAGAATACAGTGATGTTAATTCTCCCCAAACAGAGTTCATCATCACCAACAATGGAAGACTATCCCCAGCGGAGTTTATTTCTTCCACAAACAGAAACTTTATCCCCGACAAAGTTCATCATCGCTAGCAACGGTAATTCATCCCCAGCCGAGGTTATTTCTCCAAATCAGCAGATCTCCTGACATAATATCTCTTCCCCACAGAGTCATTTCTCTCTCCAGTTTATTCTCCAGCAGAATTATTCTCCCGCCAATGTATTCTCAAATCATCTTCGGTCGTTATCCCCAGCGAGCGAAACTCTTTCATTCTCCAGCAGCAATCCGAGATTTATTATCCCCAGCTAGAGAATATCATAAAAACATTGCATGCCCATACATCATGACATGCGCATACGCATCATACAACACAATCTCATTTATTTTGAGAACATCATTGCTTGATACATATCATGCGTTACATACGAATAACCCTTTACCTTTCAGGAAAAAGATACAATCAAATTCTCACCAAGTTCAAGCTATGAAGCCCGAATCCGACCGGATAGTATCTTGATTTCTACATCATATTATGAAGCCCGGAGAACGACCGGATAACAGTATCAAACACCGCGAAGCCTGGAATCGACCAGATAGTTGTTTATCTTTAAGCTATGAAGCCCGGATTCGACCGGATAATAGTTTAATCCCCAGCAATCCGTAAAGCCCGGATTACAACCGCATAACAGCTCAACAAGTTATTGTGAAGCCTGAATTACGACCAGATAACAATACAAGTTTCTGTGAAGCCTGGATTACGACCAAATAGCAGCCAAGAATACTACGAAGCCTGGATTACGACCAGATAATGGTATATCTTTAGTGCAAGTTATGAAGCCCAGATTCGACCGGATAATATCTTGATTTCTCTGAAGGCCATGAAGCCTGGATTCGACCAAATAATGGTATATTACATCATGAAGCCTGGATTACGACCAAATAACAGTGAGGGACACTGCGAAGCTTGGATTACGACCAAATAGCAGTTTACCCGGCCAATTGCTATGAAGCCCGGAGTCGACCGGATATTAGTAGGCCTTAAAATCAAATGGAAGCCCGGATGCGACTGGATAACCACTTGATTTCTTCTGAAGCCTGGATTTCGACCAGATAAGAAGTAAGGTATTGTGAAGCCTAGAATCGACCAGATAGTAGTACAGGACACCATGAAGACTGGATTCGACCAGATAATGGTATGAAACATCGTGAAGCCTGGATTACGACCAGATAACAGTACAAGACACTGCGAAGCTTGGATTTCGACCAAATAGCAGTTTACCTGGACAAATACTAAGAAGCCCAGAGTCGACCGGATATTAGTGTGCCCTAAATTCAAGTTGAAGCCTGGAGGCGACCATATAACAACTTAATTACTTCTGAAGCCTGGATTACGACCAGATAAGAATTGAGAAATTGCGAAGCTTGGATTGCGACCGGATAGCAAGTTTAATCTCATCTCCCTAGTAAGTCACTGTAAGGCCTGGATTACGACCAGATAGCAGTAGGTCTTATCACTATGAAGCCTAGATCACGACCAGATAGTAGTTCATTTTCACCTCCTCAACTAAGAGACGATTCCCCAGTAGAATAACGAACGACCAAAGCTCCTAAAATTCTATTTCTCCCAAGACAGAGATCAGCATTCCCCAGTGTAGTCTTCCTCAACAACAGGTATACTAACTCTCGCTAAGGAATCTCTTAGGCGACCGACACTCCTTCTGATGGCATCTTTAAGCCCATCATCCATCGTCAATTTCCAAATGGCATCTGTAAGCCCATTCCCGACATCACAAGATAAATACAACTTCATGCGAGTGCAAATTTCTGGGCACTCTAGTGTTCAATCATCTTTAACCTTCGGATCACGAAAGGTAGACAAGCCAATCTATATCCTCAAGCTTAAGAAGATTGAATGGGGGCAGCTGTTGTACCACAAAATTTTACCTCCCATATTTCCCAAAACATTTCAAGAAAGATCCTCAAGTTGCTCAAGGAAGTCCAAGGGTTGACCAGACAAACTCTCTCCTAAGGCAGTCTATTTCAAATTAGGGTTTCATGTTGCATTAAGATACTTGAGTCCAAGGGATCCAAAATGATCACCATTTTCCTAATATGTTCTGAAGATCATCCATGTCATGTTTCAAGCCTTGTAGAGGAAGTTTGCTCAGTCAATTGCTCAAAGGCATGAAAATCGACTATGCTAGGGCAAAAGTCAACTGTGGCCCACATACAGTCAAACTTAAATATTTTTGATCAACATCCTCATTTTGAAGTATTATTCATCATTTTATCAAGGGTTGATCATGATTCCTCAAGGATTGCTCACAATTCATCAAAACACAAAAGTTGATAAATTAGGGTTTTGCAGGAAAAGTCAACTCAACTTTGACCAAGCATAACTTTCTCATACTTTATGATAAGTGACCCATCCAAAGATGATTTTGAATAGGATGCAATTCTATACAATCCATATTCATCTCCCAAGTTCAACATATGCACTCACAAAAAGTTATGAATTTGGACATTATAGGTCATTTTGAAAAATCAACAAAAACACTTTTTTTGTCAAAGCTTCATACATGAACATGGAAGACTCAATTGAGATGAGACCAAAAGGGGTGCTTAGAGGACATCTCAATATTTCTAAAAAGTCCAAGAACACATTCAAAGAGTCAGAATTGAAGAAGTTATGCATTGGTGAAGTTGACCTTTTTTGCAAAATTGCCAAAAGTCAAATATGCCTCAAATTGCAATTTTTGTCAAATGGGCCTATCTTTTTGCACTTGTTTTGAGTTTGTGACATGGTCCACGAGCCCTAGCTCTTTTCACTTTACTTTATTTTTTTTGCTATTTTTTTTTTATTTTTTATTTCAATTAAATCAATTTAAATCAAAATAAATCATGAAAATATCCAAACCTTTTAAGTCTTGAGATTTGGTGCATGTTTCAGGTTCCATATACAGATAGCAAGTGAATCAAATCATGCAAGGCCTATGTGTGCATGAAAAGATTGGTTTCGGCCTATTTTTGGAAAGATTTTCATGGAAATCAAATCCAGATCAAAAGCCATAATTGATAAAGATTGAGAGCACAATTGTAACCCTAATTCAATCAGTGGTATATAGTGGACAATTGTAGACAAAAATGCAAGGTTTGGAGGCGTGGAGAGGAAGAACAAAACTTGAAAAAATCACCAAAAAGTGCTGATCTGATCTTGTACTTCCCGGCGTTTACAAGACTCCCAAGCCATCTCATTCGCTTCCTGGGCATACAAGGAAGCTATACCAATCAAGAACAAACATTTTCCTGCGCTAAAACTCAATGTAAGTGGTTCACGACCTTGAACTTTTCTTGAAATCGAATCACGTTATTTTGGCATTTGTAGCATGAATTACTTACATATTCTTGTTCCTTGAAGCATTTGCAAGCTATCCATAACAATTAATTGCATTTTTGTTGGCTATATTGAAATCCACCATGGCTAGGGTTTTATGTCTCGTTTTAGGATCTTTTTATACAGGCAAAATTGGTCCACAAGAAGGGCACCATGATGCTCAGCAGGCCAAGGCAATTTGATCTATACCATTAGATTATGTTTATCATGCATGTGTGAGATTTTGAGATATGCAAGGTTTGTAGTGACGGACCTATGTCTGTAGGTAAAAGTCTCTGACTTTTACCAACGGAGAGAGGAAGAAGATGACATGCGTGGCATCACCCTACTCGCCCATTTGAATTCTGGCGCGTGTTTTTACAGCCAACTTCATTTTATTCATTTTATTGTTTTTGTTTCATATACTAACAAATTGAACCAAATGGCCCGGTGGTGGCCAAGGAAGCGCTAAGGCATTAGTGGGCATGAGGTCAGGGGTTCGACCCCTTCCTCCAACATTTGCAATTTTTCTTGAATTTTCTTTACAGATTCCATATCCCACATTGCATGAAGTCCACCATATCCCTCAAGGATCAATCATTGGATCTCCAGGAGGCCAGATCTGAAGGCCATCACATGAAGGACCATGATACACCCTGGTCAATCCACATCGCCGGATCCAGGAAGTCAAACGTGGGTCAGATTGTTTGGGCCCAGAATTTGCTAAAGACACCCCTCCAAATTGTTGTTTCACAGGCCCAATACTCTCTTTCTTTTCTTTTATATTTTCTTTATTTAATTTATTTAATTATTTTACTAACACAAAATTAATTCCTTTTTTATCAAAAAAATCATAAAAAAATAATTTGTCATCCAATTAGATTTAGTTTATTTTTTATCAAAAATATTAATTTAATTAGTTTATTTAATTTATCAGGTAACTTTAATTCCTTTTGTAAATAAATTAAAAACAATTAGAAAATTAGGGTTTTAGTTTAATTTAATTTCTATTTTCTTTTTCTTAAAAATAACCAAAAACACAAAAATAGGTCAAATTTGATATTTTCTTGATTTAAAATTAATTAGTAATTAGGTTTTTGCATATTTAATTCAAACTCTTATTTTATTAAAATAATCAAAAACACCAAAAAAATAATTTTCCTTTCAATTAGGTTAGACAGGGTCAAAACCCTAATTTCCTTTCGTTCTCTATTCGTCGCGCGTTTACTTATTTTTACCATATTGATGTAACTGCTCACAGGATGTAATAGATTAATTAGGACTTTTTCCTTTCATTTATCGTTTTGACGGGTTTTTTTTGGCTATGTAATTAATACCTGGAGCCTTGTAATAGCGTAGCTTTACTTTCCGCACTTTAATTTCCGCAAATATTAATTGTTAGATGTATGATAATAGGGTCGCACATGCGCACTCCTAGGGTATACTCTCACTTCGGTTTCCTTCGGTAAACGATCATTAAGTATAGGGTATTTTAGTGGTCGCTCTCTTGTCTAAACAAAGATCAAAGTCCCGTTCGGAAAGGTTGCCTCAGAAATGTTTCCTCGAATATTGATCTTAAGACATTAGGGTTATTACTAAGACATCCCAACGTTGCTTTAGTGATCGTACGTCCCTTTCAAATTGAACCTTAAAACTCCAACGACGGTGTTACCTACTTCACAATAGTAGGATAGAGTTGTCTAAAGGAAACAAGAACAGAAACATTCTTTTTTTCGAGTAGGTAGATGCTAGTAGGTACTTGCTCAAAACAAACAAACCTTTTTCACACTTACACTCTTTTCAAACAAAGTTTTCAAAACGACTTCGTAACACTCTTGAAGACAAAAGCAAGGGTTAAATCGAAGTAAAACAAAACTTTTTCATATCAAACACACACAAGAAATTTTTTTATGATGAGCAAGTACCTAAGAGCCCATGGAAAACCATGGATATAAAGGGTGCTAATACCTTCTCTTTCTATAATCTACCCCCCGTACTCAAAATCTCAAAAAAAGGAATTCTTATGTGCTTTTGTCCTTTCCAGTTGGATAAAATAAAAGTCGGTGGCGACTCTTGCTTACCGCGACATTTTGCAAACACAAACGCAAAATGCAAACCAGCATTTTCCTAAAACAGTCCGGTTCTGGCCACCGTATCACAGCACCAAATAATTTTGAGCCTTAAATCTTTTTTCTAAAATCGTGAACTAGGCCACGTTACAACCCTTAAAAGTCCTAAATGAAGCATGGGTTAATTCGAAAGCAATCCTGTAGCGAGAATACAGTAACCTGACTCCTCGGGGATGTACTAAAATTTGATTTGGTAACACGTCACCTATTCATAAAAACAAAAACTGATGCTTCGACATCATTTCAAATAAAAGTTTTTCGAACTTCAAGACAAGCATAGAATTTGTATTAGAATCATCATTCTTAGACAAACATTTGTTGCATATAGATAAGTGCGTGAACATCAAGTAAGCTTGCGTGATGAGCATCAATTGAAAACATGGTCATCTCGAAGGACGAATTGTTGCAGAAACTTGTAAAAAAACAAAGAATGGTCTTATTCTAGGGCATTCCCTCAAGCTTCCAATCAGAGGCTATCACATCGATAAATCTCTTCCATATTTTTCCAGTCAATCAGAAGCAATCAAACTTCAAACTGGGGAAATCAGGCTGAGTAACCTATTCAAATTTGTGCAACCTGGGGCAGTTACGTCGAGATTCAACAAATCTCTACGAGAATCCATGATCAGAGGCAGATATTGGGGCATGCCACTTTGTGTCATATTATGACACGAATCTTCCAGCATTCCACTCGAAGAGATCCTTGCAGACAGGGGAATTCCTCCTCCCCTCTTATGAAGCTACTCAAGAAATTCTTGTCATCCGTACAAATGCAATCAGGCTAAAAGCGTCATGACGTTCACTTTGGTTCAGTTAACATCCTCAGAATCATCATCATTCCCTGTAGATGTTTAAACACGCAACTCCCCAACAATGAAGTGAACTCGGGGCATCTGAAGACACTCATGTCCATTTCCTAATCCCCAAGTGGTTCGTGAAGTAAGGAAAGTCAGACGGGGCCCTTTCCTCCCTGGAAATAGAGAAAACTTGGGGAATTTGATGAGATCCACGTCTCTTTTCAGTTATTCACAAAAAGTCCAACACATGAAGGTAGTCAGATCTAGTCATTTCTCCTCAGCAAGATTTAATCCCCCAGTGAACTCGACAAGGCTAACCCTTTTCTCTCAAATTTCAAGCACCAATCCATATTAGTACCTCAAGATGACGAGCAACAGATCCCAATGAGCTTTTGGCACTTTACATACAATAATCATCGCGACATATTGCATTGCATCCTCAAACGCATAACATATCCATGGATCATCATGTCACACTTCAAAGGCATATGAAGCATTAGCCAGATTAGTCCCAAATCAATCCCAAATAAACAAAACATCCCCAATAAGAATATCATCCTCATAATTCCCAGTTAACATTTGTAATTATGCTACCAACTAAAATAAACCATGGTGCCAGTACGTCGTACTCCCCAACTCTCAATATTCATGTTATCTTTGCTAGGGTCGTAGGTCGCTCGTAGGTCTTACCCTCACGTTATCTTTGTATAGGGCCGTAGGTCGCTAGTAGGTCTTACCCTCACGTTATCTTTTCTAGGGTCGTAGGTCGCTCGTAGGTCTTACCCTCACATTATCTTTGCTAGGGCCGTAGGTCGCTCGTAGGTCTTACCCTCATGTTATCTTTTTCAAGGTCGTAGGTCACTCGTAGGTCTTACCCTCATGTTATCTTTGCTAGGGTCGTAGGTCGCTTGTAGGTCTTACCCTCACATTATCTTTCATAGGGTCGTAGGTCGCTCGTAGGTCTTACCCTCACATTATCTATTTTAGGGTCGTAGGTCACTCGTAGGTCTTACCCTCACGTTATCTTTCATAGGGTCGTAGGTCGCTAGTAGGTCTTACCCTCACGTTATCTTTGCTAGGGTCGTAGGTCGCTCGTAGGTCTTACCCTCACGTTATCTTTGCATAGGGTCGTAGGTCGCTCGTAGGTCTTACCCTCACGTTATCTTTGCATAGGGTCGTAGGTCGCTAGTAGGTCTTACCCTCACGTTATCTTTGCTAGGGTCGTAGGTCGCTAGTAGGTCTTACCCTCACGTTATCTTTGCTAGGGTCGTAGGTCGCTCGTAGGTCTTACCCTCACGTTATCTTTGCTAGGGTCGTAGGTCGCTCGTAGGTCTTACCCTCACGTTATCTTTGCTAGGGTCGTAGGTCGCTCGTAGGTCTTACCCTCACGTTATCTTTGCTAGGGTCGTAGGTCGCTCGTAGGTCTTACCCTCCCGTTATCTTTTTTAGGTTCGTAGGTCACTCGTAGGTCTTACCTCACGTTATCTTTCATAGGGTCGTAGGTCACTAGTAGGTCTTACCCTCACGTTATCTTTTCTATGGTCGTAGGTCGCTCGTAGGTCTTACCCACACGTTATCTTTTTTAGGTTCGTAGGTCACTCATAGGTCTTACCCTCACGTTATCTTTCATAGGGTCGTAGGTCGCTCGTAGGTCTTACCCTCACGTTATCTTTCATAGGGTCGTAGGTCACTCGTAGGTCTTACCCTCACGTTATCTTTTCTAGGTCGTAGGTCGCTCGTAGGTCTTACCCTCATATTATCTTTGCTAGGGTCGTAGGTCGCTCGTAGGTCTTACCCTCACATTATCTTTTCTAAGGTCGTAGGTCACTCATAGGTCTTACCCTCACATAACTTTTTTAGGGTCGTAGGTCACTCGTAGGTCTTACCCTCACGTTATATTTGCTAGGGTTGTAGGTCGCTTGTAGGTCTTACCCTCACGTTATCTTTCATAGGGTCGTAGGTCGCTCGTAGGTCTTACCCTCACATTATCTATTATAGGGTCGTAGGTCGCTCGTAGGTCTTACCCTCATGTTATCTTTTTTAGGGTCGTAGGTCACCCGTAGGTCTTACCCTCACTTTACCTTTCTCTTGGGTCATAGATTATACGTCTATATTTACCCGTTGTCTTTACCTTTCTCTTGGGTCATAGATTATACGCCGATCTTTACCCATTATCTTTACCTTTCTTTTTGAGTCGTGAAATACCGCTTGATAGATTCTCTGTCGTCATCAAGTTCTACTCATGGTATTTAAGTTATCATTTTGTCAAGTAATTCTACTTTCAGTCATCGCGACATCGTCAACCATATCCATTCAGTCACTCTGCTGTCCACTCCCTCAAGAACCTTGTATTGGCACTGTTACCCCAATACGAGCTACCATTGTTCAACCATGTTTATCCATCATGACCAGTCCACTAGGAGACCAGTTTGTCCTGCCCCAGCAGACATTCACACCAATGAATGACACTTACACCATCTCTCCAGGGAAAATTTCGGGTCCTGGTATTTAATCATCTTCTACCTTGAACTTTCGAAAGGCTGACGCTAATCTCACCTTCAGGTTCAAGACAATTAAATAGGAGCAGCTGTCGTACCCCAAATTTGCCCTATCTCTTTTACTTTTGTCTGGCTTTGAACTTTGCATCCCATTTGCACCATTTTTTTACTCAGTCATTTGCATATCCCGCATCTCATGGAATCAAGCGCCTTGGTTTGAGGTATTAGGGTTGTGCCCTCTTTATGTCTAATTTTGTTTTGAAGTTATCTTATCAGGTAAAAGGGAAACGCATTTGGTTCTCGATTAGTGGATTGTGGGATGGATTTTTAGGATATCATGAAGTTTTTGTCATCAAGTTTCAAGTCTTGAATCACAATTTTCCAAGAAAGTCATTCACAAGGGCAAAATGGTCAAATGCACTATGAAAAGTCAAACTTTGACTTTTGGTAAAAATCAAGTTTCAACCATTATATTTCATCAAGACAAGAAATTGGTTCATCAAGAAGTTAAAAATCAGAAACTACTTTGAGAAAAGAAAGAAATCAATTTTTTTAAATACTTGGAAAATTTTCTAAGTGGTAAGAGATTTTCGAACTTCTGGGCCAAATTCCACGCAAGTTCAATCAGAATTTGCAAGGACGGTTCAGAACATAGCTCTCCTGTCAGAACATATGGGGGCTGTGTTCTTTGGTCAGAACATAACTCCTCAGCATATGGAGGTTACGTTCCACGCTTCAGTCAGAACATATGGAGGCTTTGTTCTTTGATCAGAACATGACTCCTCAGAGTTTCATTCTTCAGCACCTAAAGGCTATGTTCTGCTTTCCATTCAGAACATCATCAAGCCCCACAAAATCAGCTCTGTGAAACCTGCACTTCACTTCCCAAACCTGCATAAAACTTCCAAACCAGCTGCAACAACACTCCAAGGTGCTGTTGATCCAGTCCACGCCTGCGTTTTTCTCAAACCCCATAATTGCACCAAATTAGCATAACCAAAACGGTGATTAAAAAGCAAAGGAACAGTATGCCAAAAGTGTTTAAAACTCATTTGTTTTTCCCCCCAAAACCACAACAAATCAATCTATAAATAGTTTGTTCCATCACACGTTCAAAGGGATGGACTTTGAGGGAGGGGCTGGCTTTTGAAGAGAGGATTATCAAATACACGAGAAAAAAATAGAGAAAAAAAAGAAACACTCAAACACTCATAAACTTAGAATTTTCCAAATAAAAAACCTTTGTTTTTCCCTTTGAAACAAAGAACTTAACATTGTTGTTTCCTGTTCGTGCAAACCCCAGAACATTCAAAGACAGTAGCTCAAATCCTAAACCCACACTTCAGGTTCAAGGTAAGTCATTCTAACTTTGAAACTCTAATTCAGAATATCATTTAACATGTAAATACTATGATGTTGATGCTGCCCATATCATTACATAAGTAGAAAAATTATGGATCAGAACTTCTAGAATAATGCTAGGCTCAGAATTAGGATTGTAACTTCTACAAACTGTAATGCTTTTATCCTTCTGATTTGCTGTTATTAAGATCTAAACAAGTTACAGATATTCTTTCTAATGTAAGGGAGGAAATGAGGCGTAATACAGAACTTCTGAGTTCTACTCACTGTTTTAACACATAAAAAACTTCTGAGTTCTACTCACTGTTTTAACACATACAAAACTTCTGAAATTTCCTCACTGTTTTAACACATACAGAACTTCTGAGTTCTACTCACTGTTTTAACACATACAGAACTCCTGAAATTTCCTCACTGTTAACACGCACAAAACTTCTGAATTTTTCTCATTATTCTAAAATTCAGAACTTCAGCATGTAGTGACTCAGAACTTCTTTTTTTTCTGCCCTCTAACATTTCTTTCAGGATTCTATTGGTATCAACCCAGAATTTTTGATCACCTCTGACGTTTCATTCTGGACCACAGCGCGCCTGGCATCAGAACTTCTGATCCCTTTCGTTTCGCTTTCAGCAACATGTTGATCCTATTTCTCTTTATCTTTCCTTTTTTCTCTTTTATTATATTATTAGTAATATTTTTATTTTTTTTATAAAAAAGAAATTAAAAAAAAAAGATTTTCTTTCATTAACTAATTATTTTTTCTTTTAGTTTATTAAAACAGAAAAAACCTTTTTCAAAACAAATCTTTTCTTTTATTTATTGCATTGTACATTTCTATATGGTTGTAATAGTTAAATAAGATTTAAATTCTTACCCCTCCTCATGTTCTACTTAGCACCACCCTCTCTCTCTTTATTTATTTATTCATTTATTTTTTACTTTATTGCTTCAGAATTTTCTTAACTCTTTTTTTTGTTGTTTTAGTTTTAAAAAACTAAATAATCACCTTTTCGATTAATCAGATAATTCTTAATAATTAGCTTAAATTTAATTTGGTAATTTTGTTTATCTCAATGTGTGATTTATTTTAATTAACATCTTTTGTTATTTTGCTTAGTTATAAAAATCACAAAAATATATATTAGAATATTTTAGAATTAGATTCTAGCTTACTTTTGAGTTAATAATTTATTTAAGATTTGATTTATGAAGCCATAAAAATATTTATAATTTAAGTTTCCTTATTTGTTCAAACCTTGAAACCATACCTTAGGTAGCTCCATGAGGCGATTAAACCCCGTTCCGAACGCCTTATGTCGAAATAGACTTTTAGTCCACTTGTACATAACATACAATTAGATTTTTAGTTTCCCTCTTAACCTTTTTCTTTTGTAATTAAAACTCAATTTTCACAAATAAAAAATCCAAAAACACTTTAATCATAACTTGAATTTATTTTAAAACTCGCAAAACACTCAACAAATTAAAATTCCCCCAAAGGGCATGTTATCTCCGTTCTACCGCGATACCGACCGTGCCTATTGCTAGAATGTGTGCGTTAATGCCGCCCACTAAAAAACACAAACAAACAAACCATTTTCTAGAGGAACTATTGTGTTTTGATTCCTTCATTGGATACGTAGGTAAAGGGTCACGAAACCCTCACGAACGCAATAATAAAAAACCATTCATTTTCCCTTAAACAAGCATAGTTGTAGATAAATACATCATTTAAGACAAGTAAACAAAATGGATCCCGTTGGGTACAACGGATGTGAGGGGTGCTAATACCTTCCCCTCACATAACCGACTCCCTTACCCTTTCTCTTGGTCGCAAGACTATCTTGTCCATTCCCTTGTGGTTTTATCGATATTTCCGCTTCCTTCGGGATAAATAAAGTTCGGTGGCGGCTCTGTGTTTTCTGCCGGTAGCTTCAGTGGTGCACCAGTTGTTTGGAATTTAAGAAAGGAACCAGTAGTGGCATTATCATCATGCGAAGCAGAATACATAACTGCTTTTCTTTGTGCATGTCAAGGAACTTGGATGGTGAACTTGGTCGAAGAGATAACAGGGAAAGATCATGGAGCAATTACCATGAAGATCAACAGTATGTCAACTATTAATCTGACAAAGAACCCAATAGCACATGGTTGAAGCAAGCACATCGAAATGAGGTTCCATTATCTTCGAGAGCAGGTAACAGATGGGAAGATGAGTTTGGAACACTGCAGAACTGAGAATCAGATTGCAGACATCATGACGAAGGGAGTGCAAGTCGAAGTATTCAGAAAGCTAAGAGCCATGATAAACATAAATAGTTTAGACACAATGAATTAGGTGGTGTGTTAAATTGTAATTCAGTGTGTCGAAACTATGTGTCGAAAAGATTTGATTTGTTTAGATTTAAATAGATTTGATTTAAGTCTAGAATAAATTATATTTGATTTAGTAACAAAAAGATCTTTTGGGCTTTGAGCTTAGGGTGTAAGCTCAGTTATAAATAGAGGGAGTAACCCCTATTTTTTTGTAAGCAAGTCAATTAAGTTATATTCATAGAATTTGCAGTTGCAAGTGAATAACAATGTTTTCATAGTTTGTGAGCAGAGAGAAATTCTGCAGAAATTATTCGTCTTGTCTTCTTTCTTTGTTTGTCTCATAATTAAATTGTCATTGTGGTAGAAATTCATCATGGACTTTGGTGGATTTCCAACATCTGGTATCAAAAGATTTTGTTTCGATTCGAGGGAAGTGTCAATCAAGAACGATCGAAGAATTCACGGTGACAAGTAATGGGAATGCAAACTATCCAGCAACGCTACCAATTCTGAAAGTTGACAACTATGAGAATTGGTGCAAACAGATGAAAGTCTTATTCAGGTGTCAAGGTCTTTGGGACATAGTAAAATATGGAGTCTAAGCTCTTGGAGAAAACGCTTCAGAAGAAGAAAAGAAGAAATACACAAAATCTGAGAAGCTGAGTTATAAAGCATTATTTATAATTCATCAATGTGTCAGTCCAAACAATTTCGAAAAGGTTAGTGATTAAGAATCTGCAAAAGAAGCTTGGGAGATCCTTGAGAAGTCTTTTAGAGGCGCCGAGAAGGTGAAAGAAGTGAGGTTACAAACTCACAAAAGGACGTATGAACTGTTTCAGATGGAAGACAGTGAAAGCATATTTGATTTCTTCACTAGAGTTACAAAACTAGTAAATCAAATCAATATATGTGGAGAAATGTTAACAACAAGAGTTGTTGTTTCAAAGATCTTGAGATCTTTAGCTCCTAAGTTCGACCACATAGTGGTGGCAATAGAAGAGGGAAAAGACTTGTCGAGATTGACAAAGGAAGAGCTTTAAGGGACGCTTGAATCTCATGAACAAAGAATGAACGAAAGAGCTGCAGGAAAATCGAAGAGTGATGTGGCCTTGCAGGCACATTCAGCAAAAGAAACCAAAGGCAAAGGAAAGTGTTTCGACAGAGGTAGAGGTAGCTACAAAAAACCGAATGGTAGAGGAAACCAGATCGAAGATAACGTGTCGAATCAAAGAAGGACATACCAAGGCAACCAAAGAGGTGGTGTTACAAATAGAGGAAGAGGTGATGGTCGAAAACCTGATAAGAGTCACATTCAATGTTACAATTGTCAGAAGTATGGTCACTATTCGAGTGATTGTCCAGAAAACGATAGAATCAAGAAAGTGATGCAAAGCTTGCAAAACATGAAGAAGAAGAGATGATGCTAATGGTCACAACAAAAGATGAAGATAGATTCAAGGACCAGTGGTACTTGGATTCAGGATGTTTATCACATATGTCTGGAAGGAAAGACTGGTTTGTCAACATAAATCCCTCAACGAAAAATATGGTAAAATTTGCAAATAATAATACCCTAACAGCTGAAGGTATTGGTGATGTTATGATTATGAGGAAAGATGGCAAGAGGTAAGTAATTTCCAATGTATTGTACATACCAGGCATGAAGAGTAATTTGCTAAGTATAAGGCAGTTGGTCGAAAAGAATTATAAAGTGTAAATCAAAGATAAGATGATGAGAGTCATTGATGCAAATGGGAGATTAATCTTGAAGGCTCCTATGTCTCAGAATCGAACCTTCAAGATTGAACTAAATGTGATGGAGCACAAGTTCCTTTTGACTGCAGCTAGCAAAGATGAATGGATATGGAATTATAGACTAGGCCATCTCAACTTCAGAGACATCAGAGATTTGAAGAGAAAAAATATGGTTTCAGGATTGCCTAAAATTGACATTCCAAATGAAATATGTGAGGAATGTGTGTAGGTGAAGCAGCACAAGAATAACTTCAGCAAGGATGCAGGAAGCAGATCGAAGGCTATTCTTGAAGTCATATACTCTGATGTATGTGGACTAATCCAGGTGGATTCGATGGGAGGTAACAAATACTTTGTTACATTCATAGATGATTTCAGTCAAAAGTTGTGGACTTATCTGATCAAGAAGAAAAGTGAAGTGATCGAAGTATTTGCCAAGTTTATGTCTATGGTCGAAAGACAAAGTGGTCGAAAGCTCGAAGTTTTGAGAACTGATGGTGGTGGAGAATATGTTTCGAAAGACTTTGACAGGCTATGTGAAAAGGAAGGGATTATGCATGAGGTGGTGCCACCCTGAACTCCACAACAAAATGGAATTGCAGAAAGGAAGAATCGAACAATCATGAATATGGTACGAAGTATGTTGAAAGGCAAGAATTTACCTAAAGAGTTTTGGGGTGAAGCTGTTTCAACTGCAACATACATTTTGAACAGATGTCCCACCAAGAAGCTAGAAGGAATTACTCCAGAAGAATGTTGGTCTGGTGTGAATCCTAGCTTGAGTCATCTGAAGGTATTTGGATCTATTGCACATAGACATGTGCCAGATTAGTTGAGAAGAAAACTTGATGACAAGTAAAGTCAAATGACTCTAGTTGGATATCATTCGACAGGAGGCTACAAGTTGTTCGATCCAGAGAACAAGAAGATTGTGATCAACAGGGACGTGATCATATATGAGTTTAAAGAATGAGATTGGACTGAAAATGTCAAGAAAGATTCAGTGGGAATCCTATTCGAAGAACCAGAAACTCAAGTCGAAAGATAAGTTCGACAAGAGGAACCAACAGATATACCAAGTACAAGCAAATCTCAAAGAACAAGACGCATGCCTGCAAGATTGCAAGATTGTGTGATTACATCAGATGATGTGATAAATAGTGAAGGTAGCTGGTACATTATGATTTCTATGCAGATGTCGAACCTGTTAATGCAGCTGAAGCATTGAAGGATTCGAAGTGGGTGATAGTAATGAACGAAGAAGTGAAGTCTATCTAAGACAACAACACTTGGTCACTTGTCGAATTGCCGCAAGGCCAGAAGGCAATTGATATCAAGTGGCTATGCAAAGTGAAAACGAATTCGAAAGGGGAAGTAACTCAACATAAAGTAAACCTTGTGGTGAAAGGATTTCTACAGAAAGAAGGAATAGACTTCGATGAAGTTTTTGCACATGTTGCTAGGATCGAAATAATCAGGTTGGTTGTTGGTCTAGCAAAAATAAACAGTTGGCACATATGTCAGATGGACGTGAAGTGTGCATTTATAAATTGACCCTTAGATGAAGAAGTCTATGTTAAACAACCAGTTGGGTTTGTGAAACATAACGAATAAATAAAGGTATACAGGCTTCATAAAGCCCTGTATGGATTGAAACAAGCTCCAAGAGCTTGGAATAAGAAAATTGATAGTTTCCTAAGGAAGAAGGAATTTGTTAAGTGCACAACTGAACATGGAGTATATGTAATAAGAAGCAAGAGTAAATTGCTTATACTATGTCTCTATGTAGATGATTTGTTGATAACAGGTAGCTGCAAGAGTGAGATCGAAGAATTCAAAGGTGATCTCAGCAAGAAATTCAAAATGTCTGATTTGGGTGAGATTTCATATTTCCTTTGTATCGAATTCTACAAGAGCAGTAGAGGTTTGATGATGCATCAAAGAAGATATGCATGAGAAATTCTCAAGAGGTTTGAGATGGAAGAATGCAACTCAACTTCGACACCTGCAGAACCAAGACTATAACTGTCGAAAGATGCAGATGAAGATAATGTTGATCCAACCCAATACAGAAGACTTATTGGATCATTGAGATATCTTTGTCATACAAGGCCTAACTTAGCATGAAGTGTAGGTATGGTAAGTAGATTTATGCAAAAGCCAAAGGTATCACATCTAGCAGCAATGAAGAGGATACTAAGGTATTTCAAAGG
The DNA here is from genome assembly GCA_948472305.1 of Vicia faba. Taxonomy (NCBI): domain Eukaryota; kingdom Viridiplantae; phylum Streptophyta; class Magnoliopsida; order Fabales; family Fabaceae; genus Vicia; species Vicia faba. The sequence goes on from OX451736.1 coordinate 327,577,874, forward strand.
AACTTTCGATTATGGCATTTTGTTTCCTGCAGCTGATAAAGGAAAATAATGCAAGTTAGTGGGATACACTGATTCGAGTTGGTGTAGTGATGCTGAAGATCGAAAGTCAACAGTAGGATATTTGTTTATGTAGGTGGTGCACCAGTTGCTTGGAATTCAAGAAAGGAACCAGTAGTGGCATTATCATCATGCGAAGCAGAATACGCAACTGCATCTCTTTGTGTATGTCAAGCAACTTGGATGGTGAACTTGGTCGAAGATATAACAGGGAAAATCATGGAGCAATTATCATGAAGATCGACAATATGCCAGCTATTAATCTGACAAAGAACCGAATAACACATGGTCGAAGCAAGCACATCGAAATGAGGTTCCATTATCTTCGAGAGCAGGTAGCCGATGGGAAGATGAATTTATAACACTGCAGAACTGAGAATCAGATTACAGACATCATGACAAACGGAGTGCAAGTCGAAGTATTCAGAAAGCTAAGAGCCATGATGAACATAGATAGTTTAGACACAATGAACTAGGTGGTGTGTTAAATTGTAATTCAGTGTGTCGAAACTATGTGTTGAAAAGATTTGATTTGTTTAGATTTAAATAGATTTGATTTAAGTTTAGAATAAAATAGATTTGATTTAGTAACAAAAAGATATTTTGGGCTTTGGGCTTAGGGTGTAAGCTCAGTTATAAATAGAGGGAGTAACCCCTATTTTTTTGTAAGCAAGTCAATTAAGTTGTATTCACAGAATTTGCAGTTGCAAGAGAATAACAAAGTTTTCACAGTTTGTGAGCAGAGAGAAACTCTGCAGAAATTATTTGTCTTGACTTCTTTCTTTGTTTGTCTCATAATTAAATTGTCATTGTGGTAAAAATTAATCATAGACTTTGGTAGATTTCCAACAAAGGATAGGAAAAGATTTTCCAATTTTGACTGACTATTGCTATTCCCTTGGTTTTATTGAGCAGTGTGAAATTTATTTTTCATTTGAAATTTGAGAAACCACCTTTAAATTCTAACGTGAACCAATAATGAATAATGGTCAATCAGTTAATAGTTGGATAACTAAAATTTTAGTATAAATAAAAATTTTCAAAATAATTTTAAAAATCAATTAGAGTGACATATAAACAATAATAAATGTCAAATGAATATGGTTGAAGCAAGACTTCAAATAGTAATTTTTTACCTGAAATAAGAAAAGTTTGAACTTGGGTTCAAAGGGATATTCATGATTTTTTTACTTTGATATATATATATATATATATATATATATATATATATATATATATATATATATATATATATATATATATATATATATATATATATATATATATATATAGGGTGAAGATGATTTTTATATGTTTGGTTTTGTTACAATATAACTGAGTTTTTGCTTCAATAATTATAATTGAACCTTATTAAACTAATTTGGATGATAGAACAAAAAGTGATAAAAGCATATAGTTAACAGTAAATTCGAATATAATCACAACACAATACTCGCATCGAGATCCACTCCATACTTTTTAAAAGCAAACAACAAAAAAGCAAAAGCAAATTTTCAATATGAATGAAGCAATAAGTATTAAGTACCGCTACTCACTCGTTGCTATGATATACCAAAAACAGATTTATATGGACATACTAACAAGGACAAGTCCAAAATAATGAATGAGCTTTTATTCATCATTTTTTACCTTTAAAATTATTTTTTGCACTGTCTATTTTCTACTGTTCGTCACTAAAAATTATTTTTTGTATTGCCCATCACTAAAAGAGGCGTTAATTTCTATCAATATATGTTGTTTCTATATGCAACCTTGTTGTATTAAATTTTTGTATTCTATGTGTGTTGTAGTTTCTATTGTTATTATTTATGTATATAAATTCTCTATTCTTTTATATGATGTTGATACTAAATATATATTTTTTTAAATGATGATAGAATGTTATAGAGTTAAGATAATTAAATGATTTTGTTTTGTAAAATTTTACGTGACTTGTTTAAAAGAAAGTGAAAATATTATAATTGAGTGTAATTGAGTATTGTGGATTAAGTTTATTCTAATGTGTTCAAAAAGAAAGAGTTGTAAATATTAAATGAGGTGTGAATTTTCGTATTCTATGTCATGTGCGTCTTTCTTGTTGCTTGATGATTTGATTCTTTGACCATTCTACTTAATTTTGCAAACATATGGTTAATTGAGGTCAAATTTTACTTTTGAAACACCCTTAGTTATAAGAATAAATTGTAAAATATTTTCTTACTCAACTAGGTTATATAAAGTAGATAACTCGACATCCAATCTTAAGAGATATAGTGTGCCTTATGTATAAGTAAGTATAATATTGTCTTTTCATCAGTTGAGTGAAACTCAATTATCAATCAATTGATCTTGAGAAATGTTTTGAGCCATGCCATTAGGTCAAAATGATATATTTGAATCCTTGAGATCATGTCTTAAACCAATAAGTCATTTGTTAGGTCAAAAGTCAAAAATTGAACCTCCTCAATCAAAACCCTAATTTTGCTCATTTTGTCCTTTTGATGATCTGATCAAATTTCTTGAGGAATTATGATCCAAACTTAATCAATTGACATATATGAGTTCATAATGTTGATATGGATAAATTTTTTTGAAGTTTGACTACAAATTGACCACAATTGACTTTTTCTCCAATACAGCTAATTTTAAGTCAACTGATCAATTGACTGAGCAAAAATGTGATCCAAGACTTGAAACTTGACATGAGCAATCTTGAAGGTTCATAATGATCCATGAAAGTCATATGGAGCCTTGAAATTCCAGTTGTCCTTGTGCAAACTCAAACCCTAATTTTGAGTTGTCAGTGGTTGAGGAGGTGTCTTGAGCTGATTAAAACCTTGTATAGTCTTGAATCAATGGAGATCTTATGAGAGATTTCTTGAGAAATGAGAGGGAAAATTTTGGGGTACAACAGGTTTCAATATGCTTGCTTCTCCCATGCAGCACTGGGTTCTTGGCAAGATGAATTGTAGACTTGTTATTAATCATCAGCTTCAGAGGTTTGTCTACTTCAATCTTCAGATCTTGCAGCAAGTTAAGAATCCATACAACTTGGCATGCAGTCAGAACGCCTGCAATATATTCAGCTTCACAAGTTGACAGCACAACAACAAGTTTCTTCTTGGAACACCAAGAAAGAGGACCTCCCAGAAATTTGAATAAGTACCCAGAAGTACTTCTTCTGTCAACTCTATCTCCACAACAATCAGAGTCTAAATAACTCAGAAGTTATGATTCGATCTTTATTCCAAACGGAAATAAAACTCCATACTTCAGAGTTCCCTTCACATATCTCAGAATCCTAACAGTAGCTTGGTAATGAGACCACTTTGGCTTACTCATAAATCTGCTAACCATTCTAACTGCATAACAAATATAAGGTATGGTATTACACAAATACCTCCGAGAACCAAACAACTATTTAAAGGTTGTAGCATCTACATCCTCCCCATCAGAATCAGAGTCCAACTTCTGATTCGTATCATCAAGTGTGATAGAAACTTTGTAATTTTCTAGCTTAAATCTCTTCAGAAGCTCAAGTTCATACTTCATCTGATGCAAAATGATTCTTTTCTCAGAATACATAAACTCCATCCCTAGAAAGAAACTCATTTTCCCAAAATATTTCATCTCAAACGCATTCATCAGAACTTTCTTGAACTCAACTATCTCTTGTTCAGAACTTCCTGTGAGTAATATGTCATCAACATACAAATAGACCAGAATCATATTACCTTCTGAAGTATGCTGAACATAAACACCATACTCCATGTCACACTTCTGAAACCCTTGTCCCTTGAAAAAAGAACCAATCTTCAAATTCCAAGCTCTGGGTGCTTGCTTCAATCCATACAAGGCTTTGTGTAATTTGAACACCATCCCTTCCCGATTCATTTTCTCAAATCCAGGAGGTTGTGATACGTATACCTCTTCTTGTAATGGATCATTCAGAAATGCAGATTTTACATCTAAGTGCATCAGAGGCCAATTCTTGTTAGCAGCTATTCCAATCACTAGTCTGATAGTTTCATGTCTCGCTACAGGTGCAAACACTTCAAAGTAATCCAGCTCAGGCTTCTGTAGAAAGTCTCTTGCTACTAATCTTTCTTTGTATTTGCCAATTGATCCACCTGGCTTTAGCTTCTGCTTGAAAACCCATCCGATGCTGATGGCTTTCTTGCCTTTTGGAAGTTCTATCAGCTTCCAAGTCTTGTTTATCTCCGTAGCATCAAGTTCTTCTTTCATGTCCTGTAACCAAACTTGCTGCTTAAGAGCCTCTTCTGTACTCATGTGTTAAGAGTCTACTAACATTGCATACTGAATAACTTCTCCGTAAAATTTTACTTCAGTGTCTTGCAACATATGAAACTCTGCAAATCTTCTTGGGATGCTTCCGACTCTTTGTTGCCTCTAGACTGGAACTTCAAAACCTTGGACACCAGAACTTTTCCCTTAAGAAACACTTGCTTCAGAAGTTGGACTTTCTCCAGAACCTTGACTGTCTTTAGAGTCTGGATCACCATCAGAGTCAGAATCATCTTCACCTGTTGAATCTTCTTCAGAGTCAGAGTCTTTACCAGCCTCAGAAACATGTGTTCCTGACTTTTCTTCATAAGTTCTCTCATCAGAGTCAGGACGAGACCTTTCCCAATTCCAAACTTCTGATTCCTCTAGAATGATGTCTCTTATGAACTCAACTTTGTAAGTTTTTGGACAATAAAGTTGGTACCAACTTGCACTGTGGTACCCCATCAGTAAGATTACTTTACTTCCATCATCTAGCTTTTGTCATCTGACTTCTGGGACATATTTGTAACATACAAAACCAAACACCTTCAGATAACTAACACTTTGCTTATCTCTAGCCCACTTCTGAATAGGAACTATTTCCTTCAATTTCTTTGTTGGACATCTGTTGAGCACATAACATGCAGTGGCAATAACTTCTCCCCACAGAGTATGAGGAAGCTTCTTCTCTTTCAGCATGCTTCTCACCATGTCAAGCAAAGTACGGTTTCTTCTCTCAGCAAGACCATTGTGTTGAGGAGTATAGGGAGCAGTAACCTTATACTTAATTCCATTCTCCTCACAGAACCTTATGAATTTTATGGAGTTATACTCACCATAACCACCATAAGTTCTAAGAATCTTCAGAGTCTGGCCACTCTGATTCTCAACCTTCAGTCTGAACTTCTTGAATTTAGAAAACACCTTGTGTTTGAACTTTATGAGACATACCTATGTCATTCTGGTGAACTCATCAATAAATGACATAAAATATTTATTCCCTCCAATCGATGCTACTGGAAATGGACCACACACATCAAAATGCACTACTCCTAAGGCATGCTTTGCTCTTGGAGCTACTTCTTATGCAAATGGTAATCTTAGTTTCTTCCCTTCCATCCACACCTTGCATGACTTCTCAGGCTTCTTGATTGTAGGAATTCCATGTACCAGCTTCTTTGATTTTAGATGCCCTAAGCTTCTGAAATTCAGATGACCAAATCTTATGTGCCATAGCTCACTCTCCTTGACAACACTTGTTGCACTAAGGCATTCAGAGTATGCAGTTCTAACCTTCAACTTAAATGTTCTGTTCCTTCCCTGTTCTGAATCCATAATCAGCTTCTGATTACAGTCATACAACTTCAGAAGACTGTCCTTCATGGTAACCAAAAAACCTTTCTAAATCAGTTGTCCCACACTCATCATATTGCTTTTCATGTCAGGCACATACCATACATTCTGGATCAATGCTGCTTTCCCATTGTTTAGAATGATTCTGACATTTCCCATACCTTTTGCATTGAGGTATTTATCATCATCACATCCGATCTTTGTACTCTTCCCAGAGATAAAATCAACCAACCATTTCTTGTTTCCAGTAAGATGGTTTGAACACCCTGTGTCCATATACCACCATTCTGATGAATTCATATCATCAGATTCAGAAGACAACAATAGCACATGTTTATCATCAGACTCTCCTCTGGCTATATTTGCTTCTTCTGACTTCCTTTCTTTGTTTGACCAGCAATCTTTCGCACAAGGACCAAAGTTCTTGCAACAGTAACACTGAACATTCTTCTTGTCAGACTTCTCCTTTCCCTTCTGGACATTCTTCTTCCTATCATAGTTTGAAGCTTCTAACCTTTGATCACTATTAGTTTTCTTTCTGGCTTTTGACCAAATTGGCGTCTGATACTTATTACCAGAAGTTACTTTCAGGTTCAGCTGCTCTACTTCCCTCTTATAAATTCTTGTAGTTATACGCGACTCATGCGCCTCTAGACTACTTTGCAGCTCTTCAAATCTCATGGTGCTCAGATATTTGGAATGTTCAATTGCTACCACAATGTAATCAAATTGAGAAGGTAAAGATCTCAATATCTTCTCAATAATTACTTGTTCAGAAAGGGTTTCTCCACAAGCTTTCATCTCATTAGTGATCAGAATCACTCTAGAGATGTACTCATAAACCTTCTCGTTGTCCTTCATGTTGAGATTCTCATATTGCTTTCTGAGAGACAGAAGCTTCACCTTCTTCACTGATGCGTTACCACCGTAACATCTGACAAGTGTGTCCCACGCAACCTTCGTTGTTTCAGAGTCAGCAATCTTCTCAAACACGTTCGTATCCACACATTAATAGATGTATAACGCCTTCTGATCTTTCTTCCTTAGCGTCTTTGGTGTTATCTTATGTGCCTCTTTTGCGTCTGCTTCTAACAGATCATAGCCATCGTTGATAAGATCTAACACATCTTGAGAACCAAACAACACGCGCATATGGATCTTCAAACGATTCTAGTTTTTACCATCAAATACTGGAAGCTTGGAATGTATATCGCTGTCGTTTTCGTTCATCTTCTACCTTGTGCAATTTACATAGAAACTCAATAAAGAAGTGTTTCTCATATAACACAAATTCAGAATGTTGTAATTCTCAATCACACAATACTTTTCCCGTGGGTTTCAAACTGGAGCTCTAGATACCAATTGTTGGTGCACAAAGAAGAGATGAAAGGCAAAAGTAATATATTTAATGACAGATACAAATATAAGGAATAATGATTTACAATGAATTACATTGGCTTACCTCACTAGGCTATTTATATACAAAATTAGGGTATAATAAAATCATAAATATCCTCTAACAAAGATATAAAAAGATCTAAAAGGATATTCCTAAATATAAATTAATATCTAAAAAGATATTCCTAAAATATAAATTAATTCTAACAGTTGGTTTGCATTGAAAAAAAATATGGTTCTGTTTAAAACCATTATAAAACCTAATTTAGAAATCATAAAAAACAGGGTGAAGGCCTAAAATAATTGAAAAAGGTATAAAAAACACATATTGAAGATACATTATACAACACACATAGAATACAATACAAAATAGCGATACATGTAAAAAAATATAGTCAACAATCTGAAAAGTAAAATATTATGATTGTTGATATGTTGCACACAATGAAACTTATACAATATTTAGAAGAGAAGTTTGAATATAGGTTGGTTGAAACATTTAAAAGTAGTTTAAAAGAGGAATAACATGTATAGAAAGAGGAAATAGAGAAGAATAAAAAACACAAGCTTTCAGTAGTTATAATCGTGTATAAGGCTAATAAATCTTACATTAATAAAAACAAAATATGATAAATCAGGACTTAAGATATCTTATTAGTTTTTACTTCTTCAATGGTCTCCTCAAGTGTATTCACACTGCATCCTTGACAAAGAATAAAATTATCAATATATTATACAATTACGGTTTGAAACCAAAACTGAAAAATAGAAGTCAAATCTGTAAACATGAGAATAAAAAAACTTACACGGTTGGGTGAGGAGAATGAGAACGATAATTTTATCTCTCACAGAACCCTAACCAACTCTAAGTGAACCCGAATCAGCTGAAATACAATAGTGACCTGACTGAAATGCATTAGAGATAAACATTAGTATTCATTCTTTTCATCGAGCACCTAGGGTGCAAACCTGGACAGATCTTAGAGAAGTAAATCAAATATGGTAGCTCATAACCAATTGTGATACACAAAATGAGAAACTTATCTGAGTTTAGATGCCGACGTCGCAATTGTTTTAACAATCACTATTGTACCATTCTTGTTCATCTTCAAGTTTCATACAAAAAGCACTATGCTAGCTCAACATACCATAAAACCATCCTTTCATACTATTTTCTAAGTCAACATAAACCGCAAATCCACAAACTGTTGATACAAACTTTTAGAAGAAAGGAAAACACCCAAAGCAGAACATACATGGAAAAAGTGAGAAAAAGGAAAGAGGAAAGTTTGAATGCAATGTTGGAAACACATTCGTCACAGCCAACCTCCGTGTCAATCGCAACATACCCACCAATTCCAATCTTATGCTCCCTGGCTACGACTGATTTAAATCTGACTTCGTACCTCTTGTAGGGTTTGAATGTTGAAGCAAATACCATCTGATTTAAAGAGACAATCGTTAAAGGATAGGAAAAGATTTTCCAATTTTAACTGACTATTGCATTTCCCTTGGTTTTATTGAGCAGTGTGAAATTTAGTTTTTATTTGAAATTTGAGAGGTCACCTTTAAATTCTAACGTGAACCAATAATGAATAATGGTCAATCAATTAATAGTTGGATAACTAAAATTTTAGTATACATAAAATTTTTCAAAATAATTTTAAAAATCAATTAAAGTGACACATAAACAATACTAAATGTCAAATGAATATGATACTTCAAATAGTCATTTTTAACCTGGAATCAGAAAAGTTTGAACTTGGAATCATAGGGGTATTCGTAATTTTTTTACTTTGATTTATATATATATATATATATATATATATATATATATATATATATATATATATATATATATATATATATAGGGTGGAGATGATTTTTATAAGTCTGGTTTTGTTACAATATAACTGAATTTTTGGTTCAATAATTATAATTGAACCTTATTAAACTAATTTGGATGATAGAACAAAAAGTGATAAAAGCATATAGTTAACAATAAATTCGAATATAATCATAACCACAATACTCTGCATCGAGATCCACTCCATACTATTTAAAAGCAAACAACAGAAAAACAAAAGCAAATATTCACTATAAATGGAGAAATAAGTATTAAGTACCGCTACTCACTCGTTGCTATGATATACCAAAAACAGATTTATATGGACATACTAACAAGGACAAGTCCAAAATAATGAATGAGCTTTTATTCATCATTCTTTACCTTTAAAATTAAGTGGTTGTCTAAAACCGCTGTATCTTACGGCTAGCAACCACTATTTTGAGTAATGCCTAGTCACGGTTGATATTGGTTTCTAAATATGAGTCTCAATTCAAATATACTTTTCAATTAAATTTATTTGTTGTAAAACCATACACTAAGTACGTGTAAAAGCACAAGTACATTGTTCTTCTGATCATGCATGACATGACATAATTAATGTAGTGGTTTATTGACAACACATTACAATCATGCATGGCATAATAAAGTAATAGTTTTGTACATGATAGTGATACGTATAGATTAAGAACAACAAAGTATTAATGATAGATAGTGATTAGTGTCGATAAAGAGAACAAAGTATTAATACCAACTTATAGTATATGAGTGAAAACGGCTATATATATATGAAATTTTTTCTAGAATGTCACGTTTTTCAAATCAATTTCTTAAAATGTCATATTCTGAAGAAAAAAAATTGTCAAAATATCATATCTAAGGGTTCACGTCATTTGAAATAGCGTGAATATGGACTGTAAAGTTTCTCGCCAACTCAAATGGCGTGAAAGGACCTCATAATTTTTTTCTTCGTTTTCTTCTTTTTACTTTATTTATTTTAATAATATTAATTATTTAATTTTATTATTAATTACAAATAATTTAATAAACTATTTAATTATAAAATTAATTAATAAAATATTAATTTAAAAACTTAAATAATTATAAACTTAAAATTACTATTTAACCATTACAATTAAATAATAATTTTTTTTATTAAATAATAAAATTTCACAATTACAATCAAAATACTAAATAAAAAAATACAGTTAAAATTTCACAATTATACTATTTAATGCTGATGACCCGGTCCGAAACGAGTACCGGTAAAACAATAACACGGTCGCGGAGCACGAGGACCAAAACCATATTTTTGTTGTGTTGCATCTGATGTTGTAGGATTTTCTTGACTAGGAGTTGTAGCTTGCGGAGGAGACCAAATACTTTTCAATAAATTATAATCACTGACGTTAAGATCCTCGCCAAAATTATATTGCAGTTGTTGTGGCGGACACATGGTTGGAAAATAAGGCGTTGTAGGATTATGTTGGGAAGAGGAATCGAAGTTCGGTCGCATGATTGGTGTGAATTGTGTAGTTGGCCTATGATATATTTGTGGTTGTTGGGATTCATAAATGTAATTTGGTTGGGAGTGAGATTGCGGGTATTTGGTGTTAAATGTTTGATTTTGGTAAAAATAAGGGGCAGGAGTTTGTAGTTGAGAAAAATGAGGGTTAGAAGTTTGTTGTTCAGATAATGGGGATGGGTGTTTGATGTTGGGAAAAGTGAGGAGTTTGTTGTTGGAAGGATTAGGGATGAGGAGGTTGAGAATATTGTGAGTGGTGAGGTTGTTGAGATCCACTTACCTGAGTAGGGGTATATTGATTTTGATGAGGGTCAGTGAGAAATTATCCGTATGATGCATATCTATGTGGAAGCGAGTGATACCATTGCATGTACTCATTTGATTGTTTCTTCTCTATTTATAATTGATCTCATCCAACGTAAACAAATCTCGATGCAACCAACAGTTTTGTTCATCAGAGTATAATGTGGTATATGCTTTTTGGCGCGCTTTTATTGTTGCCATCTTATGGTGTTCAGCCAGACATCGAGGTTCTTCAGGTATCCCTTGTAAATTGTCAAATTGTAGTTTGACCCTATCTGCTTGATGCATTTCTACAATATGAAAACATATTATATACGTAGTTGAACTCCATATCAAACCGTCCTCGTGCCTTTGGGGCGGTTACGCGGGTTGTTTTGGTAGTGAAGTTTTTTGATGCACCACCTAAAAAAATTTTAAAATTAAACTTTATTTTAAAGTATCCTAACAATTGTAATTATAAATTTAAATTTAAATTTAAATATTACCTTCTTGCGTAAGGATATGGAGCTTGAAGCGGAGCCACCGGAGATATAAAAGACATGCCAAACTTTAAGAAGTAAAACGCATCATGACATCTCTGTTACTTTTATAACTACAGACTTGCACATTTCCCTATATAGATTAGCTAAAACGGCGAAACCCCAACTCAATTTTCCACAATCTCCCAAATCCACAACAAATTATGTCAATTTTGAGTGTATAGTATTACCGCTTTTGTTAGGAAACAAAACTTGTCCGATAAACAGTAAGATATAAATACGAGCATGTTTAATTTTATACTCCTCAGATGACTCCTCGGTTGGTGGTCCATGTTGGTACATGTCTAAATATGACTCTAAGTCAAATATATTTTTCAATTAAATTTATTTGTTGTAAAACCATACACTAAGTTAATACGTGTAAATGTAAAACGATACACTAAGTTAATACGTGTAAAAGCACAAGTACATTGTTCTTTTGATCATGCATGACATGACATAATTAATATAGTGATTTATTGACAACACATTACAATCATGCATGGCATAATAAAGTAATTGTTTTGTACACGATAGGGATACGTATAGATTAAGAGAACAACAAAGTACTAATGATAGATAGTAATACGCGTCGATAAAGAGAAAACAGTATTAATACCAACTTACAGTATACGAGTGAAAACGGCTATATATATCGAGGAAACCACTCCTAATTGCTTGCACTCGGTTCTCTGCTTCAAGCTACTCCTTAACAATAAGCAACGAAGACTCATTTCTTTACCCCTCTTTTACTTCTTTGCAGTTTCCGTCTCCCTACTAACACCTCAATTCAACTTCATTCTCTACTCTAGATCCATCGTTAAACCTTACATGAACACTAAGAATTCTAGATCTGATTCATAACGTGTGGATCCATTTGATAACAAATTTGTAACCAAAATTGAAGAGAGAAGAAAATCAAATTGATACTCCATTGATATGCTTTTCTCCTAGAAGAGCAATTACATCAGGGATAAGAAAATCAAATATGAGGTATGGTGCCTTGGTTGAAGTTTTCAATGAAAAGAACTTTTTTTTTGTTATGTTCTACTTCATATAATGACTTTCTATCACATGATTGAATGATGATTTTACCGTTGTGTGATTAGTAAAGAAATCTGTGTTGCATTCTTACAAGTGAATACTAACATTTGGATGCTAAATGTTGTTTACAGGTTTAAATAGAAAGCCGTTGGGACTTCTAAAAGCCATTTTCTATATCAATTAGTGGTGAGTGGTTGTTGTCTGTCATTTATCCATGGATACAATATGATACTGCGTATTAACTTTTTATGTTAATACAGATTTGGACTAAAGTATGGTTACCTAACTTATTGGTACAAAATAATTTTAGTATTTTCATTGATTAGCAATTTTTTTATAAAAAATTAGCAAATGATTACCAGCTTTTTATTTTGGTTTAGTATTATGATCATATATCTAATAAAAGAAATGACAGCATGGTTTATGCATTCGGTTGTTGCTGAAATGTCTTATTGAAAACTGTTTTTTAAAATGAAAGGAATTTTGTAGTATCAATTTTTCATGCTTTAAATACAAATAGAGCCACTAATCAAGTCAAGTGTCCACTGATCCACATATCTAAGTAAAAACTTAACTTAGCAGAGAATTATTACTATAATGCTATTGTAAAATAGCTTAACTTAGCTTAGAATTATTACTATATTGCTATATGTGTTTTCTGTTGGTTGATCTTCTACTTTGTAGCGTATCTATGTTGTTTGTATGTTTTTCACTGTTTTAGTGGCACACGTGCTTTTTTGTTTAGGTTTCAGTTTTGGAAGTTAGACCTGCATTGGTGTGTAACCTTTAATTGAGGCATTCCTGATGCCTTTATTTCAATATACTTTCTTATATATACACATCATAATTGAATTTATAGTTCTCATTCTATCCTCTATAGTTTTTACCGCGGCAAATAATAATAACATATCCCTCTATACTAACCATTTTTTAATAGTTATTTCTAGTTTGACAATGAAGGGTAGGTCTTATATTGGTGTTTTGGTTCTCATTGTTTGTCTTAATTCACTTTTAGTGAAATATCACTCATATTTTTCAGACGAAGAAGATAAGGCAAATATACTTAACCTATTCTTTTTCAATTTATATGGCTTTTATCTTTTTGTTTTCCACTAATATATTCTATCAATAATACAGATTTATATTATCTATACGGACAATACAAGAAACAATGAAACATCTCTATTACTTCACTACAAAAGTTTGCTTCAGCAAGTTACAAAAAGGTTATATTTATTTATCGAATCTTTTAATACAAAAGATGAGTATTATTATAACATGTCAATAAAAGATGTATTGGAATTTAATGAAGTTTATGAAAAAGAAAAATTAATAACAGAAAAAATCAATGATTAATTTCTTATCATTATCCATTTTTATGTCTAAATTTTTTGCAGACACCTGCCAAAAACAACACTTCAATACTACAAGAAGAGTTTCAGCGGTTTTGTAGCCAAGCTTACGAAAGAAGAAGCCAACAAAATGGCTGGTGAGTGATTTTTTTTTTCTTTCTATTAGAACATTAGTTGATACCTTTTTAAATATTTTAAAATTTATTAACCATTATAAATTTGTAATATAGGACTCAAAGGAGTGGTGTCTGTTTTTCTTAATCAAAAGAGTAACATCCTTACCACCAAGTCATGGGACTTTATTGGTCTTACACAATATGTTGAAAGAGAGTATTATGAAAGTGATGTCGTTGTCGGGGTTATTGATTCGGGAATTTGGCCGGAATCTTCTAGTTTCGATGATAAAGGTTTTGGTCCGCTACGTACCAAATGGAACGACAGTTGCATCGCTTTTAATTTTTCTTGCAACAGGTAATTGGATGAGGATCAACTTCCTTATGTTATTGCAAGTTAAAAAAAACTTCCTTTATACTTGACAATACAATACAATGCAATACAATGCCTTATTATAACATCTTGAAAGGTTCTTCGCCTGCAAATTAAACTTAAATCATCTTTCATCTTCACTCATAACCAATATAGAAAATTTTGAAAATTATTGCAAAAATTTGGTATTTGAATATATTTGACAGTACAATACAATGCCTTATTATATAGAGATTAAACACAATCAAAGAAATACAAATATTAATATAAATTGATATGTTTTTGCAGAAAAATCATTGGAGCTAAGTATTACTTATCAACTTCAAATGAACCGTTGAGCCAAGCAGATTTTGAATCTCCAAGAGATTCAAAGGGACATGGAACTCATACAGCATCAACTGCTGCAGCTGGGAACCCAGTTACCATAGCAAGCATGCTAGGACTTGCACAAGGAACAACAAGACTGTTTTCTTTCAAAGGCTAAAATTATAGATTTTTCATGGTCACAAAAAATGAATAACGTATAGTTATAGCAACATTTTCTTCAAAATATGCATTTTAGAATAAAGATTTCATTCTCCTAAAATCAACGATCTTTTAATAAAATTATTCTTATCTTATAGGTTTTGGAAGTTAAACAACACCTTAGATGTAAGACTGGTGAAGGGTAAAATTGTTTTATGTGAAGGAAAGGAAGGAGTTGAAGAAGCCTTCAGAGTGGGTGCTATTGGTATCTTGATGTATGGTCCCACTTTACCAGAAAAGCCACTGTCTTATCCCTTACCTCCATGCTTTCTTCAAACCAAAGATGTAACCGGTATATTTAAATACATTAGTTCCACAAGGTATATATCAAGTCCATGTTCCCTATACATTAGCATTAATTCAGTTAATCAAATTTATATAAAGTTTAATTTATTAATCAATCTTTCAGTAATCCAGTTGCCACAATATTGAAGACCTATGAGTTAAACGATAAGTTGGCACCTGTGGTTGCCTCTTTCTCATCTAGGGGTCCAAACACTGCTATATCTGAGATATTGAAGGTTTATTTTCTATTAGTGAATATATTAAATACACTTTACAATACTTGTAGCTCACTTTTCTTTGTTTAATATTGTAGCCCGATTTAACTGCTCACGGCATAAATATTTTAGTTAGTTGGCCTTCAAATCTTCCTATCTTGGATATTCTTGGCGAGACTAGAAAATCGGAGTTTAATATTAAATCAGGAACATCAATGTCTTGTCCGCATGAATCTGGGGCAGCAGCATACGTCAAGTCATTTCACCTTACATGGTCCCCTGCTGCTATCCTCTCGGCTTTAATGACAACTGGTAATAGAAATGAGTAATATAACATCTCAATTACAAAGTCCTGAATAAAGAAAACTGAAATTAACTGATTCTTATTTTTAGATAATTATTTAAGCAAAATTATTTTAAACATGAACATTTATTATAAACATTTACAAATATTACCCTATTTGGATTATACTTCTATTGAGTTTATATTAAAATATAGTATCTCAAATATATAAGTCGCCCAATTTACGATCATAATTTTATGCTTGTTTTCTCTTTTTTTATTTATTTTTTAATTTTGATATATATATATTATTGAACAATGCACTTAACTATAAAATAGGAAATAAAATAAAAAAAATTTATTAAAGAAATATAAATTTACTTCAGTTTGTAAAGGTGAGTATAATTTATTTAATGTATTTTAAGTTAATATAAATAATATGCATTTTTTTTTGGTTTGCAGCTAAAAAGATGAGTCTTGACAATAATAGAGACGCGGAATTTGGTTATGGAGCCGGGGAAGTTGATCCAGATAAAGCTTTGCATCCTGGTTTAGTATATGATGCTGATGGGTTCCTTACAACCGCTGCTCTACAATTAATCACGAGAGATAATAGCAGTTGCTCGGAAATAACACATGCATTAGCAAGAGATTTGAACTATCCATCCTTTGCTTTAAAAGCCTCACATTCTAAACAACATGTCAGTGGAAGATTTCATAGAACTGTCACCAATGTTGGAACACCATTCTCTACGTATAGAGCAATTGTGACACCTCCAAAAGGATTACATATTTATGTGATACCTATTGTTTTGTCATTCACTTCACTAGGAGAAAACCATACATATGTTGTCATTGTTGATGGAGTTTTGAACAAATCAATGGAATCAGCTTCTCTGACTTGGGATGATGGATATTTCAAAGTTAGAAGTTCGATTGTTGTTTTCCACGAACGAGCTGAGAGGGTTGCAACATCTTCAACTTTAACAAATTTTGTTATTATTATCGTTGTTGTTATTTTTTTTAGTTTTACTATTATTATTAATATTATTATTATTATTATTATTATTATTATTATTATTATTATTATTATTATTATTATTATTAGAAATTGTGTATTTTTCTATAAAAATGTAGAGCTAGTTATTGTTTTTAATGGAGATAAACTGAAACATAGAACATATATGTTGCTCATTTTTGTAATACCAGAAAATATACATATTTCTAAATTTTTTCTTCATTTTTGTAGTTACGGATTTATACTTAAAATAAATGGATTATAGATTTCTTTTTTGTAAATGTAAAAGAGAAATATTAGTGATGGCATATTCAAAGATGATTCAAATTAAAATATTAAAGGTTTAAATAATTTTTTGGTCTTTGTAAGTTGCATGTTTTTTATTTCCATTTATGTATCTTTTTTCTTGGATAAAGTCATTAAATATTAAATTTCTGCTCTTAAAACTAAAATCCGCAAGAAAAGTTGTAGGTTTTATACGGATTTTTTATTTCGGATTTTTCTTCCGACTTTAGTTTTAAGGTTTAAATCAAAAAGATTTTAACATTCCAGAATCATTTAAGAAACAAAAGATAAAGTGATAAAAATAAAAAAAAAATACACCAATTTACAAAGAATAAAAAACTATTTAAGCCAAGATTAAATCATACATTTTTTTAAAAATGTTTTTGGATTCTTTATAATGATTAAATTGCAATAAAATAAAATAAAAACACAAAATTCACTTTATTTTGGATTTTTTTTTTATTATCTGGAAAAAATTTGTTACATTTGCATTTGAATTATATGTGATTGTTTTGAATTCTTTGTTGTTATACTTGTGATTTTTTTCCTTATTACTATGCATTAGTTTTGTATTGTTGTGATCTAAGGGCTTCTTGAGTTAATGCTTTATGGTTATAATTATGTAAATGTTTGTTATTGTCCATTTGATTTTAATATTTTAAAGAGTGTGCAGTTTTGGCTTATTGATTGTTTTGACGGATGATAGTATCATTTGATATTTTAAACTCATGTTTTTCACAATGATATTTGATATCTATGTTATTAATAGAATAAACCATATTTATAGTATATTATAAGTTATTAAATTATTTGATTGATTTCAGTGTTGAATCTAGCTATGAGTAAATATGAACACTATGCCAAACTCAAGTAAACCGGAAAAAGTCCTCTCGCCGCGATAAACTCATTGAAAGGACCATTAAAATTAAGAGTACTAGTAATCACGGTAACATTCCTCTCAGCCATAACTGCCGCAAAAGACCCCGAACCAATTCCAATATCAAAACCTATTCTAATCCCATCATTTCCTAATTGCAAAACATCATCCACAAGAAAATCATTCTTACTCTTAGACTTAACAAATCTTTGATTCTCATATCCATTAACCAAATCAAAGCAATGAACACAATCTTTATTCAGTTTCCTACCATTCAAACACTCGAAACTCTTGGAGTTAAAACCATTTCAATTTACTGTTTTATTACTAACAGGCTTCCATAGTGAAACCGGAAAAGGATGAAGAAATTTTACCTTAGATGAAACCGATTTTCTGAAACTTCTTCTTCTAGGTAAAGGCTCACACTGTTTTTGAATCAGGTTTCTCTGTAACGAGACAACAAATCAGAAGCTTTCTGGCATGAACTACGGTTGGACGGTGAGGAGACGAGTTGGAGGAAGAACCACGCTTGGACGGTGAATGGGAGGAGACGAGTTGGAGAAGAAGATGAACAGGAGCGTTTTCTGGGTGTGGGGTTTCGTTTGTAAAATGTGGGATTTCTGGAAATCTGATAACCAATTTAGGGATTAAGACACTATTTAATTACCTTAGACAGCGCTTTCAAGAAGCGCTGCTAAAAGTATTACCTTTAGCAACGCTTTTAGAGTAATGCCTTTAGTAGCGCTTCTGGAAAGCGCTGTCTAAGGTATATCCTTTAGCAGCGCTTTAGGCTTTAGCAACGCTTCCTAGAATAACACCTTTAGCAGCACTTTTAGTAAGCGCTGTATAAAGTATAACCTTTAGCAGCGCTTATTCTAATTTTTTTATTTTATTTTTTACTGAAAACCTATAGCAGCGCTTAGGGAGAGGAAGCGTTGTCTATGGTAAGGCCTATAGCAGCGCTTATAATAAGCGATGTCTATAGTATACCTTTAACATCGCTTATTCTAATTTTTTTATTTTTTATTTACTGAAAACCTATAGCAGCAATTAGGGCATAAGCGCTGTCTATGTGGCGCTGTCTAAAGTCAATTTTGACATAGTGCAAAAAGAAATGTATATATGTGATATAAGATGTTTGATTCACAAATATGTTGCTATGAATTAATTGTGTAAATATTTATATAAATGTTGTCTTTTTTTATTTGACCATCATGGTTGGTTGTAATTTATGTAAGTTAATGAGAATTTTCATCTAGAAAGAAATCAATTCGATGTCACAAACAAACCCTTTTATAAAATAGAATAGTGTTTTATTTCCCTTGATTAACGAGATAACATATATAATGTATGGTGACTATTATTTTTTAAATTAGATATGATTTCTATGATGATATATGCACATGTAAATTATTTTTGTATAATTAGCATATCAATTTCGTTTTAGTTAAGTTTTACTATTATAATTTGTCTTTCCATTGTCTGTAAGTAAATGTCTTTTTCTATGAAATTAGTTTTGCTATTGTTTGTCACCAAGTCTATTTTCTGTGAAATTTATTTTGCTATTGTTTGTCACTACATATTATACTATTAATTATTTTTTTTTATTATTTTCTTCTTTTTACTTTATTTATATTAATAATATTAATTATTTAATTTTATTATTAATTATAAATAATTTAATAAACTATTTAATTATAAAATTAATTAATAAAATATTAATTTAAAAACTTAAATAATTATAAACTTAAAATTATTATTTAACCATTATAATTAAATAATAATTTTTTTTATTAAATAATAAAATTTCACAATTACAATCAAAATACTAAATAAAAAAATACAGTTAAAATTTCACAATTATACTATTTAATGCTGATGACCCGGTCCGAAACGAGTACCGGTAAAACAATATACGGTCGCGGAGCACGATGACCAAAACCATATTGTTGTTCGGTCTCTGTTGTTGGAGGATTTTGTTGTGTTGCATCTGATGTTGGAGGATTTTGTTGTGTTGCATCTGATGTTGTAGGATTTTCTTGACTAGGAGCTGTAGCTTGCGGAGGAGACCAAATGTTTTTCAATAAATTATAATCACTGACGTTAAGATACTCGCCAAAATTCTATTGCGGTTGTTGTGGCGGACACATGGTTGGAAAATAAGGCGTTGTAGGATTATGTTGGGAGGAGGAATCGAAGTTTGGTCGCATGATTGGTGTGAATTGTGTAGTTGACCTATGATATATTTGTGGTTGTTGGGATTCATAAATGTAATTTGGTTGGGAGTGAGATTGCGGGTATTGGGTGTTAAAGGTTTGATTTTGGTAAAAATAAGGAACAGGAGTTTGTAGTTGAAAAAAATGAGGGTTAGAAGTTTGTTGTTCAGGATAATGTGAGGAGTTTGTTGTTGGAAGTATTGGGGATGAGGAGGTTGAGAATGTTGTGAGTGGTGAGGTTGTTGAGATCCACTTAACTGAGTAGGGGCATATTGATTTTGATGAGTGTCAGTGAGAAATTGTCCGTATGATGCATATCTATGTGGAAGCGAGTGATATCATTGCATGTACTCATTTGACGACTTCTCCTCTATTTATAATTGATCTCCATCCAACGTAAACAATTCTCGATGCAAGCTTTTATTGTTTTCATCTTATGGTGTTCAGCCAGGCATCGAGGTTCTTCAGGTATCCGTTGTAAATTGTCAAATTGTAGTTTGACCCTATCTGCTTGATGTATTTCTACAATATGAAAACATATTATATACGTAGTTGAACTCCATATCAAACTCTTCTCGTGCCTTTGGGGCGCTAATCCAAGATACGGCCTCCAAATAAAGTGAAAAGTTATAGATAAAACTGGTTATTTTAACCAAAATAAAATTCATAAATTTATAAGAAGTATTAAAGTGAAGACAAAAAAAATCTGATCTTGAAGCATGTGATTAATCCTGAATCGATATCCTTGTAGATGGTGACGCGGGTTGTTTTGGTAGTCAAGTTTCTTGATCGACCACCTAAAAAGAATTTAAAATTAAACTTTATTTTAAAGTATCCTAACAATTGTAATTATAAATTTAAATTTAAATTAAAATATTACCTTCTTGCGTAAGGATATAGAGCTTGAAGCGGAGCCACCGGAGATATAATAGACATGCGTGTAAAAGACCAAGCTTGAAGAAGTAAAACGCATCCTGACATCTCTGTTACTTTTATAACTACAGACTTGCACATTTCCCTATATAGATTAGCTAAAACGGCGAAACCCCAACTCAATTTTCCACAATCTTCCAAATCCACAACAAATTATGTCCATTTTGAGTGTATAGTATTACCGCTTTTGTTAGGAAACAAAACTTGTCCGATAAACAGTAAGATATAAATACGAGCATGTTTAGTTTTATACTCCTCAGGTGACTCCTCGGTTGGTGGTCCATGTTAGTACATGTCTAAATATGAGTCTAAGTCAAATATACTTTTCAATTAAATTTATTTGTTGTAAAACCATACACTAAGTTAATACGTGTAAAAGCACAAGTACATTGTTCTTTTGATCATGCATGACATGACATAATTAATGTAGTGATTTATTGAGAACACATTACAATCATGCATGGCATAATAAAGTAATAGTTTTGTACACGATAGGGATACGTATAGATTAAGAGAACAACAAAGTACTAATGATAGATAATGATACGTGTCGATTTAAGAGAACACAGTATTAATACCAACTTATAGTATATGAGTGAAAACGGCTATATATATCGAGGAAACCACTCCTAATTGCTTGCACTCGGTTCTCTGCTTCAAGCTACTCCTTAACAATAAGCAACGAAGACTCATTTCTTTACCCCTCTTTTACTTCTTTCCAGTTTCCGTCTCCCTACTAACACCTCAATTCAACTTCATTCTCTACTCTAGATCCATCGTTAAACCTTACATGAACACTAAAAATTCTAGATCTGATTCATAACGTGTGGATCCATTTGATAACAAATTTGTAACCAAAATTGAAGAGAGAAGAAAATCAAATTGATACTCCATTGATATGCTTTTCTCCTAGAAGAGCAATTACATCAGGGATAAGAAAATCAAATATGAGGTATGGTGCCTTGGTTGAAGTTTTCAATGAAAAGAACTTTTTTTTTGTTATGTTCTACTTCATATAATGACTTTCTATCACATGATTGAATGATGATTTTACCGTTGTGTGATTAGTAAAGAAATCTGTGTTGCATTCTTACAAGTGAATACTAACATTTGGATGCTAAATGTTGTTTACAGGTTTAAATAGAAAGCCGTTGGGACTTCTAAAAGCCATTTTCTATATCAATTAGTGGTGAGTGGTTGTTGTCTGTCATTTATCCATGGATACAATATGATACTGCGTATTAACTTTTTATGTTAATACAGATTTGGACTAAAGTATGGTTACCTAACTTATTGGTACAAAATAATTTTAGTATTTTCATTGATTAGCAATTTTTTTATAAAAAATTAGCAAATGATTACCAGCTTTTTATTTTGGTTTAGTATTATGATCATATATCTAATAAAAGAAATGACAGCATGGTTTATGCATTCGGTTGTTGCTGAAATGTCTTATTGAAAACTGTTTTTTAAAATGAAAGGAATTTTGTAGTATCAATTATTCATGCTTTAAATACAAATAGAGCCACTAATCAAGTCAAGTGTCCACTGATCCACATATCTAAGTAAAAACTTAACTTAGCAGAGAATTATTACTATAATGCTATTGTAAAATAGCTTAACTTAGCTTAGAATTATTACTATATTGCTATATGTGTTTTCTGTTGGTTGATCTTCTACTTTGTAGCGTATCTATGTTGTTTGTATGTTTTTCACTGTTTTAGTGGCACACGTGCTTTTTTGTTTAGGTTTCAGTTTTGGAAGTTAGACCTGCATTGGTGTGTAACCTTTAATTGAGGCATTCCTGATGCCTTTATTTCAATATACTTTCTTATATATACACATCATAATTGAATTTATAGTTCTCATTCTATCCTCTATAGTTTTTACCGCGGCAAATAATAATAACATATCCCTCTATACTAACCATTTTTTAATATGTTATTTCTAGTTTGACAATGAAGGGTAGGTCTTATATTGGTGTTTTGGTTCTCATTGTTTGTCTTAATTCACTTTTAGTGAAATATCACTCATATTTTTCAGACGACGAAGATAAGGCAAATATACTTAACCTATTCTTTTTCAATTTATATGGCTTATATCTTTTTGTTTTCCACTAATATATTCTATCAATAATACAGATTTATATTATCTATACGGACAATACAAGAAACAATGAAACATCTCTATTACTTCACTACAAAAGTTTGCTTCAGCAAGTTACAAAAAGGTTATATTTATTTATCGAATCTTTTAATACAAAAGATGAGTATTATTATAACATGTCAATAAAAGATGTATTGGAATTTAATGAAGTTTATGAAAAAGAAAAATTAATAACAGAAAAAATCAATGATTAATTTCTTATCATTATCCATTTTTATGTCTAAATTTTTTGCAGACACCTGCCAAAAACAATACTTCAATACTACAAGAAGAGTTTCAGCGTTTTTGTAGCCAAGCTTACGAAAGAAGAAGCCAAAAAAATGGCCGGTGAGTGATTTTTTTTTTCTTTCTATTAGAACATTAGTTGATACCTTTTTAAATATTTTAAAATTTATTAACCATTATAAATTTGTAATATAGGACTCAAAGGAGTGGTGTCTGTTTTTCTTAATCAAAAGAGTAACATCCTTACCACCAAGTCATGGGACTTTATTGGTCTTACACAATATGTTGAAAGAGAGTATTATGAAAGTGATGTCGTTGTCGGGGTTATTGATTCAGGAATTTGGCCGGAATCTTCTAGTTTCGATGATAAAGGTTTTGGTCCGCTACGTAACAAATGGAACGACAGTTGCATCGCTTTTAATTTTTCTTGCAACAGGTAATTGGATGAGGATCAACTTCCTTATGTTATTGCAAGTTAAAAAAAACCTCCTTTATACTTGACAATACAATACAATGCAATACAATGCCTTATTATAACATCTTGAAAGGTTCTTCGCCCATAACCAATATAGAAAATTTTGAAAATTATTGCAAAAATTTGGTATTTGAATATATTTGACAGTACAATACAATGCCTTATTATATAGAGATTAAACACAATCAAAGAAATACAAATATTAATATAAATGGATATGTTTTTGCAGAAAAATCATTGGAGCTAAGTATTACTTATCAACTTCAAATGAACCGTTGAGCCAAGCAGATTTTGAATCTCCAAGAGATTCAAAGGGACATGGAACTCATACAGCATCAACTGCAGCTGGGAACCCAGTTACCATAGCAAGCATGCTAGGACTTGCACAAGGAACAACAAGATTTGCAATCCCGTCTGCACGCACTTTTGTATACAAAGTTTGCTGGTCTGCTGGTTGCTTTGATGAAAGTATTCTTGCCGCATTTGATGAAGCAGTTCTTGATGGGGTTGATATATTATCAGTATCACTTAGATCTGATTCAATAGACAACACCAATCATTTTAAGGATGTAATTTCTATTGGAGCATTCCATGCAATGCGTCAAGGAGTACTTACGGTAGTGGCAGGAGGAAACTTCGGTCCACGCCCTGCATCCTTACATAATCTGTCACCATGGACGATTGTTGTTGGTGCTAGTACGTTAGATAGAAGATTTATCACCGCGGTCAAATTAGGAGACAATAGAACATATGAGGTAAATTTATACACTATAGCATGCCTTATTTCATTTTCTGAATAATCACCTTAGAATATAAATTCACACACTAATCTAATTTGTTGAAATCAATCTTAGGTGATTCAATTATTAAGTTCATGATATTGTTTCATATGTTTAGGGTGTCTCACTAAATGCATTTGATCTTGAGGAAACATTATACCCTATAATATTCGGAGAAGATGCATCAAACACAATATTAGACGTGTTTCGACGTAAATCCAGGTAATAAGCATATGTATCTATGATAATAAAATGTGATAAAAACATGTGTTGCGAGTCTATACATTATTACTCTTCAATTTTGTACTTGTAGCTATGTATATAGGAACATGACTGTTTTCTTTCAAAGGCTAAAATTATAGATTTTTCATGGTCACAAAAAATGAATAACATATAGTTATAGCAACATTTTCTTCAAAATATGCATTTTAGAATAAAGATTTCATTCTCCTAAAATCAACGATCTTTTAATAAAATTATTCTTATCTTATAGGTTTTGGAAGTTAAACAACACCTTAGATGTAAGACTGGTGAAGGGTAAAATAGTTTTATGTGAAGGAAAGGAAGGAGTTGAAGAAGCCTTCAGAGTGGGTGCTATTGGTATCTTGATGTATGGTCCCACTTTACCAGAAAAGGCACTGTCTTATCCCTTACCTGCATGCTTTCTTCAAACCAAAGATGTCACCGGTATATTTAAATACATTAGTTCGACAAGGTATATATCAAGTCCATGTTCCCTATACATTAGCATTAATTCAGTTAATCAAATTTATATAAAGTTTAATTTATTAATCAATCTTTCAGGAATCCAGTTGCCACAATATTGAAGACATATGAGTTAAACGATACGTTGGCACCTGTGGTTGTCTCTTTCTCCTCTAGGGGTCCAAACACTGCTATATCTGAGATATTGAAGGTTTATTTTCTATTAGTGAATATATTAAATACACTTTACAATACTTGTAGCTCACTTTTCTTTGTTTAATATTGTAGCCCGATTTAATTGCTCCAGGCGTAAATATTTTATCTAGTTGGCCTTCAAATCTCCCTATCTCGAATATTCTTGGCGAGACTAGAAAATCGGAGTTTAATATTAAATCAGGAACATCAATGTCTTGTCCACATGTATCTGGAGCAGCAGCGTACTTCAAGTCATTTCATCCTACATGGTCGCCTGCTGCTATCCGCTCGGCTTTAATGACAACTGGTAATAGAAATGAGTAATATAACATCTGAATTACAAAGTCCTGAATAAAGAAAACTGAAATTAACTGATTCTTATTTTTAGTTAATTATTTAAGCAAAATTATTTTAAAGTTATATATTTATTATAAACATTTATAAATATTACCCTACTTGGATTATACTTCTAGTGAGTTTATATTAAAATATAGTATCTCAAATATATAGGTCAGGTAATTCACGTTCATAATTTTATGTTTGTTTTCTCTTTTTTTTAATTCTTTAATTTTGATATTATATATATATATATATATATATATATATATATATATATATATATATATATATATATATATATATATATATATATATATATATATATATATATATATTACTGAAACAATGCACTTAACTATAAAATAGGAAATAAAATCAAAAAATTTATTAAATAAATATAAATTTACTTCAGTTTGTAAAGGTAAAATTAATAACAAATATATAAAATTAGTGAATAGTGTAAGTCAATATTATTTGAAAGGTGAGTATAATTTATTTAATGTATTTTAAGTTACTATAAACAATATGCATTCTTTTTTGGGTTGCAGCTAAAAAGATGAGTCCTGTTAATAATAGAGATGCGGAATTTGGTTATGGAGCGGGGGAAGTTGATGCAGTTAAAGCATTACATCCTGGTTTAGTATATGATGCTGATGAAGAGGATTATATTAAACTTTTATGTGGCCATGGCTTCAATACAACCGCTGCTCTACAATTAATCACGGGAGATAATAGCAGTTGCTCGGAAATAACACCAGGATCAGCAAGAGATTTGAACTATCCATCCTTTGCTTTAAAAGCTGCACATCCTAAACAACATGTCAGTGGAAGATTTCATAGAATTGTCACCAACGTTGGAACACCATTCTCTACATATAGAGCAATTGTGACAGCTCCAAGAGGATTACATATTTATGTGATACCTAGTGTTTTGTCATTCACTTCACTAGGAGAAAACCATACATATGTTGTCATTGTTGATGGAGTTTTGAAGAAATCAATGGTATCAGCTTCTCTGACTTGGGATGATGGATATTTCAATGTTAGAAGTCCCATTGTTATTTTCGACGAACGAGCCGAGAGGGTTGCAACATCTTCAACTTTAAGAAATGTTGTTATTATTACCGTTGTTGTTATTTTTTTTAGTTTTGCTATTATTATTATTAGATATAAGGAATTGTGTATTTTTCTATAAAAATGTAGAGCTCAGTTATTGTTTTTAATAGAGATAAACTGAAACATAGAATATATATGTTACTCATTTTTGTAATAAACCAGAAAATATACATATTTCTAATTTTTTTCTTCATTTTTGTAGTTACGGATTTATACTTAAAATAAATGGATTATATATTTTTTTCTTTCGTAAATGTAAAAGAAAAATATTAGTGATAAAATAAAAGCATAATAGATTTTTTTTTCGTCTAGGTACGAGTAAACATGAAAAAGAAATGTATACATGTGATATAAGAAGTTTGATTCACAAATATGGTGCTATGAATTAATTGTGTAAATATTTATATAAATGTGGTTTTTTTTTTATTTGACGATCATGGTTGGTTGTAATTTATGAAATAGAATAGTGTCTTAGTTCCCTTGATTAACGAGATAACATTTATAATGTATAGTAATTATTATTTTTTAAATTAGATGTGATTTTTATGATGATATATGCACATGTAAATTATTTTTGTATAATTAGTATATTAATTTCGTTTTAGATTAGTTTTACTATTATAATTTGTCTTTTCATGTAAATGTCTTTTTCTTTGAAATTAGTTTTGCTATTGTTTGTCACCAAGTCTATTTTCTGAGAAATTTATTTTGTTATTGTCTATCACTACATATTATTTTCTGCATAATCTATAATATTTTGTCTATCACTAAAAGTTATTTTCAGCACTATCTTTTGTATTGCCTATCACTAAAAGAGGCGTTATTTTCTATTAATACTAGTAACAAATCCGTGCTATCGCACGGGTCTCGTCTGGATTCACATTACATTTATAGATTATTAAATTATTAAGTATGTTACCATGTTTTCAGTTGAGTATATGTCTCATGTAAACCATGTTGGCATTTAACTCCATATTTGTAGCAAGCGTCGGTCCTATCAACAAATCACGTCTGCATGAACAAATAGGAAAAATTATATACTTCTTGAAATACATGGAAAATGTACATACTATATATTTTAATTCAAAATAGATTTTTAATTTGAATCGTAAAGTATAAGATATAAAGTTTACCAACTATCAAAGTGCTTGAAAGACTTCCTTGTACACAACATTAGTAGTAGTAGAACACGGTACATTCTCCTTGTCATGAATTAGGATTTTTAGCCCACTTTTGCTCTTAACTCTTGAAATTGCAACATATAATTGACCATGACTAAACACAGGAGTAGTCAAATACAATCCAACACTATCAAGAGATTGACCTTGTGACTTATTAATTGTCATTGCATAGGAGACAATAATCGAAAATTGTCTCCTAATCAACTTGAATGACCAAGGTGAATCAGAAGGTGACATAGACATTCGTGGAATGTAAAAAATGTTACCTATGTTCTTTCCAGACATGATTTTTGCCTCAATGACATGATTTGTAAATTTTGTAACAATTAATCTTGTTCCGTTGCACAACCCATCGGCTTGGTCCAAATTTCTCATTAGCATAATAGGTGTACCAACCTTCAATTTGATCCTATGATTGGGAAGCCCCGACGTTCTTAATTTACTGAGAAATTCAGGAGTTAGAACTTCATATGCTTCAGTATAACTTGAATCTGTTCTATCAATGGAATCAAAACTCAAATACTCTTTCTCTTCTCCTAAAAAAAATTTTAAAAGCAAAACATAAATAAATTAGTAAAACTATGTTCTTAAATATATATATATATATATATATATATATATATATATATATATATATATATATATATATATATATATATATATATATATATATATATATATATATATATATATATATATATATATTATGAATGTAATAATACAATAAATATAAAACACATGTACCTGGTATCAAGTCTAATACATAATGATTGATTTTGTCCACAACTTCAATGGTTGAAGCAAGAATAGCCTTTCCTTGTAAGAATTCAACATCTTGATATTTTTCCAACAAATTGGGATATGTGTTTTCAACAATTGCTCTTATCGGATCATCAAAATTTGATATTAATAGCTCTTGAGGAATTTCAATATCAACCAAACCATCATTGGGTTCACAAATCTTACCATCACCCACATTTAAAATCCATTTTGAAAATTCCGCTATAAGAATAAATTGTAAAATATTTTCTTACTCAACTAGGTTATATAAAGTAGATAACTCGACATCCAATCTTAAGAGATATAGTGTGCCTTATGTATAAGTAAGTATAATATTGTCTTTTCATCAGTTGAGTGAAACTCAATTATCAATCAATTGATCTTGAGAAATGTTTTGAGCCATGCCATTAGGTCAAAATGATATATTTGAATCCTTGAGATCATGTCTTAAACCAATAAGTCATTTGTTAGGTCAAAAGTCAAAAATTGAACCTCCTCAATCAAAACCCTAATTTTGCTCATTTTGTCCTTTTGATGATCTGATCAAATTTCTTGAGGAATTATGATCCAAACTTAATCAATTGACATATATGAGTTCATAATGTTGATATGGATAAAAAATTTTGAAGTTTGACTACAAATTGACCACAATTGACTTTTTCTCCAATACAGCTAATTTTAAGTCAACTGATCAATTGACTGAGCAAAAATGTGATCCAAGACTTGAAACTTGACATGAGCAATCTTGAAGGTTCATAGTGATCCATGAAAGTCATATGGAGCCTTGAAAGTCCAGTTGTCCTTGTGCAAACTCAAACCCTAATTTTGAGTTGTCAGTGGTTGAGGAGGTGTCTTGAGCTGATTAAAACCTTGTATAGTCTTGAATCAATGGAGATCTTATGAGAGATTTCTTGAGAAATGAGAGGGAAAATTTTGGGGTACAACAGGTTTCAATATGCTTGCTTCTCCCATGCAGCACTGGGTTCTTGGCAAGATGAATTGTAGACTTGTTATTAATCATCAGCTTCAGAGGTTTGTCTACTTCAATCTTCAGATCTTGCAGCAAGTTAAGAATCCATACAACTTGGCATGCAGTCAGAACGCCTGCAATATATTCAGCTTCACAAGTTGACAGCACAACAACAAGTTTCTTCTTGGAACACCAAGAAAGAGGACCTCCCAGAAATTTGAATAAGTACCCAGAAGTACTTCTTCTGTCAACTCTATCTCCACAACAATCAGAGTCTAAATAACTCAGAAGTTATGATTTGATCTTTATTCCAAACGAAAATAAAACTCCATACTTCAGAGTTCCCTTCACATATCTCAGAATCCTGACAGTAGCTTGGTAATGAGACCACTTTGGCTTACTCATAAATCTGCTAACCATTCTAACTGCATAACAAATATAAGGTATGGTATTACACAAATACCTCCGAGAACCAAACAACTATTTAAAGGTTGTAGCATCCACATCCTCCCCATCAGAATCAGAGTCCAACTTCTGATTCGTATCATCAGGTGTGATAGAAACTTTGTAATTTTCTAGCTTAAATCTCTTCAGAAGCTCAAGTTCATACTTCATCTGATGCAAAATGATTCTTTTCTCAGAATACATAAACTCCATCCCTAGAAAGAAACTCATTTTCCTAAAATATTTCATCTCAAACGCATTCATTAGAACTTTCTTGAACTCAACTATCTCTTGTTCAGAACTTCCTGTGAGTAATATGTCATCAACATACAAATAGACCAGAATCATATTACCTTCTGAAGTATGCTGAACATAAACACCATACTCCATCTCACACTTCTGAAACCCATGTCCCTTGAAAAAAGAACCAATCTTCAAATTCCAAGCTCTGGGTGCTTGCTTCAATCCATACAAGGCTTTGTGTAATTTGAACACCATCCCTTCCCGATTCATTTTCTCAAATCCAGGAGGTTGTGATACGTATACCTCTTCTTGTAATGGACCATTCAGAAATGCAGATTTTACATCTAAGTGCATCAGAGGCCAATTCTTGTTAGCAGCTATTCCAATCACTAGTCTGATAGTTTCATGTCTCGCTACAGGTGCAAACACTTCAAAGTAATCCAGCTCAGGCTTCTGTAGAAAGTCTCTTG
This sequence comes from Vicia faba, assembly GCA_948472305.1. Lineage (NCBI taxonomy): Eukaryota > Viridiplantae > Streptophyta > Magnoliopsida > Fabales > Fabaceae > Vicia > Vicia faba. The sequence goes on from OX451736.1 coordinate 327,608,768, forward strand.
CTACTAATCTTTCTTTGTATTTGCCAATTGATCCACCTGGCTTTAGCTTCTGCTTGAAAACCCATCTGATGCTGATGGCTTTCTTGCCTTTTGGAAGTTCTATCAGCTTCCAAGTCTTGTTTATCTCCGTAGCATCAAGTTCTTCTTTCATGTCCTGTAACCAAACTTGCTGCTTAAGAGCCTCTTCTGTACTCATGTGTTAAGAGTCTACTAACATTGCATACTAAATAACTTCTCCGTAAAATTTTACTTCAGTGTCTTGCAACATATGAAACTCTGCAAATCTTCTTGGAATGCTTCCGACTCTTTGTTGCCTCTAGACTGGAACTTCAAAACCTTGGACACCAGAACTTTTCCCTTAAGAAACACTTGCTTCAGAAGTTGGACTTTCTCCAGAACCTTGACTGTCTTTAGAGTCTGGATCACCATCAGAGTCAGAATCATCTTCACCTGTTGAATCTTCTTCAGAGTCAGAGTCTTTACCAGCCTCAGAAACATGTGTTCCTGACTTTTCTTCATAAGTTCTCTCATCAGAGTCAGGACGAGACCTTTCCCAATTCCAAAATTCTGATTCCTCTAGAATGATGTCTCTTATGAACTCAACTTTGTTAGTTTTTGGACAATAAAGTTGGTACCAACTTGTACTATGGTACCCCATCAGTAAGATTACTTAACTTCCATCATCTAGCTTTTGTCATCTGGCTTCTGGGACATATTTGTAACATACAAAACCAAACACCTTCAGATAACTAACACTTTGCTTATCTCTAGTCCACTTCTGAATAGGAACTATTTCCTTCAATTTCTTTGTTGGACATCTGTTGAGCACATAACATGCAGTGGCAACAACTTCTCCCCACAGAGTATGAGGAAGCTTCTTCTCTTTCAGCATGCTTCTCACCATGTCAAGCAAAGTACGGTTTCTTCTCTCAGTAAGACCATTGTGTTGAGGAGTATAGGGAGCAGTAACCTTATACTTAATTCCATTCTCCTCACATAACCTTATGAATTTTATGGAGTTATACTCACCACAACCACCATCAGTTCTAAGAATCTTCAGAGTCTGGCCACTCTGATTCTCAACCTTCAGTCTGAACTTCTTGAATTTAGAAAACACCTTGTGTTTGAACTTTATGAGACATACCTATGTCATTCTGGTGAACTCATCAATAAATGACATAAAATATTTATTCCCTCCAATCGATGCTACTGGAAATGGACCACACACATCAAAATGCACTACTCCTAAGGCATGCTTTGCTCTTGGAGCTACTTCTTATGCAAATGGTAATCTTAGTTTCTTCCCTTCCATCCACACCTTGCATGACTTCTCAGGCTTCTTGATTGTAGGAATTCCATGTACCAGCTTCTTTGATTTCAGATGCCCTAAGCTTCTGAAATTCAGATGACCAAATCTTATGTGCCATAGCTCACTCTCCTTGACAACACTTGTTGCACTAAGGCATTCAGAGTATGCAGTTCTAACCTTCATCTTAAATGTTCTGTTCCTTCCCTGTTCTGAATCCATAATCAGCTTCTGATTACAGTCATACAACTTCAGAAGACTGTCCTTCATGGTAACCAAAAAACCTTTCTCAATCAGTTGTCCCACACTCATCATATTGCTTTTCATGTCAGGTACATACCATACATTCTGGATCAATGCTGCTTTCCCATTGTTTAGAATGATTCTTACATTTCCCATACCTTTTGCATTGAGGTATTTATCATCACCACATCCGATCTTTGTACTCTTCCCAGAGATAAAATTAACCAACCATTTCTTGTTTCCAGTAAGATGGTTTGAACACCCTGTGTCCATATACCACCATTCTGATGAATTCATATCATCAGATTCAGAAGACAACAATAGCACATATTTATCATCAGACTCTCCTCTGGCTATATTTGCTTCTTCTGACTTCCTTTCTTTGTTTGACCAGCAATCTTTCGCACAAGGACCAAAGTTCTTGCAACAGTAACACTGAACATTCTTCTTGTCAGACTTCTCCTTTCCCTTCTGGACATTCTTCTTCCTATCATAGTTTGAAGCTTCTAACCTTTGATCACTATTAGTTTTCTTTCTGGCTTTTGACCAAATTGGCGTCTGATACTTATTACCAGAAGTTACTTTCAGGTTCAGCTGCTCTACTTCCCTCTTATAAATTCTTGTAGTTATACGCGACTCATGCGCCTCTAGACTACTTTGCAGCTCTTCAAATCTCATGGTGCTCAGATATTTGGAATGTTCAATTGCTACCACAATGTAATCAAATTGAGAAGGTAAAGATCTCAATATCTTCTCAATAATTACTTGTTCAGAAAGGGTTTCTCCACAAGCTTTCATCTCATTAGTGATCAGAATCACTCTAGAGATGTACTCATAAACCTTCTCGTTGTCCTTCATGTTGAGATTCTCATATTGCTTTCTGAGAGACAGAAGCTTCACCTTCTTCACTGATGCGTTACCACCGTAACATCTGACAAGTGTGTCCCACGCAACCTTCGTTGTTTCAGAGTCAGCAATCTTCTCAAACACGTTCGTATCCACACATTAATAGATGTATAACGCCTTCTGATCTTTCTTCCTTAGCGTCTTTGGTGTTATCTTATGTGCCTCTTTTGCGTCTGCTTCTAACAGATCATAGCCATCGTTGATAAGATCTAACACATCTTGAGAACCAAACAACACGCGCATATGGATCTTCAAACGATTCTAGTTTTTACCATCAAATACTGGAAGCTTGGAATGTATATCGCTGTCGTTTTCGTTCATCTTCTACCTTGTGCAATTTACATAGAAACTCAATAAAGAAGTGTTTCTCATATAACACAAATTCAGAATGTTGTAATTCTCAATCACACAATACTTTTCCCGTGGGTTTCAAACTGGAGCTCTAGATACCAATTGTTGGTGCACAAAGAAGAGATGAAAGGCAAAAGTAATATATTTAATGACAGATACAAATATAAGGAATAATGATTTACAATGAATTACATTGGCTTACCTCACTAGGCTATTTATATACAAAATTAGGGTATAATAAAATCATAAATATCCTCTAACAAAGATATAAAAAGATCTAAAAGGATATTCCTAAATATAAATTAATATCTAAAAAGATATTCCTAAAATATAAATTAATTCTAACAGTTGGTTTGCATTGAAAAAAAATATGGTTCTGTTTAAAACCATTATAAAACCTAATTTAGAAATCATAAAAAACAGGGTGAAGGCCTAAAATAATTGAAAAAGGTATAAAAAACACATATTGAAGATACATTATACAACACACATAGAATACAATACAAAATAGCGATACATGTAAAAAAATATAGTCAACAATCTGAAAAGTAAAATATTATGATTGTTGATATGTTGCACACAATGAAACTTATACAATATTTAGAAGAGAAGTTTGAATATAGGTTGGTTGAAACATTTAAAAGTAGTTTAAAAGAGGAATAACATGTATAGAAAGAGGAAATAGAGAAGAATAAAAAACACAAGCTTTCAGTAGTTATAATCGTGTATAAGGCTAATAAATCTTACATTAATAAAAACAAAATATGATAAATCAGGACTTAAGATATCTTATTAGTTTTTACTTCTTCAATGGTCTCCTCAAGTGTATTCACACTGCATCCTTGACAAAGAATAAAATTATCAATATATTATACAATTACGGTTTGAAACCAAAACTGAAAAATAGAAGTCAAATCTGTAAACATGAGAATAAAAAAACTTACACGGTTGGGTGAGGAGAATGAGAACGATAATTTTATCTCTCACAGAACCCTAACCAACTCTAAGTGAACCCGAATCAGCTGAAATACAATAGTGACCTGACTGAAATGCATTAGAGATAAACATTAGTATTCATTCTTTTCATCGAGCACCTAGGGTGCAAACCTGGACAGATCTTAGAGAAGTAAATCAAATATGGTAGCTCATAACCAATTGTGATACACAAAATGAGAAACTTATCTGAGTTTAGATGCCGACGTCGCAATTGTTTTAACAATCACTATTGTACCATTCTTGTTCATCTTCAAGTTTCATACAAAAAACACTATGCTAGCTCAACATACCATAAAACCATCCTTTCATACTATTTTCTAAGTCAACATAAACCGCAAATCCACAAACTGTTGATACAAACTTTTAGAAGAAAGGAAAACACCCAAAGCAGAACATACATGGAAAAAGTGAGAAAAAGGAAAGAGGAAAGTTTGAATGCAATGTTGGAAACACATTCGTCACAGCCAACCTCCGTGTCAATCGCAACATACCCACCAATTCCAATCTTATGCTCCCTGGCTACGACTGATTTAAATCTGACTTCGTACCTCTTGTAGGGTTTGAATGTTGAAGCAAATACCATCTGATTTAAAGAGACAATCGTTAAAGGATAGGAAAAGATTTTCCAATTTTAACTGACTATTGCATTTCCCTTGGTTTTATTGAGCAGTGTGAAATTTAGTTTTTATTTGAAATTTGAGAGGTCACCTTTAAATTCTAACGTGAACCAATAATGAATAATGGTCAATCAATTAATAGTTGGATAACTAAAATTTTAGTATACATAAAATTTTTCAAAATAATTTTAAAAATCAATTAAAGTGACACATAAACAATACTAAATGTCAAATGAATATGATACTTCAAATAGTCATTTTTAACCTGGAATCAGAAAAGTTTGAACTTGGAATCATAGGGGTATTCGTAATTTTTTTACTTTGATTTATATATATATATATATATATATATATATATATATATATATATATATATATATATATATATATATATATATATATATATATATATATATATATATATATATATATATATATAGGGTGGAGATGATTTTTATAAGTCTGGTTTTGTTACAATATAACTGAATTTTTGGTTCAATAATTATAATTGAACCTTATTAAACTAATTTGGATGATAGAACAAAAAGTGATAAAAGCATATAGTTAACAATAAATTCGAATATAATCATAACCACAATACTCTGCATCGAGATCCACTCCATACTATTTAAAAGCAAACAACAGAAAAACAAAAGCAAATATTCACTATAAATGGAGAAATAAGTATTAAGTACCGCTACTCACTCGTTGCTATGATATACCAAAAACAGATTTATATGGACATACTAACAAGGACAAGTCCAAAATAATGAATGAGCTTTTATTCATCATTCTTTACCTTTAAAATTAAGTGGTTGTCTAAAACCCCTGTATCTTACTGCTAGCAACCACTATTTTGAGTAATGCCTAGTCACGGTTGATATTGGTTTCTAAATATGAGTCTCAATTCAAATATACTTTTCAATTAAATTTATTTGTTGTAAAACCATACACTAAGTACGTGTAAAAGCACAAGTACATTGTTCTTCTGATCATGCATGACATGACATAATTAATGTAGTGGTTTATTGACAACACATTACAATCATGCATGGCATAATAAAGTAATAGTTTTGTACATGATAGTGATACGTATAGATTAAGAACAACAAAGTATTAATGATAGATAGTGATTAGTGTCGATAAAGAGAACAAAGTATTAATACGAACTTATATATATATATGAATTTTTTTCTAGAATGTCACGTTTTTCAAATCAATTTCTTAAAATGTCATATTCTGAAGAAAAAAAATTGTCAAAATATCATATCTAAGGGTTCACGTCATTTGAAATAGCGTGAATATGGACTGTAAAGTTTCTCGCCAACTCAAATGGCGTGAAAGGACCTCATAATTTTTTTCTTCGTTTTCTTCTTTTTACTTTATTTATTTTAATAATATTAATTATTTAATTTTATTATTAATTACAAATAATTTAATAAACTATTTAATTATAAAATTAATTAATAAAATATTAATTTAAAAACTTAAATAATTATAAACTTAAAATTACTATTTAACCATTACAATTAAATAATAATTTTTTTTATTAAATAATAAAATTTCACAATTACAATCAAAATACTAAATAAAAAAATACAGTTAAAATTTCACAATTATACTATTTAATGCTGATGACCCGGTCCGAAACGAGTACCGGTAAAACAATAACACGGTCGCGGAGCACGAGGACCAAAACCATATTTTTGTTGTGTTGCATGTGATGTTGTAGGATTTTCTTGACTAGGAGTTGTAGCTTGCGGAGGAGACCAAATACTTTTCAATAAATTATAATCACTGACGTTAAGATCCTCGCCAAAATTATATTGCAGTTGTTGTGGCGGACACATGGTTGGAAAATAAGGCGTTGTAGGATTATGTTGGGAAGAGGAATCGAAGTTCGGTCGCATGATTGGTGTGAATTGTGTAGTTGGCCTATGATATATTTGTGGTTGTTGGGATTCATAAATGTAATTTGGTTGGGAGTGAGATTGCGGGTATTTGGTGTTAAATGTTTGATTTTGGTAAAAATAAGGGGCAGGAGTTTGTAGTTGAGAAAAATGAGGGTTAGAAGTTTGTTGTTCAGATAATGGGGATGGGTGTTTGATGTTGGGAAAAGTGAGGAGTTTGTTGTTGGAAGGATTAGGGATGAGGAGGTTGAGAATATTGTGAGTGGTGAGGTTGTTGAGATCCACTTACCTGAGTAGGGGTATATTGATTTTGATGAGGGTCAGTGAGAAATTATCCGTATGATGCATATCTATGTGGAAGCGAGTGATACCATTGCATGTACTCATTTGATTGTTTCTTCTCTATTTATAATTGATCTCATCCAACGTAAACAAATCTCGATGCAACCAACAGTTTTGTTCATCAGAGTATAATGTGGTATATGCTTTTTGGCGCGCTTTTATTGTTGCCATCTTATGGTGTTCAGCCAGACATCGAGGTTCTTCAGGTATCCCTTGTAAATTGTCAAATTGTAGTTTGACCCTATCTGCTTGATGCATTTCTACAATATGAAAACATATTATATATGTAGTTGAACTCCATATCAAACCGTCCTCGTGCCTTTGGGGCGGTGACGCGGGTTGTTTTGGTAGTGAAGTTTTTTGATGCACCACCTAAAAAAATTTTAAAATTAAACTTTATTTTAAAGTATCCTAACAATTGTAATTATAAATTTAAATTTAAATTTAAATATTACCTTCTTGCGTAAGGATATGGAGCTTGAAGCGGAGCCACCGGAGATATAAAAGACATGCCAAACTTTAAGAAGTAAAACGCATCATGACATCTCTGTTACTTTTATAACTACAGACTTGCACATTTCCCTATATAGATTAGCTAAAACGGCGAAACCCCAACTCAATTTTCCACAATCTCCCAAATCCACAACAAATTATGTCAATTTTGAGTGTATAGTATTACCGCTTTTGTTAGGAAACAAAACTTGTCCGATAAACAGTAAGATATAAATACGAGCATGTTTAATTTTATACTCCTCAGATGACTCCTCGGTTGGTGGTCCATGTTGGTACATGTCTAAATATGACTCTAAGTCAAATATATTTTTCAATTAAATTTATTTGTTGTAAAACCATACACTAAGTTAATACGTGTAAATGTAAAACGATACACTAAGTTAATACGTGTAAAAGCACAAGTACATTGTTCTTTTGATCATGCATGACATGACATAATTAATATAGTGATTTATTGACAACACATTACAATCATGCATGGCATAATAAAGTAATTGTTTTGTACACGATAGGGATACGTATAGATTAAGAGAACAACAAAGTACTAATGATAGATAGTAATACGCGTCGATAAAGAGAAAACAGTATTAATACCAACTTACAGTATACGAGTGAAAACGGCTATATATATCGAGGAAACCACTCCTAATTGCTTGCACTCGGTTCTCTGCTTCAAGCTACTCCTTAACAATAAGCAACGAAGACTCATTTCTTTACCCCTCTTTTACTTCTTTGCAGTTTCCGTCTCCCTACTAACACCTCAATTCAACTTCATTCTCTACTCTAGATCCATCGTTAAACCTTACATGAACACTAAGAATTCTAGATCAAATATGAGGTATGGTGCCTTGGTTGAAGTTTTCAATGAAAAGAACTTTTTTTTTGTTATGTTCTACTTCATATAATGACTTTCTATCACATGATTGAATGATGATTTTACCGTTGTGTGATTAGTAAAGAAATCTGTGTTGCATTCTTACAAGTGAATACTAACATTTGGATGCTAAATGTTGTTTACAGGTTTAAATAGAAAGCCGTTGGGACTTCTAAAAGCCATTTTCTATATCAATTAGTGGTGAGTGGTTGTTGTCTGTCATTTATCCATGGATACAATATGATACTGCGTATTAACTTTTTATGTTAATACAGATTTGGACTAAAGTATGGTTACCTAACTTATTGGTACAAAATAATTTTAGTATTTTCATTGATTAGCAATTTTTTTATAAAAAATTAGCAAATGATTACCAGCTTTTTATTTTGGTTTAGTATTATGATCATATATCTAATAAAAGAAATGACAGCATGGTTTATGCATTCGGTTGTTGCTGAAATGTCTTATTGAAAACTGTTTTTTAAAATGAAAGGAATTTTGTAGTATCAATTTTTCATGCTTTAAATACAAATAGAGCCACTAATCAAGTCAAGTGTCCACTGATCCACATATCTAAGTAAAAACTTAACTTAGCAGAGAATTATTACTATAATGCTATTGTAAAATAGCTTAACTTAGCTTAGAATTATTACTATATTGCTATATGTGTTTTCTGTTGGTTGATCTTCTACTTTGTAGCGTATCTATGTTGTTTGTATGTTTTTCACTGTTTTAGTGGCACACGTGCTTTTTTGTTTAGGTTTCAGTTTTGGAAGTTAGACCTGCATTGGTGTGTAACCTTTAATTGAGGCATTCCTGATGCCTTTATTTCAATATACTTTCTTATATATACACATCATAATTGAATTTATAGTTCTCATTCTATCCTCTATAGTTTTTACCGCGGCAAATAATAATAACATATCCCTCTATACTAACCATTTTTTAATAGTTATTTCTAGTTTGACAATGAAGGGTAGGTCTTATATTGGTGTTTTGGTTCTCATTGTTTGTCTTAATTCACTTTTAGTGAAATATCACTCATATTTTTCAGACGAAGAAGATAAGGCAAATATACTTAACCTATTCTTTTTCAATTTATATGGCTTTTATCTTTTTGTTTTCCACTAATATATTCTATCAATAATACAGATTTATATTATCTATACGGACAATACAAGAAACAATGAAACATCTCTATTACTTCACTACAAAAGTTTGCTTCAGCAAGTTACAAAAAGGTTATATTTATTTATCGAATCTTTTAATACAAAAGATGAGTATTATTATAACATGTCAATAAAAGATGTATTGGAATTTAATGAAGTTTATGAAAAAGAAAAATTAATAACAGAAAAAATCAATGATTAATTTCTTATCATTATCCATTTTTATGTCTAAATTTTTTGCAGACACCTGCCAAAAACAACACTTCAATACTACAAGAAGAGTTTCAGCGGTTTTGTAGCCAAGCTTACGAAAGAAGAAGCCAACAAAATGGCTGGTGAGTGATTTTTTTTTTCTTTCTATTAGAACATTAGTTGATACCTTTTTAAATATTTTAAAATTTATTAACCATTATAAATTTGTAATATAGGACTCAAAGGAGTGGTGTCTGTTTTTCTTAATCAAAAGAGTAACATCCTTACCACCAAGTCATGGGACTTTATTGGTCTTACACAATATGTTGAAAGAGAGTATTATGAAAGTGATGTCGTTGTCGGGGTTATTGATTCGGGAATTTGGCCGGAATCTTCTAGTTTCGATGATAAAGGTTTTGGTCCGCTACGTACCAAATGGAACGACAGTTGCATCGCTTTTAATTTTTCTTGCAACAGGTAATTGGATGAGGATCAACTTCCTTATGTTATTGCAAGTTAAAAAAAACTTCCTTTATACTTGACAATACAATACAATGCAATACAATGCCTTATTATAACATCTTGAAAGGTTCTTCGCCTGCAAATTAAACTTAAATCATCTTTCATCTTCACTCATAACCAATATAGAAAATTTTGAAAATTATTGCAAAAATTTGGTATTTGAATATATTTGACAGTACAATACAATGCCTTATTATATAGAGATTAAACACAATCAAAGAAATACAAATATTAATATAAATTGATATGTTTTTGCAGAAAAATCATTGGAGCTAAGTATTACTTATCAACTTCAAATGAACCGTTGAGCCAAGCAGATTTTGAATCTCCAAGAGATTCAAAGGGACATGGAACTCATACAGCATCAACTGCTGCAGCTGGGAACCCAGTTACCATAGCAAGCATGCTAGGACTTGCACAAGGAACAACAAGACTGTTTTCTTTCAAAGGCTAAAATTATAGATTTTTCATGGTCACAAAAAATGAATAACGTATAGTTATAGCAACATTTTCTTCAAAATATGCATTTTAGAATAAAGATTTCATTCTCCTAAAATCAACGATCTTTTAATAAAATTATTCTTATCTTATAGGTTTTGGAAGTTAAACAACACCTTAGATGTAAGACTGGTGAAGGGTAAAATTGTTTTATGTGAAGGAAAGGAAGGAGTTGAAGAAGCCTTCAGAGTGGGTGCTATTGGTATCTTGATGTATGGTCCCACTTTACCAGAAAAGGCACTGTCTTATCCCTTACCTCCATGCTTTCTTCAAACCAAAGATGTAACCGGTATATTTAAATACATTAGTTCCACAAGGTATATATCAAGTCCATGTTCCCTATACATTAGCATTAATTCAGTTAATCAAATTTATATAAAGTTTAATTTATTAATCAATCTTTCAGTAATCCAGTTGCCACAATATTGAAGACCTATGAGTTAAACGATAAGTTGGCACCTGTGGTTGCCTCTTTCTCATCTAGGGGTCCAAACACTGCTATATCTGAGATATTGAAGGTTTATTTTCTATTAGTGAATATATTAAATACACTTTACAATACTTGTAGCTCACTTTTCTTTGTTTAATATTGTAGCCCGATTTAACTGCTCACGGCATAAATATTTTAGCTAGTTGGCCTTCAAATCTTCCTATCTTGGATATTCTTGGCGAGACTAGAAAATCGGAGTTTAATATTAAATCAGGAACATCAATGTCTTGTCCGCATGAATATGGGGCAGCAGCATACGTCAAGTCATTTCACCTTACATGGTCCCCTGCTGCTATCCTCTCGGCTTTAATGACAACTGGTAATAGAAATGAGTAATATAACATCTCAATTACAAAGTCCTGAATAAAGAAAACTGAAATTAACTGATTCTTATTTTTAGATAATTATTTAAGCAAAATTATTTTAAACATGAACATTTATTATAAACATTTACAAATATTACCCTATTTGGATTATACTTCTATTGAGTTTATATTAAAATATAGTATCTCAAATATATAAGTCGCCCAATTTACGATCATAATTTTATGCTTGTTTTCTCTTTTTTTATTTATTTTTTAATTTTGATATATATATATTATTGAACAATGCACTTAACTATAAAATAGGAAATAAAATAAAAAAAATTTATTAAAGAAATATAAATTTACTTCAGTTTGTAAAGGTGAGTATAATTTATTTAATGTATTTTAAGTTAATATAAATAATATGCATTTTTTTTTGGTTTGCAGCTAAAAAGATGAGTCTTGACAATAATAGAGACGCGGAATTTGGTTATGGAGCCGGGGAAGTTGATCCAGATAAAGCTTTGCATCCTGGTTTAGTATATGATGCTGATGGGTTCCTTACAACCGCTGCTCTACAATTAATCACGAGAGATAATAGCAGTTGCTCGGAAATAACACATGCATTAGCAAGAGATTTGAACTATCCATCCTTTGCTTTAAAAGCCTCACATTCTAAACAACATGTCAGTGGAAGATTTCATAGAACTGTCACCAATGTTGGAACACCATTCTCTACGTATAGAGCAATTGTGACACCTCCAAAAGGATTACATATTTATGTGATACCTATTGTTTTGTCATTCACTTCACTAGGAGAAAACCATACATATGTTGTCATTGTTGATGGAGTTTTGAACAAATCAATGGAATCAGCTTCTCTGACTTGGGATGATGGATATTTCAAAGTTAGAAGTTCGATTGTTGTTTTCCACGAACGAGCTGAGAGGGTTGCAACATCTTCAACTTTAACAAATTTTGTTATTATTATCGTTGTTGTTATTTTTTTTAGTTTTACTATTATTATTAATATTATTATTATTATTATTATTATTATTATTATTATTATTATTATTATTATTATTAGAAATTGTGTATTTTTCTATAAAAATGTAGAGCTAGTTATTGTTTTTAATGGAGATAAACTGAAACATAGAACATATATGTTGCTCATTTTTGTAATACCAGAAAATATACATATTTCTAAATTTTTTCTTCATTTTTGTAGTTACGGATTTATACTTAAAATAAATGGATTATAGATTTCTTTTTTGTAAATGTAAAAGAGAAATATTAGTGATGGCATATTCAAAGATGATTCAAATTAAAATATTAAAGGTTTAAATAATTTTTTGGTCTTTGTAAGTTGCATGTTTTTTATTTCCATTTATGTATCTTTTTTCTTGGATAAAGTCATTAAATATTAAATTTCTGCTCTTAAAACTAAAATCCGCAAGAAAAGTTGTAGGTTTTATACGGATTTTTTATTTCGGATTTTTCTTCCGACTTTAGTTTTAAGGTTTAAATCAAAAAGATTTTAACATTCCAGAATCATTTAAGAAACAAAAGATAAAGTGATAAAAATAAAAAAAAAATACACCAATTTACAAAGAATAAAAAACTATTTAAGCCAAGATTAAATCATACATTTTTTTAAAAATGTTTTTGGATTCTTTATAATGATTAAATTGCAATAAAATAAAATAAAAACACAAAATTCACTTTATTTTGGAATTTTTTTTTATTATCTGGAAAAAATTTGTTACATTTGCATTTGAATTATATGTGATTGTTTTGAATTCTTTGTTGTTATACTTGTGATTTTTTTCCTTATTACTATGCATTAGTTTTGTATTGTTGTGATCTAAGGGCTTCTTGAGTTAATGCTTTATGGTTATAATTATGTAAATGTTTGTTATTGTCCATTTGATTTTAATATTTTAAAGAGTGTGCAGTTTTGGCTTATTGATTGTTTTGACGGATGATAGTATCATTTGATATTTTAAACTCATGTTTTTCACAATGATATTTGATATCTATGTTATTAATAGAATAAACCATATTTATAGTATATTATAAGTTATTAAATTATTTGATTGATTTCAGTGTTGAATCTAGCTATGAGTAAATATGAACACTATGCCAAACTCAAGTAAACCGGAAAAAGTCCTCTCGCCGCGATAAACTCATTGAAAGGACCATTAAAATTAAGAGTACTAGTAATCACGGTAACATTCCTCTCAGCCATAACTGCCGCAAAAGACCCCGAACCAATTCCAATATCAAAACCTATTCTAATCCCATCATTTCCTAATTGCAAAACATCATCCACAAGAAAATCATTCTTACTCTTAGACTTAACAAATCTTTGATTCTCATATCCATTAACCAAATCAAAGCAATGAACACAATCTTTATTCAGTTTCCTACCATTCAAACACTCGAAACTCTTGGAGTTAAAACCATTTCAATTTACTGTTTTATTACTAACAGGCTTCCATAGTGAAACCGGAAAAGGATGAAGAAATTTTACCTTAGATGAAACCGATTTTCTGAAACTTCTTCTTCTAGGTAAAGGCTCACACTGTTTTTGAATCAGGTTTCTCTGTAACGAGACAACAAATCAGAAGCTTTCTGGCATGAACTACGGTTGGACGGTGAGGAGACGAGTTGGAGGAAGAACCACGCTTGGACGGTGAATGGGAGGAGACGAGTTGGAGAAGAAGATGAACAGGAGCGTTTTCTGGGTGTGGGGTTTCGTTTGTAAAATGTGGGATTTCTGGAAATCTGATAACCAATTTAGGGATTAAGACACTATTTAATTACCTTAGACAGCGCTTTCAAGAAGCGCTGCTAAAAGTATTACCTTTAGCAACGCTTTTAGAGTAATGCCTTTAGTAGCGCTTCTGGAAAGCGCTGTCTAAGGTATATCCTTTAGCAGCGCTTTAGGCTTTAGCAACGCTTCCTAGAATAACACCTTTAGCAGCACTTTTAGTAAGCGCTGTATAAAGTATAACCTTTAGCAGCGCTTATTCTAATTTTTTTATTTTATTTTTTACTGAAAACCTATAGCAGCGCTTAGGGAGAGGAAGCGTTGTCTATGGTAAGGCCTATAGCAGCGCTTATAATAAGCGATGTCTATAGTATACCTTTAACATCGCTTATTCTAATTTTTTTATTTTTTATTTACTGAAAACCTATAGCAGCAATTAGGGCATAAGCGCTGTCTATGTGGCGCTGTCTAAAGTCAATTTTGACATAGTGCAAAAAGAAATGTATATATGTGATATAAGATGTTTGATTCACAAATATGTTGCTATGAATTAATTGTGTAAATATTTATATAAATGTTGTCTTTTTTTATTTGACCATCATGGTTGGTTGTAATTTATGTAAGTTAATGAGAATTTTCATCTAGAAAGAAATCAATTCGATGTCACAAACAAACCCTTTTATAAAATAGAATAGTGTTTTATTTCCCTTGATTAACGAGATAACATATATAATGTATGGTGACTATTATTTTTTAAATTAGATATGATTTCTATGATGATATATGCACATGTAAATTATTTTTGTATAATTAGCATATCAATTTCGTTTTAGTTAAGTTTTACTATTATAATTTGTCTTTCCATTGTCTGTAAGTAAATGTCTTTTTCTATGAAATTAGTTTTGCTATTGTTTGTCACCAAGTCTATTTTCTGTGAAATTTATTTTGCTATTGTTTGTCACTACATATTATACTATTAATTATTTTTTTTTATTATTTTCTTCTTTTTACTTTATTTATATTAATAATATTAATTATTTAATTTTATTATTAATTATAAATAATTTAATAAACTATTTAATTATAAAATTAATTAATAAAATATTAATTTAAAAACTTAAATAATTATAAACTTAAAATTATTATTTAACCATTATAATTAAATAATAATTTTTTTTATTAAATAATAAAATTTCACAATTACAATCAAAATACTAAATAAAAAAATACAGTTAAAATTTCACAATTATACTATTTAATGCTGATGACCCGGTCCGAAACGAGTACCGGTAAAACAATATACGGTCGCGGAGCACGATGACCAAAACCATATTGTTGTTCGGTCTCTGTTGTTGGAGGATTTTGTTGTGTTGCATCTGATGTTGGAGGATTTTGTTGTGTTGCATCTGATGTTGTAGGATTTTCTTGACTAGGAGCTGTAGCTTGCGGAGGAGACCAAATGTTTTTCAATAAATTATAATCACTGACGTTAAGATACTCGCCAAAATTCTATTGCGGTTGTTGTGGCGGACACATGGTTGGAAAATAAGGCGTTGTAGGATTATGTTGGGAGGAGGAATCGAAGTTTGGTCGCATGATTGGTGTGAATTGTGTAGTTGACCTATGATATATTTGTGGTTGTTGGGATTCATAAATGTAATTTGGTTGGGAGTGAGATTGCGGGTATTGGGTGTTAAAGGTTTGATTTTGGTAAAAATTAGGAACAGGAGTTTGTAGTTGAAAAAAATGAGGGTTAGAAGTTTGTTGTTCAGGATAATGTGAGGAGTTTGTTGTTGGAAGTATTGGGGATGAGGAGGTTGAGAATGTTGTGAGTGGTGAGGTTGTTGAGATCCACTTAACTGAGTAGGGGCATATTGATTTTGATGAGTGTCAGTGAGAAATTGTCCGTATGATGCATATCTATGTGGAAGCGAGTGATATCATTGCATGTACTCATTTGACGACTTCTCCTCTATTTATAATTGATCTCCATCCAACGTAAACAATTCTCGATGCAAGCTTTTATTGTTTTCATCTTATGGTGTTCAGCCAGGCATCGAGGTTCTTCAGGTATCCGTTGTAAATTGTCAAATTGTAGTTTGACCCTATCTGCTTGATGTATTTCTACAATATGAAAACATATTATATACGTAGTTGAACTCCATATCAAACTCTTCTCGTGCCTTTGGGGCGCTAATCCAAGATACGGCCTCCAAATAAAGTGAAAAGTTATAGATAAAACTGGTTATTTTAACCAAAATAAAATTCATAAATTTATAAGAAGTATTAAAGTGAAGACAAAAAAAATCTGATCTTGAAGCATGTGATTAATCCTGAATCGATATCCTTGTAGATGGTGACGCGGGTTGTTTTGGTAGTCAAGTTTCTTGATCGACCACCTAAAAAGAATTTAAAATTAAACTTTATTTTAAAGTATCCTAACAATTGTAATTATAAATTTAAATTTAAATTAAAATATTACCTTCTTGCGTAAGGATATAGAGCTTGAAGCGGAGCCACCGGAGATATAATAGACATGCGTGTAAAAGACCAAGCTTGAAGAAGTAAAACGCATCCTGACATCTCTGTTACTTTTATAACTACAGACTTGCACATTTCCCTATATAGATTAGCTAAAACGGCGAAACCCCAACTCAATTTTCCACAATCTTCCAAATCCACAACAAATTATGTCCATTTTGAGTGTATAGTATTACCGCTTTTGTTAGGAAACAAAACTTGTCCGATAAACAGTAAGATATAAATACGAGCATGTTTAGTTTTATACTCCTCAGGTGACTCCTCGGTTGGTGGTCCATGTTAGTACATGTCTAAATATGAGTCTAAGTCAAATATACTTTTCAATTAAATTTATTTGTTGTAAAACCATACACTAAGTTAATACGTGTAAAAGCACAAGTACATTGTTCTTTTGATCATGCATGACATGACATAATTAATGTAGTGATTTATTGACAACACATTACAATCATGCATGGCATAATAAAGTAATAGTTTTGTACACGATAGGGATACGTATAGATTAAGAGAACAACAAA
Organism: Vicia faba; assembly: GCA_948472305.1. Classification (NCBI taxonomy): domain Eukaryota; kingdom Viridiplantae; phylum Streptophyta; class Magnoliopsida; order Fabales; family Fabaceae; genus Vicia; species Vicia faba. Next base: position 327,625,834 of record OX451736.1, read on the forward strand.
GTACTAATGATAGATAATGATACGTGTCGATTTAAGAGAACACAGTATTAATACCAACTTATAGTATATGAGTGAAAACGGCTATATATATCGAGGAAACCACTCCTAATTGCTTGCACTCGGTTCTCTGCTTCAAGCTACTCCTTAACAATAAGCAACGAAGACTCATTTCTTTACCCCTCTTTTACTTCTTTCCAGTTTCCGTCTCCCTACTAACAACTCAATTCAACTTCATTCTCTACTCTAGATCCATCGTTAAACCTTACATGAACACTAAAAATTCTAGATCTGATTCATAACGTGTGGATCCATTTGATAACAAATTTGTAACCAAAATTGAAGAGAGAAGAAAATCAAATTGATACTCCATTGATATGCTTTTCTCCTAGAAGAGCAATTACATCAGGGATAAGAAAATCAAATATGAGGTATGGTGCCTTGGTTGAAGTTTTCAATGAAAAGAACTTTTTTTTTGTTATGTTCTACTTCATATAATGACTTTCTATCACATGATTGAATGATGATTTTACCGTTGTGTGATTAGTAAAGAAATCTGTGTTGCATTCTTACAAGTGAATACTAACATTTGGATGCTAAATGTTGTTTACAGGTTTAAATAGAAAGCCGTTGGGACTTCTAAAAGCCATTTTCTATATCAATTAGTGGTGAGTGGTTGTTGTCTGTCATTTATCCATGGATACAATATGATACTGCGTATTAACTTTTTATGTTAATACAGATTTGGACTAAAGTATGGTTACCTAACTTATTGGTACAAAATAATTTTAGTATTTTCATTGATTAGCAATTTTTTTATAAAAAATTAGCAAATGATTACCAGCTTTTTATTTTGGTTTAGTATTATGATCATATATCTAATAAAAGAAATGACAGCATGGTTTATGCATTCGGTTGTTGCTGAAATGTCTTATTGAAAACTGTTTTTTAAAATGAAAGGAATTTTGTAGTATCAATTATTCATGCTTTAAATACAAATAGAGCCACTAATCAAGTCAAGTGTCCACTGATCCACATATCTAAGTAAAAACTTAACTTAGCAGAGAATTATTACTATAATGCTATTGTAAAATAGCTTAACTTAGCTTAGAATTATTACTATATTGCTATATGTGTTTTCTGTTGGTTGATCTTCTACTTTGTAGCGTATCTATGTTGTTTGTATGTTTTTCACTGTTTTAGTGGCACACGTGCTTTTTTGTTTAGGTTTCAGTTTTGGAAGTTAGACCTGCATTGGTGTGTAACCTTTAATTGAGGCATTCCTGATGCCTTTATTTCAATATACTTTCTTATATATACACATCATAATTGAATTTATAGTTCTCATTCTATCCTCTATAGTTTTTACCGCGGCAAATAATAATAACATATCCCTCTATACTAACCATTTTTTAATATGTTATTTCTAGTTTGACAATGAAGGGTAGGTCTTATATTGGTGTTTTGGTTCTCATTGTTTGTCTTAATTCACTTTTAGTGAAATATCACTCATATTTTTCAGACGATGAAGATAAGGCAAATATACTTAACCTATTCTTTTTCAATTTATATGGCTTATATCTTTTTGTTTTCCACTAATATATTCTATCAATAATACAGATTTATATTATCTATACGGACAATACAAGAAACAATGAAACATCTCTATTACTTCACTACAAAAGTTTGCTTCAGCAAGTTACAAAAAGGTTATATTTATTTATCGAATCTTTTAATACAAAAGATGAGTATTATTATAACATGTCAATAAAAGATGTATTGGAATTTAATGAAGTTTATGAAAAAGAAAAATTAATAACAGAAAAAATCAATGATTAATTTCTTATCATTATCCATTTTTATGTCTAAATTTTTTGCAGACACCTGCCAAAAACAATACTTCAATACTACAAGAAGAGTTTCAGCGTTTTTGTAGCCAAGCTTACGAAAGAAGAAGCCAACAAAATGGCCGGTGAGTGATTTTTTTTTTCTTTCTATTAGAACATTAGTTGATACCTTTTTAAATATTTTAAAATTTATTAACCATTATAAATTTGTAATATAGGACTCAAAGGAGTGGTGTCTGTTTTTCTTAATCAAAAGAGTAACATCCTTACCACCAAGTCATGGGACTTTATTGGTCTTACACAATATGTTGAAAGAGAGTATTATGAAAGTGATGTCGTTGTCGGGGTTATTGATTCAGGAATTTGGCCGGAATCTTCTAGTTTCGATGATAAAGGTTTTGGTCCGCTACGTAACAAATGGAACGACAGTTGCATCGCTTTTAATTTTTCTTGCAACAGGTAATTGGATGAGGATCAACTTCCTTATGTTATTGCAAGTTAAAAAAAACCTCCTTTATACTTGACAATACAATACAATGCAATACAATGCCTTATTATAACATCTTGAAAGGTTCTTCGCCCATAACCAATATAGAAAATTTTGAAAATTATTGCAAAAATTTGGTATTTGAATATATTTGACAGTACAATACAATGCCTTATTATATAGAGATTAAACACAATCAAAGAAATACAAATATTAATATAAATGGATATGTTTTTGCAGAAAAATCATTGGAGCTAAGTATTACTTATCAACTTCAAATGAACCGTTGAGCCAAGCAGATTTTGAATCTCCAAGAGATTCAAAGGGACATGGAACTCATACAGCATCAACTGCAGCTGGGAACCCAGTTACCATAGCAAGCATGCTAGGACTTGCACAAGGAACAACAAGATTTGCAATCCCGTCTGCACGCACTTTTGTATACAAAGTTTGCTGGTCTGCTGGTTGCTTTGATGAAAGTATTCTTGCCGCATTTGATGAAGCAGTTCTTGATGGGGTTGATATATTATCAGTATCACTTAGATCTGATTCAATAGACAACACCAATCATTTTAAGGATGTAATTTCTATTGGAGCATTCCATGCAATGCGTCAAGGAGTACTTACGGTAGTGGCAGGAGGAAACTTCGGTCCACGCCCTGCATCCTTACATAATCTGTCACCATGGACGATTGTTGTTGGTGCTAGTACGTTAGATAGAAGATTTATCACCGCGGTCAAATTAGGAGACAATAGAACATATGAGGTAAATTTATACACTATAGCATGCCTTATTTCATTTTCTGAATAATCACCTTAGAATATAAATTCACACACTAATCTAATTTGTTGAAATCAATCTTAGGTGATTCAATTATTAAGTTCATGATATTGTTTCATATGTTTAGGGTGTCTCACTAAATGCATTTGATCTTGAGGAAACATTATACCCTATAATATTCGGAGAAGATGCATCAAACACAATATTAGACGTGTTTCGACGTAAATCCAGGTAATAAGCATATGTATCTATGATAATAAAATGTGATAAAAACATGTGTTGCGAGTCTATACATTATTACTCTTCAATTTTGTACTTGTAGCTATGTATATAGGAACATGACTGTTTTCTTTCAAAGGCTAAAATTATAGATTTTTCATGGTCACAAAAAATGAATAACATATAGTTATAGCAACATTTTCTTCAAAATATGCATTTTAGAATAAAGATTTCATTCTCCTAAAATCAACGATCTTTTAATAAAATTATTCTTATCTTATAGGTTTTGGAAGTTAAACAACACCTTAGATGTAAGACTGGTGAAGGGTAAAATAGTTTTATGTGAAGGAAAGGAAGGAGTTGAAGAAGCCTTCAGAGTGGGTGCTATTGGTATCTTGATGTATGGTCCCACTTTACCAGAAAAGGCACTGTCTTATCCCTTACCTGCATGCTTTCTTCAAACCAAAGATGTCACCGGTATATTTAAATACATTAGTTCGACAAGGTATATATCAAGTCCATGTTCCCTATACATTAGCATTAATTCAGTTAATCAAATTTATATAAAGTTTAATTTATTAATCAATCTTTCAGGAATCCAGTTGCCACAATATTGAAGACATATGAGTTAAACGATACGTTGGCACCTGTGGTTGTCTCTTTCTCCTCTAGGGGTCCAAACACTGCTATATCTGAGATATTGAAGGTTTATTTTCTATTAGTGAATATATTAAATACACTTTACAATACTTGTAGCTCACTTTTCTTTGTTTAATATTGTAGCCCGATTTAATTGCTCCAGGCGTAAATATTTTATCTAGTTGGCCTTCAAATCTCCCTATCTCGAATATTCTTGGCGAGACTAGAAAATCGGAGTTTAATATTAAATCAGGAACATCAATGTCTTGTCCACATGTATCTGGAGCAGCAGCGTACTTCAAGTCATTTCATCCTACATGGTCGCCTGCTGCTATCCGCTCGGCTTTAATGACAACTGGTAATAGAAATGAGTAATATAACATCTGAATTACAAAGTCCTGAATAAAGAAAACTGAAATTAACTGATTCTTATTTTTAGTTAATTATTTAAGCAAAATTATTTTAAAGTTATATATTTATTATAAACATTTATAAATATTACCCTACTTGGATTATACTTCTAGTGAGTTTATATTAAAATATAGTATCTCAAATATATAGGTCAGGTAATTCACGTTCATAATTTTATGTTTGTTTTCTCTTTTTTTTAATTCTTTAATTTTGATATTATATATATATATATATATATATATATATATATATATATATATATATATATATATATATATATATATATATATATATATATATATATATATATATATATATATATATATATATATATATATATATATATATATATATATATATATATATATATATTACTGAAACAATGCACTTAACTATAAAATAGGAAATAAAATCAAAAAATTTATTAAATAAATATAAATTTACTTCAGTTTGTAAAGGTAAAATTAATAACAAATATATAAAATTAGTGAATAGTGTAAGTCAATATTATTTGAAAGGTGAGTATAATTTATTTAATGTATTTTAAGTTACTATAAACAATATGCATTCTTTTTTGGGTTGCAGCTAAAAAGATGAGTCCTGTTAATAATAGAGATGCGGAATTTGGTTATGGAGCGGGGGAAGTTGATGCAGTTAAAGCATTACATCCTGGTTTAGTATATGATGCTGATGAAGAGGATTATATTAAACTTTTATGTGGCCATGGCTTCAATACAACCGCTGCTCTACAATTAATCACGGGAGATAATAGCAGTTGCTCGGAAATAACACCAGGATCAGCAAGAGACTTGAACTATCCATCCTTTGCTTTAAAAGCTGCACATCCTAAACAACATGTCAGTGGAAGATTTCATAGAATTGTCACCAACGTTGGAACACCATTCTCTACATATAGAGCAATTGTGACAGCTCCAAGAGGATTACATATTTATGTGATACCTAGTGTTTTGTCATTCACTTCACTAGGAGAAAACCATACATATGTTGTCATTGTTGATGGAGTTTTGAAGAAATCAATGGTATCAGCTTCTCTGACTTGGGATGATGGATATTTCAATGTTAGAAGTCCCATTGTTATTTTCGACGAACGAGCCGAGAGGGTTGCAACATCTTCAACTTTAAGAAATGTTGTTATTATTACCGTTGTTGTTATTTTTTTTAGTTTTGCTATTATTATTATTAGATATAAGGAATTGTGTATTTTTCTATAAAAATGTAGAGCTCAGTTATTGTTTTTAATAGAGATAAACTGAAACATAGAATATATATGTTACTCATTTTTGTAATAAACCAGAAAATATACATATTTCTAATTTTTTTCTTCATTTTTGTAGTTACGGATTTATACTTAAAATAAATGGATTATATATTTTTTTCTTTCGTAAATGTAAAAGAAAAATATTAGTGATAAAATAAAAGCATAATAGATTTTTTTTTCGTCTAGGTACGAGTAAACATGAAAAAGAAATGTATACATGTGATATAAGAAGTTTGATTCACAAATATGGTGCTATGAATTAATTGTGTAAATATTTATATAAATGTGGTTTTTTTTTTATTTGACGATCATGGTTGGTTGTAATTTATGAAATAGAATAGTGTCTTAGTTCCCTTGATTAACGAGATAACATTTATAATGTATAGTAATTATTATTTTTTAAATTAGATGTGATTTTTATGATGATATATGCACATGTAAATTATTTTTGTATAATTAGTATATTAATTTCGTTTTAGATTAGTTTTACTATTATAATTTGTCTTTTCATGTAAATGTCTTTTTCTTTGAAATTAGTTTTGCTATTGTTTGTCACCAAGTCTATTTTCTGAGAAATTTATTTTGTTATTGTCTATCACTACATATTATTTTCTGCATAATCTATAATATTTTGTCTATCACTAAAAGTTATTTTCAGCACTATCTTTTGTATTGCCTATCACTAAAAGAGGCGTTATTTTCTATTAATACTAGTAACAAATCCGTGCTATCGCACGGGTCTCGTCTGGATTCACATTACATTTATAGATTATTAAATTATTAAGTATGTTACCATGTTTTCAGTTGAGTATATGTCTCATGTAAACCATGTTGGCATTTAACTCCATATTTGTAGCAAGCGTCGGTCCTATCAACAAATCACGTCTGCATGAACAAATAGGAAAAATTATATACTTCTTGAAATACATGGAAAATGTACATACTATATATTTTAATTCAAAATAGATTTTTAATTTGAATCGTAAAGTATAAGATATAAAGTTTACCAACTATCAAAGTGCTTGAAAGACTTCCTTGTACACAACATTAGTAGTAGTAGAACACGGTACATTCTCCTTGTCATGAATTAGGATTTTTAGCCCACTTTTGCTCTTAACTCTTGAAATTGCAACATATAATTGACCATGACTAAACACAGGAGTAGTCAAATACAATCCAACACTATCAAGAGATTGACCTTGTGACTTATTAATTGTCATTGCATAGGAGACAATAATCGAAAATTGTCTCCTAATCAACTTGAATGACCAAGGTGAATCAGAAGGTGACATAGACATTCGTGGAATGTAAAAAATGTTACCTATGTTCTTTCCAGACATGATTTTTGCCTCAATGACATGATTTGTAAATTTTGTAACAATTAATCTTGTTCCGTTGCACAACCCATCGGCTTGGTCCAAATTTCTCATTAGCATAATAGGTGTACCAACCTTCAATTTGATCCTATGATTGGGAAGCCCTGACGTTCTTAATTTACTGAGAAATTCAGGAGTTAGAACTTCATATGCTTCAGTATAACTTGAATCTGTTCTATCAATGGAATCAAAACTCAAATACTCTTTCTCTTCTCCTAAAAAAAAGTTTAAAAGCAAAACATAAATAAATTAGTAAAACTATGTTCTTAAATATATATATATATATATATATATATATATATATATATATATATATATATATATATATATATATATATATATATATATATATATATATATATATATATATATATATATATATATATATATATATTATGAATGTAATAATACAATAAATATAAAACACATGTACCTGGTATCAAGTCTAATACATAATGATTGATTTTGTCCACAACTTCAATGGTTGAAGCAAGAATAGCCTTTCCTTGTAAGAATTCAACATCTTGATATTTTTCCAACAAATTGGGATATGTGTTTTCAACAATTGCTCTTATCGGATCATCAAAATTTGATATTAATAGCTCTTGAGGAATTTCAATATCAACCAAACCATCATTGGGTTCACAAATCTTACCATCACCCACATTTAAAATCCATTTTGAAAATTCCGCTATAAGAATAAATTGTAAAATATTTTCTTACTCAACTAGGTTATATAAAGTAGATAACTCGACATCCAATCTTAAGAGATATAGTGTGCCTTATGTATAAGTAAGTATAATATTGTCTTTTCATCAGTTGAGTGAAACTCAATTATCAATCAATTGATCTTGAGAAATGTTTTGAGCCATGCCATTAGGTCAAAATGATATATTTGAATCCTTGAGATCATGTCTTAAACCAATAAGTCATTTGTTAGGTCAAAAGTCAAAAATTGAACCTCCTCAATCAAAACCCTAATTTTGCTCATTTTGTCCTTTTGATGATCTGATCAAATTTCTTGAGGAATTATGATCCAAACTTAATCAATTGACATATATGAGTTCATAATGTTGATATGGATAAAAAATTTTGAAGTTTGACTACAAATTGACCACAATTGACTTTTTCTCCAATACAGCTAATTTTAAGTCAACTGATCAATTGACTGAGCAAAAATGTGATCCAAGACTTGAAACTTGACATGAGCAATCTTGAAGGTTCATAGTGATCCATGAAAGTCATATGGAGCCTTGAAAGTCCAGTTGTCCTTGTGCAAACTCAAACCCTAATTTTGAGTTGTCAGTGGTTGAGGAGGTGTCTTGAGCTGATTAAAACCTTGTATAGTCTTGAATCAATGGAGATCTTATGAGAGATTTCTTGAGAAATGAGAGGGAAAATTTTGGGGTACAACAGGTTTCAATATGCTTGCTTCTCCCATGCAGCACTGGGTTCTTGGCAAGATGAATTGTAGACTTGTTATTAATCATCAGCTTCAGAGGTTTGTCTACTTCAATCTTCAGATCTTGCAGCAAGTTAAGAATCCATACAACTTGGCATGCAGTCAGAACGCCTGCAATATATTCAGCTTCACAAGTTGACAGCACAACAACAAGTTTCTTCTTGGAACACCAAGAAAGAGGACCTCCCAGAAATTTGAATAAGTACCCAGAAGTACTTCTTCTGTCAACTCTATCTCCACAACAATCAGAGTCTAAATAACTCAGAAGTTATGATTCGATCTTTATTCCAAACGAAAATAAAACTCCATACTTCAGAGTTCCCTTCACATATCTCAGAATCCTGACAGTAGCTTGGTAATGAGACCACTTTGGCTTACTCATAAATCTGCTAACCATTCTAACTGCATAACAAATATAAGGTATGGTATTACACAAATACCTCCGAGAACCAAACAACTATTTAAAGGTTGTAGCATCCACATCCTCCCCATCAGAATCAGAGTCCAACTTCTGATTCGTATCATCAGGTGTGATAGAAACTTTGTAATTTTCTAGCTTAAATCTCTTCAGAAGCTCAAGTTCATACTTCATCTGATGCAAAATGATTCTTTTCTCAGAATACATAAACTCCATCCCTAGAAAGAAACTCATTTTCCTAAAATATTTCATCTCAAACGCATTCATTAGAACTTTCTTGAACTCAACTATCTCTTGTTCAGAACTTCCTGTGAGTAATATGTCATCAACATACAAATAGACCAGAATCATATTACCTTCTGAAGTATGCTGAACATAAACACCATACTCCATCTCACACTTCTGAAACCCATGTCCCTTGAAAAAAGAACCAATCTTCAAATTCCAAGCTCTGGGTGCTTGCTTCAATCCATACAAGGCTTTGTGTAATTTGAACACCATCCCTTCCCGATTCATTTTCTCAAATCCAGGAGGTTGTGATACGTATACCTCTTCTTGTAATGGACCATTCAGAAATGCAGATTTTACATCTAAGTGCATCAGAGGCCAATTCTTGTTAGCAGCTATTCCAATCACTAGTCTGATAGTTTCATGTCTCGCTACAGGTGCAAACACTTCAAAGTAATCCAGCTCAGGCTTCTGTAGAAAGTCTCTTGCTACTAATCTTTCTTTGTATTTGCCAATTGATCCACCTGGCTTTAGCTTCTGCTTGAAAACCCATCTGATGCTGATGGCTTTCTTGCCTTTTGGAAGTTCTATCAGCTTCCAAGTCTTGTTTATCTCCGTAGCATCAAGTTCTTCTTTCATGTCCTGTAACCAAACTTGCTGCTTAAGAGCCTCTTCTGTACTCATGTGTTAAGAGTCTACTAACATTGCATACTAAATAACTTCTCCGTAAAATTTTACTTCAGTGTCTTGCAACATATGAAACTCTGCAAATCTTCTTGGAATGCTTCCGACTCTTTGTTGCCTCTAGACTGGAACTTCAAAACCTTGGACACCAGAACTTTTCCCTTAAGAAACACTTGCTTCAGAAGTTGGACTTTCTCCAGAACCTTGACTGTCTTTAGAGTCTGGATCACCATCAGAGTCAGAATCATCTTCACCTGTTGAATCTTCTTCAGAGTCAGAGTCTTTACCAGCCTCAGAAACATGTGTTCCTGACTTTTCTTCATAAGTTCTCTCATCAGAGTCAGGACGAGACCTTTCCCAATTCCAAAATTCTGATTCCTCTAGAATGATGTCTCTTATGAACTCAACTTTGTTAGTTTTTGGACAATAAAGTTGGTACCAACTTGTACTATGGTACCCCATCAGTAAGATTACTTAACTTCCATCATCTAGCTTTTGTCATCTGGCTTCTGGGACATATTTGTAACATACAAAACCAAACACCTTCAGATAACTAACACTTTGCTTATCTCTAGTCCACTTCTGAATAGGAACTATTTCCTTCAATTTCTTTGTTGGACATCTGTTGAGCACATAACATGCAGTGGCAACAACTTCTCCCCACAGAGTATGAGGAAGCTTCTTCTCTTTCAGCATGCTTCTCACCATGTCAAGCAAAGTACGGTTTCTTCTCTCAGTAAGACCATTGTGTTGAGGAGTATAGGGAGCAGTAACCTTATACTTAATTCCATTCTCCTCACATAACCTTATGAATTTTATGGAGTTATACTCACCACAACCACCATCAGTTCTAAGAATCTTCAGAGTCTGGCCACTCTGATTCTCAACCTTCAGTCTGAACTTCTTGAATTTAGAAAACACCTTGTGTTTGAACTTTATGAGACATACCTATGTCATTCTGGTGAACTCATCAATAAATGACATAAAATATTTATTCCCTCCAATCGATGCTACTGGAAATGGACCACACACATCAAAATGCACTACTCCTAAGGCATGCTTTGCTCTTGGAGCTACTTCTTATGCAAATGGTAATCTTAGTTTCTTCCCTTCCATCCACACCTTGCATGACTTCTCAGGCTTCTTGATTGTAGGAATTCCATGTACCAGCTTCTTTGATTTCAGATGCCCTAAGCTTCTGAAATTCAGATGACCAAATCTTATGTGCCATAGCTCACTCTCCTTGACAACACTTGTTGCACTAAGGCATTCAGAGTATGCAGTTCTAACCTTCATCTTAAATGTTCTGTTCCTTCCCTGTTCTGAATCCATAATCAGCTTCTGATTACAGTCATACAACTTCAGAAGACTGTCCTTCATGGTAACTAAAAAACCTTTCTCAATCAGTTGTCCCACACTCATCATATTGCTTTTCATGTCAGGTACATACCATACATTCTGGATCAATGCTGCTTTCCCATTGTTTAGAATGATTCTGAAATTTCCCATACCTTTTGCATTGAGGTATTTATCATCACCACATCCGATCTTTGTACTCTTCCCAGAGATAAAATTAACCAACCATTTCTTGTTTCCAGTAAGATGGTTTGAACACCCTGTGTCCATATACCACCATTCTGATGAATTCATATCATCAGATTCAGAAGACAACAATAGCACATATTTATCATCAGACTCTCCTCTGGCTATATTTGCTTCTTCTGACTTCCTTTCTTTGTTTGACCAGCAATCTTTCGCACAAGGACCAAAGTTCTTGCAACAGTAACACTGAACATTCTTCTTGTCAGACTTCTCCTTTCCCTTCTGGACATTCTTCTTCCTATCATAGTTTGAAGCTTCTAACCTTTGATCACCATTAGTTTTCTTTCTGGCTTTTGACCAAATTGGCGTCTGATACTTATTACCAGAAGTTACTTTCAGGTTCAGTTGCTCTACTTCCCTCTTATAAATTCTTGTAGTTATACGCGACTCATGCGCCTCTAGACTACTTTGCAGCTCTTCAAATCTCATGGTGCTCAGATATTTGGAATATTCAATTGCTACCACAATGTAATCAAATTGAGAAGGTAAAGATCTCAATATCTTCTCAATAATTACTTGTTCAGAAAGGGTTTCTCCACAAGCTTTCATCTCATTAGTGATCAGAATCACTCTAGAGATGTACTCATAAACCTTCTCGTTGTCCTTCATGTTGAGATTCTCATATTACTTTCTGAGAGATAGAAGCTTCACCTTCTTCACTGATGCGTTACCACCGTAACATCTGACAAGTGTGTCCCACGTAACCTTCGTTGTTTCAGAGTCAGCAATCTTCTCAAACACGTTCGTATCCACACATTAATAGATGTATAACGCCTTCTGATCTTTCTTCCTTAGCGTCTTCGGTGTTATCTTATGTGCCTCTTTTGCGTCTGCTTCTAACAGATCATAGCCATCGTTGATAAGATCTAACACATCTTGAGAACCAAACAACACGCGCATATGGATCTTCAAACGATTCTAGTTTTTACCATCAAATATTGGAAGCTTGGAATGTATATCGCTGTCGTTTTCGTTCATCTTCTACCTTGTGCAATTTACATAGAAACTCAATAAAGAAGTGTTTCTCATATAACACAAATTCAGAATGTTGTAATTCTCAATCACACAATACTTTTCCCGTGGGTTTCAAACTGGAGCTCTAGATACCAATTGTTGGTGCACAAAGAAGAGATGAAAGGCAAAAGTAATATATTTAATGACAGATACAAATATAAGGAATAATGATTTACAATGAATTACATTGGCTTACCTCACTAGGCTATTTATATACAAAATTAGGGTATAATAAAATCATAAATATCCTCTAACAAAGATATAAAAAGATCTAAAAGGATATTCCTAAATATAAATTAATATCTAAAAAGATATTCCTAAAATATAAATTAATTCTAACAGTTGGTTTGCATTGAAAAAAAATATGGTTCTGTTTAAAACCATTATAAAACCTAATTTAGAAATCATAAAAAACAGAGTGAAGGCCTAAAATAATTGAAAAAGGTATAAAAAACACATATTGAAGATACATTATACAACACACATAGAATACAATACAAAATAGCGATACATGTAAAAAAATATAGTCAACAATCTGAAAAGTAAAATATTATGATTGTTGATATGTTGCACACAATGAAACTTATACAATATTTAGAAGAGAAGTTTGAATATAGGTTGGTTGAAACATTTAAAAGTAGTTTAAAAGAGGAATAACATGTATAGAAAGAGGAAATAGAGAAGAATAAAAAACACAAGCTTTCAGTAGTTATAATCGTGTATAAGGCTAATAAATCTTACATTAACAAAAACAAAATATGATAAATCAGGACTTAAGATATCTTATTAGTTTTTACTTCTTCAATGGTCTCCTCAAGTGTATTCACACTGCATCCTTGACAAAGAATAAAATTATCAATATATTATACAATTACGGTTTGAAACCAAAACTGAAAAATAGAAGTCAAATCTGTAAACATGAGAATAAAAAAACTTACACGGTTGGGTGAGGAGAATGAGAACGATAATTTTATCTCTCACAAAACCCTAACCAACTCTAAGTGAACCCGAATCAGCTGAAATACAATAGTGACCTGACTGAAATGCATTAGAGATAAACATTAGTATTCATTCTTTTCATCGAGCACCTAGGGTGCAAACCTGGACAGATCTTAGAGAAGTAAATCAAATATGGTAGCTCATAACCAATTGTGATACACAAAATGAGAAACCACTACGCCAAAAACTGCTTTTTGCAGCGCCTCTACTAAAGCGCTTATTGAAAAAGCGCTGCCATAGCCTTCACAAAAAACAAAATTAAAAAAAAGGGAAACCTACGAAGGCGCTTTTTTAAAAGTGCTGGCATAGGTGGGGGATACGAAAGCGCTTTTTACATTAAAAGCGTTGTGGTAGGTCAAATAAAAATATTAATAAAAACGAAATAATAGGGTTATGAAGGCGCTTTTTAAAAAGCGCTGTGGAAGATTGGCCTTTGAAAGCGCTTTCAAAAGCGCTGGCATAGGGTCTGATGCTACTAAAGCGCTTTTTAGGCTAAAAGCGCCGTGGTAGCTCAAATATCAAAATTAAATAAAATGAAATATTGAACAGCGCCTGTTCAGAATACCCACGAAACCCATGAAACCCTGTTCATCGTCTTCTCCATCTCACCCTCGCCGGCACGAAGCTTTTCAGCACCGTTTCTCATTATTCACACCTCCCTCTCTCTCTCTAAAAAACAATCCCATTTCTTTCCACAACTTGCTTCATCTTCATCTCCACTTTCTGGTGAGATTATGCACTCATCGTTATCTTTTTCGCTTTCTCATAAACTTTAATTACAATGATGCATTTATGAAGATTATTAATTATATTTATATGCCACTGCATGTTAGTAGTAGATTGATGATACTGCTTCTTTTACTAGTTTTATAGAGAATAAACTTTTTTAGAGGGTAGCATGGTTAGATTGAGATTTATTTTTGAGGGTTCTCTTTTTACTTTCATCTTTGAACTATCCCAGAAAAACCATATAGCAAATCTGGAAGCTTTTGTAGATTCATTGATCATCTTATACTCCATGTCTGTGTTTGTAGATCAAAACAGTTAAAAAAAAAACAATATTAGGTTCATTATCAAGGTATTGCAAAATGTTTAGATTTTCATCATACACAAATGTTGGACACGGCACCGATCTGACACGTAGACACTATTGATAATTTTTGGAAATAGAAGTAATAGTATGTAAATTCAAGTGTCAATGACATATCAGACACCCAAACATGCTTCAATCTAAAGTGTCAGTTCTAGATTGCATGCAGTGTACATAGGTCTTGATTGAACTACCAAGGTCAAGAGCAATTAACCAAAATGTTACCTGTAACCAAAATGCTTGTATTGTATGCTAAGCTGTAGATAGGATTCTGATTTCTGCCCAATGTGACTGATCATATATAACAAAATTAGTTTTCTTTCATTGTCTTTTTGTTCGTTGATGATAAAATTTGACATCTATTTGCTTATATCATTCTGCAGCTGTAAATGCTGAATACATTGAGGAACCAGCAACAAATGTGAAATTTCAGACATCTTCGAGTTTCTCGGGTTGCACAGACTCGTTAACGTTATTCGGAACAGGTTAGTTCTTTTAGTCTCACATAATGCTCATGACATGTGAAAAAAACACTACCTTGACAACATTAAACTTGGTCTGTAACAAAGATTTTTGTGTTTTAGTAGTAGAATGTAGTTGGTTCTGATATCAACACTTATTTCAGGATTCAGAGAAAAAGTTTTTGCGATTATTGGCGTCAAGGTTTATGCAGCAGGACTGTATCTAAACCAGTCTATTGTAACTGATTTGAAAGGATGGAAAGGGAAATCGAAAGATGTGATTCAAGGGACTTCTTCCTTGTTCAACACCATTTTCCAATGTAACAATTTAGTATTCATTTTCTGTATTATTGTGAATTCGATTTCTAATTTATAGAATAGTCGATAAGCGAATTCTATTTTCTAATTGCAGCTCCCCTTGAGAAATCATTGCAAATCATTCTTGTCAGAGATGTTGATGGTAAAACTTTTTGGGATGCATTAATTTATAGAATATTGTTTCAAAATCCTCAAGTATAAATATTGCCATTCATACATTGCTTCACTCCTCAAGTATGAATATGATACTTTCCGTCCTATAGCCTTCTTTTTTGAAGGCATGGTCCAATTTGAATTACTGAGTCCAATCAATGAGTACAGTGAATGTATAGCTCCAAAACGATTTCTTAGAAGTTCAATCATAGCTCCAAAACTTCCTTTCTCTCTATTTTCAGTGCTTATACAAGAAATTTACTGTTTTACTTATTCATCCTTAACCTTTGGTATTGGCAAATTAGGTAAGTCTCTAAAGGGTGCTTTGACTTTCACTTATACTTCTTACAGAAAGATACACTAAAGTTTGCATATTTGGATGTTTCCATAAGAGCATAGAAGTTAAGAGGGTCATATCCATCATCAGAAATATAACAAGCTAGCTTGTTAGCTTCATAATCAAGTACAGGTCCTGCTGTTGTCACCTTTATGACGGGGAGGTTAGGCTATTTTTACTTCTTCAGGTTCATCTATTTCATGGTTATTTCTTCCTCTCTCTGATAACTCAGGGCCCTTCATGCATTTGGTAGATATTCTACCTCAAATATGTTGGAGCCTCCTTCTAAGATATGCATTTATTTAGGAAAGATGGATTTTAAACTGTTCTTGTTTGCTTTCATCCCCATCTTCACAGTGTACTTCTATTGTAGGGAATAAATATATGAAATAAAGAACGTAACTCATCATAGAATCAAAGGAGTATAACATTACTCTTCTCATTTGGGTGACTTAGTGGATCCCGCAGGTACACATTACTCTCTTATAATTTTTTAATGTTAGTATTTAATAAGCATTCAACCCTTCAATCCGGCACCTAGTTTCCAATTATTACTCTCTTATAATTGGCTGAGTTCACTACGATTAGCGTCCAACTTAATGGTTTTCTCATCGGTGTGTCTTCTATTCTTTGTTAAGATTTCCTTCATGAACTTGACATTGATCTAATACTTTAGAAAACAAAATATTGCTCTCAAGTATTTTAAAAATATCTAATAACTTTACATATTACATGTCATTATCTTTCTTGGTTCGAGCATCTGGGTAACATAAATTATGCATAAGAGGGTTCTTCATAGTAATTTAACTTTGTGGCGCAGATAAAATAAAATACCATCTCTATGTATGGTGACCAATTTATTATCACTTATTAAAACTAAGGACACCACATAAATCGTAATTGGAGTTCATTGCACCAAAGCTAGTAAAATTGATATATTGGTCAACATTTTGTTCTTTCTTCATTAGAATAGTACTGAGATTCCTAGTCAGATACGCCAAGACATATGCTCAACCATATCATACCAATCTATTCTCTGCTGAAAATTGAACATCAAATAACCTCTGTCTAGCCTTCATTGCCTGCATTAGTAAAAAGAAGTGATTAGAGAAAGTTTTATCAGAATTTGCTACTCTATGTTGCTGTCCTTTAAATTGAGAAACAGGCACAGTAAATTTGAAATTTGGAATTTCAAGACAAAGTTTTAAATAGCATACCAGTTGCTCCCATTTTATACAACTTGTTATGATGGAAAGAAGGACACATTGAACGAAAGCACCGACTTCACTAGTTAGTAATTAGTTATGAGTTGTTTAGCACATGCTTAAGGTGAGGCAAGAATAACTATGAATTTGATTACCTGATATGTTGAATTTCTTTACAGGTAATTAATTATTATTTTGCTATAGTTGCGTGACTAATTAGTTGCTATAGTCAAACCATGGATAAAAAATGGATGACTGCCAATCGATTGTCGAAAGAGTATGAGGATGGGGTATCAGAATTCGTTAAGTTTGCCGTTGCGCACGCCAGAGAACCCAATGGAATGATATGTCCTTGCTTGAGATGCTGTTATGGGAGACGGGTTGACGCGGTTCAGTTGGAATCGCATTTACTGATGCATGGAATTGATAGAAGTTATGCATGTTGGAATTTGCATGGTGAGAAAAGTAGCGGGAATGTTGAATCGAGTTATAATACGACGTATGCTTCAAATGAGGATTTCGCAGACGCATACGATTATGATCGAGTCGAAGAGATTGCAGAAGCGCTTGAAGAAGATCTTGAGGATTGTCCCAAAATGTTCGAGAGGTTGGTAAGCGATGCAGAGAAACCGTTGTATGATGGTTGTACAAAATTCACAAGATTGTCTGCGGTGTTAAAGTTGTACAACTTAAAGGCGGACAACGGATGGTCGGATAAAAGTTTCACACAGTTATTAGCCCTCGTGAAAGAAATGCTACCAGAGGATAATGTTCTTCCCAATCGAACGTATGAGGCCAAAAAGATGTTGTCCTCTATTGGCATGAGCTATGAAAAGATACATGCATGTCCAAAAGATTGCGTTTTATTTCGAAACGAGTACGCAGTGTTAAATGAGTGTCCTAAATGCGGTGCCCCTCGATATAAGGAAAAGTTGTCTCCGGAAAAGGTGTTATGGTATTTTCCGATAATTCCGAGATTTAGGCGCATGTATCGTAGTGAGACCGATTCAAGACACTTGACTTGGCATGCAGATGAAAGAATTATTGATGGGAAGTTGCGACATCCGGCAGACTCACCACAGTGGACGAAAGTTGATATTGATTATCCTGAATTTGGAAAAGAAGCAAGAAATCTTCGCTTGTCGTTGTCTACTGATGGAATGAACCCGCATGGTATTCAAAGTATCTCGCATAGCACCTGGCCTGTGATTCTTATGATATATAACCTACCTCCGTGGCTATGTATGAAGCGTAAGTACATGATGCTATCTATGTTAATTTCATGTAGTGTACTAATGTGCTTGTTTGACTTTTGTTACAGGTCTAATGGCTAGCAATGAAGAAAACCCGCAAGGAAACCAACAAGAAAACCCACCAGGAAACCAACAAGATCATGAAAACTCACAAGAAACAAATCATGCAGCGGATGATACTTCAGCAAATGATGTTGCACGAGGCATCACCATAATGCGCGAAATCATTCGTGCTAGAGATAAGGGAGTGATATATAATGTAGATTGGAATCATTCAAATCAAGTAGTTGGGGTTAATGCTTCAAAATTCACAAGCTACGTTGGTACACTTGTTCGTATGCATGTGCCAATCTCCATATCTAGATGGAATGCGAAACAATGTGAAGCATTGAAGCAAGGAAAAGAAATGTTTTGGGAAGATGTTAAGGTATGTATGTTATATGGTTTATATGGTTATATGTTTATAAGTTTATAAGTTTATATGGTGTATATGGTTTTTAAACTACTTATATGTTTATATGGTTTATATGGTTTTTAAATTACTTATATGTTTATATGGTTTATACGCAGCGGTCTTTTAACGTTCCAGATGAGCGTAAAGGCTTCGTACTTGGGTTGGCCGGGAAAAGATTTAGAGGGTGGAAAAATCTGTTGACGAACATCTATCTTAAGGATGACAAAGGAAAGTGGCTGGAAGAGTTCCCGGCCGGAAGGCCAGAAAAGTATAATCTTTTCATTAAACAAGAAGATTGGACTGAGTTTATTAGACAAAGAGATGACGAATTCCGGCAAAAGAGTGCCAAAAATAGTGAGAGAGCATCAAAGCCCGCGTATCCATACAAAAAAGGGCGTTTGGGATATGCACGCTTAGAGGAAAAAATTGTAAGTAATAAATAGAAATGATATGTTCTTATTAATTGTCTAAATGTGTTGTATTTGACGATCTAACCGTTTGTTTCTATGCATAGTTAGAGGAGACGAAAAGTGATGAAACCTCACTTCCAGCACATTTGCTGTGGAAGGAAGCTCGTGTGGGCAAGAATCAAGCTGTTGATCCAAGTGTTCTAAGAATTTATGATGAATGCGTAAGTATAACATTGTGTCTTTAATTAAATCAAATTTTTATGACTATTTAATTGATTTTTTTATCTCCATTATTTTCAGGAGACATTGTCACAAACGGAGTCCACCGGTGACGACCAGGATACGAGGAGCGTACTTAGTAAAGCACTGAATGTTCCTGAGTATTCCGGTCGGGTGAGGGGTAAAGGTCATGGTGTGACTCCAACCTCTTTCTACCAGCATCATCGGAAAAGAAATCCTACCAATGCAGAAGTGATGAATGTACTTATGGAATTACAAGCAAAAGTCAATGCATTGGAAAGAGATAAAGAGGTATTAATGAGGGAAAAGGGCAATGCGGCAATGGCGAAAGAAACTAGTGACAACGCTAGTATCAACCGTCAGAATAAATTTCCTGAGGTAATTATAAATATATTGATAAATCTCTATTGTTCAAGTTTCTCATTTTTATTCCACCTCTTTCTATTATTGAATTAAAAGTAATATGTATGCATATTGGTTTAGGGCATTTCATCTTGCCAACTATACGTAATGGCATCAGATTATCACCTTGTTGGCAAGGGAAAAGTGTACAACACTTTGGGAGATTTAATTCATAATACACCGATCCCGGCTGGACACCTGAGAGTATCAGTAGATTATCCTATTGATCCCGATGCGTTGGTACCGGTACCTGACGTGGCCTTGGATATAAGATCGGTGCGAGACGCAGTAGGGTCGTTTGTTGCATGGCCCTTGGACCTTATTTTCATTGATGATGAGGTATGTTTAAAACCGTTAATATGAATCATTTAGATTTCAAATGTCAATTCTGAACCGTTAAGTTAATTATTTTTTAATATTAGCCTCCTACAAAACCCGCTAATAAGGGTAAGGAGATTTTGCAGCAAGGCGGCGAGTCTATGGCATCAATTCCAGAGGTACACTTAAATTGTTTATTATATGATATGAATTTAAAACTGAACGATTTTATAATTTACCTAAGTTATATGATTGTTAGGTATCTGCGAAAGTGTCACAACAAGTGACCCAGCCTGTTCGTAGCAGACCACCCCCGAAAAAGTCAATGCATAAGGGGGGAAGAGGCGGGGGAAGAGGCGTTTTTGTACCTCGATATCGGAATGCACTTGGAGTACTTTTGGAAACCTCAGATTTGAAGTCAGGTGGTATTCGTCGAATCCTTATGGATGCAGATATCTTTGGTCTTGACTGCGAAGAAACGATAGGAATGGACGAAATGACTGAGATTATGACGCATGGTGAATTAGGCATCGGCAATGTTCACGCATACATCAGGTATTCCGATAAATATATCATTTAATTAGTTGAACAATTTATTTACACATTTCAATGAAAATAGTCTAATGTTTATATGTTTTTATTTAAGGTTGTTGTACGATAAAAAAATGCGCGAGACTGTATTGGCAAGACGCTTCCATTTCTTGTCTGCCCATATTGTCAGCGAAGCGACAATTGTCAGGGAACCGGGTTCAGTTAGGGAGTACTTAGTGAATTGATACACGACCTACGTCGGCAACCCAGATAGCTTGTTTATTTTGCCGTATAACACTGTTCCAGTGGGGTGAGTTTTTCATTTATTCTAATATATCTTTGTTTATTTTGCGTAGAAACTTTTCTTCTAAACTGTTGCTTAAATTTTTAGAAAACACTGGTTGTTGTTGGCTATCGATCCGATTAAAGAAGTTGTGTACTTTCTGAATTCGGTAGACGGGGAATGGACTAACTATCCCGCTATGAAGGAAACTGTTGATCAGTAAGTGAGATCGTTCTAACTATTCGTGTATATTTATATATTTAATTATTTCTGTGAGATTGATCTAAATATATGTTTTTATTTTCTTAGATCAATACAAATATTTCGTAGTCAAAGGGACGCACAGGTACCCCGGAGTAAATCATCAAATATTACTTGGATCAAAGTGCAGGTACAAAATTAGTTGCTTATAATAATAGTTATGTTACTTGATAAAATTACACGACAACTATAAAATATATTCTGTTTTTCTATGCAGTGTCCGTTACAGAATAACGATGTAGATTGCGGATACTTTTGCTTGAGGTTTATGAAAGAAATCCTTCATAAAAATCAAGTAGAGATTCCAAGCACGGTATGGATTTATAACTTAGAATAATTTTGTATGATTTCTACATTTAATAACATCATGCATATACTGAAGTAATAATTTCTTATGTAGTACTTTGATGACCTCTATACTATGTCGTACACGAAAGTTCAAGTGGAAGAAGTCAAAGAGGAAATATGTCAATTTTATGTTGAAAACAGATTATTCTGATGGGTATGAATAAAATATTATTGTACGTGTTAGTTTGATTGTGTTGGAGCCTTTAATATTGTTTGTTTAATTTACCGTGTTGTTCATATTCATATTTTGCAGGATGACGACCGTGTCGGTGGAGCATTATTTTCGATGTAATTATATATGATTTAGTTACATATGTATATATATATGGTTACAAATTAACACGATACTTTGTATGTGATTTAGTTATGGTTACAAATGTATATATGGTTACAAATTTAGTTATATATGATTTAGTTACATATATATAGATAAGGATTGAATATTATATGGTATACCGGTTTCTGTTAATATAATACCGATTTCTTAAAATATATGTATAGATAAGGATTGAATTACAGGTTAAATTATTGGACCAAAAAAAAATTACAGGCCGCACAGGGAACCTCAAATTATAGGTTTCACTTTAAAAAATTTGTATGAGCTACGAAAGCGCTTTTGGCTAAAAAGCGCTTTCGTAGGCAGGATAAATAAAAAAAAATTAAATAGAAACCCCCTATCAAAGCGCTTTTTATGGAAAAAGCGCTGTGAAAGACCCCCCTATCAAAGCGCTTTTCCATAAAAAGCGCTGTAAAAGCCATGATAAATAAAAAAACAAAAATTAAATAGAACCCCTATCAAAGCGCTTTTTATGGAAAAAGCGCTGGGAAAGACCCCCCTATCAAAGCGCTTTTTCCATAAAAAGCGCTGTAAAAGGCCTGATAAATAAAAAAAAAAAATTTAAATAGCACACCTATCAAAGCGCTTTCAAAAAGCGCTGGGAAAGACCCCCCTATCAAAGCGCTTTTTAAGGAAAAAGCGCTGGGATAGGTCCACCTACGACAGCGCTTTTGGCCAGAAAAAAGCGCTTTCGTAGCCTACGGCAGCGCTGGCTACGGCAGCGCTTTTAAGCGCTTTTAAAGGGCAAAAAAAAGCGCTGTGAAAGCCCATTTTCGTAGTAGTGAACTTATCTGAGTTTAGATGCCGACGTCGCAATTGTTTTAACAATCACTATTGTACCATTCTTGTTCACCTTCAAGTTTCATACAAAAAGCACTATGCTAGCTCAACATACCATAAAACCATCCTTTCATACTATTTTCTAAGTCAACATAAACCGCAAATCCACAAACTGTTGATACAGACTTTTAGAAGAAAGGAAAACACCCAAAGCAGAACATACATGGAAAAAGTGAGAAAAAGGAAAGAGGAAAGTTTGAATGCAATGTTGGAAACACATTCGTCACAGCCAACCTCCGTGTCAATCGCAACATACCCACCAATTCCAATCTTATGCTCCCTGGCTACGACTGATTTAAATCTGACTTCGTACCTCTTGTAGGGTTTGAATGTTGAAGCAAATACCATCTGATTTAAAGAGACAATCGTTAAAGGATAGGAAAAGATTTTCAAATTTTAACTGACTATTGCATTTCCCTTGGTTTTATTGAGCAGTGTGAAATTTAGTTTTTATTTGAAATTTGAGAGGTCACCTTTAAATTCTAACGTGAACCAATAATGAATAATGGTCAATCAATTAATAGTTGGATAACTAAAATTTTAGTATACATAAAATTTTTCAAAATAATTTTAAAAATCAATTAAAGTGACACATAAACAATACTAAATGTCAAATGAATATGGTACTTCAAATAGTCATTTTTAACCTGGAATCAGAAAAGTTTGAACTTGGAATCATAGGGGTATTCGTAATTTTTTTACTTTGATTTATATATATATATATATATATATATATATATATATATATATATATATATATATATATATATATATATATATATATATATATATATATATATATATATATATATATATATATATATATATATATATATATAGGGTGGAGATGATTTTTATAAGTCTGGTTTTGTTACAATATAACTGAATTTTTGGTTCAATAATTATAATTGAACCTTATTAAACTAATTTGGATGATAGAACAAAAAGTGATAAAAGCATATAGTTAACAATAAATTCGAATATAATCATAACCACAATACTCTGCATCGAGATCCACTCCATACTATTTAAAAGCAAACAACAGAAAAACAAAAGCAAATATTCACTATAAATGGAGAAATAAGTATTAAGTACCGCTACTCACTCGTTGCTATGATATACCAAAAACAGATTTATATGGACATACTAACAAGGACAAGTCCAAAATAATGAATGAGCTTTTATTCATCATTCTTTACCTTTAAAATTAAGTGGTTGTCTAAAACCGCTGTATCTTACGGCTAGCAACCACTATTTTGAGTAATGCCTAGTCACGGTTGATATTGGTTTCTAAATATGAGTCTCAATTCAAATATACTTTTCAATTAAATTTATTTGTTGTAAAACCATACACTAAGTACGTGTAAAAGCACAAGTACATTGTTCTTCTGATCATGCATGACATGACATAATTAATGTAGTGGTTTATTGACAACACATTACAATCATGCATGGCATAATAAAGTAATAGTTTTCTACATGATAGTGATACGTATAGATTAAGAACAACAAAGTATTAATGATAGATAGTGATTAGTGTCGATAAAGAGAACAAAGTATTAATACCAACTTATAGTATATGAGTGAAAACGGCTATATATATGAAATTTTTTCTAGAATGTCACGTTTTTCAAATCAATTTCTTAAAATGCCATATTCTGAAGAAATAAAATTGTCAAAATATCATATCTAAGGGTTCACGTCATTTGAAATGGCGGGAATATGGACTGTAAAGTTTCTCGCCAACTCAAATGGCGTGAAAGGGCCTCATAATTTTTTTCTTCGTTTTCTTCTTTTTACTTTATTTATTTTAATAATATTAATTATTTAATTTTATTATTAATTACAAATAATTTAATAAACTATTTAATTATAAAATTAATTAATAAAATATTAATTTAAAAACTTAAATAATTATAAACTTAAAATTACTATTTAACCATTACAATTAAATAATAATTTTTTTAATTAAATAATAAAATTTCACAATTACAATCAAAATACTAAATAAAAAAATACAGTTAAAATTTCACAATTATACTATTTAATGCTGATGACCCGGTCCGAAACGAGTACCGGTAAAACAATAACACGGTCGCGGAGCACGATGACCAAAACCATATTTTTGTTGTGTTGCATCTGATGTTGTAGGATTTTCTTGACTAGGAGCTGTAGCTTGCGGAGGAGACCAAATACTTTTTCAATAAATTATAATCACTGACGTTAAGATCCTCTCCAAAATTATATTGCGGTTGTTGTGGCGGACACATGGTTGAGAAAATAAGACGTTGTAGGATTATGTTGGGAAGAGGAATCGAAGTTCGGTCGCATGATTGGTGTGAATTGTGTAGTTGGCCTATGATATATTTGTGGTTGTTCGGATTCATAAATGTAATTTGGTTGGGAGTAAGATTGCGGGTATTGGGTGTTAAAGGTTTGATTTTGGTAAAAATAAGGGGCAGGAGTTTGTAGTTGAGAAAAATGAGGGTTAGAAGTTTGTTGTTAAGATAATGGGGATGGGTGTTTGATGTTGGGAAAAGTGAGGAGTTTGTTGTTGGAAGGATTGGGGATGAGGAGGTTGAGAATGTTGTGAGTGGTGAGGTTGTTGAGATCCACTTACCTGAGTAGGGGCATATTGATTTTGATGAGGGTCAGTGAAAAATTATCCGTATGATGCATATCTATGTGGAAGCGAGTGATACCATTGCACTGTTTCTCCTCTATTTATAATTGATCTCCATCCAACGTAAACAAATCTCGAAGCAACCAACAGTTTTGTTCATCAGAGTATAATGTGGTATATGCTTTTTGGCGCGCTTTTATTGTTGCCATCTTATGGTGTTCAGCCAGGCATCGAGGTTCTTCAGGTATCCCTTATAAATTGTCAAATTGTAGTTTGACCATATCTGCTTGATGCATTTCTACAATATGAAAACATATTATATACGTAGTTGAACTCCATATCAAACTGTCCTCGTGCCTTTGGGGCGGTGACGCGGGTTGTTTTGGTAGTGAAGTTTTTTGATGCACCACCTAAAAAAAATTTAAAATTAAACTTTATTTTAAAGTATCCTAACAATTGTAATTATAAATTTAAATTTAAATTTAAATATTACCTTCTTGCGTAAGGATATGGAGCTTGAAGCGGAGCCACCGGAGATATAAAAGACATGCCAACTTTAAGAAGTAAAACGCATCATGAAATCTCTGTTACTTTTATAACTACAGACTTGCACATTTCCCTATATAGATTAGCTAAAACGGCGAAACCCCAACTCAATTTTCCACAATCTCCCAAATCCACAACAAATTATGTCAATTTTGAGTGTATAGTATTACCGCTTTTGTTAGGAAATAAAACTTGTCCGATAAACAGTAAGATATAAATACGAGCATATTTAATTTTATACTCCTCAGATGACTCCTAGGTTGGTGGTCCATGTTGGTACATGTCTAAATATGAGTCTAAGTCAAATATATTTTTCAATTAAATTTATTTGTTGTAAAACCATACACTAAGTTAATACGTGTAAAAGCACAAGTACATTGTTCTTTTGAACATGCATGACATGACATAATTAATATAGTGATTTATTGACAACACATTACAATCATGCATGGCATAATAAAGTAATTGTTTTGTACACGATAGGGATACGTATAGATTAAGAGAACAACAAAGTACTAATGATAGATAGTGATACGTGTCGATAAAGAGAAAACAGTATTAATACCAACTTAGAGTATATGAGTGAAAACGGCTATATATATCGAGGAAACCACTCCTAATTGCTTGCACTCGGTTCTCTGCTTCAAGCTACTCCTTAACAATAAGCAACGAAGACTCATTTCTTTACCCCTCTTTTACTTCTTTCCAGTTTCCGTCTCCCTACTAACACCTCAATTCAACTTCATTCTCTACTTTAGATCCATCGTTAAACCTTACATGAACACTAAGAATTCTAGATCTGATTCATAACGTGTGGATCCATTTGATAACAAATTTGTAACCAAAATTGAAGAGAGAAGAAAATCAAATTGATACTCCATTGATATGCTTTTCTCCTAGAAGAGCAATTACATCAGGGATAAGAAAATCAAATATGAGGTATGGTGCCTTGGTTGAAGTTTTCAATGAAAAGAACTTTTTTTTTGTTATGTTCTACTTCATATAATGACTTTCTATCACATGATTGAATGATGATTTTACCGTTGTGTGATTTTGTCCATTTGATTTTAATATTTTAAAGAGTGTGCAGTTTTGGCTTATTGATTGTTTTGATGGATGATAGTATCATTTGATATTTTAAACTCATGTTTTTCACAATGATATTTGATATCTATGTTATTAATAGAATAAACCATATTTATAGTATATTATAAGTTATTAAATTATTTGATTGATTTCAGTGTTGAATCTAGCTATGAGTAAATATAAACACTATGCCAAACTCAAGTAAACCGGAAAAAGTCCTCTCGCCGCGATAAACTCATTGAAAGGACCATTAAAATTAAGAGTACTAGTAATCACGGTAACATTCCTCTCAGTCATAACTGCCGCAAAAGACCCCGAACCAATTCCAATATCA
The DNA here is from genome assembly GCA_948472305.1 of Vicia faba. Lineage (NCBI taxonomy): Eukaryota > Viridiplantae > Streptophyta > Magnoliopsida > Fabales > Fabaceae > Vicia > Vicia faba. The sequence goes on from OX451736.1 coordinate 327,653,107, forward strand.
AAACCTATTCTAATCCCATCATTTCCTAATTGCAAAACATCATCAAAGAAAATCATTCTTACTCTTAGACTTAACAAATCTTTGATTCTCATATCCATTAACCAAATCAAAGCAATGAACACAATCTTTATTCAGTTTCCTACCATTCAAACACTCGAAACTCTTGGAGTTAAAACCATTTCAATTTACTATTTTATTACTAACAGGCTTCCATAGTGAAACCGGAAAAGGATGAAGAAATTTTACCTTAGATGAAACCGATTTTCCGAAAATTCTTCTTCTAGGTAAAGGCTCACACTGTTTTTGAATCAGGTTTCTCTGTAACGAGACAACAAATCAGAAGCTTTCTGGCATGAACCACGGTTGGACGGTGAGGAGACGAGTTGGAGGAAGAACCACGCTTGGACGGTGAATGGGAGGAGACGAGTTGGAGAAGAAGATGAACAGGAGCGTTTTCTGGGTGTGGGGTTTCGTTTGTAAAATGTGGGATTTCTGGAAATCTGATAACCAATTTAGGGATTAAGACACTATTTAATTACCTTAGACAGCGCTTTCAAGAAGCGCTGCTAAAAGTATTACCTTTAGCAACGCTTTTAGAGTAATGCCTTTAGTAGCGCTTCTGGAAAGCGCTGTCTAAGGTATATCCTTTAGCAGCGCTTTAGGCTTTAGCAACGCTTCCTAGAATAACAACTTTAGCAGCACTTTTAGTAAGCGCTGTATAAAGTATAACCTTTAGCAGCGCTTATTCTAATTTTTTTATTTTATTTTTTACTGAAAACCTATAGCAGCGCTTAGGGAGAGGAAGCGTTGTCTATGGTAAGGCCTATAGCAGCGCTTATAATAAGCGATGTCTATAGTATACCTTTAATAGCGCTTATTCTAATTTTTTTATTTTTTATTTACTGAAAACCTATAGCAGCACTTAGGGCATAAGCGCTGTCTATGTGGCGCTGTCTAAAGTCAATTTTGAAATAGTGCAAAAAGAAATGTATATATGTGATATAAGATGTTTGATTCACAAATATGTTGCTATGAATTAATTGTGTAAATATTTATATAAATGTTGTCTTTTTTTATTTGACCATCATGGTTGGTTGTAATTTATGTAAGTTAATGAGAATTTTCATCTAGAAAGAAATCAATTCGATGTCACAAACAAACCCTTTTATAAAATAGAATAGTGTTTGATTTCCCTTGATTAACGAGATAACATTTATAATGTATGGTGACTATTATTTTTTAAATTAGATATGATTTCTATGATGATATATGCACATGTAAATTATTTTTGTATAATTAGCATATCAATTTCGTTTTAGTTAAGTTTTACTATTATAATTTGTCTTTCCATTGTCTGTAAGTAAATGTCTTTTTCTATGAAATTAGTTTTGCTATTGTTTGTCACCAAGTCTATTTTCTGTTGAAATTTATTTTGCTATTGTTTGTCACTACATATTATACTATTAATTATTTTTTTTTATTATTTTCTTCTTTTTACTTTATTTATATTAATAATATTAATTATTTAATTTTATTATTAATTATAAATAATTTAATAAACTATTTAATTATAAAATTAATTAATAAAATATTAATTTAAAAACTTAAATAATTATAAACTTAAAATTATTATTTAACCATTATAATTAAATAATAATTTTTTTTATTAAATAATAAAATTTCACAATTACAATCAAAATACTAAATAAAAAAATACAGTTAAAATTTCACAATTATACTATTTAATGCTGATGACCCGGTCCGAAACGAGTACCGGTAAAACAATATACGGTCGCGGAGCACGATGACCAAAACCATATTGTTGTTCGGTCTCTGTTGTTGGAGGATTTTATTGTGTTGCATCTGATGTTGGAGGATTTTGTTGTGTTGCATCTGATGTTGTAGGATTTTCTTGACTAGGAGCTGTAGCTTGCGGAGGAGACCAAATGTTTTTCAATAAATTATAATCACTGACGTTAAGATACTCGCCAAAATTCTATTGCGGTTGTTGTGGCGGACACATGGTTGAAAAATAAGGCGTTGTAGGATTATGTTGGGAGGAGGAATCGAAGTTTGGTCGCATGATTGGTGTGAATTGTGTAGTTGACCTATGATATATTTGTGGTTGTTGGGATTCATAAATGTAATTTGGTTGGGAGTGAGATTGCGGGTATTGGGTGTTAAAGGTTTGATTTTGGTAAAAATAAGGGACAGGAGTTTGTAGTTGAAAAAAATGAGGGTTAGAAGTTTGTTGTTCAGGATAATGTGAGGAGTTTGTTGTTGGAAGTATTGGGGATGAGGAGGTTGAGAATGTTGTGAGTGGTGAGGTTGTTGAGATCCACTTAACTGAGTAGGGGCATATTGATTTTGATGAGTGTCAGTGAGAAATTGTCCGTATGATGCATATCTATGTGGAAGCGAGTGATACCATTGCATGTACTCATTTGACGACTTTTCCTCTATTTATAATTGATCTCCATCCAACGTAAACAATTCTCGATACAAGCTTTTATTGTTGTCATCTTATGGTGTTCAGCCAGGCATCGAGGTTCTTCAGGTATCCGTTGTAAATTGTCAAATTGTAGTTTGACCCTATCTGCTTGATGTATTTCTACAATATGAAAACATATTATATACGTAGTTGAACTCCATATCAAACTCTCCTCGTGCCTTTGGGGCGCTAATCCAAGATACGGCCTCCAAATAAAGTGAAAAGTTATAGATAAAACTGGTTATTTTAACCAAAATAAAATTCATAAATTTATAAGAAGTATTAAAGTGAAGACAAAAAAAATCTGATCTTGAAGCATGTGATTAATCCTGAATCGATATCCTTGTAGATGGTGACGCGGGTTGTTTTGGTAGTCAAGTTTCTTGATGGACCACCTAAAAAGAATTTAAAATTAAACTTTATTTTAAAGTATCCTAACAATTGTAATTATAAATTTAAATTTAAATTAAAATATTACCTTCTTGCGTAAGGATATAGAGCTTGAAGCGGAGCCACCGGAGATATAATAGACATGTGTGTAAAAGACCAAGCTTGAAGAAGTAAAACGCATCCTGACATCTTTGTTACTTTTATAACTACAGACTTGCACATTTCCCTATATAGATTAGCTAAAACGGCGAAACCCCAACTCAATTTTCCACAATCTTCTAAATCCACAACAAATTATGTCCATTTTGAGTGTATAGTATTACCGCTTTTGTTAGGAAACAAAACTTGTCCGATAAACAGTAAGATATAAATACGAGCATGTTTAGTTTTATACTCCTCAGGTGACTCCTCGGTTGGTGGTCCATGTTAGTACATGTCTAAATATAAGTCTAAGTCAAATATACTTTTCAATTAAATTTATTTGTTGTAAAACCATACACTAAGTTAATACGTGTAAAAGCACAAGTACATTGTTCTTTTGATCATGCATGACATGACATAATTAATGTAGTGATTTATTGACAACACATTACAATCATGCATGGCATAATAAAGTAATAGTTTTGTACACGATAGGGATACGTATAGATTAAGAGAACAACAAAGTACTAATGATAGATAATGATACGTGTCGATTTAAGAGAACACAGTATTAATACCAACTTATAGTATATGAGTGAAAACGGCTATATATATCGAGGAAACCACTCCTAATTGCTTGCACTCGGTTCTCTGCTTCAAGCTACTCCTTAACAATAAGCAACGAAGACTCATTTCTTTACCCCTCTTTTACTTCTTTCCAGTTTCCGTCTCCCTACTAACACCTCAATTCAACTTCATTCTCTACTCTAGATCCATCGTTAAACCTTACATGAACACTAAAAATTCTAGATCTGATTCATAACGTGTGGATCCATTTGATAACAAATTTGTAACCAAAATTGAAGAGAGAAGAAAATCAAATTGATACTCCATTGATATGCTTTTCTCCTAGAAGAGCAATTACATCAGGGATAAGAAAATCAAATATGAGGTATGGTGCCTTGGTTGAAGTTTTCAATGAAAAGAACTTTTTTTTTGTTATGTTCTACTTCATATAATGACTTTCTATCACATGATTGAATGATGATTTTACCGTCGTGTGATTAGTAAAGAAATCTGTGTTGCATTCTTACAAGTGAATACTAACATTTGGATGCTAAGTGTTGTTTACAGGTTTAAATAGAAAGCCGTTGGGACTTCTAAAAGCCATTTTCTATATCAATTAGTGGTGAGTGGTTGTTGTCTGTCATTTATCCATGGATACAATATGATACTGCGTATTAACTTTTTATGTTAATACAGATTTGGACTAAAGTATGGTTACCTAACTTATTGGTACAAAATAATTTTAGTATTTTCATTGATTAGCAATTTTTTTTAAAAAAATTAGCAAATGATTACCAGCTTTTTATTTTGGTTTAGTATTATGATCATATATCTAATAAAAGAAATGACAGCATGGTTTATGCATTCGGTTGTTGCTGAAATGTCTTATTGAAAACTGTTTTTTAAAATGAAAGGAATTTTGTAGTATCAATTATTCATGCTTTAAATACAAATAGAGCCACTAATCAAGTCAAGTGTCCACTGATCCACATATCTAAGTAAAAACTTAACTTAGCAGAGAATTATTACTATAATGCTATTGTAAAATAGCTTAACTTAGCTTAGAATTATTACTATATTGCTATATGTGTTTTCTGTTGGTTGATCTTCTACTTTGTAGCGTATCTATGTTGTTTGTATGTTTTTCACTGTTTTAGTGGCACACGTGCTTTTTTGTTTAGGTTTCAGTTTTGGAAGTTAGACCTGCATTGGTGTGTAACCTTTAATTGAGGCATTCCTGATGCCTTTATTTCAATATACTTTCTTATATATACACATCATAATTGAATTTATAGTTCTCATTCTATCCTCTATAGTTTTTACCGCGGCAAATAATAATAACATATCCCTCTATACTAACCATTTTTTAATATGTTATTTCTAGTTTGACAATGAAGGGTAGGTCTTATATTGGTGTTTTGGTTCTCATTGTTTGTCTTAATTCACTTTTAGTGAAATATCACTCATATTTTTCAGACGAAGAAGATAAGGCAAATATACTTAACCTATTCTTTTTCAATTTATATGGCTTATATCTTTTTGTTTTCCACTAATATATTCTATCAATAATACAGATTTATATTATCTATACGGACAATACAAGAAACAATGAAACATCTCTATTACTTCACTACAAAAGTTTGCTTCAGCAAGTTACAAAAAGGTTATATTTATTTATCGAATCTTTTAATACAAAAGATGAGTATTATTATAACATGTCAATAAAAGATGTATTGGAATTTAATGAAGTTTATGAAAAAGAAAAATTAATAACAGAAAAAATCAATGATTAATTTCTTATCATTATCCATTTTTATGTCTAAATTTTTTGCAGACACCTGCCAAAAACAATACTTCAATACTACAAGAAGAGTTTCAGCGTTTTTGTAGCCAAGCTTACGAAAGAAGAAGCCAACAAAATGGCCGGTGAGTGATTTTTTTTTTCTTTCTATTAGAACATTAGTTGATACCTTTTTAAATATTTTAAAATTTATTAACCATTATAAATTTGTAATATAGGACTCAAAGGAGTGGTGTCTGTTTTTCTTAATCAAAAGAGTAACATCCTTACCACCAAGTAATGGGACTTTATTGGTCTTACACAATATGTTGAAAGAGAGTATTATGAAAGTGATGTCGTTGTCGGGGTTATTGATTCAGGAATTTGGCCGGAATCTTCTAGTTTCGATGATAAAGGTTTTGGTCCGCTACATACCAAATGGAACGACAGTTGCATCGCTTTTAATTTTTCTTGCAACAGGTAATTGGATGAGGATCAACTTCCTTATGTTATTGCAAGTTAAAAAAAACTTCCTTTATACTTGACAATACAATACAATGCAATACAATGCCTTATTATAACATCTTGAAAGGTTCTTCGCCCATAACCAATATAGAAAATTTTGAAAATTATTGCAAAAATTTGGTATTTGAATATATTTGACAGTACAATACAATGCCTTATTATATAGAGATTAAACACAATCAAAGAAATACAAATATTAATATAAATTGATATGTTTTTGCAGAAAAATCATTGGAGCTAAGTATTACTTATCAACTTCAAATGAACCGTTGAGCCAAGCAGATTTTGAATCTCCAAGAGATTCAAAGGGACATGGAACTCATACAGCATCAACTGCTGCAGCTGGGAACCCAGTTACCATAGCAAGCATGCTAGGACTTGCACAAGGAACAACAAGAGTTGCAATCCCGTCTGTACGCACTTTCGTATACAAAGTTTGCTGGTCTACTGGATGCTTTGATGAAAGTATTCATGCCGCATTTGACGAAGCAGTTCTTGATGGGGTTGATATATTATCAGTATCACTTAGATCTGATTCAATAGACAACACCAATCATTTTAAGGATGTAATTTCTATTGGAGCATTCCATGCAATGCGTCAAGGAGTACTTACGGTAGTGGCAGGAGGAAACTTCGGTCCACGCCCTGCATCCTTACATAATCTGTCACCATGGACGATTGTTGTTGGTGCTAGTACGTTAGATAGAAGATTTATCACCGCGGTCAAATTAGGAGACAATAGAACATATGAGGTAAATTTATACACTATAGCATGCCTTATTTCATTTTCTGAATAATCACCTTAGAATATAAATTCACACACTAATCTAATTTGTTGAAATCAATCTTAGGTGATTCAATTATTAAGTTCATGATATTGTTTCATATGTTTAGGGTGTCTCACTAAATGCATTTGATCTTGAGGAAACATTATACCCTATAATATTCGGAGGAGATGCATCAAACACAATATTAGACGTGTTTCGACGTAAATCCAGGTAATAAGCATATGTATCTATGATAATAAAATGTGATAAAAACATGTGTTGCGAGTCTATACATTATTACTCTTCAATTTTGTACTTGTAGCTATGTATATAGGAACATGACTGTTTTCTTTCAAAGGCTAAAATTATAGATTTTTCATGGTCACAAAAAATGAATAACATATAGTTATAGCAACATTTTCTTCAAAATATGCATTTTAGAATAAAGATTTCATTCTCCTAAAATCAACGATCTTTTAATAAAATTATTCTTATCTTATAGGTTTTGGAAGTTAAACAACACCTTAGATGTAAGACTGGTGAAGGGTAAAATAGTTTTATGTGAAGGAAAGGAAGGAGTTGAAGAAGCCTTCAGAGTGGGTGCTATTGGTATCTTGATGTATGGTCCCACTTTACCAGAAAAGGCACTGTCTTATCCCTTACCTGCATGCTTTCTTCAAACCAAAGATGTCACCGGTATATTTAAATACATTAGTTCGACAAGGTATATATCAAGTCCATGTTCCCTATACATTAGCATTAATTCAGTTAATCAAATTTATATAAAGTTTAATTTATTAATCAATCTTTCAGGAATCCAGTTGCCACAATATTGAAGACATATGAGTTAAACGATACGTTGGCACCTGTGGTTGTCTCTTTCTCCTCTAGGGGTCCAAACACTGCTATATCTGAGATATTGAAGATTTATTTTCTATTAGTGAATATATTAAATACACTTTACAATACTTGTAGCTCACTTTTCTTTGTTTAATATTGTAGCCCGATTTAATTGCTCCAGGCGTAAATATTTTATCTAGTTGGCCTTCAAATCTCTCTATCTCGGATATTCTTGGCGAGACTAGAAAATCGGAGTTTAATATTAAATCAGGAACATCAATGTCTTGTCCACATGTATCTGGAGCAGCAGCGTACGTCAAGTCATTTCATCCTACATGGTCGCCTGCTGCTATCCGCTCGGCTTTAATGACAACTGGTAATAGAAATGAGTAATATAACATCTGAATTACAAAGTCCTGAATAAAGAAAACTGAAATTAACTGATTCTTATTTTTAGTTAATTATTTAAGCAAAATTATTTTAAAGTTATATATTTATTATAAACATTTATAAATATTACCCTACTTGGATTATACTTCTAGTGAGTTTATATTAAAATATAGTATCTCAAATATATAGGTCAGGTAATTCACGTTCATAATTTTATGTTTGTTTTCTCTTTTTTTTTAATTCTTTAATTTTGATATTATATATATATATATATATATATATATATATATATATATATATATATATATATATATATATATATATATATATATATATATATATATATATATATATATATATATATATATATATATATATATATATATATATATATATATATATATATATATATATATATATATATATATATATATATATATATATATATATATATATATATATATATATATATATATATATATATATATATATATATATATATATATATATATATATATATATATATATATATATATATATATATATATATATATATATATATATATATATATATATATATATATATATATATATATATATATATATATATATATTACTGAAACAATGCACTTAACTATAAAATAGGAAATAAAATCAAAAAATTTATTAAATAAATATAAATTTACTTCAGTTTGTAAAGGTAAAATTAATAACAAATATATAAAATTAGTGAATAGTGTAAGTCAATATTATTTGAAAGGTGAGTATAATTTATTTAATGTATTTTAAGTTACTATAAACAATATGCATTCTTTTTTGGGTTGCAGCTAAAAAGATGAGTCCTGTTAATAATAGAGATGCGGAATTTGGTTATGGAGCGGGGGAAGTTGATCCAGTTAAAGCATTACATCCTGGTTTAGTATATGATGCTGATGAAGAGGATTATATTAAACTTTTATGTGGCCATGGCTTCAATACAACCGCTGCTCTACAATTAATCACGGGAGATAATAGCAGTTGCTCGGAAATAACACCAGGATCAGCAAGAGACTTGAACTATCCATCCTTTGTTTTAAAAGCTGCACATCCTAAACAACATGTCAGTGGAAGATTTCATAGAATTGTCACCAACGTTGGAACACCATTCTCTACATATAGAGCAATTGTGACAGCTCCAAGAGGATTACATATTTATGTGATACCTAGTGTTTTGTCATTCACTTCACTAGGAGAAAACCATACATATGTTGTCATTGTTGATGGAGTTTTGAAGAAATCAATGGTATCAGCTTCTCTGACTTGGGATGATGGATATTTCAATGTTAGAAGTCCCATTGTTATTTTCGACGAACGAGCCGAGAGGGTTGCAACATCTTCAACTTTAAGAAATGTTGTTATTATTACCGTTGTTGTTATTTTTTTTAGTTTTGCTATTATTATTATTAGATATAAGGAATTGTGTATTTTTCTATAAAAATGTAGAGCTCAGTTATTGTTTTTAATAGAGATAAACTGAAACATAGAATATATATGTTACTCATTTTTGTAATAAACCAGAAAATATACATATTTCTAATTTTTTTCTTCATTTTTGTAGTTACGGATTTATACTTAAAATAAATGGATTATATATTTTTTTCTTTCGTAAATGTAAAAGAAAAATATTAGTGATAAAATAAAAGCATAATAGATTTTTTTTCCGTCTAGGTACGAGTAAACATGAAAAAGAAATGTATATATGTGATATAAGAAGTTTGATTCACAAATATGGTGCTATGAATTAATTGTGTAAATATTTATATAAATGTGGTTTTTTTTTTATTTGACGATCATGGTTGGTTGTAATTTATGAAATAGAATAGTGTCTTAGTTCCCTTGATTAACGAGATAACATTTATAATGTATAGTAATTATTATTTTTTAAATTAGATGTGATTTTTATGATGATATATGCACATGTAAATTATTTTTGTATAATTAGTATATTAATTTCGTTTTAGATTAGTTTTACTATTATAATTTGTCTTTTCATGTAAATGTCTTTTTCTTTGAAATTAGTTTTGCTATTGTTTGTCACCAAGTCTATTTTCTGAGAAATTTATTTTGTTATTGTCTGTCACTACATATTATTTTCTGCATAATCTATAATATTTTGTCTATCACTAAAAGTTATTTTCAGCACTATCTTTTGTATTGCCTATCACTAAAAGAGGCGTTATTTTCTATTAATACTAGTAACAAATCCGTGCTATCGCACGGGTCTCGTCTGGATTCACATTACATTTATAGATTATTAAATTATTAAGTATGTTACCATGTTTTCAGTTGAGTATATGTCTCATGTAAACCATGTTGGCATTTAACTCCATATTTGTAGCAAGCGTCGGTCCAATCAACAAATCACGTCTGCATGAACAAATAGGAAAAATTATATACTTCTTGAAATACATGGAAAATGTACATACTATATATTTTAATTCAAAATAGATTTTTAATTTGAATCGTAAAGTATAAGATATAAAGTTTACCAACTATCAAAGTGCTTGAAAGACTTCCTTGTACACAACATTAGTAGTAGTAGAACACGGTACATTCTCCTTGTCATGAATTAGGATTTTTAGCCCACTTTTGCTCTTAACTCTTGAAATTGCAACATATAATTGACCATGACTAAACACAGGAGTAGTCAAATACAATCCAATACTATCAAGAGATTGACCTTGTGACTTATTAATTGTCATTGCATAGGAGACAATAATCGGAAATTGTCTCCTAATCAACTTGAATGGCCAAGGTGAATCAGAAGGTGACATAGACATTCGTGGAATGTAAAAAATGTTACCTATGTTCTTTCCAGACATGATTTTTGCCTCAATGACATGATTTGCAAATTTTGTAACAATTAATCTTGTTCCGTTGCACAACCCATCGGCTTGGTCCAAATTTCTCATTAGCATAATAGGTGTACCAACCTTCAATTTGATCCTATGATTGGGAAGCCCTGACGTTCTTAATTTACTGAGAAATTCAGGAGTTAGAACTTCATATGCTTCAGTATAACTTGAATTTGTTCTATCAATGGAATCAAAACTCAAATACTCTTTCTCTTCTCCTAAAAAAAAGTTTAAAAGCAAAACATAAATAAATTAGTAAAACTATGTTCTTAAATATATATATATATATATATATATATATATATATATATATATATATATATATATATATATATATATATATATATATATATATATATATATATATATATATATATATATATATATATATATATATATATATATATATATATATATATATATATATATATATATATATATATTATGAATGTAATAATACAATAAATATAAAACACATGTACCTGGTATCAAGTCTAATACATAATGATTGATTTTGTCCACAACTTCAATGGTTGAAGCAAGAATAGCCTTTCCTTGTAAGAATTCAACATCTTGATATTTTTCCAACAAATTGGGATATGTGTTTTCAACAATTGCTCTTATCGCATCATCAAAATTTGATATTAATAGCTCTTGAGGAATTTCAATATCAACCAAACCATCATTGGGTTCACAAATCTTACCATCACCCACATTTAAAATCCATTTTGAAAATTCCGCTAACTTGTGTTGTCTCTTCCCTCTTGAAGTCTCATATTTTTTTATAGTGTTAAAACCTGGCAATAATCCCATACATAAGATGAACTAATTGATGCATGAACAATATCAGAACGCCCAGCTCTTGGAACAACAGGAAGAATCTGTCTAAAATCTCCTCCAAATACAACAACTTTTCCACCAAAAATAGTATTCTCAACACCCTTTTTGCTCATTACATCTTTAAGGGTTTTATCAAATGCTTCGAAGCAGTTCTTGTGAGACATAGGTGCCTCATCCCATATTATCACATCTGTTGCTTCAAATAATTGAGAATGTTCGGTGTCTTTGTCGATGTTGCAAGTTGAGTTGTCAAGCGTTACCACAGGTATTTTGAACTTTGAGTGTGCTGTTCTTCCACCCGGCAATAATAACGAAGTTATCCCACTTGAAGCAACAGTAAGAACAATTTTTTTTTGAGAACGAAGTGCACTTGATAGTGTTCTCCACATGAAAGTTTTACCAGTCCCTCCGTAACCATGCAAGAAAAATACCCCTCCACTCTGTTTGTTAACAGCATCCATGATTTTCTCAAATATCAAACGTTGTTCATCTATAAAATACAAACCAAGAATTATAAGTGCAAGGACAATAAAAATCATTTTTGTAATTCATAGTATAAAGAAAATAAATCACCTGTAAGCGCATGAAAAAGTTTTTGGAATTTCTGTTTTTCGGTATCGGCATCGTAATTAAGTTCGTCATAAATAAGCCTATTGCCAACATGTTTTGTGATGTATGAATCTGGATACGGCATACATTTAAATTCATGCAAACTTCTTCGATTCGATTGCATCATGTTCTCAATCTCAATTCGATTCAATTGTCATTCAATTTTTTTTTGTTAACCACATAAAATGATTGTAGACATAAAATGAATAAAGTTTTTGGTTATATGATAATAAATATAATTGTTAATACAACATTCACGGTTCCAAGATTTTGAAGTAAAATACTGAAGTCAACAGAATACCAAGTGATTATTTTTGTGAACCATTTTAATTATTAATAATAATAATTAATAATAATAATAATAATAGCGTTAAATAGTGTTAAGTGTTATTTCAAAATTTAATTAAAAATGTTATAATTATGGGCAATCAAGTACAAATAAGAAAAGGTAACTTTCCAGATTCTAACCATTCTGCCAATTAATCTTGAATTGAAAAGAAAAGCAATGGTCAGAAAAAATCATTATAGTTTCACTTTGGAAACCGAAAATGAAGTGCATCATGAATAGTAACTACTCAAGCATGCATTTGATAGGCTTGAAACGTTTTTTGATATAGCCATACCATATTGATTTTAATTGTAATCATTATTAAAATGATTGTATCAATAATTTTTTATTTTATCATAAATTTTTATGATTATCATTTATCATTAAATTTTCATGATTACCATTTAATATTTTTTTATCATGATTACAATTATAAAGTTAATTTGAAAAGATTATGATATATTTTAGTTATTTAATAACCTTAAAAAAATTATCAATCTCAATTGATTTTGTTTTGTTTTATTAACCTTTTTATAGAAATTGAAATAATTTATTTTAGGTCAAATAAGGATCTAAATAATTACAAAATAATATTTATTCTTACATTTATAGAATGATAAATTAAATATTTAAGATAAACATTAGAGTTCTTATTTACTTTATCTTTTATATATTTATAATATACCTTTTTTGTTAATTTTATTAACAATATATTTATAGTTAACAATACATCCTTTAAACTACGTTATTTTTTTCAAGAATATAAATGTAACCTTTCAAAAAAATATACACAAATATATTGTAGAAAATTTTATTGGTTAAATTATAATTCCATTCAAAATTTATTGATCATAAATTTTTGAAATCAAATCATGCATAAAAATAAAATGTATTAATGTGACCATTCAAAATATTTATTTTATGGAATCAAATCATATATAAAAATTAAATATATTTATGTCACCAATAATTTCCATATAAGTATAATAAAAATAAATGATAATAATGTCTCCATTCAAAAGATATATTGGTAAAGTATCAAATTAAATGGTACTCCAATATTTGATTAAAAAATTGTAATATTTGTTTTTAATATTGTATAAAAATATATTAATTAGTCGTACTTTAAAAAAATAAATCGTAAATATTTTATTAAAAATCGTAAATATTAAATATTTTTCAGTTTATTGTGAATTTTCAATGATTAAATATTAATGATATTATATAAAATTAATTTCATGAAATAATTTTATTTAATAAAGTGTTATATAAATATTTAATACATTATATTATACCATTAATTTATATAAAATGATATTAACTTATTCCTGTTTATAAAATTATTGTAACTTTTTTCCGGTTTATAAGCATGTTGAATTCGTGTGTCCATTATTAAAATATATGTAATTTACTATTATTGATATAAATAATTTTATAAATAGTTTAATTTATTACATTTATAAAATTATTTGTAACTTATTCACCTTTATAAAATTAATTATAAATTATTTAATTTATTAAAATGGTTGTATTAATAATTTTTTATTTTATCATAAATTTTTATGATTATCATTTATCATTAAATTTTCATGATTACCATTTAATACTTTTTTTATCATGATTACAATTATAAAGATAATTTGAAAAGATTATGATATATTTTAGTTATTTCATAAACTTAAAAAAATTATCAAATCTCAATTGATTTTGTTTTGTTTTATTAACCTTTTTATAGAAATTAAAATATTTTATTTTAGGTCAAATAAGGATCTAAATAATTACAAAATAATATTTATTCTTACATTTATAGAATGATAAATTAAATATTTAAGATAAACATTAGAGTTCTTATTTACTATATCTTTTATATATTTATAATATACTTTTTTTACTAAGGTTACATTAATGTACAATATATATTTATAATATATTTTATAATATACGTATTTTTTTCAAGAATATAAATGTAACCTTTCAAAAAATATACACAAATATATTTAGAAGTCGGTAGAAAATTTTATTGGTTAAATTATAATTCCATTCAAAATTTTATTCTAATGTATATAATATTTCTACAATAGGAAAAGTATCAAACCTATAATATTAAAAGAGAATTCAAATTTTATTGATCATAATATTTTATGGAATCAAATCATATATAAAAATTAAATATATTTATGTCACCATTCAAAATAATTTTATAATAAAAATAAATGTTAGAACGATTAATTTAAACCTCCAAATGTTTTCCACGACTCAAAATATAAAATTAACGGTGGGAAATGGGAAATTAGAACGATTAATTTAAACCTCCAAATATTTTCCACGACTCAAAATATAAAATATAAAATTAACTGTGGGAAATGGGAAATTAGAACGATTAATTTAAACCTCCAAAACATCATATATTAACAAAAAAAACTCTAATATTTATACATTTGAATCAACCAAAATGAGTTCCAAGTGTTGTTTGTTGGATGAACTTGTCACAGTCCACATATGTTTACAACGAACAGCAATCTTCCACAAATCCTTTGAGTCGTTGATGTCTTTCACAGCTTCAATCGGTCGCGCCATTTCACAGCTTCAATCGGTCGCGCCATTGATGTTACTATGGGAATGAAAATATGGGAATGAAGAAGAATTGGAAAATAATACGTAACCTTTTGAAAATAATGGAGAATGAAGAAGATTGGGGAGTGAAAGAGTAAGGGTTTAGAATGGCTATATATAGGGTTTAGAATGCATGGGAAGTTGTGATATCTTGGAATATCAAAATATAAATAAATTAACTGTGAATGAAACATTGGAATTGGAATTCAAATATAAATAAAATTCAAATATAAATAAAATAAATTAATAAATCAAATAAATAAAAAAATAGTGTAAAATTATGATAGATTGACATGTCAGCAAAATTAAATGCCAAATGAATATGGTAACAGCATAGTGTTGATTAGTCTATTATACCCTTGGAATAAGAAAAGTTATAACATCTAATCAAAATGTTAGACTTGGAATTTCCAGATACTTTACTTTTAATAGATTGATAATAGATAATAGATAATAGATAATAGATAATAGATATGTTGTTTCTATATGTAACATTGTTGTATTAAATTTTTGTATTCTATGTGTGTTGTACTTTTTATTGTTATTATTTATGTATCTAAATTCTCTATTCTTTTATATGATGTTGATACTAAATATATTTTTAAAAAATGATGATAGAATGTTATAGAGTTAAGATAATTAAATGATTTTGTTTTGTAAAATTGCACGTGACTTGTTTGGAAGAAAGTGAAAATATTATGATTGAGTGTAATTGAGTATTGTTGATTAAGTTTATTCCAATGTGTTAAAAAAAAGAGTTGTAAATATAAAATGAGGTGTGAATGTTTGTATTCTAAGTCATGTGCGTCTTTCTTGTTGTTTGATGGTTTGATTCTTTGACCATTCTACTTGATTTTTCAAATATATGGTTATTTTAGGTCAAATTTTACTTTTGAAGCACCCTTAGTTATAAAAATAGATTGTAAAATCTTTTCTCACTCAACTAGGCTATATAATGTAGATAACTCGACATTCAGTCTTAAGAGATAGATTGTGCCTTATGTACAAGTAAGTATAATATTGACAATAATTTGATCAGTAGCATTGTTCGGGA
Source organism: Vicia faba (assembly GCA_948472305.1). NCBI lineage: Eukaryota > Viridiplantae > Streptophyta > Magnoliopsida > Fabales > Fabaceae > Vicia > Vicia faba. The sequence continues at coordinate 327,669,336 of OX451736.1, forward strand.
AGAACACAAATCACATGAGTTGAAGGCTAATGGAAATTCTGCGAATATAGATATAAGTTGTAGAAAATGTTTTGACCGTCAGATTGGGATGACCTATATCATTGTTATAATTGTTGCCTAATTATTGGCAACTCAAGAGGTTGATCCACCTCAATCTCTTGTTGATATTCGGAAGATTATAACGAGTGAAATAAATCAATAACCTTACAAACTATTAGAGCATGCGAAGTTAATTGATCATCCCAATTAAAAGAGTAGGCGATCAATGATTTGAATTAACTATTTAGTTTCCGTTTTTGATTTTAAAATTCTCCTTGATTTATATTTGAGTGTTCTAAAATATATTCTCTTTTTTTTTTAAGTGATTTTACTTTACAATGATTTTATGTGAACAAATTTAATGTGTCATAATTTATTTAACCAAAGCATTTTATTTCAAATTAGATATTATATTATGTAAATTTTCATTCAACAATCATGGATTTAAATATAAGGAAAAAAAAGTGAATAGTCTCACATTTAGATGTTTCACAGGTGTTTTTTTCTATTTGGTGGAAATAACGTAAGAGCTAAGAGTTTTCTACTACTATAACTATATTATTTATGTTGTATTTAATTTTAACTTCAGGCTTTTATAAAAAAAATTTAACGGGATGATAATGTAACATCCCAAAATTTTTTTACTTCCAGTTCTGAACACGAAATTATTTTTACAGGATGATAATGTAACATCCCAACAAATTTTAAATACATTAAATATATTCTCTTAAATTTTAATTATTTATTTCTGTTATTATATTTAGTTATATATTTTGTAAATAATTATTTTACTAAATTAGTAATATCAACATGTTTATTTTAATGTTATATTTTAATTTATAAATGAATTTATTATATTTAATAATTAATATTAAAAGTGATTATTGGAGTTGTTATTCTATTATCTTACTAATTTTATAAATATAAAAGCATTGTCATATAATAATTTTAAATATTTTTTTTTAAAATAATGATATAATAAAATAAATGGTAAGATAGGGAGGGATGGACGTGTGGAAAAAAAAGTATACAGCAAAGGATAGTGTATACTAGGAGCAATATTATAATTAAAAATAATTAAATATTAATAATAATAATTAGGTTAAATAATTTTTTTAATTAGTTCCAGATTTCTCTCAAAAGGTCACACGTTTTCACTTTCCTCAACTCTCATCTCAAAATTTTCATAGTTTTACATACAAACTCTATACAAAACAAAAACTCCCATAGAAAACACCTTTTGTACACCAGTAATTTTGCAACCTCAATAATCCTTTCACTTTACTCTTGTATCATTCTCGAGAGTGTTTTTTTAAATTGTCGTTTGTGTAGTCAAACCGTAGAGTCTCTTTCGATTCAAGCGGAACACGTTAAGGTAAGGGTTTTTCCTATGTGATTGTAAATTAGATTCAAGTTGGTTAAATTTTTGTAAATATATTTTAAGGTTTTAGAGAGAAAAATCTCAAATCTATTATTTATAGAACTACAAATGCTAAATCTTGTTATGTAAATAATTCATGACTTAAATTTAATATATATTTATGTTTGTATAAATGATGTGTAGTGAATGTTTGTAGTTACTTTCAAATATACGTGTTTACACGTATAGTTTATATACGGGTAGTTGCTTGGTTAATATGAATAATAAATAAGGTGTGGTTTATACTGTGTAATATGCGAAATGACTCCTGTAATATTTATGTTTCTCATAGACTACGAATGTCAACCAAGAAATAACCACATGTTACTTGTTGTGTAATATATGAGTTTCATGACATATGTATATACTGTTATATTGGATTAGGCTCGTGAGATAGAATGTGCAAGAGGAATAATTATATAGTATATGACAGTATATAATAAATAAAAGTGCTAGAGTTGATATGCCAATTCTATTTAGTCTATAATATATATATATATATATATACGTGTACATAGGTTGCAAATTTTGTTTAGATGATTAAATTAAAAGATAGTCTTCTTGAATTAATTTAATTTACTATCTAGTTGATGAATTGTGTTACTTAATTTAGGGAAGCATGAGTATTAGTTTACCTTGTAGTTGTCTAAGTGATGGAATATAGTGATTTCGTATGGTACTTATTTATCTTGTGGTTGTCTATGTGGCGAAATTTGTAATATTATTTTGCATCATGCATGACATGTTATATGTATCGTGTGATTGTCTTAGTATCGGATAAAGATCATTGTGTGATTGTTTTAGTGACGGTAAAGATCTTTGTGTGATTGTCTTAGTGGCGTTTGATTTATTCTGATGATGTAGTTTAAGAGCATGCATAGTTTCCATATAATTATGTGTGGTCATGGTTATTGATAATCTTGAGTAAATTATTCTATGTGCATTTTGTTATGGTTTGAGTTCGATATTAATGACTTGGCGAATTTTCTGTGATTTAATTCTTTTGGACGTGATATGTGTACCTATATTTGTCTAATTTTAAACTCTCGTTTAGTTTATTTTTTACATGGATAACTGGCCCTGACAACAATATTTTAGGAATGAATATGGAGTTCAAGATTGATTGGTGTTTGCTTATCGCAAGATCGTGGGGAGGAAGGGTCTTTCAAAAATATAAATATTTTAATAGTTTAGAAATTGACTGCATCATATATTTCAAGTTATTTATTTATTTTCCTTCAAATGAATTGGAAATGCGGCGACGTTCTGCTTATGAATTCGAATTGTCATAGAGTTTGGTTAATTGCAAAACCTTTTATTTTTGTTTAGACAATTGTTTTTAATAATTTCTGAGTCATGTCTTGGCTGAAAATCTAAGATGTTACATATCATGTTCTGGGATAAAGTCTATTGACCTGGGGCACGATTATGTTTCTATAATCTTCTTCTTACTAGTGGACTATCCTATACCTTGCTAAAGGAGAATTGTACCTCATGCACATCAAACAGTCCTCCGCATTTCACGCGTGAAAGAAAGTGAGAATGTTTAAATACTCCATACTCTTTCAAACAATATTCAATACTCCTTACTCATCATATACTGACTCGAGCATTAGAGTGCTAACCTTTAAGGTGCAATCCTTCTCAACTGCATCAATGATCTACTCCATCACAACTTCCACATTTCTCTTTATTTCTAGTTCCAAAACAAAGCACTAATCATTTTGAAGGCCTCAATAATTGTTTGTTGGATCTCAAATTGGAAAGAATCGAGATCCAATAGTTCTATAAAACACGATACACTCGGACGCGATTGTGCAAGCATTCACACTTCCCTGTCTTTTAAACTTTGAAGCTTCAAGACTTGAAAAATAAGTCAATTATATAGACACTTGCTTGAATCTTATTGGAGATTAGGCTTAGGGTTTATTTAAATGAAGTAGCATCATAAAAGCTTGTTTGAAGTAATCACCAAACCCTAGTTCATCTACTTTCATCTTTATCCACTTGCCATATCTAAGTCATCATAGGTTGTAAAGGATGTTATGAAATTTTCCATACAAATTGTATCGTCAAACTCACCTTTTTTATTTCCATTATCAAAAGCATGTTATCAAAACATCCTTTGATTACATCTTTGAGTATCTTGTAAAACATGGTTCCACAATGAGATCCCAAAGTCAACATGCGAATGAAATTGGTTATTCAATCAAGTTTATAATGGAGACTCCCAACTTCTTTCTTCAACTTAATAATCGTGAGCTTGAGACAAGATTTTTCCTAAAGAAGAATGTAATAATTTTTGAATGCTTTTCAACAACTAGGATTCTCCAGTCCATTTAATAGATAGAGTGTTATATGCTTAAGGAAGAGTATCATCAGATAGGAAGAACAATATTTTTCGGTGATGTTCATAAACAAAGACAGGCTTTTCAAAAGGTTGAAAGTGTATGTTTTTTTTCCTTAATTAAGTTAAGAGTTAGTATTCCTCCATTACACAACTTTGAAACTTTTGGTTCCTTGCCATATTTTGTTTACTATAGAACTTCACTAGAATCTTGGATCTTATTCTAATGAGGCTTGATATGACTCTTCAAGATAGGAAACAACATCAAACAAAGTTTTGATCAAAGATCTTCGCCTTCTTCATTGGACGTTGTAATACGGTGGGAGAATTGACTTGGGTGTTTTACGTTTGATTGCAATTGTTGCAAATAGCAAGAGTCGCCACCGAATTTTCTTTTATCCAAAAGGAAAGGCTGAAAAGAACAGGAAAGAACTTTAGAGATGTTTTCTTGAGTTCGGGGGGTAGATTATGAAAAGGGAAGGTATTAGCACCCTTTTCATCCGTAGTTATCTATGGTCTCTTAGTTGCTTGCTAGATCACTTGATTTTGTTTGAAAGTGTGCTTTATGATGTGGTTTTGAAAGTATTTTGAAAATGTGACTTTGTAATGGCTCTCGTTTCTATAAGAACGCGTACAAAGTGTTGTTTTGAAAATAATTCAAAGAGGTGTTTGTGGAGTGTGTTTTTTGAAACTGATTTTGAAAAAGGTGTCTTTGTAATGGCTCTCGTTTCTATAAGAACGCGTACAAAGTGTTGTCTTTCGAAAATGTGAGTGTTGGTGTATAAAATGTTTTTGTTGTGAGCAAGCGAGCAACTAGGATCAACCTATCTACTTAAAAGGTCTTAAATGTTCTTTTCCTCCTCCTGTAGACGCTATCTTACCATTGTTTTGGTAATAATCCCCATCATTAGATGTGAAGGGACGGGCGTGGGACTTTGTATAGTCATAGAAGGCAACCCATGGGATGTTTTAGCAATTTCATTTTAGGGACTAGATCGTTTATCAAAGGCAACATCGAGGGTCATCGAGGGACTATGATCTTTTATCGATGATCTTTGCTAAAACTCCCATGTTCGAGGGACATGACTATTTTTCGAGGCAACAAGTGAGATTACCCTAAGGGTGCATGTGTGAATAATGTGTTTGATTGCATGTATTTGTCTTTGATTTTTAGGTTGTCTACTTGTTGGTTTTATCTTTCCATACACACCTAATTACTAGCATTTGTACAAAAGTAATAAAAAGTGCAAAAAATAAATCCTACACTATTACAACCATATTAAAGTGCATAGAAATATAAAGGCAAAAATAAGATAAAAGCAAGAAAAATGAGGATATTTCGATTGGGGAAGGAGAACCCTTTGATCCTTCTTCTCTTGGCCTCCTTCGATTGGGGGCTGGATTTAGCAAGGTTATGGCCTTCTATTGGGAGTTGGCGCCCGTGAGGTCATGGCCTTCGATTCTGGCTTTCTGGGGGCTTAGAAGTTAGCATGTGGTATCCTTTGACTGGGGCCTAGAAGTAGCAGGTGGTGCCTTTTGATTCTGCCTTCTTCGACTGGGCCTGCAGATCAATGTATTCAAAGCAAGTGTGTGTGTGTTGAACATGTATGTATCGAAGCATATGTATGCATCGAAGAAAGTATATCGAAGCATGCATATTTTGTATTCCAACATTTTTAGGGGACTGTACAGATTAGTTCTTAAAGGAAAACACAAAAGATTAATATCGAAGGCCATGATTATTACATGTTGGTTTAGAAGATGAATCAATAAAGATGTTTGAAATGAAAGGGTTAAAGTCAGAAAGACTTACCTCAAAGCTGATGTGCAGGCTTCGAACTTGAACTGCTACTTGGACATTTCTGGAATTCGAAGAGTAGTCATAAGGGGTTTTCTTTTGGTTCGAAGAGTCGTCACAGAAGGTTGTCTTTGAGTTTGAACAAACTTCTATGTGTGGGATGTTCTTCAAAATCGAAAGAGGTAAGTGTTTGGGATTCTGGGTTTGCTTTCACATGTGTTTAAGAACTTGAGAGTTTTGTTGTGTTTTGAGAAAATTTGGGAGACTCGTTCCTCTGTTCCAAAGATCCTCCCTTTCCTTGTTCATGGTTTTTCTATTTATAGAGGAAATGCTTGGGAGACGTAGAAGTAGTCAGCCTTGCAAAAACAATTAAAATATGAAAATGAAAAAAGGTACAAGTGGGGGGCCTTTTGGAAGTTGAGGTGCAGAAGATGTGACTTGTCCCTTTTGACGTTGCTTGTGCTCAAGCAAAAATCAGGTTGAGTGTTGATTTTGTGTTTAAAGCAAACTTTATGAAGAAATGGAACATAACTTGTTGCCATTTCGTCCCATAATGGTATTATCCAATGGATAAACCTTCGAACCCTCACATAATGTATCACAAACTTATGTAAACCTCTGATTATGTGAAGATTTAGAAGCAAAGTAGTCTGACAAGTAGGGTAATGCTATGAGATTTGCTCAGACTTGCTTCAAACAAGCTTCCTTCGAATGGTTCAGATTGGATTCGAAGGAAGCTGATTCGAAGGGAATCAAAGCTCTAATCGAAGCTTTGTATGTAGGTTGCTTCTTTCCAAACGAAGGTTTGTTTTCCAGGGGTCACATGTGGCCAAACGAAAGGTGCATGCAAGAGGCCAAAATGTCCAAACGAAAGGTTTTACCAAAACCTTGTGCAAAAGGATTAATGTGCCCAAACGAAATGTAATGCTGGAGGCCAAAATGCCCAGATTCGAAAGAGGCACATAGGAGGAAAAAATTGTAAATCGAAGGATACTAAAAGGGAGCCTTTTGCCTTTGAATCGAAGGAGAATACAAAAGGCTTTTTTCCTTGTGCACGCTGGTCTTATGGGCGCCTCTTGCATGCAAGAAGGAATTTGTGACTCAATCGAAAGCCTGTATGCAGCAAAACTTGTCCAAATTACAGTAGGCTTGCAGGAAGCTATTTTGTCCAATCGAAGAGTTTGCCTTGCAGGGGGCACATGTGGCTAGCAAACATGGGATTTAAAGCATGCAGGCAACATACTTGTCCAATCGAAAGGCCTGCAACAATAAGTCACATGTCCAGACGAAAGAGGCACGCTAGCAGCCATTTTGAGCAATCGAAAGAGGCCAAAAGTCAATCGAAGGGTGCGAAATCGAAGTAGACTTATTTTTCTTCAAATTTGTCAAAATGTTATTTTTATTTGTTTTCTCCCTTTTTGACAGTTTCCTTTTAATTTTGGTACTGGAAAATCCCACTGTACTTGTGCAAGCTTGGATCCATAGAATCTTTGTGATAAAACCCTTGAGAATTGAGAGAAAATTTTTTGGGGTACAACAGCTGCCCCTGTTCAATCTTCTTACACCTAAAGAGTTAGATGGGCAAATATGCCATTCGTGACTTGAACGTGGAAGATGATTGAACACTAGAGTGTCCAGAAATCTGCACTTGATGACGTTGTGGTTGATTGTGTAGGAAATGGGCTTAAAGATGTCATTTGAAGAAATAATGGATAGTTGTTGGAGAAGGGCTTATAGATGTCATCCAAAGGTGACTGTTAACAGAAATTAGACTAAGTCTAAACTTGACTTCAACTGGAAAAGAATCAGAATAAATCTTGGAGTGATTTATCTGAACTAGAGGAAATATCTACCAGAAACAATCAGGATAAACCATTGAGAGATTTAAACTGAACCAACAGAGGTCTGGAAAGAATCAGAATAAATCTTGGAGCGATTTATCTGAACCGGAGAAAATGTATACGGGAAAGAATCAGGATAAACCATTGAGAGATATAAACTGAACCAATAGAGGTCTGGAAAGAATCAGAATAAATATTGGGACGATTTATCTGAACCAGAGAAAATTTCTACGGGAAAGATTCAGGATAAACCATTGAGAGATTTAAACTGAACCAGTAGAGGTCTGGAAAGAATCAGAATAAATCTTGGGGAGATTTATCTGAACCAAAGAAAATGTGGTGTTTTGCAAACTTAGGTTGGAAAACTACCACTATCATAATCGTCTCTTTGAAACGAACTCAACCATATGCTCACCATTCATTTATTTGAAGGGAGCAAGGTGAATTTCTTAGAAAACAAACCAAAATGCAAAACGTAAATTCAAAAATACGAAAGGTAAATGGATGTGTTAAGCATAATTGATGATACGTGAAGGATCAGTGAATAAAATGCTACATCTCAGTGTTTTATTTTATTCAAGGATATGATTGTAACTACCTGAACCAAATGTTCTTGAAATGGAAAAATGAAGGAGTTTGTTGGAGCAATTCAGAGTGTCTCAGACCTTGATTCAAGTTGCCTTAGCTTCAGAGAAGAACGAAGAAGCGATTGGAGAAGCTTTGAAATATAAAAACAAAGTCTCGGAATTTGGTGATCAAGTGTGAATCTTGAGAAATATTTTAAGGGCTCTCAAAGCTTAGAAATTAAGCCAATACATTTCTCTATTTATAAGGAGTGTGATGTAAGCTTCATACGTGCCAAATGAAACCACATTCGTGTGAATCTGTTTGCAATCAAATATGAGAAAATCATGACTTGGAGAGGAGTAAAAAACAGCTAAACCTTGTGCATTATGGGTCGTTTTGCTTCATGACACTTCCCTAATCACATTAGAGTAGAAATCGTATGGTAATTTGGCAAATTACGTGAGTTTAGTTGATTCAAAATCTCATCAAAAGTGAAAAATCAATTTTGTGTGTCATATCCTAAATTTGTTCTTGACTTATTTGATCTTGATTCATATCTTATATAAATCATTTACACTAATTATTTCACTTACAAGTTATTTGTTTTATATTTTCATCTCACTTTGTTTTTAGTAAACTTTTCAATCTTTACATTTTTGCATTTACATTTGCAATTTTATTAATTAAATGCAAGTTAATTTGTATTTTATTAAATGATTGCATTTTATTTTTATTTTGCATAATTCTACTTTTCTTTTAAAATGTTAACAGCATTAAAATACATTATCATCATTAGTTGCTTTTTCATAATTATATTTGTTTGTACATAAAAATCCACATAAAAAAATAGTAATTTACTTTTTTTTTATATTATATTATGCTGCATGTACTTACTTTACCATAAATCTTATCACTACAAAAGCAAAACATAAAATAGGTATTTTAAGTAGCTCATTCATGTCCATGTATCCCTTGTTCTTTAAGGCTGTTCAAAAAATTCATTGAATCGAACTAAACCAAATAAAATTATAGTTAAAATAACTCAACTATTGTTAATGGTTAGTAAATCGAATTTATATTTTATTAATGGTTTTAAAATCAAACTGTTAAGTAATTAATCAATCTCAAATTATTTCTGAACTTTACTGTTGTTACTTTAGTTTCTAAATTCTAACTTTTTAATAACTTTAGTTTCTAAGTGAACAAACTTGTCCTAGGTAGAATCTAGTTATATTTCAAGTAAAGAAGGTTAGAAAAATGGTTTTGTCATCCATCATTTTGTGTGTGTGGATTTGCTTCATGTTTTTTTGAAGTGAGAAATAACATAATTGCATTAAAGTTTTGAGTCTTAGATATATAATTGCTAATTTTGAATCTTAGATATATAATGCTAATTTTGATTTGTCAATGAATTTTTGCTTTTCCTAAAAAATAACAAGTTTAGAAGGAAGATCTTGATGAGATTATACCTTTGGTTCTTTCACTCCAGAAAATGAGTTGTCACTCTCCATCTGCTCCAAAACAATATTGTCAGACGATTGATAACTCTGCTACCCTTTTGGTGTAGGGGGTAGCATTTCGACTGTTATAGGTTGGGTGACTGAGAAGAAGTTGCATCAAAATGTTTGACTTTCTTCTTCTTTATCTTCTTAAGCTTTGCAGGAGTGGGAGAAGCGTCTCCATCATCTTCAGAAATTTGTAGAGTTTCAGAAATTTGTTAGTTTTTGAGTAATGAGGGTTGTATCGAACATATTATCGGAATAAAATTTTCTCCACCAACTGTTGAAGCCTTTAGTACAATATAAGGAAGGTTGGAAAGTAATAAGTTTGAATTCAATGAATGTGGAATAGCCTTGCATATGTTCTTCTTGTTTAGAGATAGTGAAATGCATTCCTTAAAGACAAACGATGCTCTTTCTTTCTAAGATATGTTCAGGTATTAGTTAACAAGACCAAATTGTCTAGCGACAATATTGGGTTGGTAGGCAAGTAAGACTATATGGCTTTCAACAAGCATGAATCTTGTGGTTATCAATCTTAGAAGTAGAAAAGCTTGTGAAATGGCTAAAGTTTCGGCCTCTTGAGATGGTGGAATATTAAAGAGAGACCTTGAAACCATTCAGGGCCATGTTTTCTCTGAGTGAAAGGATCCATCGAAGGAGTAAAGTTATGGCATTTTGCAAACTTCATAACATAACTTGTAAAGCATTCCTCTAAGTTCTTTCCTTCGTCATTTGGAGTCAATAGAACCAACCTGGTTCCCTCAATAATTCGATTTTGGATTTTTGGATTTATTTCGTCTATTTAGCTAGAGGTAGAAATAGAAGGTTCAAAAGTGGCATTCAACCAAAGTTGAAGAAGCGAGTATGGGCCAGCTAAGAGTAAGTTTGTCTCTACTTCATAAGTTTTCAGGTTTTTTGTAGCTTGCCCTAAGTACACACAAAGTCCAGCTAAAACTAATTCAATGAGTCAAATATTTCGACCAGAGTGAAGGTTGTTGGCTAGGGTTAAGAATCTTTTGGCCACTTGCAGAGAGTTTCTACAGAAAACACTTCGAGACAACCATAGTGCAAGGAAGGCTATGTGTTACACACCTGATACTTCTACAGTTGACCCTTTAGAGTTCTTATTAACTTTTTCTCCTGCATTTTTTAGAGTGATAGGTTTGCTAGCTATGGGTCTAGTTGAACGACGAGTGGGAAAAATCCTTTGGTTTTTTCTAAATCATCAACATTTACTAGAGGAACCATGTATGCTAAATTTTTCTCAGCAATGGTAAAATGAATAATTACATGGGGTGCATAAATCACACATTGTTCTACATAAAGCGTGGGCATTGGCACAAACTACTTGTTTCCAACCATAGTGGGTTTTGCAATATGAGTCGCGGGAATAGTAGCAGCATATTTAGATTTCTTTGAATCTTGAGCGAATTTGTTGCTTTTCTTGGAAGGTGTCATTGTTAAATAAGAGTTGGAGTTTATTTGATTCATTTTTAGACGAAGAAAAATGGAGAAAATCTCAAATTCTTAAAGAGTTTTTGGGAGAAGAAAAATGTTGATTTGAAGAAGAAGAAGTATTTATAATGAAGGCAGCAAGAAACGGTTTTCAATTTTCATTTTTAAATAATGAAAGATAGTGGGGCATGTGTCATGAAATGGTTAATTGACAATATGGTTACTTTTTGGGAAAGCCACGATTTGTACCTACTTCATTGTTTGGAAAGATGGTCATCATGACCATGATGTCACAATATTCATAGTAATCATGAAGTAACCTTGACGTCAAAATGGAAAATTCTACAAAAAATGTATATTTCTCCAAGTATTCCTAAATACACATTTTTGGGGGGAAATTTGTTAGCTGAGATTTCGACCACACCTGGCATTTAAGGAAAATGAAGAAGTTGAAAGGAGTTTAGATATGGAAGAGAAATATGAGAATATATTCATATGGTCTTCGACTGACCACAGTCTAAATACCTTAGTTATATCTAAAGGGTTCACGAAGGTTCTCATGTTATGAAATATCACTACTATAAATAACGTTTGTAATATCGCACGCGAAATGCGTTTTACCACGGCAACCCAGGAGAAGTAAGTAAGGTCGTCATGTAAAGTTTCCACTTAACACATCAGTGATTTAAAAATCGAGGGGGAAAAGTGGCACTGGTCACAGGTTCTATCCCTAGCAACTACATTTTTTAGATTTTCAAAACTGTGCTACTTTTTACCTCGGTTTTAAACAAAAACCGAGGGAAAAAATTTTGTTTACAAGATTTCAATTTTAACCTGTTTTTTTACGTTTTAATCCGTAAAGAACTTATATTTTTGACAAAATCTATATATTCCTCATCATCATCAACAACAATACCTATAACAACAACAAAAGCAAAATCAATAGAATCCTTAAATATTAATTCTCACAACAACAAAAAAAACAACAACAAAATCCATGGAATATATAAATATTACATCTCAACAACAACAACAACAAATAAACAAAATCAATAGAATACTTAAACATTAAATCTCAACAACAGAAGTAACACAACAACAATAAAAAAAATCCATAGAATCTTTAAACATTAAATCTCAATAACATCTACAACAACGACAAATAAATAAAATCAATATAATCGTTAAACACTAAATTTCTACAATAATAACAATATTAATTATTTTACTTGATACTGTTAGAGATAAGTCTCAGACTTCTTCAATCAAAGAGTGTCACCATAATGAGCTAAAAACAAAACCATCTTTTTATCTCTAATAGATATAATTATAACTAATACTAAACAATTTTAACAACGAATTACTAGATAAAATATTATATTAATAAAATAACCTTGAAATATTTGTCTTCTCTTTCTTTAATTATCACTATTATCAATATGTTAAGTTTAAATTTTAGCACTTTGAATCCAAGATGAATAGTTGTAGCTTACATGTTTTGATTGACTAGTGAGAGTTTCATATGAATCATTAATGTTTCACGTGGATTGATGAGTTGACAATGTCTTGACCATTGTTACTTTATAAATGGACGGTAAAGATTTGTTACTTAGTTTTTCATCAAATTGATCATAAATAAAATAAATTAAAAAAAAAATACGCTACTTTATTCCTCGGTTTTTAGCAAAACTGAGGTAATAGGTTATTAAAAAAATTTAAAAAAAAATTCAAGGTAATATTGGTCATGGGTTCGATCCCCAGCAACTAAAATTTTTTATTTTTAGAACTGCACTACTTTTTACCTTGGGTTTTAATAAAAATTAAGGGGTAAATTCCTGTTAATAATTTTAAAAAATTAAAAAATGATAAAATGTAGTTGTTGGGATTCAGACACATTCTTTAAATACATTTCTCCTCGGTTTCCATCAAAATTGAGGGAACATATATATATTTTTTTAAATTAAAGACGCGTCTATGGTTTACACTTTGAATTTTTATTAGGTGAGGTGAAATGTTCCATCATGAAATGTATTATTTGTTGTAGTGTATGTGGGACTTAAGAGGAGGTGAAAATTTAAATTTGAAACAATTCGATAGGTCACATTGTGATTTTGACGTTGTAACTCAAAGTGGATTTTTGAATTCAAATGTTTGATCTTATCCAGGAAGATGCGTGGAAGCCTAAGGGTTCAACGAAGCATGCAGTGTAGAACGTGTCATATCTATAGAGTAAGACAGTTATGGTCGAAATAGTATAATTAGGGTCTTAATGTTAGATTTTAATGTGTTCACTTTTGTACCACTTACTCATATAAACTCGAAGTACCAGTGTTTAGAGAAAATAGTCTTTGAGAACATATATATGAATAACCGTATTTTAATTAATGGTCAGTTTATATTTACCAGAATCTCTATCATCCCTTTTACTTTTAAGTCAAAATCTGTTTACTTTCATATAGTCACTTTACATAGAATTTTTGTCTTTTACAATTTAACCATAACCATTGAAAAGATGGACATTCGAAAGATATAAACCAACGAAACAAAACACATATCCTAGGATCAATCTAGTTGATCCTGTAAGAAACCAAATCTTTTTGTTTTAGAAGACTAGCAGTTGTTTATCAATTTTCACGGTAAATAGTATCAACAAAACTAAAGGAAAAATTAAGAAAATTCACTTGCACACCAAGTGTTTGATAAATTGATTCACCTTGTTCTTTTTAATATTGCCATTAGAAATAGCTTTCCTACTAACTTGTGATAAATATTAAATAAGCTATTAAGTGATTCAAATATATTAATTGAATTTGTTATTCTTATTCCATATTGAATTTGTTGTTACAGTTTGCATATCCCAGCCTCCAATAACATTCATATAGACAACATTTTGAAAAAGCTTATGTGTCGCTCTTTGATAAAATATCTTTTTCAAAACCAGTTTTTTGTCTAAATTTTTAAAGGATTATCTATTCATCCCCTTTTAGATACGTTGTCGTCGTCTAATAAGTGATATTAGGAGCTCGGTTCATTCCGGCTTTAACACTATTTAGAAAATAGCTTACGAACCTAAAGGGCATTATGAAAGAGCCTCAATTTTCACGGATGAAAATTATAGTTATTGGAAAGCTTATATGCAAATTCATGTCAACTCATATGACAAAGGTGTTTGGGAAGCCATTCAAAATTGTCCAACACTGGTGACATATATTGTTGATGGTTCTACCGTACCTAAGACGGAAAACTTCTAGAATGAGAATGATAATAAGAAGTGGTCACACATTTGGAAAGCAAAGAACATTGTTGTATTTTCTCTTGATGTTGATGAGTTCTATCGCATTTCCCATTGTAAAATCGCTAAAACTATATGAGATGCTCATAAAGTTACCTATGAGGGAGATGATAAGGTCAAACAAGCTAGAATTAATACACTAAATCAAGAGTTTAAACTCTTTCGCATGAAGCAAGGGGAAACCATTTCTCAAATGAAAAAGCGGTTCTCACGTCTTATTAGTTTCAATTTACTAGGTAATCATATTTTCAATGCTATTGCTACTAACAAGGTGTTGATATATCTTACTAGGAATTGGCAACCAAAGGTTACTTCGATCAAGGAAGCCAATAATCTTGTAACACTCGATCTCTCACCCTTTATTGGAAATTTAGAAAAACACAAGAAAGAACTCAATTGATTGGATAAATATGAAAAGAAGCGTGTGAAAAAGAAGAAGAAAGGAAAATATACTAATAATGAGGAAGTATAAAAGTCTAAAGCTCTCATGACTTCAAGTTCAAAGTCCTCAAAGGATGAGCACTATTATTATGATAGAGATGTTAATAACAACTAAAATTAGGAAGAGGAATAAATGACTTTATTTTTCAAAAGGTATCACAAGTATTTGAATATGAGAAATAATAAAATTCTCAACAAAAGAAGCACTGAGCCTAAAGAACAAACTACATCCTTTAAGGAAGAAAGATCCAAAAAGGATGACTCCAACCTTTACAAAAATAAATAGAGGAATCAACTCAAGATTCATGATAAACCTAGGAAAGCCTATGTGGCTTGGGGAAGTGACGCTGAATCCTCAAGTGATGAATAGTTTATTGAAGATGACGATTTAGAAGATGTGTGTTTTTTAACTCATCTCAATGATATAAGAAATAAAGGACACGAAACCTCCAAGTATGATGAAGTGTGTCTCTTAGATCATTATCATATGAAGATAAGAAGAAAAGGATAATAGCATCTACAAGTAATGATATTCATCATCATCAAAAAGGTAACATTAACAAGGTAAACTCATCTCAAAATGATTTTGTAAATGGATAGTCTCATCTTAATCTACTTGACGCCTTTGAAAATTTACACAAGGGAGATATTGAAGCTTTTAAAAGGTTGGCTTCAAATAGAAAATATTTTCTTATTTAGAAGAAAAAATTATAGAAATTGAAAAATAAAATTAAAGTTTTAAAGAACTCTCTTGTAGGTATTCATAAGGTTAAAAATAAGATGGATGACAATCCATTTAACTTTGATTGTGATACATGTTATATTTGGCAAAATGAGGTAAGAAATCTCAATGCTAAAGTGACAAAGGCTCTACAATCAAAAGTGACTTTTGCTATAGATATAACAAAGTTTAATAAATCTTTGAATCCTCCATATGCAAAATATAGCTTTGTTGGAAAGAAAGTGAAAAGCAAAATTAACACCTTTTGAAATATAACTTGTTATTACTGTCATATGAAAGGACATACCATTGCCAAATATAAAATTAAGAAATATTGCGACTCTAATAACATTTCTCAATGGTCACCTAATTGCGATGATTATGTTACTCACCCTCAAGGACCCGACAAGGATTGGGTACCTAGTTTATCTTATTGAAAATTGTAGGAAAGTTCTCTTTATACTATGAAGAAGCTATAATGCTTCATGAGTAGGTACATCAATACAATTAGAAGGTGACATATTCATATCGTATTGACTTAGTGACAAAATGATTGGATGTGTTATAGAAGAACATCAACAAGTGATCCCTTTTAAAATATCTTAAATCAATAAGAAGGTGAAAGTGATGAAACTTGGTCATAATTGTGCTTAGTTCGTTTGTTGTAACTGATGCTCATGTTCTTGAGCTTCAGGTGAGAAGCTTGCGTTCTGCTCTACTTTATCGATGAGGTCGTATTGTTTCCACTACAATATTTGTTGTCTCTGGCAACACTTAAAAAACGTTGCAAGAACTCTGAAAATTGTTGCCTAAAAGAATAAGGGACGTTTTCTAGGCGTCTCTTGTGCGAGCGTTGCCTATTGTCTAAGGGGACATTTTTTCATGTTCTTTGGGCACGCTTTTTATAATCGTCGCCTAAACAAATGGATTAGGGGACGATTATTTGTGGCCTTTGAGGCAATGTTTTTTAAGCATTGCCATTTGCGGCTATAATTAGTAAGCATTGCCTTAAATATGAATTAGGAGGATCATTTTTAAAGTGTAGTCATAACTTATAGGCTGTTCTTTTACAATGTCACCATAAAAAATATTCACTATAACTTAAACAAGATCAAATGTAACGGTACTTCCACAAAAGTTGTATTATAATAAAATCGAGTTCAAACATTAATTCAAGATCGTATCCGGTAAACAAAATGCCTAACGTAATACATAGTTTCTTTAAGTCTAATGCTTATGAACAAGTCTAAAACAACAACATCCAATTCATTCAAGTTTGTCAAACTCATCATCATCTTCATTGCCCTCTTCATCATATATGTCATCCTCTTGAAGCTCGTCACCCATGTCGTTCTCTTGAAGTTCTTCACATAATTCATCTTTATCACTTGAATCGTCTGCATGAAATTGGTCACTTACGACATCGTTCTCGTCAACATCTTCATTGATACCTTGTTACATAAGAAAATGAAAACAAATCAACCAAAACAATTCTTACAAAAATCTAAGCCACTACCTTTTTTAACAACAAATATATTATTAACAAGATAGAATTCTCCAACTAAGTCATCTGATCCAAACAAGAAATGGAAATCATCCAATCCCAACAACTAACCAAACAATTAAAATTATAAATGAATGTAACTTTACGATGTTAACCCATTGGAGTGTACATAAGCATTGATTTTTCCAATCACAAGTGGAATACATACAAAAATAAATTCTAAATTACTATATAAACAAAATATTTACATGATTCAACCAGAGATGCATCAAACTAACTATATAAGTTTATAGATTTTTCAATTCAAATCAACTGAAATTTTCTACATTCCACCTACACGCATCAGAGAGAATCCTTCATGTTGAAATTAATATATAATCTTACCCAAAAAAAAAGTTAATCTATAAAAAACTCTAAATTTTCTTGGTGGTTTATTATAGCAGCAAAGGTATTTCATTTTGTGAATCCATTTATTTCATTTCAAGTCAAAACCAACAAAAACATGTCATGGTATCCATTCATGAATTAAGATATTTGCAACAAAAAAAAGTAATTGTTGGAGCATATATTGACATTAATAATGCAGCTTTATTTAAAGGTAAAGAAAAATTATTGCACTATGTAGATAAGAAAATGGCATACACATCAAGCGTAATTATTTTCACAATCAATTATTTGCTAATCTTTATTTGATAAGCATAACTTAATAACATGAAGAAAAAAAACTAAGTTCTTATCATGAGTCAGTAAAACAATAAAAACCTATACTACAAGTTTTCAGAGAAAGAATTCAAAAAACATGCATCTTTTTGACAATATCATGAGTCAGTAAAAGAATAGAAAGCTATACTACAAGTATACATAAACCCAAAATAAATAACAATGATCAGAACTTTTAAATTCTTATCAGATTAAACATACATAAGTTTCAACCAAAACAAAAAAATAAAAAAAAATTAATTATAGATATTATCATTTATAAGCCAAGACCACCCTTTTTGTTTTTAGAAGATGTTATGCAAACATGGAGATCAAAATCAGTTGAGCTTCAAAGAATTTCAATTTAATAGAATTTGTGTACTAGGAGTTACACACTGACAGTGTGGCACCATACCATTCTGTGAGGTAGACCTTACATTGCATCATCTGATTATATATAACAAACAACATTCACTCAACAACAATCAGTCTATAAAGACAGTATACAAACATCTAACGGCCCAATTCATTCATATGATGCAGTGTCAGTAACAGCATACATTATCTATTTCCATGCTTCATATCTTCTCTCTCTTTTTTAGCACAAACAATAACTACACAAAATGGAAAATAGTGAAATAATTAAGAATCTAAACTATGCCTTGTGTCTCGGTTCTTTCTGAAATAGAAAATAGTGAAGAACCGAAAAATATAAAGATTCACATATTGAAACAGAAAGATTCACGCATTAAAACATAAATCAGACCATAAAACCATTCAACAAATCGACATAACTGAAATTGCTTTGAAACTTACAGAAAATGAAGACACAAAGATGATAGCAACAAAATAGGACCAGCGGCACACTCGCAGCAAACGACGACCAGCACCATCAAGAGTTTCTGAAATTTTGATTAGGAATATGAGGGAAATCGGCTATTTTAATTTTAGTTATAAGGGGCAAAGATTTCAATTAAGGTGGTGAAGGTAAAAACAATTTCGATGGTGAAAGTTGAAATTGATTTGGGTTTTGAAGGTGAAAATCAATTTGGGTTCTCAGGTTGAAATTAAAATTGGATTTGAATTCTGAAGTTAAAAACGAACTTAGGTTCTGGGGCGAAATTGATTTCCCTTCAGTGAAAATCGATTTGGATTTTAAGGTTGAAAACAAAATTGGAGTTGAGATCTGATGTTCAAAGAATTTGGGTTCTGAAGAGATTTCTCTTTGGTGAAAATCGATTTGGGATCTCATATTGAAAACAAGAATAAAATACAAAATCAATTTGTGTTCGAAAATGATATCGATTTCGAAAAGGAAGGTTGAAATTAAAAGAGAATGAAAAATCTAAATCAAATTTGGGTTCAATGAAAAAAATATGAGTAAGAGTAACGATGACTTCATTTGTTTTAGGGACGGTTTTTTGATAAAGATTTTATCTCTTAACAAATATTAATATTATTATTATTATGTTTATATTATTTTATTATTATTCTGTTTTGTAAAAATAATTATATAATACTAATTATATAAATTCTTACGTAACATTAAAACTATTAATTTAAATTTATAAAATAAATAATCAGTGTTATATTTTTAATTAAACATTCTAAGTTTTACTAATAAATAACAGTAAATAAACGTGAACATATTTTCAAGAAAATTGTTATCAAAATTTTCATTAATATTTTATTTATGACAAGAAAAAATTATATCTTTTTATTAAAGTATTTTATATAGAAATATATATATATATATATATATATATATATATATATATATATATATATATATATATATATATATATATATATATATATATATATATATATATATATATATATATATATATATATATATATATATATATATATATATATATATATATATATATATATATATGTTTAAAAGGAAGATTGTAATCCAGATCTTTATTAATATTAAAGTTTTATGCAAAAAAAAAAATTGTAAATGGTGCAACAATTACAAAACGTCCTCATAAGCGTTTAAGGGGAAAATTATTGATGATTGCCAAAACAATAACTGAGGTACATTTAAGAACCGTTTTCAAAAGTGTCCTAGGGGACATTTTTAAGTTGTTGTAAAAATATTGTTAGCATCGCGCGCAAAATGTTGCCAGAAATAAGTTTTTTGCAACAATTTTTACATGTTGCATTAAAAAGTGTTGCCAAAGAAAACAAATGTTGTAGTGTTCATTTATCACGTCTTCTAAGAGTAAGACAGTTCTTTTATCTATCTATGTGCACAAAATATATAAAATACATGTTGAATGCCTTTTGATCCTATGTTCACTTCCAAAAAATTTAAATTGAATATGTGATTATTTCAATTTATATATTTATAGTGACTTTGGATAAATGGTACAAAATATGTGTGTTTGCCTTACTTTGATATATATGTGTATTTTTTTTAATGCTTAGATTGCATAACCATGAGAAATATTGTTTACACATACATACATTTTATCATTGCATGTACATGAATAATATTACACATTCAAAATATGAAGAACTAATTTTTATATGTTTGGTTTCGTTAGAATATAACTGAATTTTTGCTTCAATATAATTGAATCTTATTAAACTAATTAGGATGATAGAACAAAAAATTGATAAAAGTTCGAATATAATCACAACCACAATACTCTTCTTCGAGATCCACTCCATACTATTTAAAAGCAAACAAAAAAAAAAAAACAAGTTTTCAATATGAATGGAGCAATAAGTATTAAGTACTGCTACTCACTCAGTGCTAAGATATACCAAAAACTGATTTATGCGGACATACTAACAAGGACAAGTCCAAAATAATGAATGAGCTTTTATTCATCTTTTTTTACATTTAAAATTACGTGGTTGTCTAAAACCCTTGTATCTTACAGCTAACAACCACTATTTTGAGTAATGCCTAGTCACGGTTGATATTGGTTTCTAAATATGAGTCTCAATTCAAATATACTTTTCAATTAAATTTATTTGTAGTAAAATCATATACTAAGTTAATACGTGTAAAAGCACAAGTACATTGTTCTTCTAATCATGCATGACATCACATAATTAACCTAGTGATTTATTGACAACATGACATAATTAACGTAGTGATTTATTGTCAACACAATACAATCATGCATGGCATAATAAAGTAATAGTTTTGTACTTGATAGTGATACGTGTAGATTAAGAGAACAACAAAGTACTTGTGATTGTGATTGTAATTAATTTATTTCCGTAATATATGAGTGAAAACGGCTATATACATATCACGAAAACCACTCCTTATTGCTCGCACTCGTTTCTCTGCTTCAAGCTATTCCTTAACAAGAAGCAACAAAGACTCACATATCTTAACACTCAAAGGTTATAAGACTCATTTCTTTCTCCCTCTTTTACATCTTTCCATTTTCCGTCTCCCTACTAACACCTCAATTCAATTTCATTTTCTACTCTAGATCCATCGTTAAACCTTATATGAACAGTAAGAATTCTAGATCTGATTCATAACTAGTGGGTCCACTTATAACAAATTTGTAACCAAAATTGAAGAGAGAAGAAAATCAAATTGATACTCCATTGATATGCTTTTCTCCTTGAAGAACAATTACATCAGGGATAAGAAAATCAAATGAGGTATGGTGCCTTGGTTGAAGTTTTCAATGAAAAGAATTAATACAGTACTCAATCAAGAGTTTGAACTCTTTCGCATGAAGTAAGGGGAAACCATGGCTCAAATGAAAAAGCGGTTCTCACGTCTTATTAATCGTTTCAATTTACTAGGTAATCATATTTTCAATGTTATTGCTACTAATAAGGTATTGATATATCTTACTAGGAATTGGCAACCAAAGGTTACCGCGATCAAGGAAGCCAATAATCTTGCAACACTCGATCTCTCCCCCTTTATTGGAAATTTAGAAAAACACGAGAAAGAACTCAATTGCTTGGATAAATATGAAAAGAAGCGTGAGAAAAAGAAAAAGAAAAGAAAATACACTAATAAGGAGGAAGTATTAAAGTCTAAAGCTCTCATGACTTCAAGTTCAAAGTCCTCAAAGGGTGAGCACTATTATTATGATAGAGATGTTAATAACAACTAAAATTAGGAAGAGGAATATATGAGTTTATTTGTCAAAAGGTATCACAAGTATGAGAAATAATAAAAGTCTCAACAAAAGAAGCATTGAGCCTAAAGGAAAAACTACATCCTTTAAGGAAGAAAGATCCAAAAAGGATGACTCCAAACTTGACAAAAATAAATAGAGGAATCAACTCAAGAGTCATGATAAACCTAGGAAAGTATATGTGGCTTGGGGAAGTGACGTTGAATCCTCAAGTGATGAAGAATTTATTGATGATGACGATTTAGAAGATGTGTGTTTTTCAACTCATCTCAATGATAGAAGAAATAAAGGACACGTACCCTCTAAGTATGATGAAGTGTGTCTCTTAGATCATTATCATGTGAAGATAAGAAGAAAAGGATAATATCATCTACAAGTAATGATATTCATCATTATAATCATCATCAAAAAGGTAACATTAACAAGGTAAACTCATCTAAAAATGATTTTGAAAATGGATAGTCTCATCTTAATCTACTTGACGCCTTTGAAAATTTACACAAGGGAGATATTGAAGCTTTTAAAAGGTTGGCTTCAAATAGAAAATCTTTTCTTATTTAGAAGCATATCAAGAATGGTGAAAAACTCCATTGGAGGAAAACAGAAGCAACAAAATTCTAACTGTATCTTAACAGAAAATGATAAGGCAAGGAAAGAGTAAAGTGATTACTGTTGCATTGAATGAATCAATTAAATCTGTACAAGTGGCCAATATATAATATATGCATAAGCATAGATTAAATAACAGCCATTGGATCAAGATAATAACAAAATAGAAAACTTAATGATCTATTCTATTATCTAATATAAGCTAAGAGGCCCCCTCAAGTTGGACTATGGATACTGCATAGACCCAACTTGGACAAAATGGAGGTCAAAGTTGGAGAATGTAATGGCTTAGTAAACATGTCCGCGAGCTGATCCACTGTAGATATAGGCAAAAGGTGCAAGAGCTTGGACTGAATCTTCTCACGTATAACATGGCAGTCAAGTTCTATGTGTTTACTACGCTCATGAAATGCAGGATTGTGAGCCAAGTAGATAGCAGACTTACTGTCACAATAGACTGAGGCAGGCTGAGACAAAGTGATGGTGAGATCTTTGAACAAATACTGAAGCCACTGAAGCTCACAAGTCAAGGATGCTAGGGCACGGTACTCTGCTTCAGTTGAATAACGTGACACTGTGTTCTGTTT
This sequence comes from Vicia faba, assembly GCA_948472305.1. NCBI lineage: Eukaryota > Viridiplantae > Streptophyta > Magnoliopsida > Fabales > Fabaceae > Vicia > Vicia faba. The sequence continues at coordinate 327,692,294 of OX451736.1, forward strand.
CTTGGACTTCCAGCAAATGAGAGAAGTACCTAGAAGAACACAAAAACCAGTTGTTGACCTGCGCATATCTGGACATCGTGCCCAGTCAGAATCAGCAAAACCATACACTTTAAGAGCACTATTAGAAGAGAACAAAATGCCTTTGGTAGGAAAACTCTTCAAATATCTCAGAACCTTAATGGCAGCCTGATGATGTGGAAGTAAGGGATGAGACACAAACTGACTTAACTGTTGAACAACATAAGAAATATATGGCCGGGTATTAGTAAGGTAAATCAATTTACCAATCAACTGTCTATAGGAAGAAGGATCCTGCAAAGGTTCACCAGTAGAAACAAAAAGTTTCAAGTTAGGATCATAAGGTACAGAAGATGGTTTGCAAGCAAGTAAACCTGTCTCCTCTAAAAGCTCAAGAGCATACTTCCTTTGATTCAAAAAAATGCCCTTAGAGGACCTTGCAATTTCAAAACCTAAAAAGAACCTCAATTGACCAAGATCCTTGATCTTGAATTCTTTGTCAAGAACATTTTTAACAAACTGAATTTCCTGTAGAGAGTTCCCAGCTAGGACTATGTCATCAACATAGACAAGTAAAGCAGTGAAACTGTGCTCAATAGACTTGGTATACAAAGAATGATCTGCTTGTGATTGAGAGTACCCCAAGGAAAGAAGAAACACAGAAAGTCTAGAGTACCACTGTCTACTAGCCTGCTTTAAACCATACAATGACTTTTGTAGCTTGCAAACCTGAGTAGAACTGGAAACAGAGAGACCAGGTGGAACTGACATATATACCTCCCCATTCAAGTCACCATGCAAGAAAGCATTGTTTACATCCAATTGTTCCAAGTGCCAACCCTTAATGGCAGCAATGGATAACAATACTCTGACAGGGTGTGTTGTACCCCAAAATTTTCCCTCCCATATTTCTTCAAGATTTGCCAAGGTCAAGGTTCAAAAGCTCTCAAGGGTTGCACAGTCCAATTGCCTCCTAACAGCCAAGAATTAGGGTTTTGGTTCTGGCAAAGAAATTGAGGTTTCCAATGGTCCAAACAAGTCCCACATGCCTACAAACATTATCAAGCATCCCTATGCCAAGTTTCAAGACTCCCAGCACAAAATTGCACAGTCAAAAATCCTAATTGCATCACAGTCAACTGCAGGGGCAAAATGGTCATTTGACAATCAAAAATCCAAATTTTTGGTCAACATCTTATTTTGAAGCCACAAACATCATTTGATCAATTCTTGATCATGATTCTCAAAGCATGGCTCAAAAAGTCTCAAGATGCAAAAGTTTCTATTTTTGGACAGTTGAAAAAGTCAACTGCAAATTGACCAAGGCATAACTTCCACATGGTTTATCATAAAAATCCCATCCAAAGCTCATTTTGAAGAGAATGACATTTCCTACAACTCATCTTCACACATCAAGTCCAAGAAATGCTCTCACAAAAAGTTATCAATCTCAACATTATAGGTCATTTTCAAAAGTCAACAAAAAGGGACTTTAAGTCAAAGACCATAACTTGCGATTGGAAAATCAAAATGACATGGGACCAAAGGAATTGGTTAGAGGACTTCAAGACCTTTCCAAAATGTCCAAGAACATGATCAAAGCTTAAAAATTGAGCAAGATATGCCTTGTGGAAGTTGGGAAATATTTGGGAATTTTGAAAAGTCAACTTTGCTTCAAATGCCTCAAAATTGCTAATGGGCCACAATTTCTTCCAAGAATCATCACCCAAAAGCCATGCACGACCCATTGACCCAAAGGGGAGTTATTTTCTTATTTTTAATTAATTAATTGAGTTTATTATCCTATTAATTCATTTAATTAAAATTAAATATAAGAAAAATACTAAAATATGTTTTCCAAATCTTTTTATGCAGCATATTCACTCAATATTTCGTGCACTATTCAATAAGGAAAGATTCAATATGTTTGGCAATGATTGGCATCAAAAAGGAATGAAAAAGATTGAAAAAGATCATGGAAAATCACAAATTCAAAAGCATTGAATACATGGATCATGGGCTTTGTTTTTGACCTAGAATGATTCCTCATACATATGCAAAGAGAACCCTAAGTCAGAGAACAAGAAAAGCTGCGCTCAGAACATAGAACCAAACTTGCTTTTTTCACAAAAAAGGTTAAAACTGTTTTCACAGCTGCCGTGCGTTTCAAGGCCTAAGAAGCATTCCAATAGCTTGCTTACACATCCAGGAAGGGATTGCAATCAAAAACACATCCCCTAACCTCAAGAACTGGTAGATTGAAGTCGCCCTGTTCATGAACTTTTGCATATTCGTATTTGAATTTATACACATTTTCCATGCATTTTAATGTTTGAGTTATACTAACATGATCATTCCAAAGCTAATGGTACCATTCAATTGAAGAATGGCTGCCTGTACAAGAATACACCATTGATGCTTGCTAGGGTTTCAGAAACCTCAAAAGAGGGGTTTACGTATCTGGAAAAATTAGGCCATGAAACTGGGACCAATAAACTCGTGACATTCCCATGAAGCCAAATTACTCATCGCGCCTTTTTTATGCTTGCTCAAATTCTATTCGCTATTATTCGTTGTTTCAGTTTATGGGGGTTTAAAACCCCCGCTATCTGCTTATGTTACAGGTAAAACGATGAAGAAGATGCTAGCGTGTTGGACTATGGTTGGTTGGTTTGAATAACTGGCGCCCTTTTTTTTTTATTATTCAGCGTAATACTTGTTTCTCTCTCTTATTAATCATGTTCCATTAAGCTGACAAACAAACGCACCAGCTCACTTGGTTAGCACGCTGGCATGCAGGTATTGGGACCTGGGTTCGATTCCCAGGTCCCCCACTTCTTCAATATTATTTTTCTTAACACCTTTCCATGCAGCGCCTCATCTAAGGTCCACCAAACGCCTTGCCTGCTTGCCTGCCAAGTGTCCCCAGGGATCCATCCAAGGGCCAGAACTTGCAGATCACCATATGCATTGGTCAACAACTCCTCACACAAACGCTGAAAGTCAACGTGGGCCTGTAATTCTTGGGCCAAACTGCTTTCTATAAACCTCCTCAATTTGGGTCAACCACCCCCCATGTTTGCATTTTCTTTCTCTCTTTTTGTTCTTTCTTTTATTTATTTTAATTATGTTAATTATTTTCTTTTAATTCACCAAATTAATTTTTATAATAAAAATACAAAAAAATCAGAAATCATAAAAATAAAATATGTTTATTATTTTAATATTTATTTCACTAATACTTTATTTTATAAATAAATTCCAATAATCAATTAGTTTAATTTTAGGTTTAATTTTAATGTTTTTCTTAAATAACTAAAAAATATAAAAAATAGGTTTTTTTAGCATTTTTATTCTTTTCCTCAATAAAATAATTTCATCTTATTCTTATCATTATTAATTATTAATTTTTGTAAATAAATGTGTAATTAATTAATTAGGGTAGAATTAGGGTTTCTTTTCCTTTTAATTTTCTTTATTTCCATTAAATACAAAAACATAAAAAACAAGTTCTTTTCTTTATTTAATCGTTAATTCATTTCCAATTCCAATTTAATTTCTTTAAAGGGTCCAACGCCCTCGCACTCGATTCTATTTCTTTTCGCACGTTTACTTTTATTTCTTTTTTTGAATATAATGTATTTGCCCCAAAGCTTTGTAATAGTAATTAGGACATTTACTTTCCGCACTTTTATTTAAAAATCGGGTCTTTGTTAATTTGGCGATGTATAGGCCCGCGCCTTGTAATAGCGTAGGACCTTTATTTTTCCGCACTTTAATTTCCGCACCTTTAAAACTATTAATAATCACATGAAAGAATGTATGCCCAAATAAAATCAAAGCATAGATCACCCAATGCATGACAAGACAAATATTAACTGAAAATGACACACAATTCACACACCACTCCTAGGGTACGCCTCACTGTTGCCTTGCCCCTCGAAACGTGGTCGTCGAGTATAGGACGTTTTAGTAAGTCCTCATGTCCATGAACATGGCATGAGGGTAGCTTCTAAGGTGTCCTACCGTTGCTCTGGTGACCACACTGTCCCTAAAAACAAATTGACCCGAACACCTCCAACGGTGGTGCTACCTACCTCTCAATGGTGGGATGGCACTACCTTAAGGACATCTACACAGCCTAATTCCTTAGGGTAGGTAGACAACTCATAGGTACTTGCTCTAATTCAAAACAAATCAAAAACTCTTTTCACACTGACACTTTCAAAAAGCTTTCAAAAACAACTTTTCAAACACTCTTGAGGACTGATTCAAGAGTCGAACTGAAATTTTAAACGAAACTTTTTCAAACTCACTCACAATTGAAAATCAAACCTTTTGAAAACACAAATGAGCAAGTACCTAAGAGCCCATGGATAACCATGGATAGAAAGGGTGCTAACACCTTCCCTTTCTATAAATCTACCTCCTGAACCGAGAGCTAATCTCATAAGGAATTTTTCTGTGCTTTTGTCCTTTCCATGTTGGAGAATATAAAATACGGTGGCGACTCTTGCTTACCGCGACATTTCGCGAACCAGCATTAAACAGTCAGTTCCAGATCCACCGATCACAGAACTGGCGACTCTGCTGGGGAGACTCTTCTAAAGTGAGGTGTACCTTAGGATAAGTTCATAACTGTGTTTTCAATTGTTGTGCTTTGTTTGCTTTATTATTATGGGTTTCATCGGAGTTACATAGACCCTAACCCGGATCTGGGGATACCCTGTTAGGTAGCATAAGCTGTGAGGGACCTGTCCGGCGTAGACCGACATGGGTGAAGCAGTGGCTACGTTGGTGTGGCGCCTTGGTCTGTACCGATATCCCTTGTGTCGCAACGAGGATAATATGGGTCTTCTGAGGAGTCATTGAGCACCAACCTACCTTAGAACCTTAAATGACCCAACTTGGCCAATAGAACAGTAGCAGTATGCTACACCCATTGAGGCTAAACTCTCGCGATGGTTTTGGCCGCAAGAAAAGATTGCGATGCTGGAGTTATGACCGATTGAGGGTAGTCAGTGATATTGGGATCCTCTAGAACCCGGTTACTTTTGATAGGACAAGTCTTAACCAACAAACTGAAAGAGGGTAATACCTAGACCCCATGCTGGCCTAAACTCTAAGGGTTTCTCTTGTGTGACTTGTGTGCCTTCTAACTTGACTATTTGCATGCTTGTTACCTGACACTTGAGTTTCTTGCAGGTTTTGTTTACAGTCCTTAATTGGGACTCATAATAGGGTTTACCTACCTTATCCCATGCATAGCATAACATCATACCGTTGCATACATCCTGCATAAAGACTAATCCATTTCAAGGATCTCAAGGGTCTGTGATGCAGGTCAGGATGAATCAAACGTTAAGCAAGGGGCAAAGAGGATTTATTTTCCTCTAGCCAAGGTTGTCAGGGGCTATGACCCACTCGATATGGTGAGCCTTGACTCTTGAAGAAGGACTCTCAACAACATGAAGTTCCTTCCATCAAGATACCAAATTCAAGTTCTAACAATTTTCTTGTTTACCCCACGAGATCCTTGAAAACATTGCATATATATCATACATATCATTGCATCTCAGGTACCCCTTTGACAGGTCACTTACCTTCTTCGCTGTTTATTTCAGCCGATCGTCATGAATCCTGAAGCATCCAACGAACAATCCATCAAGGCCCTCCAGGCCCATAACGCCTAGTTCCAAGAGTTGATCATGAGTTTGGCCCAGGGGTAACAAGATCTGAAGACCCTGCTCTTGAAAAAGAAGAAGAAGAGGACGGTGCTGTTCAACCCTAGGCGCAAATCTGGGATTGGATCACAAAATGAAGTCGAACAGACTACCCCATCTGTTGGAAAGGACAATCCCCATGAGAGAGAAGTTCCTAGTCGGTGGTCTCCGACAACGAGACAAAATTCAATGATGAACAGTACCCTCCAGCTGAGGACAGGTATAAACAGTTAGAAGACAGGCTAAGTGCTATGGAAATACAAAAGGTGCCTGGCCTGGACTTCGAAGATCTAGGTCTGTCTTCTAGGGTAGTGATCCCCCACAAATTCAAGGCACCTGCTTTTGCTAAATACGACGGGGCATCCTGTCCTAAGTTGCATCTCAGGTCTTACACAAGGAGGATCCAGCCCTACACGGCTGACAAGAATTTGTGGATTCACTTTTTTCAGGATAGTCTGTCGGGAACTCAACTCGACTGGTTCTATCAACTGAATGGAGCCAACATCCGCAGCTGGGAGGACTTGGCCACTGCATTCTACAAAATTACCAGTACAATGCCGATCTTGCTCCCACGCGCACTCAGATTCAGGGAATGTCTATGGGGGTAGGCGAAGGTTTCAAAGAATATGCTCAAAAGTGGAGGGACCTTGCTGGAAGGGTACAGCCACCTTTGACTGACCGGGAACTTGTCGACATGTTCTTGGGGACTTTATCCGGGCCGTTCTTCAATCATCTTATTGGTAATTCATCTGCAGGATTTACCGACCTTATTCTGACTGGGGAAAGAATTGAAGCTGGCATAAAAAATGGGAAAATTCAAGAGGCCGCACCTTCGGATACTCAGAAAAAGCCTTACATGGGGAAGAAAGAGGCTAATGCTGCATACAGTCAAAAGAGTCGCCATGACCAACATGCAGGGGCAGTCATGATCTCTGGTTCTGCACCATGCCGCCAACCACAAAAGGGAAATCAACAAAGGCCGGACGAGCCTAAGAGACAATTCTCCAACATTAACATGCCATGGTCACAAGCTCTGCAGCACATGTTGAAGATGAATCTGATTGCGGTGATCAACCCTCCTGCAAATCCCAAGACCTCCTCTCCAAACTACAACCCAGAAGCGAGGTGTGCTTATCATTCTGATAGCCCGGGGCACGATACTGAGGACTGTTGGGCGCTGAAGTACAAGATTCAGAACATGATCGATGCTAAAGAGATCGAGTTCGAGCCTGCCGGGACTCCCAACGTGATCACTGCTCCCTTGCCAAAACATGGCTAGGGATGAGAGATTTTTGTTCATTTGAATTCAAGTTGTACTTTTTCTTTTCTTGTTCAAACAAACAATTATCATGTTAAACTCTTTTATTTCATGAATGCATTACATATGTCTGTCTTGATTTAATCATGTTTACTGTGCTTAAAACTGCTTTCATATTTTTGTGATGATCAACTCTTAATTGAAAATTCTAAGCCTCTTGAGGGAGGATGACGAAAACGATACCACAGTCCTTACAGTATGCTTTTGAACAGACCCCACTGATGAGGTACATGCATTGTTTCAATTCCTAAACACTGGAGTAATAAGGAAGATAATCCCTCGTCAACCCCTCTGAGCCAAAGAAGTAGGAGTTTCCTTTTCAAAATTAAAACCCTTAATCATAACCTGGGGCAGGGTAGTTCTCTCAGTTGATCCAAGTGCATAACGAATGGCATCCAAGGAGTCTTTCCAAAACAAAAATGGTGATGGTTCTAAATAATCATAAAGACAGGCAGTCATTACCTTTCAAAATAAAAGCCCAATAAGTCAAAACCTATGAAGGAGACTTACAAAACTGGGGCATCCCGCTGACTGTAATCACAAAAGAATCAGTTCAGGCAAAAAATAGGGATAACAAAATCAAAAAGAAAGAGGTCCTACAAACCCTCAAACAAAAAAGAAATGACTGCCTATTCAAAATAAATTGTCAACATTTGAACCATCACTGGTATATCAGAGCAAAGACTCAAACAAGGTCTAAACGCACGATCAGCTGAGTTTAGGTTTGAAGAACATCACGAAGAGCGGGTGGGTACAAATAAAATTTGAGCCTTTATCCTTTGTTTCTTAAAACCGTGAACCAGGCCACGTTATAACCCTCAAAAGTCCTAGCTGAAGCATGGGTTAATTCGAAAGCATACTGTAACAAAGGTATCCTGACTCCTGAAGGCCGTTAAAATCCTGAGTTGACATCACATTTTCCAAAAAAAAAAATTGCTTGTTTACAAAAAAATGCATTTTCAAAAATTTTAAGACAGACATAAGTTTTGCATTCTTAAAATAACATTGGTTGCATATGGCTATTTGTTTGAACAGCAGAGAAATTCGCACGACGAATATCTGATGAACAAAGGTCTTCTCAACAAGAGGTCACCTCAAATGGAGAAAGCACTTCCAATCAAGGGGCATGGCATGATCAGTGTCCATCACTTGGGGCAGTCCAATCGAGACTCGGAGAATCTCTCAAGATGGCCAACAGCCTGGGGCAAATCTCCATCAGGGTCACTTGGGGCATTGGACGATCAAGCGAAGATCTTCTGGTGGCAGCACAACGCTACTAACAGGGGCAACTCCCCCCTCTCTGAGAATGTGGACATAGTCGAAAAAAATACTACGCACAATCAAAGACCCGCTAGGTTGACACACCTAGGCAAAAATAAGGGCTTCCCGGCGAACCAAAAGGGTTCGGGCAAAAATAAGGGATGAAATGAAAAGATCTGTACACCCGGTAAGTCGAAAACCTGAAAAAGGCGGCTTGGGCAAAAATGGGTATCCCGGTGGACTGAAAACCCGAAAGGGCGGTCCAGGCAAAAATTAGGGATTTAAGCGTACGACTATGTCCCGGTACTTGCCTACCAGAAGAAGAGTTGTCAATCGACAATCATCAAGCACCTCCACAGGTATATTCTTCCCTCACGTCAGAAACAGGGGCAATAATGAGTTGTCCAGGCGATCCAGTTACGCGGTCAACCAAAGTACCAAGGAAAGGCCAATATAAAGATGATTACCATCTACCTTTACAAATTCCAGATCAACATTGATAACAAACCAAGAAAAATCAGTGGACGACTGATCGTGGGTTAATATCCGAAACCAAACAGGACAATCATCCACGAACTCATCATCAGGCAACCCTACACCGGTTCCTTCTCCTTCTCAAAATAAAGTCTTACACAGACCCACCTCAGGTAACCCTACCCCGGTTCCTCCTAAAGTCTTACACGGACTCATCCTCAGGTGATCCCACACCGGTTCCTCCCAAAATCTTACACGGATTTATCTCAAGATGACCTTACCCCGGTTCATCCAGAAGTCTTACACGGACTTATTTCATGGTAACCCTACACCGGTTCATCCAGAAGTCTCACACGGACTTATTTCATGGTAACCCTACACCGGTTCCTCCCAAAGTTTTACACGGACTTATCTCAAGATAACCTCACCCCGGTTCATCAAGAAGTTTTACACGAACTTATCCTACAGTAACCTCACCCCGGTTCCTCCAAAAGTCTTACACGGACTTATCCCGAAGTAACCTTACCCCGGTTCCTCCAGAAGTCTCACACAGACTTATCTCAAGATAACCTCACCTCGGTTCCTCCAGAAATCTTACACGGATTTATCTCAAGATGACCTTACCCCGGTTCATCAAGAAGTTTTACACGAACTTATCCTACAGTAACCTCACCCTGGTTCCTCCAAAAGTCTTACACGGACTTATCCCGAAGTAACCTTACCCCGGTTCCTCCAGAAGTCTCACACGGACTTATCTCAAGATAACCTCACCCCGGTTCATCAAGAAGTTTTACACGAACTTACCCCGAAGAAACCCTACACAGGTTCTCCCTTTCCAAGGATGCAGTTTCACACAGACTCGTCATCAGTAAGCCCTACACAGGTTTCCTTCTCAGCTCTAGATACGGTTTTACACGGACTCGTCGTCAGAAACCCTACCCAGGTTTTACCTTTTCTAGGATGCAGTTTTACACGAGCTCATTATCAATAAACCCTACACAGGTTTCCTTCAATTCCAAATGCAGCTTCACACGAGCTCGACCTCAAAGTAACCCTACACAGGTTCCCTCTTTCAACTTCCCCAGTACATCTCAAAATTTCCCGGGAGAGTCCAGTCCAGAAGTCTCCCCAGGAAAGTGGAAACCATCTCCCCAGCAGGAAGCTTATCCCCAGTAGATTCTGGAAGCTTACCCCTGCAGAGCAAGAACGCGTCCCCCAGCTTTATTCAAAGGTTATTTCCCTACCAGGATATAACTGGGTTATCCTCAGCCAAAAGCCACGGAAAGATCGTCACCGACAAAGTCTTCTTATCCCCAGCGGAGTCTATTAACACTTCCAACATAACAATGGTATCCCCAGCGAAGTTACCATCAACATCTCAGCGAAGTATCTCTCTCCCCACAGAGCATTTTCCCCAGCAAGATCGTTAGAGTAATGTCCCCCCGCAGAGTAATCTATTCGCCAAGTTTATTCCCCAACGGAGTTACCTTCTCCTACTGGTATTCTTACAACCATCACTCCCCAGTGGAAACAAAAGCTCTACATCAGCCCAGGATTTAACTTCCCGGCACCCGTCAAGGATTTATTTTCCTAAGACGAAAACATACATTCAAAAACAGCACATATATCATGATACATGCATAAACGCATCATATCTTACAATCTCATTTATGTTGAGAACATCATTGCTTGATCCATATCATGCATTGCATATGACTGACCTTTACCTTTCAGGAAATATCCAGTTAAATTCTCAGTTATGTCCAAGACTTTCGTCTGGTTCAGTTAAATCGACCCTAAGATTTTTCTGATTCTTATCCAGTCAAAGTTAATCAAAGGCCTTCTCTGGTTCAGTCAGATCGACCCTAAGATCTCCCTGATTCTTATTCCAGTTGAAGATTCCAAGACCTTGCCTGGTTCAGTTAAATCGATTCCTAAAGATTTTTCTGATGCCGATCCAGTCAAAGGCCTTCTCTTGTTTAGTCAGATCGACCCTAAGATCTCCCTGATTCTTATCCAGTTGAAGATTCCAAGACCTTGCCTGGTTCAGTTAAATCGATTCCTAAAGATTTTTCTGATGCCGATCCAGTCAAAGGCCTTCTCTGGTTCAGTCAGATCGACCCTAAGATCTCCCTGATTCTTATCCAGTTGAAGATTCCAAGACCTTGCCTGGTTCAGTTAAATCGATTCCTAAAGATTTTTCTGATGTCGATCCAGTCAAAGACCTTGCCTGGTTCAGTTAAATCGACCCTAAGATTTTTCTGATTCTTATCCAGTCAAAGGCCTTCTCTGGTTCAGTCAGATCGACCCTAAGATCTCCCTGATTCTTATCCAGTTGAAGATTCCAAGACCTTGCATGGTTCAGTTAAATCGACTCCTAAAGATTTTTCTGATGCCAATCCAGTCAAAGGCCTTCTCTAGTCCAGTTAAATCGATTCCTAAAGATTTTCCTAATAAAGACTCAGTAGAAGACATCCAAGGTTCTCTCATCGTTACTGTTGAGGTAGAAATCGCCCAAAGTTCTTTCATCGTTACTGTTGAGGTACGCAGGTTCTCGCTAAGGAATCTCTTAAGCGATCAGTCTCCAAATGGCATCTATAAGCCCATTCCCGACAAGACCTCGTCACCTCCGTCAGATGGCATCTATAAGCCCATCTTCCTATCCATCAATCTCCAAATGGCATCTGTAAGCCCATTCCCATCATCACGCTGCTAACAGGTGAGCGCAAATTTCTGGGCACTCTAGTGTTCAATCATCTTCCACTTTCGGATCACGAAAGGCACGCCAGCCAATCTACATCCTCAGGTCTAAGAAGATTGAACAGGGGCAACTGTTGTACCCCAAAATTTGCCCTCCCATATTTCTTCAAGATTTGCCAAGGTCTTGGGCCATGAAACTGGGACCAATGAACTCGTGACATTTCCATGAAGCCAAATTACTCATCGCGCCTTTTTTATGCTTGCTCAAATTCTATTCGCTATTATTTGTTGTTTCAGTTTGTGGGGGTTTAAAACCCCCGCTATCTGCTTATGTTACAGGTAAAACGATGAAGAAGATGCTAGCGTGTTGGACTATGGTTGGTTGGTTTGAATAACTGGCGCCCTTTTTTTTTTATTATTCAGCGTAATACTTGTTTCTCTCTCTTATTAATCATGTTCCATTAAGCTGACAAACAAACGCACCAGCTCACTTGGTTAGCACGCTGGCATGCAGGTATTGGGACCTGGGTTCGATTCCCAGGTCCCCCACTTCTTCAATATTATTTTTCTTAACACCTTTCCATGCAGCGTGTCCAAGTGTCCCCAGGGATCCATCCAAGGGCCAGAACTTGCAGATCACCATATGCATTGGTCAACAACTTCTCACACAAACGCTGAAAGTCAACGTGGGCCTGGAATTCTTGGGCCAAACTGCTTTCTATAAACCTCCTCAATTTGGGTCAACCACCCCCCATGTTTGCATTTTCTTTCTCTCTTTTTGTTCTTTCTTTTATTTATTTTAATTATGTTAATTATTTTCTTTTAATTCACCAAATTAATTTTTATAATAAAAATACAAAAAAATCAGAAATCATAAAAATAAAATATGTTTATTATTTTAATATTTAATTCACTAATACTTTATTTTATAAATAAATTCCAATAATCAATTAGTTTAATTTTAGGTTTAATTTTAATGTTTTTCTTAAATAACTAAAAAATATAAAAAATAGGTTTTTTAGCATTTTTATTCTTTTCCTCAATAAAATAATTTCATCTTATTCTTATCATTATTAATTATTAATTTTTGTAAATAAATGTGTAATTAATTAATTAGGGTAGAATTAGGGTTTCTTTTCCTTTTAATTTTCTTTATTTCCATTAAATACAAAAACATAAAAAACAAGTTCTTTTCTTTATTTAATCGTTAATTAATTTCCAATTCCAATTTAATTTCTTTAAAGGGTCCAACGCCCTCGCACTCGATTCTATTTCTTTTCGCACGTTTACTTTTATTTCTTTTTTTGAATATAATGTATTTGCCCCAAAGCTTTGTAATAGTAATTAGGACATTTACTTTCCGCACTTTTATTTAAAAATCGGGTCTTTGTTAATTTGGCGATGTATAGGCCCGCGCCTTGTAGTAGCGTTGAACCTTTATTTTTCCGCACTTTAATTTCCGCACCCATAAAACTGTTAATAACCACATGAAAGAATGTATGCCCAAATAAAATCAAAGCGTAGATCACCCAATGCATGACAAGACAAATATTAACTGAAAATGACACACAATTCACACACCACTCCTAGGGTACGCCTCACTGTTGCCTTGCCCCTCGAAACGTGGTCGTCGAGTATAGGACGTTTTAGTAAGTCCTCATGTCCATGAACATGGCATGAGGGTAGCTTCTAAGGTGTCCTACTGTTGCTCTGGTGACCACACTGTCCCTAAAAACGAATTGACCCGAACACCTCCAACGGTGGTGCTACCTACCTCTCAATGGTGGGATGGCACTACCTTAAGGACATCTACACAGCCTAATTCCTTATGGTAGGTAGACAACTCATAGGTACTTGCTCTAATTCAAAACAAATCAAAAACTCTTTTCACACCGACACTTTCAAAAAGCTTTCAAAAACAACTTTTCAAACACTCTTGAGGACTGATACAAGAGTCGAACTGAAATTTTAAACGAAACTTTTTCAAACTCACTCACAATTGAAAAGCAAACCTTTTGAAAACACAAATGAGAAAGTACCTAAGAGCCCATGGATAACCATGGATAGAAAGGGTGCTAACACCTTCCCTTTCTATAAATCTACCTCCCGAACCGAGAGCTAATCTCATAAGGAATTTTTCTGTGCTTTTGTCCTTTCCATGTTGGAGAACATAAAAGACGGTGGCGACTCTTGCTTACCGCGACATTTCGCGAACCAGCGTTAAACAGTCAGTTCCAGATCCACCGATCACAGGGTGATCTTAGCAACTGGAGAAAATGTGTCAAAATAGTCAACTCCTTCAAGTTGAGTATATCCCTTGGCAACAAGCCTAGCCTTATACCTCTCTATAGACCCATCAGCTTTGTATTTTATTCTGTAAACCCATCTACAACCAATGGGAACCTTTCCATGAGGCAAATCTATTACAGTCCAAGTGTGATTCTTAGCAAGAGCCTTCAACTCATCAGCCATGGCATTCTTCCAACAGTCCTGCTTAATTGCTTGAGCATATGTTTTGGGTTCAATATTGGTAGAAATAGAAAAACAATAGTTTTTGTAAGTAGGAGAACAATGTTTATAAGAGAGAATAGAAGAAAGAGGATATGTAATTTTAGAGGAAGAATGACTAGAATGAGATGTAAGAGTGGAATAACAGTGATAATCAGATAAGTAGCTAGGGGGATTGGAAGTTCTGCTGGACTGCCTTATAGGAGGAATAGGAGTAGGGAAGTCTATGGACTGATTAGACAACTCAGGTGAAGAGACATGAGGATTCTGATTTTGGTCAGAAGGCACAGGAAAAGATGTGGCACTAGAAGGACTAGATGTACTAGAAGGACTGTGAGGGAATGTAACAGCAGAGGGACCAAAAGATAAAGGAGATCTAGGATTATAGGGAGATTGAGGAGTACCACTGCTGTCAGGAGAAGTACTAGGAACAAATGGTGAAGTCAAATCAGTGCTGCTATGGTCAATAGCATTGTTAAATGGTGATGGCATGTCAAGAAAGTCATTGAGAACAGAAGAAGGAATAGAGGAAGGAGAGGATGACACAGAAGAAAGTTTGAATTGAAAAACATCTTCATAAAAGATGACATTTCTAGACACAGAAATAGCATGACTATGAAGATTGTAAACTATGTAACCCTTGGTACCATCCCTAAAACCAAGAAAGATAGCTTTGTGAGCCCTAGGATAAAATTTGGTCCTATGTGCTTGCAAAGTAGAAACAAAACATAGACAGCCAAACACCTTTAAGTGTATGATGGAAGGTGATTGTTTAAACAAAATTTCATAGGGAGATTTTGATTTTAAAAGGGGTGTGGGTAGTCCATTTATAAGGTGAACAACATGTTGTACACAGAAGTTCCAGAGAGATAAGGGGACATTGGAATGAAAATATAAGGCTCTAGCAACATTTAGAATATGTTGGTGTTTTCTCTCAACTACACCATTCTGTTGAGGAGTCTCAACACAAGATTTTTGATGAACAATTCCCTTAGATAAAAGAAAATCAGCAATGGTAAGGAATTATGTACCATTGTCAGACCTAAGGCACTTAAGAGATGTTTTAAACTGAGTTTCAATGAGAGCTACAAATTGAATGAGGCTAGCCCTAGTTTGATCTTTAGTGCTGAGGAAAATGACCCATGTAAACCTTGTATAATCATCTACTAATGTTAAAAAATATTTGTGACCAAGAGTAGATACAGTGGAGAATGGCCCCCATAAATCAACATGCAAAATATCAAAAGAGCATATGAAACAGAAGTACTAATAGGAAAAGAAAGCTTCTTTTGCTTTGCAAAGTGACATGAGTCACAAGGATCCAATTTGGAATTACAATTAATGAAAGGAAAAACTTTAGAAATTTCCTGTAATCCTAAGTAAGGCACATGACCTAATCTTAAGTGCCATGTATTACAAGAAGTATTATTGACAAAAGAAAAAACAGAATTAGATCTTGTAAGCTCAAGAGTATAGAGTCCCCTTTGCACATTAGCTATACCAATCATTGCCTTGGAATGATTCTGCATAATGTGACAAGAATTAGCATGGAATTGAACAAAGCAATTATTGATATCAATAAGCTTGGCAATAGAGACAAGATTAACATGAAAACTAGGGATAAACAAGACATGATGCAGAGTTAGGGAGGGAGAAAGGACAACAGTACCAGCTATGGAAGCAACTACTTGAGAGCCATTAGGTAAATTTACAGGAATAGGGACAATATTTTTATGATCAAGAAATAGGCTAATGTCAAAGCAAATATGGTCAGTAGCACCAGTATCAAGGATCCAAATGTTAGGATTCTTACTATTAGAGCCTGACTGAAAATTCAAGGCAAGAGGAGAAGTTGAGATGGAATTGGCATGGGAATTAAGCTGTGACTGTTGTAATAGGGCCATGATGGAGAGGGTATCTGAGCTTGAACATTCAAAGTTGTGGCCTCATCAGTGTTACCAGTAGGGGACAAAACATTAGAGACAGAGCTATTCATCTCTCTTTCTTGTTGAATGACAAGAGAAAATGCCTTATCAATATTAGGCAACGGGTTCAGCATCATAATCTGAGACTTTGAATGCGTGAATTTGTCATTCAAACCTTTCAAGAATCGAAGCACATAGTCTTGTTCCCTATAACGCTGAACAGAAGCAATAGCATCGCAAGAACATGGAATAGCACAGGTACAAACAGGTATGGGGCGATAATTCTCAAGTTCATCCCATAAAACCTTCATCTGAGTAAAGTAATTAGAAACGTTGAGCGTACCTTGACGAAATTTGTACAATTCCTCCTGGATGTCTGAAATACGAAAGATATCACCATGAGAAAACCTAACTTGCAAGTTCCTCCAAACACCAGCAGCATTGTCGATCCATAACACCGACTTCGCAATTGACTCAGAAATAGAGCGTTGGATCCAAGCAAGAACCATAGTGTTACACTGAATCCAAGGAGCATAGAGTGGATCAGATAGCGGTGGTTTAGGGAGGGATCCGTCAATGAATCGGTCTTTGTTCTTGGATATCAACGTGATCTGCATCGATCGAGGCCAAACATGATAGTTCTTGACGTCGAGTGGAGGCGAAACAAGCACCAGTGCTGGATTTTCATTCGGATGTAAGTAGAAAGGATTTGCGGAATTTGTAGAAAAATCTACACAGCTCTGGTAAGCCATTGAAACAGAAGAAGAAGCTCAAGATAATACGCGAGCAAAAGAGAAAGAAAACAAGCGTCGCTCAGAGAAGGATGGCTACCAGAGCTTGATTAGCTTTGATACCATATCAAGAATGGTGAAAAACTCCATTGGAGGAAAACAGAAGCAACAAAATTCTAACTGTATCTTAACATAAAATGATAAGGCAAGGAAAGAGTAAAGTGATTACTTTTGCATTGAATGAATCAATTAAATCTGTACAAGTGACCAATATATAATATATGCATAAGCCTAGATTAAATAACAGCCATTGGATCAAGATAATAACAAAATAGAAAACTTAATGATCTATTCTATTATCTAATGTAAGCTAAGAAAGCAAAAATTATAGAAATTGAAAAATAAAATTGAAGTTTTAAAGAACTCTCTTGTAGGTATTCATAAGGTTAAAAATAAGATGGATGATAATTCATTTAATTTTGATTGTGATACATGTTATATTTGGCAAAATAAGGTAAGAAATCTCAATGCTAAAGTGACAAAGGCTCTACAATCAAATGTGACTTTTGCTATAGATATAACAAAGTTTAATAAATCTTTGAATCCTTCATATGCAAAATATAGGTTTGTTGGAAAGAAAGTGAAAAGAAAAATTAACACCTTTTGAAATATAACTTGTTATTACTATCATATGAAAGGACACAATGCCAAATGCAAAATTAAGAAATATTATGATTCTAATAGCATTTCTCAATGGTCACCTAATTGCGATGATTATGTTACTCACCCTCAAGGACCCTACAAGGATTGAGTACCTACTTTATCTTATTGAAAATTACAGACAAATTATCTTGATACTATGAAGAAGCTATAGTGTTTCATGAGTAGGTACATCAAGACAATTAGAAGATCACATATTCATATCATAGTGACTTAGTGGCAAAATGATTGAATGTATTATAGAAGAACACCAACAAGTGATCCCTGATAAAATATCTTAAATCAATAAGTAGGTGAAAGTGATGAAACTTGGTCATACTTGTACTTAGTTCGTTTGTCGTAATTGATGCTCATGTTCTTGAGCTTCAAGTGAGAAGCTTGCGTTCTGCTCTGCTTTATCGATGAGGTCGTATTGTTTCATTTATCACGTCTTCTAAGAATAAGACAGTTCTTTTATCTATCTATGTGCACAAAATATATAAAATTCATGTTGATTGTCTTTGGATTTTATGTTCACTTCCAAAAAATTTAAATTGAATATGTGATTATTTCAATTTATATATTTATAGTGACTTTGGTCAAATGATACAAAATATGTGTGTTTGTCTTACTTTGATATATATGTGTATTTTTTTTAATGCTTAGATTGCATAACTATGAGAAATATTATTTACACATACATACATTTTATCATTGCATGTACATGAATTATATTACACATTCAATATGAATAATTAATTTTTATATGTTTGGTTTCGTTAGAATATAACTGAATTTTTGCTTCAATATAATTGAATCTTATTAAACTAATTAAGATGATAGAACAAAAAATTGATAAAAGTTCGAATATAATCACAACCACAATACTCTGCATCGAGATCCACTCCATACTATTTAAAAGCAAACAACAAAAAAAAACAAAAGCAAATTTTCAATATGAATGGAGCAATAAATATTAAGTAGTGCTACTCACTCGGTGCTAAGATATACCAAAAACTGATTTATGTGGACATACTAACAAGGTCAAGTCCAAAATAATGAATGAGCTTTTATTCATCTTTTTTTACATTTAAAATTACGTGGTTGTCTAAAACCCTTGTATCTTACAGCTAACAACCACTATTTTGAGTAATGCCTAGTCACGGTTGATATTGGTTTCTAAATATATGAGTCTCAATTCAAATATACTTTTCAATTAAATTTATTTGTAGTAAAACCATACACTAAGTTAATACGTGTAAAAGCACAAGTACATTGTTCTTCTGATGATGCATGACATGACATAATTAACGTAGTGATTTATTGA
This sequence comes from Vicia faba, assembly GCA_948472305.1. Classification (NCBI taxonomy): domain Eukaryota; kingdom Viridiplantae; phylum Streptophyta; class Magnoliopsida; order Fabales; family Fabaceae; genus Vicia; species Vicia faba. The sequence goes on from OX451736.1 coordinate 327,710,977, forward strand.
CAACACATTACAATCATGCATGGCATAATAAAGTAATTGTTTTGTACACGATAGGGATACGTATAGATTAAGAGAACAACAAAGTACTTGTGATTGTGAGTGTAATTAATTTATTTTCGTAATATACGAGTGAAAACGGCTATATATATCGCGAAAACCATTCCTTATTGCTCGCACTCATTTCTCTACTTCAAGGTACTCCTTAACAAGAAGCAACAAAGACTCACATATCTTAACACTCAAAGGTTAAGAGACTCATTTCTTTCCCCCTCTCTTACTTCTTTTCATTTTCCGTCTCCCTACTAACACCTCAATTCAACTTCATTTTCTACTCTAGATCCTTCGTTAAACCTTACATGAACACTAAGAATTCTAGATCTGATTCATAACGTGTGGATCCACTTGATAACAAATTTGTAACCAAAATTTGTAACCACTTGATACTCCATTGATATGCTTTTCTACTTCATATAATGACTTTTTATCACATGATTGAATGATGATTTTACCGTTTTGTGATTGGTAAAGAAATCTGTGTTGCACTCTTACAAGTGAATACTAACATTTTGATGCTAAATGTTGTTTACAGCTTTAAATAGAAAGCCGTTGGGACTTCTAAAAGCCATTTTCTAAATCCTCTATAAACTTAGTGGTGAGTGGTTGTTGTCTGTCATTTATCCATGGATACAATATGATACTGCGTATTAACTTTTTATGCTAATACAGATTTGGACTAAAGTATGGTTAACTAACTTATTGGTACAAAATAATTTACATGTTTAGTTAATCATCAATAAATTTTTTAATAATTTTAAATATTGGCGATTGGTATTATGGTATACCACTTATAGGAGGTTCAACAAAAAAACTCGAACTTATTTCATTCATTCAAAACAAATGTTTCTACAAATTTCACTACTACAATTTTTTTAAATAAAATCCTTATCAATACAAATTTTATAATATTACTTAAAAGACCTTATCAAAATAATTTATAATATTTAAAAAAAATTAAAATATTTTTATAATAAAAATTATTTTTGAAACAGCAATTGCTAGTGTGTGGACTTAAAACGTCTACAGTGTCCAAAAAAAATCTTATATAAATTCTAAAGTCTCATGACTATTGACTTAGTCGAGTTAATGACTTAGCTCTAAAATTGAATTATATCTTATTTTCAAGTGCTTAACAAAATATTTTTTAAAAACTATTTAAACATTTTATAATATATATATATATATATATATATATATATATATATATATATATATATATATATATATATATATATATATATATATATATATATATATATATATATATATATATATATATATATATATATATATATATATATATATATATATATATATATATATATATATATTATAGAGCAAATTTTCATTGATTAGCAAATTTTTTTTAAAAAATTAGCAAATGATTACGAGCTCTTAATTTGGGTTTAGTATTAAGATCATATATCTGATAAAAGAACTGACAGTATGGTTTAGGCATTAGGTTGTTGCTGAAATGTCTTTTTAAAAATACAATCTTTACAACTGGCTGAATATTTTTTTTCTTCTATTTAGTTTGCCTTTATTAAAAGCTGTTTTTTAAAATTAAAGGAATTTTGTAGTATCAATTATTCATGCTTTAAATACAAATAGAGCTATATGTGTTTTCTGTTGGTTGATTTTCTACTTTGTAGCTTATATGTGTTTTTTTGTATGTTTTTCAATGTTTTAATGGCAGAAGTGCTTTTTTGTTTAGGTTCCAGTTTTGGAAGTTAGACCTGCATTGGTGTGTAACCTTTATTTGAGGCATTCCTGATGCCTTTATTTCAATATACTTTCTTATATATATACACATCATAATAGAATTTATAGTTCTCATTCTATCCTCTATTGTTTTTACCGCGGCAATTAATAATAACATATCCCTCTATACTAACCATTTTTTAATATGTTATTTCTAGATTGACAATGAAGGCCAGGTCTTATAGTGGTGTTTTGGTTCTCATTGTTTGTCTTATTTCACTTTTAGTGAAATATCACTCATATTTTTCAGACGAAGAAGAAAAGGAAAATATACTTATATCTTTTTGTATTCAATTTATATGGCTTATATCTTTTTGTTTTCCACTAATATATTCTATCAATAATGCAGACTTATATTATCTATACGGGTAATACCATAAACAATGAAACATCTCTATTGCTTCACTACAAAAGTTTGCTTCACCAAGTTATAAAAAGGTTATATTTATTTATCGAATCTTTTAATACAAAAGATGAGCATTTTTGAAAAGTTACAATATTTGAGATTACCGTGTCATATATTAATTTTTTATCATTTTTCCGAAGTTATTTTTTGTTGAATATAAAAGTTTTCTTTTAGAGACATAACCATATTAAAAAGTTTTAAACTTTTATAACACATGTCTTGATTCTTTAAACAAATCTTAAACATGTATACATGTATGTACCGAGTTTATGAATGTGACTGAATTGTCTACCATGGATATAAATTGGTAACAAAAAGTATTATTATAACATGTCAATAAAAGATGTATTGGAATTTAATGAAGTTTACGAAAAAGAAAATTTAAAAACAGAAAAAAATCAATGATTAATTTCTTATCATTATCCATTTTTATGTCTAAATTTTTTGCAGACACCAGCCAAAAACAATACTTCAATACTACAAGAAGAGTTTCGGCGGTTTTGTAGCCAAGCTTACCAAGGAAGAAGCCAACAAAATGGCTGGTGAGTGATTTTTTTTTCTATTATAACATTAGTTGACACCTTTTTGAATATTTTAAAATTTATTAACCATTATAAATTTGTATTATAGGACTCAAAGGAGTGGTGTCTGTTTTTCTTAATCAAAAGAGAGACATCCTTACCACCAAGTCATGGGACTTTGTTGGTCTTACACAATATGTTGAAAGAAAATATTATGAAAGTGATGTCATTGTCGGGGTTATTGATACAGGAATTTGGCCGGAATCTTCTAGTTTCGGTGATAAAGGTTTTGGTCCGCTACCTACCAAATGGAACGGCAGTTGCATCGCTTTTAATTTCACTTGCAACAGGTAATTGGATGAGGATCAACTTCCTTATATTATTGCAAGTTAAAAAAAACTTCCTTTATAACACCTTTAAAGTTTCTTCGCAATGCAAATTAAACTTAAATCCTCTATTGAAAGTTATTGCAAAAAATTTGGTATTTGAATATATTTGACAGTACAATACAATGCCTTATTATATAGAGATTAAACACAATCAAAGAAATACAAAATTTTAATATAAGTTGATATGTTTTTGCAGAAAAATCATTGGAGCTAAGTATTACTTATCAACTTCAAATGAACCGTTGAGCCAAGCAGATTTTGAATCTCCAAGAGATTCAAAGGGGCATGGAACTCATACAGCATCAACTGCAGCTGGGAACCCAATTACCATAGCAAGCATGCTAGGACTTGCACAAGGAACAGCAAGAGGTGCAGTCCCGTCTGCACGCATTTCTGTATACAAAGTTTGCTGGTCTACTGGATGCTTTGATGAAAGTATTCTTGCCGCATTTGACGAAGCAATTCTTGATGGGGTTGATATATTATCAGTATCACTTGGATCTGATTCAATAGACAACAGCAATCATTTTAAGGATGCAATTTCTATTGGAGCATTCCATGCAATGCGTCAAGGAGTACTTACGGTAGTGGCAGGAGGAAACTTCGGTCCACGCCCTGCATCCTTACATAATCTGTCACCATGGGCGATTGTTGTTGGTGCTAGTACTTTAGATAGAAGATTTATCACCACGGTCAAATTAGGAGACAATAGAACATATGAGGTAAATTTATACACTATAGCATGCCTTATTTCATTTTCTGAATAATCACCTTAGAATATAAATTCACACACTAATCTAATTTGTTGAAATCAATCTTAGGTGATTCTATTATAAGTTCATGATATTGTTTCATATGTTTAGGGTGTCTCACTTAATGCATTTGATCTTGAGGAAACATTATACCCTATAATTTTCGGAGGAGATGCATCAAACACAATATTAGACGTGTTTCGACGTAAATCCAGGTAATAAGCATACCTATCTATGATAATAAAATGTAATAAAAACATGTGTTGCGAGTCTATACATTATTACTCTTCAATTTTGTACTTGTAGCTATGTATATAGGAACATGACTGTTTTCTTTCCAAGGCTAAAATTATAGATTTTTCATGGTCACAAAAAATGAGTAACATATAGTTATAGCAACATTTTCTTCAAAATACGCATTTTAGAATAAAGATTTCATTCTCCTAAAATGAACGATCTTTTAATAAAATTATTCTTCTTATAGGTTTTGTTTAAACAACACCTTAGATGTAAAACTGGTGAAGGGTAAAATTGTTTTATGTGAAGGAAAGGAAGGAGTTGAAGAAGCCTTCAGAGTGGGTGCTATTGGTATCTTGATGTATGGTCCCACTTTACCAGAAAAGGCACTGTCTTATCCCTTACCTGCATGCTTTCTTCAAACCAAAGATGTCACTGGTATATTTAAATACATTAGTTCCACAAGGTATATATCAAGTCCAAGTTCCATATACATTAACATTAATTCAGTTAATCACATTTATATAAAGTTTAATTTATTAATCAATCTTTCAGGAATCCAGTTGCCACAATATTGAAGACCTATGAGTTAAACGATACCTTGGCACCTGTGGTTGCCTCTTTCTCATCTAGGGGTCCAAACACTGCTATATCTGAGATATTGAAGGTTTCTTTTCTATGATTGAATATATTAAATACACTTTACAATACTTGTAGCTCACTTTTCTTTGTTTAATATTGTAGCCCGATTTAACTGCTCCAGGCATAAATATTTTAGCTAGTTGGCCTTCAAATCTTCCTATCTCGGATATTCTTGGCGAGACTAGAAAATCGGAGTTTAATATTAAATCAGGAACATCAATGTCTTGTCCACATGTATCTGGGGCAGCAGCGTACGTCAAGTCATTTCATCCTACATGGTCGCCTGCTGCTATCCGCTCGGCTTTAATGACAACTGGTAATAGAAATGAGTAATATAACATCTCAATTACAAAGTCCTGAATAAAGAAAACTGAAATTAACTGATTCTTATTTTTAGTTAATTATTTAAGCAAAATTATTTTAGTTATATATTTATTATAAACATTTATAAATATTACCCTACTTGGATTATACTTCTAGTGAGTTTATATTAAAATATAGTATCTCAAATATATAGGTCAGGTAATTTACGTTCATAATTTTATGTTTGTTTTCTCTTTTTTTTTATTCTTTGATTTTGATATATATATATATATATATATATATATATATATATATATATATATATATATATATATATATATATATATATATATATATATATATATATATATATATATATATATATATATATATATATATATATATATATATATATATATATATATATATATATATATATATATATATATATATATATTACTGAAACAATGCACAAAATTATAAAACTGGAAATAAAATCAAAAAATTTATTAAAGAAATATAAATTTAGTTCAGTTTGTAAAGGTGAAATTAATAACAAATATATAAAATTAGTGAATAGTGTAAGTCAATATTATTTGAAAGGTGAGTATAATTTATTTAATGTATTTTAAGTTAGTATAAACAATATGCATTTTTTTTGGGTTGCAGCTAAAAAGATGAGTCCTGTTAATAATAGAGACGCGGAATTTGGTTATGGAGCCGGGGAAGTTGATCCAGTTAAAGCATTACATCCTGGTTTAGTATATGATGCTGATGAAGAGGATTATATTAAACTTTTATGTGGCCATGGCTTCAATACAACCGCTGCTCTAAAATTAATCACGAGAGATAATAGCAGTTGCTCGGAAATAACACCCGGATCAGCAAGAGACTTGAACTATCCATCCTTTGCTTTAAAAGCTGCACATCCTAAACAACATGTCAGTGGAAGATTTCATAGAACTGTCACCAATGTTGGAACACCATTCTCTACATATAGAGCAATTGTGACAGCTCCAAGAGGATTACATATTTATGTGATACCTAGTGTTTTGTCATTCACTTCACTAGGAGAAAACCATACATATGTTGTCATTGTTGATGGAGTTTTGAAGAAATCAATGGAATCAGCTTCTCTGACTTGGGATGATGGATATTTCAATGTTAGAAGTCCCATTGTTATTTTCGACGAACGAGCCGAGAGGGTTGCAACATCTTCAACTTTAAGAAATGTTGTTATTATTACCGTTGTTGTTATTTTTTTTAGTTTTGCTATTATTATTATTAGATATAAGGAATTGTGTATTTTTCTATAAAAATGTAGAGCTCAGTTATTGTTTTTAATAGAGATAAACTGAAACATAGAATATATATGTTACTCATTTTTGTAATAAACCAGAAAATATACATATATCTAATTTTTTTCTTCATTTTTGTAGTTACGGATTTATACTTAAAATAAATGGATTATAGATTTTTTTTTTGTAAATGTAAAAGAAAAATATTAGTGATAAAATAAACGCATAATAGATTTTTTTTTCGTCTAGGTACGAGTAAACATGAAAAAGAAATGTATAAGAAGTTTGATTCACAAATATGGTGCTATGAATTTATTGTGTAAATATTTATATAAATGTGGTTTTTTTTTTTGACGATCATGGTTGGTTGTAATTTATGAAATAAAATAGTGTCTTAGTTCCCTTGATTAACGAGATAACATTTATAATGTATAGTAATTATTATTTTTTAAATTAGATGTGATTTTTATGATGATATATGCACATGTAAATTATTTTTGTATAATTAGTATATTAATTTCGTTTTAGATTAGTTTTACTATTATAATTTGTCTTTTCATGTAAATGTCTTTTTCTTTGAAATTAGTTTAGCTATTGTTTGTCACCTAGTCTATTTTCCGTGAAATTTATTTTGTTATTGTCTGTCACTACATATTATTTTCTGCATAATCTATAATGTTTTGTCTATCACTAAAAGTTATTTTCAGCACTATCTTTTGTATTGCCTATCACTAAAAGAGGCGTTATTTTCTATTAATATACGTTGTTTCTATATGTAACCTTGTTGTATTAAATTTTTGTATTCTATGTGTGTTGTACTTTTTATTGTTATTATTTATGTATCTAAATTCTCTATTCTTTTATATGATGTTGATACTAAATATATTTTTAAAAAATGATGATAGAATGTTATAGTGTTAAGATAATTAAATGATTTTGTTTTGTAAAATTGCACGTGACTTGTTTGGAAGAAAGTGAAAATATTATGATCGAGTGTAATTGAGTATTGTTGATTAAGTTTATTCCAATGTGTTAAAAAAAAGAGTTGTAAATATAAAATGAGGTGTGAATGTTTGTATTCTACGTCATGTGCGTCTTTCTTGTTGTTTGATGGTTTGATTCTTTGACCATTCTACTTGATTTTTCAAATATATGGTTATTTTAGGTCAAATTTTACTTTTGAAGCACCCTTAGTTATAAAAATAGATTGTAAAATCTTTTCTCACTCAACTAGGCTATATAATGTAGATAACTCGACATTCAGTCTTAAGAGATAGATTGTGCCTTATGTACAAGTAAGTATAATATTGACAATAATTTGATCAGTAGCATTGTTCCGGAAGAACATAAATCACATGAGTTGAAGGCTAATGGAAATTCTGCGGATATAGATATAAGTTGTAGAAATATTATGACCGTCAGATTGGGATGGCCTATATCATTGTTATAATTGTTGCCTAATTATTGGCAACTCAAGAGGTTGATCCACCTCAATCTCTTGTTGATATTCGGAAGATTATAACGAGTGAAATAAATCAATAACCTTACAAACTATTAGAGCATGCGAAGTTGAATTTTTTTTTGAATAACCATGTATTAAAAAAAATCACAAATAACCATGTTTCAGATGACTCCCCAAAGGAGGAGCCATCTGAATTGGCGCATGCACCCATTTTTTAAGGAGAGGCGCCATCTCACTTGGCGCACATGTGCTTAGGGCATGCCCTAAGCCAAGTGAGATGGCGCCTAGGTGTTTTTTAAGGGCAAAATATGATTTTTTTTTTGTCCGGTTCGTTGCGTGTTGGATACAGGATCAACAAAATGGACTTTTTATTTATAAAAAAATTATTACATCCAACTGTATTATATTAAAATAACAGATAAAAAAAACAGATAAAAAAAACGGATAAAAAAATACATGAAAAAAATAGATAAATCAGTGATCCCCCGGAACCCGGTAATGACCCCCGGTTCCGCATCCTCGTCCTCGTCTTTCTCGTGCTGGGTGTCGTCGCGTTTCCTGGTGCGGCAGGGTCGATGGCCCAGCGAAGTCAATGCGGTCCGGATCCATAAAATCAGTCAGATCTCCATATCTAGAAGATCCGCTTTGGTACAGTCGGTTACCCATACCCTCAAAGTTTGGCCGTGTTGGCGGTGGGTGGGGTTCCATGGTGGGTCTGTAGCATTGATCGTCTGAGTACGGTGGGTAGAAAGGAAATGGATCTTGGGGTGTTTGGTATTGAGGATGTTGGGTGGTTTGGTGATATTTTGGTTGATGGTAGGCTGGGTCGGTTTGTTCGTAATCTTCCGACATTCCCATATCATGGCTAAGGCTGGATGTTGAGGGGCCCATATTGGGATATACGGAAGACTGAAATTGTGTGTGGGGTATGCGGGTGTGCTGGTATTGTGATTGGTATTGTGGTTGAGTGTGAGGCATATCGGGGTATTGGTAGTGTGGTGGTGATTATGGTTGGTTGTGTGGCATTTGAGTGTAATTGTGTTGTGGTGGGGACTGTGGTTGGGTGTTTGTGGGTCTGTTTCTTCTTGGGGGTTTGTGGGAGGTTGATGGGTTTTGGGTTTGTTGTTGGGGAAATGAGAGTTGTGCCCATTGTGTGTGTGGGTCAACCAAGTACCTTGGATGAGACACGTGCATTTCAGGATTACTAACCGACCTGTACCAAGACAAATATTGATCCGTGTGTCGCATATTACCTTGATTAAGGAAAACTGGGAATTGCAAGACATAGCAGTGACGCCTCTGCCACATCTTACACCATTCCGGAGCGAAGTCTTTCCAGTTGGTAAGACCCCACTGGGCGTCGACCCTTTTAAGATGCCATGGGGACAAACAAGTTGGATCACTTGGTATCTCTTGATGCATTCCGAACTGCATCTTCACACGGTCGTTGTGGTGCATCTCCACAATGTTGAACCGAATGATTGCAGTCTTCGCGGTCCAAGTTGCTGCATCCTCCGGGTTTGGATCATGACCCAAACCCAAATATGGTCTCCAGACGAACTGCGATAAAATTTAAATCAGATTAACGCAAAAGTAATGTATAAATAATTTAAATTAAGAAAAGTTAAAAGCTACGACGTACGTCATCCGGGCCTAAGTGATCCAACAGATTGCGGTATAGTGCGACATTGAATCTTGGATTCTTGCCGTAATCTATACCCCTCACGCAGTACCTAAAGGAAATGAAAAACATTTTATTCTTAGCATATATTTGGTGAAGAGATGAATAGTAATAAATGATATAACTTGATGACTTACTTTGTTGCATACGGGAAACCGAAAGTGTTGTTGTTGACGGGGTTTAAGGACTCCATCCTCCATCAACCCCAGGCTTGTAGTAAAAAAGCGCACCCATAAAATGTACATTTTTCCTTGACTGCATTTTTGCACAAGGAACTGTATAGGTGGGCTAAAACTGCAGAACCCCAACTATATTTTCTTGTTTTTTCAAAATTTCTTAGTAAATGTAAATACATAAAATTTACACTATTTCCCGTACTTTCGGGAAATAAAAAGGTACCAAATAGTATCATAAGATAAGTTCTGGCTTTTACTACCTTGTCTTGCTCGGAGGAATTTTCGTTTAATTCCAAACTTGCATAATGACTTTTCAGCTCAGTGAGTAGTATTCCCTGATCTCTCGCACCACCACCTTCAACCATATCCCTGCCCAACAGTTCTTCACACTGAGAGTTGGGTTGTTGAACCGACCCATTCATGGCCTTACCGTCGACAGGGAGACCTAGTAGCATGTACACATCCTCTAGCGTGATGGTACATTCACCTATTGGTAGGTGAAATGTATGGGTCTCTGGTCTCCACCTTTCCAACATTGCAAGAATGAACTTCGAGTCAATGGTGCAGTTGGAGATCTTTATGACATGTCCAAAACCTGCGTATTCCAGATATGGTGCGATAAATGGGTCGGGAGCCAGGTAGTTATGAGAATGGATTCTGAATCTTTTTTTGTCCTGAGTTCATAATGTAAAAGGTGTAAGATTAAGTAAGACGAACAAAGCATTATCTGAAGTATGAAAAATGTATAACCAAAATAGAAACTTACAAATGCGGCAATGTTTTCCCTTGTGCCTCTATGAGAATCGCCCATTGTTAGAAGAGTCATTGTTTAAAATGCTTGAGATTATGAAAGACTTAGGAAGAGATAGAGAGTATGAAAGACTTAGAAAGTGTAAGAGATTATGAAAGATTTCGTAGTAGAGAGTGAGACTTGTGTGGGTGTGAGAGATGTCTGATATGGTATGTATTTATAGGCAAAAAAATTTCATATAGTGGTTGCTGGTGCTTACATGCATGCGAAGTGTCACTCTTGCAGGATAGGTGGCACCTAGGGGGTTACATATATGCATGCATGTACAAAAAATGAAAGGTGTCACTCTTGCAGGCTAGGTGGCAGCCTAAGGATGTATCACGATTGGACAGTAAGGGAGGCGCCATTGGACTTAGCGAAAGAGTACAAAAATGAATGGTGTCGCCACCCCAATTGGCGAATAAGAGGTGTCCTTGGTTGCAGGCTAGGCTCAGGCTACGTGACATCCTTTGGGATGCCATGCCTGAATGCATGTAACCCTATTGGAGGTGATGGGAGGAGACTTACAACATAAAATATAGGTGCAGAGTAGGCGCAGGCTAGGTGGCAGCCTAGGGGGTTACATATCTGCATGCATGTATCACGATTGGACAGTAAGGGAGGCCCCATTGGACTTGGCGAAAGAGTACAAAAATGAATGGTGTCGCCACCCCAATTGGCGAATAAGAGGTGTCCTTGGTTGTAGGCTAGGCTCAGGCTACGTGACAGCCTTTGGGATGCCTTTCCTGAATGCATGTAACCCCATTGGAGTTGATGGGAGGAGACTTACAACATACAGTATAGGTGCAGAGTAGGCGCAGGCTAGGTGGCAGCCTAGGGGGTTACATGTCTGCATGCATGTATCACGATTGGACAGTAAGGGAGGCCCCATTGGACTTGGCGAAAGAGTACAAAAATGAATGGTGTCGCCACCCCAATTGGCGAATAAGAGGTGTCCTTGGTTGCAGGCTAGGCTCAGGCTACGTGACAGCCTTTGTGATGCCATGCCTGAATGCATGTAACCCTATTGGAGGTGATGGAAGGAGACTTACAACATACAGTATATGTGCAGAGTAGGCGCAGGCTAGGTGGCAGCCTAGGGGGTTACATATCTTCATGCATGTATCACGATTGGACAGTAAGGGAGGCGTCATTGGACTTGGCGAACGAGTACAAAAATGAATGGTGTCGCCATCCCAATTGGCGAATAAGAGGTGTCCTTTGTTGCAGGCTAGGCTCAGGCTACGTGACAGCCTTTATGATGCCTTGCCTGAATGCATGTAACCCCATTGGAGGTGATGGGAGGAGACTTACAACATACAGTATAGGTGCAGAGTAGGCGCAGGCTAGGTGGCAGCCTAGGGGGTTACATATCTGCATGCATGTATCACGATTGGACATTAAGGGAGGCGCCATTGGACTTGGCGAAAGAGTACAAAAATGAATGGTGTCTCCACCCCAATTGACGAATAAGAGGTGTCCTTGGTTGCAGGCTAGGCTCAGGCTACGTGACAACCTTTGGGATGCCTTGCCTGAATGCATGTAACCCCATTGGAGGTGATGGGAGGAGACTTACAACATACAATATAGGTGCAGAGTAGGCGCAAGCTAGGTGGCAGCCTAGGGGGTTACATATCTGCATGCATGTATCACGATTGGACAGTAAGGGAGGCGCCATTGGAATTGGCGAAAGATTACAAAATTAAATGGTGTCGCCACCCAAATTGGTGAATAAGAGGTGTCCTTTGTTGCAGGCTAGGCTCAGGCTACGTGACAGCCTTTGGGATGCCCTGCATGTAACACTATTGGCAGCCTTGGGGGTTACATCCTTACTTAATTAAAATTTTTAGTCTTACGTTTATCATAACATTGATTCACTTAATCTGTCAAATCTTCCAACCTTCAAACGTTCTTACAATCAAACCTTCAAACCTTCAAACAATCAAACATATAAACTTTCGAATAACTCATAAAGTTCAAACATTCCAACATTCAAACCTTACAGCATTCAAACCTTCATACAATCAATAAACTTCAAACATTCCAACCTTCGAATCACTCATAAAATTTAAACATTCCAACCTTCAAACCTTCAAACAATTCTACGCAATGGCCTCTGCACCACAATTTGTCGTCAAAGCACATTTCAATGGTGAGACATACATTTGTCCCACCGCTGGGTTTTTGTTTAGAGACACAAACAACATCCGATTTCTCTTAAACGGGAAAGCCAATTTCTCGTACTTCAAAAAACGATTGGAGGCCAAACTTGAACGAGGCTCGGTGTCCCAGATATTTTATCAGAATCCAGTTTTTTTTGGAAACAACCAAGTAATTTTTTATAAGTTTGAAGTTCAAGATGACGAGGATCTCCAGAATATGTTTTCCAGCCATGTTTATTCTGGGTACGACTCTATTGAGTTGTACGTTATGCTGCGAGAGCCTCAGGTGACACAAGAGGTTGATCCTTTGGAGAATGAACAAGCTGAGGTAGATGCAGTTGATGATGAAGAAGAAGATGACGAGTTAGAGTTTGATGAAATGGTGAATGATGATTCCGACAATGATGGCATCCCTAGTATTCCTGCAAATGAAATCTACACACCACCTCCGCGCATGACAAACTTCAACATGGGCGGAGATGAACCTTCTACTGACTTATTTTTCAATACGTATATGCAGTCGAATGAAAATTTAAAAGAGAAGGACAAGTTTCGTAACAGAGAGGAATGCATCAGGGCCATTAAAAAAATTCCACATGCTCAACTCGGTTGATTTTAAGGTGGACCGTGTCAACTCGGAAAGATACAAGATCAAGTGTGTACACCCTGACTGTATGTTCAAGCTGACCGCATCATACAAATTAAGAGGTGACTGCTGGGTCATAGGTTCCATGACTACCCACACTTGTGTAAGTTCCACTCAATCACAGGACCACCGAAAACTCAACTACAATCTCATCTGTCAAGAAATCCTACCCTTGGTCAGCAACGACCCATCTTTGAAGGTGAAAACAATCATCTCCCACATCACCATGGTTTTTAACTACACTCCGTCTTACCGTAAGGCGTGGTTAGAAAAGACTAAGGCGATTGAAAGGGTGTACGAAACTGGGAGGAGTCATACCAAGAACTTCCCCGCTACCTGAATGCACTCAAGACGTATTCTCCAGGTAGTGTTTATGTTCTGGAAACAGTGCCAGCATACGCCCAAGATGGTAGTCTACTAAATGGCAACAGAATATTCAGTTGAGTGTTTTGGGCATTTCAACCATGCATCACAGGGTTTGCATCATGCAAACCAATTATACAAATTGATGGAACTTGGTTGTATGGGAAGTACAAAGGCACGCTACTGATGGCAGTTGCAAAAGATGGCAACAACAACATGAAGAAGTGAAAAACACAAGAAGGGGGGGTTGAATTGTAAAACTGAAAATCAATGCAATGAACAAGATATTTTTATCCTGGTTCGTTTGATCTCAAACTACTCCAGTCCATCCGTCAAGGTGATTTCGCCTCTCTCCAACGAGGTCTTAATCCACTATATTCAACTGATATTACAAACTGCTTTAACAACTGCTAAAGCCTTCTTGATGCAAACCACAACCCAGCTTGTCAAGGAACCACTTTCTTACAAAGAAGATAAATCTAGGTGTGAATGTTTTCTACAAAACTGTATCACAACTGTGATGTATACACAACTTAAGCTTACAAAACTAGATTGATAAACAATGATTGAATAAGGAGATGTGTAGTGTTTAGCAAACTGAGAGAGGGAAGATTATGATTAGCTTTTAGGCGAGTAAGATGTTGGAGAGCATTAGCCAATTCAATCTTCATAGTCTTGTTTATATAGCACTGAGATTCTTGAACGTTGGAGCAATATTCTTGATTCAATGCTAATAACAAACTTTCCTTAATGAGCAGATCTTGTCTGGAATGAGGTCGTTGGTAATAATTTGCTTTCAATGCACAGTACCGTTGCTTACTTAATGCATGTTCTGGCTTGGTTCATTCTGACTCTGCTTATCTGCTGATGAACTGTTGTTTTCTTTATCAGAGTGTTGAGCGCAGTTCTGTTCATCAGGCTTCAGCATACACGCGAGTTGATCTTCTGATTCTGGTATTCGGATATAGCAACTTCTGATGCTGATTTAAGTGTGCTCTTGCTTATACCTATCAGAGTTTCTGCAAGGCAGAACGTAATATTTTTAGGTAGCAAATAGTTCATACATGAATCATATAAATAATATATCTTTTCATTTTGTTATCATCAAAACATAAACATAGGGTAGTAGATTCAAACTTTGTTCTAACACAACATTTTCCCCATTGCCTTTGCCCTTGTCGAGGGGGAGACCGGTGGTGCTTAGAGCTTTTTTATGAAAAATCTGCGGACACACGTGGCTCCTCAACCAGATCTCTGTTTGATCTCAGATAGACATGCCTCCATTGAAAGTGCCTACAATAATCCTGCAAACGGTTGGCATGACCCTCCTTCTACGCATGTCTATTGCGTTAGGCATATCGTCCAGAATTTCTCGAGGGAGATCAAGGACAAAACATTGAGGAAAGCGGTTATGAATGCGGGATATGTATTGACACAACCCACATTCAAATATTACCGCAACGAGATCCGTTTGTCAAATCCGGAAGCCGGTAGGTGGATCGACAATATTCCGGTGGAAAAATGGACTAGGTCATACGACAATGGCCAAAGATGGGGGCATATGACAACGAATCTTATTGAATCAATGAATGGGGTATTCCAAGGCATACGAAACCTCCCAATCACTGCCTTGGTAAAATCTACGTATTTTAGGATGGCTGCGTTATTTGCCAAAAGAGGTGAAATGTGGAATGCGATGTTGCAATCTGGACAACTATGGAGTGAAAGCTGCATGAAATACATTAAGGCTGAAAGTGCTAAAGCCAAAACTCATATGGTTATACGGTTTGACCGACACAGCCACAACTTCATTGTGAAAGAGACAATCGACCACAATGAAGGCCTGTCAAGACAAGAATATAGGGTCATGCTACCTTCTCAATGGTGCGATTGTGGCAGGTTTCAAGCATTTCGTATGCCTTGCTCTCATGTCATTTCCGCTTGTGCTCATAGCCATCAAGACGCGCTGCAACTTCTGTCAAACATTTACAAATCTGAATTGTTGCTCAACGTTTACAACAACAACTTTCCTTTGGTAGCAAAACCAGATTATTGGCCTGCATACGACAGCGAAACAGTGTGGTACAATGATCAAATGCGAAGGAACAAGAAGGGTCGTCCCAAAAGTAAGCACATCACAACAGAAATGGACGATCTTGACAAGTTGAAAAGAAAGTGTGGTTTATGCCGTCAGGTCGGACACAATCGCAAAAATTGTCCGAATCGGGCGTCTGCCTCGACCACATAAAAATTGTAATACATAAAATCTTTCCTTAATTGTGTTGTAAACATTTGGGTTTTTCGTTAACAGATTTTGCTACAATTTATAAAACGCGTACAAGAATAATTAACGATATTCCGTCTACGAAATTACAACTGTTAACACAATTTCATCTGACCCATGCATCATCAACATTACATTGCTGTCTGGTTTGACTTCCTCCAACCATACATTAGGTCTTCCTGTCGCATGTGAGGTTGTTGTTCGTTTTCGTTGGATCCTTCGAATTTTTTCTCCCTCCGTAATGTCTCCATCTAGCCATCGCATCAACTCCCGCTTCAGACGCTCCATGGAGTGAATGTGCCAGAATTTTATTTTCATCGCAGGTTTCGTGGCGGAGAAGATAACGTAACCATCTCTGCTAAAAATCATAGGCGACGTCATGACGCAAATAACAAAGTACAAAATAAAAATACAGTGCGAGAAAGTATGCAAAATTTTGGAGAAACGGACGAATTATTTATAAAACAGCATTTTGTCCTAATTTTGCCCTAGGAGCCAAGTGAGATGGCGTCTCCTCTCACTTTTTAGGAGCATGCGCCATCTCACTTGGCTAAAAGCCAAGGGAGGCGTCAAGTGAGATGGCGCCTAGGGCAAAAGTGTGGATGCATGCGCCAATTCAGATGGCTCCTCCTTTGGCGAGTCATCTGAAACATGGTTATTTGCGTAATTTTTTCCGAAATCCGGTTATTCATAAAATATTATTTTAATACATGGTTATTGTAAAAAAAAAATCTGCGAAGTTAATTGATCATCCCAATTAAAAGAGTAGGCGATCAATGATTTGAATTAACTATTTAGTTTCCGTTTTTTATTTTAAAATTCTCCTTGATTTATATTTGAGTGTTCTAAAATATATTCTCTTCTTTTTTTTAAAGTGATTTTACTTTACAATGATTTTATGTGAAGAAATTTAATGTGTCATAATTTATTTAACCAAATCATTTTATTTCAAATTAGATATTATATTATGTAAATTTTCATTCAACAATCATGGATTTAAATATAAGAAGAAAAAAAGTGAATAGTCTCACATTTAGATGTTTCACAGGTGTTTTTTTCTATTTGGTGGAAATAACGTAAGATCTAAGAGTTTTCTACTACTATAACTATATTATTTATGTTGTATTTAATTTTAACTTCAGGCTTTTATAAAAAAAATTTAACGGGATGATAATGTAACATCCCAAAAATTTTTTACTTCCAGTTCTGAAGACGAAATTATTTTAACAGGATGATAATGTAACATCCCAAAAAATTTTAAATACATTAAATATATTCTCTTAAATTTTAATTATTTATTTCTATTATTATATTTAGTTATATATTTTGTAAATAATTATTTTACTAAATTAGTAATATCAACATGTTTATTTTAATGTTATGTTTTAATTTATAAATGAATTTATTATATTTAATAATTAATATTAAGAGTGATTATTGGAGTTGTTATTCTATTATCTTACTAATTTTATAAATATAAAAGCATTGTCATATAATAATTTTAAATAATTTTTTTTTAAATAATGATATAATAAAATAAATGGTAAGATAGGGAGGGATGGACGTGTGGAAAAAAAAGTATACAGCAAAGGATAGTGTATACTAGGAGCAATATTATAATTAAAAATAATTAAATATTAATAATAATAATTAGGTTAAAAAAAAATTTTATATTAGTTCCAGATTTCTCTCAAAAGGTCACACGTTTTCACTTTCCTCAACTCTCATCTCAAAATTTTCATAGTTTTACATACAAACTCTATACAAAACAAAAACTCCCATAGAAAACACCTTTTGTACACCAGTAATTTTGCAACCTCAATAATCCTTTCACTTTACTCTTGTATCATTCTCGAGAGTGTTTTTTTAAATTGTCGTTTGTGTAGTCAAACCGTAGAGTCTCTTTCGATTCAAGCGGAACACGTTAAGGTAAGGGTTTTTCCTATGTGATTGTAAATTAGATTCAAGTTGGTTAAATTTTTGTAAATATATTTTAAGGTTTTAGAGAGAAAAATCTCAAATCTATTATTTATAGAACTACAAATGCTAAATCTTGTTATGTAAATAATTCATGACTTAAATTTAATATATATTTATGTTTGTATAAATGATGTGTAGTGAATGTTTGTAGTTACTTTCAAATATACGTGTTTACACGTATAGTTTATATACGGGTAGTTGCTTGGTTAATATGAATAATAAATAAGGTGTGGTTTATACTGTGTAATATGCGAAATGACTCCTGTAATATTTATGTTTCTCATAGACTACGAATGTCAACCAAGAAATAACCACATGTTACTTGTTGTGTAATATATGAGTTTCATGACATATGTATATACTGTTATATTGGATTAGGCTCGTGAGATAGAATGTGCAAGAGGAATAATTATATAGTATATGACAGTATATAATAAATAAAAGTGCTAGAGTTGATATGCCAATTCTATTTAGTCTATAATATATATATATATATATATACGTGTACATAGGTTGCAAATTTTGTTTAGATGATTAAATTAAAAGATAGTCTTCTTGAATTAATTTAATTTACTATCTAGTTGATGAATTGTGTTACTTAATTTAGGGAAGCATGAGTATTAGTTTACCTTGTAGTTGTCTAAGTGATGGAATATAGTGATTTCGTATGGTACTTATTTATCTTGTGGTTGTCTATGTGGCGAAATTTGTAATATTATTTTGCATCATGCATGACATGTTATATGTATCGTGTGATTGTCTTAGTATCGGATAAAGATCATTGTGTGATTGTTTTAGTGACGGTAAAGATCTTTGTGTGATTGTCTTAGTGGCGTTTGATTTATTCTGATGATGTAGTTTAAGAGCATGCATAGTTTCCATATAATTATGTGTGGTCATGGTTATTGATAATCTTGAGTAAATTATTCTATGTGCATTTTGTTATGGTTTGAGTTCGATATTAATGACTTGGCGAATTTTCTGTGATTTAATTCTTTTGGACGTGATATGTGTACCTATATTTGTCTAATTTTAAACTCTCGTTTAGTTTATTTTTTACATGGATAACTGGCCCTGACAACAATATTTTAGGAATGAATATGGAGTTCAAGATTGATTGGTGTTTGCTTATCGCAAGATCGTGGGGAGGAAGGGTCTTTCAAAAATATAAATATTTTAATAGTTTAGAAATTGACTGCATCATATATTTCAAGTTATTTATTTATTTTCCTTCAAATGAATTGGAAATGCGGCGACGTTCTGCTTATGAATTCGAATTGTCATAGAGTTTGGTTAATTGCAAAACCTTTTATTTTTGTTTAGACAATTGTTTTTAATAATTTCTGAGTCATGTCTTGGCTGAAAATCTAAGATGTTACATATCATGTTCTGGGATAAAGTCTATTGACCTGGGGCACGATTATGTTTCTATAATCTTCTTCTTACTAGTGGACTATCCTATACCTTGTGTTATACCCCAAAATTTGCCCTCCCATATTCCTCAAGAAATTGCCAAGTCAAGTCACAAAATTCCCCAAGGGTTGTGCAGGTCAACTGCCTCCTAAACAGTCAAAATTAGGGTTTTGAGTCTGATCAAGAAAAGGAAGTGTTCAAAGGCTCAATCAAGTCTCATATGCTTACAAACATGGTCAAGCATCCTCATATCAAGTTTCAAGGCATTCAGCTCAAGATTGCACAGTCAAAACCCTAAATTGCACTACAGTCAACTGTAGGGGCAAAATGGTCATTTGACAGTCAAAAGTTCAAATTTTTGGTCAACATATCATTTTGAAGCCACAAACATCATTTGATCAATGCTTGATCATGATTCTCAAAATTTGGCTCAGAAATCATCAAAGATGCAAAAGTTGCTATATTTGGACAGCTGAAAAAGTCAACTGAAATTGACCAGGGCATAACTTTCACATGGATTGTCAGAAAAATTCCATCCAAAGCTCATTTTGAAGAGAAAGACATTTCCTACAACTCATCTTCATACTTCAAGTCCAAGAAATGCTCTCACAAAAAGTTATCAATTTCAACATTATAGGTCATTTTCAAAAGTCAACAAAAAGGGACTTTAAGTCAAAGGCCATAACTTGAGATTGGTAAATCAAAATGACATGGGACCAAAGGCATTGGTTAGAGGACTCAAAGACCTTTCCAAAATGTCCAAGAACATGTGAAAAGCTTAAAAATTGAGCAAGTTATGCCTTGTAGAAGTTGGGAAATTTTTGTGAAATGGCAAAAGTCAACTATCCTTGAAAATCCAATTTTGACAAAAGGGCCCCATTTTTCTCACTTTGTTCATCCTTGTCATGCCACACACGTGTTCCATGGTTGATTTCAAGACCAAATATTGTTTTTTTTATTTTATTTAATTTTTGATGATTTAATTCATTTTAATTCTTTGAAAATTCAAATAAAATTTAAAAACCAATGGAATAGTGTCAAATGAACTTGGACAATTCCTATGTATCATGAACCAACTCAAGAAATCAGGCTAGGGTTCATTTGCATACTAGGTCTAGGTTTTGGCTAAAAAGAAGGAAAATGGTTAATGGAAGAAACCCTAAGACCAATTCTTTCCCAAGCATGGATTAAGGTCAAATAGCAAACCAATTCCATTCCATGATCATCACTGAGTCCAACCCTAACTAGAACATAGCAAAAAGCTCGCTGAAAAAGCCATTGGACATTTGAAATTTTGGCCATATATTGCAAATCTGAAATCAATGCTAGGGATCTTTTCAAGCCTTAATTTTTGGTTCCATAAGCATCCTAGACAATCACTGAACACGTTCCAATTGAAAACATCTTCCAAAACTCCCTAAACTGGTACCCCTAACTCAAAACTGTACAGCAAAATATTTGAAATCGTATTCTCCATTTTAAGCATCTTCATTGCATTTCAATTGGATATTCTTGTTCCATGTGATGTTTCCAAGCTATTCATGGTGTTTAATTTCATTTTTGTTAACCATACGAGATTCTACCATTTTCGAATTCTAGGGTTACAGTTTTCTTAAATTGGGGATTTTGAGTAGAGGTAAAATTAGAACTTCAGAGCAACACCATCACACTCCATGCATCTGGACGAAAAGATCTACATACTCGCGCCCAATTTATTGGTCTTATAATGCTAATCGCTATTTTCCTAAAGGTGACTTTAACCCACGCGTGAAAACTGTGGCCATAGTGTTTTATGTTTCAGGGCACACGAAGAAGAAGAAGGCGTGGCGAAGCGTGATTCGTTCATTTGAATTTCGCGCGCCCTCCACTAACTTTTCTATTTTTTCCTTTTTATTATTTATGTGCCATAATATATTAAATGAAACATAAGTGGTTCAGTGGCAGAGGGAAACGCTTGCAATGCTTATGACCTGGGTTCGAATCCCAGGCCTTGTAAAATTCCATATTATTTTTCAAAACAAGATTCTGTGCTTTGCTAATGTCCAGGTGCACCATAGGCCATCATGATCCAAACGCATACGTGTCCCAGATGATCATCCAAGGGCTCAGAATCAAGGAATACCATGAGGACAAGTCAGCAGGCGTGCACGTGGCTTAGAAAGTCAACCAATTCACAATGCAAATGGGCCAAAATCACCAGGCCTACACCTCCAAATTTGGGACCACACCCCCCTGGTTTGCTTTATCATTTTTATTTTTATTCTTTCTTTAATTTTTTCTTTTATTTCTTTTATTTGCTATTTATTTAATTAATAAATTTTTTACAAAAAACACAAAAACATCACAAAAAATCAGAAAATATAAAAAAATATGATATTTATTTTATTATGATTATTTTCTAAATAAATATATGTAAATATCTAGTTTTAATTAGGTATTCAATTTTAATCTCTTTTTAATAAAAATCAAAACAAAAACATAGAATTAGGTTAATGACTTTTTCCTTTTAGCTTTCCTTGTTTTTTGCCATAGTATTAGTGTTTTTCATAATTAAACTAGGGTTGCATTTTAGGTTAGACTTTAATTCTTTTAATAACTAAAATCCAAAAAAATAGAGTTTAGGTTTAATAACTTTTTATTTTCTTTTTTTTATTTTCCTTTTTTCAGAATAATAATATTATTTATTTATTTTCATAAATTTAAAATTGTACATAAATTAATTTAGAATTAAATTAGGTTAGAAATTAAATCTTTTTCATAATAAATAAAAAATATTAGGATTAGGGTTTAACACTTTAATTTTAATTAATTTTTTCCTTTTTTCTTTTAAATCTAAAAAACACAAAAAAAAAATACTATTTTTCATTTAATTTTAATTTTAGATTCCTTGATTAATTTTAATTGTTTGTAAAAGGGTCCAACGCCCTAATTTTGTTTAATCTCTTTATTTCGCGCATTTATTGTTTAAATACCTCTGTATATGCCCCAAAGCCTTGTAATAAGTTTAGATTTATTTCTCGCACTTTTATTTATTCGCTTTATTTATTTTCAGTCAAATCGGGTTCGGTTTTTTTGGCGATGTGGACCCGCGCCAGTTGTAATAGTTTAGATTTATTTTCTCGCAAATATATAACTGTTAATAAATATGCATGAAAGAATGAATGCCCAAAAATAAAATCGAATCGTTAGATCACCATTGCATGACAAGACAAACAATAAACTGAAAATGACACACAATTCACACACCACCCCTAGGGTACGCCTCACTGTTGCCTTTCGAAAGGTGGTCGTCGAGTATAGGACGTTTTAGTAAGTCCTTATGTCCATGACATGGTCCAGTTGCCTCGAAACGGTTGCCTCGGAAAATAAAGGATCAATGGCATAAGGGTAGCTTCTAAGGTGTCCTACTGTTGCTCTGGTGACCACCACGTCCCTAAAACTCGAATTGATCCGAACACCTCCAACGGTGGTGCTACCTACCTCTCAATGGTGGGATGGCACTACTTTAAAGGACATTTACACAGACGAATTCCTTAGGGTAGGTAGGTTCTCAAGGATACTTGCTCTAATCTCAAACAAATCAAAATACTTTTCACACCAACACACTTTCAAAAACTTTCAAAACAAACTTTTCAAACACTCTGACGTACGAGTCGAACTGAAATTTTTCAAAGAAACTTTTAAACCCACATTGAAAAGCAAGCAAACATTTTGAAAACACATTGAGCAAGTATCTAAGAGCCCATGGATAACCATGGATAGAAAGGGTGCTAACACCTTCCCTTTCTATAACCTACCTCCCGAACCGAGAGCAATCTCTTTTAAGGAATTTTTCTGTGCTTTTGTCCTTTCCATTTGGAGAAAATAAAAGACGGTGGCGACTCTTGCTTCCGCGACATTTTCGCGAACCAGCTTTAAAACAGTCAGTTCCAGATCCACCGATCACAGAACTGGCGACTCTGCTGGGGATAAACTTAAAGTGAGGTATACCTTAGGGCTAGTTACAACTGTGTTTTCAATTGTTTTCCTTGTGTGCTTTTAAATTGTGGGTACTGTCTTGGGAGTTCTATAGATCCTAACCCGGATCTGGGGAATACCTTCTTAGAAAGTAGCAACAAGGCTGTGAGGGAACTGTGCGGGGTATACCGACATGGTTGAAACAGTCTGCTACGTTGATGTGGCACTTTGGTGTGTACCGGTAACCCTTGAGTCAGTCAAGGAGAGTACGGGGCCTCCATGTGGTGTCATGAAGCATCAACAGACCTTAGGAACCTTAATTGAACCATCTTGGCCTCTTTAGGGTAGTGAGATAACTGACTTTGGTGCAGTCCGAGGTTGGTTGATACTCGATACTACACTCAATTGAGGGTTGCTTTCCTGGAATATTTCGGTCGCCAGTTCAGTGGCTAAATCGAAACGATGAACAATGAAAGCAATCCCGTGATATTGGGAACCTTAGAACCCGGTTACTTTGATTAGGACAGGATGAACCCACCAACTTCAAGAGGGTACTACCCAGACTCCATGCTGGCCTAAACTTTAAGGGCTTCTCTTGTGTGACTTGTGTGCCTTCCTACTTGAACTACTTGCATGCTTATTACCTGACATTTGTCTCTTGCAGGTTGTGTTTGTAGTCCTTAATTAGGACTCACAACAGGGTATCCTAAGTTTCTTGCAGGTTTTTGCAGTCCTTAATTGGGACGCATAACAGGGTTACTCACATTACCCCATGCATATCATGACATCATACCATTGCATACATCCTAACCCATTTCAAGGATCTCAAGGGCTTGTGATACAGGTCATATAAATCAAACATCTAGCAAGGGGCAAAGAGGATTTATTCTCTTCTAGCCAATGTTGTCAGGGGCTATGACCCACTTGATATGGTGAGCTCTGACTCCTGAAGAAGGTTCCCTAACCAAGTTTGTTTGGAAATCAAAGCCAGACATGATGACTAAAGTCAGGGGCTATGACCCACTTGATATGGTGAGCTCTGACTCCTGAAGAAAGTTCCCTAACTAAGTTTGTTTGGAAATCAAAACCAGACATGATGACTAAAGTCAGGGGCTATGACCCACTGGATATGGTGAGCCTTTGACCTTTGAAGAAGGCTCTCAACAATATGAAGTTCCTTCAATCAGGCTACCAAACTCAAATGCTAACAATTTTCTTGTTTACCCCGCGAGATCCTTGAAAACATTACATGCATATCATACATATCATTGCATAACAGGTACCCTTTGGACAAGTCACTTATCATCTCCGCTGTTTATTTCAGCAATGGCTTCCCAACAAGATAACCAGGACCTTCTTGCTCAAGGGACTCGGTTCGAGGAAATCCTCCTGAATCTATCCAAGGGGCAGGAGGAGCTAAGGACACTTCTCATGGAGACTTTTGTCAAGAACAATACTGAGAACGAACGGCTGGAACGCCTGCAAGCTGAGATAGATGCAATGAAAGCCCAGATGCTGGGGCAGATGACTGCCATTCAGAGTTTAACTCAAAGACAAGATGAGCTCGGGGTTCTCGTCAACAAACTGCTTCAGGGTAACCAACTGGGGCAAACATCTAAGGGTAAAAAGCCAATTATCGTTCAACCACCTTTGAGACAAAGAGGCAAGGAGAAAGCTCCTCATATGGCTCCAGTATCACCAATTCAGCAGCAACTTCACCAACTTCAGACAGACAAGCCCAGGAGGCAGTTCACCCCGCTCAATATGTCGCTGTTTCAAGCTTTACAACGCCTGTTGAGATTGAACCTGATCACATTAAGGGCTCATCCCCAGAACCCCAACACAGCACATCCTGCTTATGATCCCAATAAAAGGTGTGCCTACCACTCTGCCTGCCCAGGACATGATGCAAACGAGTGTTGGGCTTTGAAAAACAAGATCCAGGACCTGATTGATGAAGGAGCACTGGAATTCACACAAGATGGTCAGACTGAATTTTTCTACCATCCCTCCAAGGCTCACCATTTGAAGTGACAAGCCCTGAGACTAGAAATTTTTGTTCATTCGAATGTTCAAGTTGCAATTTTCTTTTGTTCAAACATTTATTCATGTTAAAACATTGTTATTCCATTAATGCATCACTTATGTCTATTTTTGAATCAATATATTCGCATTCACTATATGCAAACTATTTTCATATGTTTTCTGATGTCAACTCTCGATTAATAGTTCTAAGCCTCTTGAGGGAGGATGACGAAAACGATACCACAATTTACAGTATGCTTTTGAACAGACCCCGCTGATGAGGTACAGGCATTGTTTCAATTCCTAAACGCTGGAGTTATAAGGATGATAATCCCTCGTCAACCCATCAGAGCCAAAGAAGTAGGAGTTTGTATTTTTCGAAAATCAAAACCCTTAATCATAACCTGGGGCAGGGTAGTTCTCTCAGTCGATCCAAGTGCACAATGAATGGCACCAAATGGGTTTTTCAAAAACAAAAGACAGTGATGGTTCTAAACAATCATAAGGACAGGCAGTCATTATAAAAAAAAAATCATAAATGAAAAGCCCAAAAAGTCAAAACCAATAAAGAAGACTTACCAAACTGGGGCATCCCGCTGACTGTAACTCCAAAAAGGAAACAGTTCAGGCAAAAAAAGAAAGGGATAACAAAAATCAAGAAAGAGGTCTCACAAACCCTCAACCAAAGCAAAAAATGACTGCCTGTTCAAAAGAAATCATCAACATCCGAATCATCACCGGAAAATCAAAACAAAGACTCGAACAAGGTCTAACGCATGATCAACTGAGTTTAGATTTGGAAAATATCCCGAAGAGCGGGTGGGTACAAATAACTTGAGCCTTTATCCTTTGTTTCTTATACCGTGAACCAGGCCACGATATAACCCTTAAAAGTCCTAGCCGAAGCATGGGTTAGTTCGAAAGCATACTGTTACGAAAGTATCCTGACTCCTGAAGGTTTGCTGTAAAGTAACGAGTTGTCATCACAGTTTACAAAGAAAAACTCACCTTTATCAAAAATGCATTTTCAAAATTCAAGACAGACATAGGCTTTTGCATTCTTAAAATAACCTTGTTTGCATATGACTATTTGTTTGAACAGCAGGGAAATTCGCACGATGAACACCTTGTGAACAGAAGTACCTCCAATCAAGGGGCACGGTAGGAGCATGGCCCATTATCTGGGGCATGGCGAAATACTTCCAACAGGGGCAACTCCCTACATTCTGAGAGCGTGGACATAGTCGGAAAAATACTGCGCATCATCAAAGACCCGCTAGGTTGACATGCCTAGGCAAAAATAAGGGCTTCCCGGCGAACCAAAAGGGTTCGGGCAAAATAAGGGATGAAAACAAAAACATGTACACCCGACAAGTCGAAAACCTGAAAAGGCGGCTTGGGCAAAAAGGGATATCCCGGTGGACTGAAAACCCGAAAGGGCAGTCCAGGCAAAAGTTAGGGATCAAAGCATACGACTATGTTCCGGTATCTCATCATTTGTCTACCCGAAGATTTGTCAATCACCTACACAGGTATCCTCTTCCCTCATCTCCGAAGCAGGGGCAATAATGAGTTATCCAAGCGATCTAATTGCTCTGCCAACCAAAGTACAAAGTAAAGATCAACATAAGGATGATTACCATCTACCTTTACAAATTCCAGATCGTGGACAATCATCCACTTAATCAAAATCATGCAACCCTACACCGGTTCTTTCTCAATTTTCATCCAGAAGTTTTTACACAAACTTATCCAGGTAACCTAACCCCGGTTCCTCCAGAAATCTCACATGGATTTATCCAGGTAACCTAACCCCGGTTCCTCCAGAAGTCTTACATGGACCTATCCAAGTAACCTTACCCCGGTTCCTCCCGAAGTTTTTACACAAACTTGTCCAGGTAACCTAACCCCGGTTCCTCCAGAAGTCTTACACGGACTTATCATCAAAGTGACCCTACACCGGTTCCTCCTAAAGTCTTACACGGATTTATCAAGAAGTTTTACACGAACTTACCTCCAGATAACCTTACCCCGGTTCCTCCCGAAGTTTTTACACAAACTTGTCCAGGTAACCTAACCCCGGTTCCTCCAGAAGTCTTACACGGACTTATCATCAAAGTGACCCTACACCGGTTCCTCCTAAAGTCTTACACGGATTTATCAAGAAGTTTTACACGAACTTACCTCCAGATAACCTTACCCCGGTTCTTCAAGAAGTTTTACACGAACTTATCCTGCAGTAACCTTACCCCGGTTCCTCCAGAAGTCTTACACGGACTTATTTCAAGATGACCTTACCCCGGTTCATCAAGAAGTTTTACACGAACTTACCCTGCAGTAACCTTACCCCGGTTCCGCCAAAAGTTTTACACGAACTTATCCCGAAGAAACCCTACACATGTTCTCTCTCCCCAAAGATGCAGTTTTACACGGACTCGTCATCAGTAAACCCTACACAGGTTTCCTTCCTCCAAGATGCAGTTTTACACGAGCTCGTCATCAGTCAACCCTGCACAGGTGTCCTTCTTTCCAAGATGTGGTTTTACACGAGCTCATCATCAGGCAACCCTACATAGGTTCCCTCTTTCAACTTATAGAAATTACAGTTCAAGATTTCCCCAGGAGAGTCCAGTTTCCCCAGGAAAATTGGAATTCATCTCTCCAAGCAGTAAGCTTATCCCCAGTAGATTCTGGAAGCTTATCCCCTCGCAGAGCACGAACGCGCCGTCCGGCTTTATTCAAAGAGTTATTTCCTTAACAGGATATAACTGGGTTATCCTCAGCCAAAAGCCACGGGAAGGTCATCGTCAACATAGTTCTTTCCTATCCCCAGCGAAGTCCATTAACACTTCCAACAACAAAGACATCCTCAGCAAATTACTGCTATCAACACTCAGCAAAGCATCTCTATCCCCACAGAGTATTGCTTCCCAGCATGATCGCTAGAATATCTTTTCTCCCCGCAGAATCTTCCATTCGCCAAGTTTATTCCGCAACGGAGTCATCTTCTCCTACCGGTATCCTTGCAATTATCATCCCCAGCGGAAGCAAAATCTATTCTTCGACATCAGCCCAGGATACGATTTCCCGGCACCCGTCAAGGATCCATTTTCCTAGACAAAAACATACATAAAACATCACATACATCATTATGGCATGCATAACGCACTGCATCATACAAATCTCATTTATGTGGAGAACATCATTGCTTGATCCATATCATGCATTGCATATGACTGACTCTTACCTTTCAGGAAAGATCCAGTTAAGTTCTCAAGCTACATTTCAAGACCTAGACCGGTTCAGTTAAATCGTCCTAAGATTTTCCTGATGCTTATCCAGTCAAAGGCCTTCTCTGGTTCAGTCAGATCGACCCTAAGATCTCCCTGATGCTTATCCAGTTGAAGACATTTCAAGACCTAGACCGGTTCAGTTAAATCGTCCCAAGATTTTCCTGATTGCTTATCCAGTCAAAGGCCTTCTCTGGTTCAGTCAGATCAACCTTAAGATCTCCCTGATGCTTATCCCATTGAAGACATTTCAAGACCTAGACCGGTTCAGTTAAATCATCCCAAGATTTTCCTGATGCTTATCCCTTTGAAGACATTTCAAGACCTAGACTGGTTCAGTCAAAGGCCTTCTCTGGTTCAGTTAAATCGTCCCAAGATTTTCCTGATGCTTATCCCTTTGAAGACATTTCAAGACCTAGACTGGTTCAGTCAAAGGCCTTCTCTGGTTCAGTTAAATCGTCCCAAGATTTTCCTGATGCTTATCCCTTTGAAGACATTTCAAGACCTAGACTGGTTCAGTCAAAGGCCTTCTCTGGTTCAGTTAAATCGTCCCAAGATTTTCCTGATGCTTATCCCTTTGAAGACATTTCAAGACCTAGACCGGTTCAGTTAAATCGTCCCAAGATTTTCCTGATGATTATCCAGTCGAAGGCCTTCTCTGGTTCAGTTAAATCGTCCCAAGATTTCCCTGATGCTGATCCCTTTGAAGACATTTCAAGACCTAGACCGGTTCAGTTAAATCGTCCCAAGATTTTCCTGATTGCTTACCCAGTCAAAGGCCTCTCTGGTTCAGTCAGATCGACCTTAAGATCTCCCTGATTCTTATCCCAGTAGAAGACACCCCATATTTTTTTTCAACAAGCGTAGTTGAAGTTAAAGTCGCCCAAGGCTCTCTTACCATTCATGCTAAGGAAGTATGCAGGTTCTCTCCAAGGAATCTCCTACGCAATCAGACATCCAGATGGCATCTATAAGCCCATTCCCCCATCATTGCTAACATGTGAGCGCAAATTTCCGGGCACTCTAGTGTCCAATCATCTTTTACCTTCGGATTACGAAAGGCACGTCAGCCAATCTGCATCCTCAGGTCTAAGAAGATTGAACAGGGGCAACTGTTATACCCCAAAATTTGCCCTCCCATATTCCTCAAGAAATTGCCAAGTCAAGTCACAAAATTCCCCAAGGGTTGTGCAGGTCAACTGCCTCCTAAACAGTCAAAATTAGGGTTTTGAGTCTGATCAAGAAAAGGAAGTGTTCAAAGGCTCAATCAAGTCTCATATGCTTACAAACATGGTCAAGCATCCTCATATCAAGTTTCAAGGCATTCAGCTCAAGATTGCACAGTCAAAACCCTAAATTGCACTACAGTCAACTGTAGGGGCAAAATGGTCATTTGACAGTCAAAAGTTCAAATTTTTGGTCAACATATCATTTTGAAGCCACAAACATCATTTGATCAATGCTTGATCATGATTCTCAAAATTTGGCTCAGAAATCATCAAAGATGCAAAAGTTGCTATATTTGGACAGCTGAAAAAGTCAACTGAAATTGACCAGGGCATAACTTTCACATGGATTGTCAGAAAAATTCCATCCAAAGCTCATTTTGAAGAGAAAGACATTTCCTACAACTCATCTTCATACTTCAAGTCCAAGAAATGCTCTCACAAAAAGTTATCAATTTCAACATTATAGGTCATTTTCAAAAGTCAACAAAAAGGGACTTTAAGTCAAAGGCCATAACTTGAGATTGGTAAATCAAAATGACATGGGACCAAAGGCATTGGTTAGAGGACTCAAAGACCTTTCCAAAATGTCCAAGAACATGTGAAAAGCTTAAAAATTGAGCAAGTTATGCCTTGTAGAAGTTGGGAAATTTTTGTGAAATGGCAAAAGTCAACTATCCTTGAAAATCCAATTTTGACAAAAGGGCCCCATTTTTCTCACTTTGTTCATCCTTGTCATGCCACACACGTGTTCCATGGTTGATTTCAAGACCAAATATTGATTTTTTTATTTTATTTAATTTTTGATGATTTAATTCATTTTAATTCTTTGAAAATTCAAATAAAATTTAAAAACCAATGGAATAGTGTCAAATGAACTTGGACAATTCCTATGTATCATGAACCAACTCAAGAAATCAGGCTAGGGTTCATTTGCATACTAGGTCTAGGTTTTGGCTAAAAAGAAGGAAAATGGTTAATGGAAGAAACCCTAAGACCAATTCTTTCCCAAGCATGGATTAAGGTCAAATAGCAAACCAATTCCATTCCATGATCATCACTGAGTCCAACCCTAACTAGAACATAGCAAAAAGCTCGCTGAAAAAGCCATTGGACATTTGAAATTTTGGCCATATATTGCAAATCTGAAATCAATGCTAGGGATCTTTTCAAGCCTTAATTTTTGGTTCCATAAGCATCCTAGACAATCACTGAACACGTTCCAATTGAAAACATCTTCCAAAACTCCCTAAACTGGTACCCCTAACTCAAAACTGTACAGCAAAATATTTGAAATCGTATTCTCCATTTTAAGCATCTTCATTGCATTTCAATTGGATATTCTTGTTCCATGTGATGTTTCCAAGCTATTCATGGTGTTTAATTTCATTTTTGTTAACCATACGAGATTCTACCATTTTCGAATTCTAGGGTTACAGTTTTCTTAAATTGGGGATTTTGAGTAGAGGTAAAATTAGAACTTCAGAGCAACACCATCACACTCCATGCATCTGGACGAAAAGATCTACATACTCGCGCCCAATTTATTGGTCTTATAATGCTAATCGCTATTTTCCTAAAGGTGACTTTAACCCACGCGTGAAAACTGTGGCCATAGTGTTTTATGTTTCAGGGCACACGAAGAAGAAGAAGGCGTGGCGAAGCGTGATTCGTTCATTTGAATTTCGCGCGCCCTCCACTAACTTTTCTATTTTTTCCTTTTTATTATTTATGTGCCATAATATATTAAATGAAACATAAGTGGTTCAGTGGCAGAGGGAAACGCTTGCAATGCTTATGACCTGGGTTCGAATCCCAGGCCTTGTAAAATTCCATATTATTTTTCAAAACAAGATTCTGTGCTTTGCTAATGTCCAGGTGCACCATAGGCCATCATGATCCAAACGCATACGTGTCCCAGATGATCATCCAAGGGCTCAGAATCAAGGAATACCATGAGGACAAGTCAGCAGGCGTGCACGTGGCTTAGAAAGTCAACCAATTCACAATGCAAATGGGCCAAAATCACCAGGCCTACACCTCCAAATTTGGGACCACACCCCCCTGGTTTGCTTTATCATTTTTATTTTTATTCTTTCTTTAATTTTTTCTTTTATTTCTTTTATTTGCTATTTATTTAATTAATAAATTTTTTACAAAAAACACAAAAACATCACAAAAAATCAGAAAATATAAAAAAATATGATATTTATTTTATTATGATTATTTTCTAAATAAATATATGTAAATATCTAGTTTTAATTAGGTATTCAATTTTAATCTCTTTTTAATAAAAATCAAAACAAAAACATAGAATTAGGTTAATGACTTTTTCCTTTTAGCTTTCCTTGTTTTTTGCCATAGTATTAGTGTTTTTCATAATTAAACTAGGGTTGCATTTTAGGTTAGACTTTAATTCTTTTAATAACTAAAATCCAAAAAAATAGAGTTTAGGTTTAATAACTTTTTATTTTCTTTTTTTTATTTTCCTTTTTTCAGAATAATAATATTATTTATTTATTTTCATAAATTTAAAATTGTACATAAATTAATTTAGAATTAAATTAGGTTAGAAATTAAATCTTTTTCATAATAAATAAAAAATATTAGGATTAGGGTTTAACACTTTAATTTTAATTAATTTTTTCCTTTTTTCTTTTAAATCTAAAAAACACAAAAAAAAAATACTATTTTTCATTTAATTTTAATTTTAGATTCCTTGATTAATTTTAATTGTTTGTAAAAGGGTCCAACGCCCTAATTTTGTTTAATCTCTTTATTTCGCGCATTTATTGTTTAAATACCTCTGTATATGCCCCAAAGCCTTGTAATAAGTTTAGATTTATTTCTCGCACTTTTATTTATTCGCTTTATTTATTTTCAGTCAAATCGGGTTCGGTTTTTTTGGCGATGTGGACCCGCGCCAGTTGTAATAGTTTAGATTTATTTTCTCGCAAATATATAACTGTTAATAAATATGCATGAAAGAATGAATGCCCAAAAATAAAATCGAATCGTTAGATCACCATTGCATGACAAGACAAACAATAAACTGAAAATGACACACAATTCACACACCACCCCTAGGGTACGCCTCACTGTTGCCTTTCGAAAGGTGGTCGTCGAGTATAGGACGTTTTAGTAAGTCCTTATGTCCATGACATGGTCCAGTTGCCTCGAAACGGTTGCCTCGGAAAATAAAGGATCAATGGCATAAGGGTAGCTTCTAAGGTGTCCTACTGTTGCTCTGGTGACCACCACGTCCCTAAAACTCGAATTGATCCGAACACCTCCAACGGTGGTGCTACCTACCTCTCAATGGTGGGATGGCACTACTTTAAAGGACATTTACACAGACGAATTCCTTAGGGTAGGTAGGTTCTCAAGGATACTTGCTCTAATCTCAAACAAATCAAAATACTTTTCACACCAACACACTTTCAAAAACTTTCAAAACAAACTTTTCAAACACTCTGACGTACGAGTCGAACTGAAATTTTTCAAAGAAACTTTTAAACCCACATTGAAAAGCAAGCAAACATTTTGAAAACACATTGAGCAAGTATCTAAGAGCCCATGGATAACCATGGATAGAAAGGGTGCTAACACCTTCCCTTTCTATAACCTACCTCCCGAACCGAGAGCAATCTCTTTTAAGGAATTTTTCTGTGCTTTTGTCCTTTCCATTTGGAGAAAATAAAAGACGGTGGCGACTCTTGCTTCCGCGACATTTTCGCGAACCAGCTTTAAAACAGTCAGTTCCAGATCCACCGATCACACCTTGCTAAAGGAGAATTGTACCTCATGCACATCAAACAGTCCTCCGCATTTCACGCCTGAAAGAAAGTGAGAATGTTTAAATACTCCATACTCTTTCAAACAATATTCAATACTCCTTACTCATCATATACTGACTCGATCATTAGAGTGCTAACCTTTAAGGTGCAATCCTTCTCAACTGCATCAATGATCTACTCCATCACAACTTCCACATTTCTCTTTATTTCTAGTTCCAAAACAAAGCACTAATCATTTTGAAGGCCTCAATAATTGTTTGTTGGATCTCAAATTGGAAAGAATCGAGATCCAATAGTTCTATAAAACACGATACACTCGGACGCGATTGTGCAAGCATTCACACTTGATCGCACTAAATCGCACTATGTTTCTGACTCAAATATCACATGTTTTCCTTAGTTTTTATTGTCATTTTCTCGTATTATGTTCCTTTTTCCTTTGTTTTCAGGATTCTTGTCATTTCAGAGCCTTCTGTGAAGAAACGAGCCAAAACGCCAAGAAATTAGGGTTTTTCAAGATATTTTGCACTTATGGCGTTCAGCACCGCGCTGGCTACAGGAAACGCGATGACGTGGCCCACTTTCACCCAGAGATCAACTGCCACGTTCCCATGATGTGGCGGTTCCAGGCGCCGCGCCCGCGGCCACCCTCACCGCGCCCGCGGCCTTCACAAAAAGGCTCCCGCTCAAAAGAAGTTAAGGGGCATGCTGGTCCTTACGCACCTCAAAGTTCCTCTATAAATAGCTTTCGATTCTCATTCTTTAGTTTCATCCAAGCTTAGTACAATCTTAAGCCATATACTATCAGTTTCTGTAAAGTAATAATCTCTTCACATCGGGGAGTTATTGCGGTGTAGATTGAGTTGTAATCGAGTCTTGGAGCACTTTGGTTGAAGTTCATCATACCGGCCTTACTTTTCCGTAGATTTGTATCAGATTCAAGTCTCCGACCGGAGCAAGGTTCTAATTTATTGCATTTCTTTATTTAATTGCTCTTATCATAGTCTACACGTTTTATAGACTTTAAATGCTCTTACCATAGTCTACACGTTTTATAGACTTTAAATGCTCTTACCATAGTCTACACGTTTTATAGACTTTAAATGCTCTTACCATAGTCTACACGTTTTATAGACTTTAAATGCTCTTACCATAGTCTACACGTTTTATAGACTTTAAATGCTCTTGCCATAGTCTACACGTTTTATAGACTCGCACTTATTATGTCTGGCTAAACTATAAAGGTTAGGATGTAATGATTGTCATCGTGGTTGTGTTCCAATTATCATGCTAGTGAAAATACTCTGGGGATGTTTTGCTTCTAACTTAAGTCAATTGTGTTTAAATGTTTAGTGGGTAAGATCGAAAGCCGTCCAAACTAATGATACGACTTGATTATTATTTAACCAAACAAAAAGAGCGACAGCCGTTGATTGGTTAAATAGGAATCATTGACCTTTTTAGAAAACGATTTTGAAACTATTTTCGGACGCGTTTGTAGGTTTAAAATCTGACTCTTGGTCAAAAGCCAAAAGTCTCTTTAAGTTAATCTTTCCGAGTAAGATCACTTTTCTGTTAAGTCAAAA
This sequence comes from Vicia faba, assembly GCA_948472305.1. NCBI lineage: Eukaryota > Viridiplantae > Streptophyta > Magnoliopsida > Fabales > Fabaceae > Vicia > Vicia faba. Next base: position 327,746,181 of record OX451736.1, read on the forward strand.
CTATCAATTTCTTAAAAATAGGTTTACCTCTTTAACGCGGAAGGCACCCTTTATATGTGACAATAAAGGAATTTAATTTAAAGAGTAAACTCGGTTCTTAGTAGTCAAAAGCTACAGGTTCCCGTTAAACTGATTCTTTGCTATCAACAGAAAATACTGCCCCATAAGTAGGTTCATCTACGCATGACCGGACCAATATCTGATTACATGATTTACATTCCAACCTGTCTTTTAAACTGTTATTTCCCTCGCATATTTACTTTGTGCACTGCACTCACATCAATATCCTTATTCGCCTTAGATAAGCACCTTAGCAATAGAGTTGATAGATTGACAATTGGTCTCTGTGGTTCGATAATCTTATATATTACTTCGATAGGCTGTACACTTGCAGTACTACATTTAGGCTATACGTTACAGATTAAACAGCCCATCAAGTTTTTGGCGCCGTTGCCGGGGACCAACTTCGTCAAATTTCGTACCCTATTGTTATCCCGTTTAGACTAAGGCTATTCTAGCCGGTAGATGCGTAGAAATCGTAGCACCGGCAACCTAATAGATCCTTTAGTAGAACCTGAACGTTACGCTCGTGCCCGTCTTTTTATTCGCAAGATAAGAAGAGCTATGGCAGAAGATCGTAACCAAAGACCGCTCAAGGAATTCGCCCAACCATCTAACCAGGAACCTAGTTCTAGTATAGTAAACCCTGCTATAACTACCAACAACTTTGAACTAAAGCCCTCGTTACTACAATTAGTACAACAAAACCAATTCGCTGGTCTCGCTACCGAGAACCCGAATCAACATTTAAAGGTATTTATCCAGTTAGCTGACACCCTTAAGGCAAATGGAGCCACGCCCGAAGCTATCCGATTAAGACTATTTCCTTTTTCCCTTAGAGGTAAAGCCCACGACTGGTTAGACGCCCTTCCAACTAACTCAATAACAACTTGGGAAGACTTTAGGAGAGCTTTTCTTGCGAGGTATTTTCCACCAAGCAAGACCGCTGTTCTTAGGAACCTGATCACTTGTTTCACCCAAAACCAAGGCGAATCACTTTTTGATGCCTGGGAGAGATATAAAGAACTTTTAAGAGCCTGTCCGCACCATGGCCTAGAGCAATGGTTAATCATACATACCTTCTATAATGGACTCCATTACAACACAAAGATGTCCATAGACGCTGCCGCTGGCGGAGCGTTGATGAACAAACCTTACCCTGACGCTTGTGCCCTAATAGAGGACATGGCCCAAAACCATGCCCAATGGGGATTAGAACGAGCGACAGTAGAGAAAAAGGAGAGCCATGGAGGAAAGCATGAGGTAAGTTGCATGGACATGATCAATGCCAAGATGGACGCCCTAGCCTTGAGAGTCGAGAACATGTCTCAAAACCCAACCACAGTAGCAGCAATCCAATCGGAGTGCGAACTCTGTGGAGCTCAAGGACATCAAACCGTTGACTGTAACCTTTTGAACGAATCAAGCTCAGACCAAGTTAACTATACTCAAGGGAACCCTTTCTCGAATACCTACAATCCTGGATGGAGGAATCACCCGAATTTCTCTTACAAAAACAATAACCCTATCCAAAATCCCGGACCTTCGAGACCTCAAGGATTCCAAACGCAAAAACAAAACCAACCTATGCAAATAGTACCCCCAAGACCAAACCTTAAAGAAACCATAGACACCTTTATTCAAGCTCAAACCCAGCAAAATAAGGAGTTTATGAACCAACATATTCACACGAACGAACTGGTTACTCAACTAGCAACCAAGTTTGACCAGATAATAACCCACACCAAAATGCTTGAGACTCAGATTTCCCAAGTAGCACAAAACACCTCTGTACAAGTTGCACCTGGAGGACAATTCCCTGGACAAACTCAACCAAATCCAAAAGGCCAAGCAAATTCTATTACACTAAGAAGTGGAACCGCTTATGAAGGACCTAGAAATCCTGACTTAAGCACATCAGAAAAACCTATGGAAGATGCTACGCCCAAAGACCAGGTGGAGGAACCAGAGAAACCAGGAAAGCAATCAAAACCAGAAGTAGAGAAAAACACTCAACAACCTTATAAACCACCTATTCCATGCCCACAGAGGCTGAAAAACACCAAAGTAGAAAACCAGTACCAAAAGTTTATTAAGGTAATAGAGAAACTCCATGTTGAGATTCCTTTTACTGAAGCTATAACCCAGATACCATCATATGCTAAGTTTCTGAAAGATATTTTGACCAATAAACGACGACTCGATGATCCCAAGCCTTTAGAATGTCATTTTATATCCGAAAATAAACTCGCCAAGAAAGATAAAGACCCTGGAAGTTTTTCTATCCCTTGCATCCTAGGTAACCATATGATAGACAAAGCATTTTTAGACCTAGGAGCAAGTGTAAGTCTGATGCCTCTGGCCGTCTGTAAGAGGTTAAAATTAGGAGAACTTCAACCTACTAAGATGTCCTTACAACTAGCTGATAGATCTGTCAAATATCCCATGGGTATTTTAGAAGACATACCTGTCAAGATTGGTCAGTTGTACATTCCGACCGACTTCGTCGTAATGGATATCAAAGAAGATGAAGACATCCCAATCCTCTTAGGAAGACCCTTCCTATCGACCGCCGGAGCTATAATAGATGTTAAGAAAGGGAAACTGACTTTCGAGGTAGGATATGAAAAGATTGAGTTCATTTTATCAAAATTTCTAATGGCACCAGTGATAGGAGATGCGTGTTATGCCATCGACATCATTGATGAATGTGTAAATGAGCTCGAACAAAACAAATTATTAACCAAATTACCATCAACCCCTATTTTAGAGGATGACGGATTTGAGAGTATCGAACCGTACATTGACGACAACCTTTTCGAATGCTTAGCTCTTACCCATGACCCTATGCCACGTGCTGAGAAAACCACTATAGAACTTAAGGAACTACCCAAGAATCTAAGATATGAGTTTTTGGATGAGGAGATGAATAGACCTGTTATAATTAGCGCCACTCTAAACCAAATAGAAACAAATCAACTATTAGATACCTTGCGAAAATATCCCTCAGCTTTAGGGTATAAAGTTTCAGATTTAAGAGGTATAAGCCCATCCGTATGCATGCATCGGATTATGCTAGAAAAAGATTCGAAACCCTCAAGAGAACATCAAAGAAGAATAAACCCTATCATGAGTGATGTAGTCAAGAAAGAAGTTCTTAAGTTATTAGAGGCTGGTATCATATACCAAATTTCGGACAGTGAATGGGTAAGCCCAGTCCATGTGGTACCCAAGAAAGGAGGTATCACTGTTCTAAAAAATGAGAAAGGTGAGCATGTGGCAAAACGAACAGAAGGAGGATGGCGAATGTGTATAGATTACAGAAGGTTGAATAAGGCAACAAGAAAAGACCATTTCCCTCTCCCATTTATAGATCAGATGCTTGAACGTCTAGCAAGACACTCATGTTTCTGCTATCTTGATGGATATTCGGGATTTTTCCAAATCCCTATTCACCCAGAGGACCAAGAAAAAACCACATTTACCTGCCCTTATGGAACATTCGCTTATAGACGAATGCCCTTTGGACTCTGTAATGCACCTGCCACTTTCCAACGTTGTATGATGTCAATTTTCGCAGACTACCTAGATGGAATTATGGAAGTATTTATGGACGATTTTTCAGTGTGTGGGTTTGATTTCAAAAACTGCCTCTCAAACTTGGAGAAAATCTTAAAAAGATGTGTGGAAGTAAACCTTGTGTTGAATTGGGAAAAGTGCCACTTTATGGTAAGTGAAGGGATAGTCTTGGGACACATTATTTCTGAAAGAGGTATAGAAGTCGATAAGGCCAAGATAGAAGTTATAGAAAACTTAAACCCACCTAAGACCGTTAGGGAAATAAGAAGTTTCCTAGGACATGCCGGGTTCTACCGACGTTTCATCAAGAATTTTTCCGCAATAACTAAACCTTTAACTAACTTATTGATGAAGGATGTCGAGTTTGAATTCGACCAAAAATGTCTTGAGGCCTTTGAAGTTTTAAAGCAAACTCTTATTTCAGCACCTATCATAAGACCACCTGATTGGACCCAACCCTTTGAAATCATGTGCGATGCTAGTGATTTCGCTGTAGGGGCTGTACTAGGGCAAAGAAAAGACAAAAAACTGCATGCAATTTACTACGCTAGTAGAACATTAGACGCCGCCCAGCTAAATTATACAACCACAGAAAAAGAATTGCTAGCCGTAGTTTTTGCTATTGATAAATTTCGATCTTATTTGGTGGGAGCAAAAATAATAGTATACACAGATCATGCAGCAATCCGGTACTTGTTAAGTAAGAAAGATGCTAAGCCTAGATTGCTCAGATGGGTACTTTTACTCCAAGAATTTGACTTGGATATTAAGGATAAAAAAGGAGCTGAAAACTTAGTAGCTGATCATCTCTCTAGGTTAGAACACCTTAAGCCTGAACTTATACCTATAGACGATCACTCTACTAATGAAAGATTAATAGCTGGGATAAACTCAACTGAAGAAGAGACTTATGAGGAAATCTGAACCATGAACAACATACCATGGTACGCAGATATTGTAAATTATCTAGCCGCTGATATCATACCCCCCGACTTAAGCTACCAACAGAAGAAGAAGTTTTTCAGAGATGTTAAACACTTCTTTTGGGATGAACCCCTCCTATTCAAAAGAGGAATAGATAATATATTCCGACGATGTGTGCCGGAGGAAGAAGTAGGCAATGTCATTAAACATTGTCATGCTTCACCTTATGGTGGACATGCAAGCACGTCTAAAACATGCGCCAAAATATTTCAAGCAGGTTTTTATTGGCCTACTGTATGGCGCGATGTCCACACTTACATTACAAAATGTGACCGATGCCAACGCACTGGGAACATCTCAAGACGTGATGAAATGCCTTTAAGAAACATCCAAGAAGTGGAAATATTTGATGTCTGGGGTATAGATTTCATGGGACCTTTTCCTTCCTCAATGGGTAACAAGTATATCCTAGTAGCTGTCGATTATGTCTCAAAGTGGATCGAAGCTGTTGCATCACCCACAAACGATACCAAGGTAGTTATCAAACTGTTTAAGAATATTATTTTCCTTAGGTTTGGAACCCCGAGGTTAGTCATAAGTGATGGAGGATCGCATTTTATATCTAAGATATTTGACAAGCTTCTAAGCAAATACGGAGTAAAACATAGAGTAGCATCACCATATCACCCGCAAACCAGTGGCCAAGTAGAGGTATCGAATAGGGAGATTAAGCAGATCCTAGAAAAAACCGTATCATTATCCAGAAAAGACTGGTCTGGAAAACTTAAAGACGCCTTATGGGCTTATAGAACGGCTTATAAAACCCCTATTGGAACAACTCCTTATCAATTGGTTTATGGAAAGTCCTGTCATTTACCCTTCGAACTAGAACATAAAGCCTATTGGGCCATTAAATCCTTGAATCTAGATTACCTGAAAGCCGGAGAAAAACGTATCCTGGACATTCACAAGCTAGAAGAGCTTCGCTTGAATTCCTATGAGAATGCCATCATATATAAGGAAAGAACCAAAATGTGGCATGATAAAAAAATCATCAAGAAAGATTTCAACATTGGTGATCCTGTTCTCCTATTTAACTCAAGGTTACGACTTTTTCCTGGTAAGCTTCGTTCAAGATGGACAGGTCCATTTGAAGTGTCAAAAGTTCTAAAGTCTGGAGCAGTAGAAATCAAAAACAATTCATGTGCTCCATTTGTGGTAAATGGACAAAGACTGAAGCTCTACAAAGGAGGCAATTTGCCTGTTGACTACTCTAGTCATATTCTTATAGACCCACCAATACCCACATAAAGTAAGATCTAATCGTCAAGCTAAACGACGTTAAACAAGCGCTGCCTGGGAGGCAACCCATGGTTTATTCTTTATTTTATTTTATTTTATTTTAGTAATTTATATATTTTATCTGGACTAATTTCTTGTGTTTATATTTTCAGGATGCATCACCCCGATGGTATGGTTGTGATTTTCAGAGATGAAGCGCAAAAGGCCTGATTTGCTACCTTATCTGCTAGACCTATGGTACCCACTAGGTACCCCGATCAGAGCTGCATGGAGGCACTCGGGATTGAGCCAAGTATTCGGTATCTATGCAACCAACTTAGCTGGGATTCTTATGCCGATGATGTCCACAAAACCTACAGGAACCTTACTCTGGAGTTTCTTAGCTCTATGGACTATAATCCACGAGTAGGTGAAGGAGATGAGCGAGGACGCCTGAGTTTCAGATTGTTTGGCACCGAGTATACCCTGACCACCAAAGAATTTGGGGATTTGCTTGGTTTCCAAACTGGACCGACCGCTATAACTGAGTTCCCATTGAGTTGCTACATGGACAGAGACATTGACAAATTTTGGCAGGACATTACTGATAGAGCCAGTCTTGACCCCTCTACCCAGCTGTCCCGGAAGATCCATAACCCGGCCTTCCGATACTTCGAGATGATCCTATGCCACACTTTCTTTGGGAGGAGTTACTGTGACCACTTGGTCACCGCTGAGGAGATCCTTTTCTTATACTGTGCTAGTCAGTCCAGACCTATAGCTAGTGGAGGTTTTCTGATAGAGAGCCTCGAGCAGACTGCTCGATCCGCTGTAGGGCTCATTCATTCCGGAGGGAATGTGACACAGATAGCTTCTGCTTTGGGTTTAGACAGTATGATAGCACAGCTGACCCCATACTGTGGATATACTTTTCTGGATTTAGACTTTTGCATGGATCGTGGATTCATGAGGAGGGCCTCTTTCCACCCATATCGGTACAGATTGCTTATCAATGACCAGACAGTTTACACCTTCACCATGCCAGACCCTCAGATGACTTGTGTTTCCAACTCTGCTAACTGGAACTATTCTGTAGAAGGTTGGGGTGAGATATCAGAGTACACTCCAGAATACACTCCTGCTTCCGAAGATCTCACTCCAGAATACACTCCTGCTTCTGAAGATCCCACTCAGGACTACACTCCTGCCTCCGAGGACTCCGCTCCAGATCACACATCCCGACCCGAGGTTACACACACTACTGTTCTTACTAATAACCTCAGCTTGCAGGAACCTGATATTCGCACTCTATTGACTGCTATGCGCACTGAGATAACCACTCTCCGCAATGAGGTGGCTGACCTTCATTTGCAGTTGGAAGTGAATGATGTTACCTTCGCTGGTGAGTTAGATGAATTAGCTCACGAGGTGGCAGAGATTCGACGCCAGCTGACTGAGCTGCGTGGCCCAGGCACTCCTGCAGAGCATCCTACCGGTTGGCAATAGATCTTTATTGTTCACAAGATATCTAGTTTCGGTATTATTAGTATTATGTTGATTTCCTTTTCAGACTCATTTTTATTTTTGCATTATCTGTTTCCTGAGTTGTTAATATTTATTTTGATGACCCAATGTCCGTACCTATATCTATATATATATATATATGCATATGTTTTATTTATTTACTAATGTTTTTGTTTTTCTAGGTCACCATAGTTTTAATATAAAAATAAAATAAATAAACATGTGTATATGTATTCACGTACATATATGCACATTTATAAGAAAAATAGGTACACCTCCAGAAATTGAAGATAATGGCGAGGAAGAAAAAGCCCAATGGAAAGAAAGCCAGGCCAGCCCAACTGACCTCGACCTCACCGCGCCCGCGGTAGGCCCTGCCGCGCCCGCGGTGACGCAACGGTCACCTAACGGCTAGTAGCTCGTTTTTCCCCCCATTTTACCACTTTTTCAATTTCCAATCCCATTTTCCTCCAATTTTAACCCACTTTATTACCCATACCAACCCACTACATTTATTTCCATTATTTTCATCATAAATATTTACAACCACCATTTTCTTTCTTCCCTTCCTATAAATACCCCCTACTATATCATTTTCTTCCTCACACCTTCATTACTTCTACATCCCATTCTTTCTCTCTTTTTATCCACAAGAAAATCCTATGGAATGTCACGGTTACATTTTACGTGGTGGTCAAGCCGGAGAAAGGCAACTAAAGCGGCTTGAAAAATTGCTGACAACACCAATACACTCTACCAGGTATATCGATGAAAACTGTCTATATTCATTAGGTATATACCATAGTGTATTCTTCCTTCTAGATAAAATAGGTATGCATGATATTTTTGCTACTCAAGCACCGACCTACCCTAGGCTGACGTTCGAGTTTTTAAGTTCTTTAATTTATAACGTCTCTCCTAACACTGCTAGCACCGTAGGTGGAGTCAAATTTAGAATGTTTAATGTCGAATATGATTACTCCACTGACGGTCTAGCCGCCATGTTAGGATTGCCTTATGGGGATGGTGCCATTTGTGAAGCACCTTTAGACACGGATTGGGCATTTGAAGCATTTTGGGCCAGAATTACTAAACAAAATGCAACATCTTTTGATGGCCTTCTTGCTTCTCACATCCACAATCCTGCCCTTCGTGTCTTTAGATTTCTTTTAGCATCCACCATCTTTGCTCGGGAAAACCCAAACAAGGTGAATGCTAAAGAATTAATTATCATGCAGAGCTGCCTCACAGACACCAAAGTTAATCCCGTCCCATTCATGATTGCCCACATGCACCATGTTTTAAGAAAAGGTGGGCCGATTTCCTTTGGTGGACTGATTACCACTATTGCCCGTGCCATAGGATTGGATACGGAACTTGCCACCCTAGAACCACTTCCTCCTCGGATTGCAAATCTTAAATTTTTCAGGGATATGCGTTTATGCAAGACGAGGAAGGAAGGTGGTTACTTCCTAATGGTTGGAGGTGCTGCTGTACCCAGTGTTGTTATGCCTTGCACCCGTCGTACTGATATTCGATTTGAGCGTAACTGGACCTACGATCTCAACGCTCCTGCTTTTATTGGTCTGTTGCCCCCAAATCTACCTTTAAATGAGGGTAACAACACTGATGATGAGTACGATTTCCAAACAGAGGAACCACCCCATTTTTCACCTTCACACACGGCACCTTCAACCTCTAACCCACATGCAGGTACAGCTCCTAGCTTCCATGTCACTGAGGACGTGTGGCGTGAGCATATGGCCCGAGAGGCCCAGAGGGACACCCTCCTTGCTACCTTGCAGCAACAGGCGGCCGACAACATGGCCTTCATGCAAGCGTCCCAAGAACAAAATGCTAGCTCTCTGCGCACTATTATGGAAAGTCAGCTGGTTTTTCAGAGAGAACAGCACCTACACCAGACCACAAACGCTCGTCACTTCCAATTGATGGAGGCCACCCAAGGCACCCTCATTGGTCGGACCCAAGAGCTACAAGCGGCAAATGCCGCCTTGTCAGAGAGACTGGAGCAGCTTGTTTTGGACCGAGATAGCCGCTGTCGCAGCCGTAACCGCCGTTCCGGTCGTACCAACCAGGATGGTGAAGGTCCTAGTGGCCCCCACTAGTGTTTTCAGGTACCTCCTCCTACCTTATTTTGGAACATTGAGGACAATGTCTGATTTAAGTGTGGGAGGAGCATTTATCGCTTTTATTTCCCATTTTTCGCTTTTATTTTTCGCTTTTATTTTCCGTTTTTCCTGCTTTTATTTTCCTTCCGCATTTTTCCTTTTTTATTCGTAGTTAATAAAATGCATGTGATAGGCGAGTCTTTCTGCGTAGTGTACCCTTTCATTTCCCCCACCTTTTAGCCTTACAAAATTTTTATTTTTCAAAGATTTATGGTTGTTTTTAAGGATTTGGGCTATGAGACAGGTCCTAGATAGGGTCTGTTTCTCGGACACTCACTTTTTGAAAAATTCGTTATCATTTTTACACCATAAGCCTTTTTGAATATTTAGATTAGATCCTTTCTCCCCAATATGCTATGATTTTGAATAAAACTGTACAAATAGGTCTTCAAGTAGTTTATCTTAGCAGTCAGCTCCGGCCTAAGCATGCTCTAAGTGTGGGATCGATGAATATAAGTGGATGATCTCTATTTTTGCCTTAAAAGTTACAAAATAAAGTATGAATACGACTACGAGTTGGGTGATCCTCACAAAGATTACTTAACTCAAGAAAGTTGTAAACACTAACAAAAACAAAGAAAAAAATATATAAGGCATATCTGTTGTAGTTGGTTCAGAGGTATCTGGTGCTGAACTTGGTAGGGCGGACTACGGTCCGATCCCCCGCAACTGCAAATGGGTAAAATAAAAAGGGATTAAACCAACTCTTGTACCAGAATCCCATCACTTGAGATCAGAGTCACTAACCGGTCACTACACCATGAGTATGTACGGATAACGGGCTTAATTTGATTGCGCCTGAATGAAAAAGGACCTCGTACAAAAAGAAGTCTTAGCATAGTAAGGATATTTGGATCAATCTGTATACTTATGAGGTTTATGTCCGCATTTCTGCGAGTAGTGTAATTAAGATACCCTTGATTCAGATAGTTAGTGCCTGACAACACACCCTTACTCGGACTTAGAAGCCCTCTTTGCCCAAAACCTGTATACACCATAAATTTTCTTTCATCTACTTTTAAGAGTTGTTGCTTGAGGACAAGCAAAGGTCTAAGCGTGGGAGGATTTGATCGCACTAAATCGCACTATGTTTCTGACTCAAATATCACATGTTTTCCTTAGTTTTTATTGTCATTTTCTCGTATTATGTTCCTTTTTCCTTTGTTTTCAGGATTCTTGTCATTTCAGAGCCTTCTGTGAAGAAACGAGCCAAAACGCCAAGAAATTAGGGTTTTTCAAGATATTTTGCACTTATGGCGTTCAGCACCGCGCTGGCTACAGGAAACGCGATGACGTGGCCCACTTTCACCCAGAGATCAACTGCCACGTTCCCATGATGTGGCGGTTCCAGGCGCCGCGCCCGCGGCCACCCTCACCGCGCCCGCGGCCTTCACAAAAAGGCTCCCGCTCAAAAGAAGTTAAGGGGCATGCTGGTCCTTACGCACCTCAAAGTTCCTCTATAAATAGCTTTCGATTCTCATTCTTTAGTTTCATCCAAGCTTAGTACAATCTTAAGCCATATACTATCAGTTTCTGTAAAGTAATAATCTCTTCACATCGGGGAGTTATTGCGGTGTAGATTGAGTTGTAATCGAGTCTTGGAGCACTTTGGTTGAAGTTCATCATACCGGCCTTACTTTTCCGTAGATTTGTATCAGATTCAAGTCTCCGACCGGAGCAAGGTTCTAATTTATTGCATTTCTTTATTTAATTGCTCTTATCATAGTCTACACGTTTTATAGACTTTAAATGCTCTTACCATAGTCTACACGTTTTATAGACTTTAAATGCTCTTACCATAGTCTACACGTTTTATAGACTTTAAATGCTCTTACCATAGTCTACACGTTTTATAGACTTTAAATGCTCTTACCATAGTCTACACGTTTTATAGACTTTAAATGCTCTTACCATAGTCTACACGTTTTATAGACTCGCACTTATTATGTCTGGCTAAACTATAAAGGTTAGGATGTAATGATTGTCATCGTGGTTGTGTTCCAATTATCATGCTAGTGAAAATACTCTGGGGATGTTTTGCTTCTAACTTAAGTCAATTGTGTTTAAATGTTTAGTGGGTAAGATCGAAAGCCGTCCAAACTAATGATACGACTTGATTATTATTTAACCAAACAAAAAGAGCGACAGCCGTTGATTGGTTAAATAGGAATCATTGACCTTTTTAGAAAACGATTTTGAAACTATTTTCGGACGCGTTTGTAGGTTTAAAATCTGACTCTTGGTCAAAAGCCAAAAGTCTCTTTAAGTTAATCTTTCCGAGTAAGATCACTTTTCTGTTAAGTCAAAACTATCAATTTCTTAAAAATAGGTTTACCTCTTTAACGCGGAAGGCACCCTTTATATGTGACAATAAAGGAATTTAATTTAAAGAGTAAACTCGGTTCTTAGTAGTCAAAAGCTACAGGTTCCCGTTAAACTGATTCTTTGCTATCAACAGAAAATACTGCCCCATAAGTAGGTTCATCTACGCATGACCGGACCAATATCTGATTACATGATTTACATTCCAACCTGTCTTTTAAACTGTTATTTCCCTCGCATATTTACTTTGTGCACTGCACTCACATCAATATCCTTATTCGCCTTAGATAAGCACCTTAGCAATAGAGTTGATAGATTGACAATTGGTCTCTGTGGTTCGATAATCTTATATATTACTTCGATAGGCTGTACACTTGCAGTACTACATTTAGGCTATACGTTACAGATTAAACAGCCCATCAACACTTCCCTGTCTTTTAAACTTTGAAGCTTCAAGACTTGAAAAATAAGTCAATTATATAGACACTTGCTTGAATCTTATTGGAGATTAGGCTTAGGGTTTATTTAAATGAAGTAGCATCATAAAAGCTTGTTTGAAGTAATCACCAAACCCTAGTTCATCTACTTTCATCTTTATCCACTTGCCATATCTAAGTCATCATAGGTTGTAAAGGATGTTATGAAATTTTCCATACAAATTGTATCGTCAAACTCACCTTTTTTATTTCCATTATCAAAAGCATGTTATCAAAACATCCTTTGATTACATCTTTGAGTATCTTGTAAAACATGGTTCCACAATGAGATCCCAAAGTCAACATGCGAATGAAATTGGTTATTCAATCAAGTTTATAATGGAGACTCCCAACTTCTTTCTTCAACTTAATAATCGTGAGCTTGAGACAAGATTTTTCCTAAAGAAGAATGTAATAATTTTTGAATGCTTTTCAACAACTAGGATTCTCCAGTCCATTTAATAGATAGAGTGTTATATGCTTAAGGAAGAGTATCATCAGATAGGAAGAACAATATTTTTCGGTGATGTTCATAAACAAAGACAGGCTTTTCAAAAGGTTGAAAGTGTATGTTTTTTTTCCTTAATTAAGTTAAGAGTTAGTATTCCTCCATTACACAACTTTGAAACTTTTGGTTCCTTGCCATATTTTGTTTACTATAGAACTTCACTAGAATCTTGGATCTTATTCTAATGAGGCTTGATATGACTCTTCAAGATAGGAAACAACATCAAACAAAGTTTTGATCAAAGATCTTCGCCTTCTTCATTGGACGTTGTAATACGGTGGGAGAATTGACTTGGGTGTTTTACGTTTGATTGCAATTGTTGCAAATAGCAAGAGTCGCCACCGAATTTTCTTTTATCCAAAAGGAAAGGCTGAAAAGAACAGGAAAGAACTTTAGAGATGTTTTCTTGAGTTCGGGGGGTAGATTATGAAAAGGGAAGGTATTAGCACCCTTTTCATCCGTAGTTATCTATGGTCTCTTAGTTGCTTGCTAGATCACTTGATTTTGTTTGAAAGTGTGCTTTATGATGTGGTTTTGAAAGTATTTTGAAAATGTGACTTTGTAATGGCTCTCGTTTCTATAAGAACGCGTACAAAGTGTTGTTTTGAAAATAATTCAAAGAGGTGTTTGTGGAGTGTGTTTTTTGAAACTGATTTTGAAAAAGGTGTCTTTGTAATGGCTCTCGTTTCTATAAGAACGCGTACAAAGTGTTGTCTTTCGAAAATGTGAGTGTTGGTGTATAAAATGTTTTTGTTGTGAGCAAGCGAGCAACTAGGATCAACCTATCTACTCAAAAGGTCTTAAATGTTCTTTTCCTCCTCCTGTAGACGCTATCTTACCATTGTTTTGGTAATAATCCCCATCATTAGATGTGAAGGGACGGGCGTGGGACTTTGTATAGTCATAGAAGGCAACCCATGGGATGTTTTAGCAATTTCGTTTTAGGGACTAGATCGTTTATCAAAGGCAACATCGAGGGTCATCGAGGGACTATGATCTTTTATCGATGATCTTTGCTAAAACTCCCATGTTCGAGGGACATGACTATTTTCCGAGGCAACAAGTGAGATTACCCTAAGGGTGCATGTGTGAATAATGTGTTTGATTGCATGTATTTGTCTTTGATTTTTAGGTTGTCTACTTGTTGGTTTTATCTTTCCATACACACCTAATTACTAGCATTTGTACAAAAGTAATAAAAAGTGCAAAAAATAAATCCTACACTATTACAACCATATTAAAGTGCATAGAAATATAAAGGCAAAAATAAGATAAAAGCAAGAAAAATGAGGATATTTCGATTGGGGAAGGAGAACCCTTTGATCCTTCTTCTCTTGGCCTCCTTCGATTGGGGGCTGGATTTAGCAAGGTTATGGCCTTCTATTGGGAGTTGGCGCCCGTGAGGTCATGGCCTTCGATTCTGGCTTTCTGGGGGCTTAGAAGTTAGCATGTGGTATCCTTTGACTGGGGCCTAGAAGTAGCAGGTGGTGCCTTTTGATTCTGCCTTCTTCGACTGGGCCTGCAGATCAATGTATTCAAAGCAAGTGTGTGTGTGTTGAACATGTATGTATCGAAGCATATGTATGCATCGAAGAAAGTATATCGAAGCATGCATATTTTGTATTCCAACATTTTTAGGGGACTGTACATATTAGTTCTTAAAGGAAAACACAAAAGATTAATATCGAAGGCCATGATTATTACATGTTGGTTTAGAAGATGAATCAATAAAGATGTTTGAAATGAAAGGGTTAAAGTCAGAAAGACTTACCTCAAAGCTGATGTGCAGGCTTCGAACTTGAACTGCTACTTGGACATTTCTGGAATTCGAAGAGTAGTCATAAGGGGTTTTCTTTTGGTTCGAAGAGTCGTCACAGAAGGTTGTCTTTGAGTTTGAACAAACTTCTATGTGTGGGATGTTCTTCAAAATCGAAAGAGGTAAGTGTTTGGGATTCTGGGTTTGCTTTCACATGTGTTTAAGAACTTGAGAGTTTTGTTGTGTTTTGAGAAAATTTGGGAGACTCGTTCCTCTGTTCCAAAGATCCTCCCTTTCCTTGTTCATGGTTTTTCTATTTATAGAGGAAATGCTTGGGAGACGTAGAAGTAGTCAGCCTTGCAAAAACAATTAAAATATGAAAATGAAAAAAGGTACAAGTGGGGGGCCTTTTGGAAGTTGAGGTGCAGAAGATGTGACTTGTCCCTTTTGACGTTGCTTGTGCTCAAGCAAAAATCAGGTTGAGTGTTGATTTTGTGTTTAAAGCAAACTTTATGAAGAAATGGAACATAACTTGTTGCCATTTCGTCCCATAATGGTATTATCCAATGGATAAACCTTCGAACCCTCACATAATGTATCACAAACTTATGTAAACCTCTGATTATGTGAAGATTTAGAAGCAAAGTAGTCTGACAAGTAGGGTAATGCTATGAGATTTGCTCAGACTTGCTTCAAACAAGCTTCCTTCGAATGGTTCAGATTGGATTCGAAGGAAGCTGATTCGAAGGGAATCAAAGCTCTAATCGAAGCTTTGTATGTAGGTTGCTTCTTTCCAAACGAAGGTTTGTTTTCCAGGGGTCACATGTGGCCAAACGAAAGGTGCATGCAAGAGGCCAAAATGTCCAAACGAAAGGTTTTACCAAAACCTTGTGCAAAAGGATTAATGTGCCCAAACGAAATGTAATGTTGGAGGCCAAAATGCCCAGATTCGAAAGAGGCACATAGGAGGAAAAAATTGTAAATCGAAGGATACTAAAAGGGAGCCTTTTGCCTTTGAATCGAAGGAGAATACAAAAGGCTTTTTTCCTTGTGCACGCTGGTCTTATGGGCGCCTCTTGCATGCAAGAAGGAATTTGTGACTCAATCGAAAGCCTGTATGCAGCAAAACTTGTCCAAATTACAGCAGGCTTGCAGGAAGCTATTTTGTCCAATCGAAGAGTTTGCCTTGCAGGGGGCACATGTGGCTAGCTAACATGGGATTTAAAGCATGCAGGCAACATACTTGTCCAATCGAAAGGCCTGCAACAATAAGTCACATGTCCAGACGAAAGAGGCACGCTAGTAGCCATTTTGAGCAATCGAAAGAGGCCAAAAGTCAATCGAAGGGTGCGAAATCGAAGTAGACTTATTTTTCTTCAAATTTGTCAAAATGTTATTTTTATTTGTTTTCTCCCTTTTTGACAGTTTCCTTTTAATTTTGGTACTGGAAAATCCCACTGTACTTGTGCAAGCTTGGATCCATAGAATCTTTGTGATAAAACCCTTGAGAATTGAGAGAAAATTTTTTGGGGTACAATAGCTGCCCTTGTTCAATCTTCTTACACCTAAAGAGTTAGATGGGCAAATCTGCCATTCGTGACTTGAACGTGGAAGATGATTGAACACTAGAGTGTCCAGAAATTTGCACTTGATGACGTTGTGGTTGATTGTGTAGGAAATGGGCTTAAAGATGTCATTTGAAGAAATAATGGATAGTTGTTGGAGAAGGGCTTATAGATGTCATCCAAAGGTGACTGTTGACAGAAATTAGACTAAGTCTAAACTTGACTTCAACTGGAAAAGAATCAGAATAAATCTTGGAGTGATTTATCTGAACTAGAGGAAATATCTACCAGAAACAATCAGGATAAACCATTGAGAGATTTAAACTGAACCAGCAGAGGTCTGGAAAGAATCAGAATAAATCTTGGAGCGATTTATCTGAACCGAAGAAAATGTATACGGGAAAGAATCAGGATAAACCATTGAGAGATATAAACTGAACCAATAGAGGTCTGGAAAGAATCAGAATAAATATTGGGACGATTTATCTGAACCAGAGAAAATTTCTACGGGAAAGATTCAGGATAAACCATTGAGAGATTTAAACTGAACCAGTAGAGGTCTGGAAAGAATCAGAATAAATCTTGGGGAGATTTATCTGAACCAAAGAAAATGTGGTGTTTTGCAAACTTAGGTTGGAAAACTACCACTATCATAATCGTCTCTTTGAAACGAACTCAACCATATGCTCACCATTCATTTATTTGAAGGGAGCAAGGTGAATTTCTTAGAAAACAAACCAAAATTCAAAACGTAAATTCAAAAATACGAAAGGTAAATGGATGTGTTAAGCATAATTGATGATACGTGAAGGATCAGTGAATAAAATGCTACATCTCAGTGTTTTATTTTATTCAAGGATATGCTTGTAACTACCTGAACCAAATGTTCTTGAAATGGAAAAATGAAGGAGTTTGTTGGAGCAATTCAGAGTGTCTCAGACCTTGATTCAAGTTGCCTTAGCTTCAGAGAAGAACAAAGAAGCGATTGGAGAAGCTTTGAAATATAAAAACAAAGTCTCGGAATTTGGTGATCAAGTGTGAATCTTGAGAAATATTTTAAGGGCTCTCAAAGCTTAGAAATTAAGCCGATACATTTCTCTATTTATAAGGAGTGTGATGTAAGCTTCATACGTGCCAAATGAAACCACATTCGTGTGAATCTGTTTGCAATCAAATATGAGAAAATCATGACTTGGAGAGGAGTAAAAAACAGCTAAACCTTGTGCATTATGGGTCGTTTTGCTTCATGACACTTCCCTAATCACATTAGAGTAGAAATCGTATGGTAATTTGGCAAATTACGTGAGTTTAGTTGATTCAAAATCTCATCAAAAGTGAAAAATCAATTTTGTGTGTCATATCCTAAATTTGTTCTTGACTTATTTGATCTTGATTCATATCTTATATAAATCATTTACACTAATTATTTCACTTACAAGTTATTTGTTTTATATTTTCATCTCACTTTGTTTTTAGTAAACTTTTCAATCTTTACATTTTTGCATTTACATTTGCAATTTTATTAATTAAATGCAAGTTAATTTGTATTTTATTAAATGATTGCATTTTATTTTTATTTTGCATAATTCTACTTTTCTTTTAAAATGTTAACAGCATTAAAATACATTATCATCATTAGTTGCTTTTTCATAATTATATCTGTTTGTACATAAAAATCCACATAAAAAAATAGTAATTTACTTTTTTTTTATATTATATTATGCTGCATGTACTTACTTTACCATAAATCTTATCACTACAAAAGCAAAACATAAAATAGGTATTTTAAGTAGCTCATTCATGTCCATGTATCCCTTGTTCTTTAAGGCTGTTCAAAAAATTCATTGAATCGAACTAAACCAAATAAAATTATAGTTAAAATAACTGAACTATTGTTAATGGTTAGTAAATCGAATTTATATTTTATTAATGGTTTTAAAATCAAACTGTTAAGTAATTAATCAATCTCAAATTATTTCTGAACTTTACTGTTGTTACTTTAGTTTCTAAATTCTAACTTTTTAATAACTTTAGTTTCTAAGTGAACAAACTTGTCCTAGGTAGAATCTAGTTATATTTCAAGTAAAGAAGGTTAGAAAAATGGTTTTGTCATCCATCATTTTGTGTGTGTGGATTTGCTTCATGTTTTTTTGAAGTGAGAAATAACATAATTGCATTAAAGTTTTGAGTCTTAGATATATAATTGCTAATTTTGAATCTTAGATATATAATGCTAATTTTGATTTGTCAATGAATTTTTGCTTTTCCTAAAAAATAACAAGTTTAGAAGGAAGATCTTGATGAGATTATACCTTTGGTTCTTTCACTCCAGAAAATGAGTTGTCACTCTCCATCTGCTCCAAAACAATATTGTCAGACGATTGATAACTCTGCTACCCTTTTGGTGTAGGGGGTAGCATTTCGACTGTTATAGGTTGGGTGACTGAGAAGAAGTTGCATCAAAATGTTTGACTTTCTTCTTCTTTATCTTCTTAAGCTTTGCAGGAGTGGGAGAAGTGTCTCCATCATCTTCAGAAATTTGTAGAGTTTCAGTGGTGGATCTTTTTCTTGTAGTGAGAGGCGGTTTTTGACCAGTCTGAAAAGGGCAAGGAAGTTAGCAGAAATAATACAATTAAAGAAGCGAAGAATGGAAAATGATACCTGGGTAATTGTTTGGGATTTTTCAAGATTGGGGATAACATCCTTAGGCGAAGAAGTATCTTGTTTGGGTTCACTTGTCGACCCTGTCTTCGACATATGTTTTTTTTTCTTTAATGGTTTCTTTTCAACATCTAAAAGGATATTACCAAATAATACATGCTAGTATCATTTAAGAATGAAAAATGATAAAGATGATCGACTGGATCAAGAGTTCTTATGGTTCCAGACCTTCACTTTCTGGGGAATATATTGAAACTTGATTTAAACCGAAGTGAAGGAAGCCTTTGAAATTGTCCAATGTATGCTTAGTTGAAACCACTCTTTAAGCAAGTTTTAGAGACTCTTGCTTTAAAAGTTATGATAATTCCCACAGATGAACCAGTCGGGTAATTTTAGGAATTTTGGTGGTTCAATCTTGAAAGGTAAGTCGTACATATCTTCAGGTTTGACACGTGAGGGCTTACTCAAATGTGGAAGCATTTTAGTAAATTTCTCTCTCAAGGTTTTCGACAAATTAAAATGGTTCGACTAAGATCATTCAAATTGTAAACAGTTTCAAAGTATTTTTGGAACGCCTGGATCTCTTTGTTATGAGTCCTCGTACCTTTCTTGATGTGTTCCTACACACAGGCAAACACTTTTGTTAGTTTTTGAGTAATGAGGGTTGTATCGAACATATTATCGGAATAAAATTTTCTCCACCAACTGTTGAAGCCTTTAGTACAATATAAGGAAGGTTGGAAAGTAATAAGTTTGAATTCAATGAATGTGGAATAGCCTTGCATATGTTCTTCTTGTTTAGAGATAGTGAAATGCATTCCTTAAAGACAAACGATGCTCTTTCTTTCTAAGATATGTTCAGGTATTAGTTAACAAGACCAAATTGTCTAGCGACAATATTGGGTTGGTAGGCAAGTAAGACTATATGGCTTTCAACAAGCATGAATCTTGTGGTTATCAATCTTAGAAGTAGAAAAGCTTGCGAAATGGCTAAAGTTTCGGCCTCTTGAGATGGTGGAATATTAAAGAGAGACCTTGAAACCATTCAGGGCCATGTTTTCTCTGAGTGAAAGGATCCATCGAAGGAGTAAAGTTATGGCATTTTGCAAACTTCATAACATAACTTGTAAAGCATTCCTCTAAGTTCTTTCCTTCGTCATTTGGAGTCAATAGAACCAACCTGGTTCCCTCAATAATTCGATTTTGGATTTTTGGATTTATTTCGTCTATTTAGCTAGAGGTAGAAATAGAAGGTTCAAAAGTGGCATTCAACCAAAGTTGAAGAAGCGAGTATGGGCCAGCTAAGAGTAAGTTTGTCTCTACTTCATAAGTTTTCAGGTTTTTTGTAGCTTGCCCTAAGTACTCACAAAGTCCAGCTAAAACTAATTCAATGAGTCAAATATTTCGACCAGAGTGAAGGTTGTTGGCTAGGGTTAAGAATCTTTTGGCCACTTGCAGAGAGTTTCTACAGAAAACACTTCGAGACAACCATAGTGCAAGGAAGGCTATGTGTTACACACCTGATACTTCTACAGTTGACCCTTTAGAGTTCTTATTAACTTTTTCTCCTGCATTTTTTAGAGTGATAGGTTTGCTAGCTATGGGTCTAGTTGAACGACGAGTGGGAAAAATCCTTTGGTTTTTTCTAAATCATCAACATTTACTAGAGGAACCATGTATGCTAAATTTTTCTCAGCAATGGTAAAATGAATAATTACATGGGGTGCATAAATCACACATTGTTCTGCATAAAGCGTGGGCATTGGCACAAACTACTTGTTTCCAACCATAGTGGGTTTTGCAATATGAGTCGCGGGAATAGTAGCAGCATATTTAGATTTCTTTGAATCTTGAGCGAATTTGTTGCTTTTCTTGGAAGGTGTCATTGTTAAATAAGAGTTGGAGTTTATTTGATTCATTTTTAGACGAAGAAAAATGGAGAAAATCTCAAATTCTTAAAGAGTTTTTGGGAGAAGAAAAATGTTGATTTAAAGAAGAAGAAGTATTTATAATGAAGGCAGCAAGAAACGGTTTTCAATTTTCATTTTTAAATAATGAAAGATAGTGGGGCATGTGTCATGAAATGGTTAATTGACAATATGGTTACTTTTTGGGAAAGCCACGATTTGTACCTACTTCATTGTTTGGAAAGATGGTCATCATGACCATGATGTCACAATATTCATAGTAATCATGAAGTAACCTTGACGTCAAAATGGAAAATTCTACAAAAAATGTATATTTCTCCAAGTATTCCTAAATACACATTTTTGGGGGGAAATTTGTTAGCTGAGATTTCGACCACACCTGGCATTTAAGGAAAATGAAGAAGTTGAAAGGAGTTTAGATATGGAAGAGAAATATGAGAATATATTCATATGGTCTTCGACTGACCACAGTCTAAATACCTTAGTTATATCTAAAGGGTTCACGAAGGTTCTCATGTTATGAAATATCACTACTATAAATAACGTTTGTAATATCGCACGCGAAATGCGTTTTACCACGGCAACCCAGGAGAAGTAAGTAAGGTCGTCATGTAAAGTTTCCACTTAACACATCAGTGATTTAAAAATCGAGGGGGAAAAGTGGCACTGGTCACAGGTTCTATCCCTAGCAACTACATTTTTTAGATTTTCAAAACTGTGCTACTTTTTACCTCGGTTTTAAACAAAAACCGAGGGAAAAAATTTTGTTTACAAGATTTCAATTTTAACCTGTTTTTTTACGTTTTAATCCGTAAAGAACTTATATTTTTGACAAAATCTATATATTCCTCATCATCATCAACAGCAATACCTATAACAACAACAAAAGCAAAATCAATAGAATCCTTAAATATTAATTCTCACAACAACAAAAAAAACAACAACAAAATCCATGGAATATTTAAATATTACATCTCAACAACAACAACAACAAATAAACAAAATCAATAGAATACTTAAACATTAAATCTCAACAACAGAAGTAACACAACAACAATAAAAAAAATCCATAGAATCTTTAAACATTAAATCTCAATAACATCTACAACAACGACAAATAAATAAAATCAATATAATCGTTAAACACTAAATTTCTACAATAATAACAATATTAATTATTTTACTTGATACTGTTAGAGATAAGTCTCAGACTTCTTCAATCAAAGAGTGTCACCATAATGAGCTAAAAACAAAACCATCTTTTTATCTCTAATAGATATAATTATAACTAATACTAAACAATTTTAACAAGGAATTACTAGATAAAATATTATATTAATAAAATAACCTTGAAATATTTGTCTTCTCTTTCTTTAATTATCACTATTATCAATATGTTAAGTTTAAATTTTAGCACTTTGAATCCAAGATGAATAGTTGTAGCTTACATGTTTTGATTGACTAGTGAGAGTTTCATATGAATCATTAATGTTTCACGTGGATTGATGAGTTGACAATGTCTTGACCATTGTTACTTTATAAATGGACGGTAAAGATTTGTTACTTAGTTTTTCATCAAATTGATCATAAATAAAATAAATTAAAAAAAAAATACGCTACTTTATTCCTCGGTTTTTAGCAAAACTGTGGTAATAGGTTATTAAAAAAATTAAAAAAAAAATTCAAGGTAATATTGGTCATGTGTTCGATCCCCATCAACTAAAATTTTATATTTTTAGAACTGCGCTACTTTTTACCTTGGGTTTTAATAAAAATTAAGGGGTAAATTCCTGTTAATAATTTTAAAAAATTAAAAAATGATAAAATGTAGTTGTTGGGATTCAGACACATTCTTTAAATACATTTCTCCTCGGTTTCCATCAAAATTGAGGGAACATATTTTTTTTTTTAAATTAAAGACGCGTCTATGGTTTACACTTTGAATTTTTATTAGGTGAGGTGAAATGTTCCATCATGAAATGTATTATTTGTTGTAGTGTATGTGGGACTTAAGAGGAGGTGAAAATTTAAATTTGAAACAATTCGATAGGTCACATTGTGATTTTGACGTTGTAACTCAAAGTGGATTTTTGAATTCAAATGTTTGATCTTATCCAGGAAGACGCGTGGAAGCCTAAGGGTTCAACGAAGCATGCAGTGTAGAACGTGTCATATCTATAGAGTAAGACAGTTATGGTCGAAATAGTATAATTAGGGTCTTAATGTTAGATTTTAATGTGTTCACTTTTGTACCACTTACTCATATAAACTCGAAGTACCAGTGTTTAGAGAAAATAGTCTTTGAGAACATATATATGAATCACCGTATTTTAATTAATGGTCAGTTTATATTTACCAGAATCTCTATCATCCCTTTTACTTTTAAGTCAAAATCTGTTTACTTTCATATAGTCACTTTACATAGAATTTTTGTCTTTTACAATTTAACCATAACCATTGAAAAGATGGACATTCGAAAGATATAAACCAACGAAACAAAACACATATCCTAGGATCAATCTAGTTGATCCTGTAAGAAACCAAATCTTTTTGTTTTAGAAGACTAGCAGTTGTTTATCAATTTTCACGGTAAATAGTATCAACAAAACTAAAGGAAAAATTAAGAAAATTCACTTGCACACCAAGTGTTTGATAAATTGATTCACCTTGTTCTTTTTAATATTGCCATTAGAAATAGCTTTCCTACTAACTTGTGATAAATATTAAATAAGCTATTAAGTGATTCAAATATATTAATTGAATTTGTTATTCTTATTCCATATTGAATTTGTTGTTACAGTTTGCATATCCCAGCCTCCAATAACATTCATATAGACAACATTTTGAAAAAGCTTATGTGTCGCTCTTTGATAAAATATCTTTTTCAAAACCAGTTTTTTGTCTAAATTTTTAAAGGATTATATATTCATCCCCTTTTAGATACGTTGTCGTTGTCTAATAAGTGATATCAGGAGCTCGGTTCATTCCGGCTTTAACACTATTTAGAAAATAGCTTACGAACCTAAAGGGCATTATGAAAGAGCCTCAATTTTCACGGATGAAAATTATAGTTATTGGAAAGCTTGTATGCAAATTCATGTCAACTCATATGACAAAGGTGTTTGGGAAGCCATTCAAAATTGTCCAACACTGGTGGCATATATTGTTGATGGTTCTACCGTACCTAAGACGGAAAACTTCTAGAATGAGAATGATAATAAGAAGTGGTCACACATTTGGAAAGCAAAGAACATTGTTGTATTTTCTCTTGATGTTGATGAGTTCTATCGCATTTCCCATTGTAAAATCGCTAAAACTATATGAGATGCTCATAAAGTTACCTATGAGGGAGATGATAAGGTCAAACAAGCTAGAATTAATACACTAAATCAAGAGTTTAAACTCTTTCGCATGAAGCAAGGGGAAACCATTTCTCAAATGAAAAAGCGGTTCTCACGTCTTATTAGTTTCAATTTACTAGGTAATCATATTTTCAATGCTATTGCTACTAACAAGGTGTTGATATATCTTACTAGGAATTGGCAACCAAAGGTTACTTCGATCAAGGAAGCCAACAATCTTGTAACACTCGATCTCTCACCCTTTATTGGAAATTTAGAAAAACACAAGAAAGAACTCAATTGATTGGATAAATATGAAAAGAAGCGTGTGAAAAAGAAGAAGAAAGGAAAATATACTAATAATGAGGAAGTATAAAAGTCTAAAGCTCTCATGACTTCAAGTTCAAAGTCCTCAAAGGATGAGCACTATTATTATGATAGAGATGTTAATAACAACTAAAATTAGGAAGAGGAATAAATGACTTTATTTTTCAAAAGGTATCACAAGTATTTGAATATGAGAAATAATAAAATTCTCAACAAAAGAAGCACTGAGCCTAAAGAACAAACTACATCCTTTAAGGAAGAAAGATCCAAAAAGGATGACTCCAACCTTTACAAAAATAAATAGAGGAATCAACTCAAGATTCATGATAAACCTAGGAAAGCATATGTGGCTTGGGGAAGTGACGCTGAATCCTCAAGTGATGAATAGTTTATTGAAGATGACGATTTAGAAGATGTGTGTTTTTTAACTCATCTCAATGATATAAGAAATAAAGGACACGAAACCTCCAAGTATGATGAAGTGTGTCTCTTAGATCATTATCATATGAAGATAAGAAGAAAAGGATAATAGCATCTACAAGTAATGATATTCATCATCATCAAAAAGGTAACATTAACAAGGTAAACTCATCTCAAAATGATTTTGTAAATGGATAGTCTCATCTTAATCTACTTGACGCCTTTGAAAATTTACACAAGGGAGATATTGAAGCTTTTAAAAGGTTGGCTTCAAATAGAAAATATTTTCTTATTTAGAAGAAAAAATTATAGAAATTGAAAAATAAAATTGAAGTTTTAAAGAACTCTCTTGTAGGTATTCATAAGGTTAAAAATAAGATGGATGACAATCCATTTAACTTTGATTGTGATACATGTTATATTTGGCAAAATGAGGTAAGAAATCTCAATGCTAAAGTGACAAAGGCTCTACAATCAAAAGTGACTTTTGCTATAGATATAACAAAGTTTAATAAATCTTTGAATCCTCCATATGCAAAATATAGCTTTGTTGGAAAGAAAGTGAAAAGCAAAATTAACACCTTTTGAAATATAACTTGTTATTACTGTCATATGAAAGGACATACCATTGCCAAATATAAAATTAAGAAATATTGCGACTCTAATAACATTTCTCAATGGTCACCTAATTGCGATGATTATGTTACTCACCCTCAAGGACCCGACAAGGATTGGGTACCTAGTTTATCTTATTGAAAATTGTAGGAAAGTTCTCTTTATACTATGAAGAAGCTATAATGCTTCATGAGTAGGTACATCAATACAATTAGAAGGTGACATATTCATATCGTATTGACTTAGTGACAAAATGATTGGATGTGTTATAGAAGAACATCAACAAGTGATCCCTTTTAAAATATCTTAAATCAATAAGAAGGTGAAAGTGATGAAACTTGGTCATAATTGTGCTTAGTTCGTTTGTTGTAACTGATGCTCATGTTCTTGAGCTTCAGGTGAGAAGCTTGCGTTCTGCTCTACTTTATCGATGAGGTCGTATTGTTTCCACTACAATATTTGTTGTCTCTGGCAACACTTAAAAAACGTTGCAAGAACTCTGAAAATTGTTGCCTAAAAGAATAAGGGACGTTTTCTAGGCGTCTCTTGTGCGAGCGTTGCCTATTGTCTAAGGGGACATTTTTTCATGTTCTTTGGGCACGCTTTTTCTAATCGTCGCCTAAACAAATGGATTAGGGGACGATTATTTGTGGCCTTTGAGGCAATGTTTTTTAAGCATTGCCATTTGCGGCTATAATTAGTAAGCATTGCCTTAAATATGAATTAGGAGGATCATTTTTAAAGTGTAGTCATAACTTATAGGCTGTTCTTTTACAATGTCACCATAAAAAATATTCACTATAACTTAAACAAGATCAAATGTAACGGTACTTCCACAAAAGTTGTATTATAATAAAATCGAGTTCAAACATTAATTCAAGATCGTATCCGGTAAACAAAATGCCTAACGTAATACATAGTTTCTTTAAGTCTAATGCTTATGAACAAGTCTAAAACAACAACATCCAATTCATTCAAGTTTGTCAAACTCATCATCATCTTCATTGCCCTCTTCATCATATATGTCATCCTCTTGAAGCTCGTCACCCATGTCGTTCTCTTGAAGTTCTTCACATAATTCATCTTTATCACTTGAATCGTCTGCATGAAATTGGTCACTTACGACATCGTTCTCGTCAACATCTTCATTGATACCTTGTTACATAAGAAAATGAAAACAAATCAACCAAAACAATTCTTACAAAAATCTAAGCCACTACCTTTTTTAACAACAAATATATTATTAACAAGATAGAATTCTCCAACTAAGTCATCTGATCCAAACAAGAAATGGAAATCATCCAATCCCAACAACTAACCAAACAATTAAAATTATAAATGAATGTAACTTTACGATGTTAACCCATTGGAGTGTACATAAGCATTGATTTTTCCAATCACAAGTGGAATACATACAAAAATAAATTCTAAATTACTATATAAACAAAATATTTACATGATTCAACCAGAGATGCATCAAACTAACTATATAAGTTTATAGATTTTTCAATTCAAATCAACTGAAATTTTCTACATTCCACCTACACGCATCAGAGAGAATCCTTCATGTTGAAATTAATATATAATCTTACCCAAAAAAAAAGTTAATCTATAAAAAACTCTAAATTTTCTTGGTGGTTTATTATAGAAGCAAAGGTATTTCATTTTGTGAATCCATTTATTTCATTTCAAGTCAAAACTAACAAAAACATGTCATGTATCCATTCATGAATTAAGATATTTGCAACAAAAAAAAGTAATTGTTGGAGCATATATTGACATTAATAATGCAGCTTTATTTAAAGGTAAAGAAAAATTATTGCACTATGTAGATAAGAAAATGGCATACACATCAAGCGTAATTATTTTCACAATCAATTATTTGCTAATCTTTATTTGATAAGCATAACTTAATAACATGAAGAAAAAAAACTAAGTTCTTATCATGAGTCAGTAAAACAATAAAAACCTATACTACAAGTTTTCAGAGAAAGAATTCAAAAAACATGCATCTTTTTGACAATATCATGAGTCAGTAAAAGAATAGAAAGCTATACTACAAGTATACATAAACCCAAAATAAATAACAATGATCAGAACTTTTAAATTCTTATCAGATTGAACATACATAAGTTTCAACCAAAACAAAAAAATAAAAAAAAATTAATTATAGATATTATCATTTATAAGCCAAGACCACCCTTTTTGTTTTTAGAAGATGTTATGCAAACATGGAGATCAAAATCAGTTGAGCTTCAAAGAATTTCAATTTAATAGAATTTGTGTACTAGGAGTTACACACTGACAGTGTGGCACCATACCATTCTGTGAGGTAGACCTTACATTGCATCATCTGATTATATATAACAAACAACATTCACTCAACAACAATCAGTCTATAAAGACAGTATACAAACATCTAACGGCCCAATTCATTCATATGATGCAGTGTCGGTAACAGCATACATTATCTATTTCCATGCTTCATATCTTCTCTCTCTTTTTTAGCACAAACAATAACTACACAAAATGGAAAATAGTGAAATAATTAAGAATCTAAACTATGCCTTGTGTCTCGGTTCTTTCTGAAATAGAAAATAGTGAAGAACCGAAAAATATAAAGATTCACATATTGAAACAGAAAGATTCACGCATTAAAACATAAATCAGACCATAAAACCATTCAACAAATCGACATAACTGAAATTGCTTTGAAACTTACAGAAAATGAAGACACAAAGATGATAGCAACAAAATAGGACCAGCGGCACACTCGCAGCAAACGACGACCAGCACCATCAAGAGTTTCTGAAATTTTGATTAGGAATATGAGGGAAATCGGCTATTTTAATTTTAGTTATAAGGGGCAAAGATTTCAATTAAGGTGGTGAAGGTAAAAACAATTTCGATGGTGAAAGTTGAAATTGATTTGGGTTTTGAAGGTGAAAATCAATTTGGGTTCTCAGGTTGAAATTAAAATTGGATTTGAATTCTGAAGTTAAAAACGAACTTAGGTTCTGGGGCGAAATTGATTTCCCTTCAGTGAAAATCGATTTGGATTTTAAGGTTGAAAACAAAATTGGAGTTGAGATCTGATGTTCAAAGAATTTGGGTTCTGAAGAGATTTCTCTTTGGTGAAAATCGATTTGGGATCTCATATTGAAAACAAGAATAAAATACAAAATCAATTTGTGTTCGAAAATGATATCGATTTCGAAAAGGAAGGTTGAAATTAAAAGAGAATGAAAAATCTAAATCAAATTTGGGTTCAATGAAAAAAATATGAGTAAGAGTAACGATGACTTCATTTGTTTTAGGGACGGTTTTTTGATAAAGATTTTATCTCTTAACAAATATTAATATTATTATTATTATGTTTATATTATTTTATTATTATTCTGTTTTGTAAAAATAATTATATAATACTAATTATATAAATTCTTACGTAACATTAAAACTATTAATTTAAATTTATAAAATAAATAATAAGTGTTATATTTTTAATTAAACATTCTAAGTTTTACTAATAAATAACAGTAAATAAACGTGAACATATTTTCAAGAAAATTGTTATCAAAATTTTCATTAATATTTTATTTATGACAAGAAAAAATTATATCTTTTTATTAAAGTATTTTATATAGAAATATATATATATATATATATATATATATATATATATATATATATATATATATATATATATATATATATATATATATATATATATATATATATATATATATATATATATATATGTTTAAAAGGAAGATTGTAATCCAGATCTTTATTAATATTAAAGTTTTATGCAAAAAAAAAAAATTGTAAATGGTGCAACAATTACAAAACGTCCTCATAAGCGTTTAAGGGGACAATTATTGATGATTGCCAAAACAATAACTGAGGTACATTTAAGAACCGTTTTCAAAAGTGTCCTAGGGGACATTTTTAAGTTGTTGTAAAAATATTGTTAGCATCGCGCGCAAAATGTTGCCAGAAATAAGTTTTTTGCAACAATTTTTACATGTTGCATTAAAAAGTGTTGCCAAAGAAAACAAATGTTGTAGTGTTCATTTATCACGTCTTCTAAGAGTAAGACAGTTCTTTTATCTATCTATGTGCACAAAATATATAAAATACATGTTGAATGCCTTTTGATCCTATGTTCACTTCCAAAAAATTTAAATTGAATATGTGATTATTTCAATTTATATATTTATAGTGACTTTGGATAAATGGTACAAAATATGTGTGTTTGCCTTACTTTGATATATATGTGTATTTTTTTTAATGCTTAGATTGCATAACCATGAGAAATATTGTTTACACATACATACATTTTATCATTGGATGTACATGAATAATATTACACATTCAAAATATGAAGAACTAATTTTTATATGTTTGGTTTCGTTAGAATATAACTGAATTTTTGCTTCAATATAATTGAATCTTATTAAACTAATTAGGATGATAGAACAAAAAATTGATAAAAGTTCGAATATAATCACAACCACAATACTCTTCTTCGAGATCCACTCCATACTATTTAAAAGCAAACAAAAAAAAAAAAAACAAGTTTTCAATATGAATGGAGCAATAAGTATTAAGTACTGCTACTCACTCAGTGCTAAGATATACCAAAAACTGATTTATGCGGACATACTAACAACCCTTGTATCTTACAGCTAACAACCACTATTTTGAGTAATGCCTAGTCACGGTTGATATTGGTTTCTAAATATGAGTCTCAATTCAAATATACTTTTCAATTAAATTTATTTGTAGTAAAATCATATACTAAGTTAATACGTGTAAAAGCACAAGTACATTGTTCTTCTAATCATGCATGACATCACATAATTAACCTAGTGATTTATTGACAACATGACATAATTAACGTAGTGATTTATTGTCAACACAATACAATCATGCATGGCATAATAAAGTAATAGTTTTGTACTTGATAGTGATACGTGTAGATTAAGAGAACAACAAAGTACTTGTGATTGTGATTGTAATTAATTTATTTCCGTAATATATGAGTGAAAACGGCTATATACATATCACGAAAACCACTCCTTATTGCTCGCACTCGTTTCTCTGCTTCAAGCTATTCCTTAACAAGAAGCAACAAAGACTCACATATCTTAACACTCAAAGGTTATAAGACTCATTTCTTTCTCCCTCTTTTACATCTTTCCATTTTCCGTCTCCCTACTAACACCTCAATTCAATTTCATTTTCTACTCTAGATCCATCGTTAAACCTTATATGAACAGTAAGAATTCTAGATCTGATTCATAACTTGTGGGTCCACTTATAACAAATTTGTAACCAAAATTGAAGAGAGAAGAAAATCAAATTGATACTCCATTGATATGCTTTTCTCCTTGAAGAACAATTACATCAGGGATAAGAAAATCAAATGAGGTATGGTGCCTTGGTTGAAGTTTTCAATGAAAAGAATTAATACAGTACTCAATCAAGAGTTTGAACTCTTTCGCATGAAGTAAGGGGAAACCATGGCTCAAATGAAAAAGCGGTTCTCACGTCTTATTAATCGTTTCAATTTACTAGGTAATCATATTTTCAATGCTATTGCTACTAATAAGGTATTGATATATCTTACTAGGAATTGGCAACCAAAGGTTACCGCGATCAAGGAAGCCAATAATCTTGCAACACTCGATCTCTCCCCCTTTATTGGAAATTTAGAAAAACACGAGAAAGAACTCAATTGCTTGGATAAATATGAAAAGAAGCGTGAGAAAAAGAAAAAGAAAAGAAAATACACTAATAAGGAGGAAGTATTAAAGTCTAAAGCTCTCATGACTTCAAGTTCAAAGTCCTCAAAGGGTGAGCACTATTATTATGATAGAGATGTTAATAACAACTAAAATTAGGAAGAGGAATATATGAGTTTATTTGTCAAAAGGTATCACAAGTATGAGAAATAATAAAAGTCTCAACAAAAGAAGCATTGAGCCTAAAGGAAAAACTACATCCTTTAAGGAAGAAAGATCCAAAAAGGATGACTCCAAACTTGACAAAAATAAATAGAGGAATCAACTCAAGAGTCATGATAAACCTAGGAAAGTATATGTGGCTTGGGGAAGTGACATTGAATCCTCAAGTGATGAAGAATTTATTGATGATGACGATTTAGAAGATGTGTGTTTTTCAACTCATCTCAATGATAGAAGAAATAAAGGACACGTACCCTCTAAGTATGATGAAGTGTGTCTCTTAGATCATTATCATGTGAAGATAAGAAGAAAAGGATAATATCATCTACAAGTAATGATATTCATCATTATAATCATCATCAAAAAGGTAACATTAACAAGGTAAACTCATCTAAAAATGATTTTGAAAATGGATAGTCTCATCTTAATCTACTTGACGCCTTTGAAAATTTACACAAGGGAGATATTGAAGCTTTTAAAAGGTTGGCTTCAAATAGAAAATCTTTTCTTATTTAGAAGCATATCAAGAATGGTGAAAAACTCCATTGGAGGAAAACAGAAGCAACAAAATTCTAACTGTATCTTAACAGAAAATGATAAGGCAAGGAAAGAGTAAAGTGATTACTGTTGCATTGAATGAATCAATTAAATCTGTACAAGTGGCCAATATATAATATATGCATAAGCATAGATTAAATAACAGCCATTGGATCAAGATAATAACAAAATAGAAAACTTAATGATCTATTCTATTATCTAATATAAGCTAAGAGGCCCCCTCAAGTTGGACTATGGATACTACATAGACCCAACTTGGACAAAATGGAGGTCAAAGTTGGAGAATGTAATGGCTTAGTAAACATGTCCGCGAGCTGATCCACTGTAGATATAGGCAAAAGGTACAAGAGCTTGGACTGAATCTTCTCACGTATAACATGGCAGTCAAGTTCTATGTGTTTACTACGCTCATGAAATGCAGGATTGTGAGCCAAGTAGATAGCAGACTTACTGTCACAATAGACTGAGGCAGGCTGAGACAAAGTGATGGTGAGATCTTTGAACAAATACTGAAGCCACTGAAGCTCACAAGTCAAGGATGCTAGGGCACGGTACTCTGCTTCAGTTGAAGAACGTGACACTGTGTTCTGTTTCTTGGACTTCCAGCAAATGAGAGAAGTACCTAGAAGAACACAAAAACCAGTTGTTGACCTGCGCGTATCTGGACATCGTGCCCAGTCAGAATCAGCAAAACCATACACTTTAAGAGCACTATTAGAAGAGAACAAAATGCCTTTGGTAGGAAAACTCTTCAAATATCTCAGAACCTTAATGGCAGCCTGATGATGTGGAAGTAAGGGATGAGACACAAACTGACTTAACTGTTGAACAACATAAGAAATATCTGGCCGGGTATTAGTAAGGTAAATCAATTTACCAATCAACTGTCTATAGGAAGAAGGATCCTGCAAAGGTTCACCAGTAGAAACAAAAAGTTTCAAGTTAGGATCATAAGGTACAGAAGATGGTTTGCAAGCAAGTAAACCTGTCTCCTCTAAAAGCTCAAGAGCATACTTCCTTTGATTCAAAAAAATGCCCTTAGAGGACCTTGCAATTTCAAAACCTAAAAAGAACCTCAATTGACCAAGATCCTTGATCTTGAATTCTTTGTCAAGAACATTTTTAACAAACTGAATTTCCTGTAGAGAGTTCCCAGCTAGGACTATGTCATCAACATAGACAAGTAAAGCAGTGAAACTGTGCTCAATAGACTTGGTATACAAAGAATGATCTGCTTGTGATTGAGAGTACCCCAAGGAAAGAAGAAACACAGAAAGTCTAGAGTACCACTGTCTACTAGCCTGCTTTAAACCATACAATGACTTTTGTAGCTTGCAAACCTGAGTAGAACTGGAAACAGAGAGACCAGGTGGAACTGACATATATACCTCCTCATTCAAGTCACCATGCAAGAAAGCATTGTTTACATCCAATTGTTCCAAGTGCCAACCCTTAATGGCAGCAATGGATAACAATACTCTGACAGGGTGTGTTGTACCCCAAAATTTTCCCTCCCATATTTCTTCAAGATTTGCCAAGGTCAAGGTTCAAAAGCTCTCAAGGGTTGCACAGTCCAATTGCCTCCTAACAGCCAAGAATTAGGGTTTTGGTTCTGGCAAAGAAATTGAGGTTTCCAATGGTCCAAACAAGTCCCACATGCCTACAAACATTGTCAAGCATCCCCATGCCAAGTTTCAAGACTCCCAGCACAAAATTGCACAGTCAAAAACCCTAATTGCATCACAGTCAACTGCAGGGGCAAAATGGTCATTTGACAATCAAAAATCCAAATTTTTGGTCAACATCTTATTTTGAAGCCACAAACATCATTTGATCAATTCTTGATCATGATTCTCAAAGCATGGCTCAAAAAGTCTCAAGATGCAAAAGTTTCTATTTTTGGACAGTTGAAAAAGTCAACTGCAAATTGACCAAGGCATAACTTCCACATGGTTTATCATAAAAATCCCATCCAAAGCTCATTTTGAAGAGAATGACATTTTCTACAACTCATCTTCACACATCAAGTCCAAGAAATGCTCTCACAAAAAGTTATCAATCTCAACATTATAGGTCATTTTCAAAAGTCAACAAAAAGGGACTTTAAGTCAAAGACCATAACTTGCGATTGGAAAATCAAAATGACATGGGACCAAAGGAATTGGTTAGAGGACTTCAAGACCTTTCCAAAATGTCCAAGAACATGATCAAAGCTTAAAAATTGAGCAAGATATGCCTTGTGGAAGTTGGGAAATATTTGGGAATTTTGAAAAGTCAACTTTGCTTCAAATGCCTCAAAATTGCTAATGGGCCACAATTTCTTCCAAGAATCATCACCCAAAAGCCATGCACGACCCATTGACCCAAAGGGGAGTTATTTTCTTATTTTTAATTAATTAATTGAGTTTATTATCCTATTAATTCATTTAATTAAAATTAAATATAAGAAAAATACTAAAATATGTTTTCCAAATCTTTTTATGCAGCATATTCACTCAATATTTCGTGCACTATTCAATAAGGAAAGATTCAATATGTTTGGCAATGATTGGCATCAAAAAGGAATGAAAAAGATTGAAAAAGATCATGGAAAATCACAAATTCAAAAGCATTGAATACATGGATCATGGGCTTTGTTTTTGACCTAGAATGATTCCTCATACATATGCAAAGAGAACCCTAAGTCAGAGAACAAGAAAAGCTGCGCTCAGAACATAGAACCAAACTTGCTTTTTTCACAAAAAAGGTTAAAACTGTTTTCACAGCTGTCGTGCGTTTCAAGGCCTAAGAAGCATTCCAATAGCTTGCTTACACATCCAGGAAGGGATTGCAATCAAAAACACATCCCCTAACCTCAAGAACTGGTAGATTGAAGTCGCCCTGTTCATGAACTTTTGCATATTCGTATTTGAATTTATACACATTTTCCATGCATTTTAATGTTTGAGTTATACTAACATGATCATTCCAAAGCTAATGGTACCATTCAATTGAAGAATGGCTGCCTGTACAAGAATACACCATTGATGCTTGCTAGGGTTTCAGAAACCTCAAAAGAGGGGTTTACGTATCTGGAAAAATTAGGCCATGAAACTGGGACCAATAAACTCGTGACATTCCCATGAAGCCAAATTACTCATCGCGCCTTTTTTATGCTTGCTCAAATTCTATTCGCTATTATTCGTTGTTTCAGTTTGTGGGGGTTTAAAACCCCCGCTATCTGCTTATGTTACAGGTAAAACGATGAAGAAGATGCTAGCGTGTTGGACTATGGTTGGTTGGTTTGAATAACTGGCGCCCTTTTTTTTTATTATTCAGCGTAATACTTGTTTCTCTCTCTTATTAATCATGTTCCATTAAGCTGACAAACAAACGCACCAGCTACTTGGTTAGCACGCTGGCATGCAGGTATTGGGACCTGGGTTCGATTCCCAGGTCCCCCACTTCTTCAATATTATTTTTCTTAACACCTTTCCATGCAGCGCCTCATCTAAGGTCCACCAAACGCCTTGCCTGCTTGCCTGCCAAGTGTCCCCAGGGATCCATCCAAGGGCCAGAACTTGCAGATCACCATATGCATTGGTCAACAACTCCTCACACAAATGCTGAAAGTCAACGTGGGCCTGGAATTCTTGGGCCAAACTGCTTTCTATAAACCTCCTCAATTTGGGTCAACCACCCCCCATGTTTGCATTTTCTTTCTCTCTTTTTGTTCTTTCTTTTATTTATTTTAATTATGTTAATTATTTTCTTTTAATTCACCAAATTAATTTTTATAATAAAAATACAAAAAAATCAGAAATCATAAAAATAAAATATGTTTATTATTTTAATATTTAATTCACTAATACTTTATTTTATAAATAAATTCCAATAATCAATTAGTTTAATTTTAATGTTTTTCTTAAATAACTAAAAAATATAAAAAATAGGTTTTTTTAGCATTTTTATTCTTTTCCTCAATAAAATAATTTCATCTTATTCTTATCATTATTAATTATTAATTTTTGTAAATAAATGTGTAATTAATTAATTAGGGTAGAATTAGGGTTTCTTTTCCTTTTAATTTTCTTTATTTCCATTAAATACAAAAACATAAAAAACAAGTTCTTTTCTTTATTTAATCGTTAATTCATTTCCAATTCCAATTTAATTTCTTTAAAGGGTCCAACGCCCTCGCACTCGATTCTATTTCTTTTCGCACGTTTACTTTTATTTCTTTTTTTGAATATAATGTATTTGCCCCAAAGCTTTGTAATAGTAATTAGGACATTTACTTTCCGCACTTTTATTTAAAAATCGGGTCTTTGTTAATTTGGCGATGTATAGGCCCGCGCCTTGTAATAGCGTAGGACCTTTATTTTTCCGCACTTTAATTTCTGCACCCTTAAAACTGTTAATAACCACATGAAAGAATGTATGCCCAAATAAAATCAAAGCATAGATCACCCAATGCATGACAAGACAAATATTAACTGAAAATGACACACAATTCACACACCACTCCTAGGGTACGCCTCACTGTTGCCTTGCCCCTCGAAACGTGGTCGTCGAGTATAGGACGTTTTAGTAAGTCCTCATGTCCATGAACATGGCATGAGGGTAGCTTCTAAGGTGTCCTACCGTTGCTCTGGTGACCACACTGTCCCTAAAAACAAATTGACCCGAACACCTCCAACGGTGGTGCTACCTACCTCTCAATGGTGGGATGGCACTACCTTAAGGACATCTACACAGCCTAATTCCTTAGGGTAGGTAGACAACTCATAGGTACTTGCTCTAATTCAAAACAAATCAAAAACTCTTTTCACACTGACACTTTCAAAAAGCTTTCAAAAACAACTTTTCAAACACTCTTGAGGACTGATTCAAGAGTCGAACTGAAATTTTAAACGAAACTTTTTCAAACTCACTCACAATTGAAAATCAAACCTTTTGAAAACACAAATGAGCAAGTACCTAAGAGCCCATGGATAACCATGGATAGAAAGGGTGCTAACACCTTCCCTTTCTATAAATCTACCTCCTGAACCGAGAGCTAATCTCATAAGGAATTTTTCTGTGCTTTTGTCCTTTCCATGTTGGAGAATATAAAATACGGTGGCGACTCTTGCTTACCGCGACATTTCGCGAACCAGCATTAAACAGTCAATTCCAGATCCACCGATCACAGAACTGGCGACTCTGCTGGGGAGACTCTTCTAAAGTGAGGTGTACCTTAGGATAAGTTCATAACTGTGTTTTCAATTGTTGTGCTTTGTTTGCTTTATTATTATGGGTTTCATCGGAGTTACATAGATCCTAACCCGGATCTGGGGATACCCTGTTAGGTAGCATAAGCTGTGAGGGACCTGTCCGGCGTAGACCGACATGGGTGAAGCAGTGGCTACGTTGGTGTGGCACCTTGGTCTGTACCGATATCCCTTGTGTCGCAACGAGGATAATATGGGTCTTCTGAGGAGTCATTGAGCACCAACCGACCTTAGAACCTTAAATGACCCAACTTGGCCAATAGAACAGTAGCAGTATGCTACACCCATTGAGGCTAAACTCTCGCGATGGTTCTGGCCGCAAGAAAAGATTGCGATGCTGGAGTTATGACCGATTGAGGGTAGTCAGTGATATTGGGATCCTCTAGAACCCGGTTACTTTTGATAGGACAAGTCTTAACCAACAAACTGAAAGAGGGTAATACCTAGACCCCATGCTGGCCTAAACTCTAAGGGTTTCTCTTGTGTGACTTGTGTGCCTTCCAACTTGACTATTTGCATGCTTGTTACCTGACACTTGAGTTTCTTGCAGGTTTTGTTTACAGTCCTTAATTGGGACTCATAATAGGGTTTACCTACCTTATCCCATGCATAGCATAACATCATACCGTTGCATACATCCTGCATAAAGACTAATCCATTTCAAGGATCTCAAGGGTCTGTGATGCAGGTCAGGATGAATCAAACGTTAAGCAAGGGGCAAAGAGGATTTATTTTCCTCTAGCCAAGGTTGTCAGGGGCTATGACCCACTCGATATGGTGAGCCTTGACTCTTGAAGAAGGACTCTCAACAACATGAAGTTCCTTCCATCAAGATACCAAATTCAAGTTCTAACAATTTTCTTGTTTACCCCACGAGATCCTTGAAAACATTGCATATATATCATACATATCATTGCATCTCAGGTACCCCTTTGACAGGTCACTTACCTTCTTCGTTGTTTATTTCAGCCGATCGTCATGAATCCTGAAGCATCCAACGAACAATCCATCAAGGCCCTCCAGGCCCATAACGCCCAGTTCCAAGAGTTGATCATGAGTTTGGCCCAGGGGTAACAAGATCTGAAGACCCTGCTCTTGAAAAAGAAGAAGAAGAGGACGGTGCTGTTCAACCCTAGGCGCAAATCTGGGATTGGATCACAAAATGAAGTCGAACAGACTACCCCATCTGTTGGAAAGGACAATCCCCATGAGAGAGAAGTTCCTAGTCGGTGGTCTCCGACAACGAGACAGAATTCAATGATGAACAGTACCCTCCAGCTGAGGACAGGTATAAACAGTTAGAAGACAGGCTAAGTGCTATGGAAATACAAAAGGTGCCTGGCCTGGACTTCGAAGATCTAGGTCTGTCTTCTGGGGTAGTGATCCCCCACAAATTCAAGGCACCTGCTTTTGCTAAATACGACGGGGCATCCTGTCCTAAGTTGCATCTCAGGTCTTACACAAGGAGGATCCAGCCCTACACGGCTGACAAGAATTTGTGGATTCACTTTTTTCAGGATAGTCTGTCGGGAACTCAACTCGACTAGTTCTATCAACTGAATGGAGCCAACATCCGCAGCTGGGAGGACTTGGCCACTGCATTCTACAAAATTACCAGTACAATGCCGATCTTGCTCCCACGCACACTCAGCTTCAGGGAATGTCTATGGGGGTAGGCGAAGGTTTCAAAGAATATGCTCAAAAGTGGAGGGACCTTGCTGGAAGGGTACAACCACCTTTGACTGACCGGGAACTTGTCGACATGTTCTTGGGGACTTTATCCGGGCCGTTCTTCAATCATCTTATTGGTAATTCATCTGCAGGATTTACCGACTTTATTCTGACTGGGGAAAGAATTGAAGCTGGCATAAAAAATGGGAAAATTCAAGAGGCCGCACCTTCGGATACTCAGAAAAAGCCTTACATGGGGAAGAAAGAGGCTAATGCTGCATACAGTCAAAAGAGTCGCCATGACCAACATGCAGGGGCAGTCATGATCTCTGGTTATGCACCACGCCGCCAACCACAAAAGGGAAATCAACGAAGGCCGGACGAGCCTAAGAGACAATTCTCCAACATTAA
The DNA here is from genome assembly GCA_948472305.1 of Vicia faba. Lineage (NCBI taxonomy): Eukaryota > Viridiplantae > Streptophyta > Magnoliopsida > Fabales > Fabaceae > Vicia > Vicia faba. Next base: position 327,785,518 of record OX451736.1, read on the forward strand.
CATGCCATGGTCACAAGCTCTGCAGCACATGTTGAAGATGAATCTGATTGCGGTGATCAACCCTCCTGCAAATCCCAAGACCTCCTCTCCAAACTACAACCCAGAAGCGAGGTGTGCTTATCATTCTGATAGCCCGGGGCACGATACTGAGGACTGTTGGGCGCTGAAGTACAAGATTCAGAACATGATCGATGCTAAAGAGATCGAGTTCGAGCCTGCCGGGACTCCCAACGTGATCACTGCTCCCTTGCCAAAACATGGCTAGGGTTGAGAGATTTTTGTTCATTTGAATTCAAGTTGTACTTTTCTTTTCTTGTTCAAACAAACAATTATCATGTTAAACTCTTTTATTTCATGAATGCATTACATATGTCTGTCTTGATTTAATCATGTTTACTGTGCTTAAAACTGCTTTCATATTTTTGTGATGATCAACTCTTAATTGAAAATTCTAAGCCTCTTGAGGGAGGATGACGAAAACGATACCACAGTCCTTACAGTATGATTTTGAACAGACCCCACTGATGAGGTACAGGCATTGTTTCAATTCCTAAACACTGGAGTAATAAGGAAGATAATCCCTCGTCAACCCCTCTGAGCCAAAGAAGTAGGAGTTTCCTTTTCAAAATTAAAACCCTTAATCATAACCTGGGGCAGGGTAGTTCTCTCAGTTGATCCAAGTGCATAACGAATGGCATCCAAGGAGTCTTTCCAAAACAAAAATGGTGATGGTTCTAAATAATCATAAAGACAGGAAGTCATTACCTTTCAAAATAAAAGCCCAATAAGTCAAAACCTATGAAGGAGACTTACAAAACTGGGGCATCCCGCTGACTGTAATCACAAAAGAATCAGTTCAGGCAAAAAATAGGGATAACAAAATAAAAAAGAAAGAGGTCCTACAAACCCTCAAACAAAAAAGAAATGACTGCCTATTCAAAATAAATTGTCAACATTTGAACCATCACTGGTATATCAGAGCAAAGACTCAAACAAGGTCTAAACGCACGATCAGCTGAGTTTAGGTTTGAAGAACATCACGAAGAGCGGGTGGGTACAAATAAAATTTGAGCCTTTATCCTTTGTTTCTTAAAACCGTGAACCAGGCCACGTTATAACCCTCAAAAGTCCTAGCTGAAGCATGGGTTAATTCGAAAGCATACTGTAACAAAGGTATCCTGACTCCTGAAGGCCGTTAAAATCCTGAGTTGACATCACATTTTCCAAAAAAAAATTGCTTGTTTACAAAAAAATGCATTTTCAAAAATTTTAAGACAGACATAAGTTTTGCATTCTTAAAATAACATTGGTTGCATATGGCTATTTGTTTGAACATCAGAGAAATTCGCACGACGAATATCTGATGAACAAAGGTCTTCTCAACAAGAGGTCACCTCAAATGGAGAAAGCACTTCCAATCAAGGGGCATGGCATGATCAGTGTCCATCACTTGGGGCAGTCCAATCGAGACTCGGAGAATCTCTCAAGATGCCCAACAGCCTGGGGCAAATCTCCATCAGGGTCACTTGGGGCATTGGACGATCAAGCGAAGATCTTCTGGTGGCAGCACAACGCTACTAACAGGGGCAACTCCCCCCTCTCTGAGAATGTGGACATAGTCGAAAAAAATACTACGCACAATCAAAGACCCGCTAGGTTGACACACCTAGGCAAAAATAAGGGCTTCCCGGCGAACCAAAAGGGTTCGGGCAAAAATAAGGGATGAAATGAAAAGATCTGTACACCCGGTAAGTCGAAAACCTGAAAAAGGCGGCTTGGGCAAAAATGGGTATCCCGGTGGACTGAAAACCCGAAAGGGCGGTCCAGGCAAAAATTAGGGATTTAAGCGTACGACTATGTCCCGGTACTTGCCTACCAGAAGAAGAGTTGTCAATCGGCAGTCATCAAGGACCTCCACAGGTATATTCTTCCCTCACGTCAGAAACAGGGGCAATAATGAGTTGTCCAGGCGATCCAGTTACGCGGTCAACCAAAGTACCAAGGAAAGGCCAATATAAAGATGATTACCATCTACCTTTACAAATTCCAGATCAACATTGATAACAAACCAAGAAAAATCAGTGGACGATTGATCGTGGGTTAATATCCGAAACCAAACAGGACAATCATCCACGAACTCATCATCAGGCAACCCTACACCGGTTCCTTCTCCTTCTCAAAATAAAGTCTTACACAGACCCACCTCAGGTAACCCTACCCCGGTTCCTCCTAAAGTCTTACACGGACTCATCCTCAGGTGATCCCACACCGGTTCCTCCCAAAATCTTACACGGATTTATCTCAAGATGACCTTACCCCGGTTCATCCAGAAGTCTTACACGGACTTATTTCATGGTAACCCTACACCGGTTCATCCAGAAGTCTCACACGGACTTATTTCATGGTAACCCTACACCGGTTCCTCCCAAAGTTTTACACGGACTTATCTCAAGATAACCTCACCCCGGTTCATCAAGAAGTTTTACACGAACTTATCCTACAGTAACCTCACCCCGGTTCCTCCAAAAGTCTTACACGGACTTATCCCGAAGTAACCTTACCCCGGTTCCTCCAGAAGTCTCACACGGACTTATCTCAAGATAACCTCACCTCGGTTCCTCCAGAAATCTTACACGGATTTATCTCAAGATGACCTTACCCCGGTTCATCAAGAAGTTTTACACGAACTTATCCTACAGTAACCTCACCCTGGTTCCTCCAAAAGTCTTACACGGACTTATCCCGAAGTAACCTTACCCCGGTTCCTCCAGAAGTCTCACACGGACTTATCTCAAGATAACCTCACCCCGGTTCATCAAGAAGTTTTACACGAACTTACCCCGAAGAAACCCTACACAGGTTCTCCCTTTCCAAGGATGCAGTTTCACACAGACTCGTCATCAGTAAGCCCTACATAGGTTTCCTTCTCAGCTCTAGATACGGTTTTACACGGACTCGTCGTCAAAAACCCTACCCAGGTTTTACCTTTTCTAGGATGCAGTTTTACACGAGCTCATTATCAATAAACCCTACACAGGTTTCCTTCAATTCCAAATGCAGCTTCACACGAGCTCGTCCTCAAAGTAACCCTACACAGGTTCCCTCTTTCAACTTCCCCAGTACATCTCAAAATTTCCCGGGAGAGTCCAGTCCAGAAGTCTCCCCAGGAAAGTGGAAACCATCTCCCCAGCAGGAAGCTTATCCCCAGTAGATTCTGGAAGCTTACCCCTGCAGAGCAAGAACGCGTCCCCCGGCTTTATTCAAAGGTTATTTCCCTACCAGGATATAACTGGGTTATCCTCAGCCAAAAGCCACGGAAAGATCGTCACCGACAAAGTCTTCTTATCCCCAGCGGAGTCTATTAACACTTCCAACATAACAATGGTATCCCCAGCGAAGTTACCATCAACATCTCAGCGAAGTATCTCTCTCCCCACAGAGCATTTTCCCCAGCAAGATCGTTAGAGTAATGTCCCCCCGCAGAGTAATCTATTCGCCAAGTTTATTCCCCAACGGAGTTACCTTCTCCTACCGGTATTCTTACAACCATCACTCCCCAGTGGAAACAAAAGCTCTACATCAGCCCAGGATTTAACTTCCCGGCACCCGTCAAGGATTTATTTTCCTAAGACGAAAACATACATTCAAAAACAGCACATATATCATGATACATGCATAAACGCATCATATCTTACAATCTCATTTATGTTGAGAACATCATTGCTTGATCCATATCATGCATTGCATATGACTGACCTTTACCTTTAAGGAAAGATCCAGTTAAATTCTCAGTTATGTCCAAGACTTTCGTCTGGTTCAGTTAAATCGACCCTAAGATTTTTCTGATTCTTATCCAGTCAAAGTTAATCAAAGGCCTTCTCTGGTTCAGTCAGATCGACCCTAAGATCTCCCTGATTCTTATTCCAGTTGAAGATTCCAAGACCTTGCCTGGTTCAGTTAAATCGATTCCTAAAGATTTTTCTGATGCCGATCCAGTCAAAGGCCTTCTCTTGTTTAGTCAGATCGACCCTAAGATCTCCCTGATTCTTATCCAGTTGAAGATTCCAAGACCTTGCCTGGTTCAGTTAAATCGATTCCTAAAGATTTTTCTGATGCCGATCCAGTCAAAGGCCTTCTCTGGTTCAGTCAGATCGACCCTAAGATCTCCATGATTCTTATCCAGTTGAAGATTCCAAGACCTTGCCTGGTTCAGTTAAATCGATTCCTAAAGATTTTTCTGATGTCGATCCAGTCAAAGACCTTGCCTGGTTCAGTTAAATCGACCCTAAGATTTTTCTGATTCTTATCCAGTCAAAGGCCTTCTCTGGTTCAGTCAGATCGACCCTAAGATCTCCCTGATTCTTATCCAGTTGAAGATTCCAAGACCTTGCATGGTTCAGTTAAATCGACTCCTAAAGATTTTTCTGATGCCAATCCAGTCAAAGGCCTTCTCTAGTCCAGTTAAATCGATTCCTAAAGATTTTCCTAATAAAGACTCAGTAGAAGACATCCAAGGTTCTCTCATCGTTACTGTTGAGGTAGAAATCGCCCAAAGTTCTTTCATCGTTACTGTTGAGGTACGCAGGTTCTCGCTAAGGAATCTCTTAAGCGATCAGTCTCCAAATGGAATCTATAAGCCCATTCCCGACAAGACCTCGTCACCCCGTCAGATGGCATCTATAAGCCCATCTTCCTATCCATCAATCTCCAAATGGCATCTGTAAGCCCATTCCCATCATCACGCTGCTAACAGGTGAGCGCAAATTTCTGGGCACTCTAGTGTTCAATCATCTTCCACCTTCGGATCACGAAAGGCACGCCAGCCAATCTACATCCTCAGGTCTAAGAAGATTGAACAGGGGCAACTGTTGTACCCCAAAATTTGCCCTCCCATATTTCTTCAAGATTTGCCAAGGTCTTGGGCCATGAAACTGGGACCAATGAACTCGTGACATTTCCATGAAGCCAAATTACTCATCGCGCCTTTTTTATGCTTGCTCAAATTCTATTCGCTATTATTTGTTGTTTCAGTTTGTGAGGGTTTAAAACCCCCGCTATCTGCTTATGTTACAGGTAAAACGATGAAGAAGATGCTAGCGTGTTGGACTATGGTTGGTTGGTTTGAATAACTGGCGCCCTTTTTTTTTTATTATTCAGCGTAATACTTGTTTCTCTCTCTTATTAATCATGTTCCATTAAGCTGACAAACAAACGCACCAGCTCACTTGGTTAGCACATTGGCATGCAGGTATTGGGACCTGGGTTCGATTCCCAGGTCCCCCACTTCTTCAATATTATTTTTCTTAACACCTTTCCATGCAGCGTGTCCAAGTGTCCCCAGGGATCCATCCAAGGGCCAGAACTTGCAGATCACCATATGCATTGGTCAACAACTTCTCACACAAACGCTGAAAGTCAACGTGGGCCTGGAATTCTTGGGCCAAACTGCTTTCTATAAACCTCCTCAATTTGGGTCAACCACCCCCCATGTTTGCATTTTCTTTCTCTCTTTTTGTTCTTTCTTTTATTTATTTTAATTATGTTAATTATTTTCTTTTAATTCACCAAATTAATTTTTATAATAAAAATACAAAAAAATCAGAAATCATAAAAATAAAATATGTTTATTATTTTAATATTTAATTCACTAATACTTTATTTTATAAATAAATTCCAATAATCAATTAGTTTAATTTTAGGTTTAATTTTAATGTTTTTCTTAAATAACTAAAAAATATAAAAAATAGGTTTTTTTTAGCATTTTTATTCTTTTCCTCAATAAAATAATTTCATCTTATTCTTATCATTATTAATTATTAATTTTTGTAAATAAATGTGTAATTAATTAATTAGGGTAGAATTAGGGTTTCTTTTCCTTTTAATTTTCTTTATTTCCATTAAATACAAAAACATAAAAAACAAGTTCTTTTCTTTATTTAATCGTTAATTAATTTCCAATTCCAATTTAATTTCTTTAAAGGGTCCAACGCCCTCGCACTCGATTCTATTTCTTTTCGCACGTTTACTTTTATTTCTTTTTTTGAATATAATGTATTTGCCCCAAAGCTTTGTAATAGTAATTAGGACATTTACTTTCCGCACTTTTATTTAAAAATCGGGTCTTTGTTAATTTGGCGATGTATAGGCCCGCGCCTTGTAGTAGCGTTGAACCTTTATTTTTCCGCACTTTAATTTCCGCACCCTTAAAACTGTTAATAACCACATGAAAGAATGTATGCCCAAATAAAATCAAAGCGTAGATCACCCAATGCATGACAAGACAAATATTAACTGAAAATGACACACAATTCACACACCACTCCTAGGGTACGCCTCACTGTTGCCTTGCCCCTCGAAACGTGGTCGTCGAGTATAGGACGTTTTAGTAAGTCCTCATGTCCATGAACATGGCATGAGGGTAGCTTCTAAGGTGTCCTACTGTTGCTCTGGTGACCACACTGTCCCTAAAAACGAATTGACCCGAACACCTCCAACGGTGGTGCTACCTACCTCTCAATGGTGGGATGGCACTACCTTAAGGACATCTACACAGCCTAATTCCTTAGGGTAGGTAGACAACTCATAGGTATTTGCTCTAATTCAAAACAAATCAAAAACTTTTTTCACACCGACACTTTCAAAAAGCTTTCAAAAACAACTTTTCAAACACTCTTGAGGACTGATACAAGAGTCGAACTGAAATTTTAAACGAAACTTTTTCAAACTCACTCACAATTGAAAAGCAAACCTTTTGAAAACACAAATGAGCAAGTACCTAAGAGCCCATGGATAACCATGGATAGAAAGGGTGCTAACACCTTCCCTTTCTATAAATCTACCTCCCGAACCGAGAGCTAATCTCATAAGGAATTTTTCTGTGCTTTTGTCCTTTCCATGTTGGAGAACATAAAAGACGGTGGCGACTCTTGCTTACCGCGACATTTCGCGAACCAGCGTTAAACAGTCAGTTCCAGATCCACCGATCACAGGGTGATCTTAGCAACTGGAGAAAATGTGTCAAAATAGTCAACTCCTTCAAGTTGAGTATATCCCTTGGCAACAAGCCTAGCCTTATACCTCTCTATAGACCCATCAGCTTTGTATTTTATTCTGTAAACCCATCTATAACCAATGGGAACCTTTCCATGAGGCAAATCTATTACAGTCCAAGTGTGATTCTTAGCAAGAGCCTTCAACTCATCAGCCATGGCATTCTTCCAACAGTCCTGCTTAATTGCTTGAGCATATGTTTTGGGTTCAATATTGGTAGAAATAGAAAAACAATAGTTTTTGTAAGCAGGAGAACAATGTTTATAAGAGAGAATAGAAGAAAGAGGATATGTAATTTTAGAGGAAGAATGACTAGAATGAGATGTAAGAGTGGAATAACAGTGATAATCAAATAAGTAGCTAGGGGGATTGGAAGTTCTGCTGGACTGCCTTATAGGAGGAATAGGAGTAGGGAAGTCTATGGACTGATTAGACAACTCAGGAGAAGAGACATGAGGATTCTGATTTTGGTCAGAAGGCACAGGAAAAGATGTGGCACTAGAAGGACTAGATGTACTAGAAGGACTGTGAGGGAATGTAACAGCAGAGGGACCAAAAGATAAAGGAGATCTAGGATTATAGGGAGATTGAGGAGTACCACTGCTGTCAGGAGAAGTACTAGGAACAAATGGTGAAGTCAAATCAGTGCTGCTATGGTCAATAGCATTGTTAAATGGTGATGGCATGTCAAGAAAGTCATTGAGAACAGAAGAAGGAATAGAGGAAGGAGAGGATGACACAGAAGAAAGTTTGAATTGAAAAACATCTTCATAAAAGATGACATTTCTAGACACAGAAATAGCATGACTATGAAGATTGTAAACTATGTAACCCTTGGTACCATCCCTAAAACCAAGAAAGATAGCTTTGTGAGCCCTAAGATCAAATTTGGTCCTATGTGCTTGCAAAGTAGAAACAAAACATAGACAGCCAAACACCTTTAAGTGTATGATGGAAGGTGATTGTTTAAACAAAATTTCATAGGGAGATTTTGATTTTAAAAGGGGTGTGGGTAGTCCATTTATAAGGTGAACAACATGTTGTACACAGAAGTTCCAGAGAGATAAGGGGACATTGGAATGAAAATATAAGGCTCTAGCAACATTTAGAATATGTTGGTGTTTTCTCTCAACTACACCATTCTGTTGAGGAGTCTCAACACAAGATTTTTGATGAACAATTCCCTTAGATAAAAGAAAATCAGCAATGGTAAGGAATTATGTACCATTGTCAGACCTAAGGCACTTAAGAGATGTTTTAAACTGAGTTTCAATGTGAGCTACAAATTGAATGAGGCTAGCCCTAGTTTGATCTTTAGTGCTGAGGAAAATGACCCATGTAAACCTTGTATAATCATCTACTAATGTTAAAAAATATTTGTGACCAAGAGTAGATACAGTGGAGAATGGCCCCCATAAATCAGCATGCAAAATATCAAAAGAGCATATGAAACAGAAGTACTAATAGGAAAAGAAAGCTTCTTTTGCTTTGCAAAGTGACATGAGTCACAAGGATCCAATTTGGAATTACAATTAATGAAAGGAAAAACTTTAGAAATTTCCTGTAATCCTAAGTAAGGCACATGACCTAATCTTAAGTGCCATGTATTACAAGAAGTATTATTGACAAAAGAAAAAACAGAATTAGATCTTGTAAGCTCAAGAGTATAGAGTCCCCTTTGCACATTAGCTATACCAATCATTGCCTTGGAATGATTCTGCATAATGTGACAAGAATTAGCATGGAATTGAACAAAGCAATTATTGATATCAATAAGCTTGGCAATAGAGACAAGATTAACATGAAAACTAGGGATAAACAAGACATGATGCAGAGTTAGGGAGGGAGAAAGGACAACAGTACCAGCTATGGAAGCAACTACTTGAGAGCCATTAGGTAAATTTACAGGAATAGGGACAATATTTTTATGATCAAGAAATAGGCTAATGTCAAAGCAAATATGGTCAGTAGCACCAGTATCAAGGATCCAAATGTTAGGATTCTTACTATTAGAGCCTGACTGAAAATTCAAGGCAAGAGGAGAAGTTGAGATGGAATTGGCATGGGAATTAAGCTGTGACTGTTGTAATAGGGCCATGATGGAGAGGGTATCTGAGCTTGAACATTCAAAGTTGTGGCCTCATCAGTGTTACCAGTAGGGGACAAAACATTAGAGACAGAGCTATTCATCTCTCTTTCTTGTTGAATGACAAGAGAAAATGCCTTATCAATATTAGGCAACGGGTTCAGCATCATAATCTGAGACTTTGAATGCGTGAATTTGTCATTCAAACCTTTCAAGAATCGAAGCACATAGTCTTGTTCCCTATAACGCTGAACAGAAGCAATAGCATCGCAAGAACATGGAATAGCACAGGTACAAACAGGTATGGGGCGATAATTCTCAAGTTCATCCCATAAAACCTTCATCTGAGTAAAGTAATTAGAAACGTTGAGCGTACCTTGACGAAATTTGTACAATTCCTCCTGGATGTCTGAAATACGAAAGATATCACCATGAGAAAACCTAACTTGCAAGTTCCTCCAAACACCAGCAGCATTGTCGATCCATAACACCGACTTCGCAATTGACTCAGAAATAGAGCGTTGGATCCAAGCAAGAACCATAGTGTTACACCGAATCCAAGGAGCATAGAGTGGATCAGATAGCGGTGGTTTAGGGAGGGATCCGTCAATGAATCGGTCTTTGTTCTTGGATATCAACGTGATCTGCATCGATCGAGGCCAAACATGATAGTTCTTGACGTCGAGTGGAGGCGAAACAAGCACCAGTGCTGGATTTTCATTCGGATGTAAGTAGAAAGGATTTGCGGAATTTGTAGAAAAATCTACACAGCTCTGGTAAGCCATTGAAACAGAAGAAGAAGCTCAAGATAATACGCGAGCAAAAGAGAAAGAAAACAAGCGTCGCTCAGAGAAGGATGGCTACCAGAGCTTGATTAGCTTTGATACCATATCAAGAATGGTGAAAAACTCCATTGGAGGAAAACAGAAGCAACAAAATTCTAACTGTATCTTAACATAAAATGATAAGGCAAGGAAAGAGTAAAGTGATTACTTTTGCATTGAATGAATCAATTAAATCTGTACAAGTGACCAATATATAATATATGCATAAGCCTAGATTAAATAACAGCCATTGGATCAAGATAATAACAAAATAGAAAACTTAATGATCTATTCTATTATCTAATATAAGCTAAGAAAGCAAAAATTATAGAAATTGAAAAATAAAATTGAAGTTTTAAAGAACTCTCTTGTAGGTATTCATAAGGTTAAAAATAAGATGGATGATAATTCATTTAATTTTGATTGTGATACATGTTATATTTGGCAAAATAAGGTAAGAAATCTCAATGCTAAAGTGACAAAGGCTCTACAATCAAATGTGACTTTTGCTATAGATATAACAAAGTTTAATAAATCTTTGAATCCTTCATATGCAAAATATAGGTTTGTTGGAAAGAAAGTGAAAAGAAAAATTAACACCTTTTGAAATATAACTTGTTATTACTATCATATGAAAGGACACAATGCCAAATGCAAAATTAAGAAATATTATGATTCTAATAGCATTTCTCAATGGTCACCTAATTGCGATGATTATGTTACTCACCCTCAAGGACCCTACAAGGATTGAGTACCTACTTTATCTTATTGAAAATTACAGACAAATTATCTTGATACTATGAAGAAGCTATAGTGTTTCATGAGTAGGTACATCAAGACAATTAGAAGATCACATATTCATATCATAGTGACTTAGTGGCAAAATGATTGAATGTATTATAGAAGAACACCAACAAGTGATCCCTGATAAAATATCTTAAATCAATAAGTAGGTGAAAGTGATGAAACTTGGTCATACTTGTACTTAGTTCGTTTGTCGTAATTGATGCTCATGTTCTTGAGCTTCAAGTGAGAAGCTTGCGTTCTGCTCTGCTTTATCGATGAGGTCGTATTGTTTCATTTATCACGTCTTCTAAGAATAAGACAGTTCTTTTATCTATCTATGTGCACAAAATATATAAAATTCATGTTGATTGTCTTTGGATTTTATGTTCACTTCCAAAAAATTTAAATTGAATATGTGATTATTTCAATTTATATATTTATAGTGACTTTGGTCAAATGATACAAAATATGTGTGTTTGTCTTACTTTGATATATATGTGTATTTTTTTTAATGCTTAGATTGCATAACTATGAGAAATATTATTTACACATACATACATTTTATCATTGCATGTACATGAATTATATTACACATTCAATATGAATAATTAATTTTTATATGTTTGGTTTCGTTAGAATATAACTGAATTTTTGCTTCAATATAATTGAATCTTATTAAACTAATTAAGATGATAGAACAAAAAATTGATAAAAGTTCGAATATAATCACAACCACAATACTCTGCATCGAGATCCACTCCATACTATTTAAAAGCAAACAACAAAAAAAAACAAAAGCAAATTTTCAATATGAATGGAGCAATAAATATTAAGTAGTGCTACTCACTCGGTGCTAAGATATACCAAAAACTGATTTATGTGGACATACTAACAAGGTCAAGTCCAAAATAATGAATGAGCTTTTATTCATCTTTTTTTACATTTAAAATTACGTGGTTGTCTAAAACCCTTGTATCTTACAGCTAACAACCACTATTTTGAGTAATGCCTAGTCACGGTTGATATTGGTTTCTAAATATATGAGTCTCAATTCAAATATACTTTTCAATTAAATTTATTTGTAGTAAAACCATACACTAAGTTAATACGTGTAAAAGCACAAGTACATTGTTCTTCTGATGATGCATGACATGACATAATTAACGTAGTGATTTATTGACAACACATTACAATCATGCATGGCATAATAAAGTAATTGTTTTGTACACGATAGGGATACGTATAGATTAAGAGAACAACAAAGTACTTGTGATTGTGAGTGTAATTAATTTATTTTCGTAATATACGAGTGAAAACGGCTATATATATCGCGAAAACCATTCCTTATTGCTCGCACTCATTTCTCTACTTCAAGGTACTCCTTAACAAGAAGCAACAAAGACTCACATATCTTAACACTCAAAGGTTAAGAGACTCATTTCTTTCCCCCTCTCTTACTTCTTTTCATTTTCCGTCTCCCTACTAACACCTCAATTCAACTTCATTTTCTACTCTAGATCCTTCGTTAAACCTTACATGAACACTAAGAATTCTAGATCTGATTCATAACGTGTGGATCCACTTGATAACAAATTTGTAACCAAAATTTGTAACCACTTGATACTCCATTGATATGCTTTTCTACTTCATATAATGACTTTTTATCACATGATTGAATGATGATTTTACCGTTTTGTGATTGGTAAAGAAATCTGTGTTGCACTCTTACAAGTGAATACTAACATTTTGATGCTAAATGTTGTTTACAGCTTTAAATAGAAAGCCGTTGGGACTTCTAAAAGCCATTTTCTAAATCCTCTATAAACTTAGTGGTGAGTGGTTGTTGTCTGTCATTTATCCATGGATACAATATGATACTGCGTATTAACTTTTTATGCTAATACAGATTTGGACTAAAGTATGGTTAACTAACTTATTGGTACAAAATAATTTACATGTTTAGTTAATCATCAATAAATTTTTTAATAATTTTAAATATTGGCGATTGGTATTATGGTATACCACTTATAGGAGGTTCAACAAAAAAACTCGAACTTATTTCATTCATTCAAAACAAATGTTTCTACAAATTTCACTACTACAATTTTTTTAAATAAAATCCTTATCAATACAAATTTTATAATATTACTTAAAAGACCTTATCAAAATAATTTATAATATTTAAAAAAAATTAAAATATTTTTATAATAAAAATTATTTTTGAAACAGCAATTGCTAGTGTGTGGACTTAAAACGTCTACAGTGTCCAAAAAAAATCTTATATAAATTCTAAAGTCTCATGACTATTGACTTAGTCGAGTTAATGACTTAGCTCTAAAATTGAATTATATCTTATTTTCAAGTGCTTAACAAAATATTTTTTAAAAACTATTTAAACATTTTATAATATATATATATATATATATATATATATATATATATATATATATATATATATATATATATATATATATATATATATATATATATATATATATATATATATATATATATATATATATATATATATATATATATATATATATATATATATATATATATATATATATATATATATATATTATAGAGCAAATTTTCATTGATTAGCAAATTTTTTTTAAAAAATTAGCAAATGATTACGAGCTCTTAATTTGGGTTTAGTATTAAGATCATATATCTGATAAAAGAACTGACAGTATGGTTTAGGCATTAGGTTGTTGCTGAAATGTCTTTTTAAAAATACAATCTTTACAACTGGCTGAATATTTTTTTTCTTCTATTTAGTTTGCCTTTATTAAAAGCTGTTTTTTAAAATTAAAGGAATTTTGTAGTATCAATTATTCATGCTTTAAATACAAATAGAGCTATATGTGTTTTCTGTTGGTTGATTTTCTACTTTGTAGCTTATATGTGTTTTTTTGTATGTTTTTCAATGTTTTAATGGCAGAAGTGCTTTTTTGTTTAGGTTCCAGTTTTGGAAGTTAGACCTGCATTGGTGTGTAACCTTTATTTGAGGCATTCCTGATGCCTTTATTTCAATATACTTTCTTATATATATACACATCATAATAGAATTTATAGTTCTCATTCTATCCTCTATTGTTTTTACCGCGGCAATTAATAATAACATATCCCTCTATACTAACCATTTTTTAATATGTTATTTCTAGATTGACAATGAAGGCCAGGTCTTATAGTGGTGTTTTGGTTCTCATTGTTTGTCTTATTTCACTTTTAGTGAAATATCACTCATATTTTTCAGACGAAGAAGAAAAGGAAAATATACTTATATCTTTTTGTATTCAATTTATATGGCTTATATCTTTTTGTTTTCCACTAATATATTCTATCAATAATGCAGACTTATATTATCTATACGGGTAATACCATAAACAATGAAACATCTCTATTGCTTCACTACAAAAGTTTGCTTCACCAAGTTATAAAAAGGTTATATTTATTTATCGAATCTTTTAATACAAAAGATGAGCATTTTTGAAAAGTTACAATATTTGAGATTACCGTGTCATATATTAATTTTTTATCATTTTTCCGAAGTTATTTTTTGTTGAATATAAAAGTTTTCTTTTAGAGACATAACCATATTAAAAAGTTTTAAACTTTTATAACACATGTCTTGATTCTTTAAACAAATCTTAAACATGTATACATGTATGTACCGAGTTTATGAATGTGACTGAATTGTCTACCATGGATATAAATTGGTAACAAAAAGTATTATTATAACATGTCAATAAAAGATGTATTGGAATTTAATGAAGTTTACGAAAAAGAAAATTTAAAAACAGAAAAAAATCAATGATTAATTTCTTATCATTATCCATTTTTATGTCTAAATTTTTTGCAGACACCAGCCAAAAACAATACTTCAATACTACAAGAAGAGTTTCGGCGGTTTTGTAGCCAAGCTTACCAAGGAAGAAGCCAACAAAATGGCTGGTGAGTGATTTTTTTTTCTATTATAACATTAGTTGACACCTTTTTGAATATTTTAAAATTTATTAACCATTATAAATTTGTATTATAGGACTCAAAGGAGTGGTGTCTGTTTTTCTTAATCAAAAGAGAGACATCCTTACCACCAAGTCATGGGACTTTGTTGGTCTTACACAATATGTTGAAAGAAAATATTATGAAAGTGATGTCATTGTCGGGGTTATTGATACAGGAATTTGGCCGGAATCTTCTAGTTTCGGTGATAAAGGTTTTGGTCCGCTACCTACCAAATGGAACGGCAGTTGCATCGCTTTTAATTTCACTTGCAACAGGTAATTGGATGAGGATCAACTTCCTTATATTATTGCAAGTTAAAAAAAACTTCCTTTATAACACCTTTAAAGTTTCTTCGCAATGCAAATTAAACTTAAATCCTCTATTGAAAGTTATTGCAAAAAATTTGGTATTTGAATATATTTGACAGTACAATACAATGCCTTATTATATAGAGATTAAACACAATCAAAGAAATACAAAATTTTAATATAAGTTGATATGTTTTTGCAGAAAAATCATTGGAGCTAAGTATTACTTATCAACTTCAAATGAACCGTTGAGCCAAGCAGATTTTGAATCTCCAAGAGATTCAAAGGGGCATGGAACTCATACAGCATCAACTGCAGCTGGGAACCCAATTACCATAGCAAGCATGCTAGGACTTGCACAAGGAACAGCAAGAGGTGCAGTCCCGTCTGCACGCATTTCTGTATACAAAGTTTGCTGGTCTACTGGATGCTTTGATGAAAGTATTCTTGCCGCATTTGACGAAGCAATTCTTGATGGGGTTGATATATTATCAGTATCACTTGGATCTGATTCAATAGACAACAGCAATCATTTTAAGGATGCAATTTCTATTGGAGCATTCCATGCAATGCGTCAAGGAGTACTTACGGTAGTGGCAGGAGGAAACTTCGGTCCACGCCCTGCATCCTTACATAATCTGTCACCATGGGCGATTGTTGTTGGTGCTAGTACTTTAGATAGAAGATTTATCACCACGGTCAAATTAGGAGACAATAGAACATATGAGGTAAATTTATACACTATAGCATGCCTTATTTCATTTTCTGAATAATCACCTTAGAATATAAATTCACACACTAATCTAATTTGTTGAAATCAATCTTAGGTGATTCTATTATAAGTTCATGATATTGTTTCATATGTTTAGGGTGTCTCACTTAATGCATTTGATCTTGAGGAAACATTATACCCTATAATTTTCGGAGGAGATGCATCAAACACAATATTAGACGTGTTTCGACGTAAATCCAGGTAATAAGCATACCTATCTATGATAATAAAATGTAATAAAAACATGTGTTGCGAGTCTATACATTATTACTCTTCAATTTTGTACTTGTAGCTATGTATATAGGAACATGACTGTTTTCTTTCCAAGGCTAAAATTATAGATTTTTCATGGTCACAAAAAATGAGTAACATATAGTTATAGCAACATTTTCTTCAAAATACGCATTTTAGAATAAAGATTTCATTCTCCTAAAATGAACGATCTTTTAATAAAATTATTCTTCTTATAGGTTTTGTTTAAACAACACCTTAGATGTAAAACTGGTGAAGGGTAAAATTGTTTTATGTGAAGGAAAGGAAGGAGTTGAAGAAGCCTTCAGAGTGGGTGCTATTGGTATCTTGATGTATGGTCCCACTTTACCAGAAAAGGCACTGTCTTATCCCTTACCTGCATGCTTTCTTCAAACCAAAGATGTCACTGGTATATTTAAATACATTAGTTCCACAAGGTATATATCAAGTCCAAGTTCCATATACATTAACATTAATTCAGTTAATCACATTTATATAAAGTTTAATTTATTAATCAATCTTTCAGGAATCCAGTTGCCACAATATTGAAGACCTATGAGTTAAACGATACCTTGGCACCTGTGGTTGCCTCTTTCTCATCTAGGGGTCCAAACACTGCTATATCTGAGATATTGAAGGTTTCTTTTCTATGATTGAATATATTAAATACACTTTACAATACTTGTAGCTCACTTTTCTTTGTTTAATATTGTAGCCCGATTTAACTGCTCCAGGCATAAATATTTTAGCTAGTTGGCCTTCAAATCTTCCTATCTCGGATATTCTTGGCGAGACTAGAAAATCGGAGTTTAATATTAAATCAGGAACATCAATGTCTTGTCCACATGTATCTGGGGCAGCAGCGTACGTCAAGTCATTTCATCCTACATGGTCGCCTGCTGCTATCCGCTCGGCTTTAATGACAACTGGTAATAGAAATGAGTAATATAACATCTCAATTACAAAGTCCTGAATAAAGAAAACTGAAATTAACTGATTCTTATTTTTAGTTAATTATTTAAGCAAAATTATTTTAGTTATATATTTATTATAAACATTTATAAATATTACCCTACTTGGATTATACTTCTAGTGAGTTTATATTAAAATATAGTATCTCAAATATATAGGTCAGGTAATTTACGTTCATAATTTTATGTTTGTTTTCTCTTTTTTTTTATTCTTTGATTTTGATATATATATATATATATATATATATATATATATATATATATATATATATATATATATATATATATATATATATATATATATATATATATATATATATATTACTGAAACAATGCACAAAATTATAAAACTGGAAATAAAATCAAAAAATTTATTAAAGAAATATAAATTTAGTTCAGTTTGTAAAGGTGAAATTAATAACAAATATATAAAATTAGTGAATAGTGTAAGTCAATATTATTTGAAAGGTGAGTATAATTTATTTAATGTATTTTAAGTTAGTATAAACAATATGCATTTTTTTTGGGTTGCAGCTAAAAAGATGAGTCCTGTTAATAATAGAGACGCGGAATTTGGTTATGGAGCCGGGGAAGTTGATCCAGTTAAAGCATTACATCCTGGTTTAGTATATGATGCTGATGAAGAGGATTATATTAAACTTTTATGTGGCCATGGCTTCAATACAACCGCTGCTCTAAAATTAATCACGAGAGATAATAGCAGTTGCTCGGAAATAACACCCGGATCAGCAAGAGACTTGAACTATCCATCCTTTGCTTTAAAAGCTGCACATCCTAAACAACATGTCAGTGGAAGATTTCATAGAACTGTCACCAATGTTGGAACACCATTCTCTACATATAGAGCAATTGTGACAGCTCCAAGAGGATTACATATTTATGTGATACCTAGTGTTTTGTCATTCACTTCACTAGGAGAAAACCATACATATGTTGTCATTGTTGATGGAGTTTTGAAGAAATCAATGGAATCAGCTTCTCTGACTTGGGATGATGGATATTTCAATGTTAGAAGTCCCATTGTTATTTTCGACGAACGAGCCGAGAGGGTTGCAACATCTTCAACTTTAAGAAATGTTGTTATTATTACCGTTGTTGTTATTTTTTTTAGTTTTGCTATTATTATTATTAGATATAAGGAATTGTGTATTTTTCTATAAAAATGTAGAGCTCAGTTATTGTTTTTAATAGAGATAAACTGAAACATAGAATATATATGTTACTCATTTTTGTAATAAACCAGAAAATATACATATATCTAATTTTTTTCTTCATTTTTGTAGTTACGGATTTATACTTAAAATAAATGGATTATAGATTTTTTTTTTGTAAATGTAAAAGAAAAATATTAGTGATAAAATAAACGCATAATAGATTTTTTTTTCGTCTAGGTACGAGTAAACATGAAAAAGAAATGTATAAGAAGTTTGATTCACAAATATGGTGCTATGAATTTATTGTGTAAATATTTATATAAATGTGGTTTTTTTTTTTGACGATCATGGTTGGTTGTAATTTATGAAATAAAATAGTGTCTTAGTTCCCTTGATTAACGAGATAACATTTATAATGTATAGTAATTATTATTTTTTAAATTAGATGTGATTTTTATGATGATATATGCACATGTAAATTATTTTTGTATAATTAGTATATTAATTTCGTTTTAGATTAGTTTTACTATTATAATTTGTCTTTTCATGTAAATGTCTTTTTCTTTGAAATTAGTTTAGCTATTGTTTGTCACCTAGTCTATTTTCCGTGAAATTTATTTTGTTATTGTCTGTCACTACATATTATTTTCTGCATAATCTATAATGTTTTGTCTATCACTAAAAGTTATTTTCAGCACTATCTTTTGTATTGCCTATCACTAAAAGAGGCGTTATTTTCTATTAATATACGTTGTTTCTATATGTAACCTTGTTGTATTAAATTTTTGTATTCTATGTGTGTTGTACTTTTTATTGTTATTATTTATGTATCTAAATTCTCTATTCTTTTATATGATGTTGATACTAAATATATTTTTAAAAAATGATGATAGAATGTTATAGTGTTAAGATAATTAAATGATTTTGTTTTGTAAAATTGCACGTGACTTGTTTGGAAGAAAGTGAAAATATTATGATCGAGTGTAATTGAGTATTGTTGATTAAGTTTATTCCAATGTGTTAAAAAAAAGAGTTGTAAATATAAAATGAGGTGTGAATGTTTGTATTCTACGTCATGTGCGTCTTTCTTGTTGTTTGATGGTTTGATTCTTTGACCATTCTACTTGATTTTTCAAATATATGGTTATTTTAGGTCAAATTTTACTTTTGAAGCACCCTTAGTTATAAAAATAGATTGTAAAATCTTTTCTCACTCAACTAGGCTATATAATGTAGATAACTCGACATTTAGTCTTAAGAGATAGATTGTGCCTTATGTACAAGTAAGTATAATATTGACAATAATTTGATCAGTAGCATTGTTCCGGAAGAACATAAATCACATGAGTTGAAGGCTAATGGAAATTCTGCGGATATAGATATAAGTTGTAGAAATATTATGACCGTCAGATTGGGATGGCCTATATCATTGTTATAATTGTTGCCTAATTATTGGCAACTCAAGAGGTTGATCCACCTCAATCTCTTGTTGATATTCGGAAGATTATAACGAGTGAAATAAATCAATAACCTTACAAACTATTAGAGCATGCGAAGTTGAATTTTTTTTTGAATAACCATGTATTAAAAAAAATCACAAATAACCATGTTTCAGATGACTCCCCAAAGGAGGAGCCATCTGAATTGGCGCATGCACCCATTTTTTAAGGAGAGGCGCCATCTCACTTGGCGCACATGTGCTTAGGGCATGCCCTAAGCCAAGTGAGATGGCGCCTAGGTGTTTTTTAAGGGCAAAATATGATTTTTTTTTTGTCCGGTTCGTTGCGTGTTGGATACAGGATCAACAAAATGGACTTTTTATTTATAAAAAAATTATTACATCCAACTGTATTATATTAAAATAACAGATAAAAAAAACAGATAAAAAAAACGGATAAAAAAATACATGAAAAAAATAGATAAATCAGTGATCCCCCGGAACCCGGTAATGACCCCCGGTTCCGCATCCCCGTCCTCGTCTTTCTCGTGCTGGGTGTCGTCGCGTTTCCTGGTGCGGCAGGGTCGATGGCCCAGCGAAGTCAATGCGGTCCGGATCCATAAAATCAGTCAGATCTCCATATCTAGAAGATCCGCTTTGGTACAGTCGGTTACCCATACCCTCAAAGTTTGGCCGTGTTGGCGGTGGGTGGGGTTCCATGGTGGGTCTGTAGCATTGATCGTCTGAGTACGGTGGGTAGAAAGGAAATGGATCTTGGGGTGTTTGGTATTGAGGATGTTGGGTGGTTTGGTGATATTTTGGTTGATGGTAGGCTGGGTCGGTTTGTTCGTAATCTTCCGACATTCCCATATCATGGCTAAGGCTGGATGTTGAGGGGCCCATATTGGGATATACGGAAGACTGAAATTGTGTGTGGGGTATGCGGGTGTGCTGGTATTGTGATTGGTATTGTGGTTGAGTGTGAGGCATATCGGGGTATTGGTAGTGTGGTGGTGATTATGGTTGGTTGTGTGGCATTTGAGTGTAATTGTGTTGTGGTGGGGACTGTGGTTGGGTGTTTGTGGGTCTGTTTCTTCTTGGGGGTTTGTGGGAGGTTGATGGGTTTTGGGTTTGTTGTTGGGGAAATGAGAGTTGTGCCCATTGTGTGTGTGGGTCAACCAAGTACCTTGGATGAGACACGTGCATTTCAGGATTACTAACCGACCTGTACCAAGACAAATATTGATCCGTGTGTCGCATATTACCTTGATTAAGGAAAACTGGGAATTGCAAGACATAGCAGTGACGCCTCTGCCACATCTTACACCATTCCGGAGCGAAGTCTTTCCAGTTGGTAAGACCCCACTGGGCGTCGACCCTTTTAAGATGCCATGGGGACAAACAAGTTGGATCACTTGGTATCTCTTGATGCATTCCGAACTGCATCTTCACACGGTCGTTGTGGTGCATCTCCACAATGTTGAACCGAATGATTGCAGTCTTCGCGGTCCAAGTTGCTGCATCCTCCGGGTTTGGATCATGACCCAAACCCAAATATGGTCTCCAGACGAACTGCGATAAAATTTAAATCAGATTAACGCAAAAGTAATGTATAAATAATTTAAATTAAGAAAAGTTAAAAGCTACGACGTACGTCATCCGGGCCTAAGTGATCCAACAGATTGCGGTATAGTGCGACATTGAATCTTGGATTCTTGCCGTAATCTATACCCCTCACGCAGTACCTAAAGGAAATGAAAAACATTTTATTCTTAGCATATATTTGGTGAAGAGATGAATAGTAATAAATGATATAACTTGATGACTTACTTTGTTGCATACGGGAAACCGAAAGTGTTGTTGTTGACGGGGTTTAAGGACTCCATCCTCCATCAACCCCAGGCTTGTAGTAAAAAAGCGCACCCATAAAATGTACATTTTTCCTTGACTGCATTTTTGCACAAGGAACTGTATAGGTGGGCTAAAACTGCAGAACCCCAACTATATTTTCTTGTTTTTTCAAAATTTCTTAGTAAATGTAAATACATAAAATTTACACTATTTCCCGTACTTTCGGGAAATAAAAAGGTACCAAATAGTATCATAAGATAAGTTCTGGCTTTTACTACCTTGTCTTGCTCGGAGGAATTTTCGTTTAATTCCAAACTTGCATAATGACTTTTCAGCTCAGTGAGTAGTATTCCCTGATCTCTCGCACCACCACCTTCAACCATATCCCTGCCCAACAGTTCTTCACACTGAGAGTTGGGTTGTTGAACCGACCCATTCATGGCCTTACCGTCGACAGGGAGACCTAGTAGCATGTACACATCCTCTAGCGTGATGGTACATTCACCTATTGGTAGGTGAAATGTATGGGTCTCTGGTCTCCACCTTTCCAACATTGCAAGAATGAACTTCGAGTCAATGGTGCAGTTGGAGATCTTTATGACATGTCCAAAACCTGCGTATTCCAGATATGGTGCGATAAATGGGTCGGGAGCCAGGTAGTTATGAGAATGGATTCTGAATCTTTTTTTGTCCTGAGTTCATAATGTAAAAGGTGTAAGATTAAGTAAGACGAACAAAGCATTATCTGAAGTATGAAAAATGTATAACCAAAATAGAAACTTACAAATGCGGCAATGTTTTCCCTTGTGCCTCTATGAGAATCGCCCATTGTTAGAAGAGTCATTGTTTAAAATGCTTGAGATTATGAAAGACTTAGGAAGAGATAGAGAGTATGAAAGACTTAGAAAGTGTAAGAGATTATGAAAGATTTCGTAGTAGAGAGTGAGACTTGTGTGGGTGTGAGAGATGTCTGATATGGTATGTATTTATAGGCAAAAAAATTTCATATAGTGGTTGCTGGTGCTTACATGCATGCGAAGTGTCACTCTTGCAGGATAGGTGGCACCTAGGGGGTTACATATATGCATGCATGTACAAAAAATGAAAGGTGTCACTCTTGCAGGCTAGGTGGCAGCCTAAGGATGTATCACGATTGGACAGTAAGGGAGGCGCCATTGGACTTAGCGAAAGAGTACAAAAATGAATGGTGTCGCCACCCCAATTGGCGAATAAGAGGTGTCCTTGGTTGCAGGCTAGGCTCAGGCTACGTGACATCCTTTGGGATGCCATGCCTGAATGCATGTAACCCTATTGGAGGTGATGGGAGGAGACTTACAACATAAAATATAGGTGCAGAGTAGGCGCAGGCTAGGTGGCAGCCTAGGGGGTTACATATCTGCATGCATGTATCACGATTGGACAGTAAGGGAGGCCCCATTGGACTTGGCGAAAGAGTACAAAAATGAATGGTGTCGCCACCCCAATTGGCGAATAAGAGGTGTCCTTGGTTGTAGGCTAGGCTCAGGCTACGTGACAGCCTTTGGGATGCCTTTCCTGAATGCATGTAACCCCATTGGAGTTGATGGGAGGAGACTTACAACATACAGTATAGGTGCAGAGTAGGCGCAGGCTAGGTGGCAGCCTAGGGGGTTACATGTCTGCATGCATGTATCACGATTGGACAGTAAGGGAGGCCCCATTGGACTTGGCGAAAGAGTACAAAAATGAATGGTGTCGCCACCCCAATTGGCGAATAAGAGGTGTCCTTGGTTGCAGGCTGGGCTCAGGCTACGTGACAGCCTTTGTGATGCCATGCCTGAATGCATGTAACCCTATTGGAGGTGATGGAAGGAGACTTACAACATACAGTATATGTGCAGAGTAGGCGCAGGCTAGGTGGCAGCCTAGGGGGTTACATATCTTCATGCATGTATCACGATTGGACAGTAAGGGAGGCGTCATTGGACTTGGCGAACGAGTACAAAAATGAATGGTGTCGCCATCCCAATTGGCGAATAAGAGGTGTCCTTTGTTGCAGGCTAGGCTCAGGCTACGTGACAGCCTTTATGATGCCTTGCCTGAATGCATGTAACCCCATTGGAGGTGATGGGAGGAGACTTACAACATACAGTATAGGTGCAGAGTAGGCGCAGGCTAGGTGGCAGCCTAGGGGGTTACATATCTGCATGCATGTATCACGATTGGACATTAAGGGAGGCGCCATTGGACTTGGCGAAAGAGTACAAAAATGAATGGTGTCTCCACCCCAATTGACGAATAAGAGGTGTCCTTGGTTGCAGGCTAGGCTCAGGCTACGTGACAACCTTTGGGATGCCTTGCCTGAATGCATGTAACCCCATTGGAGGTGATGGGAGGAGACTTACAACATACAATATAGGTGCAGAGTAGGCGCAAGCTAGGTGGCAGCCTAGGGGGTTACATATCTGCATGCATGTATCACGATTGGACAGTAAGGGAGGCGCCATTGGAATTGGCGAAAGATTACAAAATTAAATGGTGTCGCCACCCAAATTGGTGAATAAGAGGTGTCCTTTGTTGCAGGCTAGGCTCAGGCTACGTGACAGCCTTTGGGATGCCCTGCATGTAACACTATTGGCAGCCTTGGGGGTTACATCCTTACTTAATTAAAATTTTTAGTCTTACGTTTATCATAACATTGATTCACTTAATCTGTCAAATCTTCCAACCTTCAAACGTTCTTACAATCAAACCTTCAAACCTTCAAACAATCAAACATATAAACTTTCGAATAACTCATAAAGTTCAAACATTCCAACATTCAAACCTTACAGCATTCAAACCTTCATACAATCAATAAACTTCAAACATTCCAACCTTCGAATCACTCATAAAATTCAAACATTCCAACCTTCAAACCTTCAAACAATTCTACGCAATGGCCTCTGCACCACAATTTGTCGTCAAAGCACATTTCAATGGTGAGACATACATTTGTCCCACCGCTGGGTTTTTGTTTAGAGACACAAACAACATCCGATTTCTCTTAAACGGGAAAGCCAATTTCTCGTACTTCAAAAAACGATTGGAGGCCAAACTTGAACGAGGCTCGGTGTCCCAGATATTTTATCAGAATCCAGTTTTTTTTGGAAACAACCAAGTAATTTTTTATAAGTTTGAAGTTCAAGATGACGAGGATCTCCAGAATATGTTTTCCAGCCATGTTTATTCTGGGTACGACTCTATTGAGTTGTACGTTATGCTGCGAGAGCCTCAGGTGACACAAGAGGTTGATCCTTTGGAGAATGAACAAGCTGAGGTAGATGCAGTTGATGATGAAGAAGAAGATGACGAGTTAGAGTTTGATGAAATGGTGAATGATGATTCCGACAATGATGGCATCCCTAGTATTCCTGCAAATGAAATCTACACACCACCTCCGCGCATGACAAACTTCAACATGGGCGGAGATGAACCTTCTACTGACTTATTTTTCAATACGTATATGCAGTCGAATGAAAATTTAAAAGAGAAGGACAAGTTTCGTAACAGAGAGGAATGCATCAGGGCCATTAAAAAAATTCCACATGCTCAACTCGGTTGATTTTAAGGTGGACCGTGTCAACTCGGAAAGATACAAGATCAAGTGTGTACACCCTGACTGTATGTTCAAGCTGACCGCATCATACAAATTAAGAGGTGACTGCTGGGTCATAGGTTCCATGACTACCCACACTTGTGTAAGTTCCACTCAATCACAGGACCACCGAAAACTCAACTACAATCTCATCTGTCAAGAAATCCTACCCTTGGTCAGCAACGACCCATCTTTGAAGGTGAAAACAATCATCTCCCACATCACCATGGTTTTTAACTACACTCCGTCTTACCGTAAGGCGTGGTTAGAAAAGACTAAGGCGATTGAAAGGGTGTACGAAACTGGGAGGAGTCATACCAAGAACTTCCCCGCTACCTGAATGCACTCAAGACTTATTCTCCAGGTAGTGTTTATGTTCTGGAAACAGTGCCAGCATACGCCCAAGATGGTAGTCTACTAAATGGCAACAGAATATTCAGTTGAGTGTTTTGGGCATTTCAACCATGCATCACAGGGTTTGCATCATGCAAACCAATTATACAAATTGATGGAACTTGGTTGTATGGGAAGTACAAAGGCACGCTACTGATGGCAGTTGCAAAAGATGGCAACAACAACATGAAGAAGTGAAAAACACAAGAAGGGGGGGTTGAATTGTAAAACTGAAAATCAATGCAATGAACAAGATATTTTTATCCTGGTTCGTTTGATCTCAAACTACTCCAGTCCATCCGTCAAGGTGATTTCGCCTCTCTCCAACGAGGTCTTAATCCACTATATTCAACTGATATTACAAACTGCTTTAACAACTGCTAAAGCCTTCTTGATGCAAACCACAACCCAGCTTGTCAAGGAACCACTT
This sequence comes from Vicia faba, assembly GCA_948472305.1. Taxonomy (NCBI): domain Eukaryota; kingdom Viridiplantae; phylum Streptophyta; class Magnoliopsida; order Fabales; family Fabaceae; genus Vicia; species Vicia faba. The sequence goes on from OX451736.1 coordinate 327,811,484, forward strand.
TCTTACAAAGAAGATAAATCTAGGTGTGAATGTTTTCTACAAAACTGTATCACAACTGTGATGTATACACAACTTAAGCTTACAAAACTAGATTGATAAACAATGATTGAATAAGGAGATGTGTAGTGTTTAGCAAACTGAGAGAGGGAAGATTATGATTAGCTTTTAGGCGAGTAAGATGTTGGAGAGCATTAGCCAATTCAATCTTCATAGTCTTGTTTATATAGCACTGAGATTCTTGAACGTTGGAGCAATATTCTTGATTCAATGCTAATAACAAACTTTCCTTAATGAGCAGATCTTGTCTGGAATGAGGTCGTTGGTAATAATTTGCTTTCAATGCACAGTACCGTTGCTTACTTAATGCATGTTCTGGCTTGGTTCATTCTGACTCTGCTTATCTGCTGATGAACTGTTGTTTTCTTTATCAGAGTGTTGAGCGCAGTTCTGTTCATCAGGCTTCAGCATACACGCGAGTTGATCTTCTGATTCTGGTATTCGGATATAGCAACTTCTGATGCTGATTTAAGTGTGCTCTTGCTTATACCTATCAGAGTTTCTGCAAGGCAGAACGTAATATTTTTAGGTAGCAAATAGTTCATACATGAATCATATAAATAATATATCTTTTCATTTTGTTATCATCAAAACATAAACATAGGGTAGTAGATTCAAACTTTGTTCTAACACAACATTTTCCCCATTGCCTTTGCCCTTGTCGAGGGGGAGACCGGTGGTGCTTAGAGCTTTTTTATGAAAAATCTGCGGACACACGTGGCTCCTCAACCAGATCTCTGTTTGATCTCAGATAGACATGCCTCCATTGAAAGTGCCTACAATAATCCTGCAAACGGTTGGCATGACCCTCCTTCTACGCATGTCTATTGCGTTAGGCATATCGTCCAGAATTTCTCGAGGGAGATCAAGGACAAAACATTGAGGAAAGCGGTTATGAATGCGGGATATGTATTGACACAACCCACATTCAAATATTACCGCAACGAGATCCGTTTGTCAAATCCGGAAGCCGGTAGGTGGATCGACAATATTCCGGTGGAAAAATGGACTAGGTCATACGACAATGGCCAAAGATGGGGGCATATGACAACGAATCTTATTGAATCAATGAATGGGGTATTCCAAGGCATACGAAACCTCCCAATCACTGCCTTGGTAAAATCTACGTATTTTAGGATGGCTGCGTTATTTGCCAAAAGAGGTGAAATGTGGAATGCGATGTTGCAATCTGGACAACTATGGAGTGAAAGCTGCATGAAATACATTAAGGCTGAAAGTGCTAAAGCCAAAACTCATATGGTTATACGGTTTGACCGACACAGCCACAACTTCATTGTGAAAGAGACAATCGACCACAATGAAGGCCTGTCAAGACAAGAATATAGGGTCATGCTACCTTCTCAATGGTGCGATTGTGGCAGGTTTCAAGCATTTCGTATGCCTTGCTCTCATGTCATTTCCGCTTGTGCTCATAGCCATCAAGACGCGCTGCAACTTCTGTCAAACATTTACAAATCTGAATTGTTGCTCAACGTTTACAACAACAACTTTCCTTTGGTAGCAAAACCAGATTATTGGCCTGCATACGACAGCGAAACAGTGTGGTACAATGATCAAATGCGAAGGAACAAGAAGGGTCGTCCCAAAAGTAAGCACATCACAACAGAAATGGACGATCTTGACAAGTTGAAAAGAAAGTGTGGTTTATGCCGTCAGGTCGGACACAATCGCAAAAATTGTCCGAATCGGGCGTCTGCCTCGACCACATAAAAATTGTAATACATAAAATCTTTCCTTAATTGTGTTGTAAACATTTGGGTTTTTCGTTAACAGATTTTGCTACAATTTATAAAACGCGTACAAGAATAATTAACGATATTCCGTCTACGAAATTACAACTGTTAACACAATTTCATCTGACCCATGCATCATCAACATTACATTGCTGTCTGGTTTGACTTCCTCCAACCATACATTAGGTCTTCCTGTCGCATGTGAGGTTGTTGTTCGTTTTCGTTGGATCCTTCGAATTTTTTCTCCCTCCGTAATGTCTCCATCTAGCCATCGCATCAACTCCCGCTTCAGACGCTCCATGGAGTGAATGTGCCAGAATTTTATTTTCATCGCAGGTTTCGTGGCGGAGAAGATAACGTAACCATCTCTGCTAAAAATCATAGGCGACGTCATGACGCAAATAACAAAGTACAAAATAAAAATACAGTGCGAGAAAGTATGCAAAATTTTGGAGAAACGGACGAATTATTTATAAAACAGCATTTTGTCCTAATTTTGCCCTAGGAGCCAAGTGAGATGGCGTCTCCTCTCACTTTTTAGGAGCATGCGCCATCTCACTTGGCTAAAAGCCAAGGGAGGCGTCAAGTGAGATGGCGCCTAGGGCAAAAGTGTGGATGCATGCGCCAATTCAGATGGCTCCTCCTTTGGCGAGTCATCTGAAACATGGTTATTTGCGTAATTTTTTCCGAAATCCGGTTATTCATAAAATATTATTTTAATACATGGTTATTGTAAAAAAAAAATCTGCGAAGTTAATTGATCATCCCAATTAAAAGAGTAGGCGATCAATGATTTGAATTAACTATTTAGTTTCCGTTTTTTATTTTAAAATTCTCCTTGATTTATATTTGAGTGTTCTAAAATATATTCTCTTCTTTTTTTTAAAGTGATTTTACTTTACAATGATTTTATGTGAAGAAATTTAATGTGTCATAATTTATTTAACCAAATCATTTTATTTCAAATTAGATATTATATTATGTAAATTTTCATTCAACAATCATGGATTTAAATATAAGAAGAAAAAAAGTGAATAGTCTCACATTTAGATGTTTCACAGGTGTTTTTTTCTATTTGGTGGAAATAACGTAAGATCTAAGAGTTTTCTACTACTATAACTATATTATTTATGTTGTATTTAATTTTAACTTCAGGCTTTTATAAAAAAAATTTAACGGGATGATAATGTAACATCCCAAAAATTTTTTACTTCCAGTTCTGAAGACGAAATTATTTTAACAGGATGATAATGTAACATCCCAAAAAATTTTAAATACATTAAATATATTCTCTTAAATTTTAATTATTTATTTCTATTATTATATTTAGTTATATATTTTGTAAATAATTATTTTACTAAATTAGTAATATCAACATGTTTATTTTAATGTTATGTTTTAATTTATAAATGAATTTATTATATTTAATAATTAATATTAAGAGTGATTATTGGAGTTGTTATTCTATTATCTTACTAATTTTATAAATATAAAAGCATTGTCATATAATAATTTTAAATAATTTTTTTTTAAATAATGATATAATAAAATAAATGGTAAGATAGGGAGGGATGGACGTGTGGAAAAAAAAGTATACAGCAAAGGATAGTGTATACTAGGAGCAATATTATAATTAAAAATAATTAAATATTAATAATAATAATTAGGTTAAAAAAAAATTTTATATTAGTTCCAGATTTCTCTCAAAAGGTCACACGTTTTCACTTTCCTCAACTCTCATCTCAAAATTTTCATAGTTTTACATACAAACTCTATACAAAACAAAAACTCCCATAGAAAACACCTTTTGTACACCAGTAATTTTGCAACCTCAATAATCCTTTCACTTTACTCTTGTATCATTCTCGAGAGTGTTTTTTTAAATTGTCGTTTGTGTAGTCAAACCGTAGAGTCTCTTTCGATTCAAGCGGAACACGTTAAGGTAAGGGTTTTTCCTATGTGATTGTAAATTAGATTCAAGTTGGTTAAATTTTTGTAAATATATTTTAAGGTTTTAGAGAGAAAAATCTCAAATCTATTATTTATAGAACTACAAATGCTAAATCTTGTTATGTAAATAATTCATGACTTAAATTTAATATATATTTATGTTTGTATAAATGATGTGTAGTGAATGTTTGTAGTTACTTTCAAATATACGTGTTTACACGTATAGTTTATATACGGGTAGTTGCTTGGTTAATATGAATAATAAATAAGGTGTGGTTTATACTGTGTAATATGCGAAATGACTCCTGTAATATTTATGTTTCTCATAGACTACGAATGTCAACCAAGAAATAACCACATGTTACTTGTTGTGTAATATATGAGTTTCATGACATATGTATATACTGTTATATTGGATTAGGCTCGTGAGATAGAATGTGCAAGAGGAATAATTATATAGTATATGACAGTATATAATAAATAAAAGTGCTAGAGTTGATATGCCAATTCTATTTAGTCTATAATATATATATATATATATATATATACGTGTACATAGGTTGCAAATTTTGTTTAGATGATTAAATTAAAAGATAGTCTTCTTGAATTAATTTAATTTACTATCTAGTTGATGAATTGTGTTACTTAATTTAGGGAAGCATGAGTATTAGTTTACCTTGTAGTTGTCTAAGTGATGGAATATAGTGATTTCGTATGGTACTTATTTATCTTGTGGTTGTCTATGTGGCGAAATTTGTAATATTATTTTGCATCATGCATGACATGTTATATGTATCGTGTGATTGTCTTAGTATCGGATAAAGATCATTGTGTGATTGTTTTAGTGACGGTAAAGATCTTTGTGTGATTGTCTTAGTGGCGTTTGATTTATTCTGATGATGTAGTTTAAGAGCATGCATAGTTTCCATATAATTATGTGTGGTCATGGTTATTGATAATCTTGAGTAAATTATTCTATGTGCATTTTGTTATGGTTTGAGTTCGATATTAATGACTTGGCGAATTTTCTGTGATTTAATTCTTTTGGACGTGATATGTGTACCTATATTTGTCTAATTTTAAACTCTCGTTTAGTTTATTTTTTACATGGATAACTGGCCCTGACAACAATATTTTAGGAATGAATATGGAGTTCAAGATTGATTGGTGTTTGCTTATCGCAAGATCGTGGGGAGGAAGGGTCTTTCAAAAATATAAATATTTTAATAGTTTAGAAATTGACTGCATCATATATTTCAAGTTATTTATTTATTTTCCTTCAAATGAATTGGAAATGCGGCGACGTTCTGCTTATGAATTCGAATTGTCATAGAGTTTGGTTAATTGCAAAACCTTTTATTTTTGTTTAGACAATTGTTTTTAATAATTTCTGAGTCATGTCTTGGCTGAAAATCTAAGATGTTACATATCATGTTCTGGGATAAAGTCTATTGACCTGGGGCACGATTATGTTTCTATAATCTTCTTCTTACTAGTGGACTATCCTATACCTTGTGTTATACCCCAAAATTTGCCCTCCCATATTCCTCAAGAAATTGCCAAGTCAAGTCACAAAATTCCCCAAGGGTTGTGCAGGTCAACTGCCTCCTAAACAGTCAAAATTAGGGTTTTGAGTCTGATCAAGAAAAGGAAGTGTTCAAAGGCTCAATCAAGTCTCATATGCTTACAAACATGGTCAAGCATCCTCATATCAAGTTTCAAGGCATTCAGCTCAAGATTGCACAGTCAAAACCCTAAATTGCACTACAGTCAACTGTAGGGGCAAAATGGTCATTTGACAGTCAAAAGTTCAAATTTTTGGTCAACATATCATTTTGAAGCCACAAACATCATTTGATCAATGCTTGATCATGATTCTCAAAATTTGGCTCAGAAATCATCAAAGATGCAAAAGTTGCTATATTTGGACAGCTGAAAAAGTCAACTGAAATTGACCAGGGCATAACTTTCACATGGATTGTCAGAAAAATTCCATCCAAAGCTCATTTTGAAGAGAAAGACATTTCCTACAACTCATCTTCATACTTCAAGTCCAAGAAATGCTCTCACAAAAAGTTATCAATTTCAACATTATAGGTCATTTTCAAAAGTCAACAAAAAGGGACTTTAAGTCAAAGGCCATAACTTGAGATTGGTAAATCAAAATGACATGGGACCAAAGGCATTGGTTAGAGGACTCAAAGACCTTTCCAAAATGTCCAAGAACATGTGAAAAGCTTAAAAATTGAGCAAGTTATGCCTTGTAGAAGTTGGGAAATTTTTGTGAAATGGCAAAAGTCAACTATCCTTGAAAATCCAATTTTGACAAAAGGGCCCCATTTTTCTCACTTTGTTCATCCTTGTCATGCCACACACGTGTTCCATGGTTGATTTCAAGACCAAATATTGTTTTTTTTATTTTATTTAATTTTTGATGATTTAATTCATTTTAATTCTTTGAAAATTCAAATAAAATTTAAAAACCAATGGAATAGTGTCAAATGAACTTGGACAATTCCTATGTATCATGAACCAACTCAAGAAATCAGGCTAGGGTTCATTTGCATACTAGGTCTAGGTTTTGGCTAAAAAGAAGGAAAATGGTTAATGGAAGAAACCCTAAGACCAATTCTTTCCCAAGCATGGATTAAGGTCAAATAGCAAACCAATTCCATTCCATGATCATCACTGAGTCCAACCCTAACTAGAACATAGCAAAAAGCTCGCTGAAAAAGCCATTGGACATTTGAAATTTTGGCCATATATTGCAAATCTGAAATCAATGCTAGGGATCTTTTCAAGCCTTAATTTTTGGTTCCATAAGCATCCTAGACAATCACTGAACACGTTCCAATTGAAAACATCTTCCAAAACTCCCTAAACTGGTACCCCTAACTCAAAACTGTACAGCAAAATATTTGAAATCGTATTCTCCATTTTAAGCATCTTCATTGCATTTCAATTGGATATTCTTGTTCCATGTGATGTTTCCAAGCTATTCATGGTGTTTAATTTCATTTTTGTTAACCATACGAGATTCTACCATTTTCGAATTCTAGGGTTACAGTTTTCTTAAATTGGGGATTTTGAGTAGAGGTAAAATTAGAACTTCAGAGCAACACCATCACACTCCATGCATCTGGACGAAAAGATCTACATACTCGCGCCCAATTTATTGGTCTTATAATGCTAATCGCTATTTTCCTAAAGGTGACTTTAACCCACGCGTGAAAACTGTGGCCATAGTGTTTTATGTTTCAGGGCACACGAAGAAGAAGAAGGCGTGGCGAAGCGTGATTCGTTCATTTGAATTTCGCGCGCCCTCCACTAACTTTTCTATTTTTTCCTTTTTATTATTTATGTGCCATAATATATTAAATGAAACATAAGTGGTTCAGTGGCAGAGGGAAACGCTTGCAATGCTTATGACCTGGGTTCGAATCCCAGGCCTTGTAAAATTTCATATTATTTTTCAAAACAAGATTCTGTGCTTTGCTAATGTCCAGGTGCACCATAGGCCATCATGATCCAAACGCATACGTGTCCCAGATGATCATCCAAGGGCTCAGAATCAAGGAATACCATGAGGACAAGTCAGCAGGCGTGCACGTGGCTTAGAAAGTCAACCAATTCACAATGCAAATGGGCCAAAATCACCAGGCCTACACCTCCAAATTTGGGACCACACCCCCCTGGTTTGCTTTATCATTTTTATTTTTATTCTTTCTTTAATTTTTTCTTTTATTTCTTTTATTTGCTATTTATTTAATTAATAAATTTTTTACAAAAAACACAAAAACATCACAAAAAATCAGAAAATATAAAAAAATATGATATTTATTTTATTATGATTATTTTCTAAATAAATATATGTAAATATCTAGTTTTAATTAGGTATTCAATTTTAATCTCTTTTTAATAAAAATCAAAACAAAAACATAGAATTAGGTTAATGACTTTTTCCTTTTAGCTTTCCTTGTTTTTTGCCATAGTATTAGTGTTTTTCATAATTAAACTAGGGTTGCATTTTAGGTTAGACTTTAATTCTTTTAATAACTAAAATCCAAAAAAATAGAGTTTAGGTTTAATAACTTTTTATTTTCTTTTTTTTATTTTCCTTTTTTCAGAATAATAATATTATTTATTTATTTTCATAAATTTAAAATTGTACATAAATTAATTTAGAATTAAATTAGGTTAGAAATTAAATCTTTTTCATAATAAATAAAAAATATTAGGATTAGGGTTTAACACTTTAATTTTAATTAATTTTTTCCTTTTTTCTTTTAAATCTAAAAAACACAAAAAAAAAATACTATTTTTCATTTAATTTTAATTTTAGATTCCTTGATTAATTTTAATTGTTTGTAAAAGGGTCCAACGCCCTAATTTTGTTTAATCTCTTTATTTCGCGCATTTATTGTTTAAATACCTCTGTATATGCCCCAAAGCCTTGTAATAAGTTTAGATTTATTTCTCGCACTTTTATTTATTCGCTTTATTTATTTTCAGTCAAATCGGGTTCGGTTTTTTTGGCGATGTGGACCCGCGCCAGTTGTAATAGTTTAGATTTATTTTCTCGCAAATATATAACTGTTAATAAATATGCATGAAAGAATGAATGCCCAAAAATAAAATCGAATCGTTAGATCACCATTGCATGACAAGACAAACAATAAACTGAAAATGACACACAATTCACACACCACCCCTAGGGTACGCCTCACTGTTGCCTTTCGAAAGGTGGTCGTCGAGTATAGGACGTTTTAGTAAGTCCTTATGTCCATGACATGGTCCAGTTGCCTCGAAACGGTTGCCTCGGAAAATAAAGGATCAATGGCATAAGGGTAGCTTCTAAGGTGTCCTACTGTTGCTCTGGTGACCACCACGTCCCTAAAACTCGAATTGATCCGAACACCTCCAACGGTGGTGCTACCTACCTCTCAATGGTGGGATGGCACTACTTTAAAGGACATTTACACAGACGAATTCCTTAGGGTAGGTAGGTTCTCAAGGATACTTGCTCTAATCTCAAACAAATCAAAATACTTTTCACACCAACACACTTTCAAAAACTTTCAAAACAAACTTTTCAAACACTCTGACGTACGAGTCGAACTGAAATTTTTCAAAGAAACTTTTAAACCCACATTGAAAAGCAAGCAAACATTTTGAAAACACATTGAGCAAGTATCTAAGAGCCCATGGATAACCATGGATAGAAAGGGTGCTAACACCTTCCCTTTCTATAACCTACCTCCCGAACCGAGAGCAATCTCTTTTAAGGAATTTTTCTGTGCTTTTGTCCTTTCCATTTGGAGAAAATAAAAGACGGTGGCGACTCTTGCTTCCGCGACATTTTCGCGAACCAGCTTTAAAACAGTCAGTTCCAGATCCACCGATCACAGAACTGGCGACTCTGCTGGGGATAAACTTAAAGTGAGGTATACCTTAGGGCTAGTTACAACTGTGTTTTCAATTGTTTTCCTTGTGTGCTTTTAAATTGTGGGTACTGTCTTGGGAGTTCTATAGATCCTAACCCGGATCTGGGGAATACCTTCTTAGAAAGTAGCAACAAGGCTGTGAGGGAACTGTGCGGGGTATACCGACATGGTTGAAACAGTCTGCTACGTTGATGTGGCACTTTGGTGTGTACCGGTAACCCTTGAGTCAGTCAAGGAGAGTACGGGGCCTCCATGTGGTGTCATGAAGCATCAACAGACCTTAGGAACCTTAATTGAACCATCTTGGCCTCTTTAGGGTAGTGAGATAACTGACTTTGGTGCAGTCCGAGGTTGGTTGATACTCGATACTACACTCAATTGAGGGTTGCTTTCCTGGAATATTTCGGTCGCCAGTTCAGTGGCTAAATCGAAACGATGAACAATGAAAGCAATCCCGTGATATTGGGAACCTTAGAACCCGGTTACTTTGATTAGGACAGGATGAACCCACCAACTTCAAGAGGGTACTACCCAGACTCCATGCTGGCCTAAACTTTAAGGGCTTCTCTTGTGTGACTTGTGTGCCTTCCTACTTGAACTACTTGCATGCTTATTACCTGACATTTGTCTCTTGCAGGTTGTGTTTGTAGTCCTTAATTAGGACTCACAACAGGGTATCCTAAGTTTCTTGCAGGTTTTTGCAGTCCTTAATTGGGACGCATAACAGGGTTACTCACATTACCCCATGCATATCATGACATCATACCATTGCATACATCCTAACCCATTTCAAGGATCTCAAGGGCTTGTGATACAGGTCATATAAATCAAACATCTAGCAAGGGGCAAAGAGGATTTATTCTCTTCTAGCCAATGTTGTCAGGGGCTATGACCCACTTGATATGGTGAGCTCTGACTCCTGAAGAAGGTTCCCTAACCAAGTTTGTTTGGAAATCAAAGCCAGACATGATGACTAAAGTCAGGGGCTATGACCCACTTGATATGGTGAGCTCTGACTCCTGAAGAAAGTTCCCTAACTAAGTTTGTTTGGAAATCAAAACCAGACATGATGACTAAAGTCAGGGGCTATGACCCACTGGATATGGTGAGCCTTTGACCTTTGAAGAAGGCTCTCAACAATATGAAGTTCCTTCAATCAGGCTACCAAACTCAAATGCTAACAATTTTCTTGTTTACCCCGCGAGATCCTTGAAAACATTACATGCATATCATACATATCATTGCATAACAGGTACCCTTTGGACAAGTCACTTATCATCTCCGCTGTTTATTTCAGCAATGGCTTCCCAACAAGATAACCAGGACCTTCTTGCTCAAGGGACTCGGTTCGAGGAAATCCTCCTGAATCTATCCAAGGGGCAGGAGGAGCTAAGGACACTTCTCATGGAGACTTTTGTCAAGAACAATACTGAGAACGAACGGCTGGAACGCCTGCAAGCTGAGATAGATGCAATGAAAGCCCAGATGCTGGGGCAGATGACTGCCATTCAGAGTTTAACTCAAAGACAAGATGAGCTCGGGGTTCTCGTCAACAAACTGCTTCAGGGTAACCAACTGGGGCAAACATCTAAGGGTAAAAAGCCAATTATCGTTCAACCACCTTTGAGACAAAGAGGCAAGGAGAAAGCTCCTCATATGGCTCCAGTATCACCAATTCAGCAGCAACTTCACCAACTTCAGACAGACAAGCCCAGGAGGCAGTTCACCCCGCTCAATATGTCGCTGTTTCAAGCTTTACAACGCCTGTTGAGATTGAACCTGATCACATTAAGGGCTCATCCCCAGAACCCCAACACAGCACATCCTGCTTATGATCCCAATAAAAGGTGTGCCTACCACTCTGGCTGCCCAGGACATGATGCAAACGAGTGTTGGGCTTTGAAAAACAAGATCCAGGACCTGATTGATGAAGGAGCACTGGAATTCACACAAGATGGTCAGACTGAATTTTTCTACCATCCCTCCAAGGCTCACCATTTGAAGTGACAAGCCCTGAGACTAGAAATTTTTGTTCATTCGAATGTTCAAGTTGCAATTTTCTTTTGTTCAAACATTTATTCATGTTAAAACATTGTTATTCCATTAATGCATCACTTATGTCTATTTTTGAATCAATATATTCGCATTCACTATATGCAAACTATTTTCATATGTTTTCTGATGTCAACTCTCGATTAATAGTTCTAAGCCTCTTGAGGGAGGATGACGAAAACGATACCACAATTTACAGTATGCTTTTGAACAGACCCCGCTGATGAGGTACAGGCATTGTTTCAATTCCTAAACGCTGGAGTTATAAGGATGATAATCCCTCGTCAACCCATCAGAGCCAAAGAAGTAGGAGTTTGTATTTTTCGAAAATCAAAACCCTTAATCATAACCTGGGGCAGGGTAGTTCTCTCAGTCGATCCAAGTGCACAATGAATGGCACCAAATGGGTTTTTCAAAAACAAAAGACAGTGATGGTTCTAAACAATCATAAGGACAGGCAGTCATTATAAAAAAAAAAATCATAAATGAAAAGCCCAAAAAGTCAAAACCAATAAAGAAGACTTACCAAACTGGGGCATCCCGCTGACTGTAACTCCAAAAAGGAAACAGTTCAGGCAAAAAAAGAAAGGGATAACAAAAATCAAGAAAGAGGTCTCACAAACCCTCAACCAAAGCAAAAAATGACTGCCTGTTCAAAAGAAATCATCAACATCCGAATCATCACCGGAAAATCAAAACAAAGACTCGAACAAGGTCTAACGCATGATCAACTGAGTTTAGATTTGGAAAATATCCCGAAGAGCGGGTGGGTACAAATAACTTGAGCCTTTATCCTTTGTTTCTTATACCGTGAACCAGGCCACGATATAACCCTTAAAAGTCCTAGCCGAAGCATGGGTTAGTTCGAAAGCATACTGTTACGAAAGTATCCTGACTCCTGAAGGTTTGCTGTAAAGTAACGAGTTGTCATCACAGTTTACAAAGAAAAACTCACCTTTATCAAAAATGCATTTTCAAAATTCAAGACAGACATAGGCTTTTGCATTCTTAAAATAACCTTGTTTGCATATGACTATTTGTTTGAACAGCAGGGAAATTCGCACGATGAACACCTTGTGAACAGAAGTACCTCCAATCAAGGGGCACGGTAGGAGCATGGCCCATTATCTGGGGCATGGCGAAATACTTCCAACAGGGGCAACTCCCTACATTCTGAGAGCGTGGACATAGTCGGAAAAATACTGCGCATCATCAAAGACCCGCTAGGTTGACATGCCTAGGCAAAAATAAGGGCTTCCCGGCGAACCAAAAGGGTTCGGGCAAAATAAGGGATGAAAACAAAAACATGTACACCCGGCAAGTCGAAAACCTGAAAAGGCGGCTTGGGCAAAAAGGGATATCCCGGTGGACTGAAAACCCGAAAGGGCAGTCCAGGCAAAAGTTAGGGATCAAAGCATACGACTATGTTCCGGTATCTCATCATTTGTCTACCCGAAGATTTGTCAATCACCTACACAGGTATCCTCTTCCCTCATCTCCGAAGCAGGGGCAATAATGAGTTATCCAAGCGATCTAATTGCTCTGCCAACCAAAGTACAAAGTAAAGATCAACATAAGGATGATTACCATCTACCTTTACAAATTCCAGATCGTGGACAATCATCCACTTAATCAAAATCATGCAACCCTACACCGGTTCTTTCTCAATTTTCATCCAGAAGTTTTTACACAAACTTATCCAGGTAACCTAACCCCGGTTCCTCCAGAAATCTCACATGGATTTATCCAGGTAACCTAACCCCGGTTCCTCCAGAAGTCTTACATGGACCTATCCAAGTAACCTTACCCCGGTTCCTCCCGAAGTTTTTACACAAACTTGTCCAGGTAACCTAACCCCGGTTCCTCCAGAAGTCTTACACGGACTTATCATCAAAGTGACCCTACACCGGTTCCTCCTAAAGTCTTACACGGATTTATCAAGAAGTTTTACACGAACTTACCTCCAGATAACCTTACCCCGGTTCCTCCCGAAGTTTTTACACAAACTTGTCCAGGTAACCTAACCCCGGTTCCTCCAGAAGTCTTACACGGACTTATCATCAAAGTGACCCTACACCGGTTCCTCCTAAAGTCTTACACGGATTTATCAAGAAGTTTTACACGAACTTACCTCCAGATAACCTTACCCCGGTTCTTCAAGAAGTTTTACACGAACTTATCCTGCAGTAACCTTACCCCGGTTCCTCCAGAAGTCTTACACGGACTTATTTCAAGATGACCTTACCCCGGTTCATCAAGAAGTTTTACACGAACTTACCCTGCAGTAACCTTACCCCGGTTCCGCCAAAAGTTTTACACGAACTTATCCCGAAGAAACCCTACACATGTTCTCTCTCCCCAAAGATGCAGTTTTACACGGACTCGTCATCAGTAAACCCTACACAGGTTTCCTTCCTCCAAGATGCAGTTTTACACGAGCTCGTCATCAGTCAACCCTGCACAGGTGTCCTTCTTTCCAAGATGTGGTTTTACACGAGCTCATCATCAGGCAACCCTACATAGGTTCCCTCTTTCAACTTATAGAAATTACAGTTCAAGATTTCCCCAGGAGAGTCCAGTTTCCCCAGGAAAATTGGAATTCATCTCTCCAAGCAGTAAGCTTATCCCCAGTAGATTCTGGAAGCTTATCCCCTCGCAGAGCACGAACGCGCCGTCCGGCTTTATTCAAAGAGTTATTTCCTTAACAGGATATAACTGGGTTATCCTCAGCCAAAAGCCACGGGAAGGTCATCGTCAACATAGTTCTTTCCTATCCCCAGCGAAGTCCATTAACACTTCCAACAACAAAGACATCCTCAGCAAATTACTGCTATCAACACTCAGCAAAGCATCTCTATCCCCACAGAGTATTGCTTCCCAGCATGATCGCTAGAATATCTTTTCTCCCCGCAGAATCTTCCATTCGCCAAGTTTATTCCGCAACGGAGTCATCTTCTCCTACCGGTATCCTTGCAATTATCATCCCCAGCGGAAGCAAAATCTATTCTTCGACATCAGCCCAGGATACGATTTCCCGGCACCCGTCAAGGATCCATTTTCCTAGACAAAAACATACATAAAACATCACATACATCATTATGGCATGCATAACGCACTGCATCATACAAATCTCATTTATGTGGAGAACATCATTGCTTGATCCATATCATGCATTGCATATGACTGACTCTTACCTTTCAGGAAAGATCCAGTTAAGTTCTCAAGCTACATTTCAAGACCTAGACCGGTTCAGTTAAATCGTCCTAAGATTTTCCTGATGCTTATCCAGTCAAAGGCCTTCTCTGGTTCAGTCAGATCGACCCTAAGATCTCCCTGATGCTTATCCAGTTGAAGACATTTCAAGACCTAGACCGGTTCAGTTAAATCGTCCCAAGATTTTCCTGATTGCTTATCCAGTCAAAGGCCTTCTCTGGTTCAGTCAGATCAACCTTAAGATCTCCCTGATGCTTATCCCATTGAAGACATTTCAAGACCTAGACCGGTTCAGTTAAATCATCCCAAGATTTTCCTGATGCTTATCCCTTTGAAGACATTTCAAGACCTAGACTGGTTCAGTCAAAGGCCTTCTCTGGTTCAGTTAAATCGTCCCAAGATTTTCCTGATGCTTATCCCTTTGAAGACATTTCAAGACCTAGACTGGTTCAGTCAAAGGCCTTCTCTGGTTCAGTTAAATCGTCCCAAGATTTTCCTGATGCTTATCCCTTTGAAGACATTTCAAGACCTAGACTGGTTCAGTCAAAGGCCTTCTCTGGTTCAGTTAAATCGTCCCAAGATTTTCCTGATGCTTATCCCTTTGAAGACATTTCAAGACCTAGACCGGTTCAGTTAAATCGTCCCAAGATTTTCCTGATGATTATCCAGTCGAAGGCCTTCTCTGGTTCAGTTAAATCGTCCCAAGATTTCCCTGATGCTGATCCCTTTGAAGACATTTCAAGACCTAGACCGGTTCAGTTAAATCGTCCCAAGATTTTCCTGATTGCTTACCCAGTCAAAGGCCTCTCTGGTTCAGTCAGATCGACCTTAAGATCTCCCTGATTCTTATCCCAGTAGAAGACACCCCAGATTTTTTTTCAACAAGCGTAGTTGAAGTTAAAGTCGCCCAAGGCTCTCTTACCATTCATGCTAAGGAAGTATGCAGGTTCTCTCCAAGGAATCTCCTACGCAATCAGACATCCAGATGGCATCTATAAGCCCATTCCCCCATCATTGCTAACATGTGAGCGCAAATTTCCGGGCACTCTAGTGTCCAATCATCTTTTACCTTCGGATTACGAAAGGCACGTCAGCCAATCTGCATCCTCAGGTCTAAGAAGATTGAACAGGGGCAACTGTTATACCCCAAAATTTGCCCTCCCATATTCCTCAAGAAATTGCCAAGTCAAGTCACAAAATTCCCCAAGGGTTGTGCAGGTCAACTGCCTCCTAAACAGTCAAAATTAGGGTTTTGAGTCTGATCAAGAAAAGGAAGTGTTCAAAGGCTCAATCAAGTCTCATATGCTTACAAACATGGTCAAGCATCCTCATATCAAGTTTCAAGGCATTCAGCTCAAGATTGCACAGTCAAAACCCTAAATTGCACTACAGTCAACTGTAGGGGCAAAATGGTCATTTGACAGTCAAAAGTTCAAATTTTTGGTCAACATATCATTTTGAAGCCACAAACATCATTTGATCAATGCTTGATCATGATTCTCAAAATTTGGCTCAGAAATCATCAAAGATGCAAAAGTTGCTATATTTGGACAGCTGAAAAAGTCAACTGAAATTGACCAGGGCATAACTTTCACATGGATTGTCAGAAAAATTCCATCCAAAGCTCATTTTGAAGAGAAAGACATTTCCTACAACTCATCTTCATACTTCAAGTCCAAGAAATGCTCTCACAAAAAGTTATCAATTTCAACATTATAGGTCATTTTCAAAAGTCAACAAAAAGGGACTTTAAGTCAAAGGCCATAACTTGAGATTGGTAAATCAAAATGACATGGGACCAAAGGCATTGGTTAGAGGACTCAAAGACCTTTCCAAAATGTCCAAGAACATGTGAAAAGCTTAAAAATTGAGCAAGTTATGCCTTGTAGAAGTTGGGAAATTTTTGTGAAATGGCAAAAGTCAACTATCCTTGAAAATCCAATTTTGACAAAAGGGCCCCATTTTTCTCACTTTGTTCATCCTTGTCATGCCACACACGTGTTCCATGGTTGATTTCAAGACCAAATATTGATTTTTTTATTTTATTTAATTTTTGATGATTTAATTCATTTTAATTCTTTGAAAATTCAAATAAAATTTAAAAACCAATGGAATAGTGTCAAATGAACTTGGACAATTCCTATGTATCATGAACCAACTCAAGAAATCAGGCTAGGGTTCATTTGCATACTAGGTCTAGGTTTTGGCTAAAAAGAAGGAAAATGGTTAATGGAAGAAACCCTAAGACCAATTCTTTCCCAAGCATGGATTAAGGTCAAATAGCAAACCAATTCCATTCCATGATCATCACTGAGTCCAACCCTAACTAGAACATAGCAAAAAGCTCGCTGAAAAAGCCATTGGACATTTGAAATTTTGGCCATATATTGCAAATCTGAAATCAATGCTAGGGATCTTTTCAAGCCTTAATTTTTGGTTCCATAAGCATCCTAGACAATCACTGAACACGTTCCAATTGAAAACATCTTCCAAAACTCCCTAAACTGGTACCCCTAACTCAAAACTGTACAGCAAAATATTTGAAATCGTATTCTCCATTTTAAGCATCTTCATTGCATTTCAATTGGATATTCTTGTTCCATGTGATGTTTCCAAGCTATTCATGGTGTTTAATTTCATTTTTGTTAACCATACGAGATTCTACCATTTTCGAATTCTAGGGTTACAGTTTTCTTAAATTGGGGATTTTGAGTAGAGGTAAAATTAGAACTTCAGAGCAACACCATCACACTCCATGCATCTGGACGAAAAGATCTACATACTCGCGCCCAATTTATTGGTCTTATAATGCTAATCGCTATTTTCCTAAAGGTGACTTTAACCCACGCGTGAAAACTGTGGCCATAGTGTTTTATGTTTCAGGGCACACGAAGAAGAAGAAGGCGTGGCGAAGCGTGATTCGTTCATTTGAATTTCGCGCGCCCTCCACTAACTTTTCTATTTTTTCCTTTTTATTATTTATGTGCCATAATATATTAAATGAAACATAAGTGGTTCAGTGGCAGAGGGAAACGCTTGCAATGCTTATGACCTGGGTTCGAATCCCAGGCCTTGTAAAATTCCATATTATTTTTCAAAACAAGATTCTGTGCTTTGCTAATGTCCAGGTGCACCATAGGCCATCATGATCCAAACGCATACGTGTCCCAGATGATCATCCAAGGGCTCAGAATCAAGGAATACCATGAGGACAAGTCAGCAGGCGTGCACGTGGCTTAGAAAGTCAACCAATTCACAATGCAAATGGGCCAAAATCACCAGGCCTACACCTCCAAATTTGGGACCACACCCCCCTGGTTTGCTTTATCATTTTTATTTTTATTCTTTCTTTAATTTTTTCTTTTATTTCTTTTATTTGCTATTTATTTAATTAATTAATTTTTTACAAAAAACACAAAAACATCACAAAAAATCAGAAAATATAAAAAAATATGATATTTATTTTATTATGATTATTTTCTAAATAAATATATGTAAATATCTAGTTTTAATTAGGTATTCAATTTTAATCTCTTTTTAATAAAAATCAAAACAAAAACATAGAATTAGGTTAATGACTTTTTCCTTTTAGCTTTCCTTGTTTTTTGCCATAGTATTAGTGTTTTTCATAATTAAACTAGGGTTGCATTTTAGGTTAGACTTTAATTCTTTTAATAACTAAAATCCAAAAAAATAGAGTTTAGGTTTAATAACTTTTTATTTTCTTTTTTTTATTTTCCTTTTTTCAGAATAATAATATTATTTATTTATTTTCATAAATTTAAAATTGTACATAAATTAATTTAGAATTAAATTAGGTTAGAAATTAAATCTTTTTCATAATAAATAAAAAATATTAGGATTAGGGTTTAACACTTTAATTTTAATTAATTTTTTCCTTTTTTCTTTTAAATCTAAAAAACACAAAAAAAAAATACTATTTTTCATTCAATTTTAATTTTAGATTCCTTGATTAATTTTAATTGTTTGTAAAAGGGTCCAACGCCCTAATTTTGTTTAATCTCTTTATTTCGCGCATTTATTGTTTAAATACCTCTGTATATGCCCCAAAGCCTTGTAATAAGTTTAGATTTATTTCTCGCACTTTTATTTATTCGCTTTATTTATTTTCAGTCAAATCGGGTTCGGTTTTTTTGGCGATGTGGACCCGCGCCAGTTGTAATAGTTTAGATTTATTTTCTCGCAAATATATAACTGTTAATAAATATGCATGAAAGAATGAATGCCCAAAAATAAAATCGAATCGTTAGATCACCATTGCATGACAAGACAAACAATAAACTGAAAATGACACACAATTCACACACCACCCCTAGGGTACGCCTCACTGTTGCCTTTCGAAAGGTGGTCGTCGAGTATAGGACGTTTTAGTAAGTCCTTATGTCCATGACATGGTCCAGTTGCCTCGAAACGGTTGCCTCGGAAAATAAAGGATCAATGGCATAAGGGTAGCTTCTAAGGTGTCCTACTGTTGCTCTGGTGACCACCACGTCCCTAAAACTCGAATTGATCCGAACACCTCCAACGGTGGTGCTACCTACCTCTCAATGGTGGGATGGCACTACTTTAAAGGACATTTACACAGACGAATTCCTTAGGGTAGGTAGGTTCTCAAGGATACTTGCTCTAATCTCAAACAAATCAAAATACTTTTCACACCAACACACTTTCAAAAACTTTCAAAACAAACTTTTCAAACACTCTGACGTACGAGTCGAACTGAAATTTTTCAAAGAAACTTTTAAACCCACATTGAAAAGCAAGCAAACATTTTGAAAACACATTGAGCAAGTATCTAAGAGCCCATGGATAACCATGGATAGAAAGGGTGCTAACACCTTCCCTTTCTATAACCTACCTCCCGAACCGAGAGCAATCTCTTTTAAGGAATTTTTCTGTGCTTTTGTCCTTTCCATTTGGAGAAAATAAAAGACGGTGGCGACTCTTGCTTCCGCGACATTTTCGCGAACCAGCTTTAAAACAGTCAGTTCCAGATCCACCGATCACACCTTGCTAAAGGAGAATTGTACCTCATGCACATCAAACAGTCCTCCGCATTTCACGCCTGAAAGAAAGTGAGAATGTTTAAATACTCCATTCTCTTTCAAACAATATTCAATACTCCTTACTCATCATATACTGACTCGATCATTAGAGTGCTAACCTTTAAGGTGCAATCCTTCTCAACTGCATCAATGATCTACTCCATCACAACTTCCACATTTCTCTTTATTTCTAGTTCCAAAACAAAGCACTAATCATTTTGAAGGCCTCAATAATTGTTTGTTGGATCTCAAATTGGAAAGAATCGAGATCCAATAGTTCTATAAAACACGATACACTCGGACGCGATTGTGCAAGCATTCACACTTGATCGCACTAAATCGCACTATGTTTCTGACTCAAATATCACATGTTTTCCTTAGTTTTTATTGTCATTTTCTCGTATTATGTTCCTTTTTCCTTTGTTTTCAGGATTCTTGTCATTTCAGAGCCTTCTGTGAAGAAACGAGCCAAAACGCCAAGAAATTAGGGTTTTTCAAGATATTTTGCACTTATGGCGTTCAGCACCGCGCTGGCTACAGGAAACGCGATGACGTGGCCCACTTTCACCCAGAGATCAACTGCCACGTTCCCATGATGTGGCGGTTCCAGGCGCCGCGCCCGCGGCCACCCTCACCGCGCCCGCGGCCTTCACAAAAAGGCTCCCGCTCAAAAGAAGTTAAGGGGCATGCTGGTCCTTACGCACCTCAAAGTTCCTCTATAAATAGCTTTCGATTCTCATTCTTTAGTTTCATCCAAGCTTAGTACAATCTTAAGCCATATACTATCAGTTTCTGTAAAGTAATAATCTCTTCACATCGGGGAGTTATTGCAGTGTAGATTGAGTTGTAATCGAGTCTTGGAGCACTTTGGTTGAAGTTCATCATACCGGCCTTACTTTTCCGTAGATTTGTATCAGATTCAAGTCTCCGACCGGAGCAAGGTTCTAATTTATTGCATTTCTTTATTTAATTGCTCTTATCATAGTCTACACGTTTTATAGACTTTAAATGCTCTTACCATAGTCTACACGTTTTATAGACTTTAAATGCTCTTACCATAGTCTACACGTTTTATAGACTTTAAATGCTCTTACCATAGTCTACACGTTTTATAGACTTTAAATGCTCTTACCATAGTCTACACGTTTTATAGACTTTAAATGCTCTTACCATAGTCTACACGTTTTATAGACTCGCACTTATTATGTCTGGCTAAACTATAAAGGTTAGGATGTAATGATTGTCATCGTGGTTGTGTTCCAATTATCATGCTAGTGAAAATACTCTGGGGATGTTTTGCTTCTAACTTAAGTCAATTGTGTTTAAATGTTTAGTGGGTAAGATCGAAAGCCGTCCAAACTAATGATACGACTTGATTATTATTTAACCAAACAAAAAGAGCGACAGCCGTTGATTGGTTAAATAGGAATCATTGACCTTTTTAGAAAACGATTTTGAAACTATTTTCGGACGCGTTTGTAGGTTTAAAATCTGACTCTTGGTCAAAAGCCAAAAGTCTCTTTAAGTTAATCTTTCCGAGTAAGATCACTTTTCTGTTAAGTCAAAACTATCAATTTCTTAAAAATAGGTTTACCTCTTTAACGCGGAAGGCACCCTTTATATGTGACAATAAAGGAATTTAATTTAAAGAGTAAACTCGGTTCTTAGTAGTCAAAAGCTACAGGTTCCCGTTAAACTGATTCTTTGCTATCAACAGAAAATACTGCCCCATAAGTAGGTTCATCTACGCATGACCGGACCAATATCTGATTACATGATTTACATTCCAACCTGTCTTTTAAACTGTTATTTCCCTCGCATATTTACTTTGTGCACTGCACTCACATCAATATCCTTATTCGCCTTAGATAAGCACCTTAGCAATAGAGTTGATAGATTGACAATTGGTCTCTGTGGTTCGATAATCTTATATATTACTTCGATAGGCTGTACACTTGCAGTACTACATTTAGGCTATACGTTACAGATTAAACAGCCCATCAAGTTTTTGGCGCCGTTGCCGGGGACCAACTTCGTCAAATTTCGTACCCTATTGTTATCCCGTTTAGACTAAGGCTATTCTAGCCGGTAGATGCGTAGAAATCGTAGCACCGGCAACCTAATAGATCCTTTAGTAGAACCTGAACGTTACGCTCGTGCCCGTCTTTTTATTCGCAAGATAAGAAGAGCTATGGCAGAAGATCGTAACCAAAGACCGCTCAAGGAATTCGCCCAACCATCTAACCAGGAACCTAGTTCTAGTATAGTAAACCCTGCTATAACTACCAACAACTTTGAACTAAAGCCCTCGTTACTACAATTAGTACAACAAAACCAATTCGCTGGTCTCGCTACCGAGAACCCGAATCAACATTTAAAGGTATTTATCCAGTTAGCTGACACCCTTAAGGCAAATGGAGCCACGCCCGAAGCTATCCGATTAAGACTATTTCCTTTTTCCCTTAGAGGTAAAGCCCACGACTGGTTAGACGCCCTTCCAACTAACTCAATAACAACTTGGGAAGACTTTAGGAGAGCTTTTCTTGCGAGGTATTTTCCACCAAGCAAGACCGCTGTTCTTAGGAACCTGATCACTTGTTTCACCCAAAACCAAGGCGAATCACTTTTTGATGCCTGGGAGAGATATAAAGAACTTTTAAGAGCCTGTCCGCACCATGGCCTAGAGCAATGGTTAATCATACATACCTTCTATAATGGACTCCATTACAACACAAAGATGTCCATAGACGCTGCCGCTGGCGGAGCGTTGATGAACAAACCTTACCCTGACGCTTGTGCCCTAATAGAGGACATGGCCCAAAACCATGCCCAATGGGGATTAGAACGAGCGACAGTAGAGAAAAAGGAGAGCCATGGAGGAAAGCATGAGGTAAGTTGCATGGACATGATCAATGCCAAGATGGACGCCCTAGCCTTGAGAGTCGAGAACATGTCTCAAAACCCAACCACAGTAGCAGCAATCCAATCGGAGTGCGAACTCTGTGGAGCTCAAGGACATCAAACCGTTGACTGTAACCTTTTGAACGAATCAAGCTCAGACCAAGTTAACTATACTCAAGGGAACCCTTTCTCGAATACCTACAATCCTGGATGGAGGAACCACCCGAATTTCTCTTACAAAAACAATAACCCTATCCAAAATCCCGGACCTTCGAGACCTCAAGGATTCCAAACGCAAAAACAAAACCAACCTATGCAAATAGTACCCCCAAGACCAAACCTTAAAGAAACCATAGACACCTTTATTCAAGCTCAAACCCAGCAAAATAAGGAGTTTATGAACCAACATATTCACACGAACGAACTGGTTACTCAACTAGCAACCAAGTTTGACCAGATAATAACCCACACCAAAATGCTTGAGACTCAGATTTCCCAAGTAGCACAAAACACCTCTGTACAAGTTGCACCTGGAGGACAATTCCCTGGACAAACTCAACCAAATCCAAAAGGCCAAGCAAATTCTATTACACTAAGAAGTGGAACCGCTTATGAAGGACCTAGAAATCCTGACTTAAGCACATCAGAAAAACCTATGGAAGATGCTACGCCCAAAGACCAGGTGGAGGAACCAGAGAAACCAGGAAAGCAATCAAAACCAGAAGTAGAGAAAAACACTCAACAACCTTATAAACCACCTATTCCATGCCCACAGAGGCTGAAAAACACCAAAGTAGAAAACCAGTACCAAAAGTTTATTAAGGTAATAGAGAAACTCCATGTTGAGATTCCTTTTACTGAAGCTATAACCCAGATACCATCATATGCTAAGTTTCTGAAAGATATTTTGACCAATAAACGACGACTCGATGATCCCAAGCCTTTAGAATGTCATTTTATATCCGAAAATAAACTCGCCAAGAAAGATAAAGACCCTGGAAGTTTTTCTATCCCTTGCATCCTAGGTAACCATATGATAGACAAAGCATTTTTAGACCTAGGAGCAAGTGTAAGTCTGATGCCTCTGGCCGTCTGTAAGAGGTTAAAATTAGGAGAACTTCAACCTACTAAGATGTCCTTACAACTAGCTGATAGATCTGTCAAATATCCCATGGGTATTTTAGAAGACATACCTGTCAAGATTGGTCAGTTGTACATTCCGACCGACTTCGTCGTAATGGATATCAAAGAAGATGAAGACATCCCAATCCTCTTAGGAAGACCCTTCCTATCGACCGCCGGAGCTATAATAGATGTTAAGAAAGGGAAACTGACTTTCGAGGTAGGATATGAAAAGATTGAGTTCATTTTATCAAAATTTCTAATGGCACCAGTGATAGGAGATGCGTGTTATGCCATCGACATCATTGATGAATGTGTAAATGAGCTCGAACAAAACAAATTATTAACCAAATTACCATCAACCCCTATTTTAGAGGATGACGGATTTGAGAGTATCGAACCGTACATTGACGACAACCTTTTCGAATGCTTAGCTCTTACCCATGACCCTATGCCACGTGCTGAGAAAACCACTATAGAACTTAAGGAACTACCCAAGAATCTAAGATATGAGTTTTTGGATGAGGAGATGAATAGACCTGTTATAATTAGCGCCACTCTAAACCAAATAGAAACAAATCAACTATTAGATACCTTGCGAAAATATCCCTCAGCTTTAGGGTATAAAGTTTCAGATTTAAGAGGTATAAGCCCATCCGTATGCATGCATCGGATTATGCTAGAAAAAGATTCGAAACCCTCAAGAGAACATCAAAGAAGAATAAACCCTATCATGAGTGATGTAGTCAAGAAAGAAGTTCTTAAGTTATTAGAGGCTGGTATCATATACCAAATTTCGGACAGTGAATGGGTAAGCCCAGTCCATGTGGTACCCAAGAAAGGAGGTATCACTGTTCTAAAAAATGAGAAAGGTGAGCATGTGGCAAAACGAACAGAAGGAGGATGGCGAATGTGTATAGATTACAGAAGGTTGAATAAGGCAACAAGAAAAGACCATTTCCCTCTCCCATTTATAGATCAGATGCTTGAACGTCTAGCAAGACACTCATGTTTCTGCTATCTTGATGGATATTCGGGATTTTTCCAAATCCCTATTCACCCAGAGGACCAAGAAAAAACCACATTTACCTGCCCTTATGGAACATTCGCTTATAGACGAATGCCCTTTGGACTCTGTAATGCACCTGCCACTTTCCAACGTTGTATGATGTCAATTTTCGCAGACTACCTAGATGGAATTATGGAAGTATTTATGGACGATTTTTCAGTGTGTGGGTTTGATTTCAAAAACTGCCTCTCAAACTTGGAGAAAATCTTAAAAAGATGTGTGGAAGTAAACCTTGTGTTGAATTGGGAAAAGTGCCACTTTATGGTAAGTGAAGGGATAGTCTTGGGACACATTATTTCTGAAAGAGGTATAGAAGTCGATAAGGCCAAGATAGAAGTTATAGAAAACTTAAACCCACCTAAGACCGTTAGGGAAATAAGAAGTTTCCTAGGACATGCCGGGTTCTACCGACGTTTCATCAAGAATTTTTCCGCAATAACTAAACCTTTAACTAACTTATTGATGAAGGATGTCGAGTTTGAATTCGACCAAAAATGTCTTGAGGCCTTTGAAGTTTTAAAGCAAACTCTTATTTCAGCACCTATCATAAGACCACCTGATTGGACCCAACCCTTTGAAATCATGTGCGATGCTAGTGATTTCGCTGTAGGGGCTGTACTAGGGCAAAGAAAAGACAAAAAACTGCATGCAATTTACTACGCTAGTAGAACATTAGACGCCGCCCAGCTAAATTATACAACCACAGAAAAAGAATTGCTAGCCGTAGTTTTTGCTATTGATAAATTTCGATCTTATTTGGTGGGAGCAAAAATAATAGTATACACAGATCATGCAGCAATCCGGTACTTGTTAAGTAAGAAAGATGCTAAGCCTAGATTGCTCAGATGGGTACTTTTACTCCAAGAATTTGACTTGGATATTAAGGATAAAAAAGGAGCTGAAAACTTAGTAGCTGATCATCTCTCTAGGTTAGAACACCTTAAGCCTGAACTTATACCTATAGACGATCACTCTACTAATGAAAGATTAATAGCTGGGATAAACTCAACTGAAGAAGAGACTTATGAGGAAATCTGAACCATGAACAACATACCATGGTACGCAGATATTGTAAATTATCTAGCCGCTGATATCATACCCCCCGACTTAAGCTACCAACAGAAGAAGAAGTTTTTCAGAGATGTTAAACACTTCTTTTGGGATGAACCCCTCCTATTCAAAAGAGGAATAGATAATATATTCCGACGATGTGTGCCGGAGGAAGAAGTAGGCAATGTCATTAAACATTGTCATGCTTCACCTTATGGTGGACATGCAAGCACGTCTAAAACATGCGCCAAAATATTTCAAGCAGGTTTTTATTGGCCTACTGTATGGCGCGATGTCCACACTTACATTACAAAATGTGACCGATGCCAACGCACTGGGAACATCTCAAGACGTGATGAAATGCCTTTAAGAAACATCCAAGAAGTGGAAATATTTGATGTCTGGGGTATAGATTTCATGGGACCTTTTCCTTCCTCAATGGGTAACAAGTATATCCTAGTAGCTGTCGATTATGTCTCAAAGTGGATCGAAGCTGTTGCATCACCCACAAACGATACCAAGGTAGTTATCAAACTGTTTAAGAATATTATTTTCCCTAGGTTTGGAACCCCGAGGTTAGTCATAAGTGATGGAGGATCGCATTTTATATCTAAGATATTTGACAAGCTTCTAAGCAAATACGGAGTAAAACATAGAGTAGCATCACCATATCACCCGCAAACCAGTGGCCAAGTAGAGGTATCGAATAGGGAGATTAAGCAGATCCTAGAAAAAACCGTATCATTATCCAGAAAAGACTGGTCTGGAAAACTTAAAGACGCCTTATGGGCTTATAGAACGGCTTATAAAACCCCTATTGGAACAACTCCTTATCAATTGGTTTATGGAAAGTCCTGTCATTTACCCTTCGAACTAGAACATAAAGCCTATTGGGCCATTAAATCCTTGAATCTAGATTACCTGAAAGCCGGAGAAAAACGTATCCTGGACATTCACAAGCTAGAAGAGCTTCGCTTGAATTCCTATGAGAATGCCATCATATATAAGGAAAGAACCAAAATGTGGCATGATAAAAAAATCATCAAGAAAGATTTCAACATTGGTGATCCTGTTCTCCTATTTAACTCAAGGTTACGACTTTTTCCTGGTAAGCTTCGTTCAAGATGGACAGGTCCATTTGAAGTGTCAAAAGTTCTAAAGTCTGGAGCAGTAGAAATCAAAAACAATTCATGTGCTCCATTTGTGGTAAATGGACAAAGACTGAAGCTCTACAAAGGAGGCGATTTGCCTGTTGACTACTCTAGTCATATTCTTATAGACCCACCAATACCCACATAAAGTAAGATCTAATCGTCAAGCTAAACGACGTTAAACAAGCGCTGCCTGGGAGGCAACCCATGGTTTATTCTTTATTTTATTTTATTTTATTTTAGTAATTTATATATTTTATCTGGACTAATTTCTTGTGTTTATATTTTCAGGATGCATCACCCCGATGGTATGGTTGTGATTTTCAGAGATGAAGCGCAAAAGGCCTGATTTGCTACCTTATCTGCTAGACCTATGGTACCCACTAGGTACCCCGATCAGAGCTGCATGGAGGCACTCGGGATTGAGCCAAGTATTCGGTATCTATGCAACCAACTTAGCTGGGATTCTTATGCCGATGATGTCCACAAAACCTACAGGAACCTTACTCTGGAGTTTCTTAGCTCTATGGACTATAATCCACGAGTAGGTGAAGGAGATGAGCGAGGACGCCTGAGTTTCAGATTGTTTGGCACCGAGTATACCCTGACCACCAAAGAATTTGGGGATTTGCTTGGTTTCCAAACTGGACCGACCGCTATAACTGAGTTCCCATTGAGTTGCTACATGGACAGAGACATTGACAAATTTTGGCAGGACATTACTGATAGAGCCAGTCTTGACCCCTCTACCCAGCTGTCCCGGAAGATCCATAACCCGGCCTTCCGATACTTCGAGATGATCCTATGCCACACTTTCTTTGGGAGGAGTTACTGTGACCACTTGGTCACCGCTGAGGAGATCCTTTTCTTATACTGTGCTAGTCAGTCCAGACCTATAGCTAGTGGAGGTTTTCTGATAGAGAGCCTCGAGCAGACTGCTCGATCCGCTGTAGGGCTCATTCATTCCGGAGGGAATGTGACACAGATAGCTTCTGCTTTGGGTTTAGACAGTATGATAGCACAGCTGACCCCATACTGTGGATATACTTTTCTGGATTTAGACTTTTGCATGGATCGTGGATTCATGAGGAGGGCCTCTTTCCACCCATATCGGTACAGATTGCTTATCAATGACCAGACAGTTTACACCTTCACCATGCCAGACCCTCAGATGACTTGTGTTTCCAACTCTGCTAACTGGAACTATTCTGTAGAAGGTTGGGGTGAGATATCAGAGTACACTCCAGAATACACTCCTGCTTCCGAAGATCTCACTCCAGAATACACTCCTGCTTCTGAAGATCCCACTCAGGACTACACTCCTGCCTCCGAGGACTCCGCTCCAGATCACACATCCCGACCCGAGGTTACACACACTACTGTTCTTACTAATAACCTCAGCTTGCAGGAACCTGATATTCGCACTCTATTGACTGCTATGCGCACTGAGATAACCACTCTCCGCAATGAGGTGGCTGACCTTCATTTGCAGTTGGAAGTGAATGATGTTACCTTCGCTGGTGAGTTAGATGAATTAGCTCACGAGGTGGCAGAGATTCGACGCCAGCTGACTGAGCTGCGTGGCCCAGGCACTCCTGCAGAGCATCCTACCGGTTGGCAATAGATCTTTATTGTTCACAAGATATCTAGTTTCGGTATTATTAGTATTATGTTGATTTCCTTTTCAGACTCATTTTTATTTTTGCATTATCTGTTTCCTGAGTTGTTAATATTTATTTTGATGACCCAATGTCCGTACCTATATCTATATATATATATATATATGCATATGTTTTATTTATTTACTAATGTTTTTGTTTTTCTAGGTCACCATAGTTTTAATATAAAAATAAAATAAATAAACATGTGTATATGTATTCACGTACATATATGCACATTTATAAGAAAAATAGGTACACCTCCAGAAATTGAAGATAATGGCGAGGAAGAAAAAGCCCAATGGAAAGAAAGCCAGGCCAGCCCAACTGACCTCGACCTCACCGCGCCCGCGGTAGGCCCTGCCGCGCCCGCGGTGACGCAACGGTCACCTAACGGCTAGTAGCTCGTTTTTCCCCCCATTTTACCACTTTTTCAATTTCCAATCCCATTTTCCTCCAATTTTAACCCACTTTATTACCCATACCAACCCACTACATTTATTTCCATTATTTTCATCATAAATATTTACAACCACCATTTTCTTTCTTCCCTTCCTATAAATACCCCCTACTATATCATTTTCTTCCTCACACCTTCATTACTTCTACATCCCATTCTTTCTCTCTTTTTATCCACAAGAAAATCCTATGGAATGTCACGGTTACATTTTACGTGGTGGTCAAGCCGGAGAAAGGCAACTAAAGCGGCTTGAAAAATTGCTGACAACACCAATACACTCTACCAGGTATATCGATGAAAACTGTCTATATTCATTAGGTATATACCATAGTGTATTCTTCCTTCTAGATAAAATAGGTATGCATGATATTTTTGCTACTCAAGCACCGACCTACCCTAGGCTGACGTTCGAGTTTTTAAGTTCTTTAATTTATAACGTCTCTCCTAACACTGCTAGCACCGTAGGTGGAGTCAAATTTAGAATGTTTAATGTCGAATATGATTACTCCACTGACGGTCTAGCCGCCATGTTAGGATTGCCTTATGGGGATGGTGCCATTTGTGAAGCACCTTTAGACACGGATTGGGCATTTGAAGCATTTTGGGCCAGAATTACTAAACAAAATGCAACATCTTTTGATGGCCTTCTTGCTTCTCACATCCACAATCCTGCCCTTCGTGTCTTTAGATTTCTTTTAGCATCCACCATCTTTGCTCGGGAAAACCCAAACAAGGTGAATGCTAAAGAATTAATTATCATGCAGAGCTGCCTCACAGACACCAAAGTTAATCCCGTCCCATTCATGATTGCCCACATGCACCATGTTTTAAGAAAAGGTGGGCCGATTTCCTTTGGTGGACTGATTACCACTATTGCCCGTGCCATAGGATTGGATACGGAACTTGCCACCCTAGAACCACTTCCTCCTCGGATTGCAAATCTTAAATTTTTCAGGGATATGCGTTTATGCAAGACGAGGAAGGAAGGTGGTTACTTCCTAATGGTTGGAGGTGCTGCTGTACCCAGTGTTGTTATGCCTTGCACCCGTCGTACTGATATTCGATTTGAGCGTAACTGGACCTACGATCTCAACGCTCCTGCTTTTATTGGTCTGTTGCCCCCAAATCTACCTTTAAATGAGGGTAACAACACTGATGATGAGTACGATTTCCAAACAGAGGAACCACCCCATTTTTCACCTTCACACACGGCACCTTCAACCTCTAACCCACATGCAGGTACAGCTCCTAGCTTCCATGTCACTGAGGACGTGTGGCGTGAGCATATGGCCCGAGAGGCCCAGAGGGACACCCTCCTTGCTACCTTGCAGCAACAGGCGGCCGACAACATGGCCTTCATGCAAGCGTCCCAAGAACAAAATGCTAGCTCTCTGCGCACTATTATGGAAAGTCAGCTGGTTTTTCAGAGAGAACAGCACCTACACCAGACCACAAACGCTCGTCACTTCCAATTGATGGAGGCCACCCAAGGCACCCTCATTGGTCGGACCCAAGAGCTACAAGCGGCAAATGCCGCCTTGTCAGAGAGACTGGAGCAGCTTGTTTTGGACCGAGATAGCCGCTGTCGCAGCCGTAACCGCCGTTCCGGTCGTACCAACCAGGATGGTGAAGGTCCTAGTGGCCCCCACTAGTGTTTTCAGGTACCTCCTCCTACCTTATTTTGGAACATTGAGGACAATGTCTGATTTAAGTGTGGGAGGAGCATTTATCGCTTTTATTTCCCATTTTTCGCTTTTATTTTTCGCTTTTATTTTCCGTTTTTCCTGCTTTTATTTTCCTTCCGCATTTTTCCTTTTTTATTCGTAGTTAATAAAATGCATGTGATAGGCGAGTCTTTCTGCGTAGTGTACCCTTTCATTTCCCCCACCTTTTAGCCTTACAAAATTTTTATTTTTCAAAGATTTATGGTTGTTTTTAAGGATTTGGGCTATGAGACAGGTCCTAGATAGGGTCTGTTTCTCGGACACTCACTTTTTGAAAAATTCGTTATCATTTTTACACCATAAGCCTTTTTGAATATTTAGATTAGATCCTTTCTCCCCAATATGCTATGATTTTGAATAAAACTGTACAAATAGGTCTTCAAGTAGTTTATCTTAGCAGTCAGCTCCGGCCTAAGCATGCTCTAAGTGTGGGATCGATGAATATAAGTGGATGATCTCTATTTTTGCCTTAAAAGTTACAAAATAAAGTATGAATACGACTACGAGTTGGGTGATCCTCACAAAGATTACTTAACTCAAGAAAGTTGTAAACACTAACAAAAACAAAGAAAAAAATATATAAGGCATATCTGTTGTAGTTGGTTCAGAGGTATCTGGTGCTGAACTTGGTAGGGCGGACTACGGTCCGATCCCCCGCAACTGCAAATGGGTAAAATAAAAAGGGATTAAACCAACTCTTGTACCAGAATCCCATCACTTGAGATCAGAGTCACTAACCGGTCACTACACCATGAGTATGTACGGATAACGGGCTTAATTTGATTGCGCCTGAATGAAAAAGGACCTCGTACAAAAAGAAGTCTTAGCATAGTAAGGATATTTGGATCAATCTGTATACTTATGAGGTTTATGTCCGCATTTCTGCGAGTAGTGTAATTAAGATACCCTTGATTCAGATAGTTAGTGCCTGACAACACACCCTTACTCGGACTTAGAAGCCCTCTTTGCCCAAAACCTGTATACACCATAAATTTTCTTTCATCTACTTTTAAGAGTTGTTGCTTGAGGACAAGCAAAGGTCTAAGCGTGGGAGGATTTGATCGCACTAAATCGCACTATGTTTCTGACTCAAATATCACATGTTTTCCTTAGTTTTTATTGTCATTTTCTCGTATTATGTTCCTTTTTCCTTTGTTTTCAGGATTCTTGTCATTTCAGAGCCTTCTGTGAAGAAACGAGCCAAAACGCCAAGAAATTAGGGTTTTTCAAGATATTTTGCACTTATGGCGTTCAGCACCGCGCTGGCTACAGGAAACGCGATGACGTGGCCCACTTTCACCCAGAGATCAACTGCCACGTTCCCATGATGTGGCGGTTCCAGGCGCCGCGCCCGCGGCCACCCTCACCGCGCCCGCGGCCTTCACAAAAAGGCTCCCGCTCAAAAGAAGTTAAGGGGCATGCTGGTCCTTACGCACCTCAAAGTTCCTCTATAAATAGCTTTCGATTCTCATTCTTTAGTTTCATCCAAGCTTAGTACAATCTTAAGCCATATACTATCAGTTTCTGTAAAGTAATAATCTCTTCACATCGGGGAGTTATTGCGGTGTAGATTGAGTTGTAATCGAGTCTTGGAGCACTTTGGTTGAAGTTCATCATACCGGCCTTACTTTTCCGTAGATTTGTATCAGATTCAAGTCTCCGACCGGAGCAAGGTTCTAATTTATTGCATTTCTTTATTTAATTGCTCTTATCATAGTCTACACGTTTTATAGACTTTAAATGCTCTTACCATAGTCTACACGTTTTATAGACTTTAAATGCTCTTACCATAGTCTACACGTTTTATAGACTTTAAATGCTCTTACCATAGTCTACACGTTTTATAGACTTTAAATGCTCTTACCATAGTCTACACGTTTTATAGACTTTAAATGCTCTTACCATAGTCTACACGTTTTATAGACTCGCACTTATTATGTCTGGCTAAACTATAAAGGTTAGGATGTAATGATTGTCATCGTGGTTGTGTTCCAATTATCATGCTAGTGAAAATACTCTGGGGATGTTTTGCTTCTAACTTAAGTCAATTGTGTTTAAATGTTTAGTGGGTAAGATCGAAAGCCGTCCAAACTAATGATACGACTTGATTATTATTTAACCAAACAAAAAGAGCGACAGCCGTTGATTGGTTAAATAGGAATCATTGACCTTTTTAGAAAACGATTTTGAAACTATTTTCGGACGCGTTTGTAGGTTTAAAATCTGACTCTTGGTCAAAAGCCAAAAGTCTCTTTAAGTTAATCTTTCCGAGTAAGATCACTTTTCTGTTAAGTCAAAACTATCAATTTCTTAAAAATAGGTTTACCTCTTTAACGCGGAAGGCACCCTTTATATGTGACAATAAAGGAATTTAATTTAAAGAGTAAACTCGGTTCTTAGTAGTCAAAAGCTACAGGTTCCCGTTAAACTGATTCTTTGCTATCAACAGAAAATACTGCCCCATAAGTAGGTTCATCTACGCATGACCGGACCAATATCTGATTACATGATTTACATTCCAACCTGTCTTTTAAACTGTTATTTCC
This sequence comes from Vicia faba, assembly GCA_948472305.1. NCBI lineage: Eukaryota > Viridiplantae > Streptophyta > Magnoliopsida > Fabales > Fabaceae > Vicia > Vicia faba. The sequence continues at coordinate 327,844,701 of OX451736.1, forward strand.
CTCGCATATTTACTTTGTGCACTGCACTCACATCAATATCCTTATTCGCCTTAGATAAGCACCTTAGCAATAGAGTTGATAGATTGACAATTGGTCTCTGTGGTTCGATAATCTTATATATTACTTCGATAGGCTGTACACTTGCAGTACTACATTTAGGCTATACGTTACAGATTAAACAGCCCATCAACACTTCCCTGTCTTTTAAACTTTGAAGCTTCAAGACTTGAAAAATAAGTCAATTATATAGACACTTGCTTGAATCTTATTGGAGATTAGGCTTAGGGTTTATTTAAATGAAGTAGCATCATAAAAGCTTGTTTGAAGTAATCACCAAACCCTAGTTCATCTACTTTCATCTTTATCCACTTGCCATATCTAAGTCATCATAGGTTGTAAAGGATGTTATGAAATTTTCCATACAAATTGTATCGTCAAACTCACCTTTTTTATTTCCATTATCAAAAGCATGTTATCAAAACATCCTTTGATTACATCTTTGAGTATCTTGTAAAACATGGTTCCACAATGAGATCCCAAAGTCAACATGCGAATGAAATTGGTTATTCAATCAAGTTTATAATGGAGACTCCCAACTTCTTTCTTCAACTTAATAATCGTGAGCTTGAGACAAGATTTTTCCTAAAGAAGAATGTAATAATTTTTGAATGCTTTTCAACAACTAGGATTCTCCAGTCCATTTAATAGATAGAGTGTTATATGCTTAAGGAAGAGTATCATCAGATAGGAAGAACAATATTTTTCGGTGATGTTCATAAACAAAGACAGGCTTTTCAAAAGGTTGAAAGTGTATGTTTTTTTTCCTTAATTAAGTTAAGAGTTAGTATTCCTCCATTACACAACTTTGAAACTTTTGGTTCCTTGCCATATTTTGTTTACTATAGAACTTCACTAGAATCTTGGATCTTATTCTAATGAGGCTTGATATGACTCTTCAAGATAGGAAACAACATCAAACAAAGTTTTGATCAAAGATCTTCGCCTTCTTCATTGGACGTTGTAATACGGTGGGAGAATTGACTTGGGTGTTTTACGTTTGATTGCAATTGTTGCAAATAGCAAGAGTCGCCACCGAATTTTCTTTTATCCAAAAGGAAAGGCTGAAAAGAACAGGAAAGAACTTTAGAGATGTTTTCTTGAGTTCGGGGGGTAGATTATGAAAAGGGAAGGTATTAGCACCCTTTTCATCCGTAGTTATCTATGGTCTCTTAGTTGCTTGCTAGATCACTTGATTTTGTTTGAAAGTGTGCTTTATGATGTGGTTTTGAAAGTATTTTGAAAATGTGACTTTGTAATGGCTCTCGTTTCTATAAGAACGCGTACAAAGTGTTGTTTTGAAAATAATTCAAAGAGGTGTTTGTGGAGTGTGTTTTTTGAAACTGATTTTGAAAAAGGTGTCTTTGTAATGGCTCTCGTTTCTATAAGAACGCGTACAAAGTGTTGTCTTTCGAAAATGTGAGTGTTGGTGTATAAAATGTTTTTGTTGTGAGCAAGCGAGCAACTAGGATCAACCTATCTACTCAAAAGGTCTTAAATGTTCTTTTCCTCCTCCTGTAGACGCTATCTTACCATTGTTTTGGTAATAATCCCCATCATTAGATGTGAAGGGACGGGCGTGGGACTTTGTATAGTCATAGAAGGCAACCCATGGGATGTTTTAGCAATTTCGTTTTAGGGACTAGATCGTTTATCAAAGGCAACATCGAGGGTCATCGAGGGACTATGATCTTTTATCGATGATCTTTGCTAAAACTCCCATGTTCGAGGGACATGACTATTTTCCGAGGCAACAAGTGAGATTACCCTAAGGGTGCATGTGTGAATAATGTGTTTGATTGCATGTATTTGTCTTTGATTTTTAGGTTGTCTACTTGTTGGTTTTATCTTTCCATACACACCTAATTACTAGCATTTGTACAAAAGTAATAAAAAGTGCAAAAAATAAATCCTACACTATTACAACCATATTAAAGTGCATAGAAATATAAAGGCAAAAATAAGATAAAAGCAAGAAAAATGAGGATATTTCGATTGGGGAAGGAGAACCCTTTGATCCTTCTTCTCTTGGCCTCCTTCGATTGGGGGCTGGATTTAGCAAGGTTATGGCCTTCTATTGGGAGTTGGCGCCCGTGAGGTCATGGCCTTCGATTCTGGCTTTCTGGGGGCTTAGAAGTTAGCATGTGGTATCCTTTGACTGGGGCCTAGAAGTAGCAGGTGGTGCCTTTTGATTCTGCCTTCTTCGACTGGGCCTGCAGATCAATGTATTCAAAGCAAGTGTGTGTGTGTTGAACATGTATGTATCGAAGCATATGTATGCATCGAAGAAAGTATATCGAAGCATGCATATTTTGTATTCCAACATTTTTAGGGGACTGTACATATTAGTTCTTAAAGGAAAACACAAAAGATTAATATCGAAGGCCATGATTATTACATGTTGGTTTAGAAGATGAATCAATAAAGATGTTTGAAATGAAAGGGTTAAAGTCAGAAAGACTTACCTCAAAGCTGATGTGCAGGCTTCGAACTTGAACTGCTACTTGGACATTTCTGGAATTCGAAGAGTAGTCATAAGGGGTTTTCTTTTGGTTCGAAGAGTCGTCACAGAAGGTTGTCTTTGAGTTTGAACAAACTTCTATGTGTGGGATGTTCTTCAAAATCGAAAGAGGTAAGTGTTTGGGATTCTGGGTTTGCTTTCACATGTGTTTAAGAACTTGAGAGTTTTGTTGTGTTTTGAGAAAATTTGGGAGACTCGTTCCTCTGTTCCAAAGATCCTCCCTTTCCTTGTTCATGGTTTTTCTATTTATAGAGGAAATGCTTGGGAGACGTAGAAGTAGTCAGCCTTGCAAAAACAATTAAAATATGAAAATGAAAAAAGGTACAAGTGGGGGGCCTTTTGGAAGTTGAGGTGCAGAAGATGTGACTTGTCCCTTTTGACGTTGCTTGTGCTCAAGCAAAAATCAGGTTGAGTGTTGATTTTGTGTTTAAAGCAAACTTTATGAAGAAATGGAACATAACTTGTTGCCATTTCGTCCCATAATGGTATTATCCAATGGATAAACCTTCGAACCCTCACATAATGTATCACAAACTTATGTAAACCTCTGATTATGTGAAGATTTAGAAGCAAAGTAGTCTGACAAGTAGGGTAATGCTATGAGATTTGCTCAGACTTGCTTCAAACAAGCTTCCTTCGAATGGTTCAGATTGGATTCGAAGGAAGCTGATTCGAAGGGAATCAAAGCTCTAATCGAAGCTTTGTATGTAGGTTGCTTCTTTCCAAACGAAGGTTTGTTTTCCAGGGGTCACATGTGGCCAAACGAAAGGTGCATGCAAGAGGCCAAAATGTCCAAACGAAAGGTTTTACCAAAACCTTGTGCAAAAGGATTAATGTGCCCAAACGAAATGTAATGTTGGAGGCCAAAATGCCCAGATTCGAAAGAGGCACATAGGAGGAAAAAATTGTAAATCGAAGGATACTAAAAGGGAGCCTTTTGCCTTTGAATCGAAGGAGAATACAAAAGGCTTTTTTCCTTGTGCACGCTGGTCTTATGGGCGCCTCTTGCATGCAAGAAGGAATTTGTGACTCAATCGAAAGCCTGTATGCAGCAAAACTTGTCCAAATTACAGCAGGCTTGCAGGAAGCTATTTTGTCCAATCGAAGAGTTTGCCTTGCAGGGGGCACATGTGGCTAGCTAACATGGGATTTAAAGCATGCAGGCAACATACTTGTCCAATCGAAAGGCCTGCAACAATAAGTCACATGTCCAGACGAAAGAGGCACGCTAGTAGCCATTTTGAGCAATCGAAAGAGGCCAAAAGTCAATCGAAGGGTGCGAAATCGAAGTAGACTTATTTTTCTTCAAATTTGTCAAAATGTTATTTTTATTTGTTTTCTCCCTTTTTGACAGTTTCCTTTTAATTTTGGTACTGGAAAATCCCACTGTACTTGTGCAAGCTTGGATCCATAGAATCTTTGTGATAAAACCCTTGAGAATTGAGAGAAAATTTTTTGGGGTACAATAGCTGCCCTTGTTCAATCTTCTTACACCTAAAGAGTTAGATGGGCAAATCTGCCATTCGTGACTTGAACGTGGAAGATGATTGAACACTAGAGTGTCCAGAAATTTGCACTTGATGACGTTGTGGTTGATTGTGTAGGAAATGGGCTTAAAGATGTCATTTGAAGAAATAATGGATAGTTGTTGGAGAAGGGCTTATAGATGTCATCCAAAGGTGACTGTTGACAGAAATTAGACTAAGTCTAAACTTGACTTCAACTGGAAAAGAATCAGAATAAATCTTGGAGTGATTTATCTGAACTAGAGGAAATATCTACCAGAAACAATCAGGATAAACCATTGAGAGATTTAAACTGAACCAGCAGAGGTCTGGAAAGAATCAGAATAAATCTTGGAGCGATTTATCTGAACCGAAGAAAATGTATACGGGAAAGAATCAGGATAAACCATTGAGAGATATAAACTGAACCAATAGAGGTCTGGAAAGAATCAGAATAAATATTGGGACGATTTATCTGAACCAGAGAAAATTTCTACGGGAAAGATTCAGGATAAACCATTGAGAGATTTAAACTGAACCAGTAGAGGTCTGGAAAGAATCAGAATAAATCTTGGGGAGATTTATCTGAACCAAAGAAAATGTGGTGTTTTGCAAACTTAGGTTGGAAAACTACCACTATCATAATCGTCTCTTTGAAACGAACTCAACCATATGCTCACCATTCATTTATTTGAAGGGAGCAAGGTGAATTTCTTAGAAAACAAACCAAAATTCAAAACGTAAATTCAAAAATACGAAAGGTAAATGGATGTGTTAAGCATAATTGATGATACGTGAAGGATCAGTGAATAAAATGCTACATCTCAGTGTTTTATTTTATTCAAGGATATGCTTGTAACTACCTGAACCAAATGTTCTTGAAATGGAAAAATGAAGGAGTTTGTTGGAGCAATTCAGAGTGTCTCAGACCTTGATTCAAGTTGCCTTAGCTTCAGAGAAGAACAAAGAAGCGATTGGAGAAGCTTTGAAATATAAAAACAAAGTCTCGGAATTTGGTGATCAAGTGTGAATCTTGAGAAATATTTTAAGGGCTCTCAAAGCTTAGAAATTAAGCCGATACATTTCTCTATTTATAAGGAGTGTGATGTAAGCTTCATACGTGCCAAATGAAACCACATTCGTGTGAATCTGTTTGCAATCAAATATGAGAAAATCATGACTTGGAGAGGAGTAAAAAACAGCTAAACCTTGTGCATTATGGGTCGTTTTGCTTCATGACACTTCCCTAATCACATTAGAGTAGAAATCGTATGGTAATTTGGCAAATTACGTGAGTTTAGTTGATTCAAAATCTCATCAAAAGTGAAAAATCAATTTTGTGTGTCATATCCTAAATTTGTTCTTGACTTATTTGATCTTGATTCATATCTTATATAAATCATTTACACTAATTATTTCACTTACAAGTTATTTGTTTTATATTTTCATCTCACTTTGTTTTTAGTAAACTTTTCAATCTTTACATTTTTGCATTTACATTTGCAATTTTATTAATTAAATGCAAGTTAATTTGTATTTTATTAAATGATTGCATTTTATTTTTATTTTGCATAATTCTACTTTTCTTTTAAAATGTTAACAGCATTAAAATACATTATCATCATTAGTTGCTTTTTCATAATTATATCTGTTTGTACATAAAAATCCACATAAAAAAATAGTAATTTACTTTTTTTTTATATTATATTATGCTGCATGTACTTACTTTACCATAAATCTTATCACTACAAAAGCAAAACATAAAATAGGTATTTTAAGTAGCTCATTCATGTCCATGTATCCCTTGTTCTTTAAGGCTGTTCAAAAAATTCATTGAATCGAACTAAACCAAATAAAATTATAGTTAAAATAACTGAACTATTGTTAATGGTTAGTAAATCGAATTTATATTTTATTAATGGTTTTAAAATCAAACTGTTAAGTAATTAATCAATCTCAAATTATTTCTGAACTTTACTGTTGTTACTTTAGTTTCTAAATTCTAACTTTTTAATAACTTTAGTTTCTAAGTGAACAAACTTGTCCTAGGTAGAATCTAGTTATATTTCAAGTAAAGAAGGTTAGAAAAATGGTTTTGTCATCCATCATTTTGTGTGTGTGGATTTGCTTCATGTTTTTTTGAAGTGAGAAATAACATAATTGCATTAAAGTTTTGAGTCTTAGATATATAATTGCTAATTTTGAATCTTAGATATATAATGCTAATTTTGATTTGTCAATGAATTTTTGCTTTTCCTAAAAAATAACAAGTTTAGAAGGAAGATCTTGATGAGATTATACCTTTGGTTCTTTCACTCCAGAAAATGAGTTGTCACTCTCCATCTGCTCCAAAACAATATTGTCAGACGATTGATAACTCTGCTACCCTTTTGGTGTAGGGGGTAGCATTTCGACTGTTATAGGTTGGGTGACTGAGAAGAAGTTGCATCAAAATGTTTGACTTTCTTCTTCTTTATCTTCTTAAGCTTTGCAGGAGTGGGAGAAGTGTCTCCATCATCTTCAGAAATTTGTAGAGTTTCAGTGGTGGATCTTTTTCTTGTAGTGAGAGGCGGTTTTTGACCAGTCTGAAAAGGGCAAGGAAGTTAGCAGAAATAATACAATTAAAGAAGCGAAGAATGGAAAATGATACCTGGGTAATTGTTTGGGATTTTTCAAGATTGGGGATAACATCCTTAGGCGAAGAAGTATCTTGTTTGGGTTCACTTGTCGACCCTGTCTTCGACATATGTTTTTTTTTCTTTAATGGTTTCTTTTCAACATCTAAAAGGATATTACCAAATAATACATGCTAGTATCATTTAAGAATGAAAAATGATAAAGATGATCGACTGGATCAAGAGTTCTTATGGTTCCAGACCTTCACTTTCTGGGGAATATATTGAAACTTGATTTAAACCGAAGTGAAGGAAGCCTTTGAAATTGTCCAATGTATGCTTAGTTGAAACCACTCTTTAAGCAAGTTTTAGAGACTCTTGCTTTAAAAGTTATGATAATTCCCACAGATGAACCAGTCGGGTAATTTTAGGAATTTTGGTGGTTCAATCTTGAAAGGTAAGTCGTACATATCTTCAGGTTTGACACGTGAGGGCTTACTCAAATGTGGAAGCATTTTAGTAAATTTCTCTCTCAAGGTTTTCGACAAATTAAAATGGTTCGACTAAGATCATTCAAATTGTAAACAGTTTCAAAGTATTTTTGGAACGCCTGGATCTCTTTGTTATGAGTCCTCGTACCTTTCTTGATGTGTTCCTACACACAGGCAAACACTTTTGTTAGTTTTTGAGTAATGAGGGTTGTATCGAACATATTATCGGAATAAAATTTTCTCCACCAACTGTTGAAGCCTTTAGTACAATATAAGGAAGGTTGGAAAGTAATAAGTTTGAATTCAATGAATGTGGAATAGCCTTGCATATGTTCTTCTTGTTTAGAGATAGTGAAATGCATTCCTTAAAGACAAACGATGCTCTTTCTTTCTAAGATATGTTCAGGTATTAGTTAACAAGACCAAATTGTCTAGCGACAATATTGGGTTGGTAGGCAAGTAAGACTATATGGCTTTCAACAAGCATGAATCTTGTGGTTATCAATCTTAGAAGTAGAAAAGCTTGCGAAATGGCTAAAGTTTCGGCCTCTTGAGATGGTGGAATATTAAAGAGAGACCTTGAAACCATTCAGGGCCATGTTTTCTCTGAGTGAAAGGATCCATCGAAGGAGTAAAGTTATGGCATTTTGCAAACTTCATAACATAACTTGTAAAGCATTCCTCTAAGTTCTTTCCTTCGTCATTTGGAGTCAATAGAACCAACCTGGTTCCCTCAATAATTCGATTTTGGATTTTTGGATTTATTTCGTCTATTTAGCTAGAGGTAGAAATAGAAGGTTCAAAAGTGGCATTCAACCAAAGTTGAAGAAGCGAGTATGGGCCAGCTAAGAGTAAGTTTGTCTCTACTTCATAAGTTTTCAGGTTTTTTGTAGCTTGCCCTAAGTACTCACAAAGTCCAGCTAAAACTAATTCAATGAGTCAAATATTTCGACCAGAGTGAAGGTTGTTGGCTAGGGTTAAGAATCTTTTGGCCACTTGCAGAGAGTTTCTACAGAAAACACTTCGAGACAACCATAGTGCAAGGAAGGCTATGTGTTACACACCTGATACTTCTACAGTTGACCCTTTAGAGTTCTTATTAACTTTTTCTCCTGCATTTTTTAGAGTGATAGGTTTGCTAGCTATGGGTCTAGTTGAACGACGAGTGGGAAAAATCCTTTGGTTTTTTCTAAATCATCAACATTTACTAGAGGAACCATGTATGCTAAATTTTTCTCAGCAATGGTAAAATGAATAATTACATGGGGTGCATAAATCACACATTGTTCTGCATAAAGCGTGGGCATTGGCACAAACTACTTGTTTCCAACCATAGTGGGTTTTGCAATATGAGTCGCGGGAATAGTAGCAGCATATTTAGATTTCTTTGAATCTTGAGCGAATTTGTTGCTTTTCTTGGAAGGTGTCATTGTTAAATAAGAGTTGGAGTTTATTTGATTCATTTTTAGACGAAGAAAAATGGAGAAAATCTCAAATTCTTAAAGAGTTTTTGGGAGAAGAAAAATGTTGATTTAAAGAAGAAGAAGTATTTATAATGAAGGCAGCAAGAAACGGTTTTCAATTTTCATTTTTAAATAATGAAAGATAGTGGGGCATGTGTCATGAAATGGTTAATTGACAATATGGTTACTTTTTGGGAAAGCCACGATTTGTACCTACTTCATTGTTTGGAAAGATGGTCATCATGACCATGATGTCACAATATTCATAGTAATCATGAAGTAACCTTGACGTCAAAATGGAAAATTCTACAAAAAATGTATATTTCTCCAAGTATTCCTAAATACACATTTTTGGGGGGAAATTTGTTAGCTGAGATTTCGACCACACCTGGCATTTAAGGAAAATGAAGAAGTTGAAAGGAGTTTAGATATGGAAGAGAAATATGAGAATATATTCATATGGTCTTCGACTGACCACAGTCTAAATACCTTAGTTATATCTAAAGGGTTCACGAAGGTTCTCATGTTATGAAATATCACTACTATAAATAACGTTTGTAATATCGCACGCGAAATGCGTTTTACCACGGCAACCCAGGAGAAGTAAGTAAGGTCGTCATGTAAAGTTTCCACTTAACACATCAGTGATTTAAAAATCGAGGGGGAAAAGTGGCACTGGTCACAGGTTCTATCCCTAGCAACTACATTTTTTAGATTTTCAAAACTGTGCTACTTTTTACCTCGGTTTTAAACAAAAACCGAGGGAAAAAATTTTGTTTACAAGATTTCAATTTTAACCTGTTTTTTTACGTTTTAATCCGTAAAGAACTTATATTTTTGACAAAATCTATATATTCCTCATCATCATCAACAGCAATACCTATAACAACAACAAAAGCAAAATCAATAGAATCCTTAAATATTAATTCTCACAACAACAAAAAAAACAACAACAAAATCCATGGAATATTTAAATATTACATCTCAACAACAACAACAACAAATAAACAAAATCAATAGAATACTTAAACATTAAATCTCAACAACAGAAGTAACACAACAACAATAAAAAAAATCCATAGAATCTTTAAACATTAAATCTCAATAACATCTACAACAACGACAAATAAATAAAATCAATATAATCGTTAAACACTAAATTTCTACAATAATAACAATATTAATTATTTTACTTGATACTGTTAGAGATAAGTCTCAGACTTCTTCAATCAAAGAGTGTCACCATAATGAGCTAAAAACAAAACCATCTTTTTATCTCTAATAGATATAATTATAACTAATACTAAACAATTTTAACAAGGAATTACTAGATAAAATATTATATTAATAAAATAACCTTGAAATATTTGTCTTCTCTTTCTTTAATTATCACTATTATCAATATGTTAAGTTTAAATTTTAGCACTTTGAATCCAAGATGAATAGTTGTAGCTTACATGTTTTGATTGACTAGTGAGAGTTTCATATGAATCATTAATGTTTCACGTGGATTGATGAGTTGACAATGTCTTGACCATTGTTACTTTATAAATGGACGGTAAAGATTTGTTACTTAGTTTTTCATCAAATTGATCATAAATAAAATAAATTAAAAAAAAAATACGCTACTTTATTCCTCGGTTTTTAGCAAAACTGTGGTAATAGGTTATTAAAAAAATTAAAAAAAAAATTCAAGGTAATATTGGTCATGTGTTCGATCCCCATCAACTAAAATTTTATATTTTTAGAACTGCGCTACTTTTTACCTTGGGTTTTAATAAAAATTAAGGGGTAAATTCCTGTTAATAATTTTAAAAAATTAAAAAATGATAAAATGTAGTTGTTGGGATTCAGACACATTCTTTAAATACATTTCTCCTCGGTTTCCATCAAAATTGAGGGAACATATTTTTTTTTTTAAATTAAAGACGCGTCTATGGTTTACACTTTGAATTTTTATTAGGTGAGGTGAAATGTTCCATCATGAAATGTATTATTTGTTGTAGTGTATGTGGGACTTAAGAGGAGGTGAAAATTTAAATTTGAAACAATTCGATAGGTCACATTGTGATTTTGACGTTGTAACTCAAAGTGGATTTTTGAATTCAAATGTTTGATCTTATCCAGGAAGACGCGTGGAAGCCTAAGGGTTCAACGAAGCATGCAGTGTAGAACGTGTCATATCTATAGAGTAAGACAGTTATGGTCGAAATAGTATAATTAGGGTCTTAATGTTAGATTTTAATGTGTTCACTTTTGTACCACTTACTCATATAAACTCGAAGTACCAGTGTTTAGAGAAAATAGTCTTTGAGAACATATATATGAATCACCGTATTTTAATTAATGGTCAGTTTATATTTACCAGAATCTCTATCATCCCTTTTACTTTTAAGTCAAAATCTGTTTACTTTCATATAGTCACTTTACATAGAATTTTTGTCTTTTACAATTTAACCATAACCATTGAAAAGATGGACATTCGAAAGATATAAACCAACGAAACAAAACACATATCCTAGGATCAATCTAGTTGATCCTGTAAGAAACCAAATATTTTTGTTTTAGAAGACTAGCAGTTGTTTATCAATTTTCACGGTAAATAGTATCAACAAAACTAAAGGAAAAATTAAGAAAATTCACTTGCACACCAAGTGTTTGATAAATTGATTCACCTTGTTCTTTTTAATATTGCCATTAGAAATAGCTTTCCTACTAACTTGTGATAAATATTAAATAAGCTATTAAGTGATTCAAATATATTAATTGAATTTGTTATTCTTATTCCATATTGAATTTGTTGTTACAGTTTGCATATCCCAGCCTCCAATAACATTCATATAGACAACATTTTGAAAAAGCTTATGTGTCGCTCTTTGATAAAATATCTTTTTCAAAACCAGTTTTTTGTCTAAATTTTTAAAGGATTATATATTCATCCCCTTTTAGATACGTTGTCGTTGTCTAATAAGTGATATCAGGAGCTCGGTTCATTCCGGCTTTAACACTATTTAGAAAATAGCTTACGAACCTAAAGGGCATTATGAAAGAGCCTCAATTTTCACGGATGAAAATTATAGTTATTGGAAAGCTTGTATGCAAATTCATGTCAACTCATATGACAAAGGTGTTTGGGAAGCCATTCAAAATTGTCCAACACTGGTGGCATATATTGTTGATGGTTCTACCGTACCTAAGACGGAAAACTTCTAGAATGAGAATGATAATAAGAAGTGGTCACACATTTGGAAAGCAAAGAACATTGTTGTATTTTCTCTTGATGTTGATGAGTTCTATCGCATTTCCCATTGTAAAATCGCTAAAACTATATGAGATGCTCATAAAGTTACCTATGAGGGAGATGATAAGGTCAAACAAGCTAGAATTAATACACTAAATCAAGAGTTTAAACTCTTTCGCATGAAGCAAGGGGAAACCATTTCTCAAATGAAAAAGCGGTTCTCACGTCTTATTAGTTTCAATTTACTAGGTAATCATATTTTCAATGCTATTGCTACTAACAAGGTGTTGATATATCTTACTAGGAATTGGCAACCAAAGGTTACTTCGATCAAGGAAGCCAACAATCTTGTAACACTCGATCTCTCACCCTTTATTGGAAATTTAGAAAAACACAAGAAAGAACTCAATTGATTGGATAAATATGAAAAGAAGCGTGTGAAAAAGAAGAAGAAAGGAAAATATACTAATAATGAGGAAGTATAAAAGTCTAAAGCTCTCATGACTTCAAGTTCAAAGTCCTCAAAGGATGAGCACTATTATTATGATAGAGATGTTAATAACAACTAAAATTAGGAAGAGGAATAAATGACTTTATTTTTCAAAAGGTATCACAAGTATTTGAATATGAGAAATAATAAAATTCTCAACAAAAGAAGCACTGAGCCTAAAGAACAAACTACATCCTTTAAGGAAGAAAGATCCAAAAAGGATGACTCCAACCTTTACAAAAATAAATAGAGGAATCAACTCAAGATTCATGATAAACCTAGGAAAGCCTATGTGGCTTGGGGAAGTGACGCTGAATCCTCAAGTGATGAATAGTTTATTGAAGATGACGATTTAGAAGATGTGTGTTTTTTAACTCATCTCAATGATATAAGAAATAAAGGACACGAAACCTCCAAGTATGATGAAGTGTGTCTCTTAGATCATTATCATATGAAGATAAGAAGAAAAGGATAATAGCATCTACAAGTAATGATATTCATCATCATCAAAAAGGTAACATTAACAAGGTAAACTCATCTCAAAATGATTTTGTAAATGGATAGTCTCATCTTAATCTACTTGACGCCTTTGAAAATTTACACAAGGGAGATATTGAAGCTTTTAAAAGGTTGGCTTCAAATAGAAAATATTTTCTTATTTAGAAGAAAAAATTATAGAAATTGAAAAATAAAATTGAAGTTTTAAAGAACTCTCTTGTAGGTATTCATAAGGTTAAAAATAAGATGGATGACAATCCATTTAACTTTGATTGTGATACATGTTATATTTGGCAAAATGAGGTAAGAAATCTCAATGCTAAAGTGACAAAGGCTCTACAATCAAAAGTGACTTTTGCTATAGATATAACAAAGTTTAATAAATCTTTGAATCCTCCATATGCAAAATATAGCTTTGTTGGAAAGAAAGTGAAAAGCAAAATTAACACCTTTTGAAATATAACTTGTTATTACTGTCATATGAAAGGACATACCATTGCCAAATATAAAATTAAGAAATATTGCGACTCTAATAACATTTCTCAATGGTCACCTAATTGCGATGATTATGTTACTCACCCTCAAGGACCCGACAAGGATTGGGTACCTAGTTTATCTTATTGAAAATTGTAGGAAAGTTCTCTTTATACTATGAAGAAGCTATAATGCTTCATGAGTAGGTACATCAATACAATTAGAAGGTGACATATTCATATCGTATTGACTTAGTGACAAAATGATTGGATGTGTTATAGAAGAACATCAACAAGTGATCCCTTTTAAAATATCTTAAATCAATAAGAAGGTGAAAGTGATGAAACTTGGTCATAATTGTGCTTAGTTCGTTTGTTGTAACTGATGCTCATGTTCTTGAGCTTCAGGTGAGAAGCTTGCGTTCTGCTCTACTTTATCGATGAGGTCGTATTGTTTCCACTACAATATTTGTTGTCTCTGGCAACACTTAAAAAACGTTGCAAGAACTCTGAAAATTGTTGCCTAAAAGAATAAGGGACGTTTTCTAGGCGTCTCTTGTGCGAGCGTTGCCTATTGTCTAAGGGGACATTTTTTCATGTTCTTTGGGCACGCTTTTTCTAATCGTCGCCTAAACAAATGGATTAGGGGACGATTATTTGTGGCCTTTGAGGCAATGTTTTTTAAGCATTGCCATTTGCGGCTATAATTAGTAAGCATTGCCTTAAATATGAATTAGGAGGATCATTTTTAAAGTGTAGTCATAACTTATAGGCTGTTCTTTTACAATGTCACCATAAAAAATATTCACTATAACTTAAACAAGATCAAATGTAACGGTACTTCCACAAAAGTTGTATTATAATAAAATCGAGTTCAAACATTAATTCAAGATCGTATCCGGTAAACAAAATGCCTAACGTAATACATAGTTTCTTTAAGTCTAATGCTTATGAACAAGTCTAAAACAACAACATCCAATTCATTCAAGTTTGTCAAACTCATCATCATCTTCATTGCCCTCTTCATCATATATGTCATCCTCTTGAAGCTCGTCACCCATGTCGTTCTCTTGAAGTTCTTCACATAATTCATCTTTATCACTTGAATCGTCTGCATGAAATTGGTCACTTACGACATCGTTCTCGTCAACATCTTCATTGATACCTTGTTACATAAGAAAATGAAAACAAATCAACCAAAACAATTCTTACAAAAATCTAAGCCACTACCTTTTTTAACAACAAATATATTATTAACAAGATAGAATTCTCCAACTAAGTCATCTGATCCAAACAAGAAATGGAAATCATCCAATCCCAACAACTAACCAAACAATTAAAATTATAAATGAATGTAACTTTACGATGTTAACCCATTGGAGTGTACATAAGCATTGATTTTTCCAATCACAAGTGGAATACATACAAAAATAAATTCTAAATTACTATATAAACAAAATATTTACATGATTCAACCAGAGATGCATCAAACTAACTATATAAGTTTATAGATTTTTCAATTCAAATCAACTGAAATTTTCTACATTCCACCTACACGCATCAGAGAGAATCCTTCATGTTGAAATTAATATATAATCTTACCCAAAAAAAAAGTTAATCTATAAAAAACTCTAAATTTTCTTGGTGGTTTATTATAGAAGCAAAGGTATTTCATTTTGTGAATCCATTTATTTCATTTCAAGTCAAAACTAACAAAAACATGTCATGTATCCATTCATGAATTAAGATATTTGCAACAAAAAAAAGTAATTGTTGGAGCATATATTGACATTAATAATGCAGCTTTATTTAAAGGTAAAGAAAAATTATTGCACTATGTAGATAAGAAAATGGCATACACATCAAGCGTAATTATTTTCACAATCAATTATTTGCTAATCTTTATTTGATAAGCATAACTTAATAACATGAAGAAAAAAAACTAAGTTCTTATCATGAGTCAGTAAAACAATAAAAACCTATACTACAAGTTTTCAGAGAAAGAATTCAAAAAACATGCATCTTTTTGACAATATCATGAGTCAGTAAAAGAATAGAAAGCTATACTACAAGTATACATAAACCCAAAATAAATAACAATGATCAGAACTTTTAAATTCTTATCAGATTGAACATACATAAGTTTCAACCAAAACAAAAAAATAAAAAAAAATTAATTATAGATATTATCATTTATAAGCCAAGACCACCCTTTTTGTTTTTAGAAGATGTTATGCAAACATGGAGATCAAAATCAGTTGAGCTTCAAAGAATTTCAATTTAATAGAATTTGTGTACTAGGAGTTACACACTGACAGTGTGGCACCATACCATTCTGTGAGGTAGACCTTACATTGCATCATCTGATTATATATAACAAACAACATTCACTCAACAACAATCAGTCTATAAAGACAGTATACAAACATCTAACGGCCCAATTCATTCATATGATGCAGTGTCGGTAACAGCATACATTATCTATTTCCATGCTTCATATCTTCTCTCTCTTTTTTAGCACAAACAATAACTACACAAAATGGAAAATAGTGAAATAATTAAGAATCTAAACTATGCCTTGTGTCTCGGTTCTTTCTGAAATAGAAAATAGTGAAGAACCGAAAAATATAAAGATTCACATATTGAAACAGAAAGATTCACGCATTAAAACATAAATCAGACCATAAAACCATTCAACAAATCGACATAACTGAAATTGCTTTGAAACTTACAGAAAATGAAGACACAAAGATGATAGCAACAAAATAGGACCAGCGGCACACTCGCAGCAAACGACGACCAGCACCATCAAGAGTTTCTGAAATTTTGATTAGGAATATGAGGGAAATCGGCTATTTTAATTTTAGTTATAAGGGGCAAAGATTTCAATTAAGGTGGTGAAGGTAAAAACAATTTCGATGGTGAAAGTTGAAATTGATTTGGGTTTTGAAGGTGAAAATCAATTTGGGTTCTCAGGTTGAAATTAAAATTGGATTTGAATTCTGAAGTTAAAAACGAACTTAGGTTCTGGGGCGAAATTGATTTCCCTTCAGTGAAAATCGATTTGGATTTTAAGGTTGAAAACAAAATTGGAGTTGAGATCTGATGTTCAAAGAATTTGGGTTCTGAAGAGATTTCTCTTTGGTGAAAATCGATTTGGGATCTCATATTGAAAACAAGAATAAAATACAAAATCAATTTGTGTTCGAAAATGATATCGATTTCGAAAAGGAAGGTTGAAATTAAAAGAGAATGAAAAATCTAAATCAAATTTGGGTTCAATGAAAAAAATATGAGTAAGAGTAACGATGACTTCATTTGTTTTAGGGACGGTTTTTTGATAAAGATTTTATCTCTTAACAAATATTAATATTATTATTATTATGTTTATATTATTTTATTATTATTCTGTTTTGTAAAAATAATTATATAATACTAATTATATAAATTCTTACGTAACATTAAAACTATTAATTTAAATTTATAAAATAAATAATAAGTGTTATATTTTTAATTAAACATTCTAAGTTTTACTAATAAATAACAGTAAATAAACGTGAACATATTTTCAAGAAAATTGTTATCAAAATTTTCATTAATATTTTATTTATGACAAGAAAAAATTATATCTTTTTATTAAAGTATTTTATATAGAAATATATATATATATATATATATATATATATATATATATATATATATATATATATATATATATATATATATATATATATATATATATATATATATATATATATATATATATATATATATATATGTTTAAAAGGAAGATTGTAATCCAGATCTTTATTAATATTAAAGTTTTATGCAAAAAAAAAAAATTGTAAATGGTGCAACAATTACAAAACGTCCTCATAAGCGTTTAAGGGGACAATTATTGATGATTGCCAAAACAATAACTGAGGTACATTTAAGAACCGTTTTCAAAAGTGTCCTAGGGGACATTTTTAAGTTGTTGTAAAAATATTGTTAGCATCGCGCGCAAAATGTTGCCAGAAATAAGTTTTTTGCAACAATTTTTACATGTTGCATTAAAAAGTGTTGCCAAAGAAAACAAATGTTGTAGTGTTCATTTATCACGTCTTCTAAGAGTAAGACAGTTCTTTTATCTATCTATGTGCACAAAATATATAAAATACATGTTGAATGCCTTTTGATCCTATGTTCACTTCCAAAAAATTTAAATTGAATATGTGATTATTTCAATTTATATATTTATAGTGACTTTGGATAAATGGTACAAAATATGTGTGTTTGCCTTACTTTGATATATATGTGTATTTTTTTTAATGCTTAGATTGCATAACCATGAGAAATATTGTTTACACATACATACATTTTATCATTGGATGTACATGAATAATATTACACATTCAAAATATGAAGAACTAATTTTTATATGTTTGGTTTCGTTAGAATATAACTGAATTTTTGCTTCAATATAATTGAATCTTATTAAACTAATTAGGATGATAGAACAAAAAATTGATAAAAGTTCGAATATAATCACAACCACAATACTCTTCTTCGAGATCCACTCCATACTATTTAAAAGCAAACAAAAAAAAAAAAAACAAGTTTTCAATATGAATGGAGCAATAAGTATTAAGTACTGCTACTCACTCAGTGCTAAGATATACCAAAAACTGATTTATGCGGACATACTAACAACCCTTGTATCTTACAGCTAACAACCACTATTTTGAGTAATGCCTAGTCACGGTTGATATTGGTTTCTAAATATGAGTCTCAATTCAAATATACTTTTCAATTAAATTTATTTGTAGTAAAATCATATACTAAGTTAATACGTGTAAAAGCACAAGTACATTGTTCTTCTAATCATGCATGACATCACATAATTAACCTAGTGATTTATTGACAACATGACATAATTAACGTAGTGATTTATTGTCAACACAATACAATCATGCATGGCATAATAAAGTAATAGTTTTGTACTTGATAGTGATACGTGTAGATTAAGAGAACAACAAAGTACTTGTGATTGTGATTGTAATTAATTTATTTCCGTAATATATGAGTGAAAACGGCTATATACATATCACGAAAACCACTCCTTATTGCTCGCACTCGTTTCTCTGCTTCAAGCTATTCCTTAACAAGAAGCAACAAAGACTCACATATCTTAACACTCAAAGGTTATAAGACTCATTTCTTTCTCCCTCTTTTACATCTTTCCATTTTCCGTCTCCCTACTAACACCTCAATTCAATTTCATTTTCTACTCTAGATCCATCGTTAAACCTTATATGAACAGTAAGAATTCTAGATCTGATTCATAACTTGTGGGTCCACTTATAACAAATTTGTAACCAAAATTGAAGAGAGAAGAAAATCAAATTGATACTCCATTGATATGCTTTTCTCCTTGAAGAACAATTACATCAGGGATAAGAAAATCAAATGAGGTATGGTGCCTTGGTTGAAGTTTTCAATGAAAAGAATTAATACAGTACTCAATCAAGAGTTTGAACTCTTTCGCATGAAGTAAGGGGAAACCATGGCTCAAATGAAAAAGCGGTTCTCACGTCTTATTAATCGTTTCAATTTACTAGGTAATCATATTTTCAATGCTATTGCTACTAATAAGGTATTGATATATCTTACTAGGAATTGGCAACCAAAGGTTACCGCGATCAAGGAAGCCAATAATCTTGCAACACTCGATCTCTCCCCCTTTATTGGAAATTTAGAAAAACACGAGAAAGAACTCAATTGCTTGGATAAATATGAAAAGAAGCGTGAGAAAAAGAAAAAGAAAAGAAAATACACTAATAAGGAGGAAGTATTAAAGTCTAAAGCTCTCATGACTTCAAGTTCAAAGTCCTCAAAGGGTGAGCACTATTATTATGATAGAGATGTTAATAACAACTAAAATTAGGAAGAGGAATATATGAGTTTATTTGTCAAAAGGTATCACAAGTATGAGAAATAATAAAAGTCTCAACAAAAGAAGCATTGAGCCTAAAGGAAAAACTACATCCTTTAAGGAAGAAAGATCCAAAAAGGATGACTCCAAACTTGACAAAAATAAATAGAGGAATCAACTCAAGAGTCATGATAAACCTAGGAAAGTATATGTGGCTTGGGGAAGTGACGTTGAATCCTCAAGTGATGAAGAATTTATTGATGATGACGATTTAGAAGATGTGTGTTTTTCAACTCATCTCAATGATAGAAGAAATAAAGGACACGTACCCTCTAAGTATGATGAAGTGTGTCTCTTAGATCATTATCATGTGAAGATAAGAAGAAAAGGATAATATCATCTACAAGTAATGATATTCATCATTATAATCATCATCAAAAAGGTAACATTAACAAGGTAAACTCATCTAAAAATGATTTTGAAAATGGATAGTCTCATCTTAATCTACTTGACGCCTTTGAAAATTTACACAAGGGAGATATTGAAGCTTTTAAAAGGTTGGCTTCAAATAGAAAATCTTTTCTTATTTAGAAGCATATCAAGAATGGTGAAAAACTCCATTGGAGGAAAACAGAAGCAACAAAATTCTAACTGTATCTTAACAGAAAATGATAAGGCAAGGAAAGAGTAAAGTGATTACTGTTGCATTGAATGAATCAATTAAATCTGTACAAGTGGCCAATATATAATATATGCATAAGCATAGATTAAATAACAGCCATTGGATCAAGATAATAACAAAATAGAAAACTTAATGATCTATTCTATTATCTAATATAAGCTAAGAGGCCCCCTCAAGTTGGACTATGGATACTACATAGACCCAACTTGGACAAAATGGAGGTCAAAGTTGGAGAATGTAATGGCTTAGTAAACATGTCCGCGAGCTGATCCACTGTAGATATAGGCAAAAGGTACAAGAGCTTGGACTGAATCTTCTCACGTATAACATGGCAGTCAAGTTCTATGTGTTTACTACGCTCATGAAATGCAAGATTGTGAGCCAAGTAGATAGCAGACTTACTGTCACAATAGACTGAGGCAGGCTGAGACAAAGTGATGGTGAGATCTTTGAACAAATACTGAAGCCACTGAAGCTCACAAGTCAAGGATGCTAGGGCACGGTACTCTGCTTCAGTTGAAGAACGTGACACTGTGTTCTGTTTCTTGGACTTCCAGCAAATGAGAGAAGTACCTAGAAGAACACAAAAACCAGTTGTTGACCTGCGCGTATCTGGACATCGTGCCCAGTCAGAATCAGCAAAACCATACACTTTAAGAGCACTATTAGAAGAGAACAAAATGCCTTTGGTAGGAAAACTCTTCAAATATCTCAGAACCTTAATGGCAGCCTGATGATGTGGAAGTAAGGGATGAGACACAAACTGACTTAACTGTTGAACAACATAAGAAATATCTGGCCGGGTATTAGTAAGGTAAATCAATTTACCAATCAACTGTCTATAGGAAGAAGGATCCTGCAAAGGTTCACCAGTAGAAACAAAAAGTTTCAAGTTAGGATCATAAGGTACAGAAGATGGTTTGCAAGCAAGTAAACCTGTCTCCTCTAAAAGCTCAAGAGCATACTTCCTTTGATTCAAAAAAATGCCCTTAGAGGACCTTGCAATTTCAAAACCTAAAAAGAACCTCAATTGACCAAGATCCTTGATCTTGAATTCTTTGTCAAGAACATTTTTAACAAACTGAATTTCCTGTAGAGAGTTCCCAGCTAGGACTATGTCATCAACATAGACAAGTAAAGCAGTGAAACTGTGCTCAATAGACTTGGTATACAAAGAATGATCTGCTTGTGATTGAGAGTACCCCAAGGAAAGAAGAAACACAGAAAGTCTAGAGTACCACTGTCTACTAGCCTGCTTTAAACCATACAATGAATTTTGTAGCTTGCAAACCTGAGTAGAACTGGAAACAGAGAGACCAGGTGGAACTGACATATATACCTCCTCATTCAAGTCACCATGCAAGAAAGCATTGTTTACATCCAATTGTTCCAAGTGCCAACCCTTAATGGCAGCAATGGATAACAATACTCTGACAGGGTGTGTTGTACCCCAAAATTTTCCCTCCCATATTTCTTCAAGATTTGCCAAGGTCAAGGTTCAAAAGCTCTCAAGGGTTGCACAGTCCAATTGCCTCCTAACAGCCAAGAATTAGGGTTTTGGTTCTGGCAAAGAAATTGAGGTTTCCAATGGTCCAAACAAGTCCCACATGCCTACAAACATTGTCAAGCATCCCCATGCCAAGTTTCAAGACTCCCAGCACAAAATTGCACAGTCAAAAACCCTAATTGCATCACAGTCAACTGCAGGGGCAAAATGGTCATTTGACAATCAAAAATCCAAATTTTTGGTCAACATCTTATTTTGAAGCCACAAACATCATTTGATCAATTCTTGATCATGATTCTCAAAGCATGGCTCAAAAAGTCTCAAGATGCAAAAGTTTCTATTTTTGGACAGTTGAAAAAGTCAACTGCAAATTGACCAAGGCATAACTTCCACATGGTTTATCATAAAAATCCCATCCAAAGCTCATTTTGAAGAGAATGACATTTTCTACAACTCATCTTCACACATCAAGTCCAAGAAATGCTCTCACAAAAAGTTATCAATCTCAACATTATAGGTCATTTTCAAAAGTCAACAAAAAGGGACTTTAAGTCAAAGACCATAACTTGCGATTGGAAAATCAAAATGACATGGGACCAAAGGAATTGGTTAGAGGACTTCAAGACCTTTCCAAAATGTCCAAGAACATGATCAAAGCTTAAAAATTGAGCAAGATATGCCTTGTGGAAGTTGGGAAATATTTGGGAATTTTGAAAAGTCAACTTTGCTTCAAATGCCTCAAAATTGCTAATGGGCCACAATTTCTTCCAAGAATCATCACCCAAAAGCCATGCACGACCCATTGACCCAAAGGGGAGTTATTTTCTTATTTTTAATTAATTAATTGAGTTTATTATCCTATTAATTCATTTAATTAAAATTAAATATAAGAAAAATACTAAAATATGTTTTCCAAATCTTTTTATGCAGCATATTCACTCAATATTTCGTGCACTATTCAATAAGGAAAGATTCAATATGTTTGGCAATGATTGGCATCAAAAAGGAATGAAAAAGATTGAAAAAGATCATGGAAAATCACAAATTCAAAAGCATTGAATACATGGATCATGGGCTTTGTTTTTGACCTAGAATGATTCCTCATACATATGCAAAGAGAACCCTAAGTCAGAGAACAAGAAAAGCTGCGCTCAGAACATAGAACCAAACTTGCTTTTTTCACAAAAAAGGTTAAAACTGTTTTCACAGCTGTCGTGCGTTTCAAGGCCTAAGAAGCATTCCAATAGCTTGCTTACACATCCAGGAAGGGATTGCAATCAAAAACACATCCCCTAACCTCAAGAACTGGTAGATTGAAGTCGCCCTGTTCATGAACTTTTGCATATTCGTATTTGAATTTATACACATTTTCCATGCATTTTAATGTTTGAGTTATACTAACATGATCATTCCAAAGCTAATGGTACCATTCAATTGAAGAATGGCTGCCTGTACAAGAATACACCATTGATGCTTGCTAGGGTTTCAGAAACCTCAAAAGAGGGGTTTACGTATCTGGAAAAATTAGGCCATGAAACTGGGACCAATAAACTCGTGACATTCCCATGAAGCCAAATTACTCATCGCGCCTTTTTTATGCTTGCTCAAATTCTATTCGCTATTATTCGTTGTTTCAGTTTGTGGGGGTTTAAAACCCCCGCTATCTGCTTATGTTACAGGTAAAACGATGAAGAAGATGCTAGCGTGTTGGACTATGGTTGGTTGGTTTGAATAACTGGCGCCCTTTTTTTTTATTATTCAGCGTAATACTTGTTTCTCTCTCTTATTAATCATGTTCCATTAAGCTGACAAACAAACGCACCAGCTACTTGGTTAGCACGCTGGCATGCAGGTATTGGGACCTGGGTTCGATTCCCAGGTCCCCCACTTCTTCAATATTATTTTTCTTAACACCTTTCCATGCAGCGCCTCATCTAAGGTCCACCAAACGCCTTGCCTGCTTGCCTGCCAAGTGTCCCCAGGGATCCATCCAAGGGCCAGAACTTGCAGATCACCATATGCATTGGTCAACAACTCCTCACACAAATGCTGAAAGTCAACGTGGGCCTGGAATTCTTGGGCCAAACTGCTTTCTATAAACCTCCTCAATTTGGGTCAACCACCCCCCATGTTTGCATTTTCTTTCTCTCTTTTTGTTCTTTCTTTTATTTATTTTAATTATGTTAATTATTTTCTTTTAATTCACCAAATTAATTTTTATAATAAAAATACAAAAAAATCAGAAATCATAAAAATAAAATATGTTTATTATTTTAATATTTAATTCACTAATACTTTATTTTATAAATAAATTCCAATAATCAATTAGTTTAATTTTAATGTTTTTCTTAAATAACTAAAAAATATAAAAAATAGGTTTTTTTAGCATTTTTATTCTTTTCCTCAATAAAATAATTTCATC
The DNA here is from genome assembly GCA_948472305.1 of Vicia faba. Taxonomy (NCBI): domain Eukaryota; kingdom Viridiplantae; phylum Streptophyta; class Magnoliopsida; order Fabales; family Fabaceae; genus Vicia; species Vicia faba. Next base: position 327,868,580 of record OX451736.1, read on the forward strand.
TTATTCTTATCATTATTAATTATTAATTTTTGTAAATAAATGTGTAATTAATTAATTAGGGTAGAATTAGGGTTTCTTTTCCTTTTAATTTTCTTTATTTCCATTAAATACAAAAACATAAAAAACAAGTTCTTTTCTTTATTTAATCGTTAATTCATTTCCAATTCCAATTTAATTTCTTTAAAGGGTCCAACGCCCTCGCACTCGATTCTATTTCTTTTCGCACGTTTACTTTTATTTCTTTTTTTGAATATAATGTATTTGCCCCAAAGCTTTGTAATAGTAATTAGGACATTTACTTTCCGCACTTTTATTTAAAAATCGGGTCTTTGTTAATTTGGCGATGTATAGGCCCGCGCCTTGTAATAGCGTAGGACCTTTATTTTTCCGCACTTTAATTTCTGCACCCTTAAAACTGTTAATAACCACATGAAAGAATGTATGCCCAAATAAAATCAAAGCATAGATCACCCAATGCATGACAAGACAAATATTAACTGAAAATGACACACAATTCACACACCACTCCTAGGGTACGCCTCACTGTTGCCTTGCCCCTCGAAACGTGGTCGTCGAGTATAGGACGTTTTAGTAAGTCCTCATGTCCATGAACATGGCATGAGGGTAGCTTCTAAGGTGTCCTACCGTTGCTCTGGTGACCACACTGTCCCTAAAAACAAATTGACCCGAACACCTCCAACGGTGGTGCTACCTACCTCTCAATGGTGGGATGGCACTACCTTAAGGACATCTACACAGCCTAATTCCTTAGGGTAGGTAGACAACTCATAGGTACTTGCTCTAATTCAAAACAAATCAAAAACTCTTTTCACACTGACACTTTCAAAAAGCTTTCAAAAACAACTTTTCAAACACTCTTGAGGACTGATTCAAGAGTCGAACTGAAATTTTAAACGAAACTTTTTCAAACTCACTCACAATTGAAAATCAAACCTTTTGAAAACACAAATGAGCAAGTACCTAAGAGCCCATGGATAACCATGGATAGAAAGGGTGCTAACACCTTCCCTTTCTATAAATCTACCTCCTGAACCGAGAGCTAATCTCATAAGGAATTTTTCTGTGCTTTTGTCCTTTCCATGTTGGAGAATATAAAATACGGTGGCGACTCTTGCTTACCGCGACATTTCGCGAACCAGCATTAAACAGTCAATTCCAGATCCACCGATCACAGAACTGGCGACTCTGCTGGGGAGACTCTTCTAAAGTGAGGTGTACCTTAGGATAAGTTCATAACTGTGTTTTCAATTGTTGTGCTTTGTTTGCTTTATTATTATGGGTTTCATCGGAGTTACATAGATCCTAACCCGGATCTGGGGATACCCTGTTAGGTAGCATAAGCTGTGAGGGACCTGTCCGGCGTAGACCGACATGGGTGAAGCAGTGGCTACGTTGGTGTGGCACCTTGGTCTGTACCGATATCCCTTGTGTCGCAACGAGGATAATATGGGTCTTCTGAGGAGTCATTGAGCACCAACCGACCTTAGAACCTTAAATGACCCAACTTGGCCAATAGAACAGTAGCAGTATGCTACACCCATTGAGGCTAAACTCTCGCGATGGTTCTGGCCGCAAGAAAAGATTGCGATGCTGGAGTTATGACCGATTGAGGGTAGTCAGTGATATTGGGATCCTCTAGAACCCGGTTACTTTTGATAGGACAAGTCTTAACCAACAAACTGAAAGAGGGTAATACCTAGACCCCATGCTGGCCTAAACTCTAAGGGTTTCTCTTGTGTGACTTGTGTGCCTTCCAACTTGACTATTTGCATGCTTGTTACCTGACACTTGAGTTTCTTGCAGGTTTTGTTTACAGTCCTTAATTGGGACTCATAATAGGGTTTACCTACCTTATCCCATGCATAGCATAACATCATACCGTTGCATACATCCTGCATAAAGACTAATCCATTTCAAGGATCTCAAGGGTCTGTGATGCAGGTCAGGATGAATCAAACGTTAAGCAAGGGGCAAAGAGGATTTATTTTCCTCTAGCCAAGGTTGTCAGGGGCTATGACCCACTCGATATGGTGAGCCTTGACTCTTGAAGAAGGACTCTCAACAACATGAAGTTCCTTCCATCAAGATACCAAATTCAAGTTCTAACAATTTTCTTGTTTACCCCACGAGATCCTTGAAAACATTGCATATATATCATACATATCATTGCATCTCAGGTACCCCTTTGACAGGTCACTTACCTTCTTCGTTGTTTATTTCAGCCGATCGTCATGAATCCTGAAGCATCCAACGAACAATCCATCAAGGCCCTCCAGGCCCATAACGCCCAGTTCCAAGAGTTGATCATGAGTTTGGCCCAGGGGTAACAAGATCTGAAGACCCTGCTCTTGAAAAAGAAGAAGAAGAGGACGGTGCTGTTCAACCCTAGGCGCAAATCTGGGATTGGATCACAGAATGAAGTCGAACAGACTACCCCATCTGTTGGAAAGGACAATCCCCATGAGAGAGAAGTTCCTAGTCGGTGGTCTCCGACAACGAGACAGAATTCAATGATGAACAGTACCCTCCAGCTGAGGACAGGTATAAACAGTTAGAAGACAGGCTAAGTGCTATGGAAATACAAAAGGTGCCTGGCCTGGACTTCGAAGATCTAGGTCTGTCTTCTGGGGTAGTGATCCCCCACAAATTCAAGGCACCTGCTTTTGCTAAATACGACGGGGCATCCTGTCCTAAGTTGCATCGCAGGTCTTACACAAGGAGGATCCAGCCCTACACGGCTGACAAGAATTTGTGGATTCACTTTTTTCAGGATAGTCTGTCGGGAACTCAACTCGACTAGTTCTATCAACTGAATGGAGCCAACATCCGCAGCTGGGAGGACTTGGCCACTGCATTCTACAAAATTACCAGTACAATGCCGATCTTGCTCCCACGCACACTCAGCTTCAGGGAATGTCTATGGGGGTAGGCGAAGGTTTCAAAGAATATGCTCAAAAGTGGAGGGACCTTGCTGGAAGGGTACAACCACCTTTGACTGACCGGGAACTTGTCGACATGTTCTTGGGGACTTTATCCGGGCCGTTCTTCAATCATCTTATTGGTAATTCATCTGCAGGATTTACCGACTTTATTCTGACTGGGGAAAGAATTGAAGCTGGCATAAAAAATGGGAAAATTCAAGAGGCCGCACCTTCGGATACTCAGAAAAAGCCTTACATGGGGAAGAAAGAGGCTAATGCTGCATACAGTCAAAAGAGTCGCCATGACCAACATGCAGGGGCAGTCATGATCTCTGGTTATGCACCACGCCGCCAACCACAAAAGGGAAATCAACGAAGGCCGGACGAGCCTAAGAGACAATTCTCCAACATTAACATGCCATGGTCACAAGCTCTGCAGCACATGTTGAAGATGAATCTGATTGCGGTGATCAACCCTCCTGCAAATCCCAAGACCTCCTCTCCAAACTACAACCCAGAAGCGAGGTGTGCTTATCATTCTGATAGCCCGGGGCACGATACTGAGGACTGTTGGGCGCTGAAGTACAAGATTCAGAACATGATCGATGCTAAAGAGATCGAGTTCGAGCCTGCCGGGACTCCCAACGTGATCACTGCTCCCTTGCCAAAACATGGCTAGGGTTGAGAGATTTTTGTTCATTTGAATTCAAGTTGTACTTTTCTTTTCTTGTTCAAACAAACAATTATCATGTTAAACTCTTTTATTTCATGAATGCATTACATATGTCTGTCTTGATTTAATCATGTTTACTGTGCTTAAAACTGCTTTCATATTTTTGTGATGATCAACTCTTAATTGAAAATTCTAAGCCTCTTGAGGGAGGATGACGAAAACGATACCACAGTCCTTACAGTATGATTTTGAACAGACCCCACTGATGAGGTACAGGCATTGTTTCAATTCCTAAACACTGGAGTAATAAGGAAGATAATCCCTCGTCAACCCCTCTGAGCCAAAGAAGTAGGAGTTTCCTTTTCAAAATTAAAACCCTTAATCATAACCTGGGGCAGGGTAGTTCTCTCAGTTGATCCAAGTGCATAACGAATGGCATCCAAGGAGTCTTTCCAAAACAAAAATGGTGATGGTTCTAAATAATCATAAAGACAGGAAGTCATTACCTTTCAAAATAAAAGCCCAATAAGTCAAAACCTATGAAGGAGACTTACAAAACTGGGGCATCCCGCTGACTGTAATCACAAAAGAATCAGTTCAGGCAAAAAATAGGGATAACAAAATCAAAAAGAAAGAGGTCCTACAAACCCTCAAACAAAAAAGAAATGACTGCCTATTCAAAATAAATTGTCAACATTTGAACCATCACTGGTATATCAGAGCAAAGACTCAAACAAGGTCTAAACGCACGATCAGCTGAGTTTAGGTTTGAAGAACATCACGAAGAGCGGGTGGGTACAAATAAAATTTGAGCCTTTATCCTTTGTTTCTTAAAACCGTGAACCAGGCCACGTTATAACCCTCAAAAGTCCTAGCTGAAGCATGGGTTAATTCGAAAGCATACTGTAACAAAGGTATCCTGACTCCTGAAGGCCGTTAAAATCCTGAGTTGACATCACATTTTCCAAAAAAAAATTGCTTGTTTACAAAAAAATGCATTTTCAAAAATTTTAAGACAGACATAAGTTTTGCATTCTTAAAATAACATTGGTTGCATATGGCTATTTGTTTGAACATCAGAGAAATTCGCACGACGAATATCTGATGAACAAAGGTCTTCTCAACAAGAGGTCACCTCAAATGGAGAAAGCACTTCCAATCAAGGGGCATGGCATGATCAGTGTCCATCACTTGGGGCAGTCCAATCGAGACTCGGAGAATCTCTCAAGATGCCCAACAGCCTGGGGCAAATCTCCATCAGGGTCACTTGGGGCATTGGACGATCAAGCGAAGATCTTCTGGTGGCAGCACAACGCTACTAACAGGGGCAACTCCCCCCTCTCTGAGAATGTGGACATAGTCGAAAAAAATACTACGCACAATCAAAGACCCGCTAGGTTGACACACCTAGGCAAAAATAAGGGCTTCCCGGCGAACCAAAAGGGTTCGGGCAAAAATAAGGGATGAAATGAAAAGATCTGTACACCCGGTAAGTCGAAAACCTGAAAAAGGCGGCTTGGGCAAAAATGGGTATCCCGGTGGACTGAAAACCCGAAAGGGCGGTCCAGGCAAAAATTAGGGATTTAAGCGTACGACTATGTCCCGGTACTTGCCTACCAGAAGAAGAGTTGTCAATCGGCAGTCATCAAGGACCTCCACAGGTATATTCTTCCCTCACGTCAGAAACAGGGGCAATAATGAGTTGTCCAGGCGATCCAGTTACGCGGTCAACCAAAGTACCAAGGAAAGGCCAATATAAAGATGATTACCATCTACCTTTACAAATTCCAGATCAACATTGATAACAAACCAAGAAAAATCAGTGGACGATTGATCGTGGGTTAATATCCGAAACCAAACAGGACAATCATCCACGAACTCATCATCAGGCAACCCTACACCGGTTCCTTCTCCTTCTCAAAATAAAGTCTTACACAGACCCACCTCAGGTAACCCTACCCCGGTTCCTCCTAAAGTCTTACACGGACTCATCCTCAGGTGATCCCACACCGGTTCCTCCCAAAATCTTACACGGATTTATCTCAAGATGACCTTACCCCGGTTCATCCAGAAGTCTTACACGGACTTATTTCATGGTAACCCTACACCGGTTCATCCAGAAGTCTCACACGGACTTATTTCATGGTAACCCTACACCGGTTCCTCCCAAAGTTTTACACGGACTTATCTCAAGATAACCTCACCCCGGTTCATCAAGAAGTTTTACACGAACTTATCCTACAGTAACCTCACCCCGGTTCCTCCAAAAGTCTTACACGGACTTATCCCGAAGTAACCTTACCCCGGTTCCTCCAGAAGTCTCACACGGACTTATCTCAAGATAACCTCACCTCGGTTCCTCCAGAAATCTTACACGGATTTATCTCAAGATGACCTTACCCCGGTTCATCAAGAAGTTTTACACGAACTTATCCTACAGTAACCTCACCCTGGTTCCTCCAAAAGTCTTACACGGACTTATCCCGAAGTAACCTTACCCCGGTTCCTCCAGAAGTCTCACACGGACTTATCTCAAGATAACCTCACCCCGGTTCATCAAGAAGTTTTACACGAACTTACCCCGAAGAAACCCTACACAGGTTCTCCCTTTCCAAGGATGCAGTTTCACACAGACTCGTCATCAGTAAGCCCTACATAGGTTTCCTTCTCAGCTCTAGATACGGTTTTACACGGACTCGTCGTCAAAAACCCTACCCAGGTTTTACCTTTTCTAGGATGCAGTTTTACACGAGCTCATTATCAATAAACCCTACACAGGTTTCCTTCAATTCCAAATGCAGCTTCACACGAGCTCGTCCTCAAAGTAACCCTACACAGGTTCCCTCTTTCAACTTCCCCAGTACATCTCAAAATTTCCCGGGAGAGTCCAGTCCAGAAGTCTCCCCAGGAAAGTGGAAACCATCTCCCCAGCAGGAAGCTTATCCCCAGTAGATTCTGGAAGCTTACCCCTGCAGAGCAAGAACGCGTCCCCCGGCTTTATTCAAAGGTTATTTCCCTACCAGGATATAACTGGGTTATCCTCAGCCAAAAGCCACGGAAAGATCGTCACCGACAAAGTCTTCTTATCCCCAGCGGAGTCTATTAACACTTCCAACATAACAATGGTATCCCCAGCGAAGTTACCATCAACATCTCAGCGAAGTATCTCTCTCCCCACAGAGCATTTTCCCCAGCAAGATCGTTAGAGTAATGTCCCCCCGCAGAGTAATCTATTCGCCAAGTTTATTCCCCAACGGAGTTACCTTCTCCTACCGGTATTCTTACAACCATCACTCCCCAGTGGAAACAAAAGCTCTACATCAGCCCAGGATTTAACTTCCCGGCACCCGTCAAGGATTTATTTTCCTAAGACGAAAACATACATTCAAAAACAGCACATATATCATGATACATGCATAAACGCATCATATCTTACAATCTCATTTATGTTGAGAACATCATTGCTTGATCCATATCATGCATTGCATATGACTGACCTTTACCTTTCAGGAAAGATCCAGTTAAATTCTCAGTTATGTCCAAGACTTTCGTCTGGTTCAGTTAAATCGACCCTAAGATTTTTCTGATTCTTATCCAGTCAAAGTTAATCAAAGGCCTTCTCTGGTTCAGTCAGATCGACCCTAAGATCTCCCTGATTCTTATTCCAGTTGAAGATTCCAAGACCTTGCCTGGTTCAGTTAAATCGATTCCTAAAGATTTTTCTGATGCCGATCCAGTCAAAGGCCTTCTCTTGTTTAGTCAGATCGACCCTAAGATCTCCCTGATTCTTATCCAGTTGAAGATTCCAAGACCTTGCCTGGTTCAGTTAAATCGATTCCTAAAGATTTTTCTGATGCCGATCCAGTCAAAGGCCTTCTCTGGTTCAGTCAGATCGACCCTAAGATCTCCATGATTCTTATCCAGTTGAAGATTCCAAGACCTTGCCTGGTTCAGTTAAATCGATTCCTAAAGATTTTTCTGATGTCGATCCAGTCAAAGACCTTGCCTGGTTCAGTTAAATCGACCCTAAGATTTTTCTGATTCTTATCCAGTCAAAGGCCTTCTCTGGTTCAGTCAGATCGACCCTAAGATCTCCCTGATTCTTATCCAGTTGAAGATTCCAAGACCTTGCATGGTTCAGTTAAATCGACTCCTAAAGATTTTTCTGATGCCAATCCAGTCAAAGGCCTTCTCTAGTCCAGTTAAATCGATTCCTAAAGATTTTCCTAATAAAGACTCAGTAGAAGACATCCAAAGTTCTCTCATCGTTACTGTTGAGGTAGAAATCGCCCAAAGTTCTTTCATCGTTACTGTTGAGGTACGCAGGTTCTCGCTAAGGAATCTCTTAAGCGATCAGTCTCCAAATGGAATCTATAAGCCCATTCCCGACAAGACCTCGTCACCCCGTCAGATGGCATCTATAAGCCCATCTTCCTATCCATCAATCTCCAAATGGCATCTGTAAGCCCATTCCCATCATCACGCTGCTAACAGGTGAGCGCAAATTTCTGGGCACTCTAGTGTTCAATCATCTTCCACCTTCGGATCACGAAAGGCACGCCAGCCAATCTACATCCTCAGGTCTAAGAAGATTGAACAGGGGCAACTGTTGTACCCCAAAATTTGCCCTCCCATATTTCTTCAAGATTTGCCAAGGTCTTGGGCCATGAAACTGGGACCAATGAACTCGTGACATTTCCATGAAGCCAAATTACTCATCGCGCCTTTTTTATGCTTGCTCAAATTCTATTCGCTATTATTTGTTGTTTCAGTTTGTGAGGGTTTAAAACCCCCGCTATCTGCTTATGTTACAGGTAAAACGATGAAGAAGATGCTAGCGTGTTGGACTATGGTTGGTTGGTTTGAATAACTGGCGCCCTTTTTTTTTTATTATTCAGCGTAATACTTGTTTCTCTCTCTTATTAATCATGTTCCATTAAGCTGACAAACAAACGCACCAGCTCACTTGGTTAGCACATTGGCATGCAGGTATTGGGACCTGGGTTCGATTCCCAGGTCCCCCACTTCTTCAATATTATTTTTCTTAACACCTTTCCATGCAGCGTGTCCAAGTGTCCCCAGGGATCCATCCAAGGGCCAGAACTTGCAGATCACCATATGCATTGGTCAACAACTTCTCACACAAACGCTGAAAGTCAACGTGGGCCTGGAATTCTTGGGCCAAACTGCTTTCTATAAACCTCCTCAATTTGGGTCAACCACCCCCCATGTTTGCATTTTCTTTCTCTCTTTTTGTTCTTTCTTTTATTTATTTTAATTATGTTAATTATTTTCTTTTAATTCACCAAATTAATTTTTATAATAAAAATACAAAAAAATCAGAAATCATAAAAATAAAATATGTTTATTATTTTAATATTTAATTCACTAATACTTTATTTTATAAATAAATTCCAATAATCAATTAGTTTAATTTTAGGTTTAATTTTAATGTTTTTCTTAAATAACTAAAAAATATAAAAAATAGGTTTTTTTAGCATTTTTATTCTTTTCCTCAATAAAATAATTTCATCTTATTCTTATCATTATTAATTATTAATTTTTGTAAATAAATGTGTAATTAATTAATTAGGGTAGAATTAGGGTTTCTTTTCCTTTTAATTTTCTTTATTTCCATTAAATACAAAAACATAAAAAACAAGTTCTTTTCTTTATTTAATCGTTAATTAATTTCCAATTCCAATTTAATTTCTTTAAAGGGTCCAACGCCCTCGCACTCGATTCTATTTCTTTTCGCACGTTTACTTTTATTTCTTTTTTTGAATATAATGTATTTGCCCCAAAGCTTTGTAATAGTAATTAGGACATTTACTTTCCGCACTTTTATTTAAAAATCGGGTCTTTGTTAATTTGGCGATGTATAGGCCCGCGCCTTGTAGTAGCGTTGAACCTTTATTTTTCCGCACTTTAATTTCCGCACCCTTAAAACTGTTAATAACCACATGAAAGAATGTATGCCCAAATAAAATCAAAGCGTAGATCACCCAATGCATGACAAGACAAATATTAACTGAAAATGACACACAATTCACACACCACTCCTAGGGTACGCCTCACTGTTGCCTTGCCCCTCGAAACGTGGTCGTCGAGTATAGGACGTTTTAGTAAGTCCTCATGTCCATGAACATGGCATGAGGGTAGCTTCTAAGGTGTCCTACTGTTGCTCTGGTGACCACACTGTCCCTAAAAACGAATTGACCCGAACACCTCCAACGGTGGTGCTACCTACCTCTCAATGGTGGGATGGCACTACCTTAAGGACATCTACACAGCCTAATTCCTTAGGGTAGGTAGACAACTCATAGGTATTTGCTCTAATTCAAAACAAATCAAAAACTTTTTTCACACCGACACTTTCAAAAAGCTTTCAAAAACAACTTTTCAAACACTCTTGAGGACTGATACAAGAGTCGAACTGAAATTTTAAACGAAACTTTTTCAAACTCACTCACAATTGAAAAGCAAACCTTTTGAAAACACAAATGAGCAAGTACCTAAGAGCCCATGGATAACCATGGATAGAAAGGGTGCTAACACCTTCCCTTTCTATAAATCTACCTCCCGAACCGAGAGCTAATCTCATAAGGAATTTTTCTGTGCTTTTGTCCTTTCCATGTTGGAGAACATAAAAGACGGTGGCGACTCTTGCTTACCGCGACATTTCGCGAACCAGCGTTAAACAGTCAGTTCCAGATCCACCGATCACAGGGTGATCTTAGCAACTGGAGAAAATGTGTCAAAATAGTCAACTCCTTCAAGTTGAGTATATCCCTTGGCAACAAGCCTAGCCTTATACCTCTCTATAGACCCATCAGCTTTGTATTTTATTCTGTAAACCCATCTATAACCAATGGGAACCTTTCCATGAGGCAAATCTATTACAGTCCAAGTGTGATTCTTAGCAAGAGCCTTCAACTCATCAGCCATGGCATTCTTCCAACAGTCCTGCTTAATTGCTTGAGCATATGTTTTGGGTTCAATATTGGTAGAAATAGAAAAACAATAGTTTTTGTAAGCAGGAGAACAATGTTTATAAGAGAGAATAGAAGAAAGAGGATATGTAATTTTAGAGGAAGAATGACTAGAATGAGATGTAAGAGTGGAATAACAGTGATAATCAGATAAGTAGCTAGGGGGATTGGAAGTTCTGCTGGACTGCCTTATAGGAGGAATAGGAGTAGGGAAGTCTATGGACTGATTAGACAACTCAGGAGAAGAGACATGAGGATTCTGATTTTGGTCAGAAGGCACAGGAAAAGATGTGGCACTAGAAGGACTAGATGTACTAGAAGGACTGTGAGGGAATGTAACAGCAGAGGGACCAAAAGATAAAGGAGATCTAGGATTATAGGGAGATTGAGGAGTACCACTGCTGTCAGGAGAAGTACTAGGAACAAATGGTGAAGTCAAATCAGTGCTGCTATGGTCAATAGCATTGTTAAATGGTGATGGCATGTCAAGAAAGTCATTGAGAACAGAAGAAGGAATAGAGGAAGGAGAGGATGACACAGAAGAAAGTTTGAATTGAAAAACATCTTCATAAAAGATGACATTTCTAGACACAGAAATAGCATGACTATGAAGATTGTAAACTATGTAACCCTTGGTACCATCCCTAAAACCAAGAAAGATAGCTTTGTGAGCCCTAGGATCAAATTTGGTCCTATGTGCTTGCAAAGTAGAAACAAAACATAGACAGCCAAACACCTTTAAGTGTATGATGGAAGGTGATTGTTTAAACAAAATTTCATAGGGAGATTTTGATTTTAAAAGGGGTGTGGGTAGTCCATTTATAAGGTGAACAACATGTTGTACACAGAAGTTCCAGAGAGATAAGGGGACATTGGAATGAAAATATAAGGCTCTAGCAACATTTAGAATATGTTGGTGTTTTCTCTCAACTACACCATTCTGTTGAGGAGTCTCAACACAAGATTTTTGATGAACAATTCCCTTAGATAAAAGAAAATCAGCAATGGTAAGGAATTATGTACCATTGTCAGACCTAAGGCACTTAAGAGATGTTTTAAACTGAGTTTCAATGTGAGCTACAAATTGAATGAGGCTAGCCCTAGTTTGATCTTTAGTGCTGAGGAAAATGACCCATGTAAACCTTGTATAATCATCTACTAATGTTAAAAAATATTTGTGACCAAGAGTAGATACAGTGGAGAATGGCCCCCATAAATCAGCATGCAAAATATCAAAAGAGCATATGAAACAGAAGTACTAATAGGAAAAGAAAGCTTCTTTTGCTTTGCAAAGTGACATGAGTCACAAGGATCCAATTTGGAATTACAATTAATGAAAGGAAAAACTTTAGAAATTTCCTGTAATCCTAAGTAAGGCACATGACCTAATCTTAAGTGCCATGTATTACAAGAAGTATTATTGACAAAAGAAAAAACAGAATTAGATCTTGTAAGCTCAAGAGTATAGAGTCCCCTTTGCACATTAGCTATACCAATCATTGCCTTGGAATGATTCTGCATAATGTGACAAGAATTAGCATGGAATTGAACAAAGCAATTATTGATATCAATAAGCTTGGCAATAGAGACAAGATTAACATGAAAACTAGGGATAAACAAGACATGATGCAGAGTTAGGGAGGGAGAAAGGACAACAGTACCAGCTATGGAAGCAACTACTTGAGAGCCATTAGGTAAATTTACAGGAATAGGGACAATATTTTTATGATCAAGAAATAGGCTAATGTCAAAGCAAATATGGTCAGTAGCACCAGTATCAAGGATCCAAATGTTAGGATTCTTACTATTAGAGCCTGACTGAAAATTCAAGGCAAGAGGAGAAGTTGAGATGGAATTGGCATGGGAATTAAGCTGTGACTGTTGTAATAGGGCCATGATGGAGAGGGTATCTGAGCTTGAACATTCAAAGTTGTGGCCTCATCAGTGTTACCAGTAGGGGACAAAACATTAGAGACAGAGCTATTCATCTCTCTTTCTTGTTGAATGACAAGAGAAAATGCCTTATCAATATTAGGCAACGGGTTCAGCATCATAATCTGAGACTTTGAATGCGTGAATTTGTCATTCAAACCTTTCAAGAATCGAAGCACATAGTCTTGTTCCCTATAACGCTGAACAGAAGCAATAGCATCGCAAGAACATGGAATAGCACAGGTACAAACAGGTATGGGGCGATAATTCTCAAGTTCATCCCATAAAACCTTCATCTGAGTAAAGTAATTAGAAACGTTGAGCGTACCTTGACGAAATTTGTACAATTCCTCCTGGATGTCTGAAATACGAAAGATATCACCATGAGAAAACCTAACTTGCAAGTTCCTCCAAACACCAGCAGCATTGTCGATCCATAACACCGACTTCGCAATTGACTCAGAAATAGAGCGTTGGATCCAAGCAAGAACCATAGTGTTACACCGAATCCAAGGAGCATAGAGTGGATCAGATAGCGGTGGTTTAGGGAGGGATCCGTCAATGAATCGGTCTTTGTTCTTGGATATCAACGTGATCTGCATCGATCGAGGCCAAACATGATAGTTCTTGACGTCGAGTGGAGGCGAAACAAGCACCAGTGCTGGATTTTCATTCGGATGTAAGTAGAAAGGATTTGCGGAATTTGTAGAAAAATCTACACAGCTCTGGTAAGCCATTGAAACAGAAGAAGAAGCTCAAGATAATACGCGAGCAAAAGAGAAAGAAAACAAGCGTCGCTCAGAGAAGGATGGCTACCAGAGCTTGATTAGCTTTGATACCATATCAAGAATGGTGAAAAACTCCATTGGAGGAAAACAGAAGCAACAAAATTCTAACTGTATCTTAACATAAAATGATAAGGCAAGGAAAGAGTAAAGTGATTACTTTTGCATTGAATGAATCAATTAAATCTGTACAAGTGACCAATATATAATATATGCATAAGCCTAGATTAAATAACAGCCATTGGATCAAGATAATAACAAAATAGAAAACTTAATGATCTATTCTATTATCTAATATAAGCTAAGAAAACAAAAATTATAGAAATTGAAAAATAAAATTGAAGTTTTAAAGAACTCTCTTGTAGGTATTCATAAGGTTAAAAATAAGATGGATGATAATTCATTTAATTTTGATTGTGATACATGTTATATTTGGCAAAATAAGGTAAGAAATCTCAATGCTAAAGTGACAAAGGCTCTACAATCAAATGTGACTTTTGCTATAGATATAACAAAGTTTAATAAATCTTTGAATCCTTCATATGCAAAATATAGGTTTGTTGGAAAGAAAGTGAAAAGAAAAATTAACACCTTTTGAAATATAACTTGTTATTACTATCATATGAAAGGACACAATGCCAAATGCAAAATTAAGAAATATTATGATTCTAATAGCATTTCTCAATGGTCACCTAATTGCGATGATTATGTTACTCACCCTCAAGGACCCTACAAGGATTGAGTACCTACTTTATCTTATTGAAAATTACAGACAAATTATCTTGATACTATGAAGAAGCTATAGTGTTTCATGAGTAGGTACATCAAGACAATTAGAAGATCACATATTCATATCATAGTGACTTAGTGGCAAAATGATTGAATGTATTATAGAAGAACACCAACAAGTGATCCCTGATAAAATATCTTAAATCAATAAGTAGGTGAAAGTGATGAAACTTGGTCATACTTGTACTTAGTTCGTTTGTCGTAATTGATGCTCATGTTCTTGAGCTTCAAGTGAGAAGCTTGCGTTCTGCTCTGCTTTATCGATGAGGTCGTATTGTTTCATTTATCACGTCTTCTAAGAATAAGACAGTTCTTTTATCTATCTATGTGCACAAAATATATAAAATTCATGTTGATTGTCTTTGGATTTTATGTTCACTTCCAAAAAATTTAAATTGAATATGTGATTATTTCAATTTATATATTTATAGTGACTTTGGTCAAATGATACAAAATATGTGTGTTTGTCTTACTTTGATATATATGTGTATTTTTTTTAATGCTTAGATTGCATAACTATGAGAAATATTATTTACACATACATACATTTTATCATTGCATGTACATGAATTATATTACACATTCAATATGAATAATTAATTTTTATATGTTTGGTTTCGTTAGAATATAACTGAATTTTTGCTTCAATATAATTGAATCTTATTAAACTAATTAAGATGATAGAACAAAAAATTGATAAAAGTTCGAATATAATCACAACCACAATACTCTGCATCGAGATCCACTCCATACTATTTAAAAGCAAACAACAAAAAAAAACAAAAGCAAATTTTCAATATGAATGGAGCAATAAATATTAAGTAGTGCTACTCACTCGGTGCTAAGATATACCAAAAACTGATTTATGTGGACATACTAACAAGGTCAAGTCCAAAATAATGAATGAGCTTTTATTCATCTTTTTTTACATTTAAAATTACGTGGTTGTCTAAAACCCTTGTATCTTACAGCTAACAACCACTATTTTGAGTAATGCCTAGTCACGGTTGATATTGGTTTCTAAATATATGAGTCTCAATTCAAATATACTTTTCAATTAAATTTATTTGTAGTAAAACCATACACTAAGTTAATACGTGTAAAAGCACAAGTACATTGTTCTTCTGATGATGCATGACATGACATAATTAACGTAGTGATTTATTGACAACACATTACAATCATGCATGGCATAATAAAGTAATTGTTTTGTACACGATAGGGATACGTATAGATTAAGAGAACAACAAAGTACTTGTGATTGTGAGTGTAATTAATTTATTTTCGTAATATACGAGTGAAAACGGCTATATATATCGCGAAAACCATTCCTTATTGCTCGCACTCATTTCTCTACTTCAAGGTACTCCTTAACAAGAAGCAACAAAGACTCACATATCTTAACACTCAAAGGTTAAGAGACTCATTTCTTTCCCCCTCTCTTACTTCTTTTCATTTTCCGTCTCCCTACTAACACCTCAATTCAACTTCATTTTCTACTCTAGATCCTTCGTTAAACCTTACATGAACACTAAGAATTCTAGATCTGATTCATAACGTGTGGATCCACTTGATAACAAATTTGTAACCAAAATTTGTAACCACTTGATACTCCATTGATATGCTTTTCTACTTCATATAATGACTTTTTATCACATGATTGAATGATGATTTTACCGTTTTGTGATTGGTAAAGAAATCTGTGTTGCACTCTTACAAGTGAATACTAACATTTTGATGCTAAATGTTGTTTACAGCTTTAAATAGAAAGCCGTTGGGACTTCTAAAAGCCATTTTCTAAATCCTCTATAAACTTAGTGGTGAGTGGTTGTTGTCTGTCATTTATCCATGGATACAATATGATACTGCGTATTAACTTTTTATGCTAATACAGATTTGGACTAAAGTATGGTTAACTAACTTATTGGTACAAAATAATTTACATGTTTAGTTAATCATCAATAAATTTTTTAATAATTTTAAATATTGGCGATTGGTATTATGGTATACCACTTATAGGAGGTTCAACAAAAAAACTCGAACTTATTTCATTCATTCAAAACAAATGTTTCTACAAATTTCACTACTACAATTTTTTTAAATAAAATCCTTATCAATACAAATTTTATAATATTACTTAAAAGACCTTATCAAAATAATTTATAATATTTAAAAAAAATTAAAATATTTTTATAATAAAAATTATTTTTGAAACAGCAATTGCTAGTGTGTGGACTTAAAACGTCTACAGTGTCCAAAAAAAATCTTATATAAATTCTAAAGTCTCATGACTATTGACTTAGTCGAGTTAATGACTTAGCTCTAAAATTGAATTATATCTTATTTTCAAGTGCTTAACAAAATATTTTTTAAAAACTATTTAAACATTTTATAATATATATATATATATATATATATATATATATATATATATATATATATATATATATATATATATATATATATATATATATATATATATATATATATATATATATATATATATATATATATATATATATATATATATATATATATATATATATATATATATATATATATATATATATTATAGAGCAAATTTTCATTGATTAGCAAATTTTTTTTAAAAAATTAGCAAATGATTACGAGCTCTTAATTTGGGTTTAGTATTAAGATCATATATCTGATAAAAGAACTGACAGTATGGTTTAGGCATTAGGTTGTTGCTGAAATGTCTTTTTAAAAATACAATCTTTACAACTGGCTGAATATTTTTTTTCTTCTATTTAGTTTGCCTTTATTAAAAGCTGTTTTTTAAAATTAAAGGAATTTTGTAGTATCAATTATTCATGCTTTAAATACAAATAGAGCTATATGTGTTTTCTGTTGGTTGATTTTCTACTTTGTAGCTTATATGTGTTTTTTTGTATGTTTTTCAATGTTTTAATGGCAGAAGTGCTTTTTTGTTTAGGTTCCAGTTTTGGAAGTTAGACCTGCATTGGTGTGTAACCTTTATTTGAGGCATTCCTGATGCCTTTATTTCAATATACTTTCTTATATATATACACATCATAATAGAATTTATAGTTCTCATTCTATCCTCTATTGTTTTTACCGCGGCAATTAATAATAACATATCCCTCTATACTAACCATTTTTTAATATGTTATTTCTAGATTGACAATGAAGGCCAGGTCTTATAGTGGTGTTTTGGTTCTCATTGTTTGTCTTATTTCACTTTTAGTGAAATATCACTCATATTTTTCAGACGAAGAAGAAAAGGAAAATATACTTATATCTTTTTGTATTCAATTTATATGGCTTATATCTTTTTGTTTTCCACTAATATATTCTATCAATAATGCAGACTTATATTATCTATACGGGTAATACCATAAACAATGAAACATCTCTATTGCTTCACTACAAAAGTTTGCTTCACCAAGTTATAAAAAGGTTATATTTATTTATCGAATCTTTTAATACAAAAGATGAGCATTTTTGAAAAGTTACAATATTTGAGATTACCGTGTCATATATTAATTTTTTATCATTTTTCCGAAGTTATTTTTTGTTGAATATAAAAGTTTTCTTTTAGAGACATAACCATATTAAAAAGTTTTAAACTTTTATAACACATGTCTTGATTCTTTAAACAAATCTTAAACATGTATACATGTATGTACCGAGTTTATGAATGTGACTGAATTGTCTACCATGGATATAAATTGGTAACAAAAAGTATTATTATAACATGTCAATAAAAGATGTATTGGAATTTAATGAAGTTTACGAAAAAGAAAATTTAAAAACAGAAAAAAATCAATGATTAATTTCTTATCATTATCCATTTTTATGTCTAAATTTTTTGCAGACACCAGCCAAAAACAATACTTCAATACTACAAGAAGAGTTTCGGCGGTTTTGTAGCCAAGCTTACCAAGGAAGAAGCCAACAAAATGGCTGGTGAGTGATTTTTTTTTCTATTATAACATTAGTTGACACCTTTTTGAATATTTTAAAATTTATTAACCATTATAAATTTGTATTATAGGACTCAAAGGAGTGGTGTCTGTTTTTCTTAATCAAAAGAGAGACATCCTTACCACCAAGTCATGGGACTTTGTTGGTCTTACACAATATGTTGAAAGAAAATATTATGAAAGTGATGTCATTGTCGGGGTTATTGATACAGGAATTTGGCCGGAATCTTCTAGTTTCGGTGATAAAGGTTTTGGTCCGCTACCTACCAAATGGAACGGCAGTTGCATCGCTTTTAATTTCACTTGCAACAGGTAATTGGATGAGGATCAACTTCCTTATATTATTGCAAGTTAAAAAAAACTTCCTTTATAACACCTTTAAAGTTTCTTCGCAATGCAAATTAAACTTAAATCCTCTATTGAAAGTTATTGCAAAAAATTTGGTATTTGAATATATTTGACAGTACAATACAATGCCTTATTATATAGAGATTAAACACAATCAAAGAAATACAAAATTTTAATATAAGTTGATATGTTTTTGCAGAAAAATCATTGGAGCTAAGTATTACTTATCAACTTCAAATGAACCGTTGAGCCAAGCAGATTTTGAATCTCCAAGAGATTCAAAGGGGCATGGAACTCATACAGCATCAACTGCAGCTGGGAACCCAATTACCATAGCAAGCATGCTAGGACTTGCACAAGGAACAGCAAGAGGTGCAGTCCCGTCTGCACGCATTTCTGTATACAAAGTTTGCTGGTCTACTGGATGCTTTGATGAAAGTATTCTTGCCGCATTTGACGAAGCAATTCTTGATGGGGTTGATATATTATCAGTATCACTTGGATCTGATTCAATAGACAACAGCAATCATTTTAAGGATGCAATTTCTATTGGAGCATTCCATGCAATGCGTCAAGGAGTACTTACGGTAGTGGCAGGAGGAAACTTCGGTCCACGCCCTGCATCCTTACATAATCTGTCACCATGGGCGATTGTTGTTGGTGCTAGTACTTTAGATAGAAGATTTATCACCACGGTCAAATTAGGAGACAATAGAACATATGAGGTAAATTTATACACTATAGCATGCCTTATTTCATTTTCTGAATAATCACCTTAGAATATAAATTCACACACTAATCTAATTTGTTGAAATCAATCTTAGGTGATTCTATTATAAGTTCATGATATTGTTTCATATGTTTAGGGTGTCTCACTTAATGCATTTGATCTTGAGGAAACATTATACCCTATAATTTTCGGAGGAGATGCATCAAACACAATATTAGACGTGTTTCGACGTAAATCCAGGTAATAAGCATACCTATCTATGATAATAAAATGTAATAAAAACATGTGTTGCGAGTCTATACATTATTACTCTTCAATTTTGTACTTGTAGCTATGTATATAGGAACATGACTGTTTTCTTTCCAAGGCTAAAATTATAGATTTTTCATGGTCACAAAAAATGAGTAACATATAGTTATAGCAACATTTTCTTCAAAATACGCATTTTAGAATAAAGATTTCATTCTCCTAAAATGAACGATCTTTTAATAAAATTATTCTTCTTATAGGTTTTGTTTAAACAACACCTTAGATGTAAAACTGGTGAAGGGTAAAATTGTTTTATGTGAAGGAAAGGAAGGAGTTGAAGAAGCCTTCAGAGTGGGTGCTATTGGTATCTTGATGTATGGTCCCACTTTACCAGAAAAGGCACTGTCTTATCCCTTACCTGCATGCTTTCTTCAAACCAAAGATGTCACTGGTATATTTAAATACATTAGTTCCACAAGGTATATATCAAGTCCAAGTTCCATATACATTAACATTAATTCAGTTAATCACATTTATATAAAGTTTAATTTATTAATCAATCTTTCAGGAATCCAGTTGCCACAATATTGAAGACCTATGAGTTAAACGATACCTTGGCACCTGTGGTTGCCTCTTTCTCATCTAGGGGTCCAAACACTGCTATATCTGAGATATTGAAGGTTTCTTTTCTATGATTGAATATATTAAATACACTTTACAATACTTGTAGCTCACTTTTCTTTGTTTAATATTGTAGCCCGATTTAACTGCTCCAGGCATAAATATTTTAGCTAGTTGGCCTTCAAATCTTCCTATCTCGGATATTCTTGGCGAGACTAGAAAATCGGAGTTTAATATTAAATCAGGAACATCAATGTCTTGTCCACATGTATCTGGGGCAGCAGCGTACGTCAAGTCATTTCATCCTACATGGTCGCCTGCTGCTATCCGCTCGGCTTTAATGACAACTGGTAATAGAAATGAGTAATATAACATCTCAATTACAAAGTCCTGAATAAAGAAAACTGAAATTAACTGATTCTTATTTTTAGTTAATTATTTAAGCAAAATTATTTTAGTTATATATTTATTATAAACATTTATAAATATTACCCTACTTGGATTATACTTCTAGTGAGTTTATATTAAAATATAGTATCTCAAATATATAGGTCAGGTAATTTACGTTCATAATTTTATGTTTGTTTTCTCTTTTTTTTTATTCTTTGATTTTGATATATATATATATATATATATATATATATATATATATATATATATATATATATATATATATATATATATATATATATATATATATATATTACTGAAACAATGCACAAAATTATAAAACTGGAAATAAAATCAAAAAATTTATTAAAGAAATATAAATTTAGTTCAGTTTGTAAAGGTGAAATTAATAACAAATATATAAAATTAGTGAATAGTGTAAGTCAATATTATTTGAAAGGTGAGTATAATTTATTTAATGTATTTTAAGTTAGTATAAACAATATGCATTTTTTTTGGGTTGCAGCTAAAAAGATGAGTCCTGTTAATAATAGAGACGCGGAATTTGGTTATGGAGCCGGGGAAGTTGATCCAGTTAAAGCATTACATCCTGGTTTAGTATATGATGCTGATGAAGAGGATTATATTAAACTTTTATGTGGCCATGGCTTCAATACAACCGCTGCTCTAAAATTAATCACGAGAGATAATAGCAGTTGCTCGGAAATAACACCCGGATCAGCAAGAGACTTGAACTATCCATCCTTTGCTTTAAAAGCTGCACATCCTAAACAACATGTCAGTGGAAGATTTCATAGAACTGTCACCAATGTTGGAACACCATTCTCTACATATAGAGCAATTGTGACAGCTCCAAGAGGATTACATATTTATGTGATACCTAGTGTTTTGTCATTCACTTCACTAGGAGAAAACCATACATATGTTGTCATTGTTGATGGAGTTTTGAAGAAATCAATGGAATCAGCTTCTCTGACTTGGGATGATGGATATTTCAATGTTAGAAGTCCCATTGTTATTTTCGACGAACGAGCCGAGAGGGTTGCAACATCTTCAACTTTAAGAAATGTTGTTATTATTACCGTTGTTGTTATTTTTTTTAGTTTTGCTATTATTATTATTAGATATAAGGAATTGTGTATTTTTCTATAAAAATGTAGAGCTCAGTTATTGTTTTTAATAGAGATAAACTGAAACATAGAATATATATGTTACTCATTTTTGTAATAAACCAGAAAATATACATATATCTAATTTTTTTCTTCATTTTTGTAGTTACGGATTTATACTTAAAATAAATGGATTATAGATTTTTTTTTTGTAAATGTAAAAGAAAAATATTAGTGATAAAATAAACGCATAATAGATTTTTTTTTCGTCTAGGTACGAGTAAACATGAAAAAGAAATGTATAAGAAGTTTGATTCACAAATATGGTGCTATGAATTTATTGTGTAAATATTTATATAAATGTGGTTTTTTTTTTTGACGATCATGGTTGGTTGTAATTTATGAAATAAAATAGTGTCTTAGTTCCCTTGATTAACGAGATAACATTTATAATGTATAGTAATTATTATTTTTTAAATTAGATGTGATTTTTATGATGATATATGCACATGTAAATTATTTTTGTATAATTAGTATATTAATTTCGTTTTAGATTAGTTTTACTATTATAATTTGTCTTTTCATGTAAATGTCTTTTTCTTTGAAATTAGTTTAGCTATTGTTTGTCACCTAGTCTATTTTCCGTGAAATTTATTTTGTTATTGTCTGTCACTACATATTATTTTCTGCATAATCTATAATGTTTTGTCTATCACTAAAAGTTATTTTCAGCACTATCTTTTGTATTGCCTATCACTAAAAGAGGCGTTATTTTCTATTAATATACGTTGTTTCTATATGTAACCTTGTTGTATTAAATTTTTGTATTCTATGTGTGTTGTACTTTTTATTGTTATTATTTATGTATCTAAATTCTCTATTCTTTTATATGATGTTGATACTAAATATATTTTTAAAAAATGATGATAGAATGTTATAGTGTTAAGATAATTAAATGATTTTGTTTTGTAAAATTGCACGTGACTTGTTTGGAAGAAAGTGAAAATATTATGATCGAGTGTAATTGAGTATTGTTGATTAAGTTTATTCCAATGTGTTAAAAAAAAGAGTTGTAAATATAAAATGAGGTGTGAATGTTTGTATTCTACGTCATGTGCGTCTTTCTTGTTGTTTGATGGTTTGATTCTTTGACCATTCTACTTGATTTTTCAAATATATGGTTATTTTAGGTCAAATTTTACTTTTGAAGCACCCTTAGTTATAAAAATAGATTGTAAAATCTTTTCTCACTCAACTAGGCTATATAATGTAGATAACTCGACATTCAGTCTTAAGAGATAGATTGTGCCTTATGTACAAGTAAGTATAATATTGACAATAATTTGATCAGTAGCATTGTTCCGGAAGAACATAAATCACATGAGTTGAAGGCTAATGGAAATTCTGCGGATATAGATATAAGTTGTAGAAATATTATGACCGTCAGATTGGGATGGCCTATATCATTGTTATAATTGTTGCCTAATTATTGGCAACTCAAGAGGTTGATCCACCTCAATCTCTTGTTGATATTCGGAAGATTATAACGAGTGAAATAAATCAATAACCTTACAAACTATTAGAGCATGCGAAGTTGAATTTTTTTTTGAATAACCATGTATTAAAAAAAATCACAAATAACCATGTTTCAGATGACTCCCCAAAGGAGGAGCCATCTGAATTGGCGCATGCACCCATTTTTTAAGGAGAGGCGCCATCTCACTTGGCGCATATGTGCTTAGGGCATGCCCTAAGCCAAGTGAGATGGCGCCTAGGTGTTTTTTAAGGGCAAAATATGATTTTTTTTTTGTCCGGTTCGTTGCGTGTTGGATACAGGATCAACAAAATGGACTTTTTATTTAAAAAAAAAATTATTACATCCAACTGTATTATATTAAAATAACAGATAAAAAAAACAGATAAAAAAAACGGATAAAAAAATACATGAAAAAAATAGATAAATCAGTGATCCCCCGAAACCCGGTAATGACCCCCGGTTCCGCATCCCCGTCCTCGTCTTTCTCGTGTTGGGTGTCGTCGCGTTTCCTGGTGCGGCAGGGTCGATGGCCCAGCGAAGTCAATGCGGTCCGGATCCATAAAATCAGTCAGATCTCCATATCTAGAAGATCCGCTTTGGTACAGTCGGTTACCCATACCCTCAAAGTTTGGCCGTGTTGGCGGTGGGTGGGGTTCCATGGTGGGTCTGTAGCATTGATCGTCTGAGTACGGTGGGTAGAAAGGAAATGGATCTTGGGGTGTTTGGTATTGAGGATGTTGGGTGGTTTGGTGATATTTTGGTTGATGGTAGGCTGGGTCGGTTTGTTCGTAATCTTCCGACATTCCCATATCATGGCTAAGGCTGGATGTTGAGGGGCCCATATTGGGATATACGGAAGACTGAAATTGTGTGTGGGGTATGCGGGTGTGCTGGTATTGTGATTGGTATTGTGGTTGGGTGTGAGGCATATCGGGGTATTGGTAGTGTGGTGGTGATTATGGTTGGTTGTGTGGCATTTGAGTGTAATTGTGTTGTGGTGGGGACTGTGGTTGGGTGTTTATGGGTCTGTTTCTTCTTGGGGGTTTGTGGGAGGTTGATGGGTTTTGGGTTTGTTGTTGGGGAAATGAGAGTTGTGCCCATTGTGTGCGTGGGTCAACCAAGTACCTTGGATGAGGCACGTGCATTTCAGGATTACTAACCGACCTGTACCAAGACAAATATTGATCTGTGTGTCGCATATTACCTTGATTAAGGAAAACTGGGAATTGCAAGACATAGCAGTGACGCCTCTGCCACATCTTACACCATTCCGGAGCGAAGTCTTTCCAGTTGGTAAGACCCCACTGGGCGTCGACCCTTTTAAGATGCCATGGGGACAAACAAGTTGGATCACTTGGTATCTCTTGATGCATTCCGAACTGCATCTTCACACGGTCGTTGTGGTGCATCTCCACAATGTTGAACCGAATGATTGCAGTCTTCGCGGTCCAAGTTGCTGCATCCTCCGGGTTTGGATCATGACCCAAACCCAAATATGGTCTCCAGACGAACTGCGATAAAATTTAAATCAGATTAACGCAAAAGTAATGTATAAATAATTTAAATTAAGAAAAGTTAAAAGCTACGACGTACGTCATCCGGGCCTAAGTGATCCAACAGATTGCGGTATAGTGCGACATTGAATCTTGGATTCTTGCCGTAATCTATACCCCTCACGCAGTACCTAAAGGAAATGAAAAACATTTTATTCTTAGCATATATTTGGTGAAGAGATGAATAGTAATAAATGATATAACTTGATGACTTACTTTGTTGCATACGGGAAACCGAAAGTGTTGTTGTTGACGGGGTTTAAGGACTCCATCCTCCATCAACCCCAGGCTTGTAGTAAAAAAGCGCACCCATAAAATGTACATTTTTCCTTGACTGCATTTTTGCACAAGGAACTGTATAGGTGGGCTAAAACTGCAGAACCCCAACTATATTTTCTTGTTTTTTCAAAATTTCTTAGTAAATGTAAATACATAAAATTTACACTATTTCCCGTACTTTCGGGAAATAAAAAGGTACCAAATAGTATCATAAGATAAGTTCTGGCTTTTACTACCTTGTCTTGCTCGGAGGAATTTTCGTTTAATTCCAAACTTGCATAATGACTTTTCAGCTCAGTGAGTAGTATTCCCTGATCTCTCGCACCACCACCTTCAACCATATCCCTGCCCAACAGTTCTTCACACTGAGAGTTGGGTTGTTGAACCGACCCATTCATGGCCTTACCGTCGACAGGGAGACCTAGTAGCATGTACACATCCTCTAGCGTGATGGTACATTCACCTATTGGTAGGTGAAATGTATGGGTCTCTGGTCTCCACCTTTCCAACATTGCAAGAATGAACTTCGAGTCAATGGTGCAGTTGGAGATCTTTATGACATGTCCAAAACCTGCGTATTCCAGATATGGTGCGATAAATGGGTCGGGAGCCAGGTAGTTATGAGAATGGATTCTGAATCTTTTTTTGTCCTGAGTTCATAATGTAAAAGGTGTAAGATTAAGTAAGACGAACAAAGCATTATCTGAAGTATGAAAAATGTATAACCAAAATAGAAACTTACAAATGCGGCAATGTTTTCCCTTGTGCCTCTATGAGAATCGCCCATTGTTAGAAGAGTCATTGTTTAAAATGCTTGAGATTATGAAAGACTTAGGAAGAGATAGAGAGTATGAAAGACTTAGAAAGTGTAAGAGATTATGAAAGATTTCGTAGTAGAGAGTGAGACTTGTGTGGGTGTGAGAGATGTCTGATATGGTATGTATTTATAGGCAAAAAAATTTCATATAGTGGTTGCTGGTGCTTACATGCATGCGAAGTGTCACTCTTGCAGGATAGGTGGCAGCCTAGGGGGTTACATATATGCATGCATGTACAAAAAATGAAAGGTGTCACTCTTGCAGGCAAGGTGGCAGCCTAATGATGTATCACGATTGGACAGTAAGGGAGGCGCCATTGGACTTAGCGAAAGAGTACAAAAATGAATGGTGTCGCCACCCCAATTGGCGAATAAGAGGTGTCCTTGGTTGCAGGCTAGGCTCAGGCTACGTGACATCCTTTGGGATGCCATGCCTGAATGCATGTAACCCTATTGGAGGTGATGGGAGGAGACTTACAACATAAAATATAGGTGCAGAGTAGGCGCAGGCTAGGTGGCAGCCTAGGGGGTTACATATCTGCATGCATGTATCACGATTGGACAGTAAGGGAGGCCCCATTGGACTTGGCGAAAGAGTACAAAAATGAATGGTGTCGCCACCCCAATTGGCGAATAAGAGGTGTCCTTGGTTGTAGGCTAGGCTCAGGCTACGTGACAGCCTTTGGGATGCCTTTCCTGAATGCATGTAACCCCATTGGAGGTGATGGGAGGAGACTTACAACATACAGTATAGGTGCAGAGTAGGCGCAGGCTAGGTGGCAGCCTAGGGGGTTACATGTCTGCATGCATGTATCACGATTGGACAGTAAGGGAGGCCCCATTGGACTTGGCGAAAGAGTACAAAAATGAATGGTGTCGCCACCCCAATTGGCGAATAAGAGGTGTCCTTGGTTGCAGGCTAGGCTCAGGCTACGTGACAGCCTTTGTGATGCCATGCCTGAATGCATGTAACCCTATTGGAGGTGATGGGAGGAGACTTACAACATACAGTATATGTGCAGAGTAGGCGCAGGCTAGGTGGCAGCCTAGGGGGTTACATATCTTCATGCATGTATCACGATTGGACAGTAAGGGAGGCGTCATTGGACTTGGCGAACGAGTACAAAAATGAATGGTGTCGCCATCCCAATTGGCGAATAAGAGGTGTCCTTTGTTGCAGGCTAGGCTCAGGCTACGTGACAGCCTTTATGATGCCTTGCCTGAATGCATGTAACCCCATTGGAGGTGATGGGAGGAGACTTACAACATACAGTATAGGTGCAGAGTAGGCGCAGGCTAGGTGGCAGCCTAGGGGGTTACATATCTGCATGCATGTATCACGATTGGACATTAAGGGAGGCGCCATTGGACTTGGCGAAAGAGTACAAAAATAAATGGTGTCTCCACCCTAATTGACGAATAAGAGGTGTCCTTGGTTGCAGGCTAGGCTCAGGCTACGTGACAACCTTTGGGATGCCTTGCCTGAATGCATGTAACCCCATTGGAGGTGATGGGAGGAGACTTACAACATACAATATAGGTGCAGAGTAGGCGCAAGCTAGGTGGCAGCCTAGGGGGTTACATATCTGCATGCATGTATCACGATTGGACAGTAAGGGAGGCGCCATTGGACTTGGCGAAAGATTACAAAATTAAATGGTGTCGCCACCCAAATTGGCGAATAAGAGGTGTCCTTTGTTGCAGGCTAGGCTCAGGCTACGTGACAGCCTTTGGGATGCCCTGCATGTAACACTATTGGCAGCCTTGGGGGTTGCATCCTTACTTAATTGAAGTTTTTAGTCTTACGTTTATCATAACATTGATTCACTTAATCTGTCAAATCTTCCAACCTTCAAACGTTCTTACAATCAAACCTTCAAACCTTCAAACAATCAAACATATAAACTTTCGAATAACTCATAAAGTCCAAACATTCCAACATTCAAACCTTACAGCATTCAAACCTTCATACAATCAATAAACTTCAAACATTCCAACCTTCGAATCACTCATAAAATTCAAACATTCCAACCTTCAAACCTTCAAACAATTCTACGCAATGGCCTCTGCACCACAATTTGTCGTCAAAGCACATTTCAATGGTGAGACATACATTTGTCCCACCGCTGGGTTTTTGTTTAGAGACACAAACAACATCTGATTTCTCTTAAACGGGAAAGCCAATTTCTCGTACTTCAAAAAACGATTGGAGGCCAAACTTGAACGAGGCTCGGTGTCCCAGATATTTTATCAGAATCCAGTTTTTTTTGGAAACAACCAAGTAATTTTTTATAAGGTTGAAGTTCAAGATGACGAGGATCTCCAGAATATGTTTTCCAGCCATGTCTATTCTGGGTACGACTCTATTGAGTTGTACGTTATGCTGCGAGAGCCTCAGGTGACACAAGAGATTGATCCTTTGGAGAATGAACAAGCTGAGGTAGATGCAGTTGATGATGAAGAAGAAGATGACGAGTTAGAGTTTGATGAAATGGTGAATGATGATTCCGACAATGATGGCATCCCTAGTATTCCTGCAAATGAAATCTACACACCACCTCCGCGCATGACAAACTTCAACATGGGCGGAGATGAACCTTCTACTGACTTATTTTTCAATCCGTATATGCAGTCGAATGAAAATTTAAAAGAGAAGGACAAGTTTCGTAACAGAGAGGAATGCATCAGGGCTATTAAAAAAATTCCACATGCTCAACTCGGTTGATTTTAAGGTGGACCGTGTCAACTCGGAAAGATACAAGATCAAGTGTGTACACCCTGACTGTATGTTCAAGCTGACCGCATCATACAAATTAAGAGGTGACTGCTGGGTCATAGGTTCCATGACTACCCACACTTGTGTAAGTTCCACTCAATCACAGGACCACCGAAAACTCAACTACAATCTCATCTGTCAAGAAATCCTACCCTTGGTCAGCAACGACCCATCTTTGAAGGTGAAAACAATCATCTCCCACATCACCATGGTTTTTAACTACACTCCGTCTTACCGTAAGGCGTGGTTAGAAAAGACTAAGGCGATTGAAAGGGTGTACGAAACTGGGAGGAGTCATACCAAGAACTTCCCCGCTACCTGAATGCACTCAAGACGTATTCTCCAGGTAGTGTTTATGTTCTGGAAACAGTGTCAGCATACGCCCAAGATGGTAGTCTACTAAATGGAAACAGAATATTCAGTCGAGTGTTTTGGGCATTTCAACCATGCATCACAGGGTTTGCATCATGCAAACCAATTATACAAATTGATGGAACTTGGTTGTATGGGAAGTACAAAGGCACGCTACTGATGGCAGTTGCAAAAGATGGCAACAACAACATGAAGAAGTGAAAAACACAAGAAGGGGGGGTTGAATTGTAAAACTGAAAATCAATGCAATGAACAAGATATTTTTATCCTGGTTCGTTTGATCTCAAACTACTCCAGTCCATCCGTCAAGGTGATTTCGCCTCTCTCCAACGAGGTCTTAATCCACTATATTCAACTGATATTACAAACTGCTTTAACAACTGCTAAAGCCTTCTTGATGCAAACCACAACCCAGCTTGTCAAGGAACCACTTTCTTACAAAGAAGATAAATCTAGGTGTGAATGTTTTCTACAAAACTGTATCACAACTGTGATGTATACACAACTTAAGCTTACAAAACTAGATTGCTAAACAATGATTGAATAAGGAGATGTGTAGTGTTTAGCAAACTGAGAGAGGGAAGATTATGATTAGCTTTTAGGCGAGTAAGATGTTGGAGAGCATTAGCCAATTCAATCTTCATAGTCTTGTTTATATAGCACTGAGATTCTTGAACGTTGGAGCAATATTCTTGATTCAATGCTAATAACAAACTTTCCTTAATGAGCAGATCTTGTCTGGAATGAGGCCGTTGGTAATAATTTGCTTTCAATGCACAGTACCGTTGCTTACTTAATGCATGTTCTGGATTGGTTCATTCTGACTCTGCTTATCTGCTGATGAACTGTTGTTTTCTTTATCAGAGTGTTGAGCGCAGTTCTGTTCATCAGGCTTCAGCATACACGCGAGTTGATCTTCTGATTCTGGTATTCGGATATAGCAACTTCTGATGCTGATTTAAGTGTGCTCTTGCTTATACCTATCAGAGTTTCTGCAAGGCAGAACGTAATATTTTTAGGTAGCAAATAGTTCATACATGAATCATATAAATAATATATCTTTTCATTTTGTTATCATCAAAACATAAACATAGGGTAGTAGATTCAAACTTTGTTCTAACACAATATTTTCCCCATTGCCTTTGCCCTTGTCGAGGGGGAGACCGGTGGTGCTTAGAGCTTTTTTATGAAAAATCTGCAGACACACGTGGCTCCTCAACCAGATCTCTGTTTGATCTCAGATAGACATGCCTCCATTGAAAGTGCCTACAATAATCCTGCAAACGGTTGGCATGACCCTCCTTCTACGCATGTCTATTGCGTTAGGCATATCGTCCAGAATTTCTCGAGGGAGATCAAGGACAAAACATTGAGGAAAGCGGTTATGAATGCGGGATATGTATTGACACAACCCACATTCAAATATTACCGCAACGAGATCCGTTTGTCAAATCCGGAAGCCGGTAGGTGGATCGACAATATTCCGGTGGAAAAATGGACTAGGTCATACGACAATGGCCAAAGATGGGGGCATATGACAACGAATCTTATTGAATCAATGAATGGGGTATTCAAAGGCATACGAAACCTCCCAATCACTGCCTTGGTAAAATCTACGTATTTTAGGATGGCTGCGTTATTTGCCAAAAGAGGTGAAATGTGGAATGCGGTGTTGCAATCTGGACAACTATGGAGTGAAAGCTGCATGAAATACATTAAGGCTGAAAGTGCTAAAGCCAAAACTCATATGGTTATACGGTTTGACCGACACAGCCACAACTTCATTGTGAAAGAGACAATCGACCACAATGAAGGTCTGTCAAGACAAGAATATAGGGTCATGCTACCTTCTCAATGGTGCGATTGTGGCAGGTTTCAAGCATTTCGTATGCCTTGCTCTCATGTCATTTCCGCTTGTGCTCATAGCCATCAAGACGCGCTGCAACTTCTGTCAAACATTTACAAATCTGAATTGTTGCTCAACGTTTACAACAACAACTTTCCTTTGGTAGCAAAACCAGATTATTGGCCTGCATACGACAGCGAAACAGTGTGGTACAATGATCAAATGCGAAGGAACAAGAAGGGTCGTCCCAAAAGTAAGCGCATCACAACAGAAATGGACGATCTTGACAAGTTGAAAAGAAAGTGTGGTTTATGCCGTCAGGTCGGACACAATCGCAAAAATTGTCCGAATCGGGCGTCTGCCTCGACCACATAAAAATTGTAATACATAAAATCTTTCCTTAATTGTGTTGTAAACATTTGGGTTTTTCGTTAACAGATTTTGCTACAATTTATAAAACGCGTACAAGAATAATTAACGATATTCCGTCTACGAAATTACAACTGTTAACACAATTTCATCTGACCCATGCATCATCAACATTACATTGCTGTCTGGTTTGACTTCCTCCAACCATACATTAGGTCTTCCTGTCGCATGTGAGGTTGTTGTTCGTTTTCGTTGGATCCTTCGAATTTTTTCTCCCTCCGTAATGTCTCCATCTAGCCATCGCATCAACTCCCGCTTCAGACGCTCCATGGAGTGAATGTGCCAGAATTTTATTTTCATCGCAGGTTTCGTGGCGGAGAAGATAACGTAACCATCTCTGCTAAAAATCATAGGCGACGTCATGACGCAAATAACAAAGTACAAAATAAAAATACAGTGCGAGAAAGTATGCAAAATTTCGGAGAAACGGACGAATTATTTATAAAACAGCATTTTGTCCTAATTTTGCCCTAGGAGCCAAGTGAGATGGCGTCTCCTCTCACTTTTTAGGAGCATGCGCCATCTCACTTGGCTAAAAGCCAAGGGAGGCGTCAAGTGAGATGGCGCCTAGGGCAAAAGTGTGGATGCATGCGCCAATTCAGATGGCTCCTCCTTTGGCGAGTCATCTGAAACATGGTTATTTGCGTAATTTTTTCCGAAATCCGGTTATTCATAAAATATTATTTTAATACATGGTTATTGTAAAAAAAAATCTGCGAAGTTAATTGATCATCCCAATTAAAAGAGTAGGCGATCAATGATTTGAATTAACTATTTAGTTTCCGTTTTTTATTTTAAAATTCTCCTTGATTTATATTTGAGTGTTCTAAAATATATTCTCTTCTTTTTTTTAAAGTGATTTTACTTTACAATGATTTTATGTGAAGAAATTTAATGTGTCATAATTTATTTAACCAAATCATTTTATTTCAAATTAGATATTATATTATGTAAATTTTCATTCAACAATCATGGATTTAAATATAAGAAGAAAAAAAGTGAATAGTCTCACATTTAGATGTTTCACAGGTGTTTTTTTCTATTTGGTGGAAATAACGTAAGATCTAAGAGTTTTCTACTACTATAACTATATTATTTATGTTGTATTTAATTTTAACTTCAGGCTTTTATAAAAAAAATTTAACGGGATGATAATGTAACATCCCAAAAATTTTTTACTTCCAGTTCTGAAGACGAAATTATTTTAACAGGATGATAATGTAACATCCCAAAAAATTTTAAATACATTAAATATATTCTCTTAAATTTTAATTATTTATTTCTATTATTATATTTAGTTATATATTTTGTAAATAATTATTTTACTAAATTAGTAATATCAACATGTTTATTTTAATGTTATGTTTTAATTTATAAATGAATTTATTATATTTAATAATTAATATTAAGAGTGATTATTGGAGTTGTTATTCTATTATCTTACTAATTTTATAAATATAAAAGCATTGTCATATAATAATTTTAAATAATTTTTTTTTAAATAATGATATAATAAAATAAATGGTAAGATAGGGAGGGATGGACGTGTGGAAAAAAAAGTATACAGCAAAGGATAGTGTATACTAGGAGCAATATTATAATTAAAAATAATTAAATATTAATAATAATAATTAGGTTAAAAAAAAATTTTATATTAGTTCCAGATTTCTCTCAAAAGGTCACACGTTTTCACTTTCCTCAACTCTCATCTCAAAATTTTCATAGTTTTACATACAAACTCTATACAAAACAAAAACTCCCATAGAAAACACCTTTTGTACACCAGTAATTTTGCAACCTCAATAATCCTTTCACTTTACTCTTGTATCATTCTCGAGAGTGTTTTTTTAAATTGTCGTTTGTGTAGTCAAACCGTAGAGTCTCTTTCGATTCAAGCGGAACACGTTAAGGTAAGGGTTTTTCCTATGTGATTGTAAATTAGATTCAAGTTGGTTAAATTTTTGTAAATATATTTTAAGGTTTTAGAGAGAAAAATCTCAAATCTATTATTTATAGAACTACAAATGCTAAATCTTGTTATGTAAATAATTCATGACTTAAATTTAATATATATTTATGTTTGTATAAATGATGTGTAGTGAATGTTTGTAGTTACTTTCAAATATACGTGTTTACACGTATAGTTTATATACGGGTAGTTGCTTGGTTAATATGAATAATAAATAAGGTGTGGTTTATACTGTGTAATATGCGAAATGACTCCTGTAATATTTATGTTTCTCATAGACTACGAATGTCAACCAAGAAATAACCACATGTTACTTGTTGTGTAATATATGAGTTTCATGACATATGTATATACTGTTATATTGGATTAGGCTCGTGAGATAGAATGTGCAAGAGGAATAATTATATAGTATATGACAGTATATAATAAATAAAAGTGCTAGAGTTGATATGCCAATTCTATTTAGTCTATAATATATATATATATATATACGTGTACATAGGTTGCAAATTTTGTTTAGATGATTAAATTAAAAGATAGTCTTCTTGAATTAATTTAATTTACTATCTAGTTGATGAATTGTGTTACTTAATTTAGGGAAGCATGAGTATTAGTTTACCTTGTAGTTGTCTAAGTGATGGAATATAGTGATTTCGTATGGTACTTATTTATCTTGTGGTTGTCTATGTGGCGAAATTTGTAATATTATTTTGCATCATGCATGACATGTTATATGTATCGTGTGATTGTCTTAGTATCGGATAAAGATCATTGTGTGATTGTTTTAGTGACGGTAAAGATCTTTGTGTGATTGTCTTAGTGGCATTTGATTTATTCTGATGATGTAGTTTAAGAGCATGCATAGTTTCCATATAATTATGTGTGGTCATGGTTATTGATAATCTTGATAAATTATTCTATGTGCATTTTGTTATGGTTTGAGTTCGATATTAATGACTTGGCGAATTTTCTGTGATTTAATTCTTTTGGACGTGATATGTGTACCTATATTTGTCTAATTTTAAACTCTCGTTTAGTTTATTTTTTACATGGATAACTGGCCCTGACAACAATATTTTAGGAATGAATATGGAGTTCAAGATTGATTGGTGTTTGCTTATCGCAAGATCGTGGGGAGGAAGGGTCTTTCAAAAATATAAATATTTTAATAGTTTAGAAATTGACTGCATCATATATTTCAAGTTATTTATTTATTTTCCTTCAAATGAATTGGAAATGCGGCGACGTTCTGCTTATGAATTCGAATTGTCATAGAGTTTGGTTAATTGCAAAACCTTTTATTTTTGTTTAGACAATTGTTTTTAATAATTTCTGAGTCATGTCTTGGCTGAAAATCTAAGATGTTACATATCATGTTCTGGGATAAAGTCTATTGACCTGGGGCACGATTATGTTTCTATAATCTTCTTCTTACTAGTGGACTATCCTATACCTTGCTAAAGGAGAATTGTACCTCATGCACATCAAACAGTCCTCCGCATTTCACGCCTGAAAGAAAGTGAGAATGTTTAAATACTCCATACTCTTTCAAACAATATTCAATACTCCTTACTCATCATATACTGACTCGAGCATTAGAGTGCTAACCTTTAAGGTGCAATCCTTCTCAACTGCATCAATGATCTACTCCATCACAACTTCCACATTTCTCTTTATTTCTAGTTCCAAAACAAAGCACTAATCATTTTGAAGGCCTCAATAATTGTTTGTTGGATCTCAAATTGGAAAGAATCGAGATCCAATAGTTCTATAAAACACGATACACTCGGACGCGATTGTGCAAGCATTCACACTTCCCTGTCTTTTAAACTTTGAAGCTTCAAGACTTGAAAAATAAGTCAATTATATAGACACTTGCTTGAATCTTATTGGAGATTAGGCTTAGGGTTTATTTAAATGAAGTAGCATCATAAAAGCTTGTTTGAAGTAATCACCAAACCCTAGTTCATCTACTTTCATCTTTATCCACTTGCCATATCTAAGTCATCATAGGTTGTAAAGGATGTTATGAAATTTTCCATACAAATTGTATCGTCAAACTCACCTTTTTTATTTCCATTATCAAAAGCATGTTATCAAAACATCCTTTGATTACATCTTTGAGTATCTTGTAAAACATGGTTCCACAACGAGATCCCAAAGTCAACATGCGAATGAAATTGGTTATTCAATCAAGTTTATAATGGAGACTCCCAACTTCTTTCTTCAACTTAATAATCGTGAGCTTGAGACAAGATTTTTCCTAAAGAAGAATGTAATAATTTTTGAATGCTTTTCAACAACTAGGATTCTCCAGTCCATTTAATAGATATAGTGTTATATGCTTAAGGAAGAGAATCATCAGATAGGAAGAACAATATTTTTCGGTGATGTTCATAAACAAAGACAGGCTTTTCAAAAGGTTGAAAGTGTATGTTTTTTTTCCTTAATTAAGTTAAGAGTTAGTATTCCTCCATTACACAACTTTGAAACTTTTGGTTCCTTGCCATATTTTGTTTACTATAGAACTTCACTAGAATCTTGGATCTTATTCTAATGAGGCTTGATATGACTCTTCAAGATAAGCAACAACATCAAACAAATTTTTGATCAAAGATCTTCGCCTTCTTCATTGGACGTTGTAATACGGTGGGAGAACTGACTTGGGTGTTTTACGTTTGATCGTAATTGTTGCAAATAGCAAGAGTCGCCACCGAATTTTCTTTTATCCAAAAGGAAAGGCTGAAAAGAACAGGAAAGACTTTTAGAGATGTTTTCTTGAGTTCGGGGGGTAGATTATGAAAAGGGAAGGTATTAGCACCCTTTTCATCTGTAGTTATCTACGGGCTCTTAGTTGCTTGCTAGATCACTTGCTTTTGTTTGAAAGTGTGCTTTATGGTATGGTTTTGAAAGTATTTTGAAAATGTGACTTTGTAATGGCTCTCTTTTCTATAAGAACATGTACAAAGTGTTGTTTTGAAAATAGTTCAAAGAGGTGTTTGTGGAGTGTGTTTTTTGAAACTGATTTTGAAAAGGTGTCTTTGTAATGGCTCTCGTTTCTATAAGAACGCGTACAAAGTGTTGTCTTTTGAAAATGTTTCAAAATGAGAGTGTTGGTGGATAAAATATTTTTGTTGTGAGCAAGCGAGCAAGTAGGAGCAAACTATCTACTCAAAAGTTCTTAAATGTTCTTTTCCTCCTCCTTTAGATGTTGCTATCTTACCATTATTTTGGTAAGAATCCCCATCATTGGATGTGAAGGAACGGGCGTGGGACGTTTGTATAGTCATAGAAGGCAACCCATGAGACGTTTTAGCAATTTCATTTTAGGGACTAGATTGTTTACCAAAGGCAACATCGAGGGTCATCGAGGGACTACGTTCTTTTATCGAGGGTCTTTGCTAAAATTCCCATGTTCGAGGGACATGCATATTTTCCGAGGCAACAAGTGAGATTACCTTAAGGGTGCATGTGTGAATAGTGTGTTTGATTGCATGCATTTGTCTTTGATTTTTAGGTTGTTTACTTGTTGGTTTTATCTTGCAATACACACCTAATTACTAGCATTTGTACAAAAGTAATAAAAAGTGCAAAAAATAAATCCTACACTATTACAACCGCATTGAAGTGCATAGAAATATAAAGGCAAAAATAAGATAAAATCAAGAAAAATGAGGATCTTTTGATTGGTCCTGGAGAACCCTTCGATCCTGCTTCTCTTGGCCTCCTTCGATTGAGGGGCTGGCTTTAGCAAGGTTATGGCCTTCTATTGGGATTTGGCGCCAGTGAGGTCATGGCCTTTGATTTTGGCTTTCTGGGGGCTTAGAAGTCAGCATGTTGTATCCTTCGACTGAGACCTAGAAGCAGCAGGTTGTGCCTTTTGATTATGCCTTCTTC
The DNA here is from genome assembly GCA_948472305.1 of Vicia faba. NCBI lineage: Eukaryota > Viridiplantae > Streptophyta > Magnoliopsida > Fabales > Fabaceae > Vicia > Vicia faba. Next base: position 327,905,601 of record OX451736.1, read on the forward strand.
GACTGGGCCTGCAGGTCAATGTATTCGAAGAAAGTGTGTGTGTGTGTTGAACATGTCAGTATCGAAGCATGTGTATGCATCGAAGCAAGTATATCGAAGCATACATATTTTGTATTCCAACATTTTTAGGGGACTGTATAGATTAGTTCCTAAAGGAAAACACAAAAGATTAACATTGAAGGCCATGATTATTACATGTTGATTTAGAAGATGAATCAATAAAGATGTTTGAAATGAAAGGGTTAAAGTCCGAAAGACTTACCTCAAAGCTGGTGTGTGGGCTTCGAACTTGAACTGCTACTTGGACGTTTCTGGAATTTGAAGAGCAGTCATAGGGGGTTTGCTTTAGGTTCGAAGAGTTGTCACAGAAGGTTGTCTTTGAGTTTGAACAAACTTCTATGTGTGGGATGTTCTTCAAAATCGAAAGAGGTGAGTGTTTGGGATTTTGGTTTTGCTTTCACAAGTGTTTAAGAACTTCAGAGTTTTGTTGTGTTTTGAGAAAATTTGGGAGATTCGTTTCTCTGGTCCAAAGATCCTCCCTTTCCTTGTTCATGGTTCTTCTATTTATAGAGGAAATGCTTGGGAGACGTTGAAATAGTCAGCCTTGCAAAAACAATTAAAATTTGGAAATGAAAAAAGGTACAAGTGGGGGGCCTTTTGGCAGTTGAGGTGCAGAAGATGTGACTTGTGCCTTTTGACGTTGCTTGTGCTCAAACAAAAATCAGGTTGAGAGCTGATTTTGTGTTTAAAGCAAACTTTATGAAGAAAGGGTACATAACTTGTTACCATTTCATCCCATAATGGTATTATCCAGTGGATAAACCTTCGAACCCTCACATAATGTATCACAAACTTGTGTAAACCTCTGATTATGTGAAGATTTGGAAGTAAAGTAGCCTGACAAGTAGGGTAAGGCTATGAGATTTACTCAGACTTGCTTCAAACAAGCTTGCTTTGAATGGTTCAGATTGGATTCATAGGAAGTTGATTCGAACGGAATCAAAGCTCCAATCGAAGCTTTATATGTAGGTTACTTCTGTCCAATCGAAGGTTTGTTTTTTAGGGGTCACATGTGGCCAAACGAAAGGTGCATGCAAGAGGCCAAAATTTCCAAATGAAAGGTTTGACCAAAACCTTGTGCTGAAGGATTAATGTGCCTAAACGAAAGATACATGTTGGAGGCCAAAATTCCCAGATTCGAAAGAGGCACATAGGAGGCAAAAAGTGCAAATCGAATGATGCTAAAAGGGAGCCTTTTGCCTTTGAATCGAAGGAGGATACAGAATGCTTTTTTCCTTGAGCCTGCTGGTATTGTGGGCGCCTCTTGCATGCAAGAAGGAATTTGTGACTCAATCGAAGGCCTATATGCGGCAAAACTTGTCCAAATTGAAGCAGGCTTGCAGGCAGCTAATTTGTCCAATCGAAGAGTTTGCCTTGCAGGGGGCACATGTGGCCAGCAAACTTGGGATTCAAAGCATGCAGGCAACATACTTGTCCAATCGAAAGGCCTGCAACAAGAAGTCACATTCCCGGACGAAAGAGGCATGCTAGTAGCCATTTTGAGCAATCGAAAGAGGCCAAAAGTCAATCGAATGGTGCCAAATCGAAGGAGACTTATTTTTCTCCAAATTTGTCAAAATGTTATTTTTATCTGTAGAGGTCTTGGATTTAAACTGAACCAGTAGAGGTCTTGGATGAGTATCAGAATAATATTCATAAATGAATTGTATCTGAATTGTATCTGAGAGATGTACTAAATAAGCGTCAGAATGACATCCGTATCTGGACCGCATATGGACTGTATTTGATTGAGTGACAGAATGACATTCGAATATGGATCATATCTGGACTGTATTTGAAAGATATGTTGAATGAGTGTCAGAATGACATCCGCATCTGGATCGTATCTGGACTGTATTTGAATGAGTGACAGAATGACATTTGAATCTGGATCATATCTGGACTGTATTTGAAAGCTATGTTGAACGATTGTCAGAATGACATCCGTATCTGGATTGTATCTGGACTCTATTTGAATGAGTGACAGAATGACATCAGAATCTGGATCATATTTGGACTATATTTGAATGAGTGACAGAATGACATCCGAATTTGGATTGTATCTGGACAATATTTGAATGAGTGACAGAATGACATCCGAATCTGGATTGTATTTGGACTTTATTTGAATGAGCGACAGAATGACATCCAAATCTGGATTGTATCTGGATTGTATTTGAATGAGTGACACAATGACATCCGAATCTGGATCATATTTGGATTGTATTTGAATGAGTGACAGAATGACATCCGAATATGGATCGTATTTGGACTGTATTTGAATGAGTGACATAATGACATCTGAATATGGATCGTATCTAGATTGTATTTGAATGAGTGACAGAATGACATCCGAATATGGATCTTATCTGGACTGTATTTAAAAGAGAATCTGGAGTAAGTATCAGAATGTCAGCCATATCTGGATCGCATTTGAACTATTTCTAGAAGAGAATCTAGAGTAAGTATCAGAATGTCAGCCATATCTGGATCGCATCTGCACTGTTTCTAGAAGAGTGTATGAGAAGGAGTCCGTGTAGGATTGCTTCAGCTGGTGGTGTAGATAATTTCCCTGGCTTGTTACAGGTATTAATTTTTGACAATAGCCATCTGTTGATTAACCTTTTCCTGAAAAAGGTAAAACGTTAATTATATGCAATGTCATGATGTATGAAATGCATGGTGCAATGATGTTCTCAAAATAAATGAGATTGTGTCGTATGCACTTGTCACTGAAGATGTGAAAAACACAAGAAGGGGGGGTTGAATTGTAAAACTTAAAACAAATGGCTTGACAACACAATATTTTTATCCTGGTTCGTTTGATCTCAAACTACTCCAGTCCATCCGTCAAGGTGATTTCGCCTCTCTCCAACGAGGTCTTAATCCACTATTCTTAAAGGATTACAATAGCTACTTTAACAACTGTTAAAGTCTTCTTGAGTACAACCATAGACCGGTTTATCTCAAGGAAATCTTTCACAAATGATGGAACAAGAGTGTGTTAACGTTTTCTAACAAAACAATATATCACAACTGTGATAATTGCACAACTTAAGCTTGGAGTAAAAAGGAATTTGCTAAAGCTTTGAATATGCGTGGTTTGGATAGCTTGGCAAATTGAGTGCGTACATACGTGCTTCTTTTCACAAGCATTCCTGTTTATATAGGCAAGCAAGGATACGTTGCCCATAAAAGCAGGTTTAATGATAATAATGCACTTTCCTTTTGTAGAAGATCTTTGTCTGAAGAAAGCCGTTAGCATTTAATTCAGTCTTGAATGCCTAGTAACGCTTCAGAATCTTCTTTGCTGTATCTGCTGATAACTCTTCAGATTGTTGATGACTTGTTAAAGATTTCTTTGATCAGAGTCAGAGTGTATTAAATTAGGCACAGATTCTGGTCATCAAACTTCAGTGTTTCAGCGTGTAACATAGGTTGCTGATCTTCTGATGCTGATTCTCTTCTGATGCTGATTCCATCAGAACTTCTGCATATACAAAGCATAATTTTAAGGAGCATTGTTGTTCTTTGAATATTCATTAGAAAAAATATTATTCTATGTATTTTGTTATCATCAAAACTTTAACCAAGGGTTGTAGAATCAAACTATGTTCTAACAATCTCCCCCTTTTTGATGATGACAAAAAATCATATTTTTAAATAAAGAATAAATAACAAAAGGTATAGAGTTAAGTAGAAAAACTCCCCCTGAGTTGAAAAACTCCCCCTGAGTTGATTGCTTCCTTTTAATTCCATGAGTCTTTGAGCATCAGAATCTTACTGTATCTTTCAGCAGAGTTTTGTACCTGTTCAAGCTTTTTAGAAGAGAGAATTTAAGTAGATTAGAATGTTTGAGACTTATGTCTTATGTCTCGGTAATCCGTTATTGAAAATATCTTTTTCTTTCTCCCCCTTTTTGTCAGTTATCAAAAAGAACACATAATCAGAGCCAAAATGCGTTGATATTAAAACAGAATCAAGGATACGTTCAGAGCTATGTAGAGAATATTACAGAAAAACAAAATTTTAAAACATAGGAAACTCTAAGAGGGATGAGGAAGACGCGCAACAAAGCTTCCAACAAGCCCTTGATTTGGATGTTGGTTTCCTCCTGCTTGGTTAACATGTTCTTGATTTCTGAAATTTTGTCATCCTGTTTATCCATTCTTTCCTGCATCAAAGCATCAGATCTCTTCAGGTCTTCTAAAGTCTTCCTTTCATAGGAGTAAGCTTGAGGATCTTCAGCAACTGGATGCTTCTCAGAGCATTCTGCAATGTCCTCTTTTTGACTCAGTTCTTCAGCAAGAATCATCTGCTATGGAGTATCAATCAGATTGAGATCTTCTGACTCTGGTTGAACATTGTCTGTTGGATGGTGTTCAGACCAGGGAGCATTGTCCAGAGGGAGGACTTCTTCCTTGAGTAGCTGGCTCAGAACTTGATCTTCAAAGACTTTTAGCAGGTTGCTGAAGTTCTTTTAAACTTTTCCGTAGCTTTGTTCTTGCATTTTATGAGTTTCAGAACATGCCCATTTTCTGAAACTTGTCCAAAGATAATCTGATGCAGCAGGATCAATCAGCTCAAGACTAGCTTGCTTCAGTAAAGTTATCCATTTCTGCATTTCGGTTTCAAATATCAATAAACTGGTACCAACATCTGGTGTAGGTTCAAATGGTTTTAGTTTTGGTATGGCTGTTTTGTTGGTTATGGCAGCCAGGCGTTCAAAAATAGTTAAGTCAATGATAGTTTTGGCATGGTCATTTGGATTGATATTTGATGAGGAAGTGGGAGAGTCTGGGATGATTATTGGACTTGTTGGGTTGTTTGGTGGAGTTGATTCTAGTGAACAGGGAATTTGGGGAATACTGATGGTTAGGGGTATACTGATGTTCAGAGGTTCAGTGATTCCAGGAATGAGAATGGGATCAGAATCAATAGTTTGGTTGGATTGATGGTGATAAAGTTTTGGTTCGCAGGATTCAGGGGGTTGGACCTCAGAAGTTTTTACGTCTGGTTGTAAGGTTTCAGGTTATGGAGCAGGTGGATGAGTTTCTGGTAGTGGAGAGAGTGGAATTTCTCGTTGAGGTGCTTCTGAAATGGTTTCAGAGTTTGGATTTACTGGTATGGGAACAGATATATGTTGGTCAAAGGTTTCAATTTCTGATAGAACTTTTGCAAGTTCTTGTTGTGTTACTTCATTATTTGGATTTGTAGGTAGAGAGTGAGATCCTATAAGAATTAAGGTTTCTGAGGGGTCACATTCAATGTCAAAGTCATCAAGTGTTTCTGGAGTAGGGTTTTCTGATTGGGTGGGGATTGGTACAGATGTTGATACAGATACTGAATCTAAAACAGTTACAGAAGATGAATTACCTCTCTTATTAGGAGTCTGTTGGGATGATCCTTCTGCTGCAGCCTTCCTTTTCTTGTTTTTCTTCAGCATAACTTCTGGAGCCTTCTGCTGCAGATCCTGAATGTTTAGATCTGGTGTTGTACCGTCAGCTTTGCATGCATCCAAATATCTGACTATTATCTCAGGTTTAGAATCAATCTCTGAGAACATGGGAAAGTTATCCAGAGGGATTCTTCTGCTGGAGATTGTTGCAAAAGAAGTGACATTGGGTTCCTTCTTGATGTTCTCAATTAACTTCATCTTCTTCAGATTCTTTGCATTCAACTGTTTGCCAATAGTAGCTTCTAAAGAGCTGATTTCTTGAGCTTCTGTTAGATGATCAATCAGCTTATTCTCTGTTTGAATATCTGATATGAGCCTTCCTAGGGGTATCCAGTCCCTTTTTGTGCGCTCCTCTTCTATGGTCTCCTTAACACTAGTCCTTAGATGGTTAAACAACAGATGAGCCAGATTCACCTTAATCTTCTGGGAGATGAAGTAGATCAGAAATTGCTGATCAATATTGATGTAGTCAGGAGAGCTGGTTGGCTTCCTGTGGTTTATGCATCCCAGAATAATCTTGGCCCATATTCTGTGATGGTCTTTTATATCCCTTATATCGCTGGAGGGAAGACCCAGAGTGAAGATTTCTATAGCAATTAGGGTGACATTAGCACATCTTTCAGCCATGTCTATGCATCTTACACCACCACCATTGTATCCTATTAATCATGCAATAAGGTCTTCAGTTATGACTATCTTCTTCCCCATTATGTATGAAGTAACTTGATGGTTGGAAGATGAAGCATGAATCCAAAATTCCTTCACAAGGATTGGGAATGTAGGACCTACCAGACGGTCAAAATACCTGTTCCATCCTTGAGCCTTTACTTCTTTAGAGAGATTGAACCCGTTCTCTTGAAGACTATTAAAGTCCACAATCAATTCTGAGAGTACTTCTAGATTTTTGATGGGTGTGAGAAGAGTTCTGAAGGGCTCTTTATGTTGTTCTGGGGAATCTGTTCTCTGAGTACTGGAAGTAGGGTTGCTTGAGGAAGCCATGTTCATACAGAAAGTTTTGAGAAGAAATTGAAAGGGTTTTGAGAAAGGATGCAAACTGAAATCAATTAGATTGTAGAGAAAATGAAAGTGAAAGTGAAAGAGTGTAAAGAGTGAGAAATGTGTTTAAATAGATTTTGAAAAAGATTTTGAAAGCATAAACGACAAGAGAGAGAAATAAATTATAATGATTATGAGCATTTAATGACAGCTGATTTTGGGGGATTCAGAAAGATATTGAAACGGTTACCCATGACATGTGTCCCAATGCATCCAATCAGCGCTTTTGACCTTTCAGAAACGTGAACGTGTGTTCAGCCTCAGAGAGTAGCTGATGAATGGATGAAAACTGTTTGCTTGAGTGAACAGCACATTTCTATCCTTGAAATGAAGCGCTCAGATCTTCATGGATAGATTCTGATACAATCTGTACTTCTAAAGATCTGAACGAAGATTGATCAGTAGTTCATAGAAAAATAATCAAAGTTCTAAAGGTTAAGATATGGAAGTAAAACTGTTTTATTCTGGGCAGAGCTTCATGCTGAGATGTTTCAGAATGAAGTTGAACCTATCTTCAGAAAGTGGTTTTTTAAAGATATCAGCCTATTGATCGTCTGTGTTAATAAATTTTAAATTTAGAATCCCTTTCTGAATATAAACCCTAATAAAATGATGTTTTATTTCTATATGCTTAGCCCTAGAATGTAAGATAGGATTTTTACTAAGACAAATAGCAGAAGTGTTATCACAGAGGATAGGGATATTACTCTCAAATATATTGAAGTTCTCAAGTTGACTTTTCATCCAGAGCATTTGCGTGCTACATCCAGCTGCTGCTATGTATTCAGCTTCTGCTGTTGATAGAGCTATAGTGGATTGTCTTTTACTGGACCATGAAATCAGATTTTCTCCCAGAAACTGGAAGCTTCCAGAAGTGCTTTTACGTTCTACTCTGTCTCCAGCAAAATCAGCATCACAGTATCCTACTAAGCTGTAATCACTTGATTTTCTTTGTAGATCTTCTATTCTACCTTGTTACTTACCTCTTCTTTTTCTAGAATGCACATGGGATGCATTGGAATTCTTGAGGGCTTACATTCTGAGAGATCAAATTTCTTCAGAAGTTCTCTGACATATTTGCTCTGATGAATGTAGGTTCCTTCTGGAGTTTGATTAATCTGAATTCCCAGAAAGAACTTTAGTTCCCCCATTAGACTCATCTCAAATTATGCCTTGTTCGTTCAGTTTGTTTCTGAACACCCATTTTGTACCTATGACGTTAAATCCTTTTGGTTTAGGAACCAGATCCCATACGTCATTTCCTGTGAACTGATTTAGCTCCTCCTGCATTGCCAGAATCCAGTAATTGTCCATAAGTACTTCATCAATTGTTGTTGTTTCAATCAGAGAAACAAGTCCCATGAGGGATTCTTCAGAGTTTCTAAAGGTAGATCTTGTTCTAATTGGATCTTCCTTCCTTCCTAAGATTGTTTCTTCTGGGTGATCAATTCTGCTTCTGGATGGTTTTTTCTGTAGTTGATCAACAGAAGGTGCTCGGTTGCTTGTAGTGACTCTTTCTGATGTTGAGGGAGTGTCTCTGTTGAGAGTCTCTGAGTTGTCTTTAGTACCTGTGAGTTCAACTTCCATAACTGCAAGGAATTCATTCTGCTTTGACTTTTGAGAGTCAAGCTTATCATCAAACCGAACACTAATTGACTCTTCAACAATCTGTGTTTCTGCATTGTATACTATGTACCCTCTTGAGCGTTCAGAGTATCCTAACATAATGCATTTTTGTGCCTTAGATTCAAACTTGTTCAAATAATTTTTTGTATTCAAAATAAAACATATACATCCAAATGGGTGAAAATAGGAAATGTTGTTTTTTCTGTTCTTCCATAATTCATATGGAGTCTTTTCCAGAATAGGTCTGATGGAGATTCTATTCTGAATGTAACATGCTGTGTTTATTGCTTCTGCCCAAAAGATCTTAGCAACGTTAGTCTCGTTGATCATGGTTCTGGACATTTCTTGCAATGTTCTGTTCTTTCGTTCTACAACTCCATTTTGCTGGAGAGTTCTAGGACAAGAGAAGTCATGCAGAATGCCTTTTTCATTAAAGAATAATTCAAAGTCTTTATTTTCAAATTCTCCATCATGATCACTTCTGACTTTGATGATTCTAAGATTTTTTTCGTTCTGAACTTGGTTGCAGACAGAATGTGACTCGTCCTTGTGCCTTAAGAACTTTACCCATGTCCATCTGCTATAGTCATCTACGATTACTAACCTATACTTCTTGCCACTGACTGAGGCAGTTTTTACTGGACCAAATAAGTCAATGTGCAGAAGTTCTAATGGCTTAGAGGTGGAAACAACGTTTTTGGATTTGAAAACAGGTTTTGCAAACATGCCTTTCTGACATGCTTCACACAGAGCATCTGAATTGAACTTCAAGTTAGGAAGTCCTCTGACCAGATTGAGTTTGTTAATCTGAGATATTCTTCTCATACTAACATGTCCCAATCTTTTGTGCCAGATCCATTGCTCGTTGTTAACAGAAAGAAGACATTTTAAGTTCTGACTTTTCAGTTCAGAAAGTTTGATTTTATAAATGTTGTTTTTCCTCTTTCCATTAAATAGGATAGTCCCATCTTTCTGACTAACAGCTTTGCATGATTTTTGATTGAAGATTATATCATAACCGTTACCACTTAATTGACTTATGGATAACAGGTTATGCATTAATCCATCAACTAATAAAACATTACTAATAGAGGGAAGATTTCCATTACCCACTGTTCCAGAGCCAATGATCTTTCCTCTCTGATTGCCTCTAAAACCTACGTGGCCTCCAGGCTTAAGTTCCAGGCTTTGGAACATATGCCTTCTTCCCGTCATGTGTCGTGAGCAGCCAGAGTCCAGGTACCATGACTGGTGTCTTTTCTTTGCTGCTAAAGATATCTGCCACATGTATTATTTTATCCTTAGGTACCCACATTTTCTTAGGTCCTGATTTGTTAGTTCTATCAAAGCTCTGGTTGAATTTTGGTTTGACAGAGTAATCACTACTTGTATATTTTATGTCATGTGTGTGCCCATATATAAAGTGTGAATCAAGTGGAGTACGCTTTATAACTAAATCCATGGCATTTTTTAGTGTAGGAACCTTACTTTGATATCCTATCCCTTTTCTGCCATTTCTGCTAACCCCATAAATCATTGATGCCATTTTGCTTCTGTCTATGTTTTTAGCTAGAATCTTTTGAAAGTTGTGATCATAATCTTTGATGATATCATCAGCATTGCTGGGAGTTTCAGGGATTGTTTCCTTCTGAGAGTTTTGCATTTGATTTTCCAATTTTGAAATTTTATCTTTTAACTCAGAATTATCCAATTTGAGACTCTCAGTCTTATCAAAGTCAGAAGCAAGATTCCTTTTCAGGTTTCTGAATTTGACTCTGATCTACTGATGCCTTTCCAGAATTTCATTAAGGCTTTCAGCTAATTCAGCCTTAGTAAAATTAATAGTAAAGTCAGGGAATACCTTTTCTGTATCTGATTCAGAGTCTTACTCAGAAGATTGACTGTCTTCAGATACATTTGCCATGAGAGCTATGTTTGCTCTTTCATCATCTGATTCTAAGTCAGCTTCATATGAGTCAGCTTCTCCTTCTGAGGCTTTGGGCAATCACTTTTGTAGTGCCCTTGCTCGTTACACTCATAGCAGATGATGTATTTGTAGTTTGGCTTTTTGTATCTTGAGGAGCCTTCAGAACTTTTGTTTCCAGAGGAGGATTCTGACCTTCTGTATCTGGAGGAAGATTCATTCTGATTTTCTGATCTTCTGGGATTCCTAAACATCCTTTGCCTCTTCTTCCACAGCTGGTTCACTTTTCTGGAGAGAAGAGATAATTCATCTTCTTCTGATGAGGATCCGTCAGAAGTTTCTTCCACAGCCTGCAAAACATTGGAGTCAGATTTTCTGTTAGATTTTAATGCAAATGGCTTACCTTGCTTTTGAGGTTCATCTGCTTCTAGCTCTATCTCGTGAATTCTGAGGGAGCTGATAAGTTCCTCCAGAGAGATTTTGTTGAGATCCTTGGCTAGCTTAAGCGTTGTGACCATTGGCCTCCACTATTTTGGCATGCTTCTGATGATCTTCTTGACATGATCAGCAGTGGAATATCCTTTGTCAAGAACTTTGAGACCAGCAACAAGAATTTGAAATCTTGAAAACATAGCTTCTATTGATTCATTGTCTTCCATCTTGAATGCCTCATACTTCTGAATGAGCGCAAGGGCTTTTGTTTCTTTGACTTGAATGTTGCCTTCACGCGTCATTCTCAGAGAGTCAAACATATTCTTAGCAGTTTCTCTGTTTGATATTTTCTCATATTCTGAATATGAGATGGCGCTGAGAAGAATTGTTCTGGCCTTGTGATGATTTTTGAACTCACGCTTTTGCTGATCAGACATCATTTTCCTGTCAATCTTCTGACCACTTCCATCCACTGGGTGCGTGTATCCATTAGTCACCATGTCCCACAGATCAGCATCGTGGGCCAGAAAGAAACTCTCAATTCTGTCTTTCCAGTAGTCAAAGTTTTCTCCATCAAAGACTGGAGGTTTTCCACTGAATCTGTCCCTTTCTTCATTGTTGTCATTGCTGATGTTTTGACTTAGTCGTGCCATTGTGTTTTTTTAACGCTGGATCTTGTACTGACATGGTTAAGTGTTTAAAGCTCAGAACCAGGAGCTCTGATGCCAATTGAAGATTTGAAAAACACAAGAAGAGGGGGTTGAATTGTAAAACTTAAAACAAATGGCTTGACAACACAATATTTTTATCCTAGTTCGTTTGATCTCAAACTACTCCAGTCCACCCGTCAAGGTGATTCCGCCTCTCTCCAACGAGGTCTTAATCCACTATTCTCAAAGGATTACAACAGCTACATTAACAACTGTTAAAGTCTTCTTGAGTACAACCACAGACTGGTTTATCTCAAGGAAATCTTTCACAAATGATGGAACAAGAGTGTGTTAACGTTTTCTAACAAAACAATATATCACAACTGTGATAATTACACAACTTAAGCTTAGAGTAAAAAGGAATTTGCTAAAGCTTTGAATATGCGTGGTTTGGATAGCTTGGAAAATTGAGTGCGTACGTACGTGCTTCTTTTCACAAGCAGTCCTGTTTATATAGGCAAGCAAGGATACGTTGTCCATAAAGCAGGTTTAATGATAATAATGCACTTTCCTTTTGTAGAAGATCTTTGTCTGAAGAAAGCCGTTAGCATTTAATTCAGTCTTGAATGCCTAGTAACGCTTCAGAATCTTCTTTGCTGTATCTGCTGATAACGCTTCAGAGTGTTGATGGCTTGGTAAAGATGTCTTTGATCAGAGCCAGAGTGTATTTGATTAGGCACAGATTCTGGTCATCAAACTTCAGTGTTTCAGTGTGTAACATAGGTTGCTGATCTTCTGATGCTGAATCTCTTCTGATGCTGATTCCATCAGAACTTCTGCATTTACAAAGCATAATTTTAAGGAGCATTGTTGTTCTTTGAATATTCATTAGAAAAAAATATTATTCTATGTATTCTGTTATCATCAAAACTTTAACCAAGGGTTGTAGAATCAAACTATGTTCTAACAGTCACGTATGTAGTATGATGCATGAAAGATGAAATGTCATTTGAATGTATTTTTTTTGTCCGGGCTAATAAATCCTTGATGAATAATGGGAAGTCATTAAATCCTGAACTGCTGTTGAAGAGTAGGTGGTTTTTCAAACTTTGCTTAGAATGTTTCCACTGGGAATTCCTATTTTGTTGTTTTGAGGAGAACTCCGTTGGGGAATATTGAAAACTCTGTGGAGAGTGTTGATTCCTGCTTGGGGAAAAGAGTTCATGAGTCTCAGTTGTTTGTTGCTCTACTGGGGAGTCGATGTTGAACTGATGTTCGGTCGGGTTCAGGCTTCACAGTAACTTGTTGGGGATTGTAGATTAGTCTACTGGGAAAGAGGAGTTGTGGTCCTTTGATTTGTAGTAGTCGGAGAGGCAAACTTAAGCGGGGGAAATAAAGAAGATAAAATAAGGGAGAAAAGGAAAAAGAAAGGAGGAAGAAGAAGGAAGCCATGAGAGACCACCATCTTCATCATCACCACCATCTTCATCAATCTTCTTAATTTCAAGGTGAGTTCATAGGTAGTTTAGCCTTAGATAAAACTAGGGTTTTGGTATTGATGTTATGAATATGATGATAGAAAATATTTCATTCTTTCGTGTTGATTCATGTTGAGAAATATTGACATTGATACCATGTTTGCATAGTTATGTTGAATACATGAGAATATATTTGATTGTTGTTGTGAGTTGTTGTTGAATCTTGAGTGTCTACTTGTTGAACTCATGAACTAATGATATGTTTTATTCCATGATTTGTGTGTTATGATTTGTTTTCATGTTGGTGTTTGGTGTCTGTTTCATGATAAAATTATTGTTGATGATTCTAAAGGTTGATTAATGTTATGTTAGATTCATGATTATGTTAATTGTTTGGTTGATGGCATGATTCTTGAGTTTATGACTCATGACCATATGGGTTTGTGGTGGTATATGACTTGGAATTTATTAGAATAGTTAAGAATGAAAGAAGATGTGTTTAGAAATGGAATTTTTGGGAAATGTTATAGTGACAATCAATTGCACCCCTGTGACAATCAATTGTCATGCCCATATTTTCAGTTTTTTGTGTTGGTAGAAAGTTTGTGAGTGTTGGTGCAAACGATTCTACCTGTGTGTTAATTGATTGTCATCCCTAATTTATGCAAAAATAAAATGTTTAGTGGTCCTAATTCATCTTATCAATCTCATAACTTTATACCATGATGTGTATGTATTAGATTATCATTAATCGATCGAAATTCATGCAATTGAATAAGATTTAACCTAGAATCTTAATTAGGTTAAAATATGTGGTTCTTGTTTCCACCATAACTCAAGAATCACCAATCTGATTGATATGAGACCTAAAGCATTGGAAAGATAACCCAATGGGATATTTCATGGTGATGAGAAACCATGAATTAAACTAAGGATTTTTGGTGAAGGAAATAATTATAAGCTTTATGTGAACTACTTATGTTAACTTGTTTGCGTGTAAACATGAATAACCTAAGCCGACGATGAGTGAGAATAATTAGGATGGAATTTAGGTGAATGAAATAGTAACATAACATATGATAATACAGACGAATTAGTTGCCAATGTTCATACACAAGAGTACCTCAGTGTGTACGATGGACAAATAATTTCTAGAAATGAATTAATCGTGAATTAATGTGCTTTGTAGGGAACATGAGCTAATGTTTGGAAAATCAGGTGAATTTGATCAACTAGTGATTGATGAATACAATCACGTTGTGTTTGATGAACTAATCGTGTATTCGGGAACAACCCCTAGTGTGACTGTCTCGTGTTTTTATGCTTATGAAACGTAACATTTAGGATATATGCACTATTACTTTGAAAACTTTATACATGGGTTAGAGTCACATAGAGGAAAGATTTGGCTCGTAAATGGGTTAGAGTCCCATAAAATGGTGGATCTTAACGTGGGTTTGAGTTGTTGGAACAAAATTTGTTAACATTAATTGAGTGCATACTCATTGGGTTTTGATGATGACAACAATACTTAAAAAACAATAGGGTATAAAAATGTTTGATTTAGTGTGCAAGATCATTAAGCTTATATTTAACTTGGTTCTGACGTAGTTAAAGAGCTTGTAAAGAAGAAGCAACTAAAACCCAATTTTACTGTATCAGAACTTGAGTTTCAATCAAGACCTCAACACCATATCGAAGCTTCTGATATTTGAATATAAACTCAGTTGCTATATTGACTCTTCCTCTGATGATTTCAACAGAACTAAATGCCTTGCTGGAAGTATAATACAAAGATCTTTTGTCTGTACTCTGTGCAAAAGCAACTACATCTTGTCAACAGCTAGAATTATGGAGGAAGTCAACTAGAAGTTTTAGCACAAGACTCAAGGAAAATTGATATAATTTCTTCAATCTACTACTCTATGTTATGAATGCCTTATTTGAGAAAGACACAGTGGATAATGTAATTATTCAGAAAATGAAGATCCTCACCGTACCAACTCCAACGTCTCTCGCTTAAAAATAAATTCTTCGACAAAGACACTTGTGCAAGCAAGCTTCCAACATCGGTTTTGCTCCATCTTTATAAAGGACCTAAACAATAAAAAAGAAGTAACAAGAATAATAAAACAAGAAAAACAACATAAAATCACAAATTTCAAGAAATGTTTCACTCTTCACGTTTCAGTTTATAGTTGTTGTATTTCACATAGACTTGGGAATTTTCTCATACTTGTATATCTTATAAATATCAAATATCAAGGTATTTGTGTGTGTTGTATCATATGTACCTCTGATTATATATCAAGTACGTATTGTTGTAATCTAAACATTTTGCTTAGAACGTTGAAAAGTCTCATTCTAGTTTGAATGAGAAAGGAAGTTCTAAACAATTGGTTTACACAAGGAAATCCCTTTCTAGTTTGTTTGAATAAAGAATTCATGGACAATTGTCCTAGAATTTTCGTTGTCAAACCGCCATAATGGAAACCATGTATGTTTCCCCTTACTGTCAACCATATGGGAGATTACAACTGTGACCCAATTAGTTGCCACTTTGTTGGCAATTTTCCAAACAATGGAAACCTCCATTATGGAAAGGTTTTCGTTACCCTTCTCACATTTTTGCACTTAAAATTGATTTTCTATTTTAATGACGCTCTAGGTATATCTTTTATCTTTAACTTTCAACAATTGTTCCTACATTATGACTTTCACGTTTCAAAAGTGAAATATCAATTAAAAACAAACACATTACAAGTTTTCAATGAATGATTATGAAAGGGCAACAAAACAAGTTGAATTAGAATTATATGGGCAAAAACTTTAAGTAACCTCAAAATGTACTTTGTGTTTGTGAGTGTCTCTGTGTGTGTATATATGTGTGTGTGTGTGTGTGTGTGTGTGTGTGTGTGTGTGTGTGTTTGTGTCTGTGTATAAATGTTTGTGTCTGTGTGTTTGTCTGTGTGTGTAAGTCTATGTGTTTGTCTATGTGTCTTAACCTATGGACTATTAAACTCGGGGGGGGGGGGGGGGGGGGGCTTACATTCTAAAGTTAAAATAATTTAAAAACAAAAATAATAAAAAGAAAATAATCAGAAAAGGAGGAGCGTTAGATCTGGTATCATTAATTGACGTGGCACATTATTGCAACTGGTTTTCATATGAGAGTCATCACTACCAGTTTTTATCCTAAGGAAGGGCGTCTAATAGGAAACCCTAATTCGCAAGACAAAGATTCTAAGTTTCAGACTTCTTTAGACGAAATGAAGGTGTTAGGCACCTTTCATCTACCTTATTCTTAAGGATACTAAGTTTAGGTTTAGGTTTCAAGTAAAACAGGGTGTTAATTTTTTTATAGGGGAAAAGGGTTTTAATTTTTAATAGGGGAAAAGGATTTTAGTTTTTAATATGGGAACTCACTACGATTTTAGTCGTATGCCTACGTATCCTCTTATGAGGAATCAGAGTCTCAATTTGTAGTCGCACGGGTTTGTGTTTTCTAGGGGTTGTAAAAGTATTTTGAATTGCCTCGCATTTTGACTGGGTGTAAAGATAGTGGAATTTTGGACTAAATGCGCGATTAGTCAAAATATATTTGGAACCCTTTAGCAAAATTTAGTTGTTTAGATTAGTTTATTGCGAAAAAATATTTAAGATTTGTTAGATATATTTTAATAACATTATTTACAATTTTTTTTAATTAATGCATGATTAAAAATATTTCAATGCAATGATATAAAAATATACATGAGTTTTTAAATAAAATAAGTATTTAAATAACAATACAAATAAAATATGTGAAAAGAAAAATTAGGATTCATAATAATAATAATAATAATTATAAAAATAAGAATAATAAATAAATAATATATAAAATAAGAAAATATAAAATAAAAATAAGAAAATAATAAATTAGAAAATATTGAATTTAGTCAGGGGTGCATGTTTAGTTAAGTAGTAAAAGGGTAGGGGGTGAAAGGTCAAGGCCTGAATTGAATTCAGGCCCAATAAGCCTGGTGGTGCGCTATTGGCTTTGGGTTGAGTAATTGAAGGAAATGAGGGTGCAAAGACAAATGGGCCGGGCCCTAACGCGTTATGGGGAAGGCCTGGGTGATTGTGTGTAGGAGGGTACACATGTTTCTGTGGGACTTGGCCTTACGACCGTCCAATTATGATCAAACGAACGTAACTTAAGGGTGCATGATAATACCGTAAACGCGCATGTACCAGATTCAAACAAAAACATAAACATTATTTTTCATTATTCACTTCATATCATTTTATAACCTTCTTAGCCCTCTCTCTCTCTCTCGAGCCAGTACAACCCTTTTCTTCTTCTTCTTCTTATTAACCTAGCCTCCCCAAAACACCATCGCGGCGACGCTATACTCTAAACGAGTTCCAATCGTGACCCAACCCCAAGCAAAACCCCAAAAAAATATAAGAACTATCAATAAAGAAAAGCTAAGCGCCTTTACCCTCGTGTGATTTTTCTGTTCTGATTTTCGAGTCTCAGGGTTCTGACGTTAATCTCCTCTTTGTCCCTTTGATTCGCAGGTTCGGTGATGTTCGGTGGTGGTGAAGGCGTGATGGCAATGGCAATAGCGATTAGGGTTTCAGATGTTGAAACCCTAATCGCCCTCTTCTCTTGGTCTTCAACAACTCAGTATTAAGCTTCTTCCTCTTCGCTTTCTAGATTCAAGGCTCTTTCAGTTCTTCAATTTCTTCCCCCCTCGTTCTGTATTTCATCTCTGTATTTATAGGGTTCCAATTAGGGCTAATTGCTATTACGAGTTTTAAGCTTAGATTTAGGACTTAGAACAAATTTAGGGATTTCCTTTTTATTGTAATTGATTCAGAATTCATTGTAATATGTAATATTTAATTTGTTCTTGTAACATTTTAGATTGGAATTGGTTCTGTAATATTTTATCTTGAACTGTAAAAGAAAGATTTGATTCTTATGAAATTCGACTGGATCTATAATAATGACTCTGTATTATTTCGTTATAGAAAAGATTTGATTTAGCATTTTAGTATTTTTCTGTTGTAATGTATTTCTGGGCTTGGACTTGATTTCTGGAGATTTGATTCGTAAAAAGATTTGTTTAATTTCTATAGTGCCTGTTAATGCCAAAACGTGCACAATTTCCGCCTTACAAATTGATACAACATTCACTAGTAGTTAATCAAATAGGGCCCTACGCCATTTAATAATTGGGCTTTTAAACTGTATTTGGAAAAAGCGTTTATGCCCAACTGTTTCAATAACACGTTTTTTTCTTCTTTGTACTTTGGATTGGGCCTTGTTGTACCCCAAAATTTACCTTCTTTTTATACACGCATATTATTGTTTTTATGGTTATGGAATAAAGGTATATTTATCAAGCTTCTTCAAGTTACAAGTGACGTTTATTTCGCCAATGGATGTTCTCAGAGTATTTTTCGTGTTGAAGATCGGTTCGCTGTTTTGCAATGATTCGGGGTTCAAAGATTCACAAGTCCAACCCGGCGCGTCATATTCAGGTGTTCTTTCGCCAAGATTTCTCTATTAACGTATTCTCAAATTCAGGTTATGCTCAATAGTCAATTCTTTAAAGAAGGTCTCCGAATGTGTGAGTTTTCTCAAAGAAATGTGGTGAAAAAGTGTGCTGAAAGTGCAGTTTTTACGCACTAAAAAATTCATAACTTGAAGATTGTGGCTTGTTTTGAACCCGTTCCGGTGGCCAAAATTTTGTCTTGACGTCATCTACGTTTTCATCTTTCACGGCTGGAAGCCAATTTCGATCAGAAGGTCTTCAAAAATGCGAATTTATCAAGTATTTTCGTACAGAAAATTTGTGACACAAATTTATTTGCGTCATGTTCATAAAATCATAACTTGGTCGATTTTCACCGTATCGAGCTGGTTCTGGCGCCAAAATTTCAAAAACTGAGTTGGGTAAGTTTTCACAGGAGGTATTGAGTTTGAACGGTATCCAAAAGGCCTTTGTTTTTTTCTCAGAGTGCACGTGACGTGCTGAAAATCCTGAATGCTAAATATTATTTCATTTGGGTCGAAACTTCGAAAATTTATAACTCAGTCAATTTTTATCGGATTGAGTTCATCTTTTTACACAAGGTCTCTGACTCAGAGATCTACAACTTTTCTTCCAAAGTAGAGACCGGGTTATGCTCCAATAAATACCAGTTTTTTATTGTAGAACGTGTCAGAGTTGACACTGGAGCCCAAAATAAGTTTGTTTGAGCCAAAACTTTAAAAATAAATAACTAATTCACCATCTATCCGATTGAGCCCATTTTCCGACAAGAGTTAGTTCTTGATGTCGAATATATTTTGTTTTCAAATTTCAACTTAAAAAATTGCACTTAAGACCCTGCGATTTAGCCTGGAACGTGACGGACTCAAGTGAATAAAAAATTTGCACTATTGCTTGTGGTTATTGGAGGCCCAATTGCACATTCAAAGCACATTTTTTTCTCTAATTTCCATTATATAATCTCATTCTTTTCACACAAACAACATGAGAAAATAAACCTTTGCCACAACCCTGTCAAAATATCAAATTCTTTCAAGAAATCCTAAAACCTTGAAATCCTTATTACAAACCCCCATCTCACTACAAACAAGTCATCCTTGTTACAAACTCACATCTCACTAGTTCTCCAGTAAGGGTAAGGATGGTTTGGTCTCCATGATCAAAAGAGTATAAAACCATTCATACATGCCATATCGGTTTTCATATTACAAAATTTCATATATTTTCTTTATTTGTATTTCATGATATAGTAATTTATTTAATGTGTTAATGAGATTCAACACTGCAGATTTATACAGGGTCCCATACAAGATTATTACAAAATGCTGAGGACAAAATAGAAAAACCACCAATGCATGGCGAGGCAGACATCTTGAGAAGGTTAATGGCGTGTGTTCAACAACCACCCCTATTGGTTTTGGTTTTCTTCCTTTCTATCTATCCTTTTACCTATTTCCATTCTTTCTGTTTAAAACTTTTTTTTTCATAAAACCTAATATTTTTCACAAACCTTTGATTTTTCCTCCTAAACTCGAATAATTAATTTTAGGTTTTTTTAATTTAATTTTCGGTTTTTTTAATTTAATTTTAGGTTTTAATTTAATTTTAGGTTTTTAATTTCATTGTTTGTTTTTGGTTTCTAACCAATTTGTCTTTTTCAATCTTAAATCTTTAATTTAATTTTAGGCTTTAATTTAATTTTTCGGTTAATTAATTTTATATTTTTTAACTTTTTTTTTCAAAATTAACTTTTTTAATTAAAACTAATTAGGATTTAGATATTTTAATTAACTTTTTTCAAAATTAACATTTTTTTATTAATTAAAATTAATTAGGTTTTTTTAGGTTTATTTAATTAATTATCATAAATCATTTTTTCATAAAAAATCACCAAAACATTTTCTTTGCTATTTTCATCTTATTTTTATTTTCCTAGATAAAGTGTATAGGGCGCGTTCAATTGTAATAGCGTAGCTTTATTTTTCCCGTTTTTTGTATTTATCATTATCATGTAATTGCTTCCGGTATGTAATAGTTTTAGGATTTCTTTTCCGCCCTCTTCAATATTATGTAACTGCCCCAAAGCTCTGTAATAGCTTAGGTTTACATTTCCGCCTTTATCTCCTGCTACTATATTTTATGCAATGCTTAGATTAATAGGATTGTATGGAAAGATAAAAATGAACGATAGAAAACCCTAATTGCAAGATAAATATAACTGAAAAAACACACTGTTGCACACTTGCACCCCTAGGGTACTCCCCACTTGGTTGCCTCGGAAAACAATGGTCATGTCCCTCGAACGTAGGGATATCTTGGCAAAAGACCCTCAATATAAAAGTCATCATAAAGATCATAGTCCCTTAACGTCCCTCGAGTTCCCTATGAGAAATGATCTTGTCCCTCGATGTTGCCTACGAATATATGATGACAGTCCCTTCGAAATGCTAAGGTACCCTTACATGTTGCCTTCAATGACCATTACGTCCCTTTCGATAGTCCCTCAAACATCCAACGACTTGGGTTACCTACTCACTAATAGTAGGATAACACGGTCCAAAGGATAGGAGGAAAATAACGCATTTTTTCGAGTAGGTAGATAACTGTTAGGTACCTGCTCAAAACAAACAAACTTTTTCACACCAACACTTTTCAAACAGTTTTCAAAAACAACTTCGTAACACTCTTGAGGACATAAACAAGGGTTAAAACGAAGTAAAGCAAAAATTTTCGAAACAAGCACACACAAGCACTTTCAAAATGAGCAAGTACCTAAGAGCTCATGGAAAAACATTGATAGAAAGGGTGCTAACACCTTCCCTTTCTATAATCTATCCCCCGTACTCAGAAACATCTCGAAAAAGGTTTTTTCTGTTCATTTTCCTTTTCCTGATTGGATAAAATAAAATTCGGTGACGACTCTTGCTTACCGCGACATTTTGCAAACAAAAAACGCAAACCAGTATTAACAGTTGGTTCTGCCACCGAATCATAGATACGGTGACTCTGTTGGGGAATAAAATAAAGTGGGGTTTACCTTAGGATCTATGTCATTTTTAAAATTGCTTTCTTATTTGTTTTTCCTGCTTTATCTTTAAGGGTTTTTGCTTGGGTATTATTCATGATCCTACACCCAGATCTGGGGACACTCTTTAGGTAAACAGCAATAGACCGTGGAGACTGTATGGCGTAGACCGATATGGTTTAAGCGATGGTTGTGTTGGTGTGACACTTTGGTTAGTACCGGCATCCTTCGTATGGAAACGAGGAGAATACGGGGCCGCCGTGTGGTGTCGTGAAGCACTAACGGGCCTTAGAACCTTAGTTAAACAAACTTGGCCATTAGAAAGTAGTGATATAGCCGGCCTCGGTATAAAGCTGAGGATTGGTTGATACTCGATGCTACACTCATTGAGATCAGACTTTCGGGATATTTCGGCCACAAGAAAAGATTGCCTGAGCTGAAACAATGCCCGATAAAGGATGATTAGTGATATTGAGAATCCGTAGAACCCGGTTAGTTTTCTAAGACAGGTTTGAAACCAAATAAACTTCAAGAGGGTAAATACCTATGGAATCCATGCAAGCCTAAACCTAAGGCTACTTGTGTGACTTGTTTGCCTTCTTTGCCTAACAATTTGAACTTATTGCAGAGCTTTGTTTGCATTCCTTGCAGGACCTTGTTTGTATAAATCCAATCAATTGGTTTCTTACCCTACATTTTTGCTTGATGCATAGCATACACATCATAGCATCATAACATGACATATCATACGAACCATTTCAAGGATCTCGAGGGCATGTGATGCAGGTTATGATGAACCAGACGTCTAGCCAGGGGCAAGAGGATTTATTTTCCTCTAGCCAATGTCGTCAGAAGATCAAAACTCAACAACTTAAGACATGGGCTATGACCCACTTGATATGGTGAGCTTGACTCTCGTAGAAGGACTCTCAACGATACAAAGTTCTTCAATCAAAGCTGCAAAATTCAACTTTTGAAATTTTCTTGTTTACCCCGCGAGATCCTTGAAAACATTGCATACATATATAATACATATCATTGCATAAGCAGGTTTCAAAGCAGGTCTCTCATGTTCTCGCTGTTTATTTCAGCAATGGCTCTCCAACAAGACAACAGAGATCTCCAAGCTCAAGATGCCCAGTTCAAGGAATTTCTCTTGAATCTATCCAAGGGGGAAGAAGACCTGAAAACACTCTTCTTCGGGAATCTGACCAAGGAACATCCTGACAACAACAAGGATGAACAATTGGAACAACTGCACGCTGAGGTAGAACTAATGAGAATCTAGATGCTGGGGCAAATGACTTTTATCCAAAACTTAGCTCGAGGACAAGAAGAGCTAAGAGCCTTCATCAACAAGCTTCACCAAGATGGATGCAGATCCATGAAACAATCAGTTAAAATTGTGGATCAAGGCATTAATCATCCCCCAGTGAGAGAAGAGGTTAGTTTGGTCAGGAACAGACCTTTCCAGATTTCTACTACATCACAAGCCCAATCACAACCTCGCCAATGACAACGGGGCAATCGACATAAGAAGAATACATCTAAAAGACGCTTCACCAAAATCAACATGTCATTGGCTCAAGTATTGCAATGCCTGTTGAAGGCCAAGTTGGTAATATTAAGGGACCCTACTCAGAATCCCAACATAGCCTCCCCAAGGTACAATCCAAATGCAAGATGTGCGTACCATTCCAACAGTCCTAGACATGACACCAATAGCTATTGGGCGTTGAGAAATAAAATTCAAGACCTGATTGTTGAAGGAGCGCTAGAATTTGCACAAGACGTTCAGGCTGAGTTCTTTTGCCATCCCTCCAAGGCATACCATCTGAAGTGACAAGTTATCCCAAGAAGACTTTTCGTTCATTAGAATTTTCAATGTGTAATTTTCTTTTGATTTGTTTGAACATTTATTCATATCAAACCTCGTTATTTCATCAATGCATTGCACATGTTTGTCTTGAATTAGTTCATTCGTATTCACTATTTCAAAAACGCATTCTTATTTCCTTTTGTGATATTCAACTCTCGATTAAAAAAACCCTAAGCCTTAGAGGGAGGGTCACGAAAATGATATCACAATCTCTACAGTATGCTTTTGAACAGACCCCGCTGACGATGTACAGGCGTTGTTTCAAATCCTAAACAGTGGAGTTATAAGGAAGATAATCCCTAGTCAACCCCTTCGAGCCAAAGAAGTAGGAGTTTTTATTTTCACACAAATTAAAACCCTTAATTATTATCTGGGGTAGGGTAGTTTTCTCAGTTAATTCAGAGGCGCATCCAGTCACAATTTGCCGCTTCGTACACAATGAATGGCATCGAAGATGTCCTTCCAAAACAAAAGACGGTGATGGTTCCGTATAATCGTCAAGACAGGAGGTCATTATCTCTCGAAATAAAAGCCCATTAAGTTAAAACCTATGAAGGAGACTTAAGAGAAAAATTGGGGCATCCCGCTGACTGTAATCACAAAAGAAACAGTTTAGGCAAAAGAAGGGATAACAAAAACAAAAAAAAAGAGGTTACTACAAATCCTCGACAAAAAGAAGATTACAAAAATGACTTTCTTTTCAAAACAAATGTTCAATTTCTGAATCATTACCAAGTATCAGAGCAAAGATTCCAGACTCAATCGGGATATAAATGCGCAATTAACTGAGTATAGGACTGAAGAACATCACGAAGATCGGGTTGGGTACAAATAAAATTTGAGCCTTTATCCTTTGTTTCTTGAACCGTGAACCATGCCACATTATAACCCTTAAAAGTCCTAGCTGGAGCATGGTTAGTTTGAGAGCATACTGTTACAAAGGTATCCTAACTCCTGTAGGGTTTGTTACGAATCCTGATTTTATATCACATTCTTTCAAATTTTGTTTTACTACACAAAACACATTTTCAAAAAAATTTCAAGACAGACATGAGTTTTGCATTCTTTAAATGACATTGTTTGCATATGACTAATTGTTTGACAGGAGAGAAATCCGCACAATGGATATTCAATGAACAGACATCCTCTCAATGGACAGAATCACCTCAGCGGGAAAGACACTTCCAATAACAGGTCTTCCATAAGCAAGTGGCATGACATGATGTCTAAACACACCTGGGGTAGTCTCTCCAAAAGTGCCAAATAACCAGGGGCAGATCTCCATCTGAAACGCTTGGGGCATTACACACGCATTCCAATAATGAATCATGTTCCATCAATAAAACATTTTTGATAGTACTACAACACAACACTATGGAGAGTGACAACTCTCTACATCCTGAAAGCCTGGACATAGTCAGAAAATACTACGCATGAAAAAAAGACCCGCTAGGTTAACACACCTAGGAAAAAATAATGGAACCCCGGTGAACCAAAAGGGTTCGGGAAAAAGTTAGGGATATACATAAAAAAATCTGTGCACCCGGCAAGTCAAAAACCTGAAAAGGCAGCTTGGGCAAAAGAGGGTATCCTGGTGGACTAAAAACCTGAAAGGGCGGTCCAGGCAAAAGTTAGGGATTTAAAACATACGACTATGTCACGTCACCTGTCAATCAGTGGAAGACTTATACCTTGATCAACATTTATCAAGGCCACCAGAATAGAGAAACGGCTTAGATACGATCCAGATACAGATGCCATTCTGATACTCATTCAAATTCATCTTTCAGATACAGTTCAGATATGATCCATATACGGATGCCATTCTGATACTCATTCAGATTCAGCTTTCAGATACAATTTAGATATGCTCCAGATACGGATACCATTCTAATACTCATTCAGATTCAGCTTTCAGATACAGTTCAGATACGCTCCAGATACGGATGCCATTCTGATACTCATTCAGATTCAGCTTTCAGATATAGTTCATATACGCTCCAGATACAAATTCCATTCTGATATTCATTCAGATTCATCTTTTAGATACAATTTAGATACGCTCTAGATACGGATGTCATTCTGACACGCATTCGACA
The DNA here is from genome assembly GCA_948472305.1 of Vicia faba. NCBI lineage: Eukaryota > Viridiplantae > Streptophyta > Magnoliopsida > Fabales > Fabaceae > Vicia > Vicia faba. Next base: position 327,930,834 of record OX451736.1, read on the forward strand.
CATGTTTCAAATACAGTTCAGATACGATCCAGAGACGGATGTCATTCTGACACTCATTCAACACATGTTTTAAGTACAGTTCAGATACGATCCAGAGACGGATGTCATCCTGACACTCATTAAATACATGTTCAAGTACAATCAAGACATAGATCCATCCATAAAATCTCCGCATGCACTTTTTCCAGCATGGTACCAGGGGCAGAGACAGTTGGAAGCGAAGTCACTATCGCATACAAGCCAAGGATACCTATATTCCCCACAGAGTTGATACAACCAAGGTCTGACCTCCGTGTCCCCAAGCAGGAATTCCTCCCCCAGCAGGTTCCTTCAGAAAGTTGATATCTGCCTTCCCCAGCTGAGTTTTATAAGCATGAGCAGTTTATAAAGCCATCTCCCGAGCAGAGTTTATTTCTCTGACAGCGGAAGCTCAATCTCCAACAGAGCTCTTCTCTCCAGCAATGGAAGTTCATCCCCAACTGAGTTTATTTCTCCAAATCAGCAGATATTCCAACAGAGTATCTCCCTTCCCCATATAGTCATTCCTTTGTAGGATTGTTCTCAGACAGAGTCTCTCCCCGCAAAATATTCTCAAGCATAATGGATGTAAATCTCCAGCTAATCATCTTCGGCCACTATCCCCAGCGGAAACAAAGAAATAAACTCCTTATACTCTCCAGCAGCAGTCCCGGATTTGTTTTCCCCAACTAGAGAATATCACAATAGCATTGCATATCCATACATCATGGCATGCGCATACATATTATACAGCACAATCCCATTTATTTTGAGAACATCATTACTCAATACATTTCATACATCATAACATTACATAAGACTAACTCTTTACCTTTCAGGGAAAGATGCAATCAAGTTCTCACAAGTTCTCTCTGGTCAGTCAAACCGACACCAAGGTTTCTATTCCAATTGAAGATATTCCAACACTTTTCAAGATTTTCTCTGATTCAGTCAAACAGACACTAAGGTTTCTATTCTAGTTGAAAATGTTCTAACACTTTCGTCTGGGTCAGCCGAATCGCCGCTAAGATTCCCCTGATTTCTATGCCAGTCAAAGTTAATCCGAGACCTCTCCCGGGATCATTCAAATCGATACTAAGATTTCTCTCCCAGTTGAAGTTCTCACAAATTTTCTCTGGTTCAGTCAAACCGACACTAAGGTTTCTATTCTAGTTGAATATGTTCTAAGTCTTTCGTTGGGGTCAGCCGAATCGCCGGTGAGAGTCCCCTGATTTTTATGCCAGTCAAAGTTAATCCGAGACCTCTCCTGGGATCAGTCAAATCGATAATAAAATTTCTCTCCCAATTGAAGTTCTCACATGTTTTCCCTGGTTCAGTCAAATCGATACTAAGATTTCTATTCCAGTTTAAAAATCTATGAAGTTGGGAAATCGGCCGGATAATATCTTAATTTCTCCAAACTACTGAAGCCCGGGACACGACCGGATAACAATACAAAATACTACGAAGCCTGGAATCGACCAGATAGTGGTACACCTCAAATTCAAGCTATGAAGCCCGGAAATCGACCAAATAATATCTTAATTTCTCCAAATTACTGAAGCCTGGGACACGACCGAATAACAGTACAAATACTATGAAGCCTGGAATCGACTAGATAGTGGTATATCTCAAATTCAAGCTATGAAGCCCGGAAATCGACCGGATAACAGCTTAATTTCCCCAAATTACTGAAGCCTGGAGCACGACCAAATAACGGTATAAGACGCTGTAAAGTCTAGAGCACGACCAGATAGCGGTAAGAGACACTTTGAAACTTGGAGCACGACCAGAATCAGTATGAGATACTGCGATGCTTGGAATTCGACCAGATAGCAGTTTACTCGGCCAATTACTAAGAAGCCTGGAAATGACCGGATGTTAGTATGCCTTAAATTCAAGTTGAAACCTAGATGCAACCGGATAACCACTTAATTCTTTCTGAAGCATGGAACACGACCAGATAACAGTTTTTGAGATTGCAAAGCTTGGAGCACGACCATATAGCAAGTGTAATCTCATCTCCTCAGTAAGTCACTATAAAACCTGGAGCACGACCAGATAGGAGTCAGTCTTATTATCCTCAACAAATCACTGTAAAGCCTGGAGCACGACCAGATAGCAATTCGTTTTCATCTCCTCGACTAAAAGATGGTTCCCCAGTAGAGTAACGGACAACTGAAGTTCCTAAAATTTCATTTCTCCCAAGACAGAGACCAACATTCCTCAGCAGATTCCTCGTCAACGACAGGAACAAGAATTCTCATCAAAGGACTATCTCGGGAAATCAACATCCTCTAGATGGCATCTTTAAGCCCATCTCTGATGATTCTCTGTCATATCTTCCGGATGGCATCTTTAAGCCCATCTCCGGTAACCTTCTGTCATCTCCTCCAAATGGCATCTGTAACCCCATTCCCGATACTACCTACATAGTCAAGCATCATTACAGACGAGTGAAAATTTTTGGGCACTCTAGTGTTCAATCATCTTCCACCTTCAGATCACAAAAGGCAAACAAGCCAATCTAAATCTTCAGGTTTAAGAAGATTGAACAGGGGCAGCTGTTGTACTCCAAAATTTACCCTCTTTTCATACACACATATTATTGGTTTTATGGTTATGGAATAAAGGTATATTTATCAAACTTCTTCAGGTTACAAGTGACTTTTATTTCACCAATGGATGTTCTTAGAGTATTTTCCATGCTGAAGATCGGTTCGCCGTTTTGCAATGATTCGGGGTTCAAAAATTCACAAGTCCAACGCGGCGCGTCATATTCAGGTGTTCTTTCGCCAAGGTATCTCTGATAATGTATTCTCAAATTCAGGTTCGGCTCAAGAGTCAATTCTTTAAAGAAGGTCTCCGAATGTGTGAGTTTTCTCCAAGAAATGTGGTGAAAAAGTATGCTGAAAGTGTAGTTTTTACACAGTAAAAAATTCATAACTTGAAGATCGTGGTTTTGTTTTGAACCCCTTCCGGTGGCAAAAATTTCATATTGATGTCATCTAAATTTTCATCTCTCACAGCTGGAAGCCAATTTTGATCAGAATGTCTTTAAAAATGCGGATTTATCAAGTATTTTCGTACAGAAAATTTGTGACAGAAGTTTATTTGTGTCATGTTCAAAAATTCATAACTTGGTCGATTTTCATTGTATCGAGCTGGTTCTGGCGCCAAAATTTCACAAATTGAGTTGGTTAAGTTTTCACAAGAGGTATTGAGTTTGAATTGTATCCAAAAGGCTTTCGTTTTTTGCTCAGAATGCGCGTGACGCGCTGAAAATCCTGAATGCTAAATATTATTTATCTGGGTCGAAAATTCGAAAATTCATAACTCAGTAAATTTTTATCGGATTGGGACCATCTTTTTACACAAGGTCACTTACTCAGAGATTTACAACTTTGCTTCCAAAGTCGAGATCGGGTTATGCTGCGATCAATACCAGGTTTTTATTGAAGAACGTGTCATAGTTGACACTGCAGCCCAAAATAAGTTTGTCTGAGCCAAAAATTCAAAAATTCAAAACTAATTTACCGTTTATGCGATTGAGCCCATTTTCAGACAGGAGTTAGTTCTTGATGTCGGCTACATTTTATTTTCACATTTCAACTTCAAAAATTGCACTTAAGCCCCTGCAATTTAGCCTGGAACATGACAGACTCAAGTGAATAAAAATCTGCATTATTCCTTGTGGTTATTGGAGGCCCAATTGCACATTCAAAGCCCATTTTTTTCTCTAGTTTCCATTATATAAACTCATTCTTTTCACACAAACAACAGGAGAAAAGAAACCTTTGCCACAACCCTGTCGAAATATCAAATTCTTTCAAGAAACCCTAAAACCTTGAAATCCTTATTACAAACCCTCATCTCACTACAAACAAGTCATCCTTGTTACAAGCTCACATCTCACTACTTCTCCAGTAAGGGTAAGGCTGGTTTGATCTCCATGATCAAAAGGATATATAATCATTCATACATGCCATATCAGTTTTAATATTACAAAATTTCATATATTTTCTTTATTTGTATTTCATGAGATAGTAATTTATTTAATGTGTTCATGAGATTCAACATTGCAGATTTAGACAGGATCCCATACAGAATTAATTATAAAACCCTGAGAGCAAAACAGAACAACCACCAATGCATGGCGAGGCAGACATCTTGAGAAGGTTAAGGACGTGGGTTCAACAACCACCCCAGTTGGTTTTTGGTTTTCTTCCTTTCTATTTATCCTTTTACCTATTTTCATTCTTTCTGTTTAAAACTTTTTTTTCTTCATAAAACCTAATATTTTTCACAAACCTTTGATTTTTCCTCCAAAACTCGAATAATTAATTTTCGGTTTTTTTAATTTAATTTTCGGTTTTAATTTAATTTTAGGTTTTTAATTTCATTGTTGGTTTTTGGTTTCTAACCAATTTGTCTTTTTCAATCTTAAATTCACTTAACCACAAAACTTTTTTCACAAACTTGTTTTTTTACAAAAAAACCTAATTTAATTTTTAGGTTAATTAATTTTATATTTTTTTAACCTTTTTTTTAAAATTAACTTTTTGTTTAATTAAAACTAATTAGGATTTAGATATTTTTAATTAACTTATTTCAAAATTAACATTTTTTTATTAATTAAAATTAATTAGGTTTTTTTAGGTTTATTTAATTAATTATCATAAATCATTATTTTCATAAAAAATCACCAAAACATTTTATTTGCTATTTTCATCTTATTTTTATTTTCCTAGATAAAGTGTGCTGTACCCCAAAATTTGCCCTCCCATTTTTCACTCAAGATGTTATCTCAGGGTTTCTCAAACACTCAATTTGGCTCAAAGGTTGATCAAGCAGATTCTCTTCCTAGGCAACCAGTCAGCAATTAGGGTTTTGCACTTCTCAAAGGAAATTGAGTAGTCAAGGTTTCAAATAAGTCACCATGTCTCCTCAAAGTTGTTTAAGTCAGTTTTCAAACCTCACATTGCAAGTTTGCCCAATCCATGGCCCAGATAACTGAAAAGGAATTTGTGTGATTTTAAATTTTTCTAAACCACAATCTTCTGAGGGTTGATGTTATTCTTGGGAGCATGTTCTGTTTGGATAAGATATAAAGCTTAAGACTATAATTTTAAACAATCATGATTGTGGGTTCAATTAATCAATTAGGTTGGAGCTCTTAAACATTTATTTTGTTTAAGAGTGTAAAATACATGATTTATCCTATCATATTGTGTTTTCTTAAAATGCAAGTTATCAAGCCAAGATGATTTATTCGAAGCATTCAATCAAGAGTTGCATAGTTTAAAATAGAAATCAAAGTTTGGTACAACAAATTCATCATTGATACATTTCATTCAAATGTTATGTTATGATTACATTCTTTGACAATTTGTAAAAAAAAGGGTTTATAATGTAAAATATAAATTACAAATTGTTTGTCTTGTTTACAAAGAATCTCAAGTTTTATATTTACAAAGAAAGAAAGGCTTCTTCTTCAAGACTCTTTGCTTCATCTTCAAGAAATTCCTCATTGCTAGCCATGATCTTCTCTTCATCTTGTCTTGCTTGCCATTCAATTGTTTGTACATGTAACAAAAGAAAGGAAAAACATTAGCAAACAATCAGCATTGAAAAAGTCCAAGCAAAATTAATTTTTCATCACTAGGGTTTGCTTTTAGGAATCATAATTTTGTTTGTTTTAATCACCATCCAATTCTCCCTATTTTGCAAATCGCAAAATCTAGATTTTGGTTCACAAAAAAAAGGGGAAAAAGAGAAAATATACAAACTGGACAGGCAAGGCAGCAAAGCAACAGGCTGCAAACAGCGGCAGTCAAATGCACAAGTCAAACTATGCCAACAGTTTAAACAAGCAACAAAACAAAACAGCAGGATCCGAGCAAAAGGCAGGCTGCATCCCAAAACGGCCCAAGGCAGCTAACAGTAGGCCAGATGCAGCAGTCAAGCTGCCCAAATAGAAGACAACAAGTAAGTTGTCCAAGGCAGAACCAAACCTGCAACGAACCTACAACAAGTGATGCAAACAAACATGTAATAAACAAAGGCAGCAACACATGTATACAACAGAACAAAACAAACAAAATGTAAGCAACATGCCAATGGGTCAAAGGCATCAAATATTCCAATACAAGTTAACTTGCTCAGCTTGTTCACACATCATCATTTTCCTAAATCAAGCAAACCCTTCAGAAAATATATCAAAAGCAAAAAGTGCTTTATTTCACAGAAAAATGAAAGAGGAAAAAGTGGAGCTGGGAGGATATCACTTAAGCCATATAACCAATCCCAAAATTGTGAAAAGTTGCTGTGCACATACAAACAAACCGGAAGCCCTGCAAAGAAACCCAAAACAACCAGCAAACCAGCCTGCATTATAGTCCAAAAACCTGCCCAAACTTGCAACAAAATGGACATAGTTCTAACTACACTCTAAAAGATAACAAGGAGAACCACTGTTTTATAAAAGAGGAGGAGATTATTTGAACAGAGGGAGAGAACCATCAGATATCACAAAAAACAGAACTAGCAAATAACACAAACAATACCAAAAACCAAACCTCATTGATCAAAAGCCAACAAAATCATCAAAACATCACAAAGACCATCACTGTAAAACCATCAAAACAACCAAAAGACCATCACTGTAAAACCAACAAGTATCAAAAAGCCAGAAACCAAAAAGCCACAGATTTTTCAAGTGTCCCAAAACCAGAAGCCACAGAACCAAAACCAACGAAAACCAACAAAAGTTTACAACATCAGAAAATTGTCACCAAACATCATCACCAAAAACCTACAGCGACCCAATAACTCAGAAAATAGCAAAAGATAATCCTCATCGTTATCCTACCCAGCAATCATCCCAACATATTCATAAGAAGAGAAAGAGACTCACAGATTTGGAGAACACGGCCTCTATTCTCCCTTTTTCTTTACATTTTGTTTTTCCATTTTACATGTTTCATGATAAATCATCGTTGTTCGCTACATCTTTTACCTAGGTTTTCCGTCCACCCCTCTTTAGATCTAGGGATTTAGAGTAAGAATCTGCAAAAATTAATCACAAATTAGTAATTAGGGAAAGGAGACGATTAGAGTGATGTAAAAAAATGGTGTTTGGAGTCGCACTACCGTCGTCACCGCCGCAAGGCGATTTCTGGCGCGGCCAGGTTATCTTCTCTGGTGAAGACTCCTAATAAGAGACAAGAGAGTGCATCGCGCTAAGATAGAGAAAGAGAAATGAGTTATGAGCCATATTTGTTACATTTAATTGGTTTTTTAATTTTGTTAATTATTTGTTTACAGTGACTAATCTGGTGGTGACACTTGTCACCAACCCTTAACCATTATGAGGGATCATATACATGCATCCCCATGTTAGTCATTAAACACCCTCATCATCCCTCCGTCTATTTCATATCATCATCTTTCATAACCCTTTAGCGCACCATAGATGCACTCCCATGGTGCACCTCTAGGGGGCTGCTGCACCTGATCAGCCAAGAGCATTAGGCCTTTTGATTTCTACACCCCCAGTTTTGCTCTATTGCAGGCCCATTTCTAAACTTTGCCTTTATATTTTTGTTATTATTTTTTATTATTTGATTTTTATTTTATATTTCGGCATATATTTAAAAATTGCAAATAGGTTAATATTTGTTTTAAATAATTATTAACTTTAAAATAATTTTTGTTTGACATTATTAATTAAATCCTTAATTTATTTTATCAAATGAAAAGAGTTTTAACTTAAATAATTATTTAATGGTTTGGACTTGTATTGTGTGATTTAAATATTTATTTATTACTATCACCCACATTCACTAATTTGTACCCCCAATTCCCGAAGCTCTGTAATAGCGTAGAATTTCAATTTCCGCATTTTATTGTTTTACTTATTACTGTATAGTAATTACGCGTGTATGGCAAGATTTAAAATCAATCGCTAGATAAACCAAATTTCAAAGATAAAATTAACTTGAATCAAAAACACTTTTCACACGCGCACCTCTAGGGTAACCTCGCTCGTTGCCTCGGAAATACAGTCATGTCCCTCGAATATGGGACGCTTTAGCAATGACCCTTCAATAAAAAAATATCATAGTCCCTCGATGACCCTCGACGTTGCCTTTGATAAAACGATCTAGTCCCTTACGAAAATTGCTAAAACATCTCATAAGTTGCTTTCGATGAATGTAAAATTGACCTGCGCCTGTCCCTTTACATCCAACGATGGGGTTTCTTACCAAATCAATGGTAAGATAGAAACATCTAAAGGAGGAAGAAAAGAACATTTGAGACCTTTAGAGTAGGTAGATTCGCTCCTAGTTACTCGCTTACTCACGACAAAAACATTTTTACACCGACACTTTCATCTCAAAACATTTTCAAAAAAGAAAATATTTTGTATACGTTCTTATAGATACGAGAACCATTGTAAAACATATTTTTAAAATTCACTTTCCAAAACACAATCCACAAACACATATTTGAACTATCTTTCAAAACAAAACTTTGTACGCGTTCTTATAGAAATGAGAACCATTACAAAGAGATTTTTCAAAACACTTTCAAATCCCACACCACAAGCACACTATCAAAACAAAAGCAAGTGACCTAAGCGAGTAACTAAGAGCCCATGGAAAACCATGGATGAAAAGGGTGCTAATACCTTCCCTTTTCATAATCTACCCCCCGAACCCGAGAAATAATCTCGAAAGGTCTTTCCTGTGCTTTTTTACCTTTCCTTTTGGATAAAAGAAAAGTTGGTGGCGACTCTTGCTATTCGCACAAATGCGATCAAAACGCAAAACACCAAGTAAGTTCTCCCACCGTATCACAGAACTGGCAACTCTGCTGGGGAATATAGAAAAAATTAAAAGGGGGGTTACCTTAGGGTTAGATCTCCTTTACTTACTTTCATTATTTTATTTGTGTGCTTTACATTTTGTTCTTTGTTTGGGCTTGCTTTGATCCTCCACCCGGATCTGGGACATCTTTTAGGTAAATAGCAATAGATTGTGGAAACTGTACAACGTAGACCGATATGGTTGAAACAATGGCTATGTTAGTGTGACGCATTTGTGGGTACTGGTATCCCTCGTGGTGAATCGAGGAGAATACGGGGCCGCTGAGTGGCATCATGAAGCACTAACTGACTTTAGTACCCTAATTTGAACAAACATGGCCATTAGGACGTAGTGAGATAGCCGGTTTCGGTGTAGAGTTGAAAATTGGTTGATACTCGATACTACACTCATTGAGGCTAGACTTTTGGGATATCTCGGTCGCAAGAAAAGATTGTTGTGCCGAGATAATGCCTAAGAGAAAGGTCGGTGATATTGAGATCCTGTAGAACCCGATCACTATTACTAGGACAAGTTGAGCCAACTAAACTTCAAGAGGGTACCTACCTACAAAACCCATGCAAGCCTAAAACATAGGAACTTGTTTTCTATTTGTGTATATATTTACTTGTACATAACATCATAAACATCATGAACATAATATGCATGCTCACTAACCATTTCAAGGATTTAGAAATTTATCTTTGTTTTTGTTTTGTAGGTCATGAATTCCATCCGAAGAAACACCATCCGAATCAGCTTTGTAAAAGCACACCCTCAACTTCAAGAGCGCCCGGAGATTCTCCTTTTACCAAGAAATATGGTCGAATCCTCAGTTTGGATACATCCATCTTCCAAGAAGAGATAATGTGTGTACTATTCCAATTCTTTGATCCCGTACATCATTGTTTCACTTTCCCAGACTATCAGTTGGTACCTACACTGGAAGAGTTCTCTCTACTCTTAGGGGTGCCCGTGCTTGATCAGATACCGTTCACCGGTCTAGAAGGGATTCCAAAACCTGAAGTCATCTCCGAAGCTTTGCATATGAAGAGGGACGACATCATAGCCAATTGGGAGAGAAGAAGCGGGGTTAAAGGTTTTCTAGCCAAGTTTCTATTGGAAAAGGATCGTTCATTCTGGGACGACATGGATTTCCAAGCTTTCGAAGACGTCCTATCTCTTCTCATTTATGGTTTTGTTCTGTTCCCCAATTCGGACCAATTCATAGACATTGACGCCATCAAAGTCTTTCTCTCTCGCAATCCTATACCTACCTTACTAGGAGACATATTGCATTGCCTTCATACCCGCACTGTGAAGAAAAGAGGTACTCTTTTATGTTGTACCCCCATACTCGCAAAATGGTTCACTTCACACATACCTCAATCAACATTGAAGAACGAGCAAAGACTGACTTGGTCTCAAAGGATGGTGTCTCTCACCCACTCTGATATCTGTTGGTGTTCGAGATCCTTGGAAGATGTCTCTATCATTGACCGCTGTGGGGAGTTCCCTAATGTACCTCTGCTTGGTATTAGGGGGGGGGGGGGGTATCACCTACAATCCCTGCTTAGATCTTCGACAGTTTGGATATGCCCGAAGAGGCGGCTCTCACGAGATCGTCATCCAAGGTTTAGTGTTCGATTACGAAAAAGAAGACTAAGGTTACCGCCAAAGGTTTACACGAGCTTAGGGAATGGTGAACAAGGTGGACAGTAGGACTTTGGGACACAAAAACTCTATCCCTCTCGAGCCTTACCTTATGTGGGTATGGGCTCGTGCTCAGTGTCTTGTGGTGCCTTACCCTTCCATCCTTCCTGTCATCATAGAGCCTGTTGTTGAAGGAGACGTCCCATACACTGTTCTTCATCCTGACATGCCTACTTCTCTCGAAGACTTGCAGAAAGCTTGGGTTCAGTTGAAGGAAGAGTGAGACACCTTTGAAGCCTAGTTTTACGCCAGTGAGAAGAAGGTTCTGGAGCTCACCAAGTTGCTTCATGAAGAGAAAAACCAGAATGCCTACATTGCTCCAAAGAGGATGCGTTCAGTCTTTCTGTCTTAGGAGTTTTGTTGTATTTTGTTTCTTTAATTGTAAGCCCAAAGAGGCATGATGTATTCAAACTTGGTTTTATTAATATAACGTGTGTTCTTTTTTGGTTTGAACTGATTTAAATCTCTAAATTTCCTTGAAATCATTTGCATATTCCATCTTCATTCATCATAACGTCATACAGGTTTCTCAAAACAGGTCTCCTTATCCTTCTACTGTTTATTTCAGTGAGATGGATGTTGAACAGACTATGAAAGATCTTCAGGCGCAAAACACCCAGTTTCAACAAATGCTCTTGGCTCTGACAAAAGGACAAGAGGAGTTGAAGACTCTACAAGCCAAAGAGAAGAAGAAGAAAGCGAAGAAGTCAACTGGTGTTGTGATCATAGGGAGAAGGTTTTAAGGACAAGCCATACGAACTTTGGACTATGCAACATCATCAGGCGAAAGGAGATAATTAATTCCAGGAAGTGAACAACGACCCGGCATCCGAGGAAGAGGAAGAACTTGATTACTCTGAGGAACAATATCCTCCTGCTGATGATAAATACAAACAGCTAGAGGATCGTTTGAATTCTATGGAGATTCAGAGGGTACCCGGTTTGGATTTTGAAGAATTAGGACTCATCTCAGGGGTTGTCATCCCACAAAAATTCAAGGTCCCCACTTTCGCCAAATACGACGGTGTCTCTTGCCCAAAGCTACATTTAAGGTCATAAGTCAGAAAGATTCAACCCCATACGACTGACAAGAATCTGTGGGTGAATTTCTTCCAAGAGATCTTGTCTGGGACGCAGTTGGATTGGTTTATCAATTGGAAGGGACCAATGTTCGCAATTAGGAAGAGTTGGTTGCCGCTTTCTACAAACAATATCAGTACAATGCTGATTTAGCTCTGACTAGGACGCAATTGCAAAGCATGTCTATGGGAACAGGTGAAGGTTTCAAAACCTATGCTCAAAAATGGAGGGATCTCGCAGGCAGAGTTCAGCCCCCTCTATCTGACAGAGAATTAGTGGATATGTTCCTTGGCACCTTGTCAGGACCATTCTTCAACCACCTGATCGGGAGTTCTTCAGCTGGATTTACTGAGTTAATCAGGATTGGTGAGTGGGTCGAATCCGATATAAAAAGCGGAAAAATTCAAAGAGATGCATCTTCGAGCATGATGAATGAGCCCTTTGTTGGAAAGAAGGAAGTCAGCGCTGCATATGACTATAGAAATCAAAACAAAACTGACTGTCACCCGGCGGTAGGGACTGTTATGATTTCTAATCCTATGCCAAATCAACAGCGAAATTATCAGCGCAAGACGGAAGCACCCATGAGACGATTTACCCGGATCAACATGACCATGTCTTAAGTTTTGCCACACCTTATGAAGACCAATCTGACAACTTTAAAAGAAGCTCCCAAGATCCCCAATACTTCTTCTCCTTGCTACAACCCGAACGCTCGATGTGCCTATCATTCTGAAAGCCTGGGGCACAATACAAACGACTTTTGGGCCTTAAAGAATAAGGTGCAAGACCTTATCGATGCGAAAGAGATTGAGTTTGATCCCCCAGAAATGCCTAATGTAATAACGGCGCCAATGCCCAGACATGGCCAAGGTATCAACGCAATTGATGATGATCGTTTTGTCTCCTCCGTGAATGACTTAATTACTCCTCTATTGACCATTAAACAAAATTTACTGTAAGCCGGTATGTTCCTGGGCTGCGATGAAGATTGTCACTTATGAAAGTCTCTATCGAACGACTGTTTGTTACTGAAGATAGGCGTCCAACACCTGATGACTAGCAAAGAAATCTTATTTGAAAAGCTTCCTCTTGCCAGAAGTTCTTATCAAGATGTTTCGATAATCACCATTTCCGACAATCCTCCCGGGGTCTCCACCAAAAGACTCGTCAGGATTACATCTGTTCCAAGGTCTGCACCCTTAATCATCACTATGCCAAGACCGATATCATACTCTTCAGATAAAGTTGTTCCCTGGAGCTATGGGGCTGACATTTATTACTATGGCGTCAAGCAAGATCAGTTGGCTGTCAAAGACGAAGTTGTGAGAGATATTGATCCCGACACCGGTAATATCACTGGGACCAGTAAGATAACCAGAAGTGGAAGAGTCTTCTCACCCGAGATTTCTCCAAAGACCGTTGTTACACCTGTGATCATTCCTACTGCCACTCCTACCAACACTCCCTGTGATACTCCTACTGTTATCCCTGCTACAGAGACAAGGGGCAAAGGGGTCTTGAACGACCCTGTCCAAGCAAAAGAGAGTCCCGAGATCATCCTTGAAGCTTCTAGAAAGGAGATAGAAGAAATACTGAAGATAATCAAGAAAAGTGACTACAACATTTTAGAACCGTTGGGGAAGACCCCCTCGAAGATATCATTGTTGTCATTACTTTTGTGTTCTGAGGCCCATGCCAAAGCCTTGGTAAAGTTTCTTAAGACCGCCCACGTGCCCCAAGAGACCTCTATCGACCAATTTGAAAATTGTGTGGCCAGTCTAACTGCTGATAACGGATTGGGCTTTTCTGAAGCTGATTTAACTTCTAACGGAAGGAAGCATAATGATGCCTTGCATGTTTCCATTGAATGCAGGGGCACCACACTTGCCCATGTTCTGGTGGATACCGGCTCATCATTGAATGTCTTGCCCAAAAATGATCTCGACCGACTGGAATGTGAGGGGCTCACCTTAAAGCCTAGCAACATCATAGTAAAGGCCTTTGATGGTTCCAAGAGGACAGTGCACATAGAAGTTAATATCCCCATAAAAATTGGAACTCAGACCTTTGACTCAACTTCCTATGTGATGGACATTCACCCTTCATACTCTTGTCTATTGGGTCGACCCTGGATCCATTATGCTGGTGCCGTCACTTCTACCCTAGACCAAATGCTAAAATACCAGATCAAAGGAAAGATTGTCACAGTTCACGGAGAGGAGAAGTACATGGTTAGCCATCTGAACTCTTTCAAGTATGTTGAAATGGATGGTGAATTCATTGAGACTCCCTGTCAAAACTTTGAGGAGGTTCTAGCAACAGTCGCAGCAACCAAGTCTACTCCTAAAGTCCCGAAGATTACCAGACCTCCACTGAAGATGACCTCTTTGAAAGATGCTCGAGCAGTAGTTGAAGAAGGCGGGTGTACCATTTGGGCCAGCTTCTGGATATTCCCTAAAATTCCGACAAATTTGGTTTAGGGTTCACTACAAAGGCCTAAAGAGCTGTTCGATGTTCTCGCACCGGGGGACCACCTCTGCGTATCAGCAATCAGGGAGTCAATGCAGTAGAAGACAGTGATGGCAACTGTGATATGGACGAATGGATTTTCCCAACCACCGGCGGAGGGCTCAACAATTGGGAGGCCAAGAATTTCATTCCTATTACGTTTATTCAAGAGTAATTGTCTTTTAATGTTTTCAGGCTTGTAATATTTAAAACAATTCAGACTTTTAAAACCTTGTGTCTTACCCGAGGCACAACAGTCCATTTGTGAGGGTTGTCACTTCATTTTCATATGTCATTAATGAATCATGGACATTTTTGCATCAAATTTTCTGTTCTTTGTCTTTCTTTATTACATTTTATTTCTTTCAAAGATAGCTATGCTATTACACACACTCACATATTAAAATGCATATCTACATCCACTCAGGATCCCATGGGTAACGATTCTGCTATGGCCAATTGTGACTTTGAAAATCTGATCTACCAAGATGACAATGAAAGTGAGCAAGATTGTGAGGTTCCAGGGGAGTAGGCCAGGTTGTTGCAACAGGAAGAAAAGACCATTCAGCCTCACGAAGAGCTGGTTGAAACAGTTAACTTAGGTACTGAAGAGGACAAAAAAGAGGTCAAGGTGGGTGCCGATTTGGAACCCAGTGTCAAGGAGCGTCTGATTCAATTGCTGCACGATTATTTGAAGTCTTTTCCTGGTAGTACGAAGACATGCTGGAACTTGATACAAACATTGTGGTACATCGTCTGCCGACAAGAGAAGATTGTCTTCCAGTAAAGCAAAAGGTTTGCCGCATGAGGCCTGATATGTCATAAAAGATTAAAGAAGAAGTCATGAAGCAATTCAATGCTAGATTCCTGGCTGTCACCTCTTATCCCCAATGGGTTGCCAATGTTGTTCCCGTGCCCAAGAAAGACGGTAAAGTGCGAATGTGTGTGGACTACAGAGATTTGAATAGGACAAGCCCAAAGGATAATTTCCCGCTCCCCCACATCGACATTCTAGTTGACAATACGACACAACACAAAGTGTTTTCCTTCATGGACGGTTTCTCAGGCTATAACCAAATCAAAATGGTGCATGAGGATATGGAGAAAACAACCTTTGTTACACAGTGGGGCACATTCTGTTATAAGGTCATGCCATTCGGACTGAAGAATGCGGGGGTAACCTATCAGCGTGCCATGGTAGCTCTATTTCACGATATGATACATCATGAAATAGAGGTCTACGTGGAAGATATGATAGCTAGATGTCAAACAGAAGAAGCTCATCTCGATAACTTACAAAAGCTGTTTGAGAGGCTGAAGAAATTCAAGTTGAGGTTGAATCCAAACAAATGCACGTTCGGAGTATGGTCTGGTAAACTCCTAGGCTTTGTCGTCAGCAACAAAGGTATCGAGATTGATCCTGCCAAGGTTAAAGAGATACAATAGATGCCTTCTCCTCGTACTGAGAAGGAAGTCAGAGGATTTTTGGGACGTTTGAATTACATCGCCAGGTTCATTTCTCACCTAACAGCTACTTGTGAACCGATCTTCAAATTATTGAAGAAAGATCAAGTAGTTAAATGGAATGACGAATGCCAAGTTGCTTTTGACAAAATCAAATAATACTTACAAGAACCTCCTGTGTTGTTGCCACCAGTCAAGGGAAGACTTTTAATCATGTATTTGATTGTTTTAGAGAACTCAATGGGGTGTGTGTTGGGGCAGCATGACGAGTCTGACCGAAAAGAGCATGCTATTTATTACATGAGCAAAAAGTTTACCGACGGTGAAATAAGATATTCACTGCTCGAGAAAACTTGCTGGGCTCTGGCATGGGCTGCTCGACGGCTGAGACAATATATGCTGACCCATACTACCTTGTTGATATCTAAAATGGATATGATAAAATACATATTTGAGAAGCCCGCTCTCTCTGGGAGAATAGCAAGATGGCAGATGATCCTGACAAAATATGACATACAGTATACTACCCAAACAGCTATAAATGGTAGTGTATTAGCTGATCACCTCGCTCACCAAGCTGTGGAAGACTATCAGTCCATGAAGTTTGAATTCTCGGATGAATACATCAGACATTAGACAACTATGAAGAAATCAGGCCATATGATGGACTTGAACAAGGATCCCGATGGACCCTGTTCTTTTATGGAGCATCTAATGCACTTGGCAATGGTATCGGTGTTGTACTCATATCTCTGGAAGGATGTCATATTCCCTTTACTGCCAGACTTTGCTTCAACTGTACAAACAACATGGCAGAATATGAAGCATGCATCTTCGGTCTCCAACTACCATAGACTTGGGGATCAAATCCTTGGATGTATTTGGAGATTCAACGTTGGTCATCGTTCAGATCAAAGAGGAATGGGACACCAAACACCCCAACCTTATCCCTTACAAAGAACATGTCTTGACATTGCTACCACATTTTGAGAATATTACCTTCGAGCATTTCCCGCGAGAAGAAAATCAGCTAGCAAACACATTAGCTACAATGTCATCTATGTTTAAACTTAATTGGGATAACGAGGCTCCTCAAATCACCATTGAGCGGATGGATGAACCAGCCTACTGTCATGAGATCGGTAATGAAGGAGTAGTGGATCAACCTTGGTTCCATGAAGTTAAAAGGTATCTCGAGTCTCAGGAATACCCAGAAGGAGCTTCAGTGAATGACAAGAAGTTCCTTAGAATATTCTCGGCTAAGTTCTTCCTTAATAACGACATTTTATACAAACGCAATCATGACTCTGTATTACTTTGGTGCATAGACAAAGTTGAAGCTGAAAGGATCATGGTTGAATTACACGAAGGCACTTTTGGTACCCATTCCAGTAGGCATACGATGGAAAAGAAAATCCTATGGGCAGGCTATTATTGGTCCACCATAGAGGCAGATTGCTATCAACACTCTTGGACTTTCCATAAGTTTCAGATTTATGCTAATAAAGTGCACGTCCCTTCGGTTCATCTGAATGTCTTGACGGCTCCTTGGCCCTTTGCTATGTGGGGAATCGATATGATTGGGGAAATCAAGCCAACGGCCTCCAATGGACACCGCTTCATCTTAGTAGCCATCGATTATTTTACAAAGTGGGTTGAGGCAGCTTCCTTCACTTCCATTACTAAGAATGTGGTCGCCCGGTTCATCAAATAGAACCTCATCTGTCAATACGGTATCCTAGAGAGAATCCTCGTTGATAATGTTACAAATCTAAACAACACTATGATCACCGCCTTGTGCGAGCAATTCAAGATCCAGCATCACAATTCTTCCCCTTACCGTCCAAAGATGAATGGCGGTGTAGAAGATGCTAACACAAACATTAAGAAGATCATACAAAAAATGACAGTCACATACAAAGACTGGCATGAGATGCTACCGTTCGCTCTCCACGGGTATCGTACCACAACTTGCACATCAACTGGGGCAACACCCTATTCTCTGGTATACAGAATGGAGGTTGTCCTGCCTATTGAGGTCCAGATCCCCTCTCTGAGGATCATGAAGGATGCTGGTTTGAACGAAGAAGATTGGACCCAGACTCTACTTGACCAGTTGAACTTGATTGATGAAAAGAGGCTTGCAGCTATCTGTCATGGTCAGATATACCAAAAATGCATGATCAAAGCTTTTAACAAAAAGGTCAAACATCAAGAATATCTGGTCGGTGACTTGGTAATCAAGCGTATCATTTTGCCACAAGGTGATCCCAGGGGAAAATGGACTCCTACATATGAAGGACCGTTTGTAATCAAAAGCACATTCTCTGGTGGACAATGATCTTGACCACTATGGATGGTGACGACCTCCCGCACCCTGTAAATACGGACATTGTTAAAATATACTACGCATGAACAAGGACCCGCTAGGTCGACTGACCTAGGCAAAAATTAGGGCATCCCGGAAAACCAAAAGGTCTGGGCAAAAATTAGGGATAAAATAGAAAAACAATTTGTACACCCGACAAGCTGAAAACCTGTAAGGGCGGCTTGGGCAAAAAAGGGTATCCCGGTGGATCGAAAACCCGAAAGGGAGGTCCAGGAAAAAGTTAGGGAATTAAAGTATATGACTATGTCCCGTTGTATCATCTCGCGGACAATCTTCAACGTTGACCAACCAGCTCAAACGGTTCTAATCAATCCAATCAGCATCTCCAAAGTGACTATAGCAGAATGAGAACCCCATGGGATTATTGCACATAGCTATCTTTTCTTTGTATCAATTTTCCTTTTTTTTACGACGATATTCTCTTACTAGAATGCTCGTCTCATTGTACAAAAAATACTTATTCAAGTTAATACAAAGATATCCCTTTTGGAAGTGAAAAACCATATGTTTTTCTTTATTTCTGTGTTTTGTTTACAAAAACGTCCAATGATTTATTTTTGAACAAATGCATTTGAACGTGATTACTATTTACAAATGAACAGAAAAATGGAAAGACAATTACTAATGGCTTTAAGAAATAGGATAATATCTATAGGCCATTCCATAAGATCCTCGCAGGTACCTTCTCTAGCAAGAGTAGAAGAAAATACATACTAATACAGAATCGCTAACGTATCCCCAGTATGCAGCATGTTAGTATCAAGCGCTCTCATACCCCTGACAGAGCAAAACTTCCAACTACCGCTCCAGAGGTTCCCCAATGTAAGTTGCCCAACTTCTCAGGATTCCCCAACGGGATTTCACAGAGTCCACAAGCAATGTTTGACATTTCCCTTCTACAACAAAGTTTATTTCTCTAATGATTGGAAACTCACTCATCAGTGCTACAGAAGGGATTTATTTTCCCCACTTCCAGCAACACTACGGCACGAACAATCTTTAAATCCATACATTTGCATGCATACGTCATAACATTGACAACACAAGTACATACAGTGCAATCTTATTTATTTTGAGAAACAACATTATACCATGCAGTACATACATCATGACATCACTTGCAATTAACTCTTCACCTTTCCAGGAAAGAATCAATCGACAGGAAATTATCATCAACAAATCTCCGACAGGCAAATATTTTCAACAAGTCAAATACAGATCAATTCCCGAGAAAAGAATGGTCGACCATCTACATAGAAAAATATTTCCCTCAAACATTTGCTGGTTCAGATAAATCTCTCAACGGTTTATTCTCATTCGTTTCCAGATTCTTACTGGTTCAGATAAATCTCTAAATGGTTTATTCTGATTCATCTCCAGATTCTTACTGGTTCAGATAAATCTCTCAACGGTTTATTCTGATTCATCTCTAGATTCTTACTGGTTCAGATAAATCTCTCAACGATTTATTCTGATTCATTTCCAAATTCTTACTGGTTCAGATAAATCTCTCAACGGTTTATTCTGATTCGTTTCCAATTTCTTATTGGTTCAGATAAATCTCTCAATGATTTATTCTGATTCATTTCCAGATTCTTACTGGTTCAGATAAATATCTCAACGGTTTATTCTGATTCATTTCCAGATTCTTACTGGTTCAGATAAATCTCTCAACGGTTTATTCTGATTCATTTCCAGATTCTTACTGGTTCAGATAAATCTCTCAATGGTTTATTCTGATTCGTTTCCAGATTCTTACTGGTTCAGATAAATCTCTCAACGGTTTATTCTGATTCATCTCCAGATTCTTACCGGTTCAGATAAATCTCTCAACGGTTTATTCTGATTCATTTCCAGATTCTTACTGGTTCAGATAAATCTCTCAACGGTTTATTCTGATTCATCTCCAGATTCTTACTGGTTCAAATAAATCTTTCAACGGTTTACTCTGATTTGTTTCCAGATTCTTACTGGTTCAGATAAATCTCTCAACGGTTTATACTGATTCGTTACCAGATTCTTACTGGTTCAGATAAACCTCTCAATGGTTTATTCTGATTCGTTTCCAGATTCTTGTTGCTTCAGATTCTTAATGGTTCAGTTTAAATCTCTCAACAATTTATTCTGATTCTTCCCCATCGACAATTTTCTCTGGCTCAGATAAATTGCACCAAGATTTATTCTGATGCCTCCCAGTCAAGATTAATCTAAGATATCTTTTGGTTTAGTTTAAATCGCTCCAAAAGATGTTCTGATTCTTTCCAACAACGTTGAAGACTTCTACTAGCTCCAGTTTAAATCGACCAAAGGTTATTCTGATTTCTTTTATGTTAAAGTCGAGTGTGATCGGTGGAAATAGAACTGACTGTTTTTTAAGCTGGTTCGCGAAATGTCGCGGTAAGCAAGAGTCGCCACCGTCTTTTATTTTCTCCAACATGGACAGGACAAAAGCACAACAAAATTCCTTATGAGAACGTTTCTCGGTTCGGGAGGTCGATTTATAGAAAGGGAAGGTGTTAGCACCCTTTCTATCCATGGTTATCCATGGGCTCTTAGGTACTTGCTCTTATTTTTTCAAAAGATGTTTGCTTTTCAAATGTGAGTGGGTTTTGAAAAAGCTTCGTTTTTGAAAGATTTCTAAGTGACTCTTGTATCTGTCCTCAAGAGTGTATGAAAAATTTGTTTGAAAACTTTTAGAAAGTGTAGGTGTGAAAAGATTGTTTTGTTTGTTTTTTTTTTAGAGAGCAAGTACCCATGAGTCATCCACCTATCCAAAGGAATTAGGTTGTGTAAGAGTCCTTAAGATAGTGCCATCCCACCATTGAGGGGTAGGTAGCACCACCGTTGGAGGTGTTCGGGTCAATTCGATTATTAGGGACATTGTGGTCACCGAAGCAATAGTAGGACACCTTAGAAGTAACCCTAATGTCCTAGATCCTTTTTAATCCGAGGCAACCGTTTCGAGGAAACTATTTCGAGGCAACTGGATCTTGGACATAAGAGCGACCGCTAAAATGTCCTATACTTGACGACCACGTTTCGAAGGCAACGAGTGAGGCGTACCCTAGAAGTGGTGTGTGCAATGTGTGTTGTTTTCATGTTATATTTTATCTTTGATCATGGCATTGTGAGCTACGCGTTGTTTTTAGTTACCATACATTCTTTCATGCAATTTAGAATTTAAGAGTGCGGAAAATTAAAAGACGGAAAGATAAAAGCTACGCTATTACAAGGCGCGGGTCTATACATCGCCAAAATACAAAGACCCATTTTTGATAAAGATGCGGAAAGTAGATAAAGGCAATAAACCTAATTACTATTACATCCGAAAAGCAGTTACATAATAATCAATAAGAAAATAATGCGCAAAATAGAAATTAAACTGGACGTCCGAGGGTTTTGACCCTTTGCTTGAAATTAAATTAAATTAAAGCCTAATTAATTATTTAATTAAAGAAAGTGTTTTTTATGTTTTTTGTATTTAATAGAAATAAAGAAAATTAAAATCAAAAGAAAACCCTAGTTCTAAGTTTATTTTAATTATTAATGAAAATATTAAACTTACCCTAATTTAGACTAATTAATTAATTTACATGTTTATGTACAAAAATAATAATAATAATTAATAATGATAATAATAATGATGAAAATAATTAATTAAGAAAAAGATAAAAATGTCAAAACCTAATTCTATGTAATTTTTTATTTATTAAGAAAAGAGATTAAATTTTAAACCTAAATTAACTAAGTTAGTTATTAATATTTATTTACAAAAATAAATTAGTGAGGAAATTAATAAATAATTAAATATATTTTGTATTTTGATTTTCTGTTTTTATTATGAAAAAATTATTTTATGGTGAATTAAGAAAAAAGGTTAAAACAATTAAAAGTATTAAAAAGAAAAGAAAATTTAAAAATGCAAAGCAAACCAAGGGGGTGTCTGACCCATGTGGAGGTGAATTTTGAGGAATTCTGGCCCATTAACAGAAGGCCTTGTTGACTTTTTTGGCATCACGTGCTTGCTGGCTGACTAGGGTGTACCATGCTCTTCACTCTGTAGCCACTGGATTGATCATCATGAACGCTTGGCAAGCTTAGGCGTGAGGACGCATGATGGAGCTTTGAATGCTTGCTGCATGTGAACGCTTTGAGGAAAAATAACAACAATTATATGGGGGACCTGAGAATCGAACCCAGGTCCCAGCACTCACCAAGCCACGCTCCCAACCAACTGAGCTATCCAGCGCGTTTATTATATGAATGGAAAACAATTATTATATAAGAAAAAAAAATATTAATGGTATAAACAAAAAAAACGCGCCAGATTTAAACCTTCCAACCGCATGATGCCACGCCTTCTCCTTCTTCGTTTGCCCTGCAAAATATGAAACAAGTAGCGGGGGTTTTAAACCCCCACAAAGTGAAAGTCCCAAGAATAAAGAATAGCCCTATGGATCACATAAATTGAGCGCGAGGGTTTGGTTGAATTCGTCTGGCCTTGACGAATTCAACCATGGTCATGACGTGGTCCAATTTTTTCTCCTGTAAAAAACCCCAAAATCCAAGCTTCGAAAACCTAATTTTTGTCCATGGTGGATTTTGATTCAGGCAGCGTTAGTTCAATTAGATTATACCAATCGCTTCAGAAGGTCCCTATTAGCATGAATCAAACAAGAAAACAGATTAAAAGCACATGAAACATGATATGCAGGTTTGAAAAATAAGGCAAACCGTGTGGCTTATTGTCTTTGATTCTTTGCGTGTTTGGACTGATTCTTGATGCTAAATGCTTCCTGGAAACTCAGGCAATACATTTGAATCTTTTTTAGGCGTGGAAAGGCACTGCAAGTAGGATTTCAGTTTCACAATTTTCTTGAGTTTTTGCAAATTGGCTATGGAGTTTTTAGCAACTTTTTCGTGTGTCCTTGAGTAGGGTTTCACTCAGCATATGTATGTGATGCAAATTAGGTCAAAACCTTGGCCCAAAAGTCCATGAATTAATGTTTCAAATCCTTGATTTTCAATCACGTAATTTTCAATCTTTTTCCATGAAAACCTTGCCAATTATGGAAGATCTTGTCCCCTTGAGTGATGCACGAAATCTTTAGAATGTGTGGAGTGTATTTGCTTCATAAAAAGATTTGACAACCATGTTTTGATATTTTTCTACAATTAAAACCAATTAAATGAATTAATAATAATAAAAATTCAATTAATTAATTAAAAATAAGAAAATAAATCATTTTGAGCTCAATGGGTCGTGCATAGGCTTTGGGTAATGATTCAAGAAAGAATTTGAGGCCCATTAGCAAATTTGAAGCTTTTTAGGCAAAGTTGACTTTTGAAAGTTCCCAAAAATTTCCCAACTTCTCCAATGCATATCTTGCTCAATTTTGAAGCTATGATCATGTTCTTGGACATTTTGGAAAGGTCTTGAAGTCCTCAAACCAATGTCTTTGGTCCCATGTCATTTTTATTTACCAATCTCAAGTTATGGTCTTTGACTTAAAGTGCCTTTTTGTTGACTTTTGAAAATGACCTATAATGTTGAAATTGATAACTTTTTGTGAGAGCATTTCTTGGACTTGGAATGTGAAGATGAGTTGTAGGAAATGTCATCCCCTTCAAAATGAGCTTTGGATGGGATTTTTATGATAAACCATGAGGAAGTTATGCCTTGGTCAATTTGCAGTTGACTTTTCAATTGTCCCAAAATAGAAACTTTTGCATCTTGAGAATTTTTGAGCCATGCTTGTGGAATCATGATCAAGAATTGATCAAATGATGATTGTAGCTTCAAAATAAGATGTTGACCAAAAATTTTAACTTTTGACTGTCAAATGACCATTTTGCCCCTGCAGTTGACTGTGAAGCACTTAGGGTTTTTGACTGTGCAATTTGATGCTGTGAGTCTTGAAACTTGACATATGGATGCTTGACAATGTATATAGGCATATGGGACTTGATTGGACCCTTGAAAATCTCAATTTCTTTGCAAGAACCAAAACCCTAATTTTGACTGTGTTAGGAGGCAATTGGACTGTACAACTCTTGAGAGATTTTGAACCATT
Organism: Vicia faba; assembly: GCA_948472305.1. Classification (NCBI taxonomy): domain Eukaryota; kingdom Viridiplantae; phylum Streptophyta; class Magnoliopsida; order Fabales; family Fabaceae; genus Vicia; species Vicia faba. The sequence continues at coordinate 327,954,950 of OX451736.1, forward strand.
TGGAGATTGACCTTGACAAATATTGAAGAATATGGGAGGGAAAATTTTGGGGTACAACATCGAGTTCAGACTTTCTATCAACAATCACATTTGGATGGCATCTATAAGCCCATCTCCGACAACTCTCCATCCTTTCTCCAAATGGCATCTTTAAGCCCATTCCCTACACAATCAACCAGCGCATCATCAAGTGCAAATTTCTGGGCACTCTAGTGTTCAATCATCTTCTACTTGCAAGCCACGAACGACAAACATGTGGATCTCACTTTTCAAGTTTAAGAAGATTGAACAGGGGCAACTGTTGTACCCCAAAATTTGTCCTCCCATTTTTCACTCAAGATGTTATCCCAGGGATTCTCAAACACTCAATTTGGCTCAAAGGTTAATCAAGCAAATTCTCTTCCTAGGTAACCAGACAGCAATTAGGGTTTTGCACTTCTCAAAGGAAATTGAGTAGTCAAGGTTTCAAATAAGTCACCATGTCTCCTCAAAGTTGTTTAAGTCAGTTTTTAAACCTCAGATTGCAAGTTTTCCCAATCCATAGCCCAATAACTGAAAAGGCATTTGTGTGATTTTAAATTTTTCTTAACCACAATCTTATGAGGGTTGATGTTATTCTTGGGAGCATGTTCTGTTTGGATAAGATATAAAGCTTAAGACTATCATTTTAAACAATCATGATTGTGGGTTCAATTAATCAATTGGGTTGGAGCTCTTAAACATTTATTTTTTTTAAGAGTGCAAAATACATGATTTATCCTATCATATTGTGTTTGCTTAAAATGCAAGTTATCAAGCCAAGATGATTTATTCGAAGCATTCAATCAAGAGTTGCAATGTTTAAAATAACACTCAAAGTTTGGTACAACAAATTCATCATTAATACATTTCATTCAAATGTTATGTTATGATTACATTCTTTGACAATTTTAAAAAAAAGGGGTTTACAATGTAAAATATGAATTACGAATTGTTTGTCTTGTTTACAAAGAATCTCAAGTTTTATATTTACAAAGAAAGAAAGGCTTCTTCTGCAATACTCTTTGCTTCATCTTCAAGAAATTCCTCATTTCTAGCCATGATCTTCTCTTCATCTTGTCTTGCTTGCCATTCAATTGTTTGTACATGTAACAAAAGAAAGGAAAAACATTAGCAAACAATCAACATTGAAAAAGTCCAAGAAAAATTGATTTTTCATCACTAGGGTTTGCTTTTAGGAATCAGAATTTTGTTTGTTTTAATCACCATCCACTTCTCCCTATTTTGCAAATCTCAAAACCTAGATTTTGTTTCACAAAAAAAAGGGGAAAAAGAGAAAATATACAAACTGGACAAGCAAGGCAGCAAAGCAACAGGCTGCAAACAACAGCAGTCAAATGCACAAGTAAAACTATGCCAACAGTTCAAACAAGCAACAAAACAAAACAGCAAGATCCGAGCAAAAGGTAGGCTGCGGCCCAAACGGCCCAAGGCAGCTAACAGCAGGCCAGATGCAGCAGTCAAGCTGCCCAAATAGCAGACAGCAACCAAGTTTTCCAAGATAGAACCAAACCTGCAACAAACCTACAACAAGTGCTGCAAACCAACATGTAATAAACAAAGGCAGCAACACATGTATACAACAGAAAAAAACAAACAAAATGTAAGCAACAGGCCAAAGGGTCAAAGGCATCAAATATTGCAATACAAGTTAACTTGCTCAGCTTGTTCATACATCATCATTTTCCTAAATCAAGCAAACCCTTTAGAAAATATATCAAAAGCAAAAAGTGCTTTATTTCAAACAAAAAAATGAAAGAGGAAAAAGTAGAGTTGGGAGGATATCACCTAGACCATATAACCAATCCCAAAATTGTGGAAAGTTGTTGTTCACATACAAAAAAACTGGCAGCCCTGCAAAGAAACCAAAAACAACCAGTAAACCAGTTTGCATTACAGTCCAAAAACCTGCCCAAACTTGCAACAAAATGGACATAGTTCAAACTGCACTCTAAATCCCAAAGCTAGAAAAACCAAAACTGTCAAAATTCATAAGTTTTTCCCTCCTATTTTCACCCTAATATGATAACAAAGAGAACCACTATTTTATAAAAGAGGAGGAGATTAGTTGAACAGAGGGAGAGAACCATCAGATATCACAAAAAATAGAACTAGCAAATAACACAAACAATACTAGAAACCAAACCTCACTGATCAGAAGCCAACAAAATCATCAAAACATCACAAAGACCATCACTGTAAAACCATCAAAATAACCAAAAGACCATCACTGTAAAACCAGCAAGTATCAAAAAGCCAGAAACCAAAAAGCCACAGATATTTCAAGTGTCACAAAACCAGAAGCCACAGAACCAAAACCAACTAAAACCAACAAAAGTTTACAACATCAAAAAATCGTCACCAAACATCATTACCAAAAACCTACAGCGACCCAATAACTCAGAAAATAGAAAAAAATAATCCTCATCATTATCCTACCCAGCAATCGTCCCAACATATTTAGAAGAAGAGAAAGAGACTAAAAAAATACCGGAAGCACAGATTTCAGAAAAGGTTCGAAGCTCACAAATTTGGAGAACGCAGCCTCCGTTCTCCCTTTTTCTTTACATTTTGTTTTTCCTTATTGCATGTTTCAATATAAATCATCGTTGTTCGCTACATCTTTGACCTAGGGTTTTCGTCCACCCCTCTTTAGATCTAGGGCTTTAGAGTAAGAATCTGTAAAAATCAATCACAAATTAGTAATTAGGGAAAGGAGACGATCAGAGTGATGTGAAAAAAATAGTGTTTGGAGTCACGCCGCTGTCGTCACCACCGCGAGGCAATTTCCAGCACGACCAGGTTGTCTTCTCCGGTGAAGAATCCTAACAAGAGAGAAGAGAGCGCATCGCGCTAAGAGAGAGAAAGAGAAATGATATATGAGCCATATTTGTTACATTTAATTGGTTTTTTAGTTTTGTTAATTATTTTTTACAGTGACTAATCTGCTTGTGACAATTGTCACCACCCCTTAACCATTATGAGGGATCATATACATGCATCCCCATGTTAGTCATTGATACACCCTCATCATCCCTCCGTCTGTTTCATATCATCATCTATCATAACCCTTTAGTGCACCATAAATGCACGCCGATGGTGCACCTCCAGGGGGTTGCTGCATCTGATCAGCCAGGAGCATTGGGCCTTTTGATTTCTACACCCCTAGTTTTGCTCTATTGCAGGTCCATTTCTAAACTTTGCCTTTATATTTTTGTTGTTATTATTTTTTATTATTTGATTTTTATTTTATATTTCAGCATGTTTTTAAAAATTGCATATAGGTTAATATTTGTTTTAAATAATTATTAACTTTAAAATAATTTTTGTTTGACATTATTAATTAAATCCTTAATTAATTTTATCAAATAAAAATAGTTTTAACTTAAATAATTATTTAACGGTTCGGACTTGTATTGTGTGATTTAAATATTTATTTCTTACTATCACCCCCATTCATTAATTTGTACCCCCCATTCCCGAAGCTCTGTAATAACGTAGAATTTCCATTTCTGCATTTTATTGTTTTACTTATTACTGTATAGGAATTAGGCGTGTATGGCAAGATTTAAAATCAATCGCTACATAAACCTAATTTCAAAGATAAAATTAACTTGAATCAGAAACACTTTTCACGTGCGCACCTCTAGGGTAACCTCGCCCGTTGCCTCAGAAATACAGTCATGTCCCTCAAATATGGGACGCTTTAGCAATGACCCTTCAATAAAAAAAAATCATAGTCTCTCGATGACCCTTGACGTTGCCTTCGATAAAACGATCTAGTCACTTACGAAAATTGCTAAAACGTCTCATAAGTTGCTTTCGATGATTGTAAAATTGACCCGCGCCTGTTCCTTTACATCCAATGATGGGGCTTCTTACCAAATCAATGGTAAGATAGAAACATCTAAAGGAGGAAGAAAAGAACATTTGAGACCTTTCGAGTAAGTAGATTTGCTCCTAGTTACATGCTTACTCACGACAAAAACATTTTTACACCGACACTTTCATCTCAAAACATTTTCAAAAAAGACAAAATATTTTGTATACGTTCTTATAAAGACGAGAACCATTGCAAAACATCTTTTCAAAAACAACTTTCCAAAACACAATCCATAAACATATCTTTGAACTATCTTTCGAAACAAAACTTTGTACGCGTTCTTATAGAAATGAGAACAATTACAAAGAGATTTTTCAAAACACTTTCAAAGCCGACACCACAAGCACACTGTCAAAACAAAAGCAAGTGATCTAAGCGAGTAACTAAGAGTCCATGGAAAACCATGGATGAAAAGGGTGCTAATACCTTCCCTTTTCATAATCTACCCCCCGAACCCGAGAAATAATCTCGAAAGGTCTTTCCTGTGCTTTTTTACATTTCCTTTTGGATAAAAGAAAAGTCGGTGGCGACTCTTGCTATCCACACAAATGTGATCAAAACGCAAAACACCAAGTCAGTTCTCCCACCGTATCACAAAGTGTATAGGGCGCGTTCAATTGTAATAGCATAGCTTTATTTTTCCCGCTTATTTTATTTATCATTATCATGTAATTGCTTCCGGGATGTAATAGTTTTAGGATTTCTTTTCCTCCCTCTTCACTATTATGTAACTGCCCCAAAGCTCTGTAATAGCTTAGGTTTACATTTCCGCATTTATCTCCTGCTATTATATTTTATGCAATGCTTGATTAATAGGATTGTATGGAAAAATAAAAATGAACGATAGAAAAACTAATTGCAAGATAAATATAACTGAAAACACACATTGTTGCACACTTGCGCCCCTAGGGTACTCCCCACTTGGTTGCCTCGAAAAATGTTTGGTCATGTCCCTCGAACATAGGGATATATTAGCAAAAGACCATCAATCTAAAAGTCATCATAAAGATCATAGTCCCTTAACTTCCCTCGAGGTGCCTACGAGAAATGATCTTGTCCCTCGATGTTGCCTACGAATATATGATGACAGTCCCTTCGAAATGCTAAGGTACCCTTACATGTTTCCTTCAATGAAAATTACGTCCCTTTCGATAGTCCCTCAAACATCCAACGAGTTGGTTACCTACTCACTAATAGTAGGATAACACGGTCCAAAGGATAGGAGGATAAAAACACATTTTTTTGAGTAGGTAGATAACTGTTAGGTACTTGCTCAAAACAAACAAACTTTTTCACACCAACACTTTTCAAACAGTTTTCAAAAAACAACTTCGTAACACTCTTGAGGACAGAAACAAGGGTTAAAATGAAGTAAAATAAAACTTTTCCAAACAAGCACACACAAGCAATTTCAAAATGAGCAAGTACCTAAGAGCCCATGGAAAACCATGGATAAAAAGGGTACTAACACCTTCCCTTTCTATAATCTACCCCCCATACTCAGAAACATCTCGAAAAAGGTTTTTTCTGTTCTTTTTCCTTTTCCTGATTGGATAAAATAAAAGTCGGTGGTGACTCTTGCTTACCGCGACATTTTATGAACAAAAAACACAAACCAGTATTAACAGTCGGTTCTGCCACCGTATCACAGGCCTCAATTTTCCTTTAAATCAATGATCTAACAGATCCTTACCCAAAACAAAAATTCTTAATTATTTATACAATGAAATATTTGAATAAATTTACTAATAATTTGTAAAGTAAATTAATTAATGAAACAGAAATATAGTAACAGTAAGAATTAGATAATTTTTTTCTTCACAAATGCCCAAATGGGCCATCTTAGAAGTTGTTAATGGGTTTGTAAAATAATTAATCAAGGAAGTGTTTGAAATAAAACAATAATCAAATGGGTCCGGTTCATATCTATTAAGCCTTCAAAATATGTTGCGTACTGTTATACCCCAAAATTTGCCCTCCCATATTCCTCAAGAAATTGCCAAGCCAAGCTAGAAAATTCCCCAAGGGTTGTGCAGTGCAAGAGTCTCCCATACAGTCAAAATTAGGGTTTTGAGTCTGATCAAGAAAAGGAAATTTTCAAAGGCTCAATCAAGTCTCATATGCTTACAAACATGGTCAAGCATCCTCATATCAAGTTTCAAGGCATTCAGCTCAAGATTGCACAGTCAAAACCCTAAATTGCACTACAGTCAACTGTAGGGGCAAAATGGTCATTTGGCAGTCAAAAGTTCAAATTTTTGGTCAACATATCATTTTGAAGCCACAAACATCATTTGATCAATGCTTGATCATGATTCTCAAAATTTGGCTCAGAAATCATCAAAGATGCAAAAGTTGCTATATTTGGACAGCTGAAAAAGTCAACTGAAATTGACCAGGGCATAACTTTCACATGGATTATCAGAAAAATTCCATCCAAAGCTCATTTTGAAGAGAAAGACATTTCCTACAACTCATCTTCATACTTCAAGTCCAAGAAATGCTCTCACAAAAAGTTATCAATTTCAACATTATAGGTCATTTTCAAAAGTCAACAAAAAGGGACTTTAAGTCAAAGGCCATAACTTGAGATTGGTAAATCAAAATGACATGGGACCAAAGGCATTGGTTAAAGGACTCAAAGACCTTTCCAAAATGTCCAAGAACATGTGAAAAGATTAAAAATTGAGCAAGTTATGCCTTGTAGAAGTTGGGAAATTTTTGTGAAATGGCAAAAGTCAACTATCCTTGAAAATCCAATTTTTGACAAAAGGGCCCCATTTTTTCCACTTGGTTCATCCTTGTCATGCCACACACGTGTCCCATGGTTAATTTCAAGACCAAATATTGATTTTTTTATTTTATTTAATTTTTGATGATTTAATTCATTTTAATTCTTTGAAAATTCAAATAAAATTTAAAAACCAATGGAATAGTGTCATGTGAACTTGGACAATTTCTATGTATCATGGGCCACCTCAAAAACTCAGGCTAGGGTTAAGTTTCACACTAGGTCTAGGTCTTGGCTAAAAAGAAGGAAAATTGGTTAATGATGGAAACCCTAAGACTAATTCTTTCATGAGCTTGAATCTAGGTCAAAGAGCAAGCCAATTCTCTTCCATTATGATCACTAAGTCAAACCCTAAGCCTAACACCTCATAAGCTGCGCCCAAACAAGCTTTGATTTTTAAATTTTTTCCATAAAAGCTTAAAACTGAAAACTATTTTGGAGAGTTTTGGAGGCCTTAATTCTTTTCCTATTAGCATCCTGAGGCATCACTGAACACATCCCAACCCTTAACCTCAATCAAAACGCGAAGAAACGGTAGCTACAACTCAAACTGCACAGAAAAATTTTTGAAATCGTGTTCTCAATTCTAAGCATGATCATTGCATTTTAACTGTATATTTTTGTTCCTTACAAAGTTTCAAAGCTAACCTTTACATTTAATTTGATTTTTGCATCGTGTATGGGATTTCACCATGATTGAAATTTAGGTTTTCAGAGTTTTTGAATTGGGGTTTCTCACCCAAGGAAAAATTGGGACCCAAGATCACTACCATTGCAATCAGCGTGCTCCAACGAAGAAGAAGCATACCTCGCGATCAATTTATATGCACCACAGTCCTATTCGTTATTTTTCCATAGCCACCCTAACACCATGGTTGCAAAACCGTTGCCAATATGTTTTTGTTTCAGGAAAAGGAAGAAGACGGTCTCGTGTCCATCAGCTATTGGTCGCTTTGAATCTCGCGCGCTTTTAAATGCCACTGACCAATATTTCTTTTTGTTATTTATTTGTTGTAATATAATAACATGTGCGTGCTGGCTCAGGTGGTAAGCGTGAATCCCATTAACCCTCATGACCTGGGTTCAAGTCCCAGGTCTGGCAAAATTCCATATTATTTTTCAAAATGAAATTCTATGCTTTGCTAATGTCCAGGTACACCATGCACACTCAAAAATCAACCTCCACGCGTCCATTAGAAGCAATCCAAGGGCCAGGACCAAAGGTGTATCATAGACTCCAGTCAATGTGCAGCACTCTATCCAGGAAAGTCAACCAATTCAATGCAAATGGGCCTGATTTGCTAGGCCTGCACCTCACAATTTTGGGGTCTACCCCCCTGGTTTGCCTTATTAATTTTTATTCTTTCTTTAACTTTTCTTTTTTTATTTCTTTTATTTGCTATTTATTTAATTAATTATTTTCACATAAATATAATAAAAACATCATAAAATCAAAAAATGCCAAAATATATAATTTTTATTTTAATTATTTTCTAAATAAATGCTTGTAATTACTTAGTTTAATTAGGGTATAATTTTAATCCTTTTTAATAAAAATCCAAAAAACTAGAATTTAGGATTAATGACTTTTAATTTTCTTTTTTTTATTTTTCCCTTTTTTTTCTTTTCAGAATAATAATATTATTTATTTATTTTCATAAATTAAAAATTGTACATAAATTAATTTAGAGTTAAATTAGGTTAAAAGTCAATATTTTCATAATAAACTTAAAAAACATTAGAACTAGGGTTTAGCACTTTAATTTTAATTAATTTTTCTTTTTTCTTTTAAATCTAAAAACCCAAAAATACCATTTTTCATTTAATTTTAATTTTAGATCACTTAATTATTTCAATTCCTTTAAAGGGTTCAACGCCCTCGCATTTGGGTATTTTCTTTTTCGCGCGTTTCATTTATTTCTTTTGTGAATATAATGTACTTGTACCAAAGCCATGTAATAGCTATTAGACGTTTCTTTTCTGCAATTTATTTTAAAACGGGTCTGGATTAATTTGGCGTTGTAGACCCTCGCCCTTTGTAATAGCGTAGGACTTTTATCTTTTCCGCACTTTAAATTCCCGCACTTTTAACTGTTAAACAATAACATGAAAGAATGAATGCCCAAAAATAAAATCGAATCGTTAGATCACCAATGCATGACAAGACAAACAATAAACTGAAAATGACACACAATTCGCACACACCACCCCTAGGGTACGCCTCACTGTTGCCTTTCGAAAGGTGATCATCGAGTAGAGGATATTTTAGTAAGTCCTTGTGTCCATTGATCTAGTTGCCTAAAACAAAGTTGCCTAAAACAAAGTTGCCTCGAATAAGTTGCCTCGGAATAAAAGATCAATGGCATAAGGGTAGCTTCTAAGGTGTCTTCCTATTGCTCTGGTGATCACCATGTCCCAACAAACTCGAATTGACCCGAACACCTCCAACGGTGGTGCTACCTACCTCTCAATGGTGGGATAGCACTACTTTCAAGGACTTTTACACAGACGAATTCCTTAGGGTAGGTAGGTTCTCAAGGATACTTGCTCTAATTTCAAACAAATCAAAATACTTTTCACACCAACACACTTTCAAAAACTTTCAAAACAAACTTTTCAAACACTCTGACGTACGAGTTGAATTGAAACCTTTCAAAGAATATTTTTGAAACCCACATTGAAAAGCAAACAAACAATTTTGAAAACACATTGAGCAAGTACCTAAGAGCCCATGGATAACCATGGATAGAAAGGATGCTAACACCTTCCCTTTCTATAACCTACCTCCCGAACCGAGAGCAATCTCTTTTAAGGAATTTTTCTGTGCTTTTGTCCTTTCCACTTGGAGAAAATAAAAGACGGTGGCGACTCTTGCTTCCGCGACATTTCGCGAACCAGCTTTAAAACAGTCAGTTCCGGATCCACCGATCACACGTACACCCCCTCTTTTCTATTTAATGACCAATGAAAATGGGCCAACTGAAATGGGCTTGTATATTGCAATTTCAACCTCTTGTTCTTACTAATAACAAAAAAAACTTAAATGGACTTTATTATAATTAAACTTAATAATTTTTCTGCAATAACTTTCCATACTCGAATCTCATGGGCCATTGGCCAACATGCTTCGTAAATGGGCCTACGGATACATGGATCTTTCTGATATAGAAAGCCCCACTCTCCTTAATTAAAATACACCTCCTGGTTGACTTGGATTTAAGAATGAGCCATCAGATATTGCTGAACCATCCTTAATTAAAACGTTTCTCTTGGGATACCCCAAAAAAAATTCTGACAAACCTAAGGTTATGCTGATGTAGTGTACCCTTAAGAGTCTTGAGAATATAGGAAAAGTTGATGATGTATCACTTACTAGGATTTGATGACGAGGCAGATGATTTAGAGCTTGAGAGAATAATATTGTATATTTTTGGTTTGACTTTGCTTATTCACCCACTTGAGGGATGAAAGTCGCTTGATAACACATGGCTGCTTGGAGACTGAGGCCATGGGTTATGTTTGTGAATCGTTGCGTGGAGTCTTAGGCGATGAGCTAGGTTTGGATTTTGAACACCACGACATGGAGTCTTAGGCAATGGTCTTGGGGAGTGCCACACATTACTACCTGGATTCTTATGTAATGGGTGAGGAGAGGGAAACACATTATTGCATGGAGTCTTAGACAATGGGTCATGTTACATTACTGCATGGAGTCTTTGGTAATGAACTAAGTTTCACGCCTTACTGCCTGGGATCTTAGGTAATGGGTCATGTGTACTGCTGCATGGAGCCTTAGGAAATGAACTAAGTTTCACGCCTTACTGCCTGGGGTCTTAGATATTGGGTAAGGTGAGGGGAATAAATTGCCACATGGAGTATTAGGCAATGTATCGAGCTTCGTACATTATTGCATGGAGTCTTAGGTAATAAACTACATTGTAGAGGAAAACATCACTGCCTGGAGTCTTAGGTAATTATTTATCAAATGAAAAGAGTTTTAACTTAAATAATTATTTAATGGTTTGGACTTGTATTGTGTGATTTAAATATTTATTTCTTACTATCACCCACATTCACTAATTTGTACCCCCATTCCCGAAGCTCTGTAATAGCGTAGAATTTCAATTTCCGCATTTTATTGTTTTACTTATTAATGTATAGTAATTAGGCGTGTATGGCAAGATTTAAAATCAATCGCTAGATAAACCAAATTTCAAAGATAAAATTAACTTGAATCAAAAACACTTTTCACACGCGCACCTCTAGGGTAACCTCGCTCGTTGGCTCGGAAATACAGTCATGTCCCTCGAATATGGGACGCTTTAGCAATGACCCTTCAATAAAAAAAGATCATAGTCCCTCCATGACCCTCAACGTTGCCTTCGATAAAACGATCTAGTCCCTTACGAAAATTGCTAAAACATCTCATAAGTTGCATTCGATGACTGTAAAACTGACCTGCGTCTGTCCCTTTACATCCAACGATGGGGCTTCTTACCAAATAAATGGTAAGATAGCAACATCTAAAGGAGGAAGAAAAGAACATTTGAGACCTTTAGAGTAGGTAGATTCTCTCCTAGTTACTCGCTTACTCACGACAAAAACATTTTTAAACCGACACTTTCATCTCAAAACATTTTCAAAAAAGACAATATTTTGTATAAGTTCTTATAGAGACGAGAACCATTGTAAAACATCTTTTTACAAACCACTTTCCAAAACACAATCCACAAACACATATTTGAACTATCTTTCGAAACAAAACTTTGTACGCGTTCTTATAGAAATGAGAACCATTACAAAGAGATTTTTCAAAACACTTTCAAAGCCCACACCACAAGCACACTGTCAAAACAAAAGCAAGTGACCTAAGCGAGTAACTAAGAGCCCATGGAAAACCATGGATGAAAAGGGTGCTAATACCTTCCCTTTTCATAATCTACCCCCCGAACCCGAGAAATAATCTCGAAAGGTCTTTCCTGTGCTTTTTTACCTTTCCTTTTGGATAAAAGAAAAGTCGGTGGCGACTCTTGTTATCCGCAAAAATGCGATCAAAACACAAAACACCAAGTAAGTTCTCCCACCGTATCACAGAACTGGCAACTCTGCTGGGGAATATAGAAAAAAATTAAAAGTGGGGTTACCTTAGGGTTAGATCACCTTTACTTGCTTTCATTATTTGATTTGTGTGCTTTACATTGTGTTCTTTGTTTGGGCTTGCTTTGATCCTCCACCCGGATTTGGGACATCTTTTAGGTAAATAGCAATAGATTGTGGAAATTGTATAGCGTAGACCGATATGGTTGAAACAATGGCTATGTTAGTGTGACACATTTGTGGGTACTGGTATCCCTCGTGGTGAATCGAGGAGAATACGGGGCCGCTGAGTGGCGTCATGAAGCACTAACTGACTTTAGAACCCTAATTTGAACAAACATGGCCATTAGGACATAGTGAGATAGCCAGTTTCGGTGTAGAGTTGAAAATTGGTTGATACTCGATACTACACTCATTGAGGCTAGACTTTTGGGATATCTCGGCCGCAAGAAAAGATTGTTGTGCTGAGACAATGCCTAAGAGAAAGGTCGGTGATATTGAGATCTTGTAGAACCTGATCACTATTACTAGGATAGGTTGAGCCAACTAAACTTCAAGAGGGTACTTACCTACAAAACCCATGTGTTGCACCCCAAAATTTGCCCTCCCATATTCTTCAAGAAATTGCCAAGCCAAGTCACAAAATTCCTCAAGGGTTGCACAGTGCAAAGATCCCCTATACAGTCAAAACTAGGGTTTGTGTTCTGATCAAGAAATTGAAGGTTTCAAAGGCCCAATCAAGTCTCATATGCCTACAAAGATTTTCAAGTATCCTCATATCAAGTTTCAAGGCATTCAGCTCAAAATTGCACAGTCAAAACCCCAAATTGCACTACAGTCAACTGTAGGGGCAAAATGGTCATTTGACAGTCAAAAGTTCAAATTTTTGGTCAACATATCATTTTGAAGCCACAAACATCATTTGATCAATGCTTTATCATGATTCTCAAAGTTTGGCTCAGAAATTATCAAAGATACAAAAGTTTCCTTATTTGGACAGTTGAAAAAGTCAACTGAAATTGACCAGGGCATAACTTTCACATGGATTATCAGAAAAATCCCATCCAAAGCTCATTTTGAAGATAAAGTCATTTCCTACAACTCATCTTCATACTTCAAGTCCAAGAAATGCTCTCACAAAAAGTTATCAATTTCAACATTATAGGTCATTTTCAAAAGTCAACAGAAAGGGACTTTAAGTCAAAGACCATAACTTGAGATTGGTAAATCAAAATGACATGGGACCAAAGTCATTGGTTAGAGGACTCAAAGACCTTTCCAAAATGTCCAAGAACATGAGAAAAGCTTAAAAATTGAGCAAGTTATGCCTTGTGGAAGTTGGGAAATTTTTGGATATCTTGAAAAGTCAACTTTGATCCAAATGACCTAAAATTGCTAATGGGCCCATTTTTCTTCCATGATTCATCATTCCAAGCATATGCACGACCATTTGGCCCAAAGGGAAGTATTTTCTCATTTTTTATTTATTTATTTGGATTTTTATTTATATTAATTCAATTAAACCAATTAAATATATGAAAAATGTTTAAATTAACTAAACCAATATTTTTATACATGTTTTAAGGTCAATATTTCGTGCAAATGCAAACTAGGAAAGATTTGGAGCTAATTGATCATAATTGATACAAAAACCATGTGGAAAAGATATGAAAAGATCTTGGAAAATCAAATATGCAAAATCATCAATGCCATGGATTTTATTCAATTTTCTTAACCTAATGCCTTCACTACATAACCAGGAACCTAAACCTAATTGTATTAGACCCTAAGCTGCACAGAGAATACCATTACAAACTTGAAAAATTCCTTGAAAACTCAAAAACTGAAATCAGCGCTACAGGTCAATTCAAAGCATAAGAATTGTTCCATTAGCTTCCTCAAGGTTCTCTGAACGTGTGCCAATCAAAAACAACGACCAAAGCTCCAAGAATCGGTACTTGGAACTCAGACTGCATCAAGAAAATTGCAGAATCGTGCATCATAATTCACGCATCTTTTGCATCTTTTATTCGTGGATTTGTATTCATTATGATGTTTTAAAGCTAACCACGATCTTTAATTCGATTATTATGCGTTATAGGCAATTTCGCCATTGTTAAAATTTAGGGTTTGCAGGTTTCTGGATTAGGGGTTTTCGTACCAAGCAAAATTGGACCACCACAGTTCCATCATTGAATTCAGCGCTTTGAGACGAACAAGAATCAGCCCTCGCGCTCAATTTATGAGCAGCAGAGGGCTAATCGCTATTTTTCCATAGCCAGCCTAATTAAACGCTATGAAAACCGTTGCCTTCGTTTCTGTATTACAAGGATAGTGGAGACGATGAAGCGTGGCAAAGCATGATTCGTCGGTTTAAAATTCGCGCGTTTTCCAGCACTAATCTCGTTTTTCTATTATATTATTTGTTTGTTAATTATATTACAAAAGCGTGAATTGGCACAGTTGGTTGGAGACAACGCTGGTAACCCTCATGACCTGGGTTCAAGTCCCAGGTCTTGCATATCTCAATATTATTTTTCCATAATCACTCCTATGCAGCACTTACACTAAGGATCATCGTACACGCTCAGAAATCAACGTCCACGCGTCCTGGGAGATCAATCAAAGGGCTCAGATTCAAGGCATATGGTAAACGCTGGTCAACCTTGCTACGCGCTGCGCAAAAAAGTCAATGGACCCATGTCTTATTGGGCCAGAATTTCACCATCAAAACCTCCATATTGGGACTTCCACCCCCCTGGTTTGCCTTCATTATTTTTTTCTATTCTTGCTTTAATTCTTATTTTTATTTTAATTACTGTTTATTTAATTAATTATTTTTTTTTTTACAAAATATAAAAACATCATAAAAAACAGAAAAGACAAAATATGTAATAAATATTTTTATTTTAATTATTTTCATAAATAAATTGTATATAATTGAATTTAGTATAATTAGGGTTTTGGCAATTTTAATTCTTTTTAATAAATCTAAAAAATGTAGAATTAGGTTTAATTGATAATGTTTCCTTTTAATCTTTTTTTCCTTTTTTTCACCATAATGTTATTTATTTATTTATTTTCATAATTAAATTGTACATAAATTAACTTAGGTTTAATTTAGGTTATATTTTAATATTTTCATAACAAACTTAAAAACCATTAGAATTAGGGTTAGTTAATTTCAATTAATTCTTTTTTCTTTTAAATCCTAAAAACACTAAAAATACCAAAAAACATTTTCTTTTAATTTTAATTTTAAATTCCTTATTAATTTTAATTTTGCAAAAGGGGTCCAACGCCCATATTTTTAATTGTTTAATTTGCGTATTTATTTTATTGCTTAAATAATTATGTATCTCTCCCAAAGCGTTGTAACTTGAACTTTTCGCACTTTATTTTGCTTTCTTTATTTTTCTGTCAAATTGGGTCCGGTTTAATTTTGGCGATGTGGACCCGCGCCATTTGTAATAGCCTTAGATTTACTCTTTCCCGCAAATATTTCTTAACTGTTAATCAAAAGCATGAAAGAATGAATGGACATAATAAAATCAAGCGTAGATCACTTTAACATGACAAGACAAATGCAAATGAAAACAACACACGAATCGCACACACCACCCCTAGGGTACGCCTCACTGTTGCCTTGCCTCGAAAGGTGATCGTCGAGTAGAGGATGTCTTAGTAAGTCCTCATGATCCGGGAACCTGGCATGAGGGTAGCTTCTAAGGTGTCTTCCCATTGCTCTGGTGATCACCATGTCCCGAACCTCGAATTGACCCGAACACCTCCAACGGTGGTGCTACCTACCTCTCAATGGTGGGATGGCACTACTTTAAAGGACATTTACACAGACGAATTCCTTAGGGTAGGTAGACGACTCTAGATACTTGCTCTAAATTTCAAAACAAAATAAAATACTTTTCACACCAACACATTTTCAAAAAGCTTTCGAAAGCAATTTTTCAAACACTCTTGAGGACTGATACAAGAGTCGAACTGGAATTTTCAAAGAAACTTTTTAAACCCACAGTTGAAAAGCAAACAAACCATTTTTGAAAACACAATGAGCAAGTATCTAAGAGCCCATGGATAACCATGGATAGAAAGGGTGCTAACACCTTCCCTTTCTATAATCTACCTCCCGAACCGAGAGCAATCTTTATAAGGAATTTTTCTGTGCTTTTGTCCTTTCCATTTGGAGAAAATAAAAGACGGTGGCGACTCTTGCTTCCGCGACATTTCGCGAACCAGCGTTAAACAGTCAGTTCCAGATCCACCGATCACAGAACTGGCGACTCTGCTGGGGATCCTTTATAAAGTGAGGTGTACCTTAGGGTTAGTTCATAACTGTGTTTTCAATTGTCTTCTTTGCTTGCTTTACTATTGTGGGTTGTATCGGAGTTACATAGATCCTAACCCGGATCTGGGATACCCTGTTTAGGTAGCATAAGCTGTGAGGGACCTGTCCGGCGTATACCGACATGGGTGAAGCAGTGGCTACGTTGGTGTGGCGCCTTGGTCTGTACCGATATCCCTCGTGTTGAAACGGGGAGAATATGGGTCTTCCAAGGAGTCATTAAGCACCAACAGACCTTAGAACCTTAAATGACACAACTTGGCCATTAGAACAGTAGCAGTATGCTACGCCCATTGAGGCTAAACTCTCGTGATGGTTCTGGCCGCAAGAAAAGATTGCGACGCTGGAGTTATGACCGATTGAGGGTAGTCAATGATATTGGGATCCTCTAAGAACCCGGTTACTTTGATAGGACAGGTATGAACCCACCAACTTCAAGAGGGTAGTACCTAGACCTCATGCTGGCCTAAACTCTAAGGGCTCTCTTGTGTGACTTGTGTGCCTTCGTACTTGACTATCTGCGTGCTTGTTACCTGACACTTGTTTCTTGCAGGTCTTGTTTATAGTCCTTAATTGGGACTCATAACAGGGTACTAAAATTCTTGCAGGGTTGTTTATAGTCCTTAATTGGGACTCATAACAGGGTACTAAGTTTCTTGCAGGTCTTGTTTATAGTCCTTAACTAGGACTCATGACAGGGTTTACCAAATTTCTTGCAGGTGTTGTTTATAGTCCTTAACTAGGACTCATAACAGGGTTTACTAGATCTCTTGCAGGTTTTGTTTATAGTCCTTAATTGGGACTCATAACAAAGTATACTGAATTTCTTGCAGGGTTTGTTTATAGTCCTTAATTGGGACTCATAACAGGGTTTACCTACATCACCCCATGCATAGCATGACATCATACCATTGCATACATCCTAACCCATTTCAAGGATCTCAAGGGCTTGTGATGCAGGTCATGATAAACCAATTACCCAGCAAGGGGCAAAGAGGATTTATTTTCCTCTAGCTAAGGTTGTCAGGGGCTATGACCCACTGGATATGGTGAGCCTTTGACCCTCGAAGAAAGACTCTCAACAAGTATGAAGTTTCTTTCAATCAAGCTGCCGGACCCAAATGCTAACAATTTTCTTGTTTACCCTGCGAGGTCCTTGAAAACATTACATGCATGTCATACATCATTGCATTGCAGGTATCCCTTTGACAGGTTGCTTACCCTTCTTCGCTGTTTATTTCAGCCGATCGTCATGAATCCTGAATCTTCAACCGAGCACACTATCAAGGACCCCCAGGCTCAGAACGCCCAGTTCCAAGAGCTGATCATGAATTTGACCCAGGGGCAGCAAGACCTGAAGGCCCTGCTTTTGAAGAAAGAAAAGAAGAAGAGGAGGACTGTTTTGTTCAACCCTAGGCGCAAATCTGGGAACACACCGCAGACTGAAACTGAGAGGACTACTCCGTCTGTGAGGGAAAGCAGTCACCATGAGAGAGAGGTGCCTAGTCCAGTGGTCTCCGATAACGAGACAGATTTCAACGACGAACAATACCCTCCGGCTGAGGACAAGTACAAACAGCTGGAGGATAGGCTGAATGCTATGGAGATCCAACAGGTACCTGGGCTGGATTTTGGAGATCTGGGTTTGTCAACTGGTGTGATTATTCCTCGGAAGTTCAAAGCACCATCCTTCTCTAAGTATGACGGGGCGTCTTGTCCCAAGCTGCATCTAAGGTCCTATGTTCGGAAAATTCAGCCGTACTCTGCGGACAAGAATTTATGGATCCACTTCTTCCAGGAGAGTCTTTCAGGGACTCATCTCGAATGGTTCTATCAGCTAGATGGGACCAAGGTTCGTAACTGGGAGGAGTTGGCTACTGCTTTCTACAAGCAGTATCAATATAATGCCGACCTTGCTCCTACGCGTACCCAACTCCAGGGTATGTCGTTAGGGTCAAGTGAAGGTTTTAAAGAATATGCGCAGAAATGGAGGGATCTTGCTGGAAGGGTACAACCACCTCTGACTGATCGGGAACTTGTCGATATGTTCTTGGGGACCCTGTCTGGCCCATTCTACAACCACCTAATTGGGAATTCGTCTGCTGGATTCACAGATCTTATCTTGACTGGAGAGCGAATAGAAGCTGGCATCCGGTCTGGGAAAATTCAAGAGGCTGCACCTTCTGATAAAAAGCCTCATCATGGAAAGAAAGAGTCCAATGATGTGCACGGTAAAAAGAGCCGTCATGAGGTAGGGGCAATCCAGATCTCCAATCCCGGACCTGCTCAACAAGGACAGGGGCAGCAGCGAAAGGAGAAACGACAGTACACCAAACTCAACATGTCGCTGGATCAAGCACTGCAACAAATGTTGAAGGCAGGGCTGATCACCTTAAGGGCTCCTCTCCGGAATCCGAACACTTCTGCTCCCAACTATCATCCCAATGATAGGTGCGCATATCATTCTGATAGCCCGGGGCATACTACGGACAACTGCTGGCCTCTCAAGAACAAGATTCAAGACATGATCGACGCCGGGGAGATTCAGTTTGAAGTGCCTGAGACTCCGAACATAATCACTGCTCCGTTGCCCAATCATTGAAGCCTTTTGTTTATTTGGATTTTTGAGTTGTATTTTTCTTTGCTTATACAAACAATTAATGTCATAGCAAACTCTTTTATTCTATTAATGCATCGCATATGTCTGTTTTGAGAATTAATACAATTGTTTTCATTATATTCAAATTTCTTTTCATATTTTTTCTGATGTCAACTCTGGATCTAAAATTCTAAGCCTCTTGAGGGAGGATGACGAAAATGATACCGCAATCATTACAGTATGCTTTTGAACAGACCCCGCTGATGAGGTACAGGCATTGTTTCAATTCCTAAACACTGAAGTTATAAGGATGATAATCCCTCGTCAACCCCTCTGAGCCAAAGAAGTAGGAGTTTTTCTTTTCGAAGTTTAAAACCCTTTATCATAACCTGGGGCAGGGTAGTTTCTCAGTTGATCCAAGTGCATAACAAATGGCACCAAAGGAGTCCTTACAAAACAAAAGACAGTGATGTTTCCGAATAAATCGCAAGGACAGACAGTCATCATCAAAATTCATAAATGAAAAGCCCAAAAAGTCTAAACCTACAAAGGGGACTTATGAAACTGGGGCATCCCGCTGACTGTAATTCCAAAAAAGGAAACAGTTCAGGCAAAAAAAGAAAGGGATAACGAAAATCAAGAAAGAGGTCTCACAAACCCTCAACCAAAGCAAAGAATGACTGCCTATTCAAAATAAGTTATCAACATCTGAACCATTATTGGAACATCAAAGCAAAGACTCAAACAAGGTCTAACGTATGATCAACTGAGTTTAGGTTTGGAGAACATCACGAAGAGCGGGTGGGTACAAATAAAATTTGAGCCTTTATCCTTTGTTTCTTAAACCGTGAACCAGGCCACGTTATAACCCTTAAAAGTCCTAGCTGAAGCATGGGTTGGTTCGAAAGCATACTGTGACGAAAGGTATCCTGACTCCTTAAGGCCTACGGTAAATACGGAGTTGACATCACGTTTTACAAACATTCATTTGTTTTATGAAAAGAATGCATTTTCAAAATCTTCAAGACAGACGTAGGCTTTGCATTTTTAACATAACTTTGTTTGCATATGACTTTTTGTTTGAACAGCAGGGAAATTCGCACGAGGAATACCTAGTGAACAAAAGCACTTCCAATCAAGGGGCATGGCATGATCATGGTCTACCATCTGGGGCAGTTAAGTCAGGATCCAGAGAATCTCTCAAAGGCCAAATAGCCTGGGGCAAATCTCCTCCTGGGTCACTTGGGGCATTCCAACAAGGAACCTTGCTTGATCAAACACCTTCTGGTGGCACGACAAAAACACTCCTAAACAGGGGCAACTCCCTGCATTCTAAAAGCACGGACATAGTCGAAAAGTTACTACGCAAAATCAAAGACCCGCTAGGTTGACACACCTAGGCAAAAATAAGGGCTTCCCGGCGAACCAAAAGGGTTCGGGCAAAATGAAGGGATGAAATGAAAAATCTGTACACCCGGCAAGTCGAAAACCTGAAAAGGCGGCTTGAGCAAAAATGGGTATCCCGGTGGACTGAAAACCCGAAAGGGCGGTCCGGGCAAAAGTTAGGGATTAAAGCCTACGACTATGTCCTGCCATCTGTCCACCAGAAGAAAGTTTGTCCATCAACAACTATCAAACATTTTCACAGGTGCCTCCTCCCATAGAAACAGGGGCAATAATGGGTGGTCTAAGCAATCTGATTGTTCTGTCCTCCAGGGTACCAAGGTAGGCTCCGTTGAAGAACATAACCAATACAGTTCAATACTCCCCCAAGAAAGTCCAATCCAGTTCCCCAGGGAAGTTGGAATTCATATCCCCAAGCAATAAGCATATCCCCAGTAAGTTCTGGCCGCTTATCCTCGCAGCGCACGAACGCGTCTCCCGGCTTTATTTAAAGAGTTATTTCCTTAATCGGATATAACTGGGTTATCCTCAGCCAAAAGCCACGGAAAGAGCGTCCTCGACAAAGTCTTCCTATCCCCAGCGAAGTCCATCAACACTTCCAATAGCAAGGGTATCCCCAGCAAACTATTATCAACACTCAGCAAGGCATCCCTCTTCCCACAGAGTATTGCTTCTCAGCATGGTCACTAGAGTATCTTTTCTCCCTGCAGAATCCTCCATTTGCCAAGTTTATTCCCCAACGGAGTTATCTTCTCCTACCGGTATACTTGCAACTATCATCCCCAGCGGAAGGAAAAGCTATTCTTCAACATCAGCCCAGGAGTGACTTCCCGGCACCCGTCAAGGATTTATTTTCTTAGACAAAAATACATTCATAAACATCACATCTTCATGCATATGCATCATGCTACACGAATCTCATTAATTTTGAAGACATACAGTTCATGCATCATGATTTTGCATACAATTATGTTTTGCCTTTTCAGGAAAAAGATCAATACCAAAATGACTACTATCAACTATCGCAATTCTTTCTAGATATAGTTTCGGATATGATCCAGAGATGGTGACGTTCTGATACTGCTTCCAGATATCCTTCTAGATATAGTTTCGGATATGATCCAGAGATGGTGACGTTCTGATACTGCTTCCAGATATCCTTCTAGATATAGTTTCGGATATGATCCAGAGATGGTGACGTTCTGATACTGCTTCCAGATATCCTTCTAGATATAGTTTCGGATATGATCCAGAGATGGTGACGTTCTGATACTGCTTCCAGATATCCTTCTAGATATAGTTTCGGATATGATCCAGAGATGGTGACGTTCTGATACTGCTTCCAGATATCCTTCTAGATATAGTTTCGGATATGATCCAGAGATGGTGACGTTCTGATACTGCTTCCAGATATTCTTCTAGATATAGTTTCGGATATGACCCAGATATGGTGACGTTCTGATGCTGCTTCCAGATTTCCTTCTAGATATAGTCTCAGATATGACCCAGATATGGTGACGTTCTGATACTGCTTCCAGATTTCCTCCTAGATATAGTTTCAGATGTAAACCAGATATGGTGACGTTCTGATACTGCTTCCAGATATTCTTCCAGATATAGTCCAGATATAAACCAGATATGGCGACGTTCTGACACTTATTCCAGTTGAAGATATTTCAAGACCTTCTCTAGTCCTACTAAATCGACTCCCAACAGATTTTTCTGATAAAGACTCAGCAGAAGTTATGGTCCCCTCTCCGGCAAGTGCGTGAGGTGGTAATTCCTTTTCAGATGTTTCCCTCTCCGACGATGAGTGTGAGGTGATAGTCTCTTATGGTCCCCTCTCCGGCAAGTGCGTGAGGTGGTAATTCCTTTTCAGATGTTTCCCTCTCCGACGATGAGTGTGAGGTGATAGTCTCTTATGGTCCCCTCTCCGACAAGTGCGTGAGGTGGTAATTCCTTTTTCAGATGTTTCCCTCTCCGACGATGAGTGTGAGGTGATAGTCTCTTATGGTCCCCTCTCCGGCAAGTGCGTGAGGTGGTAATTCCTTTTCAGATGTTTCCCTCTCCGACGATGAGTGTGAGGTGATAGTCTCTTATGGTCCCCTCTCCGGCAAGTGCGTGAGGTGGTAATTCCTTTTCAGATGTTTCCCTCTCCGACGATGAGTGTGAGGTGATAGTCTCTTATGGTCCCCTCTCCGGCAAGTGCGTGAGGTGGTAATTCCTTTTCAGATGTTTCCTTCTCCGACGATGAGTGTGAGGTGATCATTCCTTTCAGATTATAATTTCCTATGGTTCTCTGCCCAATACTGCGAAGATAATAATTCCCATCAAGATTTTCTCAACAAGCGTTGTTGAAGTTAAAATCACCCAAGGTTCTCTTATCATTCATGCTAAGGCAGTAACCATCCCTGGTTCATTCACCAGCGTTTGAAGCTCCAGACTCAGCTCCTGTAACCAGTCAGGACACATCTATACCAAGCATCTGAAAATCAACTCCTGCAACGTGTCAGGTACTCATGTTTTTTTTTTGCAGGTATGCAGGTTCTCGCTAAGGAATCTCCTATGCGATCAACACCCAGATGGCATCTATAAGCCCATCATCCTATCCAGCAATCTCCAAATGGCATCTATAAGCCCATTCCCCCCATCACTGCTACTATGTGAGCGCAAATTTCTGGGCACTCTAGTGTCCAATCATCTTCTACCCTCGGATTACGAAAGGCATGTCAGCCAATCTGCATCCTCAGGTCTAAGAAGATTGAACAGGGGCAACTGTTGCACCCCAAAATTTGCCCTCCCATATTCTTCAAGAAATTGCCAAGCCAAGTCACAAAATTCCTCAAGGGTTGCACAGTGCAAAGATCCCCTATACAGTCAAAACTAGGGTTTGTGTTCTGATCAAGAAATTGAAGGTTTCAAAGGCCCAATCAAGTCTCATATGCCTACAAAGATGTTCAAGTATCCTCATATCAAGTTTCAAGGCATTCAGCTCAAAATTGCACAGTCAAAACCCCAAATTGCACTACAGTCAACTGTAGGGGCAAAATGGTCATTTGACAGTCAAAAGTTCAAATTTTTGGTCAACATATCATTTTGAAGCCACAAACATCATTTGATCAATGCTTGATCATGATTCTCAAAGTTTGGCTCAGAAATTATCAAAGATACAAAAGTTTCCTTATTTGGACAGCTGAAAAAGTCAACTGAAATTGACCAGGGCATAACTTTCACATGGATTATCAGAAAAATCCCATCCAAAGCTCATTTTGAAGAGAAAGTCATTTCCTACAACTCATCTTCATACTTCAAGTCCAAGAAATGCTCTCACAAAAAGTTATCAATTTCAACATTATAGGTCATTTTCAAAAGTCAACAGAAAGGGACTTTAAGTCAAAGACCATAACTTGAGATTGGTAAATCAAAATGACATGGGACCAAAGGCATTGGTTAGAGGACTCAAAGACCTTTCCCAAATGTCCAAGAACATGAGAAAAGCTTAAAAATTGAGCAAGTTATGCCTTGTGGAAGTTGGGAAATTTTTGGATATCTTGAAAAGTCAACTTTGATCCAAATGACCTAAAATTGCTAATGGGCCCATTTTTCTTCCATGATTCATCATTCCAAGCATATGCACGACCATTTGGCCCAAAGGGAAGTATTTTCTCATTTTTTATTTATTTATTTGGATTTTTATTTATATTAATTCAATTAAACCAATTAAATATATGAAAAATGTTTAAATTAACTAAACCAATCTTTTTATACATGTTTTAAGGTCAATATTTCGTGCAAATGCAAACTAGGAAAGATTTGGAGCTAATTGATCATAATTGATACAAAAACCATGTGGAAAAGATATGAAAAGATCTTGGAAAATCAAATATGCAAAATCATCAATGCCATGGATTTTATTCAATTTTCTTAACCTAATGCCTTCACTACATAACCAGGAACCTAAACCTAATTGTATTAGACCCTAAGCTGCGCAGAGAATACCATTACAAACTTGAAAAATTCCTTGAAAACTCAAAAACTGAAATCAGTGCTACAGGTCAATTCAAAGCATAAGAATTGTTCCATTAGCTTCCTCAAGGTTCTCTGAACGTGTGCCAATCAAAAACAACGACCAAAGCTCCAAGAATCGGTACCTGGAACTCAGACTGCATCAAGAAAATTGCAGAATCGTGCATCATAATTCACGCATCTTTTGCATCTTTTATTCGTGGATTTGTATTCATTATGATGTTTTAAAGCTAACCACGATCTTTAATTCGATTATTATGCGTTATAGGCAATTTCGCCATTGTTAAAATTTAGGGTTTGCAGGTTTCTGGATTAGGGGTTTTCGTACCAAGCAAAATTGGACCACCACAGTTCCATCATTGAATTCAGCGCTTTGAGACGAACAAGAATCAGCCCTCGCGCTCAATTTATGAGCAGCAGAGGGCTAATCGCTATTTTTCCATAGCCAGCCTAATGAAACGCTATGAAAACCGTTGCCTTCGTTTCTGTATTACAGGGATAGTGGAGACGATGAAGCGTGGCAAAGCATGATTCGTCGGTTTAAAATTCGCGCGTTTTCCAGCACTAATCTCGTTTTTCTATAATATTATTTGTTTGTTAATTATATTACAAAAGCGTGAATTGGCACAGTTGGTTGGAGACAACGCTGGTAACCCTCATGACCTGGGTTCAAGTCCCAGGTCTTGCATATCTCAATATTATTTTTCCATAATCACTCCTATGCAGCACTTACACTAAGGATCATCGTACACGCTCAGAAATCAACGTCCACGCGTCCTGGGAGATCAATCAAAGGGCTCAGATTCAAGGCATATGGTAAACGCTGGTCAACCTTGCTACGCGCTGCGCAAAAAAGTCAATGGACCCATGTCTTATTGGGCCAGAATTTCACCATCAAAACCTCCATATTGGGACTTCCACCCCCCTGGTTTGCCTTCATTATTTTTTTCTATTCTTGCTTTAATTCTTATTTTTATTTTAATTACTGTTTATTTAATTAATTATTTTTTTTTTTACAAAATATAAAAACATCATAAAAAACAGAAAAGACAAAATATGTAATAAATATTTTTATTTTAATTATTTTCATAAATAAATTGTATATAATTGAATTTAGTATAATTAGGGTTTTGGCAATTTTAATTCTTTTTAATAAATCTAAAAAATGTAGAATTAGGTTTAATTGATAATGTTTCCTTTTAATCTTTTTTTCCTTTTTTTCACCATAATGTTATTTATTTATTTATTTTCATAATTAAATTGTACATAAATTAACTTAGGTTTAATTTAGGTTATATTTTAATATTTTCATAACAAACTTAAAAACCATTAGAATTAGGGTTAGTTAATTTCAATTAATTCTTTTTTCTTTTAAATCCTAAAAACACTAAAAATACCAAAAAACATTTTCTTTTAATTTTAATTTTAAATTCCTTATTAATTTTAATTTTGCAAAAGGGGTCCAACGCCCATATTTTTAATTGTTTAATTTGCGTATTTATTTTATTGCTTAAATAATTATGTATCTCTCCCAAAGCGTTGTAACTTGAACTTTTCGCACTTTATTTTGCTTTCTTTATTTTTCTGTCAAATCGGGTCCGGTTTAATTTTGGCGATGTGGACCCGCGCCATTTGTAATAGCCTTAGATTTACTCTTTCCCGCAAATATTTTTTAACTGTTAATCAAAAGCATGAAAGAATGAATGGACATAATAAAATCAAGCGTGGATCACTTTAACATGACAAGACAAATGCAAATGAAAACAACACACGAATCGCACACACCACCCCTAGGGTACGCCTCACTGTTGCCTTGCCTCGAAAGGTGATCGTCGAGTAGAGGATGTCTTAGTAAGTCCTCATGATCCGGGAACCTGGCATGAGGGTAGCTTCTAAGGTGTCTTCCCATTGCTCTGGTGATCACCATGTCCCGAACCTCGAATTGACCCGAACACCTCCAACGGTGGTGCTACCTACCTCTCAATGGTGGGATGGCACTACTTTAAAGGACATTTACACAGACGAATTCCTTAGGGTAGGTAGACGACTCTAGATACTTGCTCTAAATTTCAAAACAAAATAAAATACTTTTCACACCAACATATTTTCAAAAAGCTTTCGAAAGCAATTTTTCAAACACTCTTGAGGACTGATACAAGAGTCGAACTGGAATTTTCAAAGAAACTTTTTAAACCCACAGTTGAAAAGCAAACAAACCATTTTTGAAAACACAATGAGCAAGTATCTAAGAGCCCATGGATAACCATGGATAGAAAGGGTGCTAACACCTTCCCTTTCTATAATCTACCTCCCGAACCGAGAGCAATCTTTATAAGGAATTTTTCTGTGCTTTTGTCCTTTCCATTTGGAGAAAATAAAAGACGGTGGCGACTCTTGCTTCCGCGACATTTCGCAAACCAGCGTTAAACAGTCAGTTCCAGATCCACCGATCACACCATGCAAGCCTAAAACATAGGGACTTGTTTGCTATTTGTGTATATATTTACTTGTACATAATTTCATAAACATCATGAACATAATATGCATGCTCACTAACCATTTTAAGGATTTAGAAATTCATCTTTGTTTTTGTTTTGTAGGTCATGAATTCCATTCGAAGAAACACCATCCGAATCAACTTTGTAAAAGCACACCCTCAACTTCAAGAGATAGCCTCAAGAGCGCCCGAAGATTCTCCTTTTACCAAGAAATATGGTTGAATCCTCAGTTTGGCTACATCCAGTTTCCAAGAAGAGATGATGTGTGTACTATTCCAATTCTTTGATCCCGTACGTCATTGTTTCACTTTCCCGGACTATCAGTTGGTACGTACACTGGAAGAGTTCTCTCTACTCTTAGGGGTTCCCGTGCTTGATCAGATACCGTTCACCGGTCTAGAAGGGATTCCAAAACCTGAAGTCATCTCCGAAGCTTTGCATATGAAGAGGGACGACATCATAGCCAATTGGGAGAGAAGAAGCGGGGTTAAAGGTTTTCTAGCCAAGTTTCTATTGGAAAAGGATCGTTCATTCTGGGACGACATGGATTTCCAAGCTTTCGAAGACGTCCTGGCTCTTCTCATTTATGGTTTGGTTCTGTTCCCCAATTTGGACCAATTCATAGACATTGACGCCATCAAAGTCTTTCTCTCTCGCAATCTTATACCTACCTTACTAGGAGACATATTGCATTGCCTTCATACCCGCACCATGAAGAAAAGAGGTACTCTTTTGTGTTGTACCCCCTACTCACAAAATGGTTCACTTCACACATACCTCAATCAACATTGAAGAACGAGCAAAGACTGACTTGGTCTCAAAGGATGGTGTCTCTCACCCACTCTGATATCCGTTGGTGTTCGAGATCCTTGGAAGATGTCTCTATCATTGACAACCGTGGGGAGTTCCCTAATGTACCTCTGCTTGGTATTAGGGGGGGGGGGGGTATCACCTACAATCCCTGCTTAGCTCTTCGACAGTTTGGATATGCCCGAAGAGGCGGCCCTCACGAGATGGTCATCCAAGGTCTAGTGTTCAATTACGAAAAAGAAGACTAAGGTTACCGCCAAAGGTTTACACTAGCTTGGGGAATGGTGAACAAGGTGGACAGTAGGACTTTGGGACACAAAAAATCTATCCCTCTCGAGCCTTACCTTAGGTGGGTACGGGCTCGTGCTCAGTGTCTCGTGATGCCTTACCCTTCCATCCTTCCTGTCATCATAGAGCCTGTTGTTGAAGGAGACGTCCCATCCACCGTTCTTCATCCTGACATGCCTACCTCTCTCTAAGACTTGCAGAAAGCTTGGGTTCAGTTGAAGGAAGAGCAAGACACCTTTGAAGCCTAGTTTTACGTCAGTGAGAAGAAGGTTCTGGAGCTCACCAAGTTGCTTCATGAAGAGAAAAACCTGAATGCCTACACTGCTCCAAAGAGGATGCGTTCAGTCTTTCTGTCTTAGGAGTTTTGTTATATTTTATTTCTTTCATTGTAAGCCCAAAGAGGCATGATGTATTCAAACTTGGTTTTATTAATATAATGTGTGTTCTTTTTGGTTTGAACAGATTTAAATCTCTAAATTTCCTTGAAATCATTTGCATATTGCATCTTCATTCATCATAACGTCATACAGGTTTCTCATAACAGGTCGCCTTATCCTTCTACTGTTTATTTCAGTGAGATGGATGTTGAACAGACTATGAAAGATCTTCAGGCACAAAACGCCCAGTTTCAACAAATGCTCTTGGCTCTGACAAAAGGACAAGAGGAGTTGAAGACTCTACAGGCCAAAGAGAAGAAGAAGAAAGCGAAGAAGTCAACCAGTGTTGTGATCATGGGGAGAAGTTTTTAAGGACAAGCCAGACGAACTTTGGACTATGCAACATCATCAGGCGAAGGAGATAATTAAACCCAGGAAGTGAACAACGACCCGGCATCCGAGGAAGAGTAAGAACTTGATTACTCTGAGGAACAATATCCTCCTACTGATGATAAATACAAACAACTAGAGGATCGTTTGAATTCTATGGAGATTCAAAAGGTACCCGGTTTGGATTTTGAAGAATTAGGACTCATCTCAGGGGTTGTCATCCCACAAAAATTCAAGGTCCCCACTTTCGCCAAATACGACGGTGTATCTTGCCCAAAGCAACATCTAAGGTCATAAGTCAGAAAGATTCAACCCCATACGGCTGACAAGAATCTGTGGGTGAATTTCTTCCAAGAGAGCTTGTCTGGGACACAGTTGGATTGGTTTATCAATTGGAAGGGACCAATGTTCGCAATTAGGAAGAGTTGGCCGCCGCTTTCTACAAAAAATATCAGTACAATGCTGATTTAGCTCTGACTAGGACGCAATTGCAAAGCATGTCTATGGGAACAGGTGAAGGTTTCAAAACCTATGCTCAAAAATGGAGGGATCTCGCAGGCAGAGTTCAGCCCCCTCTATCTGACAGAGAATTAGTGGATATGTTCCTTGGCACCTTGTCAGGACCATTCTTCAACCACCTGATCGGGAGTTCTTCAGCTGGATTTACTGAATTAATCAGGACTGGTGAGTGGGTCGAATCTGATATAAAAAGCGGAAAAATTCAAAGAGATGCATCCTCGAGCATGATGAATAAGCCCTTTGTTGGAAAGAAGGAAGTCAGCGCTGCATATGACTATAGAAATCAAAACAAAACTGACCGTCACCCGACGGTAGGGGCTGTTATGATTTCTAATCCTATACCAAATCAACAACGAAATTATCAGCGCAAGCCAGAAGCACCCATGAGACGATTTACCCGGATCAACATGACCATATCTCAAGTTTTGCCACACCTTATGAAGACCAATCTGACAACTTTAAAAGAAGCTCCAAGATCCCCAATACTTCTTCTCCTTTCTACAACCTGAACGCTCGATCTGCCTATCATTCTGAAAGCCCGGGGCACGATACAAACGACTTTTGGGCCTTAAAGAATACGGTGCAAGACCTTATCGATGCGAAAGAGATTGAGTTTGATCCCCCAGAAATGCCTAATGTAATAACGGCGCCAATGCCCACACATGGCCAAGGTATCAACGCCATTGATGATGATCGTTTTGTCTCCTCCGTGAATGACTTAATTACTCCTCTATTGACCATTAAACAGAATCTACTGTTAGCCGGTATGTTCCTGGGCTGCGATGAAGATTGTCACTTATGCAAGTCTCTATCGAACGACTGTTTGTTACTGAAGAAAGGCGTCCATCACCTGATGACTAGCAAAGAAATCTTATTTGAAAAGCTTCCTCTTACCAAAAGTTCTTATCAAGATGTTTCGATAATCACCATTTCTGACAATCCTCCCGGGGTCTCCACCAAAAGACCCGTCAGGATTACATCTGTTCTAAGGTCTGCACCCTTAATCATCACTATGCCAATACCGATATCATACTCTTCGGATAAAGTTGTTCCCTAGAGCTATGGGGCTGACATTTATTACTATGGCGTCAAGCAAGATCAGTTAGCTGTCAAAGACGAAGTTGTGAGAGATATTGATCCCGACATCGGTAACATCACTGGGACCAGTAAGATAACCAGAAGGGGAAGAGTCTTCTCACCCGAGATTTCTCCAAAGACCGTTGCTACACCTGTGATCATTCCTACTGCCACTCCTACCAACACTCCATGTGATACTCCTACTGTTATCCCTGCTACAGAGATAAGGGGCAAAGGGGTCTTGAACCATCCTGTCCAACCAAAAGAGAGTCCCGAGATCATCCTTGAAGCTTCTAGAAAGGAGATAGAAGAAATACTGAAGATAATCAAGAAAAGTGACTACAACATTTTAGAACCGTTGGGGAAGACCCCCTCGAAGATATCATTGTTGTCATTACTTTTGTGTTCTGAGGCCCATGCCAAAGCCTTGGTAAAGTTTCTTAAGACCGCCCACGTGCCCCAAGAGACCTCTATCGACCAATTTGAAAATTGTGTGGCCAGTCTAACTGCTGATAACGGATTGGGCTTTTCTGACGCTGATTTAACTTCTAAGGGAAGGAAGCATAATGATGCCTTGCATGTTTCCATTGAATGCAGGGGCACCACACTTGCCCACGTTCTGGTGGATACCAGCTCATCATTGAATGTCTTGCCCAAAAATTCTCTCGACCGACTGGAATGTGAGGGGCTCACCTTAAAGCCTAGCAACATCATAGTAAGGGCCTTTGATGGTTCCAAGAGGACAGTGCACAAAGAAGTTAATATCCCCATAAAAATTGGAACTCAGACCTTTGACTCAACTTTCTATGTGATGGACATTCGCCCTTCATACTCTTGTCTATTGGGTCGACCCTGGATCCATTATGTTGGTGCCGTCACTTCTACCCTGCATCAAAAGCTAAAATACCAGATCAAAGGAAAGATTGTCACAGTTCAAGGAGAGGAGGAGTACATGGTTAGCCATCTGAACTCTTTCAAGTATGTTGAAATGGATGGTGAATTCATTGAGACTCCCTGTCAAAACTTTGAGGAGGTTCTAGCAACAGTCGCAACAACCAAGTCTACTCCTAAAGTCCCGAAGATTACCAGACCTCCACTGAAGATGACCTCTTTGAAAGATGCTCGAGTAGTAGTTGAAGAAGGCGGGTGTACCATCTGGGCCAGCTTCCGGATATTCCATACAATTCTGACAAATTTGGTTTGGGTTTCACTACAGAGGCCAAAGAGTTGTTCGAGATTCTCGCACCGGGGGACCACCTCTACGTATCAGCAATCAGGGAGTCAATGCAGTAGAAGACATTGATGGCAGCTGTGATATGGACGAATGGATTTTCCCAACCACCGGCGGAGGGCTCAACAATTGGGAGGCCAAGAATTTCATTCCTATTACGTTTATTCAAGAGTAATTGTCTTTTAATGTTTTCAGGCTTGTAATATTTAAAACAATTCAGACTTTTAAAACCTTGTGTCTTACCCAAGGCACAACAGTCCATTTGTGAGGGTTGTCACTTCATTTTCATATGTCATTAATGAATCATGGACGTTTTTGCATCAAATTTTGTGTTCTTTGTCTTTCTTTATTACATTTTATTTCTTTCAAAGATAGCTATGCTCTTACACACACTCACATATTAAAATGCATATCTACATCCACTCAGGATCCCATGGGTAACGATTCTGCTATGGCCAATTATGACTTTGAAAATCCGATCTACCAAGCTGACGATGAAAGTGAGGAAGATTGTGAGGTGCCAGGGGAGTAGGCCAGGTTGTTGCAACAGGAAGAAAGGACCATTCAGCCTCACGAAGAGCTGGTTGAAATAGTTAACTTAGGTACTGAGGAGGACAAAAAAGAGGTCAAGGTGGGTGCCGATTTGGAACCCAGTGTCAAGGAGCGTCTGATTCAATTGCTGCACGATTATTTGAAGTCTTTGCCTGGTCGTACGAAGACATGCTGGAACTTGATACAGACATTGTGGTACACCGTCTGCCGACAAGAGAAGATTGTCTTCCAGTAAAGCAAAAGGTTTGCCGCATGAGGCCTGATATGTCATAAAATATTAAAGAAGAAGTCATGAAGCAATTCAATGCTAGATTCCTGGTTGTCACCTCTTATCCCCAATGGGTTGCCAATGTTGTTCCCGTGCCCAAGAAAGACGGTAAAGTGCGAATGTGTGTGGACTACAGAGGTTTGAATAGGGAAAGCCCAAAGGATAATTTCCCGCTCCCCCAAATCAACATTCTAGTTGACAATACGACACAACACAAAGTGTTTTCCTTCATGGACGATTTCTCAGGTTACAACCAAATCAAAATGGCGCCTGAGGATATGGAGAAAACAACCTTTGTTACACAGTGGGGCACATTCTGTTATAAGGTCATGCCATTCGGACTGAAGAATGCGGGGGCAACCTATCAGCGTGCCATGGTAGCTCTATTTCACGATATGATACATCACGAAATAGAGGTCTACGTGGAAGATATGATAGCTAGATGTCAAACAGAATAAGAGCATCTCGATCACTTACAGAAGCTGTTTGAGAGGCTGAAGAAATACAAGTTGAGGTTGAATCCAAACAAATGCACGTTCGGAGTATGGTCTGGTAAACTCCTAGGCTTTGTCGTCAGCAACAAAGGTATCGAGATTGATCCTGCCAAGGTTAAAGAGATACAATAGATTCCTTCTCCTCGTACTGAGAAGGAAGTCAGAGGATTTTTGGGACGTTTGAATTACATCGCCAGGTTCATTTCTCACCTAACAGCTACTTGTGAACCGATCTTCAAATTGTTGAAGAAAGATCAAGTAGTTAAATGGAATGACGAATGCCAAGTTGCTTTTGACAAAATCAATGAATACTTACAAGAACCTCCTGTGTTGTTGCCACCAGTCAAGGGAAGACTTTTAATCATGTATTTGACTGTTTTAGAGAACTCAATGGGGTGTGTGTTGGGGCAGCATGACAAGTCTGGCCGAAAAGAGCATGCTATTTATTACCTGAGCAAAAAGTTTACCGACTGTGAAATAAGATATTCACTGCTCGAGAAAACTTGCTGCGCTCTGGCATGGGCTGCTCGCCGGCTGAGACAATATATGCTGACCCATACTACCTTGTTGATATCTAAAATGGATCTGATAAAATACATATTTGAGAAGCCCGCTCTCTCTGGGAGAATAGCAAGATGGCAGATGATCCTGATAAAATATGACATACAATATACTACCCAAAAAGCTATAAATGGTAGTGTATTAGCTGATCACCTCGCTCACCAAGCTGTGGAAGACTATCAGTCCATGAAGTTTGAATTCCCGGATGAATACATCATGACATTAGACAACTATGAAGAAATCAGGCCATATGATGGACCTGAACAAGGATCCAGATGGACCCTGTTCTTTTATGGAGCATCTAATGCACTTGGCAATGGTATCGGTGTTGTACTCATATCTCTGGAAGGATGTCATATTCCCTTTACTGCCAGACTTTACTTCAACTGTACAAACAACACGGCAGAATATGAAGCATGCATCTTCGGTCTCAAACTACCATAGACTTGGGGATCAAATCCTTGGATGTATTTGGAGATTCAACGTTGGTCATCATTCAGATCAAAGGGGAATGGGACACCAAACACCCCAACCTTATCCCTTACAAAGAACATGTCTTGACATTGCTACCACATTTTGAGAATATTACCTTCGAGCATTTCCCGCGAGAAGAAAATCATCTAGCAAACACATTAGCTACAACTTAATTGGGATAACGAGGCTCCTCAAATCACCATTGAGCGGATGGATGAACCAACCTACTGTCATGAGATCGGTAATGAAGGAGTAGTGGATCAACCTTGGTTCCATGAAGTTAAAAGGTATCTCGAGTCTCAAGAATACCCAGAAGGAGCTTCACTGAATGACAAGAAGTTCCTTAGAATATTCTCGGCTAAGTTCTTCCTTAATAATGACATTTTATACAAACGCAATCATGACTTTGTATTACTTTGGTGCATAGACAAAGTTGAAGCTGAAAGGATCATGGTTGAATTACATGAAGGCACTTTTGGTACCCATTCCAGTGGGCATACGATGGCAAAGAAAATCCTATGGGCAGGCTATTATTGGTCCACCATGGAGGCAGATTGCTATCAACACTCTTGGACTTTCCATAAGTGTCATATTTATGCTGATAAAGTCCATGTCCCTCTGGTTCCTCTGAATGTCTTGACGGCTCTTTGGCCCTTTGCTATGTGGGGAATCGATATGATTGGGGAAATCAAGCCAACGACCTCCAATGGACACCGCTTCATCTTAGTGGCCATCGATTATTTTACAAAGTGGGTTAAGGCAGCTTCCTTCACTTCCATTGTTAAGAATGTGGTCGCCCGGTTCATCAAACAGAACCTCATCTGTCAATACGGTATCCCAGAGAGAATCCTCATTGATAATGTTACAAATCTAAACAACACTACGATCACCGCCTTGTGCGAGCAATTCAAGATCCAGCATCACAATTCTTCCCCTTACCGGCCAAAGATAAATGGCGGTGTAGAAGATGCTAACACAAACATTAAGAAGATCATACAAAAAATGACAGTCACATACAAAGACTAGCATGAGATGCTACCGTTCGCTCTCCACGAGTATCGTACCACAACTCGCACATCAACTGGGGCAACACCCTATTCTCTGGTATACGAAATGGAGGTTGTCCTACCTATTGAGGTCCAGATCCCCTCTCTGAGGATCATTAAGGATGCTGGTTTGAACGAAGAAGATTGGACCCAGACTCGACTTGACCAGTTGAACTTGATTGATGAAAAGAGGCTTGCAGCTATCTGTCATGGTCAGATATACCAAAAACGCATGATCAAAGATTTTAACAAAAAGGTCAAACATCAAGTATATCTGGTCGGTGACTTGGTAATCAAGCGTATCATTTTTCCACAAGGTGATCCCAGGGGAAAATGGACTCCTACATATGAAGGACCGTTTGTAATCAAAAGCATATTCTCTGGTGGACAATGATCTTGACCACTATGGATGGTGACGACCTCCCGCACCCTGTAAATACGGACATAGTTAAAATATACTACGCATGAACAAGGACCCGCTAGGTCGACTGAACTAGGAAAAAATTAGGGCATCCCGGCAAACCAAAAGGTCTGGGCAAAAATTAGGGATAAAATAGAAAAAAAATCTGTACACCCGACAAGCTGAAAACCTGAAAGGGCGGCTTGGGAAAAAAAGGGTATCCCGGTGGATCGAAAACCCGAAAGGGAGGTCCAGGAAAAAGTTAGGGAATTAAAGTATATGACTATGTCCCGTTGTATCATCTCGCAGACAATCTTCAACATTGACCAACCAGCTCAAACGATTCTAATCAATCCAATCAGCATCTCCAAAGTGACTATAGCAGAATGGGAACCCCATGGGATTATTGCACATAGCTATCTTTTCTTTGTATTAATTTTCATTTTTTTACGACGATATTCTCTTACTAGAATGCTCGTGTCATTGTACAAAAAATACTTATTCAAGTTAATACAAAGATATCCCTTTTGGAAGTGAAAAACCATATGTTTTTCTTTATTTATGTGTTTTGTTTACAAAAACGTCCAATGATTTATTTTTGAACAAATGCATTTGAACGTGATTACTATTTACAAATGAACAGAAAAACGAAAAGACAATTACTAATGACTTTAAGAAATAGGATAATATCTATAGGCCATTCCATAAGATCCTCGCAGGTACCTTCTCCAGCAAGAGCGGAAGCAAATACATCCTAATACAGAATCGCTAACGTATCCCCAGTATGCAGCATGTTGGTATCAAGCGCTCTCATACCCCTGACAGAGTAAAACTTCCAACTACCGCTCCAGAGGTTCCCCAGTGTAAGTTGCCCAACTTCTCAGGATTCCCCAGCGGGATTTCACAGCGTCCACAAGCAATGTTTGACATTTCCCTTCTACAACAGAGTTTATTTCTCTAATGATTGGAAAATCACTCATCAGTGCTACAGAAGGGATTTATTTTCCCCACTTCCAGCAACACTACGGCATGAACAATCTTTAAATCCATACATTTGCATGCATACGTCATAACATTGACATCACAAGTACATACAGTGCAATCTCATTTATTTTGAGAAACAACATTGTACCATGCAGTACATACATCATGACATCACATGCAATTAACTATTCACCTTTCCAGGAAAGAATCAATCGACAGGAAATTATCATCAACAAATCTCCGACAGGCAAATATTTTCAACAAGTCAAATACAGATCAATTCCCGAGAAAAGACTGGTCAACCATCTACATAGAAAAATATTTCCCTCAAACATTTGCTGGTTCAGATAAATCTCTCAACGGTCTATTCTCGTTCGTTTCCAGATTCTTACTGGTTCAGATAAATCTCTAAATGGTTTATTCTGATTCATCTCCAGATTCTTACTGGTTCAGATAAATCTCTCAACGGTTTATTCTGATTCATCTCTAGATTCTTACTGGTTCAGATAAATCTCTCAACGGTTTATTCTGATTCATTTCCAAATTCTTACTGGTTTAGATAAATCTCTCAACGGTTTATTCTGATTCGTTTCCAATTTCTTATTGGTTCAGATAAATCTCTCAATGATTTATTCTGATTCATTTCCAGATTCTTACTGGTTCAGATAAATATCTCAATGGTTTATTCTGATTCATTTCCAGATTCTTACTGGTTTAGATAAATCTCTCAACGGTTTATTCTGATTCATTTCCAGATTCTTACTGGTTCAGATAAATCTCTCAATGGTTTATTCTGATTCGTTTCCAGATTCTTACTGGTTCAGATAAATCTCTCAACGGTTTATTCTGATTCATCTCCAGATTCTTACCGGTTCAGATAAATCTCTCAACAGTTTATTCTTATTCATTTCCAGATTCTTACTGGTTCAGATAAATCTCTCAACGGTTTATTCTGATTCATCTCCAGATTTTTACTAGTTTAAATAAATCTTTCAACGGTTTACTCTGATTTGTTTCCAGATTCTTACTGGTTCAGATAAATCTCTCAACGGTTTATACTGATTCGTTACCAGATTCTTACTGGTTCAGATAAACCTCTCAATGGTTTATTCTGATTCGTTTCCAGATTCTTGTTGCTTCAGATTCTTATTGGTTCAGTTTAAATCTCTCAACAATTTATTTTGATTCTTCCCCATCTACAATTTTCTCTGGCTCAGATAAATTGCACCAAGATTTATTCTGATGCCTCCAGTTTAAATCGACCA
This sequence comes from Vicia faba, assembly GCA_948472305.1. Classification (NCBI taxonomy): domain Eukaryota; kingdom Viridiplantae; phylum Streptophyta; class Magnoliopsida; order Fabales; family Fabaceae; genus Vicia; species Vicia faba. The sequence goes on from OX451736.1 coordinate 327,992,383, forward strand.
AAGGTTTATTCTGATTTCTTTTCTGTTAAAGTCGAGTTCATACTTTCTCTCAACAATCACCTTTGGATGGCATCTATAAGCCCATCTCCGACAACTCTCCATCCTTTCTCCAAATGGCATCTTTAAGCCCATTCCCTACACAATCAACCAGCGCATCATCAAGTGCAAATTTTTGGGCACTCTAGTGTTCAATCATCTTCTACTTGCAAGCCACGAACGACAAACACGTCGATCTCACTTTTCAAGTTTAAGAAGATTGAACAGGGGCAACTGTTGTACCCCAAAATTTGCCCTCCCATTTTTCACTCAAGATGTTATCCCAGGGATTCTCAAACACTCAATTTGGCTCAAAGGTTGATTAAGCAAATTCTCTTCCTAGGCAACCAGTCAGCAATTAGGGTTTTGCACTTATCAAAGGAAATTGAGTAGTCAAGGTTTCAAATAAGTCACCATGTCTCCTAAAAGTTGTTTAAGTCAGTTTTTAAACCTCAGATTGCAAGTTTTCCCAATCCATAGCCCAGATAACTGAAAAGGAATTTGTGTGATTGTAAATTTTTCTTAACCACAATCTTCTGAGGGTTGATGTTATTCTTGCGAGCATGTTCTATTTGGATAAGATATAAAGCTTAAGACTATCATTTTAAACAATCATGATTGTGGGTTCAATTAATCAATTGGGTTAGAGCTCTTAAACATTTATTTTGTTTAAGAGTGCAAAATACATGATTTATCCTATCATATTGTGTTTGCTTAAAATGCAAGTTATCAAGCCAAGATGATTTATTCGAAGCATTCAATCAAGAGTTGCAATGTTTAAAATGACACTCAAAGTTTGGTACAACAAATTCATCATTAATACATTTCATTCAAATGTTATGTTATGATTACATTATTTGACAATTTAAAAAAAAAGGGGTTTACAATGTAAAATATGAATTACAAATTGTTTGTCTTGTTTACAAAGAATCTCAAGTTTTATATTTACAAAGAAAGAAAGGCTTCTTCTGCAATACTCTTTGCTTCATCTTCAAGAAATTCCTCATTTCTAGCCATGATCTTCTCTTCATCTTGTCTTGCTTGCCATTCAATTGTTTGTACATGTAACAAAAGAAAGGAAAAACATTAGAAAACAATCAACATTGAAAAAGTCCAAGAAAAATTGATTTTTCATCACTAGGGTTTGCTTTTAGGAATCAGAATTTTGTTTGTTTCAATCACCATCCACTTCTCCCTATTTTGCAAATCTCAAAACCTAGATTTTGTTTCACAAAAAAAAGGGGGAAAAGAGAAAATATACAAACTGGACAAGCAAGGAAGCAAAGCAACAGGCTGCAAACAACAGCAGTCAAATGCACAAGTAAAACTATGCCAACAGTTCAAACAAGCAACAAAACAAAACAACAAGATCCGAGCAAAAGGTAGGCTGCAGCCCAAACGGCCCAAGGCAGCTAACAGCAGGCCAGATGCAGCAGTCAAGCTGCCCAAATAGCAGACAGCAAGCAAGTTGTCCAAGATAGAACCAAACCTGCAACAAACCTACAATAAGTGCTGCAAACCAACATGTAATAAACAAAGGCAGCAACACATGTATACAACAGGAAAAAAAAACAAAATGTAAGCAACAGGCCAAAGGGTCAAAGGCATCAAATATTGCAATACAAGTTAACTTGCTCAGCTTGTTCATACATCATCATTTTCCTAAATCAAGCAAACCCTTTAGAAAATATATCAAAAGCAAAAAGTGCTTTATTTCACAAAAAAATGAAAGAGGAAAAAGTAGAGTTGGGAGGATATCACCTAGACCATATAACCAATCCCAAAATTGTGCAAAGTTGTTGTGCACATACAAACAAACTGACAGCCCTGCAAAGCAACCCAAAACAACCAGTAAACCAGTTTGCATTACAGTCCAAAAACCTGCCCAAACTTGCAACAAAATGGACATAGTTCAAACTGCACTCTAAATCCCAAAGCTAGAAAAACCAAAACTGTCAAAATTCATAAGTTTTTCCCTCCTATTTTCACCCTAATATGATAACAAAGAGAACCACTGTTTTATAAAAGAGGAGGAGATTATTTGAACAGAGGGAGAGAACCATCAGATATCACAAAAAATAGAACTAGCAAATAACACAAACAATACTAGAAACCAAACCTCACTGATCAGAAGCCAACAAAATCATCAAAACATCACAAATACCATCATTGTAAAACCATCAAAACAACAAAAAGACCATCACTGTAAAACCAGCAAGTATCAAAAAGCCAGAAACCAAAAAGCCACAGATTTTTCAAGTGTCACAAAACCAGAAGCCACAGAAACAAAACCAACTAAAACCAACAAAAGTTTACAACATCAAAAAATCGTCACCAAACATCATTACCAAAAACCTACAGCTACCCAATAACTCAGAAAATAGAAAAAAATAATCCTCATCATTATCCTACCCAGCAATCGTCCCAACATATTCAGAAGAAGAGAAAGAGACTAAAAAAATACCGGAAGCACAGATTTCAGAAAAGGTTCGAAGCTCACAGATTTGGAGAACGCAGCCTCCGTTCTCCCTTTTTCTTTACATTTTGTTTTTCCATATTGCATGTTTCATCATAAATCATCGTTGTTTGCTACATCTTTGACCTAGGGTTTTCGTCCACCCCTCTTTAGATCTAGGGCTTTAGAGTAAGAATCTGCATAAATTAATCACAAATTAGTAATTAGGGAAAGGAGACGATCAGAGTGATGTAAAAAAAATAGTGTTTGGAGTCACGCCGCTGCCGTCACCACCGCAAGGTAATTTCCAGCGCGGCCAGGTTGTCTTCTCCGGTGAAGAATCCTAACAAGAGAGAAGAGAGAGCATCGCGCTAAGAGAGAGAAAGAGAAATGAATTATGAGCCAGATTTGTTACATTTAATTGGTTTTTTAGTTTTATTAATTATTTTTTTACAGTGACTAATCTGCTTGTGACACTTGTCACCACCCCTTAACCATTATGAGGGATCATATACATGCATCCCCATGTTAGTCATTGATACACCCTCATCATCCCTCCGTCTGTTTCATATCATCATCTATCATAACCCTTTAGTGCACCATAAATGCACGCCCATGGTGCACCTCCAGGGGGTTGCTGCATCTGATCAGCCAGGAGCATTGGGCCTTTTGATTTCTACACCCCCAGTTTTGCTCTATTGCAGGCCCATTTCTAAACTTTGCCTTTATATTTTTGTTGTTATTATTTTTTATTATTTGATTTTTATTTTATATTTCAGCATGTATTTAAAAATTGCATATAGGTTAATATTTGTTTTAAATAATTATTAACTTTAAAATAATATTTGTTTGACATTATTAATTAAATCCTTAATTAATTTTATCAATTGAAAAGAGTTTTAACTTAAATAATTATTTAACGGTTTGGACTTGTATTGTGTGATTTAAATATTTATTTCTTACTATCACCCACATTCATTAATTTGTACCCCCCATTCCTGAAGCTCTGTAATAGCGTAGAATTTCAATTTCTGCATTTTATTGTTTTACTTATTACTGTATAGGAATTAGGCGTGTATGGCAAGATTTAAAATCAATCGCTACATAAACCTAATTTCAAAGATAAAATTAACTTGAATCAGAAACACTTTTCACACGCGCACCTCTAGGGTAACCTCGCCCGTTGCCTCGGAAATACAGTCATGTCCCTCGAATATGGGACGCTTTAGCAATGACCCTTCAATAAAAAAAGATCGTAGTCTCTCGATGACCCTTGACGTTTCCTTCGATAAAACGATCTAGTCCCTTACGAAAATTGCTAAAACGTCTCATAAGTTGCTTTCAATGATTGTAAAATTGACCCGCGCCTTTTCCTTTACATCCAACAATGGGGCTTCTTACCAAATCAATGGTAAGATATAAACATCTAAAGGAGGAATAAAAGAACATTTGAGACCTTTCGAGTAGGTAAATTCGCTCCTAGTTACTCGCTTACTCACGACAAAAACATTTTTACACCGACACTTTCATCTCAAAACATTTTCAAAAAAGACAAAATATTTTGTATACGTTCTTATAGAGACGAGAACCATTGCAAAACACCTTTTCAAAAACCACTTTTCAAAACACAATCCATAAACACATCTTTGAACTATCTTTCGAAACAAAACTTTGTACGCGTTCTTATAGAAATGAGAACCATTACAAAGAGATTTTTCAAAACACTTTCAAAGCCGACACCACAAGCACACTGTCAAAACAAAAGCAAGTGATCTAAGCGAGTAACTAAGAGTCCATGGAAAACCATGGATGAAAAGGATGCTAATACCTTCCCTTTTCATAATCTACCCCCCGAACCCGAGAAATAATCTCGAAAGGTCTTTCCTGTGCTTTTTTACATTTCCTTTTGGATAAAAGAAAAGTCGGTGGCGACTCTTGCTATCCACACAAATGTGATCAAAATGCAAAACACCAAGTCAGTTTTCCCACCGTATCACAAAGTGTATAGGGCGCGTTCAATTATAATAGCATAGCTTTATTTTCCCGGCTTATTTTATTTATCATTATCATGTAATTGCTTCCGGGATGTAATAGTTTTAGGATTTCTTTTCCTCCCTCTTCACTATTATGTAACTGTCCCAAAGCTCTGTAATAGCTTAGGTTTACATTTCCGCCTTTATCTCCTGCTATTATATTTTATGCAATGCTTGATTAATAGGATTGTATGGAAAAATAAAAATGAATGATAGAAAACCTAATTGCAAGATAAATATAACTGAAAACACACATTGTTGCACACTTGCACCCCTAGGGTACTCCCCCACTTGGTTGCCTCAGAAAATGTTTGGTCATGTCCCTCGAACATAGGGATATATTAGCAAAAGACCATCAATCTAAAAGTCATCATAAAGATCATAGTCCCTTAACTTCCCTCGAGGTGCCTACGAGAAATGATCTTGTCCCTCGATGTTGCCTACGAATATATGATGACAGTACCTTCAAAATGCTAAGGTACCCTTACATGTTTCCTTCAATGAAAATTACGTCCCTTTCGATAGTCCCTCAAACATCCAACGACTAGTTTACCTTCTCATTAATAGTAGGATAACACAGTCCAAAGGATAGGAGGATAAGAACGCATTTTTTTGAGTAGGTAGATAACTGTTAGGTACTTGCTCAAAACAAACAAACTTTTTCACACCAACACTTTTCAAACAGTTTTCAAAAAACAACTTCGTAACACTCTTGAGGACAGAAACAAGGGTTAAAATGAAGTAAAATAAAACTTTTCCAAACAAGCACACACAAGCAATTTCAAAATGAGCAAGTACCTAAGAGCCCATGGAAAACCATGGATAGAAAGGGTGCTAACATCTTCCCTTTCTATAATCTACCCCCCGTACTCAGAAACATCTCGAAAAAGGTTTTTTCTGTTCTTTTTCCTTTTCCTGATTGGATAAAATAAAAGTCGGTGGTGACTCTTGCTTACCGCGACATTTTATGAACAAATAACACAAACCAGTATTAACAGTCGATTCTGCCACCGTATCACAGGCCTCAATTTTCCTTTAACTCAATTATCTAACAAATCCTTACCAAAACAAAAATTCTTAATTATTTATACAATGAAATATTTGAATAAATTTACTAATAATTTGTAAAGTAAATTAATTAATGAAACAAAAATATAGTAACAGTAAGAATTAGATAATTTTTTTCTTCACAAATGCCCAAATGGGCCATCTTAGAAGTTGTTAATGGGTTTGTAAAATAATTAATCAAGGAAGTGTTTGAAATAAAACAATAATCAAATGGGTCCGGTTCATATCTATTAAGCCTTCAAAATATGTTGCGTACACCCCCTCTTTTCTATTTAATGACCAATGAAAATGGGCCAACTGAAATGGGCTTGTATATTGCAATTTCAACCTCTTCTTATTACTAACAACAAAAAAAACTTAAATGGACTTTATTATAATTAAACTTAATAATTTTTCTGCAATAACTTTCCATACTCGAATCTCATGGGCCATTGGCCAACATGCTTCGTAAATGGGCCTACGGATACATGGATCTTTCTGATTTAGAAAGCCCCACTCTCATTAATTAAAATACACCTCCTGGTTGACTTGGATTTAAGAATGAGCCATCAGATATTGCTGAACCATCCTTAATTAAAACGTTTCTCTTGGGATACCCCAAAAAAAAATTCTGACAAAACCTAAGGTTATGCTGATGTAGTGTACCCTTAAGAGTCTTGAGAATATAGGAAAAGTTGATGATGTATCACTTACCAGGATTTGATGACGAGGCAGCTGATTTAGAGCTTGAGAGAATAATATTGTATATTTTTTGTTTGACTTTGCTTATTCACCCACTTGAGGGATGAAAGTCGCTTGATAACGCATGGCTGCTTGGAGACTGAGGCCATGGGTTATGTTTGTGAATCGTTGCGTGGAGTCTTAGGCGATGAGCTAGGTTTGGATTTTGAACACCACGACATGGAGTCTTAGGCAATGCTCTTGGGGAGTGCCACACATTACTACCTGGATTCTTAAGTAATGGGTGAGGAGAGGGAAACACATTATTGCATGGAGTCTTAGACAATGGGTCATGTTACATTGCTGCATGGAGTCTTTGGTAATGAACTAAGTTTCACGCCTTACTGCCTGGGATCTTAGGTAATGGGTCATGTGTACTGCTGCATGGAGCCTTAGGAAATGAACTAAGTTTCACGCCTTACTGCCTGGGGTCTTAGATATTGGGTAAGGTGAGGGGAATAAATTGCCACATGGAGTATTAGGCAATGTATCGAGCTTCGTACATTATTGCATGGAGTCTTAGGTAATAAAATACATTGTAGAGGAAAACATCACTGCCTGGAGTCTTAGGTGATGGGCTGAACACGTCAGGACATGGAGTCTTAGGTGGCAGATCTTATTTGTCTTTCGAACATTGCGGCCTGTAGTTTTAGGAAATGTACTGGGTTTTGCACATTACTGCATGGAGTCTTAGGTAATGAGCTATGTTGTAGAGAACACATTACTACATGGAGTCTTAGGTGATGGGCTGAACGCATCACTGCATGGAGTCTTAGGTGACAGGTTGGATTATAGGAGAAGTGTGCTTTGATGATTGACCCTTAGATAACTAAATCGAGGGTGAGATTTTTTATTTGCTGTATGAAATATGCGTATGGTGTCTAATATTGATATGGAACCCAGAGTGTATGTATATTGAAAATCTGTGTATGCAAAATGTGTGCAAAATATGTGTATGCCTTAGGATGTTATGAATAATGTTTCTGACATTCTCTTCTTTAAACCATTGGTTTTGAGTTACCAATTCACTAGCGTTGTATGTTGCATTATCGTGGTATCTTTGAATTTATTTGAACGCGGGTGAAAATTATTAGCAAGTTTTTGATTTTTCTTATGTCGGAGGTGCAAGCGTAGGCATAGACATATGTGTGGACACAAACTTTTGTATTGTAAGTGCATGTGTAGGTGTAGACATGTGTTACAGACGTAGACATGTATTTTCTTTTGATGTTTTACTAACCAAAATGATTTTTCCATGTTTTATCGAATGTTTTTATTTGTTAATTCCCTCGAAATGTTTTCGGCGCAACATTCATAAGCAATAATTGTAGTATTTTGTAAACAAGTCTGAGAAAAGGAAAAACACAATTTAAAAGATGAAAGAGAATGTAGGATCAAGCTCCTACCACTGCGCTAAAAGCAATTGCTTATAGCCAAGGTGCTACTCTATTTCCTTATAGCGAATCCAACAAGCGGCCTACCTGGCCCACCTAACACACCTGTGTAGGCGCCCATGGGGGGATGTTAAGCCCTTCGAATCCCTAAGGTTGACGCTGGATATTTTAATCCAACAATCTTCGCCCAGTGTCAGCCGGGGGGATTCGAACCCATGACCTTGCTTTGATACCACTTGTAGGATCAAGCGCCTACCACTGCGCTAAAAGCAATTGCTTATAGCCAAGGTGCTACTCTATTTCCTTATAGCGAATCCAACAAGGGGCCTACCTGGCCCACCTAACACACCTGTGTAGGCGCCCATGGGGGGATGTTAAGCCCTTCGAATCCCTAAGGTTGACGCTGGATATTTTAATCCAACAGAGAAAAGTAAATGTTTTATTGATATGCCTCTGAATATGCGAGAGTACAAGATGTAATTCCTTGAAAGAGGTAATTATAGAAAGTTTTTAAAACCGTAAATGGAAATAAAAATGATAATTGATACTGTTGTTCCCCAATGTCCTGTTAATGGCTCCTGTATCCTTTGCTTCTGAGTTGTATGATTTAGATCCATCTCTCCCTTCGTGGTTCGTAGTCATATTTCTTAGATTGCAGTCTTTTTGTTCTTTATTTCCTTTGCATAAAATCCCTAATTTTTGCCTGGATCGCCCTTTCGGGTTTTTAATCCACTGGGATAGTTTTTTTTTGTGTATGTCCCTAGTTTTTTCCTGGATCGCCCTTTAGGGTTTTTGATCCACCGGGACGCTCCTTTTTTCCTAAGTCTCCTGTTTAAGGTTCGAGCTTAGCGAGCTTTTTATACATAGTATTTTTTACTGCGTCTGAATTTTCTAGATGCGGTAGTTCTTCCCTATCCATCGTTGTGAGGATGAGACCACCCTCGGAGAATGTTGTTTTCACTACGTATGGGTCTTCGTAGTTTGGTGTCCATTTACCACGAGAATCGAAGCGAGGTAGAATAATCTTCTTGAGCACTAAATCCATTTCTTTGAATATTCGAGGATGAATTTTTTTGTCGAAGGCTCTCTTCATCCGCTTCTGATGCGAGTGACCATGGAATAGAGCTGTCAAGCATTTCTCCTCGATGAGGTTGAGCTGATCGAGTCGAGTCTAAACCCATTTTTCTTCTTCCAACTTTGTTTCCATTAGAACCCGAAGTGATGGTATCTCTATTTCAAATGGAAGTATTGCCTTCATGCCATATACTAGAGAGAAAGGAGTCACGTTTGTTGATGTGCGAAAAGAAGTGTGATAGCCGTATAGAGCAAAGGGAAGCATTTTGTGCCAATATTTGTAAGTCTTCACCTTTTTCTGAATGATCTTCTTGATATTTTTATTGGCTACTTTGACGACTCTGTTCATCTTGGGTCTGTATGTTGAGGAGTTATGATATTCAATTTTGAAATTGTCGCGCAGTTCCTTCATCATCTTGTTGTTCAAATTGGACCTGTTATCTGTAATAATCCTTCTTGGAACCTCGTATCTACATATGAGATTCTTCTTGATAAATCGTTTAACTACCTGGCTTGTCACATTAGCGTAGGATGTTGCTTTTACCCATTTAGTGAAGTAATCGATTGCTACTAGTATGAAATGGTGTCTGTTGGATGCTTTTGGCTCGATCATACCAATCATATCAATTCCCCACATTGAAAACGGCTAAGGGGATCTCATTACATTCGGAGGAGTTGGTGGCACATTTATCTTATCAGCGTAGATCTGGAATTTATGACATGTTTTCGTATAGTGGTAACAATCGGCTTCCATCGTTAACCAATAATACCCTGCTCGCAGGATCTTACTAGCTATGGTGTGCCCATTTGTATGAGTTCCAAAGATTCCCTCGTGGGTTTATCTCATGAGCGTGTCTGCTTCCCGTTTCTCTACACACCTGAGTAGTATCATGTTCTAGTTTCTTTTGTACAACACACCGATACTCAGAAAGAATTTCGAGGCTAACCTCCATAGAGTTTGCTTATCAATGATAGAGGCATTTTCCAGATATTCTTGCTTTTAAAGGTACTTCTTGATGTTGTAAAACCAAGGCCTGCCATCCGGCCCTTCTTCAATAGCAAGACAATGTGCGGGCTCTTCGAGTGTCTGATTATGATGTGTGGTTCGTGGTTCAACCAAGTTACTTTGAACATACCTGAGAGAGTTGCAAGGGCGTCCATTTTATTTTCTTCTCGTGGAATATGACTAAAAGTGATCTCTGTAAATTCCGCAGCCAATTTTAAACATGATCCCGATATGGAGTCAGTTTTGGATGCTAAGTATCCCATTCACCATTGACTTGGTATATGACTAATGTAGAGTCCCCAAATACTTCTAGGTGCTTTATTCTCAGATCAATGGCAGCTTTCAATCCTAGTATACAAGATTCGTACTCGGCGATGATATTGGTACAGTCAAAACATAACCTTGCAGTATAGGGCTTGTGATAATTCTTTGTAGAAGTCAAGACTTCCCCTATGTCGTGCCCTAGTGCATTTGAAGCCACATCGAACATGAGTGTCCAACATGCCCCTGGCTCGGGTCCTTTGTTAGGTCATGGTATTTCATAGTTGCCTATAACCATGACATCTTCGTCTGGAAAGTCGAACTTCATAGGTTGATATTCTGGCAGCGGTTGGTGAGCTAGATGATCAGCTAGTATACTATCGTTGATGGCCTTCTGAGTGACATATTGGATGTCATATTTTGATAGTAGCACCTACCATCGGGCGATTCTCCCTGTAAGAGCTGGTTTTTTGAACACGTACTTTAAAGGATCCATTCTCGCTATTAACCATGTGATGTGGGTTAACATATATTGCCTTAGCCTCTTAGTATCCCAAGCCAATGCACAACAAGTTTTCTCGAGGAGCGAATACCTGGTTTCGCAGTCAGTGAATTTCTTGCTGAGGTAATAAATCGCATGCTCTTTTCTTTTTATTTCGTCCTGCTGTCCCAAAACACAACCCATTGATCCTTCGAGCACTGTAAGATACATGATGAGTGGTCTTCCAAGGACTGGTGGCATTAAGATCGGTGGCTCTTGTAGATACTTATCTATTGTCTCGAAGGCCGTTTTCCAATCAACATTCCATACTACTGTTTGATCTTTTCGTGATAATTTGAATATGGGTTCACACATAGCTGTTAGATGTGATATGAACCTTGAGATGTAGTTCAATCCTCCTAATAAACCACAAAATTATTTTTCTGTCCTCGGTGCTGGCATCCCTTGTATAGCTTTTACTTTATCGAGGTGCACCTCAATACAATGTCGACCTACAATGAAACCAATCAACTTGCCGAATCTGACGCCTAATATACATTTATTGGGATTCAACCTCAGTCTGAACTTGCGCAGCCGCTCAAATAACTTTTGCAAATGTATGATGTGTTCCTCCTCCATATGGGATTTGGATATCATATCATCTATGTATACTTTAACTTCCTTGTTAATCATATCATGGAATAACGTGACCATGGCTCTTTGATAGGTTGCCCCTACATTTTTGAGACCGAATGACATTACTTTATAGTAGAAGGTCCCCTAAGGTGTCATGAAGGTAGTATTTTCCAATGTCTTCGGGTGCCATTTTGATTTAATTATAGCCTGAGAAACCATCCATGAATGAGAATACTGAGGCTTGAGCCGTGTTGTCTACCAAATAATCTATGTGAGGTAATGGGGTGTCGTCTTTAGGACTTGCTTTATTCAGATCTCGATAATCCACACACATGCGTACCTTTCCATCTTTCTTTTGTACTGGCACAATGTTAGCTATCCATGGTGGATAATCTACCACTGCTAAGAACCATGTGTCAAACTGTTTGAGAACTTCTTCTCTAATCTTGACAGACATGTCCAGATGAGTTCTTCTGAGTTTTCGCCTAACTGAAGAACAACATTCTTTGAGAGGCAGTCTATCCACCACAATGTCTGTATCTAACCCTGGCATGTCCCTATAGGACCATGAAAAAATATCCACGTACTCATGCAATAACTTGATTAGCCTCTCTTTGACGCTCTGCTCTAATATTTCGCCTAACATGAGTTATTTCAGATCTTCCTCTGTGACTATATTAATCGTCTCTAGCCTCTTGATACAGTTATATGTTGTCATCCTTTCGCTCTATTTACCTTGCCATTTTCTAAGAGAGTTCAAGATCTATATCACCTTCCTCTTCAACTTTGTAGATGGGAGCATAAAAATTATATCAGATTGCAATAGTAACATTATCGATGATTTTAGGTATGGATCTGCATGTTTATCATGTTTTGGTGCATATTTTAGTACATGAACTTTGAAAATTCATATGAAGAGAAAGTATTTCCATTTTTTAATTTAAGAGATAAATGAAAGCGAAAGACAAGGATCTTAATTGAAAACAAAATATAACTTTTACTAATTCTAAATATTTTCTAAAACAAAATGGGAGGGACCCTTACAAGAAACCCCTATGCCTCGGGCTTGACATAGGTTTTTTCAAAACAATAAGAATTACTTAGGAAAGAAAAAGATCTCGGGAATCTCCACGGCAGTACAGGTTTTTAGTTCTTCTCCTAGGACGCATTATCGGATGAATTCAAGTGTCCTTTTGGTGTTGACTTTGTTGGATATCATTGCCACATGTCCTCCTTGCTCTATTCCCTTGTTGACAAAGGTCTCTTGGATTGGAGGAAATCTTGCTTTACCCTTCAGAGTAGATTTTGATAGTTTGTAGCCCAAACCGAAACGATTCTTCTTCTCGGGAATTTCTGGGAGCTTTCCCCAACCTTTCGAGGCACCACCTTCCATTGTTGTTTGCAAATCTCTCAACGAGGTCACCTTAGGCTTATTACTTTTCTCGACGGGTAAATTCACCATTGAAGAAATTTCCAGGGCTTGGAACGGGGTGGCTACACAGTCTTCATCGACACTGATATATTTGTATGATTCGATGTAACTTACGAAGATGTCCTCCTCATTGTCGATTATAATTAGTTTCCCTTCCACTAATAACTTCAACTTTTGATGTAAGGTCGAAGTGACTGCCCCTGCTGCATGAATCCATGGTCTCCCTAGTAACCAAGTGTATGTCGGCTCTATATCCATGACTTGGAAAGTGATATAGAAGATATATGGCCCAATTTTGACTGAAGGTTCACCTCTCAAAATATCGAGCTTTGAGAGCTGTCAAAGGCTTTCACTATTGTAGATCTTGGCCTCATCACAATGTTATCTAATGTTAACTTCATCAGACTTGATTTTGGTAACACGTTGAGGGTAGAGACAGTATCAGTGAGTACTCTGGATAGACTGGTAGTACCTATTTGCATAGAGATATGGAGTGCTTTGTTATAAGCTCGGACTTGAGGGGGAAATTCATTGTTACTAAAACCCAGATATGATCCGATTGTTAGATTTGCTACAACATTGTCGAATTGATTCACAGTAATTTCCTCTGCCACGGGTGCTGAACTTGGTACCTTCATTAAAGAGTCTATGTGCGCTTCAGAGTTGATGAGAGAGTATGGAAATTTTAGCTGGAGTTTGGTGAAGTTGATCCACCACCCTATAGTCACTTCTTTTGATTATTTTCCTAAACTCCTCTGCCTCTTGATGAGTAAAGCTTTTGTTTGGAGGTTCTTTCTATTGACTCATTTCCACCACTACTTTTCCCTTTTCCTTTATTGATGTCTCATCTTTCTTCTTCGGTGGTTCAGATCCAAAGACTCGACCACTTCGGGTCATACCCACTGTCCCTGCTATATTTGAAATCACAGGCCCTTGTCTTGGCGATGGCTCATTTTCTTGTTTTTTCCCGTTAATGTACATGGCTGAGTCATAACTTCACGGCACTGCCTTGTTACCTTCATAAGGGATAGGCGACGGTCCCTTAATTATCATTGTGGCCTTTGGAACTGATGATATTTGGAGAACCTTCTTTGGTGTCTGCCATGGGATTCTTGCTGGTTCTTTCAACAGGATCACTAGAGTCTTCTTGTTAACATTTAAGCCTTGGAAAGGGATTACCAATGGCTTCTTTCCTTCAATTGCTGCTACATATTTTTCTTCAGGGTATCGTCTGAATTGGACTATCCCCTGGTCCACTAGCTTCTATAGAGTTCTTTCAAAGGCTTCATTATGTTCCAACAGGAACCTACATTCCCACAGATATTCCTTCAACAAGTTTATCAGGGCCTTCGCTTGTCCGGTTTCCCCAAGGTCAGTTACTAATTCAATTGCATTTATTGTCGATCCACCATGCGGAGGAATAGTGTTTGATTTGATGTTAGGCTTCTCAAAAGTGATGTCTTGAGATTCTAACAAATCTTGAACTTTATGCATGAATGCCCAACATTACTCTATGGTGTGCCCATGAGAATTAGCACGGTATTCACATCTGGCGTCGGCATTGTACTGTTGCGGGAGTGGCTCGACTGGAGGAGTTATAGGTTTTAGTTACACCAAGGATGCCTTGACCAAGTGTTGTAATAACTGGCTAGGTGGCATGGGGAGCAGATCAAAATTTCTTTGCAGCCTTCCAAATCTGCATTGTTGTTGTCCTTGCAGGATCTTTAATGGTTGTTGTACCCTGGGTTGTGAGGCTACAACATTAATTTCTCCCTATTTTATTTTTGGGAAGTTTGAAGCAGGTCTCTTGGTATTATAGGGGGTATTTGATGGTCCCCCTGGTATCTTCCCGTTCTTTATTCCAGACTCAATTCTTTCTCCGATAACGCAAGATCTGAGAATCTTGAAGAGATACTTCCAACCACCTTCTCATAATATAACCCTTGAAAGGTTCCCATGAACATGTCTACTAACTCCTTTTCCAACAATGGTGGTTGCACACGGGATGCCATCTCCCTCCATCTCTGAGCATATTCTTTGAAAGACTCTTCTTTCTTCTGGGACAGATTTTGGAGTTGCATGCAGGTATGCGCCATATCCAGGTTATATTTGTAATGCTTTAAGAAAGCATTAGCAAGATCTGCCCATGTTCGAATGTGAACTCACTCCAACTGTATATACCAATCTAGAGATGCCCCGCTTAAGTTGTCTTGAAAGTAGTGAACCATCAACTTTTGATCATGGGCATGCATCTTACTGCAATACATGCACAAATTATTTCTTGGACAAGTGAGCCCTTTGTATTTTCCAAAGTCAGGCACTTTGAACTTCAGAGGAATTACCACATCAGGAACTAGGCCCATTTCGAGAGCATCTACTTCGAAAGCATCAAAACCCTCCACAACTTTCACCCTTTCTTCCAGAGCCTTATATGGATTCATTACCAGTGGATTATCAACAACATGAGTAATAATCATCTTTAAGGGTGCCTGATTGACATCCTCTAGGTCATGGTCTCAATACTGCAAGTCCAAGTAGTTGTCTGCACTGTTGATTGGAATTTGTAGGGTATGCGATGCCCCTGATTTTGATGGAGGTGGGACAAACCCTTGAGTTTCAGCTTCTCTTTTCTCTTTTTGGGCCATGACGGACTTTTGGGGTCCTGTCTCTGGCTATTTTCTTAGTTGATGACCGCTTGATGCACCAATTATTTGAGCTACTTCTTCGAAAGCTACCATGGGAATCTGATCTTGTCTGTCAATGATGTTCTTCAAATCTAGGAGAACTTGACTCAAATCTTCTTTCATTGAACTTACATCACCCTTTACTTGGTCGAGATCCTCCTTGAATGCAACCTAATTCTCTTCGATTTGTTCCATTTCTTTTTGTTGGTAAGTCCTTGCTTGATATGGAGGCCAAGGAGGTGGTTATCTTCTTCTACCAATGTTTTAACTGGAGAGATTTTGAAAAAGATTAGCTTTGATATGATATGCAGGTGTTTTGCGAATGCATGCATGCATATGGTCATGTATGAACAATGTAGGGTTTCTGTTTTAAATGCCTTATTCACTTGGGTATATATTTATCTTTTGCTTCTTTTATCTTCTTTTATTTGGTGAATATCTTAAAAATAGACATGCAGTTGAGATACACAAACAAAATGTCTTTATTGAAAGTAACATAATCCAGATATTAAAAAATATTACAACTTTAAATAAAAACTTGTTTTCATGAAATTAAATAAAGGGAAATAAATCTTCTAGGTGCGCTTGCAGATGTCTGCTCTAAAACCATCGACCATTGCTCGACAAAGCTTGAGAAAGTCGTCAACGTCCTTAGGAAGAGGAACCATTACACTTTTTGCGTCTCTTAAACTTCTAGGGGTATCCTCAATGAGGTTGTTTGCTAGGAAGGAGAGTCTTTCATTCTTGTCTTTATAATACTGATACGCTTGATAAAGATGCGGGATTATCTTATGGTTATCTCTCCTAGCTTGGGTGATCTTTGTATATTGTTCTTCCCAATATATCTTTTAAGCCCTCAACTCCGTATAAAGACTCCTTTGAATAAGAAAATATTTTTGGAGACCTCGTAGCTCTAGGAACATTTTCTCATGTTCTCCAGTTCTCTGAGTCGGGAGTCTTTCTACCTCTATCATTTCAAGGCCTTCTTTGACCTCTGATTCTTAGCTGTCTTGAAGTCCAGTGGAGAGGTACTTTATTTGTTCTTCTTGATCTAAGTAAGCTTGGCCAAACTTTGGATCTGGGCTCTTAGGTCTTCCTCTAGCACTTTCTTGTCATGCGTTACCTTTTCGTACCATCTGGCTAACCTCCCGATTTCAGTAGCCGCATCTTTTAACCTTTGGTTATGGGAATCTAGGTTGAAAGTCGCACTCAAAAGTCCTTAGTTGTGTGCTTCTGTTTGAGACTCTCCCTTTCCAATGCCTTTTGTTCTCTCAATTTGCTGCTCCTTTGACTCAAGTATGAGTTGCATCTGCTTCTTTTCTTTGGTCAGATTGAGAAGGTTGAGTTATAATTCTTCTTTTTCCATCTGAGTTTGCTTTAGGGTATTCTTCATATTGCCGATTTCTTTCAAGGATATAGGCATGACCTCTGAGACCTCTGACTTATACTCTGGATTTATATCAAACGGAAGCTTGATAATTTATACCATATCTCGTACCCATCTAGTGTAGGGTTCTCTTGCTATGGCATTCTTTCTTTCGGCTTTCCACTTATTAACCTTATTCCAAGACCGAATAACTTTGTTAAGCAACCCTTGGTCTTTGTATCCATGTCGTGGATGATCAATGGTTGGAGTTATTCGTCCGAAGGCTTATATTCCAAAGGATACCCTAACTGTCATAGGGCCAGATTAGGGTTATAGTTAATACAACCTCGAGATTCGATCAACGGGACATTGGGAAAGTCTCAGCAGCTAATAGTGACGTCACTAATATCCAGCTTCCTTCCATACCATAATATTGAGCTTGCAGTGAGAGACCTTATTTCCGAGGCCACTCGCGTTTGATCAAGTTTGGAATCATATTGTCTTCTTTGTAAAGATGGGTCATAAACCAAGTATACAGAAGCAGAATTCAACAATTTAGAGTTCCTTTTCTCTTTTCGTACATTGTATGCAAGATGTAATAAATGTCAGCAAGCAGAGTCGGAGTTGGATCCGTATTAAAGACTTTCTCACCCCAAAATACGCTAATGGCCACAGGATCAATATAGTTCACAATCCGTGGGAATAAAATTACAACAAACACAAGCAATCCTAATCAATCGACAGAAGACTCCCATTCTTTATAATTAGCGAATTCGAGTGCCTTGTATTCTAGGTATATTCTTTTGATTCCTTGTGTCGAGCCTTCTCTTCGGTAATATTGAACTAACTCAGAATAAGGGATTCCTAATCCCTTTGCCAAGACTTTGACTTTATTAGTTTTCCCGATACCCATATAGGCCTTCTATTTAGAAAAGTTCAGGATTCTATCAAATTCTTCCAGAGTCGGCGCTAGCTGGAAGTCTCAGAAGGTGAAGCATCTTAGCCGTGGGTAATAGAACTGAACGAGGGCAGAAACATCGTCTATTTAAACTTCCACTCTAGTCAAGTCAAGGGTATCCCCATAGCAGCGAGCGTACAACTTTAGAGCTCTTTCAAATAATTTCCCTTTTATAGCTTTGATTCAGAAATGTCAGGCTTGAGGGCATTGACAGGGACAAGTTGTTTCCCTTTGGTATCCATTTTCAAAGATAATCACCAAATTCTTGATTTTATTGCATTTTATTTTTACCCTGTCAATAAGACAAATAAAAGAAACAAATGATGAATATATGAAATGTATGAATGCATGGATGTAGGGTTGAGTAAAGGGTTTTGTGATAAGTAGCCTTATAAGGTAGGTTCTTAATTTTGGCTTATGGTTAGTCTACCCTCCCAAAAGGTGGTTTCCTTAAAGGTATCACGAATAACACCAGAGGGAAAAGGCACAAGGCCCTCCTTGGGTGGAGTCTCTTTACGGATCGAGATTTTTGTCTCAAAGTCGTGAAAGGTCTCGTCATAAGATTTTGGTTAAGGTCGTTACAAATATTCATGGGTGGCATTCCAAAGTCCTACTCGTCAAGAGGATATCTCTTGATAAGTATTCCTTTTGCAGAATTCCACCGACTCTAGGCGAAGTCATCACATAAATTCGTCGGGATGATGTATCCCCTAAGCTAATAGACAAACCATCTTTCTAAGGGTTATTTACAAATATTTTCTTTTTTGAAACAAAAGTCCTGGCACGCAGTAAATATAAATGATAAAAAATATACAAGAATAAATAAATGCTATAAATAAATAAATAAAAAATAAAAACCTAAAATAAACACCTAAAACCTAGGGTTGAGTCGCCAGCAGATTCGCCGGCTGTTGCAACTAGTTTTAAAATGAGAGTCACCACTACTAGTTTTTATCCTAAGGAAGGGCATCTAATAGGAAACCCTAATTCGGAAGACAGAGATTCTAAGTTTCGGACTTCTTTAGACGAAAGGAAGGTGTTAGGCACCTTTCGTCTACCTTATTTTTAAGGATACTAGGTTTAGGTTTAAGTTTCAGGTAAAACAGGGTGTTAATTTTTTTATAGGAGAAAAGGATTTTAATTTTTTATAGGAGAAAAAGGTTTTAATTTTTAATAGGAGAACTCGCCACGATTTTAGTCATATTCCTACGTATCCTCTTACGAGGAATCAAAGTCTCAATTCGTAGTTCGTATGGGTTTGTGTTTTTTAGGGGTTGCAAAAGTATTTTGAATCGCCTTGCATTTTGGCCAGGTGTAAAGATAGCAGAATTTTGGACTAAATGCACGATTAATCAAAATATATTTGGAACCCTTTAGAAAAAATTAGTTGTTTAGATTAGTTAATTGCGAAAAAAGATTTAAGATTTGTTAGATATATTTTAATAACATTAATTGCAAAATTTCTTAATTAATACATGATTACAAATATTTCAATGCAATGATATAAAAATATACATGAGTTTTTAAATAAAATAAGTATTTAAATAACAATACAAATAAAATATGTGAAAAGAAAAATTAGGATTAATAATAATTATTATTATTATAAAAATAAGAATAAGAAATAAATAATATATAAACTAAGAAAATATAAATAAATAAGAAAATAATAAAATAGAAAATATTGAAATTAGTCAGGGGGTGCGTTTTTAGTTAAGTAGTAAAAGGGTAGGGTGTGAAAAGTCAGGGCCTGAATTGAATTCAGGCCAAGTAAGCCTGGGGGTGCGCTATTAGCTTTGGGTCGAGTAATTGAAGGAAAGGAGGGTGCAAAGACGAATGGGCCAGGCCCTAACGTGTAATGGGGAAGGCCTGGGTGATTGTGTGCACGAGGGTACACGGGTTTCTGTGGGACTTGGCCTTACGGCCATCCAATTATGATCAAACGAACATGACTTAAAGGTGCATGATAATACCGTGTACGCGCATGTACCAGATTCAAACAGAACATAAACATTATTTTTCATTATTCACTTCATATCATTTTATAACCTTCTTAGCCCTTTCTCTCTCGTGAGTTAATACCATCTTTTCTTCTTCTTCTTCTTCGTAACCTAGCCTCCCCAAAACACCATCGTGGTGATGCTATACTCTAAACGCGTCCCAATAGTGACCCAACACCAGCAAAACCCCCAAACAAGTATAAGAACTATCAATAAAGAAAAGCTTAGCGCCTTCACCCTCGTGTGATTTTTCTATTCTTATTTCCGAGTATCAGGGTTCTAAAGCTAATCTCCTCTTTGTCCCTTTGATTCGCACGTTTGGTGATGCTCAGTGATGGTGAAGGTGTGACGACAACGACAATAGAGATTAGGGTTTCTGATGTTAAAACCCTAATGGCCTTTGTTGTACCCCAAAATTTGCCCTCCCATATTCTTCAAAGAAATTGCCAAGTCACAAAATTCCCCAAGGATTGCACAGTGCAAAGGTCTCCTATACAGTCAAAACTAGGGTTTGTGTTCTGATCAAGAAAATAAGGTTTTCAAAGGTCCAATCAAGTCTCACATGCTTATAAATATGGTCAAGTATCCTCATATCAAGTTTCAAGGCATTCAGCTCAAAATTGCACAGTCAAAACCCTAAATTGCACTACAGTCAACTGTAGGGGCAAAATGGTCATTTGACAGTCAAAAGTTCAAATTTTTGGTCAACATATCATTTTGAAGCCACAAACATCATTTGATCAATGCTTGATCATGATTCTCAAAATTTGGCTCAGAAATCATCAAGATACAAAAGTTTCTATTTTTGGACAGTTGAAAAAGTCAACTGAAATTGACCAGGGCATAACTTTCACATGGATTATCAGAAAAATTCCATCCAAAGCTCATTTTGAAGAGAAAGACATTTCCTACAACTCATCTTCATACTTCAAGTCCAAGAAATGCTCTCACAAAAAGTTATCAATTTCAACATTATAGGTCATTTTCAAAAGTCAACAAAAAGGGACTTTAAGTCAAAGGCCATAACTTGAGATTGGTAAATCAAAATGACATGGGACCAAAGGCATTGGTTAGAGGACTCAAAGACCTTTCCAAAATGTCCAAGAACATGTGAAAAGCTTAAAGATTGAGCAAGTTATGCCTTGTAGAAGTTGGGAAATTTTTGGATATTTTGAAAAGTCAACATTACTTCAAATGACCTAAAATTGCTAATGGGCCCATTTTTCTTCCATGATTCATCATCCATGACATGTGCACGACCACTTGGCCCAAAGGGAAGTATTTTCTCATTTTTTATTTATTTATTTGAATTTTTATTTATATTAATTCATTTAAATCATTTAAATATATGAAAAATATTTAATTCACCCTAACCAATCTTTTTATACATGTTTTAGACTCAATATTTCGTGCATATGCAAATGTGGAAAGATTTGGCTTGATTGGATGCTAATTGACACAAGAACACATGGAAAAAGATTTAAAAAGATCTTTAGAAAATCAAATTTCCCAAATCCATGATTACAAGAGATTTGATTGAGTTTTGTTAACCTAATGCCTTCACTACATATGCCTGATCATAAACCTAATCATAATAAACAAAAAGCTGCGCAAGAGAGCTCCCCAAAAACTTGAAATTTTTCTCCATAAACTCAATTCTGAAAACAAGGTTAGAGGGCGATTAAAGACCTAATTTTCATTCCAATAGCTTCCTCAAGGATTACTGATCACATTCCAATCAGAAACATCCATTCAAACTCCAAGAATTGGTAACATGAACGCAAGCCGTGTCAAGAAAATTCCATAATCGTATATCATATTCCATGCGTTATTTGTGAAATTTATTCATTGATTCATGTTCATTATGATGTTTTGAAGCTAACCATGTAGTCTAATTTCGTTTTCGTGCCATATTTGGAGATTTGCCATTGATAACTTTTAGGGTTTGTAGAACTGTAAATTAGGGGTTTTCAGGTGCTGTAAAATTGGCCCTCCAGACCAAGACCATTGGATTCAGCACGTTCAGACGAAGAGGAAACACCCATCGCGCCCAATTTATGAATGCCTGAGACCTATTCGCTATTTTCTCAAAACGTGTCTAAGAGAACGTGGGAAAAACCGTGGCCAATGCGTTCATGTTTCAGAAAAATAAAAAAGGCCACGAAGAAGACGATCACGTGGGAGGCATTGATTGGAGCGTTTGAATATTTCGCGCGCTACCCACTAACTTCCTTATTTTCTTTTATAATGTTTATTGTTTGTTTATTAATCAAAAGCGTGAACTGGCACAGATGGCAAGCAAGCCTATTGGTAATACACATGACCTGGGTTCGAACCCCAGGTCTTACATGTTTCAATATTATTTTTCCATAATAATTCCTATGCAGCGCTTACGTTGAGAACCACCATGTATCCTCCAGATCTCTCCTTCCACGCGTCCAGATGCTTCAGATCAAAGGCTCAAGATTGATGAACACGCTAAGCCCTAGTCAACGCACTGCACGCTACTCAAAAAAGTCCACAAGGCCATGCTCAATTGGGCCTGGATTTCTAAAAGCATACCTCCATTTGGGGACTTCCACCCCCCCTGGTTTGCAATTCTTTTTATTTTTTTCTTATATTTTATTTTCAATCATTATCTTGTTTTCTTTATTGTTTTAATTTAATTAATTATTTTTATAAATATAAAAAATGCATAAAAATCAGAAAAAGATAAAAAACATAATAAATATTTTATTTTCATATTTTCTTGTAAATAATTGCATGTAAATAAATTTAGTTTAAATTAGGGTTTGTAATATTAATTCTTTTCATAAAAAATCTAAAAAATGTAGAAATAGGTTTAATTATTGTTTTTATTTCTTTTAATTTTCCCTTTTATGATAATATTATTTATTTCATTTATTTTCATAATTAAATTATATATAAATAACTTAGGGTTAATTTAGGTTAAAAAACTTCAATATTTTTCTTAATAACTTAAAAATAATTAGAATTAGGTTTAGCATTTTTTTATTTTTAATTAATTCTTTCTTTTTTTCCATTAAATCTTAAAATACACAAACAAATACCAAAAATCCAAAAAACAATTTCTTTTCTTAATTAATTAATTCCTCGTTAATCTTAATTTTTGCAAAAGGGTCCAACGCCCATGTTCTTAATTGTTTAATTTCGCGTATTTATTTTATTTTGCTTAAATAATTATGTACCTCTCCCGAAGCCTTGTAATTACTTCTCGCGCTTTTAATTTCTTTATTTTCCGTCAAATCGGGTCCTGGTTAAATTTTGGCGATGTGGACCCCCGCCGTTTGTAATAGCTTTAGATTTACTTTTCCGCAAATATTTTTAACTGTTAAACAAAGCATGCAAGAATGAATGGCCTTTAAATAAAATCAAGCATAGAACACCAATAACATGACAAGACAAATGCAAATGAAAACGACACACGAATCGCACACACCACCCCTAGGGTACGCCTCACTGTTGCCTTGCCTTTCGAAAGGTGATCGTCGAGTAGATGATGTCTTAGTAAGTCCTCATGATCCGGGAACCTGGCATGAGGGTAGCTTCTAAGGTGTCTTCCCATTGCTCTGGTGATCACCATGTCCCGAACCTCGAATTGACCCGAACACCTCCAACGGTGGTGCTACCTACCTCTCAATGGTGGGATGGCACTACTTTAAGGACATTTACACAGACGAATTCCTTAGGGTAGGTAGACGACTCTAGATACTTGCTCTAATTTCAAAACAAAGTCAAAAATACTTTTCACACCGACACCTTTTCAAAAAGCTTTCGAAAGCAATTTTTTTCAAACACTCTTGAGGACCGATACAAGAGTCGAACTGGAATTTTCAAAGAAACTTTTTAAAACCCATAGTTGAAAAGCAAACAAACCATTTTTGAAAACACAAATGAGCAAGTATCTAAGAGCCCATGGATAACCATGGATAGAAAGGGTGCTAACACCTTCCCTTTCTATAATCTACCTCCCGAACCGAGAGCAATCTCTATAAGGAATTTTTCTGTGCTTTTGTCCTTTCCATTTGGAGAAAATAAAAGACGGTGGCGACTCTTGCTTCCGCGACATTTCGCGAACCAGCGTTAAACAGTCAGTTCCAGATCCACCGATCACAGCCCTCTTCTCTTGGTCTTCAACAACTCAGTATCAAGCTTCTTCCTCTTTGCTTTCTGGATTCAAGGCTCTTTCGATTCTTCAATTTCTTCCCCCCTTGTTCTATATTTCATCTCTGTATTTATAGGGTTCCAATTAGGGCTAATTGTTGTTACGAGTTTTAAGCTTAGATTTAGGACTTAGAACAAATTTAAGGATATCCTTCTTATTGTAATTGATTCAGAATTTATTGTAATATGTAATATTTGATTTGTTCTTGTAACATTTTAGATTGGAATTGGTTCTGTAATATTTTGTCTTGAACTGTAAAAGAAAGATTTGATTCTTATGAAATTTGACTGGATCTGTAATAATGATTATGTATTATTTCGTTGTAGAAAAGATTTGATTTAGTATTTTAGTATTGTTCTGTTGTAATGTATTTCTAGGCTTGGACTTGATTTCTGAAGAATTGATTTGTAAATAGATTTGTTTAATTTCTACAGTGCTTGTTAATGCCAAAACCTGCACAATTTCTGCCTTACAAATTGATACAGTATTCACTAGTAGTAAATCAAACTGGGCCATGCGCTATTTACTAATTGGGCTTTTAAACTGTATTTGGAAAAGGCATTTCTTCCCAACTGTTTCAATAACATGTTTTTTTTCACTGTACTTTAGATTGGGCCTCAATTTTCCTTTACCTTAATGATTCAACAGATCCTTAACCAAAACAAAAATTCTTAATTATTCATACAATAAAACATTTTATTAAATTTACTAATAATTTGTAAAGTAAATTGATTAATAAAACAGAAATATAGTAACAGTAAGAATCAGATGATTTTTTTCACAAATGCCAAAATGGGCCATCTTAGAAGGTATTAATGGGCCTGTAAAAAAATTAATCAATGTGTTTTACCCCCAAAATTTTCCCACTCACTTATCAAAAATTTGCTCACAAGATCTCCATTGACTCAAGACTACATTAGGGTTTGATCAGCTCAAGACCCCTCCTTATGCACTAATAACCAAAATTAGGGTTTGAAATTACACAAGTATTTTTGAACTTTCAATACTTCATATGACATTCATAGATCCCCAAGATTACTCGTGTCAAGTTTCAAGCCTTGGATCACATTTTTGCCCAGTCATTTGACTAGTTAACCTAAAAATCAATTGTATTGGGGAAAAAGTCAACTTTAGCCAAATTACAGTCAAACTTCATAATTATTGATCCACATCAACACTTTAAACTCATATGTATCATTTTATCAAGTTTGGACCATAATTCCTCAAGAAATTTGATCAAATCTCCAAAAGGGCAAAATGGTCAAAATTAGGGTTTTGATTGGGAAAGGGCAATTTCTGATTTTTAACCCAGCAAATGGTAAATTGGTTTAAGGAATGATATCAAGAGTACAATTGCATAATTTTTACCTAATGACATGGTTCAAAACATTGCAAATCCATTGGGTTGACAGATGAATTTTATAGTCAACTGATCAAAAGTCAATTGTATACTGAAAAGTAAAACTTTAACTTTTTGGTCAAATTCAAGTACCAAAGATCACAATTCATAAAAACATGTCAAAATATGAAACTTGTTTATAAATAAATCAAGATTTCAAGATTTCATCTTGAAATGTTAAAATTTCTTAATTTAAATTTTTTTCTAAGTATGGAAAATTTCTTATTTTTTCATAACTTTGAGCCAAATTTTCACCATGATGCAAGATGATTCAAGAGAAATTTCCAACATGAAAATTGTAGATCTCCATGAAATCTACAACTTTTCTTCACAAAACTTATTCCAAAAATGCTTGGATCAAAAGTTACATTTTTATGAACATAGGGTCATGAAACAAAACACTTAGTGAAATTTTGCCCTAATTTGGACAGGATTTTAACCTAACTTCATGACACATTTTCACATAGTTCCAAGGGGAATCTTCAAAAGAAATTCAAAGACGGGTTGTAGAGAATGTTACAAGATTTCCAAAGTTTCCAAGAACTCCTTGAGATCTTTCTTGAGTAGGGAGAATCAAAGAGATGAAGTTAGGGTTTTGTCACTTAAATTACAAGCCATTTTGTGATGAACAAGAAGTCAATCTCAAACCTATGCTGCACAATTTTATTTTCCAGGCCTCTAAACCTCAAAATCTATCCATAATCAGAATATTACACTTGCTTTTGAGATATTATCTAAGTGGTCCAAGCATTGTCCAAGCAAATTTTCCATTTTAGGAAGAAAGTTACCATTTCATTCTTGAAAAGTTGCTTTAATCACAAATCAACTTGTCTTGAGCTTCTAACTTGTTCTTTCTGCACACACAACCCCTATAAACCAAAACCAATGTGTCTAAGGTCTCAAGAAGCTAAGAACATGCTTGTATAATACTTGATATTTGTCACTTCACTTTTCTTAAAAAAACAAGTTATACAGCCATAACCATATAACTCAGAAACTTGGAGTGATTTTGTGCTCTAATGTTTTCCATACATATTAACAAGTCAATTGCAACACAACACACATTTTTAGAAGCCCTAAAACACTCCCAAGCACCATGCTGCATAGAACTGCCCAAACTTGACAGTTTTGAGCAAAAACTCACCATGTTCATTTCCACTCATGCATTTTGGAAACTAATCATCCAAACACCTTCATACATCATATCAAAGTGATCCAGGCCTCATTTCCTAACTGTAACTCCTCCATCATCATCCACCATTTTCAAAACTGAAGCTTGCAACTTGACTTGAGTTGGGAGTTCCAACCATCTTCAAAGCAAAGTGGGAGTTGGAACACATTCAAGGAGGTCCAGGTAATCTACAGAAATCATCAGGCCATTATAAAGGTTGCTCAAACTCCGTACACGACTCCAGCTGCAAGAGGTAAGTTTTCAAACTTCTATCTCTTCATACAGACATCATTTGAGTTTGTTTTGTGAAGATAAAATGTAGATACCATTGCCACGAAGATGTACATATCCATAGCTTACATTTATATGGCTTGAGCTTAGATAGTTTTAGGGTTGAAGTTTTCTGAAAATTTTAGGTTTTGAATTAGGGCTAGAAAAATTCTCATTCATCTTTGATTGTTAGCTTAAGTTGTTTATATGATTGGATTCGTGGGAAAAAATGCCACAACTTTCTTGTTTAAACTCTTCATTTTTATTGAGAGATGGAGAAGATACATGTCCTTTGGCTGGAGGTTGAAGATGAAGTATAATCAGGGTGCGTTTTGTGTTATGTAATTATTGTTTCAGTTATATTAACAGATGTACAGCCACCCCAGTGGTAAGGCAGCGCACGTTATTGGTAGAGGTCACGGGTTCGAACCTCAGCGCTGCCTTTTTGCTTTTGTTTTACATTTTTGGTTATTTTTCCTTTCTTTTTTACTTCAGCAAATAGGCGCTGGGCCTTTTGGGCTTAGCTTTTGTTTTGTTTTTTGCTCACTAACCCCCTGCAGGCTTTTGACACCCATGGCCCATTTATTTTATTTTCCATTTTATTTTCTTAAATATATTTTTCTTAAAATACTAAAAAAAAATCATGAAATGCAAAAAAATAGTAGATTTAAAATTTAACTTAGTTTATTTATTTTTTCTCACAAAAATATATTTGACCATACTTTATTTATTTTACTAATTATTCTTGTAAATTTAATTAAAACTAGGATATTATTTATTTTCTTTTACACCAATTAAAATATATTATTTTAATACCAAAAAGAATAAAAATGTTTTATAATGCCATAAATATTTTCAAGATAAAAAATGCCAAAAAATACTTTTCTTAAACTTATTTTCTTTTGATTAATAATATAATTAGGGTTTTCATCTAAAATCTTTTCTCAATAATTTCAAACTTAATAAATTATTTTCTTTATTTTATTAGGTTAAGGTAAAATTCCTTTTTCATAAAACATCAAACAAAATATTCATTTTTTTCACATTTACCTTCTTGCATATTTAATTCATATTGTACATTATTCATTTCAATTCTTGTATAAATTCAATTTAGTTGTAATAGAATAATTAGGGTTTAATTTTTTGCAATCCCCATTGGTAATTTCTACACCCCTCCCACAAATGTTGTAATAGCGTAGTAACTTTAAATTCCACAATTTATCGCTTTATATACAATTGCTAGTAATTAGGGTTTGTATGGAAAGACTTAAAACTAATAAATAGCAATCCCTAACTCAAGACTAAATCAAGGGTGAAAACAATACATTTGCACACAAGCACCCCTAGGGTTATTCCACTTGGTTGCCTTATACAAAATAGCCATATTATGCATGTGAGGTGTCTTATCAAAAACAAGCAAATACAAGATCATAGTCCCTCGATGACGCTATCTAAGTTGCCTTTCAAATGATCTTAGTCCCTAAAGAGAATGCTAAGATCCCTTGCAATATTGCTAATCATGGTCATACGATGACACATGCCCGTACCGTTTACATCCAATGATAGGGTTACTTACCAAATCAATGGTAAGATAACAATGTCGAAGGAAAAGAAAATGAACAAGAAAGACTTTTGAGTAGGTAGAATGCTCCTAATTACTTGCTCCATTTCAAAACAAACACCTACACATTTCAAAACATCTTACAAACTTGAAAACACTTTTAAAAGATCGACATCTTTGTATACCTTCTTACGAACGAGAATCATTATAAAGATTGCCTAAAAATGGCCTCTTTACAAAAAAAAACTTTCAAAAACCACACAAAGCATATTTTCAAACAAAAGCAAGGGATCTATCAAGTAACTAAGAGCCCATGGAAAACCATGGATGAAAAGGGTGCTAATACCTTTCCTTTTCATAATCTACCCCCCGAACTCAAAGAAATAATCTCAAAGGTCTTTCCTATGCTTTTTCACCTTTCCTTTTGGATAAAAGAAAAGTCGGTGGAGACTCTTGCTAACCAAAACATTTGCGATCAAACGCAAAACTTTCAAGTCAGTTCTCCCACCGTATCACAAAACTGGTGACTCTGTTGGGGAATTTCTAAAAGTGGGGTTACCTTAGGGTTAGATCACTTTTACTTGATTTCATTGTTTGACATGTATGCTTTATATTATGGTTCTTTGTTTGGGTTTGAATCCTCTACCCGGATTTGGTATACCTTATAGGTAAGTAGCCATACGTTGTGGAAACTTTGCGGGGTATACCGACATGGTCTAAGCATTAGCTATGTTAGTGCGACATATTTGTGGGTACCGATAGCCTTTGATTTAATCAAAGAGAATACGGGGCCGCTGAGTGATGTCATGAAGCACTAATGAACTTTTAGAACCTTTACTTGACCAACTTGGCCTTTAGGACGTAGTGAGATGACCGACTTTGGTGCAGTACAAAGTTGCTAGATACTCGATACTACACTCATTGAGGTTTGGTTTCTTGGGATATTTTGGTCGCCATTAAAGAGGCTTGTGCTGAAACAATGATCAAGGAAACAAATCAGTGATATTGAGCTCCTTAGAACCCGATTACTATTACTAGGACAGGTTTGAGCCAACTAAACTTCAAGAGGGTAGTTACCTATGAGACTCCATGCAAGCCTAAACCTAAGGACTTGTTTGATTTGTTTGTATATACATACTTGTACATAACATCATGGACATCATAACATCATATTCATTCACTAACCATTTCAAGGATTTCTGCGATTTATCTTTGTTCTTGTTTTGTAGGACATGGATTCTATTCGGAAGAAAACTATTCAAGTCAACCTTGTAAGGATTCCTCCTCAACTCAAGGAGTTAGCATCAAGGATCCCTGAGAATTCTTCATTCACCGAGAGACATGGCCGCCTACTCAACTTGGTTACCTCCAACACAGATGAAGATATGATGACGGTGCTCTTTCAGTTCTTTGATCCCTTACACCATTGCTTCACATTTCTCGATTATCAACTTGTGCAAACTTTGGAAGAATTCTCCCAACTCTTGAGGATTCCCATTCTCAATCAACTACCTTTCAACGGTACAGAAAGAGACCCAAAGCCAGAAGAGATTGCTCAAGCTCTACACTTGCACTCATCTGATGTCACAATTCATTGGGAAACAAGGAGTGGTGTCAAGGGTTTCCTAGCAAAGTTCTTGTTTGAGAAAGCCCAAAACTGTTGGTTTGGACCTGCAAGCCTTTGAGGAAATTGTGGCTCTCCACATCTATGGGATGGTTTTGTTTCCAAATCCTGACCAACTCATAGATCTGAACGCCGTCAAAATCTTCATATCCCGAAACTCGGTGCCTACATTACTAGGGGATATCCTACACTCTTTTCACACTCGTACAATGAGGAAAAGAGTTGTCCTTATGTGTTGCACTCCTCTCCTGGCAAGATGGTTTATTTATCATCTTCCCCAATCTGTATTAAAGAATGAGCAAGGTTAAAGGTGGTCACAAAGGTTGATGACACTCAAACATTCAGACATTCATGGGTGCTCCCGATCCATAGAGAATGTTACTATTGTCGACCGTTGTGGGGAATTTCCTAATGTCCCTTTACTTGGCATTAGGGGAGGAATCACCTACAACCCCTGCTTAGCTTTAAGACAGTTTGGTTACGCCCGAAGGGATGGCCCGCACGAGATGATAATTCAAGGTTTGGTATTAGACTACGACAACGACGACCAAGGTCTTCGCCAGAGATTTATCCGAGCTTGGAGGATGTTAAACAAGGTAGATAGCAAGACACTAGGACACAAGAATTCCATCCCTCTTGAGCCTTACCTCAAATGGGTACGAACTCGTACTCAGAGTCTTATGATGCCTTACCCCTACATTCTCCCAGTAATCATTGAGCATGTCATGGAAGGAGATGTTCCATGCACTATCCTACATCCTGACCTCACTACTACAAAAATGGGAAAAGACAACGCTTTTTTTGGCCTTTAACAACGCTTTAAAGCGTTGCCTAAAGCAGCGGTACTAAAAGAAAAGACATCGCTTTTTTCAACGTAAAAGCGCTGCCTTATGTCCACTTTAGACAGCGCTTTTAGAATAGACAACGCTTTTTTATATACCCTTTTAGCAGCGCTTGGGCTTTAGACAGCGCTTTGTAATTTTTTCCAGGTAGGCTTTAGACAGTGCTTTCCTTTGAAAGCGTTGTCTATTCCCCCACTTTAGACAGCGCTTTCAGACATTAGGCAGTTTTTTTTTTAAGTTTTCACAACGCTTTTCTCCTAAAGCGCTGTCTATTGTTTACAATTTTTTTTTAACAAATTATCTATTTTAATCAGAATTTTTATCATATTTGGTAGCTTCATTCCAATATTTTGATCCAGGTTTTCAGAATTATCATTTATGCTCCATATTTGGTAGCTTCATTCCAATAAAGACAACAACAACAACAACATTTATACATCTTTCTACAAGTTATGATACAAGTTAAAATTCTACAAGATATAGACAACAACATTTACAAAATTTATGATACAAGTTAAAATTCTACAACTTAAAATGCCTAAAATATTCAAAATTGAATTTACATCTATACATCTTTCTATCTTCGAGAATTCTCATGAAACAACAACAACATGAATATCTTAGCTCTATCTTCTACACATGTACCTCTAAACCTGGAAAAAAACCAAATGATCGAAATTCATAACATGATAATATTAACGTTGCACTTTATTCGAATTTAATTTATACTCAAAACCCGAAAGTTCTCATCAAAGGAAATAAGACAATATACCTTAGCTTATAAAATTCTCAACCCGATAATGAATTGACACCATTCCTTCATAAGTTCATCCAATTGATCTTTTGAGTAATGTGCACAATTGAATTCCTCAAAGTACTACATATATAATAATATAACATAGTATGTGATTTAGTTAAAACAATATGTTATTTTATGAGAAACACAAAATATGAAAATAGTATGTAATTCATAAGTTAGAAATCCATACCGTGGATGGAATCTCTAATCGATCCAAAAGAATAGTTTCTTTCATAAACCTCAACATAAAATTGCCACAATCTATACTGTTACGCTGGCGAGGGCACTACACATGGACAGAAAATACGAATATATATCAGGATATACCCCTTAAATTGTTTTATCAAGTATCATCACTAAAGTACGCAAAACTGAATATCTCTTTGTGAAAATATACCTCCACTCTGATCCATGTAACGTTGTTCGCTCTACTTTTTGGTACTTGAATATCTCGTTGGGAGCGAAAAGCAAGTAGAACGCTATAATAAAATATAAACGACTGTTTAGAACAATCTCACATAGAATCATAAACGTAAACACAAATCCAGATATGTTGACCATAAACATAAACATAAACTTAAACATAAACTTAAATATCTCTTTGGGAGCGAAACACTTACATGTCAATCATATGTTTCAAATCTGGATATGTTGACCAATCATTGTAAAACGAGTCCACATAATACACAGTTTCTCTCATAGGATTAATCGCAACCTATAACCAGTGTCCACTGTAAGATTAAACAAAGATTAAACAATGGCCAAAAACGAAAAATTATAATATATCAAGTTAGGATGAAAATCTAACCCGTTGCTAGTATTATATGGCAAAAAGAACAACTTCTCGGTATCTTTACTGGCCATGAATAAATCTAGTACATATGATATGACATCATCTGGTCTCGTTACAATCAACCCAGAATTGACAGTGTTGGGAGCTAAGAAGCCAAATCTTGCTTCTAACCCACGCGGGCGCAAAACATTGTCATACATAAACCTTAAATTAAAACATGATTAACATTATACTATATTCATTGAAATGAGGGATTAAATTGTTCATTTAATTAAATAAAGTCGGGGATTTGGTGATCAAACGTATCATACTACCGCAGGTCGATCCCAGGGGAAAATAGACTCCTACATACAAAGAAACATTTGTAATTAAAAGCATATTATCTGGTGGAGAAATGATCTTGACCACCATGGATGGTGACGATCTGCCGCATCCTGTGAATGCGGATATAGTGAAAAGATACTACGCATAAAGAGACCCACTAGGTTGACACACCTAGGAAAAACAAGGGCATCCCGGCAAACCAAAAAGGTTCGGGCAAAAATTAGGGATAAAACTAAAAAAATTTGTACACCCGACAAGCTGAAAACACAAAAGGGAGGCTTGGGAAAAAAAGTGTATCCCGGTGGACTGAAAACCCGAAAGGGCGGTCCAGGAAAAAGTTAGGAAATTAAAGCGTATTACTATGTCCTGTTGGATCACCTTACGGACAACCTTTGGCTTCAACTGAAAAACTCAGCGGCTCTGATCAATTCAATCAGCTTCGGACAAGGAAATAAATATATAAGATGCTCAGAGACACGAAGGCTATAGCAGAATAGGAACCCCATGGAATTATTTCACATAGCTATCTTTTCTTTGTATCAAATTTTCATTCTTTACGACGGCATTCTCTTACTAGAATGGTTGTCTCATTATACAAAAATACTTACTCAAAGTCAATACAAAGATATCCCTTTGAAAGTGCAAAACTATTTGTTTTTCTTTACTCTTGTGTTCTGTTTACAAAAACGTCCAATGATTTATTTTTGAACACATGTATTTGAATGTAACTACCGTTTACAAATGAACAAAATAGAAAGACATTCACTAATGGTTTTAAGAGATAGGTAAATCTCTCTAAGCTATTTCCATAAAATCCCCCGCAGTGTGTAGTTAAATCTCCAGCGGAACAAAACTTCCAGCTATCACTCCCCGATAAAAGTCACCAAATTTTTTAGGATTCCCCAACAGGATTTTACAAGAAGTACACGGCATTCCCCTTACAACAAAGTTTATTTCTCTAAGTGGAAGTTCATCAACACTTCAAAACATGAAGACTTTCACTTCGTATCCTCAGCAGCGATCAGGGATTTATTTTCCCCAATCCAACAAGCAGTGCAACAGATTAGCTCACATACGCATACATCGTATCCATATATCATAAACATCGATAACACGAATGCATGTATCACAATCTCATTACAGCATGCCTTTCATACAACATGACTTTGCATATTAGCTAACATTTTACCCTTTTCAGGATAAGGATAATCAATAGCTACCATTAACATTGTTCAAAAGCTTTCAGATACAATTCAGATACACTCTAGACACAGATGCCATCCTGATACTCATTCAAATTCAACTTTCAGATACGCTCCAGACACAGATGCCATCCTAATACTCATTCAGATTCAGCTTTCAGATACAATTCAAATACGTTCTAGACACGGATGCCATCCTGATACTCATTCAAATTCAGCTTTCACATACAGTTCAGATACGCTCCAGACATGGATGCCATTATGATACTCATTCAGATTCTCTCTCAGATACAGTACAGATACACTCCAGACACGGACACCATTTTGATACTCATTCAAAATCAACTTCCAAATACAGTTCAGATACTCTCCAGACACATATACCATTTTGTACAGATTCAGCCTTCAGATAAAGTTTAAATATACTCTAGATACGGACGCTATTCTGATACTCATTCAGATTCTCTTTTAGATACAGTCCGACAATAATTTTGGATGGCATCTGCAAGCCCATCTCTGAAAACTTCTCAACTCCTCTCTAAATGGAATCTTTAATCCCATTCCCTATACCATTAACCATCACATCCTCGAGTGTAAATTTCTGGGCACTTTAGTGTCCAATCCTCTTCCACTTTCAAGTCACGAATGGAAAATCTGCCAATCTAAATCTTCAGGTTTAAGAAGATTGAACAGGGTCAGCTTTTGTACCCCAAAACTTTCCATCTCACTTATCAATTATTTTTCTCACAAAGATCTCTCTTGGTTCGAAATTGCACTAGGATTGATCAACTCAAGACACCTCATTAAGCACTGATGACCAAATTAGGGTTTGAGATTGCACAAGGATAATTGAACTTTCAATGCTTCATATAACTTTAATGGATCATTATGGATCGACAATATTACTCATGTCAAGTTTCAAGCCTTGGATCACACTTTTGCTCATTCAATTGAGCAGTTGACCTAAAAGTCAGTTGTATTGGGGAAAAAGTCAACTGTGGCCAATTTATAGTCAAACTTCATAATTTTTTATACACATCAACATTTTAAACTCATATGTATCATTTTATCAAGTTTGGACCACAATTCCTCAATAAATTTGATCAAATCTTCAAAAGGGAAAAATGGTCAAAATTAGGGTTTTGACTAAGAAAGGGCAAATTCTGATTTTTGACCTAACAAATGATCAATTGGTTTAAGGAATGATCTCAAGAGTCCAATTGCATCATTTTGACCTAATGACATGGCTCAAAAACAATGCTCAAGTCCAATGGATTGATAGATGAATTTTCAATCAACTGATCAAAAGTGAATTGTATACTGAAAAGTCAAACTTTGACTTTTTGGTCAAAATCAAATGTCAAAGATCACAATTCATCAAAGCATGTAAAAATATGAAACTTATTCATCAAGAAATAAAAAATTCAAGATTTCATTTTGAAAAGTTAAAATTTCTAAACTTAGAAATTTTTCTAAGTGTTGGAAATTTCATATTTTTTCACAACTTTGAGCAAAAGTTTCACCATGATGCAAGATGATTCAGAAGAAACTTTCAACATGAAAGTTGTAGATCTCCATGAAATATATAACTTTTCTTTACACAACTCCTTAAAAAAGTGCTTGGATCTCAAGTTATAATTTTAAGAACACATGGTCATGAAACAAAACACTTTGTGAAATTTTGCCCTAATTTGGTCAAGATTTTGACCTAACTTCATAGCACTTTTTCATATAGTTCCAAGGGGAATTTTCAAAAGTGATTAAAAGAGGGGTTGTAGAGAACATGACAAGATTTCCAAAATGTCAAAGAACTCCTTGATATCATTTTTGATTATGGAGAGTCGAAGAGATGAAGTTAGGGTTTTCACACTTGAATTACAAGTCATTTTGTGATGAACAAGATTCAAATTCAAACTTATGCTGCATAACCTCTACTTTGAAGGCCTAAAACTTGTTAGGAACTACATAATTAATTGCTTGCACAACTATTAGAGGTCTCAATTCAAGCTTTCAATGCAAGGCCATGTTTTATATCCATTTTTGGAAGAAAGTGCACAATGCCATTTTGATAAAGTAGCTTTTTGCATAAAACTTGTTCTTGAGCCTTGCACTTGTTCTCTTATGATCATACATGTCTTATAACTCAAGAGAAACTTGTTAGACACTTACAATCACTCAGCCCATGCTTGTACTTCCCCTTGAAACTTGTTTTTCCACTTTTCTTGAAAATCAAGTAACATAGCAAATAACTTGTAACTTGTACTTCTGACTTTCCAAGGCACTCAAAACATTTTGCTTATAAAAACGCAAGTTATTAACCACAAATCCCACGCATACTTGAGCCCTGAAAACACCAAGAACACAGAATCACCAAAAACACCTCAAAACTTGCCATTTATGAGTTTTGAATCCAATCTCCAAATTTACTCGTGCATTTCTTGGCCTTTTACTTTCAAAAGCTTCTAAACAACATATACAAACAATCCCAACACTTACAGCACCACTGTAACGCCTCCATCATCACCCACCATTTTCAAAAACAGCACCTTGCACCTCGACTTCTCCAGAACTCCTTAGGCACTTTCAGCTCAAGCTAAGCATCCCATTTGTTTCCTGGGAACTTGAGGAAGCTAATCCAATAATTGGAACTCACTGAAAGCTACTCAAACTCCAAACACAATACCCTCTTGCAAGGTAAGTTTTCTGACTTTTGAACTCTTCATGCAGACACCATTAATGGTTTATTTGTGAATGAAAAATGTAGATATCATTACCCTAAAGCTAACCATGTCCATAGTTTTCATTTATATTGCTTGAGCTTAGAGAATTTTAAGATTGAAGTTTCTGAAATTTTTAGGGTTCAAATTAGGGCCATTAAAATTCATGCTTGTATTTGATCTATAATTTTATTTCTTTACATTTCTGAAATCGTGAGGAAATTTGCTACAAGTTTCATGTTTATATTTTTCATTTTTGTTGATAATTGAACAAGATACAAAGGCTCTGGCTGGGCGTGAGGTTGAAGATGAAGTTCAGGCCATATACTTGTTTACTATCATATATTTATTTTTTTGTTTATATAAACAGATGTATAGCCACCCCAGTGGTAGAAGCGTGCGCCTGTGACTATAGGGACCTGGGTTCGAGCCCCAGTGATACCCTTTTGGATTCCTCACCCCCTGTTTCACTTACACAGCCTTTGTCCCATTTTATTTTCTATTTTTCTTATTTCATTTATTTATTTTCTTTTAATATATTTTACTTAATACAAAAATCATAAAAAATAGATTTAGGCTTTTATTTAATTAAATTAATTTTTTACATAAAAATAAATTTATTTTAATCACCTTTTATTTTATCTTTGATAATTAATTTGTAAATTAATTAGAAGTTAGGGTTTTGATTATTATTTTCAGACATTAAAAATATTTTCTTAAAACAAATTAATTTCTTTTCTCAAAATAAATTAACATTAGAACCAAGTTTGTTTTCTTTTATTAAAAATTAACTTAGAACCTAGGTTTTTTTTTAATTAACTAATTTTTATACTAGTTTAATTTAACTAAAACTTTTTCACAAACAAAACCCTAAGAAACTTGTTTTCTGTAATAAATTAATTTTATTAACTTAATTTTGATTTTCTTATTTTAGTATTTTCTTTTAAGTTAATTAGGTCAAAACTATTTTTTTTTAACAAAATCCAAACAAAATTCATTCCTTATCCATTCATACTTGTACATTATATTCATTTAATTTCTTGTACATTTATCCAAATTCAATATGGTTGTAATAGATAAATAGGCTTTATTTTCTTGCAATCCCCATTTATAATTTGTACACCCCCTTCCCACAAATATTGTAATAGCGTAATAATTTTAAATTCCGCAATTTATCGCTTTATATATAAAATGCTAGTAATTAGGGTCTGTATGGAAAGACTAAAACTAATCAATTAGAAAACCCTAATTGAAGACAAAACCAAGCATGAAAAACAATACACTTTCACACAAGCACCCTTAGGGTAAAATCCACTTGGTTGCCTTACAAAATGGCCATATTACGCATGTGAGGTATCTTAGCAAAAACAAGCAAAATATAAGATCATAGTCCCTTGATGACGCTATCTATGTTTCCTTTCAAATGATCTTAGTCCATAAAAGAGAATGCTAAGATACCTTGCAACATTGCTAATCATGGTTATGCGATGACCCACGCCCGTCTCGTTCACATCCAAAGATAGGGTTACTTACCAAATCAATGGTAAGATAACAATGTCAAAGGAAATAGGAAATGAACATGAAAGACTTTTGAGTCAGTAGAATGCTCCAAATTACTTGCTCCATTTCAAAATAAAACACCCTTGCTATTTTCAAAATAAACACCTACACTTTCAAAACATCTTTCAACTTGAATACATGTTCAAAAGATTAACATCTTTGTATACATTCTTACGAACGAGAATCATTACAAAGTTTGCCTAAACAATGGCGTCTTTACAAAATACTTTCAAAAACCACACAAAGCACAATTTCAAACAAAAGAAAGTGATCTAGTAAGTAACTAAGATCCCATGGAAAACCATGGATTAAAAGGGTGCTAATACCTTCCCTTTTCATAATCTACCACCCGAACTCAAAAAATAATCTCAAAGGTATTTCCTGTGCTATTTCACCTTTCCTTTTAGATAAAAGAAAAGTCGGTGGCAACTCTTGCTAACCCCAACATTTACGATAAAACGCAAAACACATAAGTCAGTTCTCCCACCGTATCACAAATATGTTAAGTTTAAATTTCAGCACTTTGAATCCAAGATGAATAGTTGTGGCATACATGTTTTGATTGACTAGTGAGAGTTTCATATGAATCACTAATGTTTCACGTGGATTGATGAGTTGACAACGTCTTGACCATTGTTACTTTATAAATGGACGATAAAGATTCGTTACTTAGTTTTTCATCAAATTAATCATAAATAAAATAAATTAAAAAAATAAAATACTCTACTTCATCCCTCGGTTTTTAGGAAAACTGAGGTAATATGTTATTAAAAAAATTTTAAAAAAAATTTCAAGGTAATATTGGTCATGGGTTCGATCCCCAGCAACTAAATTTTTATATTTTCAGAACTGCGCTTCTTTTTACCTTGGGTTTTAATAAAAATTAAGGGATAAAGTCTGTTAATGATTTTAAAAAATTAAAAAGTGATAAAATGTAGTTGTTTGGATTTGAAGATGCATAACGTGTGGGTCCACTTATAAAAAATTTGTAACCAAAATTGAAGAGCTTGAACATACACTTGATCTTGTACCTTTCTGGGTTTACACGGTCCACCTTAAAATCGACCGAGTTGAGCATGTGGAATTTTTTGATGGCTCTGGTACATTCTTCTCTGTTACGAAACTTGTCTTTCTCTTTTAAGTTTTCATCCGACTGCATATACGGATTGAAAAATAAATCAAAAGACGGTTCATCTCCGCCCATGTTGAAGTTTGTCATGTGCGGAGGTGGTGTGTAGATCTCATTTGCAGGAATACCAGGTATCCCATCGTCTTCAGAATCATCATTGACCATTTCGTCAAACACTAACTTGTCATCTTCTTCTTCTTCATCAACTGCATCTACCTCTGCTTGTTCAGTCTCCAAAGGATCAAACACTTGTGTCACCTGAGGATCTCGCAGCATAATGTACACCTCAATAGAGTCGTACCTGGAATACACATGACTGGAAAACATATTCTGAAGATCCTCGTCATCTTGAACCTCAACCTCATAAAATATTATTTGGTTGTTACAAAAAAAACTGGATTCTGATAAAATATTTGTGTCACCGGGCCTCGTCCAAGTTTGGCCTCCAATCATTTTTTGAAGTACAAGAAATTGGCTTTCCAGTTTAAATGAAATCAGATGTTGTCTGTGTCTCTAAACAAAAACCCAGAGGTGGGACAAATGTATGTCTCGCCGTTGAAATGTGCACTGATGACATATTGGGGGTGCAGAGGCCATGGCGTATGATTGTTTGAAGGTTTGAAGGTTTGAAGGTTGGAAGGTTTGAAGTTTATGAGTTATTCGAAGGTTTGAAGGTTTGATTGTTTGAAGGTTTGAAGGTTGGAAGGTTTGAGAGATTAAGTGAATCAGTGTTTTGATAAATGTAAGACTAAATAGGTCATACTGAATTTGAATTAACTAAGGTTGTAACCTCTAAGGCTCCTCCCATCACGTCCAATAGTGTTACCAAGGCTGTCACCTAGTCTGCGCCTACTCTGCAAACCATGCCACCTCTTATTCGCCAATAGGG
The DNA here is from genome assembly GCA_948472305.1 of Vicia faba. Classification (NCBI taxonomy): domain Eukaryota; kingdom Viridiplantae; phylum Streptophyta; class Magnoliopsida; order Fabales; family Fabaceae; genus Vicia; species Vicia faba. Next base: position 328,032,453 of record OX451736.1, read on the forward strand.
ATGGCGACACCTTTCATTTTTGTACTCTTTTGTCAAGTCCAATGGCGCCTCCCTTCACGTACAATAGTGTTAGAGGCATTCAGGGATGGCTTCTCCAAGGCTGCCACCTAGCATGCGCCTACTCTGCACCTACAATGTAACCTGTAAGTCTCCTCCCATCACCTTCAATAGTGTTAAATGCATTCAGGCATGCCGTCTCCTAGGATGTCACCTAGTCAGCGCCTACTCTGCACCTACACTGTAACCTGTAAGTCTCCTCCCATCACCTCCAATTGTGTTACATGCATTCAGGGATGCCTTCTCCAAGGCTGCCACCTAGCATGCGCCTACTCTGCACCTACAATGTAACCTGTAAGTCTCCTCCCATCACCTCCAATAGTGTTACATACATTCAGGCATGCCTTCTCCTAGGCTGTCACCTAGCCTGCGCCTACTCTGCACCTACACTGTAACCTGTAAGTCTCCTCCCATCACCTCCAATAGTGTTACATGCATTCAAGCATGCCTTCTCCAAGGCTGTCACCTAGCATGCGCCTACTCTGCAACCCATGCCACCTCTTATTCGCCAATGGGGATAGCGGCACCTTTCATTTTTGTACTCTTTCGCCAAGTCCAACGACGCCTCCCTTCACGTCCAATAGTGTTACATGCATTCAGGGATGCCTTCTCCAAGGCTGCCACCTAGCCTGCGCCTACTCTGCACCTACACTATAACCTGTAAGTCTCCTCTCATCACCTCCAATAATGTTACATGCATTCAGGCATGCCTTCTCCAAGGCTGTCACCTAGCCTACGCCTACTCTGCACCTACACTGTAACCTGTAAGTCTCCTCACATCACCTCCAATAGTGTTACATGCATTCAGGCATGCCTTCTCCAAGGCTGTCACCTAGCCTGTGCCTACTCTGCACCCCATGCCACCTCTTATTCGCCAATGGGGATGGCGACACCTTTCATTTTTATACTCTTTCGCCAAGTCTAATGGCGCCTCCCTTCATGTCCAATCGTGTTACATGCATTCAGGGATGCCTTCTCCAAGGCTGCTACCTAGTCTGCGCCTACACTGCAAGAGTGACACTTATCATGCATGCATGCATCAGCTACCACCTCACTTACTCTATGAAATTTTTCCCCCTATAAATACAGAGCATAACATACTTCTCTCGCACCCACAATCTAAATACCTTAGTTATATCTAAAGGGTTCACGAAGGTTCTCATGTTATGAAATATCACTAGTATAAATAATGTTTGTAATATCGCACGCGAAATGCATTTTACCACGGCAACCCAGGCGAAGTAAGTAAGGTCGTCATGGAAAGTTTCCACTTAACACATCAGTGATTTAAAAATCGAGGGGGAAAAGTGGCATAGGTCACGGGTTCGATCCCTAGCAACTACATTTTTTAGATTTTCAAAATTGTGGTACTTTTTACCTCGGTTTTAAACAAAAACCGAGGGAAAATATTTTGTTTACAAAATTTCAATTTTAACCTGATTTTTTATGTTTTAATCCGCAAAGCACTTATTTTTTTGACAAAATCTATATATTCCTCATCATCAACAACAATACCTATAACAACAACAAAAGCAAAATCAATAGAATCCTTAAATATTAAATCTCACAACAAAAAACAACAACAACAAAATCCATGGAATTTTTAAATATTACATCTCAACAACAACAACAAATAAACAAAATCAATAGAACACTTAAACATTAAATCTCAACAACAGAAGTAACACAACAACAATAAAAAAATCCATGGAATCTTTAAACATTAAATCTCAATAACATCTACAACAACGACAAATAAATAAAATCAATATAATCATTAAACACTAAATTTCTACAACAATAACAATATTAATTATTTTACTTGATACTGTTAGAGACAAGTCTCAGACTTCTTCAATCAAAGAGTGTCACCATAATGAGCTAAAAACAAAACCATCTTTTTATCTCTAATAGATATAATTATAACTAATACTAAATAATTTTAACAAGGAATTACTAGATAAAATATTATATTAATAAAATAACCTTGAAATATTTGTCTGCTCTTGCTTTAATTATCACTATTATAGTTATTGGAAAGCTTGTATGCAAATTCATGTCAACTCATATGACAAAGGTGTTTGGGAAGCCATTCGAAATTGTCCAACACTGGTGACATATGTTGTTGATGGTTCTACCGTACCTAAGACAGAAAACTTCTAGAATGAGAATGATAATAAGAAGTGGTCACACATTTGGAAAGCAAAGAACATTGTTGTATTTTCTCTTGATGTTGATGAGTTCTATCGCATTTCCCATTGTAAAATCGATAAAACTATATGAGATGCTCTTAAAGTTACCTATGAGGGAGATGATAAAGTCAAACAAGCTAGAATTAATACATTCAATCAAGAGTTTAAACTCTTTCGCATGAAGCAAGGGGAAACCATTGCTCAAATGAAAAAGCGGTTCTCACGTCTTATTAGTTTCAATTTACTAGGTAATCATATTTTCAATGCTATTGCTACTAACAAGGTGTTGATATATCTTACTAGGAATTGGCAACCAAAGGTTACCTCGATCAAGGAAGCCAATAATCTTGTAACACTCGATCTCTCACCCTTTATTGGAAATTTAGAAAAACACAAGAAAGAACTCAATTGATTGGATAAATATGAAAAGAAGCGTGTGAAAAAGAAGAAGAAAGGAAAATATACTAATAAGGAGGACGTATAAAAGTCTAAAGCTCTCATGACTTCAAGTTCAAAGTCCTCAAAGGATGAGCACTATTATTATGATTGAGATGTTAATAACAACTAAAATTAGGAAGAGGAATAGATGAGTTTATTTGTCAAAAGGTATCACAAGTATTTGAATATGAGAAATAATAAAATTCTCAACAAAAGAAGCACTGGGCCTAAAGGAAAAACTACATCCTTTAAGGAAGAAAGATCCAAAAAGGATGACTCCAACCTTTACAAAAATAAATAGAGGAATCAACTCAAGATTCATGATAAACCTAGGAAATCCTATGTGGCTTGGGGAAGTGACGTTGAATCCCCAAGTGATGAAGAATTTATTGAAGATGACGATTTAGAAGATGTGTGTTTTTTAACTCATCTCAATGATATAAGAAATAAAGGACACGAAACCTCCAAGTATGATGAAGTGTGTCTCTTAGATCATTATCATGTGAAGACAAGAAGAAAAGGATAATAACATCTATAAGTAATGATATTCATCATTATAATCATCATCATCAAAAAGGTAACATTAACAAGGTAAACTCATCTCAAAATGATTTTGTAAATGGATAGTCTCATCTTGATCTACTTGACGCCTTTGAAAATTTACACAAGGGAGATATTGAAGCTTTTAAAAGGTTGGCTTCAAATAGAAAATCTTTTCTTATTTAGAAGCAAAAATTATAGAAATTGAAAAATAAAATTGAAGTTTTAAAAAATTCTCTTGTAGGTATTCATAAGGTTAAAAATAAGATGGATGACAATCCATTTAACTTTGGTTGTGATACATGTTATATTTGGCAAAATGAGGTAAGAAATCTCAATGCTAAAGTGACAAAGGCTCTACAATCAAAGGTGACTTTTGCTATAGATATAACAAAGTTTAATAAATCTTTGAATCCTCCATATGCAAAATATAGCTTTGTTGGAAAGAAAGTGAAAAGCAAAATTAACACCTTTTGAAATATAACTTGTTATTATTATCATACGAAAGGACACATTGCCAAATGCAAAATTAAGAAATATTATGATTCTAATAGCATTTCTCAGTGGTCACCTAATTGCGATGATTATGTTACTCACCCTCAAGGACCCTACAAGGATTGAGTACCTACTTTATCTTATTGAAAATTACAGACAAATTATCTTGATACTATGAAGAAGTTATAGTGTTTCATGAGTAGGTACATCAAGACAATTAGAAGGTCACATATTCATATCATATTGATTTAGTGGTAAAATGATTGATTGTATTAGAGAAGAACATCAACAAGTGATCCCTGATAAAATATCTTAAATCAATAAGAAGGTGAAAGTGATGAAACTTGGTCATACTTGTGCTTAGTTCGTTTGTTGTAACTGATGCTCATGTTCTTGAGCTTCAGGTGAGAAGCTTCCGTTTTGCTCTGCTTTATCGATGAGGTTGTATTGTTTCATTTATCACGTCTTCTAAGAGTAAGACAGTTCTTTTATCTATCTATGTGCACAAAATATATAAAATACATGTTGAATGCCTTTTGATCCTATGTTCACTTCCAAAAAATTTAAATTGAATATGTGATTATTTCAATTTATATATTTATAGTGACTTTGGATAAATGGTATAAAATATGTGTGTTTGCCTTACTTTGATATATATGTGTATTTTTTTTTAATGCTTAGATTGCATAACCATAAGAAATATTGTTTACACATATATACATTTTATCATTGGATGTACATGAATAATATTACACATTCAAAATATGAAGAACTAATTTTTATATGTTTGGTTTCGTTAGAATATAACTGAATTTTTGCTTCAATATAATTGAATCTTATTAAACTAATTAGGATGATAGAACAAAAAATTGATAAAAGTTCGAATATAATCACAACCACAATACTCTTCTTCGAGATCCACTCCATACTATTTAAAAGCAAACAAAAAAAAAAAACAAGTTTTCAATATGAATGGAGCAATAAGTATTAAGTAATGCTACTCACTCGGTGCTAAGATATACCAAAAACTGATTTATGCGGACATACTAACAAGGACAAGTCCAAAATAATGAATGAGCTTTTATTCATCTTTTTTTACCTTTAAAATTACGTGGTTGTCTAAAACCCTTGTATCTTACAGCTAACAACCACTATTTTGAGTAATGCCTAGTCACGGTTGATATTGGTTTCTAAATATATGAGTCTCAATTCAAATATACTTTTCAATTAAATTTATTTGTAGTAAAACCATACACTAAGTTAATACGTGTAAAAGCACAAGCACATTGTTCTTCTGATGATGCATGACATGACATAATTAACGTAGTGATTTATTGACAACACATTACAATCATGCATGGCATAATAAAGTAATAGTTTTGTACTTGACAGTGATACGTGTAGATTAAGAGAACAACAAAGTACTTGTGATTGTGATTGTAATTAATTTATTTCCGTAATATATGAGTGAAAACGGCTATATATATATCACGAAAACCACTCCTTATTGCTCGCACTCGTTTCTCTGCTTCAAGCTATTCCTTAACAAGAAGCAACAAAGACTCACATATCTTAACACTCAAAGGTTATGAGACTCATTTCTTTCCCCCTCTTTTACATCTTTCCATTTTCCGTCTCCCTACTAACACCTCAATTCAATTTCATTTTCTACTCTAGATCCATCGTTAAACCTTATATGAACAGTTAGAATTCTAGATCTGATTCATAACGTGTGGGTCCACTTATAACAAATTTGTAACCAAAATTGAAGAGAGAAGAAAATCAAATTGATACTCCATTGATATGCTTTTCTCCTTGAAGAACAATTACATCAGGGATAAGAAAATCAAATGAGGTATGGTGCCTTGGTTGAAGTTTTCAATGAAAAGAACTTTTTTTTTTGTTATGTTATACTTCATATAATGACTTTCTATCACATGATTGAATGATGATTTTACCGTTTTGTGATTAGTAACATTTGGATGTTAAATGTTGTTTACAGGTTTAAATAGAAAGCCGTTGGAACTTCTAAATCCTCTATAAACTTAGTGGTGAGTGGTTGTTGTCTGTCATTTATCCATGGATACAATATGATACTGCGTATTAACTTTTTATGCTAATACAGATTTGGACTAAAGTATGGTTAACTAACTTATTGGGACAAAATAATTTATATGTTTAGTTAATCATCAATAAATTTTTTAATAATTTTAAATATTTGTGATTGGTATTATGGTATACCACTTATAGGAGGTTCAACAAAAAACTCGAGCTTATTTTATTCATTCAAAACAAATGTTTCTACAAATTTCACTACTACAATTTTTCAAAGAAAATCCTTATCAATACAAATTTTATAATATTATTTAAAAGACCTTATCAAAATAATTTATAATATTTAAAAAAAATTAAAATATTTTTATAATAAAAATTATTTTTGAAACAACAATTGCTAGTGTGGACTTAAAACGTCTACAGTGTCCAAAAAAATCTTATATAAATTCTAAAGTCTCATTACTATTGACTTCGTCCATTCTGACTTATTGACTTAGCTCTAAAATTGAATTATATCTTATTTTCAACGATATTTTTTTTGGAATAACCATGTATTAAATTTTTTTTCCGCAAATAACCATGTTTTGAAGAAAATTACGCAAATAAGAGTTTTGTCTTTGATCTCGCTCGTGAAATTTTGGACGATATGTCTAATGCAATATACATGCGTAGAAGGAGAGTCATACCAACCGTTTGCAGGATGACTGTACGCACTTTCAATGGATGCATGTCTATTAGAGATTAAACAGAGATCTGGTTGAGGAGCCACGTGTGTTCGGAGATTCTTGAGAAAAAAGCTCCAAGCACCACCGGTCTCCCCCTCGACTAGGGCAAAGGCAATTGGGAAAATGTTGTTGTTGCCATCTTGTGCAACTGCCATCAGTAGCGTGCCTTTGTATTTCCCATACAACCAAGTCCCATCAATTTGTATAATGGGTTTGCATGATGCAAACCCTATGATGCAAGGTTGAAAAGCCCAAAACACTCGACTGAATATTCCATTTCCGTTGAGTTGACTACCATCCGGGGCGTATGCTGGCACTGTTTCCAGAATGTAAACAATACCCGGAGAATAAGTCTGGAGTGCATTCAGGTAGCGGGAAGTTCTTGGTATGACTCCTCCCAGTTTTCATATACCTTTTCAATCGCCTTGGTCTTTGCTAACCATGCCTTTCGGTAAGACGGAGTATAGTTAAATACCGTAGTGATGTGGAAGATTATGGTTTTCACCTTTAATGATGGATCGTTGCTGACGAGTGGTAGGATTTCTTGACAAATGAGATCATAATTTAGTTTCCGATGATCCTGTGATTGAGTAGAACTGACACAAGTGTGGGTAGACATAGAACCTATGACCCAATAATTACCTCTTAATCTGTATGATGCAGTGAGCTTAAACATACAATAAGGGTGGACACACTTGATCTTGTACCTTTCTGGATTTACACGGTCCATATTAAAATCGACCGAGTTAAGCATGTGAAATTTTTTAATGGCTCTGATACATTCTTCTCTGTTACGAAATTTGGCTTCTCTTTTAAGATTTCATCCATCTGCATATACGATTGAAAAATAAATCAAAAGACGGTTCATCTCCGCCCATGTTGAAGTTTATCATGTGCGGAGGTGATGTGTAGATCTCGTTTGAAGGAATACCAGGTATCCCATCGTCTTCGGAATCATAATTGACCATTTCGTCAAACTTTAACTCGTCATCTTCTTCTTCTTCATCAACGACATCTACTTCTGCTTGTTCGGTCTCCAAAGGATCAACCACTTGTGACAGCTAAGGCTCTTGCAGCATAATGTACAACTCAATAGAGTCGTACCCAGAATACTCATGACTGGAAAACATATTCTGAAGGTCCTCGTCATCTTGAACCTCAACCTTATAAAATATTATTTGGTTGTTACAAAAAAAAACGGATTCTAATAAAATATTTGTGTCACGGGGCCTCATCCAAGTTTGGCCTGTTGGTGTAAGCCCTAGAGGCCAATACTTTTGGTACTTGTATCGAATTATTTATTAATAATAAAAGGCATTTCTTTATTATGTTTGCTTTCCAAAATAATAAAGTCCCTAGAATGGTTTATTTATTTAATGAAATGTTAAGTGAGACTTAATCATGAGATCTCATTAAACATAAGACACCATTCTTAAAGTATCCGTAGTCAAGCTTTAATGTGAAGTGGGATAACATTAAAGCATTAAGATTATTATGAAGATAGATTTATGATCACATCTCATGGATCATAGATAAGGAGTTATCAAGTCTTGATATAGGTATGAATATTAGGAGTAATATTTATACTGGATTGACCCGCTATGAGAATACTACATAGAATGTTATGCAAAGTGTCATAAGTTATTCTCATGATGATAATGGTGTATACCACCCTTCGACCTGAAACCACTATGGACCCTAGATGTAGAGTCAAGTACTTTATTGCTGATCAAACGTCATCCGTAACTGGATGACTATAAAGACGGTTGATGGGTACTTCACAAAGCATGCTAAGGGACATGAGTGACCTAGATGGAATTTGCTCATCCTGCATAACAGGATAAATGTCTAAGGGCCCAATATTGAACTGGACAAGGGTGACACAGTGTATGCCTTGTGTTCAATATAGACATGAGGGCAAAAGGGTAATTGTACAACACAAATATCATCACGGAAAAGGTTTGGTCAGATCACATGACATTTTCGTGACTTGGGTAACAGTGATGTGTTGCTAGATACCGCTCACTGTTTATTATATTAAATGTGTGATTTAATATAATTTCCAACGTCGCGAAAACCTACAGGGTCACACACATAAGGACAGGTTGATGAGAGATAGAATAAATAAGGAACACCGTAAGATACGGTGCACTTAAGTGTAATACAGAAAGTGGTAAGGTACCACGTGGATAAGTGATATATGGTACATCATAAGGTATGATGTCCATAAGCTTAATTGGGCTTTTAGCTTATAGCCTTAATTGGGCTTTTAGCTTGTAGCCCACTGTTGGCTGAAGATTTTGATAATGTTATTAGAAGCCAAATGAATTAAACGTTTTGATCGAAATGAGGTAAAGCGTCATGTTTCGAAGTAGCAGAAGCAGTGTTTCGAATAAGTATGTCAAAGCTTGGAGCTTCGAGTGGCAATTATGGGAACATATCTAAAGAAGTCTCGAAATAACAACAAGGCTGTGTCTGGGAAGAGCGTTCGAAACGGAGAAGTACCAAAGCATTTGAAATTCAAATGGAAGCGGGACTTTTGAAGTTTGAAAGTTATGTGCTGGAGCATTTGGGGACACGTGGAAAGACGAAAGAGGCATTGTCCTGCATGTTCTAAACGTGGCATAATCCTATAGCAAGACCGTTATGGTCGAATTAGTATAAATAGAAGTCTTAGTATTAGGATTTGGTGTGTCATATCTATTATACAAAATACTCAGTAACATTCAAACTACCACATGGCAAGGGAAACGAATGCAAGAGAAATGTATGTATGATAACACCATGTATTTCTGATTTAATGAAAACCTTTTACCATTTCCAACACTTTCCTTTATCCTTTTGTCAAATAACTTTTACAAGTTTTCTCATTTACAGTCTTTTCACTTCGAAATCTCTTCTTCAAAGTTTTACATTTTAATGTTTTCTTCATATTTCAAGCACTTTATATCTCAGAAAACTGTCATATTTTCCATACCTTTACCTTCAAGTCTTATCCTTCGAACGCATATTTTTACTTAAAGTCATTTAAAGATATCTTGCATTAAACACTTTCTTCATATTTCAAACCCTTTACGTTCCAGAAATCCTTTATATTAACTGTTTTGTAAGTCGAAACCATTTACTTCACTTTTATGCAATTTTACATGTCTTTACAATTAACATTTATTCATGTAACTTAGTTTTCACACACACATTTTGATTACATCTTTAGACTTTTAGAGAGAGAAATCGAAATAAGCCAAACACATATACAATATCAACCATGAATATCTGTTCGATCGTGAGAGTAACCTTAATATCCAAGGAGTCCTAGGATCAATCTAGTCGATCCTGTGAGTTACCAGAGGAATTGAATAACAGTCAGAAAGATTATTCGATAGTTTGGAAGACTAGCGGTTGTTTACCAGAAATCACTGGAAACAAATTGGCACGCCCAGTGGGACGAATAATTGGATATTAGAAATAAGGATTGTTGAGACATAACCATCACAAAAACGTTGGATCCTAAGAAGTTTGCTGTTTTATAAACCTGAGAAGTGGTAAGATAACCAACAGCAACCAACCTTTATCCAGAAGAAAACGTTTGGACAAAATGTCTAATTCAGACAATCAACAAGGGGACCAAAATGGCCCACATACAACAGGCACTAATGCGTCCACTTCGATCGGAACATCTAATGTAATCCCTTCGAATGCACAGTCTGTTGCATCTTCGACCAGTAACATAGCCACCAATGGAGTAAGTGGAATATCAACTAATAGTTCGATCTTAGGAAATACTGGAACCATTGGCTACCCTGGGGGATTCGTTCCACCATCAGGGACACAATCCCATTTCGCCACTCCATTAACTAGACCACCCGGTTTCGATGGGAATAGAACCAGAAATTCCTCTTATGGAATGCCAACATCTTTTATGGCAGGTTTACACAATTCCACATCGAATTCATCTCCACAACTAGGGTCTGGGTCTGGGGCGAATCAGTTTATGACAAATAACCAAGGGTCGGTGGGTTATAGCACAATGCCTATCTTAACCACAGACAACCAGTTGGCTTTTAGGCAATTGATGGATGACAGTAACCATAATATGATAGGGGTGTTAGCACAAACCATGCAGGAGATATTTGCCCCAATAGTGCAAAATGTGACTGTGACAAACAGAGAAAACGCTGACAATATGAGTCGAATAGCAGATTTCTTTGCTCCCCCAGAAAGGCGTAGGCAGAATCAGGCGGGATTTCGAGCAAACATGCCTGTTATAGAACAAATTGCTAACGACCCAATTTATAGACCACCTAGAGAAGAAGTTAACTTAGGGGCCAGGGCACCAAGGTTAGAAGCCCCAATAATGCCGGGCCCACAAAGGGAAATTATGGAACCAGGGGCAAGGGTCGAAAGGCTAGAAGCCCCAGAGTTTCGAGAAGAACAACCTAGGGGAGTTGTTTTGGTTGGTCGAAATCAAGATGCCGATGCTGTCGTTCATAGAATTCGAAACGATAACATCTTGGCAGAAAACAACCTAACCACCATGATAGAGAGAGTCATGGCCCAGAATGGCCTCAACACAGGAATGAGAAGGCCAAATTACGCTTCTCCTATATTGGATTGCATAATGCATACTGATTTACCAAGGGGATATAAAGTCCCTAAATTTACAAAGTTCACTGGGGATACCAATGAGTCAACAGTCGAACACATAGCGAGATATCTAACCGAAGCGGGAGATATAGCCAATAATGAAGATCTCAGGATCAAATACTTCCCAAGTTCCTTGACAAAAAATGCCTTCACATGGTTTACCACTTTGCCTCCTGGGTCCATTGACACTTGGGCTCTCTTAGAGAGATTATTCCATGAACAATTTTACATGGGACAGTCGAAAATAAGTTTGAAGGAATTGGCCAGTGTTAAGAGAAAGTTCACCGAACCCATAGATGATTATTTGAATAGATTTAGGCTTTTGAAATCCAGATGTTACACAGTAGTGCCTGAACATGAGTTAGTCGAAATGGCCGCTGGTGGCTTGGATTATTCTATTCAAAAGAAACTAGACACTCAGTATTTGAGGGATATGGCTCAGTTAGCCGATAGGGTTCGACAGGTCGAAAGACTAAAGGCCGAAAAAGCCAGAGTCTTTAAGAATAGCAAGAAAGAAAGGATTTCCTATGTTGGGACTGAGGAAGCAGAAGAATATCCTGAATTCGAATTCGAAGAGGTCGAAATCGACCTCGCTGAATTAAAACAGGCCCCGCCTTATTCCTGCAAATTGTTAATTCCCACAAAAGGGAAAGACATTGTTGAAAATGAAAAAAGTGACAAATTTCCAAAGAAGGTTTATACCTTCGATGTCACTAAATGTGACGAGATTTTTGACTTACTTGTCAAAGATGGCCAACTAATTGTGCCATCAAATGTCAAAATACCTCCTTTGGATCAGAGAAAGAAGAGAGGATTTTGCAAATATCATAGTTTCCTAGGCCACAAAACCTCACAATGTTTTCTTTTCAGGGACCTGATTCAAAACGCGATCAAAGATGGCAGACTAAAGTTTGCTGATAAGGTGAAGATGAAAGTGGACGAAGATCCCTTGGACGTCGCAGACACCAACTACTCCGAGCCTGCATGCATTGGAGAGGTCAACATGGTGGAAACTGATCAAAGCGACGCCCTAACAGGAGAGAAGGGTACTGGAGTTGAAAACTGGGTGATGGTCGAAGTCAGCGAGGAGGTCACTCAAGACATCCAGAATACGCCAGAGACTCCGATTGCTGCACCTGTAGCTGTTGCAAGAGAAACCCAGGCTACTGAAGGCCAGGGAAATCAAAACCAAGAATTAACACAAGTCACTGAAGGCTTGAGGCTGGAATTGGAGAAAGTCCAAATCACGCAGCCAATTTCCCTTCAGAAGGAAATATGGGACACTCTAGGGGAACCCAGTGGAAAATTTGACTATTTGGTCAAATATTCTTCCCCAGAGAGTTCGAAGGTTCAGATTGAGGATATAAAGCCCACAGGATAGGGTGATGATGAAGCTAAAGGGGGAGATGTTGAAATAAATATGGTGGATATGGAAAGACCTCGCTCTGAGATGGAGGAAGTGGAAAAATACTTAGAAAAAGAAAAGTATAGAATGGGGGATAATCACACTGGAGATGCTAGTCTCAAGGATTATCTCATGACATGCCACAAAGGAGATTCAGGCATAATATTGTGCCCTAGGTGCAGCATCCTCTGCAATCAAAGAATCGCTGCGAATTTCGAAAGGGTACAGAGGACTCGAACTTGCAACAATTGGCGCCAGGATAACCAGCTTTTTAGGTGTTATCCCAAGGCTGGAGAAAGTTTGCTGGAATTTGTGTTTCGCTGCTACAAAGGGGCAACCAAGTGATTGATTTGCCCAAGGTGTTATACTTTGTATGACCAAAGCATGGCCAGGGCCTTCGAAACGATTCCCTTCGCCCCTTGCTGGAACCATCAAGAAACTGCCCAGATGGGCCCATGTTTCGACAGCAGACACAAACAGCGAAGGCCTGATAGCCCTCACCCCAAGGCTGCTCGAAGAGTGACTTTCAAACTCCCTGCTGAAGTGCCAACCGATAGATGGTTACAGGTCAGAAATGACAAAGGCAAAGATAGATGGAGAAACGCTGAACGAAATGCACGCCATGCTGTGACATACATGAGGCAATTCAACACAGCAAAAAGGGAGGAGGTGAGATTAGAAAATTACAAAGGAAGGAACCCCATGTCAAGATCCCAGTGGCGCAGACAGCAAAGGATTCGAAAGGCTGAGAGAGAAGCTGTGGCGAACAAAGGGGTTACTTCAACGAAAAACCAAGGTGAATCTAGCACCAACAAACCAAAAAATCAAACTGAAGACAAACCTCCAATCAATAGGAGGCTCTTCTCTGAAGAACAACGCGATGAACCAAAGGAATACACTCCAGGCCCGGAAGAGGACGAAGATATGATAACAGATAACTTCGAATCGGAGGGGGAGTCTTCATTTAACTTGAACTGTAACGTGGTGTCTGTGCTTCCCTGTGAATTTGGGCAGGAAACCGAAATCAATGAATATGAGGAGGAAGACACCACAGATTTGATGAAACATAGGCCCGTGTGCTACTATGTGATGGACAATGGGGCTGTTGAGGAACAAAATGCGTTCTTCGAACGTCCAGAACCTGCAATGAAGAACCATCTCAAGCCACTTTTCATTCGGGCGAAAGTTGGTGTCCATGGTGTGAACAAAGTTCTAGTGGATGGGGGTGCTGTAGTCAATTTGATACCCCATTTCATGCTAAAAAGATTAGAGATCCGCGAAGGAGACATCAAGCCCCATAATATGGTTCTGTCCAATTATGAGGGAAAAGTGGGCAAAACACTGGGAGTGGTCCAGTTGGAATTGACAATAGGCTCAAGCTGTAGGCCCACCATGTTTATGGTGATCGAAGCCAAGGCCAACTATAACTTACTGCTGGGAAGAGAGTGGATCCATGGCGTGGGGGCAGTTCCTTCGTCAATGCATCAGCGACTAGTTCTGTGGAGAGATGATGGAATTGTGGAAAACATCGAAGCAGATCAGAGTTACTTTATGTCAACTGTCAATTTAGTTGACAAGAGGGATTATGATAAAAATCTGGTAAAGATTGCTCCGTGTGTTCCAAATGATGAGATTAATGAAACTAGAAACGCCCACTACTACATGACCCTTCGTCATGATGGCCTTTACTGGGATAGAACAATAATCAGTGAAGAAGAGGGAGTCGAAAGCACTATACAAAAACGGCCAGCAGGCTGGGACTTCGACAATCTTAGCCATGACTGAGTCTACCTTTTTCGAAAGGATTTCGGCCTATATGGCTGAGAACGAATCAAAAGCGGCCTTAGAGGCTGAAATAAATAAATCAACTATAAAGACGGACGAAGTAAGTGGGGATGGTTTGAAATGCTCACCCTTCAAAGAGTTTGAGATGGATCAAAGATTGGATGCCATCTATGATAAAGAACCTTTAGGCTTCGAAAGGGACCCCATAAACTCAGGTGCCAAAATGTTGGCACAGGACCCACTCGAAGAAGTCAACTTAGGGGATGAAAAAACGAAAAGAGTAACCTACATAAGTGCTAAACTTAGCCCAGGCCTCAAGAAGGAAGTGATCGAAGTCCTTAAGGAAAACAAAGATTGCTTCGCATGGGATTATGACGAGATGCCTGGTTTAAAGAGGGAGTTGGTCGAACACAGACTGCCAATCAAAGATGGCAAGAGGCCCATCAAACAAACTCCCAGAAGATTCGCACCAGCGGTTCTCACAAAAATTAAAGCTGAGATCGAAAGGTTGCTGCGTTGCAAATTCATCAGAACAACAAGGTACGTCGAATGGTTAGCAAACATAGTACCTGTTATTAAGAAAAATGGTTCTTTAAGAATTTGCATAGATTTTAGGGATTTAAACACTACAACCCCTAAAGATGAATATTCCATGCCTGTGGCAGAAATGCTAGTAGATTCTGCTGCAGGATTCGAATACTTGAGTATGTTAGATGGATACTCTGGGTATAACCAGATTTTCATTGCTGAAGAAGATGTTGCAAAGACAGCATTTCGTTGCCCAGGAGCCTTAGGCACCTACGAATGGGTGGTGATGCCTTTTGGTTTAAAGAATGCTGGGGTAACTTATCAAAGGGCAATGAATTCAATTTTTCATGATTTCATTGAAACTTTCATGCAGGTGTATATTGACGATATAGTCATCAAATCTATATCTGCAGAAACACATTTGCATCATTTAAGCCAATCATTCGAGTGAATGAGAAAACATGGCTTAAAGATGAATCCCCTTAAATGTGCATTTTTTGTGCAGGCTGGAGATTTTCTTGGTTTTGTGGTTCACAAGAAAGGAATCGAAATCAACCAGAACAAAACCAAAGCCATAATGGAGACGAAAGCACCTGCGTCAAAAAGGGAGTTGCAATCTCTGCTAGGGAAAATTAACTTCCTCAGAAGATTCATCTCGAACCTAAGTGGAAGAACCCAAGCTTTCTCTCTGTTACTTCGTCTAAAGCAAGGTCAAGCCTTCGAATGGAACGAAGCTCACCAGGAGGCGTTTGACAGAATAAAAGAATACCTTTCTCAGCCTCCTATTTTGTCTCCACCTTCACGGGAGAAGCCCATGAGATTGTACATATCTGCCTCTGAAGTTAGTATCGGTAGTATGCTAGCACAAGAAGATAGCAATGGCGTCGAAAGAGCCATATACTATTTAAGTAGAGTGCTAAATGATGCAGAGACCAGATATAGCAATTTAGAAAAGCTATGTCTCTGTTTGTATTTCTCTTGTATGAAACTCAAGTATTATATAAAACCTGTTGATGTTTATGTTTCATCTCATTTCGATGTCATTAAACATATGCTTTCAAAACCAATAATACATAGCAGAGTTGGCAAGTGGGCTTTAGCCTTAACAGAATATTCGTTGACTTTCATCCCTTTAAAAGCTATGAAAGGTCAAGTGATTCCCGACTTCATTGTGGACCATTCTTTGGTTGAGCAGACGGTCATGAGTTACGTCGAAATGCAACCATGGAAATTGTACTTTGATGGTTCAACCCACAGGAATGGAAGTGGTGTTGGAGTCCTTCTGATTTCTCCTGAAGGAATTCCAACAAAATTCAAGTATAAATTAGATGGTCCTCGTTGTTCTAACAACGAAGCTGAGTATGAAGCGCTCATTGTTGGACTTGAAGCTTTGTTGGAATTGGGGGCAACCAGAGTCGAAATTAAAGGAGACTCTGAATTAGTGGTCAAACAAATCACAAAGGAATACAAGTGCATAAAGGAAAATTTAATGGTATACTTCGTCATAGTCAATAGGCTATTGAGGAAATTTGAATACATGGATATTCAACACATACCAAGAATAGAGAACCAAGAAGCAAATGACTTAGCGCAGTTGGCTTCAGGTTATAAAGTGTCTACCAAGAACTTCAAGGATTTGGTCGAATTAAGGGGAAGAGTTATGGCTACTAGATTCACACCATCGGATCTGGAAAGTATGAGATTGGGATATGCTGAGAAACAGGGATTCGAAATATTAGCCATAAATACTTTGTCAGATGTAGATTGGCGAAGTCCATTGAAGAGTTATTTAGCAGACCCAAATCTAAAGGTGGATAGAAAGACAAAATATAGAGCATTGTCATATCTCCTCATGGGGAACGAATTGTTTAAAAAGACCCAAGAGGGTGTATTATTGAAATGCCTAGGAGAAAGTGAGGCATACTTAGCATTGTCTGAAGTCCATAATGGGGCATGTGGGGCACATCAAGCAGGCCATAAAATGAAATGGTTGTTATTTCGATACGGCTTGTATTGGCCTAGCATGCTCAAAGATTGCATAGACTTTGCTAAAGGATGTGAGGAATGTCAGAAACATGCAGGAATTCAACATGCCCCTGCAAGTGAGTTGCATTCGATCATAAAACCATGGCCATTTAGAGGATGGGCATTGGATTTGATAGGAGAAATAAATCCTGCTTCGTCCAAAGGACAAAAATACATCTTGGTGGGAATAGATTATTTTACCAAATGGATCGAAGCTATACCACTGATAGTTGCTGATCAAGAGGCTATTATTGAATTTATACAAAAGCACATTATCTATAGGTTCGGATTGCCAGAGAGCATAACTACAGACCAAGGCTTTGTGTTTACTGGTAGAAAGATGCAAGGATTTGCCCAAGAAATGGGGTTTAGATTGCTAACATCAACGCCATATTATGCTCAAGCAAACGGACAAGTCGAAGCAGCAAATAAAGTAATAATAGGATTAATCAAGAAGCATATTGGCAAAAAGCCAAGAAACTGGCACAAAACTCTGGACCAAATATTATGGGCTTGTAGAACATCTCCTAAGGAAGCTACTAACACTACGCCTTTCCAACTCACATTTGGTCATGATGCAGTGTTGCCAGTAGAAATTCATCTACAATCAGTTCGAATTCAGAGACAAAACGAAATACCAACTGCATTATATTGGGAAATGATGATGAATGAATTAGTTGAGTTGGACGAAATTAGATTACATGCATTGGAAATTTTGATGAGGCAAAAAGAAAGAGTGGCCAGAACATACAATAAAAGGGTGAAGAAAAAAGTATTCATTATTAATGACTTGGTTTGGAGAGTCATATTGCCTATGGACAAGAAGAACAAAGCGTTAGGTAAATGGTCACCTCATTGGGAAGGACCTTTTCGAATATTAAAAGTATTCTCAAACAATGCATACGAAATCGAAGAACTCATGGATGATAAACGTGTCCTAAAGGTTAATGGGAAATATTTAAAGAAATATAAGCCAAGCCTGCAGGAGATTCGAATAGTAACAACGTAAACAAGATGTTATAAAAAGCCAAGATGGCAAGATAAAATGGCTCTAGGCGGTTAAGGAATCCAAAAGGTGCTATGATTGACGTGACTGGAGTCAAATGCATTAAATGTTACGATGATTCGAAAGTACCATCAAAATCTTGTGTAGGTGTTTAAAATAGGTATTTCTCAGAGGAATCGAAATACATATTTTAAAGGGGCAATTTGTTGGCTGAAGATTTTGATAATGTTATTAGAAGCCAAATGAATTAAACGTTTTGATCGAAATGAGGTAAAGCGTCATGTTTCGAAGTAGCAGAAGCAGTGTTTCGAATAAGTATGTCAAAGCTTGGAGCTTCGAGTGGAAATTATGGGAACATATCTAAAGAAGTCTCGAAATAACAACAAGGCTGTGTCTGGGAAGAGCGTTCGAAACGGAGAAGTACCAAAGCATTTGAAATTCAAATGGAAGCGGGACTTTCGAAGTTTGAAAGTTATGTGCTGGAGCATTTGGGGACACGTGGAAAGACGAAAGAGGCATTGTCCTGCATGTTCTAAACGTGGCATAATCCTATAGCAAGACCGTTATGGTCAAATTAGTATAAATAGAAGTCTTAGTATTAGGATTTGGTGTGTCATATCTATTATACAAAATACTCAGTAACATTCAAACTACCACATGGCAAGGGAAACGAATGCAAGAGAAATGTATGTATGATAACACCATGTATTTCTGATTTAATGAAAACCTTTTACCATTTCCAGCACTTTCCTTTATCCTTTTGTCAAATAACATTTACAAGTTTTCTCATTTACAGTCTTTTCACTTTGAAATCTCTTCTTCAAAGTTTTACATTTTAATGTTTTCTTCATATTTCAAGCACTTTATATCTCAGAAAACTGTCATATTTTCCATACCTTTACCTTCAAGTCTTATCCTTCGAACGCATATTTTTACTTAAAGTCATTTAAAGATTTCTTGCATTAAACACTTTCTTCATATTTCAAACCCTTTACGTTCCAGAAATCCTTTATATTAACTGTTTTGTAAGTCGAAACCATTTACTTCACTTTTATGCAATTTTACATGTCTTTACAATTAGCATTTATTCATGTAACTTAGTTTTCACACACACATTTTGATTACATCTTTAGACTTTTAGAGAGAGAAATCGAAATAAGCCAAACACATATACAATATCAACCATGAATATCTGTTCAATCGTGAGAGTAAACTTAATATCCAAGGAGTACTAGGATCAATCTAGTCGATCCTGTGAGTTACCAGAGGAATTGAATAACAGTCAGAAAGATTATTCGATAGTTTGGAAGACTAGCGGTTGTTTACCAGAAATCACTGGAAACACCCACACGAGTGATTCTATAAATAGATCCCTTGTGATGAAGAAATTTCACTTGATGCAATTTTGTTTTTGATTCTCTCTCTCACTCAAGGTTTCCGTTCGTGATCAACTAGCACTGTGACCAGAAGCGATTTGTTCGTGTGGACTGAGTAGAGGCGTTGTTCTTCATCAATGCTCGTGATCACAACATCAAAGGTCTGAATCGCCACAAGAGGTAAATATTTCTATCACTGACCATGTTCATTCGTAAGGATCGTTAAAGGAAAATTTTAAATTCCGCTGCGCTTTTGATCGCAATTTTCCTTCATGGCGTCCAATCATTTTTTGAAGTACAAGAAATTGGCTTTCCTGTTTAAACAAAATCGGATGTTCTCAGTGTCTCTAAACAAAAACCTAGAGGTTGGACAAATGTATGTCTCACCGTTGAAATATGCACGGATCACATATTGGGGTGCAAAGGCCATTGTGTATGACTGTTTGAAGGTTTGAAGGTTTGAAGTTTATGAGTTAATTGCTGGAATTTTTGAATGTTCTAGTGTTTGAGAGATTAAGTGTATGAGTGTTTTGATAAATGTAAGTTAAATAGGTTGTACTGAATTTGAATAAAACAACAGAAAGCACTCTCCAAGGTTGTCACTTACACTACACCTACACTGCAACCACTAAGGCGCCTCTCATCACGTCCAATAGTATTACATGCATTCAGAGATGCCTTCTCCAAGGTTGTCACCTAGCCTGCGCCTACACTACACCTACATTGTAACCTCTAAGGCGCCTCCCATCACTTCCAATAGTGTTACATAAATTCAGAGATGCCTTCTCCAAGGCTGTCACCTAGCCTACACCTACACTGCAACCCATGCCATCTCTTATTCGCCAATAGGGATGGCGACACCTTTCATTTTTGTACTCTTTCGCCAAGTCCAATGGAAACTCCCTTCACGTCCAATCGTGTTACATGCATGCAAAGATGCATTCTCCAAGGTTGTCACCTAGCCTGCACCTACACTGCACCTACACTGCAACCACTAAGGCGCCTCCCATCACGTCAAATAGTGTTACATGCATTCAGAGATTCCTTCTCCAAGGCTGTCACCTAGCCTGCGCCTACACTGCACCTACACTTCAACCTCTAAGGCGCCTCCCATCACGTCTAATAGTGTTACATGCATTCAGAGATGCCTTCTCCAAGGTTGTCACTTATCATGCACCTACACTGCAACCCATGCCACCTCTTATTCGCCAACAGGGATGGCGACCCCTTTCATTTTTGTACTCTTTCACCAAGTCCAATGGCACCTCCCTTCATGTCCAATCGTGTTACATGCATGCAGAGATGCCTTCTCTAAGGCTGTCACCTAGCGTGCGCCTACACTGCACCTACACTGCAACCTCTAAGGCACCTCCCATCATGTCCAATAGTGTTACATGCATTCAGAGATGCCTTCTCCAAGACTGTCACCTAGCCTGCGTCTACACTGCAACCCATGCCACCTCTTATTCTCCAACAGGGATGGTGACACCATTCATTTTTATACTCTTTCGCCAAGTCCAAGGGCGCTTCCCTTCACGTCTAATCGCGTTACATGCATGCAGAGATGCCTTCCCCAACGCTGCCACATAGCCTGCACCTACACTGCAAGAGTGACACTTATCATGTATGCATGCACCCACCTACCACCTCACTTACTCTATGATAAAATTTTTCCTATAAATACAGAGCCTTACATACTTCTCTCGCATCCACAATCGTCTCACTCCCTTCTACAAACTCTTTCATAATCTCTTAAAATTTCAAACTCTTTCATAATCTCAGACATTTTTAACAATGGCTCTTCTCACAATTGGCGATTCTCACAGAGGCACAAGGGACAACATTGCAGCATTTGTAAGTTTCTTTTATACTTATACATTTTTCATACTTCTAGTAATGCTTTATTCATCTTACCTACTTTTACTACTTTTTCATTATTAACTTAGGATACTAACAGATTCAGAATCCGGTCACACAACTACTTTGCTCCCGACCCGTTGATCGTACCCTATCTCGATTACGCAGGTTTCAGAAATGTTATAAAGATCTTCAACTGCACAATTGATTCAAAATTCATACTTGCAATGTTGGAAAGGTGGAGACCAGAGACCCATACATTTCATCTACCAATAGGTGAATGTACCGTCACACTTGAGGACGTGTACATGTTATTGGGTCTCTCTGTCGACGGTAAAGCGGTTAATGGGTCGGTTCAACAACCCAATTCTCTGTGTGAAGAATTGTTGGGCAGGGATATGTTTGAAGGTGGTGGTGCGAGAGGTCAGGGTATACTACTTACTGAGCTAAAAAATAATTATGCGACTCTGAAATTGAACAAAAATTCCTCCGAGCTAGCTAAGGTAATAAAAGCTAGAAATCATATAATGATACTTTTTGGAACCTTTTTATTTCCCGAAAGTACGGGAAATAGTGTAAATTTTATGTATTTAAATTTACTTAGAGACTTCGAAAAAACAAGAAAATATAGTTGGGGTTCTGCTATTTTAGCCTATCTATACAGTTCCTTGTGTAAAAATGCAATCAAGGAAAAATGTACATTTTATGGCTGCGCTTTTTTACTTCAGGCCTGGGGTTGGTTGAGAATGGAGTCCCTAAACCCCGTCAACAATAACACATTCGTTTTCCCATACGCAACAAAGTAAGTCATCAAGTTATATCATTTATTACTATTCATCTCTTCACCAAATATATGATAAAAATAAAATGTTTTTCAATTCCTTTAGGTATTGCGTGAGGGGTATGGATTACGGCAAGAATCCAAGATTCAATGTCGCACTATACCGCAATCTATTGGATCACCTTAGCCCGGATGATGTACGTCGTACCTTTCAACTTTTCTAATTTTAAATTATTTATTTATTACGTATTCATTAACCTGATTTAATTTTATCCGTAATTTGTCTGGAGACCATATTTAAGTTTGGACCATGAACCAAACCCCGAGGATGCAGCAATTTGGAGCGCAAATACTGCAATCATACGGTTCAATGTTGTGGAGATGCACCACAGCGACCGTGTCAAGATGCAGTTTGGAATGCATCAAGAGATACCCAGCGATCCAACTTGTTTGTCCCCGTGGCATCTCAAAAGGGTCGATGCCCAATGGGGTCTTACCAACTAGAAAGACTTTGCTCCAGAATGGTATAAGATGTGGCAGAGGTGTCACCGACATGTCTTGCAATTCCTAGTTTTCCTCAACCATGGTAATATGTGATACACAGATCAATATATATCTTGGTACATATCAGTTAGTACCCCTGAAATGTACGTGTCTCATCCAAGGTATTTGGTTGACCCACGAACACAATAGGCACAACCCTCATTTCCCCAACAACAAACCCAACACACATTAACCTCCCACCAACCCCCCCGACGAAACAAAACCACAAACACCCAACCACAGTCACCACCACAATACCATTACACCTATATTCCCTGCAACCAACCACAATTACCACCTCAGTACCAATATGCCCATATGCCTCACACCCAACCATAATTTCAATCACAATACCAACACACCCGCATACCCCACACACAATTTCAGTCTTCTGCATATCCTAATATGGGCCCCTCAACATCCAACCTTCGCCATGATCTGGGATTGTCTGAAGATTATGAACCAACCGACCCAATATACCATCAACCACAACATCACCAAAGCACCCAACATCCTCAATACCAAACACCCCAAGATCCATTTCCTTTCTACCCCCATACTCAAACGACTAGTGCTACAGACCAACCATGGAACCCCATCCACCACCAACACGACCAAACTTTGAGGGTATGGGCAACCGAATGTGACAAAACCATACACTAAGTTAATACGTGTAAAAGCACAAGTACATTGTTTTTCTGATCATGCATGACATGACATAATTAACGTAGTGATTTATTGACAACACATTACAATCATGCATGGCATAATAAAGTAATAGTTTTGTACATGATAGTGATACGTGTAGATTAAGAGAACAACAAAGTACTTCTGATTGTGATTGTAATTAATTTATTTTCGTAATATATGAGTGAAAACGTTTATATATATATATATATATATATATATATATATATATATATATATATATATATATATATATATATATATATATATATATATATATATATATATATATATATATATATATATATATATATATATATATATATATGACGAAAACCACTCCTTATTGCTCGCACTCGTTTCTCTGCTTCAACCTACTCCTTAACAAGAGGCAACGAAGACTCACATATCTTAACACTCAAAGATTATGAGACTCATTTCTTTCCCCCTCTTTTACATCTTTCCATTTTCGATCTGATTCATAACGTGTGGATCCACTTATAACAAATTTGTAACCAAAATTGAAGAGAGAAGAAAATCAAATTGATACTCCATTGACATGCTTTTCTCCTTGAAGAACAATTACATCGGGGTTAAGAAAATCAAATGAGGTATGGTGCCTTGGTTGAAGTTTTCAATGAAAAGAAATTTTTTTGTTATATTCTACTTCATATAATGACTTTCTATCACATGATTGAATGATGATTTTACCGTTTTGTGATTAGTAACAGTCGGTTACCCATACCCTCAATGTTTGGCCGTGTTGGCGGTGGGTGGGGTTCCATGGTTGGTCTGTAGCATTGGTCGTCTGAGTACGGGGGGTAGAAAGGAAATAGTTCCAACGACTTTCTATTTAAACCTGTAAACAACATTTAACATTTGGTTACCCATACCCTCAAAGTTTGGTCGTGTTGGCGGTGGATGGGGTTCCATGGTTGGTCTGTAGCATTGGTCGTCTGAGTACGGGGGATAGAAAGGAAATAGTTCCAACGACTTTCTATTTAAACCTGTAAACAACATTTAACATCCAAAAGTTACTAATCACAAAACGGTAAAATCATCATTCAATCATGTGATAGAAAGTCATTATATGAAGTAGAATATAACAAAAAAAAAGTTCTTTTCATTGAAAACTTCAACCAAGGCACCATACCTCATTTGATTTTCTTATCCCTGATGTAATTGTTCTTCAAGGAGAAAAGCATGTCAATGGAGTATCAATTTGATTTTCTTCTCTCTTCAATTTTGGTTACAAATTTGTTATAAGTGGATCCACACGTTATGAATCAGATCTAGAATTCTTAGTGTTTATATAAGGTTTAACGGTGGATCTATAGTAGAAAATGAAGTTGAATTGAGGTGTTAGTAGGGAGACTGAAAATGGAAAGATGTAAAAGAGTGGGAAAGAAATGAGTCTCATAACCTTTGAGTGTTAAGATATGTGAGTCTTTGTTGCTTCTTGTTAAGGAGTAGCTTGAAGCAGAGAAACGAGTGCGAGCAATAAGGAGTGGTCTTCGTCATATATATATATATATATATATATATATATATATATATATATATATATATATATATATATATATATATATATATATATATATATATATATATATATATATATATATATATATATATATATATATATATATATATATATATATATATATATATATATATATATATATATATCCGTTTTCACTCATGTATTACGAAAATTAATTAATTACAATCACAATCACAAGTACTTTGTTGTTATCTTAATCTATACGTATCACTATCATGTAAAAAACTATTACTTTATTATGCCATTCATGATTGTAATGTGTTGTCAATAAATCACTACGTTAATCATGTCATGTCATGCATGATCAGAAGAACAATGTACTTGTGCTTTTACACGTATTAACTTAGTGTATGGTTTTGGTACATTCGGTTTCTCATACCCTCAAAGTTTGGTCGTGTTGGTGGTGGATTGGGTTCCATGGTTGGTCTGTAGCATTGGTCGTCTGAGTACGGGGGTAGAAAGGAAATGGATCTTGGGGTGTTTGGTATTGAGGATGTTGGGTGCTTTGGTGATGTTGTGGTTGATGGTATGTTGGATCAGTTGGTTCATAATCTTCGGAAAATCCCAGATCAGGGCTTAGGTTGTATGTTGAGGGGCCCATATTGGGATATGTAGAAGACTGAAATTGTGTGTGGGTATGCGGGTGTGTTGGTATTATGATTGAAATTGTGGTTGGGTGTGAGGCATATGGGGGTATTGGTACTGAGGTGGTGATTGTGGTTGGTTGTGGGGCATTTGGGTGTAATTGTATTGTGGTGGCGACTGTGGTTGAGTGTTTGTGGTTTTGTTTTGTCTGGGGGATTGGTGGGAGGTTGATGTGTGTTGGGTTTGTTGTTGGGGAAATGGGGGTTGTGCCCATTGTGTTCGTGGGTCAACCAAATATCTTGGATGAGACACGTGCAATTCAGGGTTACTAACCGATATGTACCAAGATAAATATTGATCCATGTGTCGCATATTACCATGATTGAGGAAAACCGGGAATTGCAAGACTTGTCGGTGGTGCCTCTGCCAAATATTACACCATTCTAGAACAAAGTCTTTCCAGTTGGTAAGACCTCATTGGGCGTCGACCCTTTTGAGATGCCACGGGGACAAACAAGTCGGATCACTGGGTATCTCTTGATACATTCTGAACTGCATCTTCACACGGTCGCTGTGGTGCATCTCCACAACATTGAACCGTATGATTGCAGTCTTGGCACTCCAAATTGTTGCATCCTCAGGGTTTGGTTGATGGCCCAAACCCAAATATGGTTTCCAGACAAACTGCGCATAAAATTAAATAAGGTTATTGAAAACGTAATAAATAAATAATTTAAAAGTAGAAAAGTTAAAAGGTACGGCGTACATCATTCGGGCCTAGGTGATCCAATAGATTACGGTATAGTGCAACATTGAATCTTGGATTCTTTCCGTAATCCATACCCCTCACGCAATACCTAAAGGAAATGAAAAATATTTTATTTTTATCATATATTTGGTTAAGAGATGAATAGTAATAAATGATATAACTTGATGACTTACTTTGTTGCGTACGGGAAAATGAATGTGTTGTTATTGACGAGGTTTAGGGACTCCATCCTCCACCAACCCCAGGCTTGAAGTAAAAAAGCGCAGCCATAAAATGTACATTTTTCCTTGATTGCATTTTTACACAAAGAACTATATAGGTGGGCTAAAACAGCAGAACCCCAACTATACTTTCTAGTTTTTTCGAAGTCTCTAAGTAAATTTAAATACATAAAATTTACACTATTTCCCGTACTTTCGGGAAATAAAAAGGTTTCAAATAGTATCATTATATAAGTTCTAGCTTTTATTACCTTGTCTTGCTCGGAGGAATTTTCGTTTAATTCCAAAGTCGTATAATGATTTTTAAGCTCAGTTAGTAGTATACCCTGACCTCTTGCAGCACCACCTTCAACCATATCCCTGCCCAACAATTCTTCACACAGAGAATTGCGTTGTTGAACTGACCCATTAATGGCCTTACCGTCGACAGGGAGACCCAATAACATGTACACGTCCTCTAGCGTGACGGTACATTCACCTATTGGTAGGTGAAATGTATGGGTCTCTGGTCTCCACCTTTCCAACATTGCAAGTATGAACTTTGAATCAATTGCGCAGTTGGAGATCTTTATAACATGTCTGAAACCTGCGTATTCCAGACATGGTACGATCAATGGGTCGGGAGCAAGGTAGTTGTAAGACCGGATTCTAAATCTTTTGGTATCCTGAGTTAATAATGTAAAAGGTGTAAGATTAATTAAGATGAACAAAGCATTACCAGAAGTATGAAAAATGTATAACTATAAAAGAAACTTACAAATGCTGCAATGTTGTCCCTTGTGCCTCTGTTAGAATCGCCCATTGTTAGAAGAGCCATTGTTGAAAATTCCTGAGATTATGAAAGACTTTGAAATTGTAAGAGATATGAAAGAGTTTGTAGCAGAGAGTGAGACGATTGTGGGTGCGAGAGAAGTATGTTATGCTCTGTATTTATAGGCAACAAATTTTCATAGAGTAAGTGAGGTGGTAGGTGGGTGCATGCATGCATGCATGCATGATAAGTGTCACTCTTGCAGTGTAGGTGCAGGCTACGCGGCAGGCTTGGAGAAGGCATCTCTGCATGCATGTAACACAATTGGACATGAAGGGATGTGCCATTGGACTTGGAGAAAGAATACAAAAATGAAAGGTGTCGCCATCCCCATTGGCGAATAAGAGGTGGCATGGGTTGCAGAGTAGGCGCAGGCTAGGTGACAGCCTTGGAGAAGGCATCCCTGAATACATGTACAACTATTGGACGTGATGGGAGGAGCCTTAGAGGTTACAGCCTTAGTTAATTCAAATTCAGAATGACCTATTTAGTCTTACATTTAACAAAACACTGATTCACTTAATCTCTCAAACACTAGAACATTCAAAAATTCCTGCAAATAACTCATAAACTTCAAACCTTCAAACCTTCAAATAACCCTACGCAATGGCCTCCGCACCCTAATATGTCATCAGTGCATATTTCAATGGTGAGACATACATTTGTCCGACCTCTGGGTTTTTGTTTAGAGACACAGACAACATCCAATTTTGTTTAAACAGGAAAGCCAATTTCTCGTACTTCAAAAAACGATTGGAGGCCAAACTTGGACGAGGCCTAGTGACACAAATATTTTATCAGAATTCGGTTTTTTTTTGTAACAACCAAATAATATTTTATAAGGTTGAGGTTCAAGATGACGAGGATCTCCAGAATATGTTTTCCAGCCATGTGTATTCTGGGTACGACTCTATTGAGTTGTACATTATGCTGCGAGAGCCTCAGGTGACACAAGTGGTTGATCCTTTGGAGAACGAACTAGCAGAGGTAGATGCGGTTGATGAAGAAGAAGAAGATGACGAGTTATAGTTTGATGAAATGGTGAATGATGATTCCGACGATGATAGCATACCTAGTATTCCTGCAAACGAGATCTACACACCACCTCCGCACATGACAAACTTCAACATGGGCGGAGATGAACCTTCAACTAATTTATTTTTCAATCCGTATATGCAGTCGAATGAAAACTTAAAAGAGAAGGACAAGTTTCGTAATAGAGAGGAATGCATCAGAGCCATAAAAAAATTCAACATGCTCAACTCGGTCGATTTTAAGGTGGACCGTGTTAACCCAGAAAGGTACAAGATCAAGTGTGTCCACCCTGACTGTATGTTCAAGCTCACTGCATCATACAGATTAAGAGGTGATTGCTGGGTCATAGGTTCCATGACTACCCACACTTTTGTAAGTTCTACCCAATCACAGGACCACCGAAAATTTAATTACGATCTCATTTGTCAAGAAATCCTACCACTGGTCAGCAACGACCCGTCTTTGAAGGTGAAAACCATCATCTCCCACATCACCATGGTTTTTAACTATACTCCGTCTTAGCGTAAGGCAAGGTTAGCAAAGACTAAGGCGATTGAAAAGGTGTACAGAAACTGGGAGGAGTCATACCAAGAACTTCCTCGCTACCTGAATGCACTCCAGACTTATTCTCCGGGTACTGTTTACATTCTGGAAACAGTGCCAGCATACGCCCCGGGTGGTGGTCAACTCAACGAAAATGGAATATTCTGTCGAGTGTTTTGGGCTTTTCAACCTTGCATCACAGGGTTTGTGTCATGTAAACCAATTATACAAATTGACGGGACTTGGTGGTATGAGAAATACAAAGGCACGCTATTGATGGGAGTTGCACAAGATGGTAACAACAACATTTTCTCAATTGCCTTTGCCCTAGTAGAGGGGGAGACTGGTGGTGCTTGGAGCTTTTTTCTCAAAAATCTGCGAACACAGGTGGCTCCTCAACATGATCTCTGTTTGATCTCGGATAGACATGCATCCATTGAAAGTGCATATAATAATCCTGCAAATGGTTGCCATGACCCTCCTTCTACGCATGTCTATTACGTTAGACATATCGTCCAAAATTTCACGAGGGAGATCAAAGACAAAACACTTAGGAAAGCGATTATGAATGTGGGGTATGCATTGACACAACCTACATTCAAATATTATCGCAACAACATCCGTTTGTCAAATCTGGAAGCCGGTAGGTGAATCGACAATATTTCGGTAGAAAAATGGACTAGGTCATACGACAATGGCCAAAGATGGGGACACATGACAACAAATCTAATTGAATCCATGAATGAGGTATTCAAAGGCATACGAAACCTCCCGGTCACTGCTTTGGTAAAATCTACGTATTTTAGGATGGCTTCGTTGTTTGCCAAAAGAGGTGAAATGTGGAATGCGGTGTTGCAATCTGGACAATTATGGAGTGAAAGCTGCATGAAGTACATTAAGGCAGAAAGTGCCAAAGACAACACCCATATGGTTATACGGTTTGATCGACACAGTCATAACTTTATTGTGAAAGAAACAATCGGCCACAACGAAGGCCTGTCAAGACAAGAATATAGGGTTGTACTACCTTCTCGTTGGTGCGATTGTGGCAAGTTTCAAGCCTTTCGTATGCCTTGCTCTCATGTCATTCCCGCGTGTGCTTATACCCATCAAGACGCGCTACAACTTCTGTCACACATTTACAAATCTGAAACATTGCTCAACGTTTACAACAACAACTTTCCTTTGGTAGCAAAACCAGATTATTGGCTTGCATACGACGGCGAAATAGTGTGGCACAATGACCAAATGCGAAGGAACAAAAAGGGTCGTCCCAAGAGTAAGCGCATCACAACCGAAATGGACTCCCTTGACAAGCTGGAAAGAAAGTGTGGTTTATGCCGTCAGGTCGGACACAATCGCAAAAATTGTCTGAATCGGGCATCTGCCTCGACCACATAAAAATTGTAATACATAAAATCTTTCATTAATTATGTTGTAAACATTAGGGTTTTTCGTTAACAGTATTTGCTACAATAAATATTGCGCGTACAAGAAAAAAAAACACGATACTCCATCTACGAAATTACAACTGTTAAAACAATTTCATCTGACTCATGCATCATCAACATTACGTTGCTGTCTGTTTTGACTTCCTCCAACCATACATTAGGTCTTCCTGTCGCATGTGAGGTTGTTGTTCGTCTTCGCTGGATCCTTCGAATTTTTTCCCCCTCCACAATGTCTCCATCTAGTCATCGTATCAACTCCCGCTTCAGACGCTTCATGGAGTGAATGTGCCAGAATTTCATTTTCATCGCAGGTTTCGTGGCGGAGAAGATAACGTAACCATCTCTGGTAAAAATCATGGGTGATGTCATGATGCAAATAACAGAGTAAAAAAATAAGAAAACAGTGCGAGAAAGTGTGAGAAATGACGGAGAAACGGACGAATTATTTATAAAAACAACATTTTGCCCTAATTTTGCCCTAGGAGCCAAGTGAGATGGCGCCTCCTCTCACTTTTAAAGTGCATGCGCCGTCTCACTTGGCTAAAAGAGAGAGGAGGCGCCAAGTGAGATGGCGCCTAGGACAAAACCCTAGGTGGAGGCGCCAAGTGAGATGGCTACTCCTTTGGGGAGTCATCTGAAACATGATTATTTGCGTAATTTTTTCCGAAACGTGGTTATTTGCGATTTTTTTTTTAATACCTGAATATTGCAAAAAAAAATTCTATAAATGTTGTCTTTTTTTTATTTGACCATCTTGGTTGGTTGTAATTTATGTAAGTTAATGAGAATTTTCTTCTAGACAGAAATCAATTCGATGTCACAAACAAACCCTTTTATAAAATAGAATAGTGTTTTATTTCCCTTGATTAACGAGATAACATTTATAATGTATGGTGTCTAATATTTTTTAAATTAGATATGATTTTTATGATGATATATGCACATGTAAATTATTTTTGTATAATTAGCATATTAATTTCGTTTTAGATAAGTTTTACTATTATAATTTGTCTTTCCATTGTCTGTAAGTAAATGTCTTTTTCTATGAAATTAGTTTTGCTATTGTTTGTCACCAAGTCTATTTTCTGTGAAATTTATTTTGCTATTGTTTGTCACTACATATTATTTTATGAATAATCTATAATATTTTGTCTGTCATTAAAAGTTATTTTCAGCATAATTTAGAATTGGTTGTCTGTCACCAAAAATTATTTTTTGCACTGTCTATTTTCTACTGTTTGTCACTAAAAATTATTTTTTGTATTGCCTATCACTAAAAGAGGCGTTATTTTCTATCAATATATGTTGTTTCTATATGTAACCTTGTTGTATTAAATTTTTGTATTCCATGTGTGTTGTAGTTTCTATTGTTATTATTTATGTATCTAAATTCTCTGTTCTTTTATATGATGTTGATACTAAATATATTTTTTTTTAAAATGATGATAGAATGTTATAGAGTTAAGATAATTAAATGATTTTGTTTTGTAAAATTTCACGTGACTTGTTTAGAAGAAAGTGCAAATATTATGATTGAGTGTAATTGAGTATTGTGGATTAAATTTATTCTAATGTGTTCAAAAAATAAAAAGAGTAGTAAATATAAAATGAGGTGTGAATGTTTGTATTCTACGTCATTTGTGTCTTTCTTGTTGCTTGATGATTTGATTCTTTGACCATTCTACTTAATTTTGCAAAACATATGGTTATTTGAGGTCAAATTTTACTTTTGAAACACCCTTAGTTATAAGAATAAATTGTAAAATGTTTTCTTACTCAACTAGGTTATATAATGTAGATAACTCGACATCTAGTCTTAAGAGATAGAGTGTGTCTTATGTATAAGTAAGTATAATATTGACAATAATTTTGATAAGTAGCGTTGTTTGGGAAGAACACGAATCACATGAGTTGAAGGTTAATGGAAACTCTGCGAATATAGGTATAAGTTGTAGAAAATATTATGACTGTCAAGTTGGGATGATCTATATCATTGTTATAATTGTTGGCTAATTATTGGCAATTCGAGAGGTTGATCCACCTCAATCTTTTGTTGATATTCGAAAGATTATAACGAGTGGAACAAATCAATAATCTTACAATTATTAGAGCATTCGAAGTTAATTGATCATCCCAATCAAAAGAGTAGACGAACATCAATTTGAATTAACTATTTAATTTCCATTTTTTATTTTAAAATCCTCCTTGATTTAATATTTGAGTATTCTAAAATATATTTTCTCCTTTTTTTATAATCCGATTTTACTTTACAATGATTTTATGTTAAGAAATTTCACGTGTCGTAATTTATTTAATAAAAGTATCTTATTTCAAATTAGGTATTATATTATGTAATTTTTCATTCAACTATCATGGATTTAAATATAAACAAAAAAAAAGTGAATAGTCTCACATTAGATATTTCAGGTGTTTTTTTCTTATCACAACCTTTTAGTTTCAAAGATAAAATATTTCGGTGGAAATAATATAAGAGTTAAGAGTTTTCTACTACTATAACTATATTATTTATGTTGTATATAACTTTAACTTCAGGGTATTATAAAAAGTGATTTCATTATCGTTTAATTTTATATAAGGAATAATATTAAAAAAAAATTTACTTCTAATTTCGAGGACGAAATTATTTTAACGGGATGATAATGTAACATCCAGAAATTTTGTACACACATTAAATATAGTCTCTTAAAAAAATTATTTGATTTATTATTAAATAATTAATTTATATTAAGCATATAGTTAAACTTTAATTATTTATTTCTATTATTATATTTTGTTTTATATTTTGTAAATAATTATTTTACTAAATTAGTAATATCAACATGTTTATTTTAATGTTTTGTTGAATATATAAATGAATTTATTATATTTAATAATTAATATTAAGAGTGATTATTGGAGTTGTTATTCTATTATTTTACTAAATTTATAAATATAAAAGCATTGTCATATAATAATTTTAAATAAATAATATTTTAAATAATGATATAAGAAAATAAATGGTAAGATAGGGAGGGATGGACGTGTGGGAAAAAAAAGTATACAGCAAAGGATAGTGTATACTAGGAGCAATATTATAATTATAATATTAATAATAATAATTAGGTTAAATAATTTTTTTTCAATTAGTTCCATATTTCTCTCAAAAGGTCACACGTTTTCACTTTCTCTCAACTCTCATCTCACAATTTTCATAGTTTTACGTACTTATTCTATACAAAATAAAAACTCATCATAGAAAATACCTTCTATCCACCGATAACTTAGCAACCTCAATAATCTTTCACTTTATTCTTGTATCTTTTTGAGAGTGCTTCTTGAAATTGTCATTTGTGTAGTTAAATCGTAGAGTCTCTTTCAATTCAAGCGGAACACGTTAAGGTAAGGGTTTTTTCCATGTGATCGTAAATTAGATTTGAGTTGGAAATTGGTTAAATATTTGTAAATATATTTTAAGGTTTGGGAGAAATTCCACTATTTATAGAACTACGCATACTAAATCTTGTTATGTAAATAATTTATGACTTAAATTTAATATAATATTTATGTTTGTATAAATGATGTGTAGTGAATGTTTGTAGTTACTTTCAAATATACTAGTGTTTACACGTATAGTTTATACTGGTAGTTGCTTGGTTTATATAAATAATAAATATGGTATGGTTTATAATTACTGTGTAATAAGTGAAATGACTCCTGTAATATTTATAGTCTACGAATGTCAATCAAGAAATAACCACACATGTTACTTGTTGTGTAATATATGAGTTTCATGACATATATATACTGTTATATTGGATTAGGCTCGTGAGACAGAATGTGCAAGAGGAATAATTATATACTATATGACAGTATAATAAATAAAAGTGCTAGAGTTGATATGCCAATTCTATTTAGTCTATAATATATATACGTGTACATAGGTTGCAAATTTTGTTTAGATGATTAAATTAAAAGATAGTCTTCTTGAATTAATTTAATACTATCTAGTGGATGAATTGTGTTACTTAATTTAGGGAAGCATGAGTATTAGTTTAGCTTGTAGTTGTCTAAGTGATGAAATATAGTAATTTCATATTGTAGTTGTTCATCTTGTGGTTGTCTTAATGGAGAAAATTGTAGTCTTATTTTGCATCAAGCATGACATATCATATGTATCGTGTGATTGTCTTAGTATCGGGTAAAGATTTTTGTGTGATTGCTTTAGTGGCAGTAAAGATCTTTGTGTAATTGTCTAAGTGGCGATAAAAATCTATGTTTATTTTCCTTAGTAGCGTGTAAAGATCTTGTGTGGTTGTCTTAGTGGTGTTTGATTTATCCGAATGATGTAGTTTAAGAGCATGCATAGTTTGCATATAACTATGTGTGGTCATGGTTATTGATAATCTTGAGTAAATTATTCTATGTGCATTTTGTTATGGATTCAGTTCGAAATTAATGACTTAGCGAATTTTCTGTCATTTAATTCTTTTGACATGATATGTGTACCTATATTTGTCTAATTTTAAACTCTCTCTTAGTTTATTTTTGACATGGATAACTGGCCCTTACAACAACATTTTAGGAACGAATGTGGAGTTCAAGTTTTGATTGATATTTGCTTGTCGCAAGATCGTGGGGGAGAAGGGTTTTTCAAACATAAAAATATTTCAGTAGTTTAAAAATTGATTGCATAATATATTTCAAGTTATTTATTTATTTTCCTTCGAATGAATTAGAAATGCAGCGACGTTCTGCTTATGAATTTGAATTGTCATAGAGTTTGATTAATTTCAAAAGCTTTTATATTTGTTTAGACAAGTGTTTGTAATAATTTCTGAGTCATGTCTTGGATGAAAATCTGAGACGTTACATATGATATTCTGGGCTAAAGTCTATTGATCGGAGGCACAATTACGTGTCTATAATCTTCTTCTTACTAGTGGACTATCATATACCTTTCTACAAGGGAATTGTGCCTCATGCACATCAAACAGTCCTCTGCATTTTACTCCTGAAAGAAAGTGAGACTGTTTAAATACTCCATACTCTTTCAAACAAAATTTGAATACTCCTTACTCATCATATACTGACTTAAGCATTAGAGTGCTAACCTTTAAGGTACAACCCATCTCAACTGCATCAGAAGATCTACTCCATCCCAGCTTCCACATCTTTCTTTGTTTCTAGTTCCAAAATAAAGCACCAATCATTTTGAAGGCCTCAATAATTGTTTGTTGGATCTCAAATTGAAAAGAATGGAGATCCAATTGTTTTGGAATGGCCCGACAACTAGAATGGATTTAGTCTAACTCTTTCTTTTGTTATGGCCCGCATGTTATGGTCTGAACCGCCCGCTCTCCTTCGGGAAATATCTACCCTTTGCCCCCCAAGCCGACACTGGCCTAGGATGATCGTTGATCATCTCTCATCCTGCCCGACATCAAAGTCTTGCAGACAACCAGGAACCGACAAGAGAGATGCCCGTAACTTGCCTCCTCCTCAGAACCAACCACTAGTTATAGATACATATGCCCAGTTTGACCAAGTCCTGGCAAGTACCTGATTTTACGGACACACTTATCAAGGCGTAAAATCAGGAACCAGTGGCCATGAGTCCAGGGTATTATATAAACCGTCACACATGGGAGGACCAAGTATCGAATATCCACTATTCACCGCCAATACCTCAACAATTTTGCTTGTATCTCATTGTTTCCACTCTTACTTGATCGTCAATGTGCCTTGCAGGTACAACCTCCTTCTCCTACTCCACATCATAACTCGGCTTCACATCAATATTCAGAAACCTTGCAGGTTCTGATCAATTGGTAAGATCAATTGCATCGTCTGTAGGAAACTGCTCTCCGCATCTTTCTTTCCTCGAAAATCAAAGATCAAAGCAAATTTTCAATATTCCTTTCAACAATCATGGCCAACCATGATGATCTCCATCTGCTCTGAAAGGCTATTATTTCCCCTGCTTACAAAATCGACGGAAGCCAGGAACATCCTCACCTCGAAGACAACCTGGGTTTCCAAGATAGACAAATTGCATCTCCAGATTCAACTGACCCCCGACGCGGTGACGACCAATTCTTGGAGAAGGAACATCCCAAGAATCCCACTAAGGAACTTCCAGAAATCATGCAACCAGTTCCCATCCCTCTCAACACCAACCCGGCCATGGTAGTGTTGCTCGCTGCTATCAATCAGACCAAAACCCTCATCCTACAACAGAATCAAAGGACCGGGGTCTGGGAGAACGGGTAGTCAAGATCTCATCCTCGGAGAACCCGACGATGAAACTCCCCAAGTATATCACCACCTAGGTGTGGAATTCCACCGAGAAAGGAGAGGCACAACGTTTCTTTCTTCAATAAATGAAACCGTACACCTCCTACTAAAGATCAAGACTCTCCTTCATCGAAGAAGAGGAAAGACGACCGTCAAATCGACCGCGCTCGATTTCCTTTTCCCGAAACAAGATAGAAATGGAGGAGCCCCTCCCCCCGACGAGACAATGATGATCGATGGGGTAGAAACTATCGTTTCCCTTCTCCGTCTCCCGCGGATAGTGAGGATGACGAGTACCGTGGCCCGCTATCAAGAGAAATTACAGAAGCCCCACTCCTTGTAGTCCTAGAGAAGCCACCTCCGTTAGGAACCTACGATGGAACGACAATCCAAGACAAGCATATCGAGAACATTGACGCCATCCTCGACTACCGAGGTTTCAGAGCGGCCATCAAATGCAGATTGTTCCCAACCACTCTCAGAAAGGAGGAAATGACTTGGTACTAGAGCCTCCTCGATGAATCCATCACCTCCTGGAAACATCTCGGGAGGATATCCTCGAGGCACTTTTCCGCCTCCCGTCGATACCCAAATTCGGAGGCTTCGCTCGAAGCAATCTAGGGCATACATTGAACACTTCAACAAGGAAGTTGTCCAAGTCTCAATGACCGACAATATGAAGAAATATATCCTCTAGCGTGGGCTCCGTCTCCGCAGTGACTTTGCCAAAGTTGTGGGCATTGAGACACCACCCACGCTCGACTCCCTCCTCCTCAAGGACCAGGCGTACATCAGTACGAGGAGAAGGAAATGACCAACAACGCCAGGGAATCAAGGCACATAGAGAGTGCCAAATCCTTTAGGAATGACGAGCCCTCGACATCCCATCAGGGAGAAAAGAAACAGGAAGATAAGTCTCGGGATTCCAAGGGCCACAAGGGGCCAACCGGTCGTTTCCACGACTACACCCCTCTGACTACCTCAAAGGAGTGTATTCTTTCTGAATGCGCCAATTCTGAATTTAAGCAAGTCGGGGTGCACTTCCCCCGAAAAACATGTCCAAACCGGGAACCCACAAGAGCAAATATTGCAGGTCCCATAAAATTCAAGGGCATAACACCGAGGATTGAATTCATTTCAAGGATGCGATTGAAATACTGATTAGAGACGGGCACCTCAAACAATACAAAAATATGGAGGGAGCTCGCGAAGAAGCACCAGAAACAAAAAAACATCGAGGAAAGGAAGAAGTCCCCCGACATCGACGCCATTCTGGTCGCCATGAGCGTCTCACGACCGGAAGATTTCTACTTCTCGGGCATGGCGAACACCCCCTGTACTTCTCCTCTAACACTCCATAGGAATCTTTCCTCGCAACCATGGTCATCTCCGACGGGGGATTCAACAGGCATACAGTTGGGTCAATAAAGAGGAGATTCGACCAGCTCATCGAAGCCAGCTCATCGACCTATTAGTTGCCCAATGAGATCTTCAGAGATGATGATTTTCTTTCTCATAACGAAAGAAGTAACCTGATGATTTGAAGTTGTAGCGTGAATCCAAAATTCTTTAACAAGTCTTGGAAAAAATGGACCTAGGAGGCGATCAAAATACTCAATCCATCCTTGGAACCCAACATCAGGGGTTATATCGTATATGTTTTCCTTCATGCTGAAGAAATCTACAATGAGCTCACACAAAACTTCCAACGAATGAATGGGTGAGAGGAGAGTTCTTAAGGGTTCTTCGTACCTTTCTGTTGTTGAGGAAGAAGAGCCAGTAATGCTTTGAGAACCTTGAGCAAGTTGTTGAGAGGAAGCCATTTGTTCATAGACTCTTTTTAGGGTTTTTGAAAGATTGAACAAATTTAAGAGTGAAAAAAGAATTGAGAGTGGAAATGTGATAGTGAAGGTGAACGAAGTAATAACATATATATATATATATATATATATATATATATATATATATATATATATATATATATATATATATATATATATATATATATATATATATATATATATATATATATATATATATATATATATAAGAAAATAGAAGACTTAATTAACAAGAAAAATATTTAAAGAAGATGATTACTTGCATTAATGATTTCTGAAAAGAGGGATATCATAAAGATATGAAACATTTACCGGTATGACATGATCCTCAATGCATCACCTCAACGTTTCAATCTCTTCATAGTTTGAACACGTGTTCATCCTTAGAGGAAAACCTTGCATATGGAGTTGACAATTGTTGATATTGTGAACTGCATGCTTCTATCTTTGAAATGAACCGTTTGGAGAATGTTCAAATCTTCTTAGATAGATCCTGATACAAATTTCCTTCTTACTTCTGAAGAACTATTGATCAGATGTTCATACAAAAAAAATATAACATAAAATTCTGAGGGTTAAAGTATACAGAAACAAAATTATCATTCTGGGCATAATTTCATGCTAAGATGTTTCAGAATGAAGTTAAATCTATCTTCAAAAAGAGTTTTAGTGAAAGCATCATCCCATTGATGGTCTGTGTCTATAAATTTTAACGAAAGAATTCCTTTCTGAATATAGTCCCTGATGAAGTGATGTTTAATTTCTATATGCTTAGCCCTAGAATGTAAAATGAGATTTTTTGAAAGACAAACAGCAGAAGTATTGTCACAGAGAATATGTATGTTACTCTCATATATATTGAAGTCTTCAAGTTGACTTTTCATCTAGAGAATTTGTGTGCTGCATCCAGCTGCTACTATGTATTCAGCTTCAGCTGTTGACGATGCAATGGTGGATTTCCTTTTGCTGGACCACGATATTAGGTTATCTCCCAAAAATTGGCAGCTTCCAGAAGTGTTTTTTCTTTCTATTCTGTCTCCAGCGAAGTCAGCATCACAGTACCCTACTAATTTGTATTCTTTGGATTTTCTATAGCAAAGACCAAGATTAGTAGTACCTTTTAGATACTTAAAAATTTGCATAACAGCTGTTAAGTGAGATTCTCTAGGATCTGATTGGAATCTAACACACAGACAGACACTATAAAGAATATCAGGTCTTGGAGCTATTAAGTATAAGAGAGAACCAATCATACCTATGTAGAACTTCTGTTATCCCTTCTTACTTACCTATTCCTTTTCCAGAATGCATGTGGGATGCATAGGAGTTTTGGCTTGCTTACAATCTGACAAGTCAAATTTCTTCAGAAGTTATTTGATATACTTGCTTTGATGAATGTATGTTCCTTCTGGAGTTTGATTGATTTGGATACCCGGAAATAACTTGAGTTTGCCCATCAAGCTCATTTCAAACTCTGCCTGCATAGACTTGGCAAATTCTCTTCCTAAAGAGGCTTTAGTAGATCCAAAAATTATATCATCTACGTAAATTTGACAAACCATAATGTAATTTTTAAATAGTTTACAGAATAAGGTTGTGTCCACCTTCCCTCTGGTAAAATCATTTTCTAACAGAAAATTACTTAGTCTTTCATACCAAGCTCTGGGAGCTTGTTTCAGACCATATAGTGATTTCTTAAGTTTATAAACATATTCTGGATGCTTTGAATTTTCAAAACCATGGGGGTTGGTGCACATAAACTTCTTCGTCAATGTAACCATTTAAAAATACACTTTTAACATCCATTTGATAAAGATTGATGTAATTATTTACTGCAAAAGAAGTTAAAAGTATGATAGATTCTAACCTGACGACTGAAGCAAAGGTTTCTGTATAGTCTATCCCTTCATGCTAACTATAACCTTGTGCCACCAGTGGTGCTTTATTTCTGACAACTTCTCCTTGTTCATTTAGCTTATTTCTGAAGACTCATTTGGTTCCAATGATGTTAAAGCCTTTTGGTTTAGGAAATAGATCCCACAAATCGTTTATGGTGAACTAATTTAGTTCTTCTAGCATAACGAGTATCCAGTCATTGTCCAGAAGGGCTTTGTCAATGGAAGTTGGCTCAATCAGAGACACTAATCCCATGAGTGATTCTTCAGAATTTATGAATATAGATCTTGTTCTGATTGGGTCTTCTTTCTTTTCCAGAATCTTGTTTTCCGGATGAGCTCAACTGCTTCTGAATTGTCTTTTATGGATGGGCTCTCCAGATGTTGTTGTAATGTTTGTGACATTCTCTTCTGGATTTGATTGTGATTCTTTGTGAATAACTTCTGATGCAATGTCTTCAGTATGTATAAATTGAACTTCTATATCTGCAAAAAAATTTCCCTGCTTTGACTTTTGGGAGCCAAGCTTATCATCAAATCTGATATTCATAGACTCTTCCATAATTCGTGTTTCTGTGTTATATACTCTATAAGCTTTTGCGCGTTCAGAGTATCCTAACATGACTTGACTGAAATGCATTAGAGATAAACATTAGTATTCATTCTTTTCATTGAGCACCTGGGGTGCAAACCTGGACAAATCTTAGAGAAGTATATCTAACATGGTAGCTCATAACCAATCCTGATACACAAAATGAGAAACTTATCTGAGTTTAGATGCCAACGTAGCAATTGCTTTAACAATCACTATTGTACCATTCTTGTTCACCTTCAAGTTTCATACAAAAACCATGCTAGCTCAACATACCATAAAACCATCCTTTCATATTATTTTCTAAGTTAACATAAACAACAAATCCACAAACTGTTGATACAAAATTTTAGAAGAAAGGAAAACACCCAAAGCAGAACATACATGGAAAAAGGGAGAAAAAGAAAAGAGGAAAGTTTGAATGCAAATTTGGAAACACATTCGTCACAACCAACCTCCGTGTCAACCGCAAGGTACCCACCAATTCCAATCTTATACTCCCTGGCTACGACTGATTTAAATATGACTTCGTACCTCTTGTAGGGTTTGAATGTTGAAGCAAATACCATCTGATTTAAAGAGACAATCGTTAAAGGATGGGAAAAGATTTTCCAACTTTAACTGACTATTGCATTTCCCTTGGTTTTATTGAGCAGTGTGAAATTTATTTTTCATTTGAAATTTGAGAAGCAACCTTTAAATTCTAACGTGAACCAATAATGAATAATGGTCAATCAGTTAATAGTTGGATAACTAAAATTTTAGTATAAATAAAATTTTTCAAAATAATTTTAAAAATCAATTAAAGTGACACATAAACAATACTAAATGCCAAATAAATATGGTGCTTCAAATAGTCATTTTTAACTTGGAATCAGAAAAGTTTGAACTTGAAATCAAAGCGGTATTCGTGATTTTTTTACTTTGATTTATATATACAGGGTGAAGATGATTTTTATAAGTTTGGTTTTGTTACAATATAACTGAATTTTTGCTTCAATAATTATAATTGAACCTTATTAAACTAATTTGGATGATAGAACAAAAAGTGTTAAAAGCATATAGTTAACAATAAATTCGAATATAATGATAACCACAATACTCTGCATCGAGATCCACTCCATACTATTTAAAAGCAAACAACAGAAAAACAAAAGCAAATTTTCAATATAAATGGAGCAATAAGTATTAAGTACTGCTACTCACTCGGTGCTATGATATACCAAAAACTGATTTATGTGGACATACTAACAAGGACAAGTCCAAAATAATGAATGACCTTTTATTCATCATTTTTTACCTTTAAAATTATGTGGTTGGCTAAAACCCCTGTATCTTACTGCTAGCAACCACTATTTTGAGTAATGCCTAGTCACGGTTGATATTGGTTTCTAAATATGAGTCTGAATTCAAATATACTTTTCAATTAAATTTATTTGTTGTAAAACCATACACTAAGTTAATACGTGTAAAAGCACAAGTACATTGTTGTTCTGATCATGCATGACATGACATAATTAAAGTAGTGATTTATTGACAACACATTACAATCATGCATGGCATAATAAAGTAATAGTTTTGTACATGATAGTGATACGTATAGATTAAGAGAACAACAAAGTACTAATGATAGATAGTGATACGTGTCGATAAAGAGAACAAAGTATTAATACCAACTTATAGTATATGAGTGAAAACGGCTATATATATCGAGGAAACCACTCCTAATTGCTTGCACTCGGCTACTCCTTAACAACTGATTCATAACGTGTGGATCCACTTGATAACAAATTTGTAACCAAAATTGAAGAGAGAAGCAAATCAAATTGATACTCCATTGATATGCTTTTCTCCTAGAAGAGCAATTACATCAGGGATAAGAAAATCAAATGAGGTATGGTGCTTTGGTTGAAGTTTTCAATGAAAAGAACTTTTTTTTTGTTATGTTCTACTTCATATAATGACTTTCTATCACATGATTGAATGATGATTTTACCGTTGTGTGATTAGTAAAGAAATCTGTGTTGCATTCTTACAAGTGAATACTAACATTTGGATGCTAAATGTTGTTTACAGGTTTAAATAGAAAGCCGTTGGGACTTCTAAAAGCCATTTTCTATATCAATTAGTGGTGAGTGGTTGTTGTCTGTCATTTATCCATGGATACAATATGATACTGCGTATTAACTTTTTATGTTAATACAGATTTGGACTAAAGTATGGTTACCTAACTTATTGGTACAAAATAATTTACCTGTTTAGTGAATACACAATAAATTTTTTTAATAATTTTAAATATTTGTGATTGGTATTATGGTATACCACTTATAGGAGGTTCAACAAAAACTCAAGCTTATATAAATTCTAAAGTCTCATGACTATTGACTTAGTCCATTCCGACTTAGTTCTAAAATAGAATATACTCCCTCCAGTCTCATTTATAAGAAAAAATTAACTTTTTAGATACATTAAATAAGTAATGTATTTGGACAATATATTGTCCAAATACATTACTTATTTAATGTATCTAAAAAGTTAATTTTTTCTTATAAATGAGACCGGAGGGAGTATCTTATTTTCAAGTGCTTAACAAAATATTTTTTTAAAACTATTTAAACTTTTTATAATATATATATATATATATATATATATATATATATATATATATATATATATATATATATATATATATATATATATATATATATATATATATATATATATATATAGCCACTGTCAAATGATCATTTTAGTATTTTCATTGATTAGCAATTTTTTTATAAAAAATTAGCAAATGATTACCAGCTTTTTATTTTGGTTTAGTATTATGAACATATATCTAATAAAAGAAATGACAGCATGGTTTATGCATCCGGTTGTTGCTGAAATGTCTTATTGAAAACTGTTTTTTAAAATGAAAAGAATTTTGTAGTATCAATTATTCATGCTTTAAATACAAATAGAGCCACTAATCAAGTCAAGTGTCCACTGATCCACATATCTAAGTAAAAACTTAACTTAGCAGAGAGTTATTACTATAATGCTATTGTAAAATAGCTTAACTTAGCTT
Organism: Vicia faba; assembly: GCA_948472305.1. Taxonomy (NCBI): domain Eukaryota; kingdom Viridiplantae; phylum Streptophyta; class Magnoliopsida; order Fabales; family Fabaceae; genus Vicia; species Vicia faba. The sequence goes on from OX451736.1 coordinate 328,076,263, forward strand.
AGAATTATTACTATATTGCTATGTGTTTTCTGTTGGTTGATCTTCTACTTTGTAGCGTATCTATGTTGTTTGTATGTTTTTCACTGTTTTAGTGGCACACGTGCTTTTTTGTTTAGGTTTCAGTTTTGGAAGTTAGACCTGCATTGGTGTGTAACCTTTAATTGAGGCATTCCTGATGCCTTTATTTCAATATACTTTCTTATATATACACATCATAATTGAATTTATAGTTCTCATTCTATCCTCTATTGTTTTTACCGCGGCAAATAATAATAACATATATCCCTCTATACTAACCATTTTTTAATATGTTATTTCTAGTTTGACAATGAAGGGTAGGTCTTATATTGGTGTTTTGGTTCTCATTGTTTGTCTTAATTCACTTTTAGTGAAATATTACTCATATTTTTCAGACAACGAAGATAAGGCAAATATACTTAACCTATTCTTTTTCAATTTATATGGCTTATATCTTTTTGTTTTTCACTAATATATTCTATCAATAATACAGACTTATATTATCTATACGGACAATACAAGAAACAATGGAACATCTCTATTACTTCACTACAAAAGTGTGCTTCAGCAAGTTACAAAAAGGTTATATTTATTTATCGAATCTTTTAATACAAAAGATGAGTATTATTATAACATGTCAATAAAAGATGTATTGGAGTTTAATGAAGTTTATGAAAAAGAAAAATTAATAACAGAAAAAATCAATGATTAATTTCTTATCATTATCCATTTTTATGTCTAAATTTTTTGGAGACACCTGCCAAAAACAATACTTCAATACTACAAGAAGAGTTTCAGCGGTTTTGTAGCCAAGCTTACGAAAGAAGAAGCCAACAAAATGGCTGGTGAGTGATTTTTTTTTCTTTCTATTAGAACATTAGTTGATACCTTTTTAAATATTTTAAAATTTATTAACCATTATAAATTTGTAATATAGGACTCAAAGGAGTGGTGTCTGTTTTCCTTAATCAAAAGAGTAACATCCTTACCACCAAGTCATGGGACTTTATTGGTCTTACACAATATGTTGAAAGAGAGTATTATGAAAGTGATGTCGTTGTCGGGGTTATTGATTCAGGAATTTGGCCGGAATCTTCTAGTTTCAATGATAAAGGTTTTGGTCCGCTACCTACCAAATGGAACGACAGTTGCATCGCTTTTAATTTTTCTTGCAACAGGTAATTGGATGAGGATCAACTTCCTTATGTTATTGCAAGTTAAAAAAAACTTCCTTTATACTTGACAATACAATACAATGCAATAGAATGCCTTATTATAATATCTTGAAAGGTTCTTCGCCTGCAAATTAAACTTAAATCATCTTTCATCTTCACCCATAACCAATATAGAAAATTTTGAAAATTATTGCAAACAATTGGTATTTGAATATATTTGACAGTACAATACAATGCCTTATTATATAGAGATTAAACACAATCAAAGAAATACAAATATTAATATAAATTGATATGTTTTTGCAGAAAAATCATTGGAGCTAAGTATTACTTATCAACTTCAAATGAACCGTTGAGCCAAGCAGATTTTGAATCTCCAAGAGATTCAAAGGGACATGGAACTCATACAGCATCAACTGCAGCTGGGAACCCAGTTACCATAGCAAGCATGCTAGGACTTGCACAAGGAACAACAAGATTTGCAATCCCGTCGCACTTTTGTATACAAAGTTTGCTGGTCTACTGGATGCTTTGATGAAAGTATTCTTGCCGCATTTGACGAAGCAGTTCTTGATGGGGTTGATATATTATCAGTATCACTTAGATCTGATTCAATAGACAACAGCAATCATTTTAAGGATGTAATTTCTATTGGAGCATTCCATGCAATGCGTCAAGGAGTACTTACGGTAGTGGCAGGAGGAAACTTCGGTCCACGCCCTGCATCCTTACATAATCTATCACCATGGACGATTGTTGTTGGTGCTAGTACGTTAGATAAAAGATTTATCACCGCGGTCAAATTAGGAGACAATAGAACATATGAGGTAAATTTATACACTATAGCATGCCTTATTTCATTTTCTGAATAATCACCTTAGAATATAAATTCACACACTAATCTAATTTGTTGAAATCAATCTTAGGTGATTCAATTATTAAGTTCATGATATTGTTTCATATGTTTAGGGTGTCTCACTAAATGCATTTGATCTTGAGGAAACATTATACCCTATAATTTTCGGAGGAGATGCATCAAACACAATATTAGACGTGTTTCGACGTAAATCCAGGTAATAAGCATATGTATCTATGATAATAAAATGTGATAAAAACATGTGTTGCGAGTCTATACATTATTACTCTTCAATTTTGTACTTGTAGCTAGGTATATAGGAACATGACTGTTTTCTTTCAAAGGCTAAAATTATAGATTTTTCATGGTCACAAAAAAATGAATAACATATAGTTATAGCAACATTTTCTTCAAAATATGCATTTTAGAATAAAGATTTCATTCTCCTAAAATCAACGATCTTTTAATAAAATTATTCTTATCTTATAGGTTTTGTTTAAACAACACCTTAGATGTAAGACTGGTGAAGGGTAAAATTGTTTTATGTGAAGGAAAGGAAGGAGTTGAAGAAGCCTTCAGAGTGGGTGCTATTGGTATCTTGATGTATGGTCCCACTTTACCAGAAAAGGCACTGTCTTATCCCTTACCTGCATGCTTTCTTCAAACCAAAGATGTCACCGGTATATTTAAATACATTAGTTCGACAAGGTATATATCAAGTCCATGTTCCCTATACATTAGCATTAATTCAGTTAATCAAATTTATATAAAGTTTAATTTATTAATCAATCTTTCAGGAATCCAGTTGCCACAATATTGAAGACCTATGAGTTAAACGATACGTTGGCAGCTGTGGTTGCCTCTTTCTCCTCTAGGGGTCCAAACACTGCTATATCTGAGATATTGAAGGTTTATTTTCTATTAGTGAATATATTAAATACACTTTACAATACTTGTAGCTCACTTTTCTTTGTTTAATATTGTAGCCCGATTTAACTGCTCACGGCATAAATATTTTAGCTAGTTGGCCTTCAAATCTTCCTATCTTGGATATTCTTGGCGAGACTAGAAAATCGGAGTTTGATATTAAATCAGGAACATCAATGTCTTGTCCGCATGAATCTGGGGCAGCAGCATACGTCAAGTCATTTCACCTTACATGGTCCCCTGCTGCTATCCTCTCGGCTTTAATGACAACTGGTAATAGAAATGAGTAATATAACATCTCAATTACAAAGTCCTGAATAAAGAAAACTGAAATTAACTGATTCTTATTTTTAGTTAATTATTTAAGCAAAATTATTTTAAACATGAACATTTATTATAAACATTTACAAATATTACCCTATTTGGATTATACTTCTATTGAGTTTATATTAAAATATAGTATCTCAAATATATAAGTCACCCAATTTATGATCATAATTTTATGTTTGTTTTCTCTTTTTTTATTTATTTTTTAATTTTGATATTATTTACAACCGCTGCTCTACAATTAATCACGAGAGATAATAGCAGTTGCTCGGAAATAACACCTGCATTAGCAAGAGATTTGAACTATCCATCCTTTGCTCTAAAAGCCTCACATTCTAAACAACATGTCAGTGGAAGATTTCATAGAACTGTCACCAATGTTGGAACACCATTCTCTACGTATAGAGCAATTGTGACACTTCCAAAAGGATTACATATTTATGTGATACCTATTGTTTTGTCATTCACTTCACTAGGCGAAAACCATACATATGTTGTCATTGTTGATGGAATTTTGAACAAATCAATGGAATCAGCTTCTCTGACTTGGGATGATGGATATTTCAAAGTTAGAAGTCCGATTGTTGTTTTCCACGAACGAGCTGAGAGGGTTGCAACATCTTCAACTTTAACAAATGTTGTTATTATTATCGTTGTTGTTATTTTTTTTAGTTTTATTATTATTATTATTATTATTATTATTATTATTATTATTATTATTATTATTATTATTATTATTATTAGAAATTGTGTATTTTTCTATAAAAATGTAGAGCTAGTTATTGTTTTTAATGGAGATAAACTGAAACATAGAACATATATGTTGCTCATTTTTGTAATACCAGAAAATATACATATATCTAAATTTTTTCTTCATTTTTGTAGTTACGGATTTATACTTAAAATAAATGGATTATAGATTTCTTTTTTGTAAATGTAAAAGAGAAATATTAGTGATGGCATATTCAAAGATGATTCAAATTAAAATATTAAAGGTTTAAATAATTTTTTGGTCTTTGTAAGTTGCATATTTTTTATTTCCGTTTTTGTATCTTTTTTTCTTGGAAAAGTCATTAAATATTAAATTTCAGCACTTAAAACTAAAATCCGCAAGAAAAGTTGTAGGTTTTATACGGATTTTTTATTTCGGATTTTCCTTCCGATTTTAGTTTTAAGGTCTAAAATCAAAAAGATTTTAACATTCCAGAATCATTTAAGAAACAAAAGATACAGTGATAAAAATAAAATAAAAAATACACCAATTTACAAAGAATAAAAAACTATTTAAGCCAAGATTAAATCATACATTTTTTTAAAAATGTTTTTGGATTCTTTATAATGATTAAATTGCAATAAAATAAAATAAAAACACAAAATTCACTTTATTTTGGATTTTTTTTTATTATCTGGAAAAAATTTGTTACATTTGCATTTGAATTATATGTGATTGTTTTGAATTCTTTGTTGTTATACTTGTGATTTTTTTCCTTATTACTATGCATTAGTTTTGTATTGTTGTGATCTAAGGGCTTCTTGAGTTAATGCTTTATGGTTATAATTATGTAAATGTTTGTTATTGTCCATTTGATTTTAATATTTTAAAGAGTGTGCAGTTTTGGCTTATTGATTGTTTTGATGGATGGTAGTATCATTTGATATTTTAAACTCATGTTTTTCACAATGATATTTGATATCTATGTTATTAATAGAATAAACCATATTTATAGTATATTATAAGTTATTAAATTATTTGATTGATTTCAGTGTTGAATCTAGCTATGAGTAAATATGAACACTATGCCAAACTCAAGTAAATCGGAAAAAGTCCTCTCGCCGCGATAAACTCATTGAAAGGACCATTAAAATTAAGAGTACTAGTAATCACGGTAACATTCCTCTCAGCCATAACTGCCGCAAAAGACCCCGAACCAATTCCAATATCAAAACCTATTCTAATCCCATCATTTCCTAATTGCAAAACATCATCAATAAGAAAATCATTCTTACTCTTAGACTTAACAAATCTTTCATTCTCATATCCATTAACCAAATCAAAGCAATGAACACAATCTCTATTCAGTTTTCTACCATTCAAACACTCGAAACTCTTGCAGTTAAAACCATTCCAATTTACTATTTTATTACTAACAGGCTTCCATAGTGAAACCGGAAAAGGATGAAGAAATTTTACCTTAGATGAAACCGATTTTGCGAAACTTCTTCTTCTAGGTAAAGGCTCACACTGTTTTTAAATCAGGTTTCTCTGTAACGAGACAACAAATCAGAAGCTTTCTGGCATGAACCACGGTTGGACGGTGAGGAGACGAGTTGGAGGAAGAACCACGCTTGGACGGTGAATGGGAGGAGACGAGTTGGAGAAGAAGATGAACAGGAGCGTTTTTTGGGTGTGGGCTTTCGTTTGTAAAATGTGGGATTTCTGGAAATCTGATAACTAATTTAGGGATTAAGACACTATTTAATTACCTTAGACAGCGCTTTCAAGAAGCGCTGCTAAAGGTATTACCTTTAGCAACGCTTTTAGAGTAATGCCTTTAGTAGCGCTTCTGGAAAGCGTTGTCTAAATTATACCCTTTAGCAACGCTTTTGGAAAGCGCTGTCTAAGGTATACCCTTTAGCAGCGCTTTTGGAAAGCGCTGTCTAAGGTATACCCTTTAGCAGCGCTTTAGGCTTTAGCAACGCTTCCTAGAATAACACCTTTAGCAGCGCTTTTAGTAAGCGTTGTCTAAAGTATAACCTTTAGCAGCGCTTATTCTAATTTTTTTATTTTATTTTTTACTGAAAACCTATAACAGCGCTTCGGGAGAGGAAGCGATGTCTATGGTAAGGCCTATAGCAGCGCTTATAATAAGCGCTGTCTATAGTATACCTTTAGCAGCGCTTATTCTAATTTTTTAATTTTTTTTTTACTGAAAACCTATAGCAGCGCTTAGGGCATAAGTGCTGTCTATGCGCTGTCTAAAGTCAATTTTGGCATAGTGGAAAAAGAAATGTATATATGTGATATAAGATGTTTGATTCACAAATATGTTGCTATGAATTAATTGTGTAAATATTTATATAAATGTTGTCTTTTTTTATTTGACCATCATGGTTGGTTGTAATTTATGTAAGTTAATGAGAATTTTCATCTAGAAAGAAATCAATTCGATGTCACAAACAAACCCTTTTATAAAATAGAATAGTGTTTTATTTCCCTTGATTAACGAGATAACATTTATAATGTATGGTGACTATTATTTTTTAAATTAGATATGATTTCTATGATGATATATGCACATGTAAATTATTTTTGTATAATTAGCATATCAATTTGGTTTTAGTTAAGTTTTACTATTATAATTTGTCTTTCCATTGTCTGTAAGTAAATGTCTTTTTCTATGAAATTAGTTTTGCTATTGTTTGTCACCAAGTCTATTTTCTGTGAAATTTATTTTGCTATTGTTTGTCACTACATATTATTTTATGCATAATCTATAATATTTTGTCTGTCACTAAAAGTTATTTTCAGCATAATTTAGAATTGATTGTCTGTCACCAAAAATTATTTTTGCACTGTCTATTTTCTACTGTTTGTCACTAAAAATTATTTTTGCACTGTCTATTTTCTACTGTTTGTCACTAAAAATTATTTTTTGTATTCTATGTGTGTTGTAGTTTCTATTGTTATTATTTATGTATCTAAATTCTCTATTCTTTTATATGATGTTGTTACTAAATATATTTTTTTTTAAATGATGATAGAATGTTATAGAGTTAAGATAATTAAATGATTTTGTTTTGTAAATTTTCACGTGACTTGTTTAGAAGAAAGTGAAAATATTATGATTGAGTGTAATTGAGTATTGTGGATTAAATTTATTCTAATGTGTTCAAAAAATAAAAAGAGTTGTAAATATAAAATGAGGTGTGAATGTTTGTATTCTACGTCATGTGTGTCTTTCTTGTTGCTTGATGATTTGGTTCTTTGACCATTCTACTTAATTTTGCAAAACATATGGTTATTTGAGGTCAAATTTTACTTTTGAAACACTCTTAGTTATAAGAATAAATTGTAAAATGTTTTCTTACTCAACTAGGTTATATAATGTAGATAACTCGACACCTAGTCTTAAAAGATAGAGTGTGTCTTATGAATAAGTAAGTATAATATTGACAATAATTTTGATCAGTAGCGTTGTTTGGGAAGAACACGAATCACATGAGTTGAAGGTTAATGGAAACTCTGCGAATATAGGTATAAGTTGTAGAAAATATTATGACTGTCAGGTTGGGATGGTCTATATCATTGTTATAATTGTTGGCTAATTATTGGCAATTCGAGAGGTTGATCCACCTCAATCTTTTGTTGATATTCGAAATATTATAACGAGTGGAACAAATCAATAATCTTACAACTATTAGAGCATGCGAAGTTAATTGATCATCCCAATCAAAAGAGTAGACGAACATCAATTTGAATTAACTATTTAGTTTCCATTTTTTATTTTAAAATTCTCCTTGATTAAATATTTGAGTATTCTAAAATATATTTTCTCCTTTTTTTATAATCCGATTTTACTTTACAATGATTTTATGTGAAGAAATTTCACGTGTCGTAATTTATTTAATAAAAGTATCTTATTTCAAATTAGGTATTATATTATGTAATTTTTCATTCAACTATCATGGATTTAAATATAAACAAAAAAAGTGAATAGTCTCACATTAGATATTTCACGTGTTTTTTTCTTATCACAACCTTTTAGTTTCAAAGATAAAATATTTTGGTGGAAATAATATAAGAGTTAAGAGTTTTCTACTACTATAACTATATTATTTATGTCGTATATAACTTTAACTTCAGGGTATTATAAAAAGTGATTTCATTATCGTTTAATTTTATATAAGGAATAATATTAAAAAAAAGTTTACTTCTAGTTTCGAGGACGAAATTATTTTAACGGGATGATAATTTAACATCCAGAAATTTTGTACACACATTAAATATAGTCTCTTAAAAAAATTATTTGATTTATTATTAAATAATTAATTTATATTAAGTATATAGTTAAACTTTAATTATTTATTTCTATTATTATATTTAGTTTTATATTTTGTAAATAATTATTTTACTAAATTAGTAATATCAACATGTTTATTTTAATGTTTTGTTGAATCTATAAATGAATTTATTATATTTATTAATTAATATTAAGAGTGATTATTGGAGTTGTTATTCTATTATTTTACTAAATTTATAAATATAAAAGCATTGTCATATAATAATTTTAAATAAATAATATTTTAAATAATGATATAAGAAAATAAATGGTAAGATAGGGAGGGATGGACGTGTGGGAAAAAAAAGTATACAGCAAAGGATAGTGTCACTACTAAAAAAAAGACATTTGAGAAAAAGTTTTTACCGGGTATCAAAATATATGATGTAAAAAATACAGTTAACAAACTTTTTACATCAGGTATTTATTTGCAATGATATAAAAAATAAGGAAAAAGATTTTTTTCGTCACCTATTACATCGGGCAATCTCATCCACCGATGTAAAAGATTTTCAGAAAAAAAACACGGTGGCATTTTTGTAAATAAAAAACAAGGTGACAAAAACGTAAAAAAAATATAAGCAAGATATTACATCGGTTTAACTAAAAACCGATGTAAAAAATGCTCGCTTGAATTAATATATAAAATATATTAAAAAATCATAAAAAACGCGTGTAACGTAAAAAAAATATAAGCAAGATATGACATCGGTTGGACTTTCCACCAATGTAAAAGCCTTGAATTAATATATAAAATATATTAAAAAATCATAAAAAAAATATAAGCAAGATATGACATCGGTTGGACTTTCCACCGATGTAAAAGCCAACGCGTGTATCGGTTGGAGGTTCCACCGATGTAAAAGCCAACGCTTGAATTAAGTTTTAAAATATATTAAAAACTATACAAAACGCGTGTATCGGTTGGACTTTCCACCGATGTAAAAGCCAAACGCTTGTATCGGTTGGACTTTCCATTGATGTAAAAGCCAAACGCTTGTATCGGTTGGAAAGTCCACCGATGTAAAAAATTATAAAAACAAAATTCATAATTGGAACAGCCCACATTCTCGAACACTGTACAACTATTGTCTCCTCCATTTTACGACCCATTTTCTCCGACCCATTTTCTCCGCGACTTCATTCGCCGCGACGCCCACCGCTGCCATTTTTTCCGACCCATTTCCACCGTCAACGAATCACCTTCGCCGCGACTCCCACTGCTGCCCACCGCGATGCCCACCTATGCCCACTGCGACGCCCGCCGCGACGCTATTAATGCCGTGAACGACTTCACCATCTCCGTTTCACGACTCCTCTCCGCCGATTGCCCTTCACGACTCCTCGTCGGCCGATTCACGCCCTTCACGACTCTTCGCTCGCCGTTTCAACTGTAAGTGCAAATTTTTGTTTGAAAATGAGTGATTAGCATTATTCCTCTTTGAGTTTATATTTAAAGTATGTTAGATTGTAAGAAGAGATTGAAAAGAGAGAAATAGTGGAAGGGAGTATCTAAATTATTTTACCAAATAGTTGTTCAACGATATTTGGTTTAAAACCAATGTTTTGCCAAATTTTGCTTATCAATTCGTTGTTACAATCTCATTACTATTACTATACTATTATAAATTACACTTTGTTACTCTGTGTTTTATACTTTGTTCCATTCTTGTTACTATTATTATACTATTATATTTGAATCCCTTTCTCCTATTTTTATGCTCACCAAATAAAAGCTCCTGCAAATTTTGTTGATTGTTCTGATCGAAAAAACTCTAAGTACCATGTTGTTGTTGTTCTGGTTATGTTTTTTATTTTGTTAATCTGTTTTGTTGGATTTTTCGTGGGTTAGTAAGGGTTTTAATGCGATTTGTTTTTATTTGCAGTATAGTGCTCGGTACAATGCTGAAGCTGTGAGGAACGTTTTATACTCTCTCAACAATGAAACTATAGCCAAAAAGAAATTCAACTGTATGTATGCAATTTTGTTTTACTCACAACGCAAATATATCGTAGCTATACATGTTTTTGTGTCAAATTGTTTGGCCTTTGCATTGTTTGGCCTTGTTTCTTACTGACTCTCCATGGCAATTGTCTTACTTTTGCATGTTGCTATAACAATTTCAATTTCCATTTGCATTGTGAGTCCAACAACTAAATATAATGGAAGACTTGGAAAAACTATAGTGACAACTTGCAATCTCGGAATCTCGGAATCTCCGTTTCACGACTCCTCGCCGGCCGATTCACGCCCTTCACGACTCTTCGCTCGCCGTTTCAACTGTAAGTGCAAATTTTTGTTTGGAAATGAGTGATTAGCATTATTCCTCTTTGAGTTTATATTTAAAGTATGTTAGATTGTAAGAAGAGATTGAAAAGAGAGAAATAATGGAAGGGAGTATCTAAATTTTTATAAATAATTAATATTCTAATTATGTTACCAAATAGTTGTTCAACGATATTTTGTTTAAAACCAATGTTTTGCCAAATTTTGCTTATCAATTCGTTGTTACAGTCTCATTACTATTACTATACTATTATAAATTACACTTTGTTACTCGTGTGTTTTATACTTTGTTCCATTCTTGTTACTATTATTATACTATTATATTTGAATCCCTTTCTCCTATTTTTATGCTCACCAAATAAAAGAAGTGGAAAATTTAGAAACTTATGACAAAAGAATTAATGGTCCTCTCAGAAACACACTGTTTATCTTTAACCTATCAAACTTAATATAGTTATCACCTTGCCATTGAAATTTGATTCTATTTTTCTTTCTCCGCGAAGCAGCGTAACTTGCAATCTCGGAATCTCCGTGAAGTAGCGCAGCCGCGGGCACACCGTTCGTCAGACCTTCCTCCGTGTGAACATAGTTATGGATCGTAGTTGGATGAGAGTTAATCGATTAAGTGACGAGTACGAACATGGAGTGATGGAATTTCTACAGTTTTCTGAAAGTAATGCTGACAAAAGTCTTCCTACGCTTTTTCTCTGTCCATGTATTCGTTGTGCAAATAAAGAACCAAAACGTAGTAAGAAAGAAATCATGGATCATCTAATTTGTGTAGGGATTTGTCAAAGTTATACAAAATGGATATGGCATGGTGAAGTAGTAGCAAAGTCAAACGTGTCTCAAAGAGATGATGTTAGTGTAGAAATGGATGATCGTCTAGAAGACATGATGCGTGATATTGGACAAGATTCGTTTAAGAGGGCACATACGTATGATATTATATGCAATGACAAGGATAAACCATTGTACCCGGGATGCAAAAAATTTACACGTCTGTCAGCCGTGTTAAAATTATTTAATCTGAAGGCAAAGAATCGGTGGACTGACAAAAGTTTTACCGAGTTGCTTGAATTGTTGACCGAAATGCTTCCAGAAGGTAATGTAATGCCAAGTCGTTATTACGAGGCGAAGAAAATATTGTGTCCGATGGGTTTGGAGTATGAAAAGATACATGCATGCCCTAATGATTGCATATTATACAGAAAAGAGTATGAAAAGTATAATCATTGTCCAAAGTGTAAGGCTTCACGCTACAAAAAGAAAGATGGTGAGTCAATTGATGATGAGGTGGTCAAAAAGGGTCCTCCTGCGAAAGTGGTATGGTACCTACCAATAATTTCAAGGTTCAAGAGATTATTCGCCAATGCAGATGACGCAAAGAATCTTAGATGGCATTCAGAAGAAAGAAAATATGATGGACAAATTCGTCATGTAGCTGATTCTTTGCAATGGAAGAAAATAGATTCTTTGTTTCCAAATTTTGGCAAAGAGTCGAGAAACCTTAGACTTGGACTTGCTACTGATGGAATGAATCCGTTCGGTAATCTGAGTACTAACCATAGTTCTTGGTCTGTTCTCTTGATGATTTATAACCTATCTCCTAGGTTGTGCATGAAGCGTAAATATATTATGTTATCGATGATGATATCGGGCCCAAAACAACCAGGAAATGACATAGACGTTTATCTAAGTCCACTGATTGATGATTTAAGAGTGCTGTGGGAGGAAGGGGTGGATGTTTTTGATGCGTATTCTGGCGAACAGTTCAATATGTGTGCCATGTTGTTTTGCACCATCAATGATTTTCCGGCATATGGTAATTTGTCTGGGTATAAAGTTAAAGGGCATAATGTGTGTCCTATATGTGAAAAAGACACTTGTTACCATCAGCTTGAAAAAGGAAAGAAGACCGTTTATCTCGGGCATCGAAAATTTCTAAAACGTTATCATCCATATCGTAGATTGCGGAAAGCTTTCAATGGGGAACAAGAGAATGGTGTTGCTCCAAAGCCCTTGTCTGGAGAGGAAGTTTATCAGCGACAACAGGGACTTGATGTTATCTTTGGAAAGTACCAAAAACGATCTACTGTGAAAAATGTATGGAAAAAGAGATTGATTTTCTTCGATCTTCCATATTGGTCTAGTCTTGATGTAAGACATTGTATTGATGTGATGCATGTGGAGAAAAATGTATGCGATAGTGTAATCGGAACACTTCTCAACATTCAAGGCAAGACAAAAGATGGTATTAATGCTCGTCTGGATTTGGGTTTGATGGGTATACGAGAAGAGTTAACTCCACAATATATAGGTAACAAGACATATTTGCCTCCTGCCTGCTACACTTTGTCTAAAAAATAGAAAACAAGTTTTTGTGAGTGTTTACAAAGTATCAAAGTGCCGCATGGTTACTCATCGAATGTCAAGAGGCTTGTATCAGTTAAAGATTTTAAATTAGTTGGCTTAAAATCTCACGACTGTCATGTCTTAATGCAACAACTACTACCGTTGGTTATTCGTGGGATATTGCCTAACAACGTAAGGAAGACCATAACTAGGTTATGCTTATTTTTCAATGCAATTTATTGTAAAACCATTGATCCACTAAAGTTAGACGATTTGGAAAATGAGGCTGCAGTTATCTTGTGCCAATTAGAGATGTATTTTCCTCCTTCATTTTTTGACATTATGGTTCACTTGATTGTTCATCTAGTAAGGGAGATTAGATTATGTGGTCCAGTTTTTTTAAGGTGGATGTATCCAATAGAGCGATACATGAAGATTCTAAAAGGGTATACAAAAAACCCACACCGTCCGGAAGCATCGATTATTGAGAGGTACATTGCAGAAGAAGCAATTGAGTTTTGTTCTAACTATTTGTCAGGAGTGGATGTTGTAGGGGTTCCCAAGTCTTGTCATGATGGAAGATATGAGGGTGTGGGTACACAAGGTTTAAAAGTCAAGAGCTTAAGTATTGATGTGGTTGTTCAAGCGCATTTGTATATATTGAATAACATAGATGAAGTTCAACCTTACTTATCTGCTCACAAAAGCATCGTAAAGAAAAAGTACCCCAAGATGAATGAAAGAGGGTTGTTAAAAGAGCATAATAAGAGTTTCTCTGAGTGGTTTAAAGAAAGAATTGCTAATGAAGATAGTGTTTCTAATACAATTAAGTGGTTGTCTTATGGGCCTAAATGTAACATAATAACTTGGAGTGGATATGATATTAATAAAACCTCTTTTTATACAAAGTCAAAGGATGACCGTAGTACCACGTAAAATAGTGGGGTAATGATTGTGGCCGAGTCCATGCACTTCTCTAGTGCTTAAGATAAAAACCCGGTTATGGCATCTACACCATACTTTAGGGTGATTGAAGAGATTTGGAAAGTTAATTATGTTGTGTTTAAAGTTCTTGTATTTAAATGCAAAAGGATTGATATCAACAGTGGTGTCAGAATCGATGAATTTGGAGTTACACTGGTTGATCTTAGCAAGTTAGCTTATGCGAACGAACCATTCATCATGGCATCTCAAGCAAAACAAGTGTTTTATGTCACATATCCTTCTAATAAAAAGTGGTCAGTGGTTTTACAAGGAAAGATCCATGATAGTGATGAAAATCATGATGAGAATCTTGATATTTCTGAAACTCATCCTTTCTCAACAAATGTGACTACATTCATTGAAGAAAATGAAGGGGATGATGTGCATGCTATTCGCATAGACCATGAAGAAGGGATATGGGAGGACTAGTAAGATTTTTTGTATAAGTTAATTCCACGTTACTTTATTTTCTAATTGTTTTTATTTTGTGCTTAATTTTATTTCTAATTGTTTTTATTTTGTGCTTAATATTATTTCTAATTATTTTTGTTTTGTGTAAACAGATACAAGGGTGATTCAAACCCCAATAAAAGAAGAGTTAGAGGTCCCACTTTAATGACACAAATTGACAAAGTTCATCAAACAGGTGAAAAGATAAAGGTCGAGTTTAATGCAAGAACCTATGAATGTATTGGTGTTGGTAAAAATGCTACACATTTCAAGAGTTATATAGCATCTCTTGCTCGACAGTATTATAACATTGTGAAAAATGATTGGAAAGAAGTAGTGAAGGCGTAAAAGATGCTATTTGGACTGATATTCAGGTATTTTAAATACAATACTTTATTATATTTTATAATCATATACTAATTAACAACATATGACATATATTACATTTGTAGGCTCATTTTACTATTCCAGAATGTAAAGATCCAAAGAAGGATAGGTTGAAGAAAGAATGGATTAAATATGCGGGAGAGCGATGGAGAGGTTTTAAGAAACAACTCACAGATAGATATATTCATCATCCCATAGAAAATGATCCTCCTCCATATGTCAAGTATAACTTTATTACAGAAGACGCCTGGAAAGAGTTTCTCAAGATTCGAGATACCCCTGCATTTAAGGTTAGTAGGAGTTATATGTTTTTGTGTGCATAACATTTTTATTATATTTAGTGATTAATTACTTGTTTGAGTTTATAATAGGAAAAAAGTCAGAAGGGTAAGGATAATGTGGCCAAGAATTTATACCCACATGTATTGTCTCGTGGAGGGTATCGCTTACTTGAGGAGAAAATTATGAAAGAAAAGTCATCATCGAGAGATAATTCCACATTAGATGATAATGATAGTCCATCTCCACCATCACGCCATGAGTTATGGAAGAGAGCACGACAAAAGAAATGAGGAGAATACACATCAAAATCTACACAAGAGGTTGCTGATAAAATTGTAAGTAAACAACGAAAAATTATTCAAGTATCATTATATTTGTGATTGATTAATTGATGTTTTTGCATTTTGTAGGATTCTCTTGTTCAAGAAGCTGAAAAAGGTGTAATTGTTCCAGATGGACGTAACGATATCTTATCATTAGCCATTGGAACATCTGAGCATGGAGGTCGTGTTCGTGGTGTTGGAAAACACCATAAACAAAGCACTTACTTTGGAAGAAAAAGTCAACATATCGACGTAAATGAACAACTTGCAATATTGGAAACAAAACTTAGAGCTGAACTTGAAGAAAAGTTGGTTGAAGAGCGTGAGATATTTCAGCAATCATTAATGGAGACACTTAAGTCTATGGGTTTATCACAAAGCACATGTGATATTAAATGCATTGAAAAATTGGAAATTATCGATGGAAGCGGAAAAGGAAGTTGTTCAGCTGCAAAGGGAAGCACAAAAGAGAGCACAAAAGACGTGGAAGTTGATTATGTTCAGAGATTGTTACTCATGGTTTTGAAATTAGATGATAACCATTTGGCAGTACAATTAAGTCATTGTGCGAGTGTCTCTAATTTTTATGTTTCAGCTAAATGTATCAGAGAGTTATTGGTGGGTTTAGGTCATTGGCTTGACGTGTCTATTCTGCAAATTTGGTGCACGTAAGTACATTTTATTGTTTTATTAAAGTCAATCTCTATTAATATGTTATATCTCTCATCACTTTGATTCTAATGTTAATTTTAAAATTATTCAGGTATATTCATCGTGTTTGTCTTGAGAATTCCATTTCAGAATTATATGGAATTATGGACCCTGCTAGGTGTATTTATAATGATAATGTAGCAAAATCTCAAGAAGATGTTAAAAATTACGTGCTAGAAAAGTTACGTGATGAAAACAGAGCGTGCCACTTACTACCATTAATTCATGGGTAAGAATTTTTATGAAATTGTGTTTTATATTATTTAATTTTGATAACATATATATTTTATGCGACTTTTCTGTTTCCACACACACGTACAGGAGACATTGGCAATTAATAGTCATGTGTCCAAGAGACAATTTAGTTGTCGTATTTTGTTCACTTCATCGGGAAATTGACCAGAACACGAAGAAAATTATTACAAAGTAAGTTTATCTTTCATGTGACTTTTATTGACAACTAATAGTTATGTGATTTTTCATTGGCGAGTATATTTATTTATGTGATGTTTATATCTTTCTGTATTAGTTCTTTTGGGATTCATCAAATGGCAAATGGAAATAGAAAAAAGGCTATATGGCTTCATCCCAATGTAAGTGTGATGTATATTGTAATTCTATAGTTAAATTTATGATAAATATTCATTAATTATGTCATTCAATTGTAGGCAAGGCAACAACACAACTCTAATGATTGTAGATACTATGTGATGAAAAATATGTTGGATATTGTCTCTGCTAATATAACCGAGAATTGGATGCAGGTACTAAAAATAACTTTACTTTGTTATTTACTTTTTGTTTTTCGACTTAATATGAATTTTTACAAAATAACTCTATATTGTTATATTTATGTATTATAGGTATTTGATGACCCAACAGAATTAACATCAGATGATTTGTATGATTTGCGACTTCGTTGGGCAAAATGTTTCTTTGAGTTACATGGAACTTAAGTTTATCTTGGTGAGTTTTATAGAATTGTATAAGTTGTGGTTTTTGCACAATACATGTGGTTTTTGCTCATGTGTTGAGTTTCTTGATTTTTTTACTGATGTTAATTGTTATTATTTATTGTCAGGCAATATGATTTTGGTGTTGTCTACCGAAGATTTTATATTGGTAATTCAAGTTTGGAAACTTAGAAATAGTTGAATATTTTTGTATATGTATATTTTGTGAATATTATGTAATTGTAAGTTTTGAAAAAGACTTATAAATAGTTGAATATTGTTTTATATTTTATGAAGAATTTGTAATTGTAAGTTTGTTTGTTGTAATACAATACAAGTTTGCAATACAATTGTTCAATTTGTAAGTTTGTTGTGAAAAATATGAAAACATCGACCTAAATGTGATATATGTGATGTTGGAAAGCTATGAAATCTATATAGCGACATAAATATAGTCTGTTTGATATTGGAAAAATATGAAAAAATGGGTACAAATTATATTTGTATAGGGAAACCCAGAAAATAAATAATCTATTCCAAAAAAATTTCATACATTTTACATCGGTTATTACTCAAAACTGATGTGAAAACTTTCAAAAAGGGATTTTTTACATCGGTTGGGAGTAATAACCGATGTAAAAAGTTGCGTCACTGGGGACTTTTTACATCAGGTATTACTTCCAACCGATGTAAAAAACAGGATCAATTTTTAAAAAAATGTGCATAATAAATGTTTCTTACATCGGTTCTTATATTTCACCCGATGTAAAAAAGGGACTTTTTACATCGGGTATTACTTCCAACCGATGTAAAAAGCTGGATCAATTTTTTAAAAAATGTGCATAATAACTGTTTCTTACATCGGTTCTTATATTATAACTGATGTAAAAAAGGGACTTTTTACATCGGTCCGAGAACCGATGTAAAAAATACCTGATTTACTATATCGCTTGACTTTACATCGGTCCCAGAACCGATGTAAAAAGTCAATTTCACCCGATGTAAAAAGTCATTTCTGCACTAGTGTGTATACTAGGAGCAATATTATAATTATATATTAATAATAATAATTAGGTTAAATAATTTGTTTTCAATTAGTTCCATATTTCTCTCAAAAGGTCACACGTTTTCACTTTCTCTCAACTCTCATCTCACAATTTTCATAGTTTTACGTACTTACTCTATACAAAATAAAAACTCATCATAGAAAATACCTTCTATCCACCGATAACTTAGCAACCTCAATAATCTTTCACTTTATTCTTGTATCTTTTTCGAGAGTGCTTCTTGAAATTGTCATTTGTGTAGTTAAATCGTAGAGTCTCATTCAATTCAAGCGGAACACGTTAAGGTAAGGGTTTTTTCCATGTGATTGTAAATTAGATTTGAGTTGGAAATTGGTTAAATATTTGTAAATATATTTTAAGGTTTTAGAGAAAAAAAATCTCAAATCCACTATTTATAGAACTACGCATACTAAATGTTGTTATGTAAATAATTTATGACTTAAATTTAATATAATATTTATGTTTGTATAAATGATGTGTAGTGAATGTTTGTAGTTACTTTCAAATATACTAGTGTGTTTACACGTATAGTTTATACTGGTAGTTGCTTGGTTTATATAAATAATAAATAAGGTATGGTTTATAATTACTGTGTAATATGTGAAATGACTCCTGTAATATTTATAGACTACGAATGTCAATTAAGAAATAACCACATGTTACTTGTTGTGTAATATATGAGTTTCATGACATATATATACTGTTATATTGGATTAGGCTCGTGAGACAGAATGTGCAAGAGGAATAGTTATATAGTATATGACAGTATAATAAATAAAAGTGCTAGAGTTGATATGCCAATTCTATTTAGTCTATAATATATATACGTGTACATAGGTTGCAAATTTTGTTTAGATGATTAAATTAAAAGATAGTCTTCTTGAAATAATTTAATTTACTATCTAATGGATGAATTGTGTTACTTAATTTAGGGAAGCATGAGTATTAGTGTACCTTGTAGTTTTTTAAGTGATGGAATATAGTAATTTCGTATTGTACTTGTTCATCTTGTGGTTGTCTTAATAACGAAAATTGTAGTCTTATTTTGCATCATGCATCACATATCATATGTATCGTGTGATTGTTTTAGTATCGGGTAAAGATCTTTGTGTGATTGTTTTAGTGGCGGTAAAGATCTTTGTGTAATTGTCTTAGTGGCGATAAAAGCCTATGTTTATTTTCCTTAGTAGCGTGTAAAGATCTTTGTGTGTTTGCTTTAGTTGTGGATAGAGATCTTTGTGTGGTTGCCTTAGTGGCGTTTGATTTATCCGGATGATGTAGTTTAAGAGCATGCATAGTTTACATATAACTATGTGTGGTCGTGGTTATTGATAATCTTGAGTAAATTATTCTATGTACATTTTGTTATGGTTTCAGTTCAATATTAATGACTTGGTAAATTTTCTACGATTTAACTCTTTTGGACATGATATGTGTATCTATATTTGTCTAATTTTAAACTCTCACTTAGTTTATTTTTGACATGGATAACTGGCCCTTACAACAACATTTTAGGAACAAATATGGAGTTCAAGATTGATTGATGTTTGCTTGTCGCAAGATCGTGGGGAAGAAGGGTTTTTCAAAAATAAAAATATTTCAGTAGTTTAGAAATTGACTGCATAATATATTTCAAGTTATTTATTTATTTTCCTTCGAATGAATTGTAAATGCAGCGACGTTCCGCTTATGAATTTGAATTGTCATAGAGTTTGGTTAATTACAAAATCTTTTATTTTTTGTTTAGACAAGTGTTTTTAATAATTTCTGAGTCATGTCTAGGATGAAAATCTGGGACATTCCCAGATCAGGGCTAAGGCTGGATGTTGAGGGACCCATATTAGGATATAGAGAAGACTGAAATTGTGTGTGGGGTATGCGGGTGTGTTGGTATTGTGATTGGTAATGCGGTTGGGTGTGAGGCATATGGGGTATTGGTACTAAGGTGGTGATTGTGGTTGGTTGAGGGGCATTTGAGTGTAATTGTGTTGTGGTGGGGACTGTGGTTGGGTGTTTGTGGTTCTGTTTTGTCTGGGGGGTTGGTGAGAGGTTGATGTATGTTGGGTTTTTGTTGGGGAAACGAAGGTTGTGCCTATTGTGTTCGTGGGTCAACCAAATACCTTGGATGAAACACGTGCATTTCAGGGTTACTAACCGACCTGTACCAAGATAAATATTGATCCGTGTGTCGCATATTACCATGATTGAGGAAAACCGGGAATTGCAAGACATGTCGGTGACGGCTCTGCCACATCTTACACCATTCTGGAGCAAAGTCTTTCCAGTTGGTAAGACCCCACTGGGCGTCGACCCTTTTGAGATGCCACGGGTACAAACAAGTTAGATCACTTGGTATCTCTTGATGCATTCCGAACCGCATCTTCACACGGTCGCTGTGGTGCATCTCCACAACATTGAACCGTATGATTGCAGTCTTGGCGTTCCAAATTGCTGCATCCTCGGGGTTTGGTTCATGGCCCAAGCCCAAATATGATCTCCAGACAAACTGCGAAAAAAATTAAATCAAATGCGGCAATGTTGTCCCTTGTGCCTCTGTGAGAATCACCCTTTGTGAGAAGAGCCATTGTTGAAAATGCCTGAGATTATGAAAGACTTAGAGAGTGTAAGAGATTATGAAAGAATTTGTAGTAGAGAGTGAGACAATTGTGGGTGTGAGAGAAGTATGTTATGCTCTGTATTTATAGGCAAAAAAAATTTAATAGAGTAAGTGAGGTGGTAGATGGTGCATGCATGCATAATAAGTGTCACTCTTGCAGAGTAGGCGCAGCTAGGTGGCAGCCTTGGAGAAGGCATCTCTGCATGCATGTAACACGATTGTACATTAAGGGAGGCGCCATTGGACTTGGCGAAAGAGTACAAAAATGAAAGGTGTCGCAATCCCCATTGGCGAATAAGAGGTGTCATGGGTTGCGGAGTAGGCGCAGGCTAGGTGACAGCCTTGGGGATGCCATGCCTGAATGCATGTAACACTATTGGAGGTGATGGGAGGAGACTTATAATTTACAGTGTAGGTGCATAGTAGGCGCAGGCTAGGTGGCAGCCTTGGGGGTTACATCTCTGCATGCATGTAACACGATTGGACATTAAGGGAGGCGCCACTGGACTTGGCGAAAGAGTACAAAAATGAAAGGTTTCGCCATCCCCATTGGCGAATAAGAGGTGTCATGGGTCGCAGAGTAGGCGCAGGCTAGGTGACAGCCTTGGGGATGCCATGCCTGAATGCATGTAACACTATTGGAGGTGATGGGAGGAGACTTACAAGTTACAGTGTAGGTGCAGAGTAGGCGCAGGCTAGGGTGGGCAGCCTTGGGGGTTACATCCTTACTTAATTCAAATTCAGTATGACCTATTTAGTCTTAGATTTATCAAAACACTGATTCACTTAATCTGTCAAACCTTCCAACCTTCAAACCTTCATATAATCAAACCTTCAAACCTTCAAACAATCAAACATACAAACCTTCGAATAACTCATAAACTTCAAACATTCCAACCTTCAAACCTTCCAACCTTCAAACCTTCATACAATTAAACCTTCAAACAATCAAACATACAAACCTTCGAATAACTCATAAACTTCAAACATTCCAACCTTCAAACCTTCCAACCTTCAAACCTTCATACAATTAAACCTTCAAACCTTCAAACAATCAAACATACAAACCTTCAAATAACTCATACTCTTCAAACATTCCAACCTTCAAACCTTCAAACCTTCAAATAACCCTACGCAATGGCCTCTGCACCCTAATATGTCATCAATGCACATTTCAACGGTGAGACATACACTTGTCCCACCTCTGTGTTTTTGTTTAGAGACACAGACAACATTTGATTTCTTTTAAACGGGAAAGCCAATTTCTCGTACTTCAAAAAACGACTGGAGGCCAAACTTGGACGAGGCCCAGTGACACAAATATTTTATCAAAATCCAGTGGTTGATCCTTTGGAGAACGAACAAGCAGAGGTAGATGCGGTTGATGAAGAAGAAAAAGATGACGAGTTAGAGTTTGATGAAATGGTGAATGATGATTCCGACGATGATGGCATACCTAGTATTCCTGCAAACTAGATCTATACACCACCTCCGCACATGACAAACTTCAACATGGGCGGAGATGAACCGTCAACTGATTTAGTTTTCAATCAGTATATGCAGTCGGATGAAAACTTAAAAGAGAAGGATAAGTTTCATAATAGAGAGGAATGCATCAGAGCCATAAAAAAATTCAACATGCTCAACTTCGTCGATTTTAAGGTGGACCGTGTCAACCCAGAAAGGTACAAGATCAAGTGTGTCCACCCTGACTGTATGTTCAAGCTCACTGCATCATACAGATTAAGAGGTGATTGCTGGGTCATAGGTTCCATGACTACCCACACTTTTGTAAGTTCTACCCAATCACAGGACCACCGAAAATTTAATTACGATCTCATTTGTCAAGAAATCCTACCACTGGTCAGCAACGACCCATCTTTGAAGGTGAAAACCATCATCTCCCACATTACCACGGTTTTTAACTATACTCCATCTTAGCGTAAGGCGTGGTTAGCAAAGACTAAGGCGATTGAAAAGGTGTACGGAAACTGGGAGGAGTCATACCAAGAACTTCCTCGCTACCTGAATGCACTCAAGACTTATTCTCCGGGTACTGTTTACGTTCTAGAAACAATGCCAGCATACGCCCAAGATGGTAGTCAACTAAATGGAAACAGATTATTCAGTCGAGTGTTTTGGGAATTTCAACCTTCCATCACAGGGTTTTCATCATGCAAACCAATTATACAAATTGATGGGACTTGGTTGTATGGGAAATACAAAGGCACGCTACTGATGGCAGTTGCACAAGATGGAAACAACAACATTTTCCCAATTGCCTTTGCCCTAGTCGAGGGGGAGACCGGTGGTGCTTGGAGCTTTTTTCTAAAAAACCTGCAAACACACGTGGCTCTTCAACCAGATCTCTGTTTGATCTCGGACAGACATGCCTCCATTGAAAGTTCCTACAATAATCCTGCAAACGGTTGGCATGACCCTCCTTCTACGCATGTCTATTGCGTTAGGCATATCGTCCAAAATTTCACGAGGGAGATCAAGGACAAAACACTAAGGAAAGCGGTTATGAATGCGAGATATGCATTGACACAACCCACGTTTAAATATTACCACAACGAGATCCGTTTGTCAAATCTGGAAGCCGGTAGGTGGATCGACAATATTTCGGTTGAAAAATGGACTAGGTCATACGCCAATGGCCAAAGATGGGGGCACATGACAACAAATCTTATTGAATCGATGAATGGGGTATTCAAAGGCATACGAAACCTCTCGATCACTGCATTGGTAAAATCTACGTATTTTAGGATGGCTTCATTGTTAGCCAAAAAAGGTGAAATATGGAATGCGGTATTGCAATCTGGACAACTATGAAGTGAAAGCTGCATGAAATACATTAAGGCAGAAAGTGCCAAAGCCAACACTCATATGGTTATACGGATTGACCGACACAACCACAACTTTATTGTGAAAGAAACAATCGGCCACAACGAAGGCTTGTCAAGACAAGAATATATGGTCATACTACCATCTCATTGGTGCGATTGTGGCAAGTTTCAAGCCTTTCGTATGCCTTGCTCTCATGTCATTTCCACTTGTGCTTATACCCATCAAGACGCGCTACAACTTCTGTCACACATTTACAAATCTGAAACGTTGCTCAACGTTTACAACAACAACTTTCCTTTGGTAGCAAAACCAGATTATTGGCCTGCATACGACGGCGAAATAGTGTGACACAATGACCAAATGCGAAGGAACAAAAAGGGTCGTCCCAAGAGTAAGCGCATCACAACCGAAATGGACTCCCTTGACAAGCTGGAAAGAAAGTGTGGTTTATGCCGTCAGGTCGGACACAATCGCAAAAATTGTCCGAATCGGGCATCTGCCTCGACCACATAAAAATTGTAATACATAAAATCTTTCATTAATTATGTTGTAAACATTAGGGTTTTTCGTTAACAGTATTTGCTACAATAAATATTGCGCGTACAAGAAAAAAAAACACGATACTCCGTCTACGAAATTACAACTGTTAAAACAATTTCATCTGACTCATGCATCATCAACATTACGTCGTTGTCTGTTTTGACTTCCTCCAACCATACATTAGGTCTTCCTGTCGCATGTGAGGTTGTTGTTCGTCTTCGATGGATCCTTCAAATTTTTCCCCCCTCCGCAATGTCTGCATCTAGTCATCGTATCAACTCCCGCTTCAGACGCTCCATGGGGTGAATGTGCCAGAATTTCATTTTCATCGCAGGTTTCGTGGCGGAGAAGATAACGTAACCATCTCTGGTAAAAATCATGGGTGATGTCATGATGCAAATAACAGAGTAAAAAAATAAGAAAACAGTGCGAGAAAGTGTGAGAAATGACGGAGAAACAGACGAATTATTTATACAAACAACATTTTGCCCTAGTTTTGCCCTAGGAGCCAAGTGAGATGGCGCCTCCTCTCACTTTTAAAGTGCATGCGCCATCTCACTTGGCTAAAAGAGAGAGGAGGCGCCAAGTGAGATGGCGCCTAGGGCAAAACCCTAGGTGGAGGCGCCAAGTGAGATGGCTACTCCTTTGGGGAGTCATCTGAAACATGATTATTTGCGTAATTTTTTCTTGTAACATGGTTATTTGCGATTTTTTTTTAATACGTGGATATTGCAAAAAAAAATTCTATAAATGTTGTCTTTTTTTTATTTGACCATCTTGGTTGGTTGTAATTTATGTAAGTTAATGAGAATTTTCATCTAGAAAGAAATTAATTCGATGTCACAAACAAACCCTTTTATAAAATAGAATAGTGTTTTATTTCCCATGATTAACGAGATAACATTTATAATGTATGGTGTCTAATATTTTTTAAATTAGATATGATTTTTATGATGATATATGCACATGTAAATTATTTTTGTATAATTAGCATATTATAATTTGTCTTTCCATTGTCTGTAAGTAAATGTCTTTTTCTATGAAATTAGTTTTGCTATTGTTTGTCACCAAGTCTATTTTCTGTGAAATTTATTTTGCTATTGTTTGTCACTACATATTATTTTATGAATAATCTATAATATTTTGTCTGTCATTAAAAGTTATTTTCAGCATAATTTAGAATTGGTTGTCTGTCACCAAAAATTATTTTTTGCACTGTCTATTTTCTACTGTTTGTCACTAAAAATTATTTTTTGTATTGCCTATCACTAAAAGAGGCGTTATTTTCTATCAATATATGTTGTTTCTATATGTAACCTTGTTGTATTAAATATTTGTATTCCATGTGTGTTGTAGTTTCTATTGTTATTATTTATGTATCTAAATTCTCTATTCTTTTATATTATGTTGATACTAAATATTTTTTTTTTTTAAATGATGATAGAATGTTATAGAGTTAAGATAATTAAATGATTTTGTTTTGTAAAATTTCACGTGACTTGTTTAGAAGAAAGTGAAAATATTATGATTGAGTGTAATTGAGTATTGTGGATTAAATTTATTCTAATGCGTTCAAAAAATAAAAAGAGTTGTAAATATAAAATGAGGTGTGAGTGTTTGTATTCTACGTCATGTGTGTCTTTCTTGTTGCTTGATGATTTGATTCTTTGACCATTCTACTTAATTTTGCAAAACATATGGTTATTTGAGGTCAAATTTTACTTTTGAAACACCCTTAGTTATAAGAATAAATTGTAAAATGTTTTCTTACTCAACTAGGTTATATAATGTAGATAACTCGACATCTAGTCTTAAGAGATAGAGTGTGTCTTATGTATAAGTAAGTATAATATTGACAATAATTTTGATAAGTAGCGTTGTTTGGGAAGAACACGAATCACATGAGTTGAAGGTTAATGGAAACTCTGCGAATATAGGTATAAGTTGTAGAAAATATTATGACTGTCAGGTTGGGATGGTCTATATCATTGTTATAACTGTTGGCTAATTATTGGCAATTCGAGAGGTTGATCCACCTCAATCTTTTGTTGATATTCGAAAGATTATAACGAGTGGAACAAATCAATAATCTTACAACTATTAGAGCATGCGAAGTTAATTGATCATCCCAATCAAAAGAGTAGACGAACATCAATTTGAATTAACTATTTAGTTTCCATTATTTATTTTAAAATTCTCCTTGATTTAATATTTGAGTATTCTAAAATATATTTTCTCCTTTTTTTTATAATCCAATTTTACTTTACAATGATTTTATGTGAAGAAATTTCACGTGTCGTAATTTATTTAATAAAAGTATCTTATTTCAAATTAGGTATTATATTATGTAATTTTTCATTCAACTATCATGAATTTAAATATAAACAAAAAAAGTGAATAGTCTCACATTAGATATTTCACGTGTTTTTTTTCTTATCACAACCTTTTAGTTAAGAGTTTTCTACTACTATAACTATATTATTTATGTTGTATATAACTTTAACTTCAGGGTATTATAAAGAGTGATTTCATTATCGTTTAATTTTATATAAGGAATAATATTAAAAAAAAATTTACTTCTAGTTTCGAGGACGAAATTATTTTAACGGGATGATAATGTAACATCCAGAAATTTTGTACACACATTAAATATAGTCTCTTAAAAAAATTATTTGATTTATTATTAAATAATTAATTTATATTAAGTATATAGTTAAACTTTAATTATTTATTTGTATTATTATATTTAGTTTTATATTTTGTAAATAATTATTTTACTGAATTAGTAATATCAACATGTTTATTTTAATGTTTTGTTGAATCTATAAATGAATTTATTATATTTAATAATTAATATTAAGAGTGATTATTGGAGTTGTTATTCTATTATTTTACTAAATTTATAAATATAAAAGCATTGTCATATAATAATTTTAAATAAATAATATTTTAAATAATGATATAAGAAAATAAATGGTAAGATAGGGAGGGATGGACGTGAGGGAAAAAAACGTATACAGCAAAGGATAGTGTATACTAGGAGCAATATTATAATTATAATATTAATAATAATAATTAGGTTAAATAATATCCGGATGATGTAGTTTAAGAGCATGCATAGTTTACATATAACTATGTGTGGTCGTGGTTATTGATAATCTTGAGTAAATTATTCTATGTACATTTTGTTATGGTTTCAGTTCAATATTAATGACTTGGTAAATTTTCTACGATTTAACTCTTTTGGACATGATATGTGTATCTATATTTGTCTAATTTTAAACTCTCACTTAGTTTATTTTTGACATGGATAACTGGCCCTTACAACAACATTTTAGGAACAAATATGGAGTTCAAGATTGATTGATGTTTGCTTGTCGCAAGATCGTGGGGAAGAAGGGTTTTTCAAAAATAAAAATATTTCAGTAGTTTAGAAATTGACTGCATAATATATTTCAAGTTATTTATTTATTTTCCTTCGAATGAATTGTAAATGCAGCGACGTTCCGCTTATGAATTTGAATTGTCATAGAGTTTGGTTAATTACAAAATCTTTTATTTTTTGTTTAGACAAGTGTTTTTAATAATTTCTGAGTCATGTCTAGGATGAAAATCTGGGACATTCCCAGATCAGGGCTAAGGCTGGATGTTGAGGGACCCATATTGGGATATAGAGAAGACTGAAATTGTGTGTGGGGTATGCGGGTGTGTTGGTATTGTGATTGGTAATGCGGTTGGGTGTGAGGCATATGGGGTATTGGTACTAAGGTGGTGATTGTGGTTGGTTGAGGGGCATTTGAATGTAATTGTGTTGTGGTGGGGACTGTGGTTGGGTGTTTGTGGTTCTGTTTTGTCTGGGGGGTTGGTGAGAGGTTGATGTGTGTTGGGTTTTTGTTGGGGAAACGAAGGTTGTGCCTATTGTGTTCGTGGGTCAACCAAATACCTTGGATGAAACACGTGCATTTCAGGGTTACTAACCGACCTGTACCAAGATAAATATTGATCCGTGTGTCGCATATTACCATGATTGAGGAAAACCGGGAATTGCAAGACATGTCGGTGACGGCTCTGCCACATCTTACACCATTCTGGAGCAAAGTCTTTCCAGTTGGAAAGACCCCACTGGCCGTTGACCCTTTTGAGATGCCACGGGGACAAACAAGTCGGATCACTTGGTATCTCTTGATGCATTCCGAACCGCATCTTCACACGGTCGCTGTGGTGCATCTCCACAACATTGAACCGTATGATTTCAGTCTTGGCGTTCCAAATTGCTGCATCCTCGGGGTTTGGTTCATGGCCCAAGCCCAAATATGATCTCCAGACAAACTGCGAAAAAAATTAAATCAGGTTAATGAAAACGTAATATATAAATAATTTAAATGAAGAAAAGTTGAAAGGTACGGCGTACATCATCCGAGCCTAGGTGATCCAACAGATTGTAGTATAGTGCGACATTGAATCTTGGATTCTTGCCGTAATTCATACGCCTCACGCAATACCTAAAGGAAATGTAAAACATATTATTTTTAGCATATATTTGGTGAAGAGATGAATAGTAATAAATGATATAACTTGATGATTTACTTTGTTGCGTACGGGAAAACGAAAGTGTTTTTGTTGACGGAGTTTAAGGACTCCACCCTCCACCAACCCCAGGCTTGTAGTAAAAAAGCGCAGCCATAAAATGTACATTTTTCCTTGACTGCATTTTTGCACAAAGAACTGTATAGGTGGGCTAAAACTGCAGAACCCCAACTATACTTTCTTGTTTTCTCAAAATCTCTAAGTAAATGTAAATACAAAAAATTTACACAATTTCCTGTACTTTCGAGAAATAAAAAGGTTCCAAATAGTATCATTAGATAAGTTTTGGCTTTTACTACACTGTCTTGCTCGGAGGAATTTTCGTTTAATTCCAAACTTGCATAATGATTTTTAAGCTCAGTGAGTAGTATACCCTGACCTCTCGCACCACCACCTTCAACCATATCCCTGCCCAACAATTTTCACACTGAGAATTGGGTTGTTGAACTGACCCGTTAACGGCCTTACCATCGACAGGGAGACCCAGTAACATGTACACATCCTCTAGCGTGACAGTACATTCACTTATTGGTACGTGAAATGTATGGGTCTCTGGTCTCCACCTTTCCAACATTGCAAGAATGAACTTCAAATCAATTGTGCAGTTGAAGATATTTATAACATGTCTGAATCCTGCGTATTCCAGATATGGTACGATAAATGGGTCGGGAGCCAGGTAGTTATGAGACCGGATTCTGAATCTTTTGGTATCCAGTGTTAATAATGTAAAAGGTGTAAGATTAAGTAAGATGAACAAAGAATTACCTGAAGTATAAAAAATGTATAACCAAAATAGAAACTTACAAATGCGGCAATATTGTCCCTTGTGCCTCTGTGAGAATCACCCTTTGTGAGATGAGCCATTGTTGAAAATGCCTGAGATTATGAAAGACTTAGAGAGTGTAAGAGATTATGAAAGACTTTGTATCAGAGAGTGAGACGATTGTGGGTGTGAGAGAAGTATGTTATGCTCTGTATTTATAGGCAAAAAAATTTAATAGAGTAAGTGAGGTGGTAGCTGGTGCATGCATGCATAATAAGTGTCACTCTTGCAGAGTAGGCGCAGCTAGGTGGCAGCCTTGGAGAAGGCATCTCTGCATGCATGTAACACGATTGTACATTAAGGGAGGCGCAATTGGACTTGGCAAAAGAGTACAAAAATGAAAGGTGTCGCAATCCCCATTGGCGAATAAGAGGTGTCATGGGTTGCGGAGTAGGCGCAGGCTAGGTGACACCCTTGGGGATGCCATGCCTGAATGCATGTAACATTATTGGAGGTGATGGGAGGAGACTTACAAGTTACAGTGTAGGTGCAGAGTAGGCGCGGGCTAGGTGGCAGCCTTGGGGGTTACATCTCTGCATGCATGTAACACGATTGGACATTAAGGGAGGCGCCATTGGACTTGGCGAAAGAGTACAAAAATGAAAGGTGTCGCCATCCCCATTGGCGAATAAGAGGTGTCATGGGTTGCAGAGTAGGCGCAGGCTAGGTGACAGCCTTGGGGATGCCATGCTTGAATGCATGTAACACTATTGGAGGTGATGTGAGGAGACTTACAAGTTACAGTGTAGGTGCAGAGTAGGCGCAGGCTAGGGTGGGCAGCCTTGGGGTTTACATCCTTACTTAATTCAAATTCAGTATGACCTATTTAGTCTTACATTTATCAAAACACTGATTCACTTAATCTGTCAAACCTTCCAACCTTCAAACCTTCATACAATCAAACCTTCAAACAATCATACATACAAACCTTCGAATAACTCATAAACTTCAAACATTCCAACCTTCAAACATCCCAACCTTCAAACCTTCATACAATTAAACCTTCAAACAATCAAACATACAAACATTCAAATAACTCATAAACTTCAAACATTCCAACCTTCAAACCTTCAAACCTTCAAACCTTCATACAATTAAACCTTCAAACCTTCAAACAATCAAACAATCAAACATACAAACCTTCAAATAACTCATACTCTTCAAACATTCCAACCTTCAAACCTTCAAACCTTCAAATAACCCTACGCAATCGCCTTTGCACCCTAATATGTCATCAATGCACATTTCAACGGTGAGACATACACTTGTCCCACCTCTGTGTTTTTGTTTAGAAACACAGACAACATCTGATTTCTTTTAAACGGGAAAGCCAATTTCTCGTACTTCAAAAAACGATGTGAGGCCAAACTTGGACGAGGCCCAGTGACACAAATATTTTATCAAAATCCAGTTTTTTGTGGAAACAACCAAATAATATTTTATAAGGTCGAGGTTCAAGATGACGAGGATCTTCAGAATATGTTTTCCAGCCATGTGTATTCTGGGTAAGAATCTATTGAGTTGTACATTATGCTGCGAGAGCCTCAGATGACACAAGTGGTTGATCCTTTGGAGAACGAACAAGCAGAGGTAGATGCGGTTGATGAAGAAGAAGAAGATGACGAGTTAGAGTTTGATAAAATGGTGAATGATGATTCTGACGATGATGGCATACCTAGTATTCCTGCAAACGAGATCTACACAACACCTCCGCACATGACAAACTTCAACATGGGCGGAGATGAACCGTCAACTGATTTATTTTTCAATCCGTATATGCAGTCGAATGAAAACTTAAAAGAGAAGGACAAGTTTCGTAACAGAGAGGAATGCATCAGAGCCATAAAAAAATTCCACATGCTCAACTCGGTCGATTTTAAGGTGGACCCTGTCAACCCAGAAAGGTACAAGATCAAGTGTGTCCACCCTGACTGTATGTTCAAGCTCACTGCATCATACAGATTAAGAGGTGATTGCTGGGTCATAGGTTCCATGACTACCCACACTTTTTTAAGTTCTACCCAATCACAGGACCACCGAAATCCTACCACTGGTCAGCAACGACCCATCTTTGAAGGTGAAAACCATCATCTCCCACATCACCACAGTTTTTAACTATACTTCGTCTTAGGGTAAGGCGTGGTTAGCAAAGACTAAGGCGATTGAAAAGGTGTACGGAAACTGGGAGGAGTCATACCAAGAACTTCCTCGCTACCTGAATGCACTCAAGACTAATTCTCCGGGTACTGTTTACGTTCTGGAAACATTGCCAGCATACGCCCAAGATGGTAGTCAACTAAATGGAAACAGATTATTCAGTCGAGTGTTTTGGGCATTTCAACCTTGCATCACAGGGTTTGCATCATGCAAACCAATTATACAAATTGATGGGACTTGGTTGTATGGGAAATACAAAGGAACGCTACTGATGGCAGTTGCACAAGATGGCAACAACAACATTTTCCCAATTGCCTTTGCCCTAGTCGAGGGGGAGACCGGTGGTGCTTGGAGCTTTTTTCTAAAAAACCTCCAAACACACGTGGCTCTTCAACCAGATCTCTGTTTGATCTCGGACAGACATGCCTCCATTGAAAGTTCCTACAATAATCCTGCAAACGGTTGGCATGACCCTCCTTCTACGCATGTCTATTACGTTAGACATATCGTCCAAAATTTCACGAGGGAGATCAAAGACAAAACACTTAGGAAAGCGATTATGAATGTGGGGTATGCATTGACACAACCTACATTCAAATATTATCGCAACAACATCCGTTTGTCAAATCCGGAAGCCGGTAGGTGAATCGACAATATTTCGGTAGAAAAATGGACTAGGTCATACGACAATGGCCAAAGATGGGGACACATGACAACAAATCTAATTGAATCCATGAATGAGGTATTCAAAGGCATACGAAACCTCCCGGTCACTGCTTTGGTAAAATCTACGTATTTTAGGATGGCTTCGTTGTTTGCCAAAAGAGGTGAAATGTGGAATGCGGTGTTGCAATCTGGACAATTATGGAGTGAAAGCTGCATGAAGTACATTAAGGCAGAAAGTGCCAAAGACAACACCCATATGGTTATACAGTTTGATCGACACAGTCATAACTTTATTGTGAAAGAAACAATCGGCCACAATGAAGGCCTGTCAAGACAAGAATATAGGGTTGTACTACCTTCTCGTTGGTGCGATTGTGGCAAGTTTCAAGCCTTTCGTATGCCTTGCTCTCATGTCATTCCCGCGTGTGCTTATACCCATCAAGACGCGCTACAACTTCTGTCACACATTTACAAATCTGAAACATTGCTCAACGTTTACAACAACAACTTTCCTTTGGTAGCAAAACCAGATTATTGGCTTGCATACGACGGCGAAATAGTGTGGCACAATGACCAAATGCGAAGGAACAAAAAGGGTCGTCCCAAGAGTAAGCGCATCACAACCGAAATGGACTCCCTTGACAAGCTGGAAAGAAAGTGTGGTTTATGCCGTCAGGTCGGACACAATCGCAAAAATTGTCCGAATCGGGCATCTGCCTCGACCACATAAAAATTGTAATACATAAAATCTTTCATTAATTATGTTGTAAACATTAGGGTTTTTCGTTAACAGTATTTGCTACAATAAATATTGCGCGTACAAGAAAAAAAAACACGATACTCCATCTACGAAATTACAACTGTTAAAACAATTTCATCTGACTCATGCATCATCAACATTACGTTGCTGTCTGTTTTGACTTCCTCCAACCATACATTAGGTCTTCCTGTCGCATGTGAGGTTGTTGTTCGTCTTCGCTGGATCCTTCGAATTTTTTCCCCCTCCGCAATGTCTCCATCTAGTCATCGTATCAACTCCCGCTTCAGACGCTCCATGGAGTGAATGTGCCAGAATTTCATTTTCATCGCAGGTTTCGTGGCGGAGAAGATAACGTAACCATCTCTGGTAAAAATCATGGGTGATGTCATGATGCAAATAACAGAGTAAAAAAATAAGAAAACAGTGCGAGAAAGTGTGAGAAATGACGGAGAAACGGACGAATTATTTATAAAAATAACATTTTGCCCTAATTTTGCCCTAGGAGCCAAGTGAGATGGCGCCTCCTCTCACTTTTAAAGTGCATGCGCCGTCTCACTTGGCTAAAAGAGAGAGGAGGCGCCAAGTGAGATGGCGCCTAGGACAAAACCCTAGGTGGAGGCGCCAAGTGAGATGGCTACTCCTTTGGGGAGTCATCTGAAACATGATTATTTGCGTAATTTTTTCTGAAACGTGGTTATTTGCGATTTTTTTTTTAATACCTGATTATTGCAAAAAAAAATTCTATAAATGTTGTCTTTTTTTTATTTGACCATCTTGGTTGGTTGTAATTTATGTAAGTTAATGAGAATTTTCTTCTAGACAGAAATCAATTCGATGTCACAAACAAACCCTTTTATAAAATAGAAT
This sequence comes from Vicia faba, assembly GCA_948472305.1. Lineage (NCBI taxonomy): Eukaryota > Viridiplantae > Streptophyta > Magnoliopsida > Fabales > Fabaceae > Vicia > Vicia faba. The sequence continues at coordinate 328,110,292 of OX451736.1, forward strand.
AGTGTTTTATTTCCCTTGATTAACGAGATAACATTTATAATGTATGGTGTCTAATATTTTTTAAATTAGATATGATTTTTATGATGATATATGCACATGTAAATTATTTTTGTATAATTAGCATATTAATTTCGTTTTAGATAAGTTTTACTATTATAATTTGTCTTTCCATTGTCTGTAAGTAAATGTCTTTTTCTATGAAATTAGTTTTGCTATTGTTTGTCACCAAGTCTATTTTCTGTGAAATTTATTTTGCTATTGTTTGTCACTACATATTATTTTATGAATAATCTATAATATTTTGTCTGTCATTAAAAGTTATTTTCAGCATAATTTAGAATTGGTTGTCTGTCACCAAAAATTATTTTTTGCACTGTCTATTTTCTACTGTTTGTCACTAAAAATTATTTTTTGTATTGCCTATCACTAAAAGAGGCGTTATTTTCTATCAATATATGTTGTTTCTATATGTAACCTTGTTGTATTAAATTTTTGTATTCCATGTGTGTTGTAGTTTCTATTGTTATTATTTATGTATCTAAATTCTCTGTTCTTTTATATGATGTTGATACTAAATATATTTTTTTTTAAAATGATGATAGAATGTTATAGAGTTAAGATAATTAAATGATATAGGTATAAGTTGAAGGCTAATGGAAACTCTGCGGATATAGGTATAAGTTGTAGAAATTATTATGACTGTCAGGTTGGGATGGTCTATATCATTGTTATAACTGTTGGCTAATTATTGGCAATTCGAGAGGTTGATCCACCTCAATCTTTTGTTGATATTCGAAAGATTATAACGAGTGGAACAAATCAATAATCTTACAACTATTAGAGCATGCGAAATTAATTGATCATCCCAATCAAAAGAGTAGACGAACATCAATTTGAATTAACTATTTAGTTTCCATTTTTTATTTTAAAATTCTCCTTGAATTAATATTTGAGTATTCTAAAATATATTTTCTCCTTTTTTTATAATACGATTTTACTTTACAATGACTTTATGTGAAGAAATTTCACGTGTCGTAATTTATTTAATAAAAGTATCTTATTTCAAATTAGGTATTATATTATATAATTTTTCATTCAACTATCATAGATTTAAATATAAACAAAAAAAGTGAATAGTCTCACATTAGATATTTCACGACTGTTTTTTTCTTATCACAACTTTTAGTTTCAAGGATAAAATATTTTGGTGGAAATAATGTAAGATCTAAGTGTTTTCTACTACTATAACTATATTATTTATGATGTATATAACTTTAACTTCAGGCTTTTATAAAAAGTGATTTCATTATTGTTTAATTTTATATAAGGAATTATATTCAAAAAAATTTACTTCTAGCCGAAATTATTTTAACGGGATGATAATGTAACATCCAGAAATTTTTTACACACATTAAATATAGTCTCTTAAAAAAATTATTTGATTTATTATTAAATAATTAATTTATATTAAGTATATAGTTAAATTTTAATTATTTATTTCTATTATTATATTTAGTTTTATATTTTGCAAATAATTATTTTACTAAATTAGTAATATCAACATGTTTATTCTAATGTTTTGTTGAATTTATAAATGAATTTATTATATTTAATAATTAATATTAAGAGTGATTATTGGAAAAAAAATTTTTTTGAATAACCAGGTATTAAAAAAAATTCGCAAATAACCACGTTTCGGAAAAAATTACACAAATAACCATGTTTCAGATGACTCCCCAAAGGAGGAGTCATCTCACTTAGCGCCTCCACTTAGCATTTAGCCCTAGGCGCCATCTCACTTGGTGCCTCCTCTCTCTTTTAGCCAAGTGAGATGGCACATGCACTTTAAAAGTGAGAGGAGGCGCCATCTCACTTGACTCATAGGGCAAAACTAGGGCAAAATGTTATTTTTATAAATAATTCATCCGTTTCTCCGTCATTTCTCACACTTTTTCGCATTGTTTTCTTATTTTTTCCTCTGTTATTTGCGTCATGACATTGCCCATGATTTTTACCAGAGATGGTTACGTTATCTTCTCCACCATAAAATCTGCGATGAAAATGAAATTCTGGCACATTCACTCCATAGAGCGTCTGAAGCGGGAGTTGATGCGATGGCTAGATGGAGACATCGTGGAGGGGGAAAAAATTCGAAGGATCCAGCGAAGACGAACAACAACCTCATATGCGACAGGAAGACCTAATATTTGGTTGGAGGAAGTCAAAACAGACAGCGACGTAATGTTGATGATGCATGGGTGAGATGATATTGTTTTAACAGTTGTAATTTCGTAGACGGAATATCGTGTTTTTTTTCTTGTACGCACAATATTTATTGTAGCAAATACTATTAACGAAAAACCCTAATGTTTACAATATAATTAAGGAAAGATTTTATGTAATACAATTTTTATGTGGTCTAGGCAAACGCCCGATTCGGACAATTTTTGCGATTGTGTCCGACCTGACGGCATAAACCACACTTTCTTTCCAGCTTGTCAAGGGAGTCCATTTCAGTTGTGATGCGCTTACTCTTGGGACGACCCTTTTTGTTCCTTCGCATTTGGTCATTGTGCCATACTATTTCGCCGTCGTATGTAGGCCAATAATTTGGTTTTGCTACCAAAGGAAAGTTGTTGTTGTAAACGTTGAGCAATGTTTCAGATTTGTAAATGTGTGACAGAAGTTGTAGCGCGTCTTGATGGGTATAAGCACACGCGGCAATGACATGAGAGCAAGGCATACGAAAGGCTTGAAACTTGCCACAATCGCACCAACAAGAAGGTAGTACAACCCTATATTCTTGTCTTGGCAGACCCTCGTTGTGGTCGATTGTCTCTTTCACAATGAAGTTGTGGCTGTGTCGATCAAACCGTATAACCATATTGGTGTTGTTTTGGCACTTTCTGCCTTAATGTACTTCATGCAGCTTTCACTCCATAATTGTCCAGATTGCAACACCGCATTCCATATTTCACCTCTTTTGGCAAACAACGAAGCCATCGTAAAATACGTAGATTTTACCAAAGCAGTGACCAGGAGGTTTCGTATGCCTTTGAATACCCCATTCATCGATTCAATTAGATTTGTTCGTCATGTGCCCCCATCTTTGGCCATTGTCGTATGACCTAGTCCATTTTTCTACCGAAATATTATCGATCCACCTACCGGCTTCCGGATTTGACAAACGAATCTCGTTGCGGTAATATTTGAATGTGGGTTGTGACAATGCATATCCTGCATTCATAACCTCTTTCCTTAGTGTTTTGTCCTTGATCTCCCTCGTGAAATTTTGGAAGATATGTCTAACGCAATAGACATGCGTAGAAGGAGGGTCATGCCAACCATTTAAAGGATTATTGTATGCACTTTCAATGGATGCATGTCTATCTGAGATCAAACAGATATCTGGTTGAGGAGCCACGTGTGTTCGCAGGTTTTTTAGAAAAAAGCTCCAAGCCCCACCGGTCTCCCCCTCGGCTAGGGAAAAGGCAATTGGGAAAATGTTGTTGTTTCCATCTTGTGCAACTGCCATCAGTAGCGTGCCTTTGTATTTCTCATATAACCAAGTCCCATCAATTTGTATATTTGGTTTGCATGATGCAAACCCTGTGATGCAAGGTTTAAATGCCCAAAACACTCGACTGAATATTCCATTTCCGTTTAGTTGACTACCATCTTAGGCGTTTGCTGGCACTGTTTCCAGAATGTAAACAGTACCCGGAGAATAAGTCTGGAGTGCATTCAGGTAGCGAGGAAGTTCTTGGTGTGACTCCTCCCAGTTTCCATACACCTTTTCAATCGCCTTGGTCTTTGCTAACCAAGCCTTACGGTAAGACGGAGTATAGTTAAAAACCATAGTGATGTGGGAGATGATGGTTTTCACCTTCAAAGATGGATCGTTGCTGACGAGTGGTAGGATTTCTTGACAAATGAGATCGTAATTAAGTTTTTGATGGTCCTGTAATTGAGTAGAACTGACACAAGTGTGGGTAGACATGGAACCTATGACCCAACAATCACCTCTTAATTTGTATGATGCAGTGAGCTTGAACATACAATCAGGGTGGACACACTTGATCTTGTACCTTTCTGGGTTTACACGGTCCACCTTAAAATTGACCGAGTTGAGCATGTGGAATTTTTTGATGGCTCTGATACATTCTTCTCTGTTACGAAACTTGTCTCTCTTTTAAGTTTTCATCCGACTGCATATACGGATTGAAAAATAAATTAGAAGACGGTTCATCTCCGCCCATGTTGAAGTTTGTCATGTGCGGAGGTGGTGTGTAGATCTCGTTTGTAGGAATACCAGGTATCCCATCGTCTTCAGAATCATCATTGACCATTTCGTCAAACACTAACTTGTCATCTTCTTCTTCTTCATCAATTGCATCTACCTCTGCTTGTTCGGTCTCCAAAGGATCAACCACTTGTGTCACCTGAGGCTCTCGCAACATAATGTACACCTCAATAGAGTCGTACCTGGAATACACATGACTGGAAAACACATTCTGAAGATCCTCGTCATCTTCAACCTCAAACTTATAATATATTATTTGGTTGTTACAAAAAAAAAACTGGATTCTGATAAAATATTTGTGTCACCGGGCCTCATCCTAGTTTGGCCTCCAATCGTTTTTTGAAGTACAAGAAATTGGCTTTCCCGTTTAAATGAAATCAGATGTTGGCTGTGTCTCTAAACAAAAACCCATAGGTGGGACAAATGTATGTCTCACCGTTGAAATATGCACTGATGACATATTGGGGGTGCAGAGGCCATGGCGTATAATTGTTTGAAGGTTTAAAGGTTGAAAGGTTTGAAGTTTATGAGTTATTCTAAAGTTTGAAGGTTTGATTGTTTGAAGGTTTGATTGTTTGAAGGTTTGAAGGTTGGAAGGTTTGAGAGATTAAGTGAATCAGTGTTTTGATAAATGTAAGACTAAATAGGTCATACTGAATTTGAATTAACTAAGGCTGTAACCTGTAAGCTTCCTCCCATCACGTCCAATAGTGTTACCGAGGCTGTCACCTAGCCTGCGCCTACTCTGCAAACCATGCCACCTCTTATTCGCCAATGGGGATGGCGACACCTTTCATTTTTGTACTCTTTTGTCAAGTCCAATGGCGCTTCCCTTCACGTCTAATAGTGTTACACGCATTCAGGGATGCCTTCTCCAAGGCTGCCACATAGCATGCGCCTACTCTGCACCTACAATGTAACCTGTAAGTCTCCTCCCATCACCTCCAATAGTGTTACATGCATTCAGTCATGCCTTCTCCAAGGTTGTCACCTAGCCTGCACCTACTCTGCACCTACATTGTAACCTGTAAGTCTCCTCCCATCACCTCTAATAGTGTTACATGCATTCAAGCATGCCTTCTCCAAGGCTGTCACCTAGCCTGCGCCTACTCTGCAACCCATGCCACCTCTTATTCGCCAATGGGGATGGTGACACCTTTCATTTTTGTACTCTTTCTCCAAGTCCAATGGCGCCTCCCTTCACGTCCAATAGTGTTACATGCATTCAGGGATGCCTTCTCCAAGGCTGCCACCTAGCCTGCGCCTACTCTGCACCTACACTGCATCCTGTAAGTCTCCTCTCATCACCTCCAATAGTGTTACATGCATTCAGGCATGCCTTCTCCAAGGTTGTCACCTAGCCTGCGCCTACTCTGCACCTACAATGTAACCTGTAAGTCTTCTCCCATCACCTCCAATAGTGTTACATGCATTCAGGCATGCCTTCTCCAAGGCTGTCACCTAGCATGTGCCTACTCTGCACCCCATGCCACCTCTTATTCGCCAATTGGGATGACGACACCTTTCATTTTTATACTCTTTCTCCAAGTCCAATGGCGCCTCCCTTCATGTCCAATCGTGTTACATGCATTCAAGAATGCCTTCTCCAAGGCTGCTACCTAGCCTGCGCCTACACTGCAAGAGTGACACTTATCATACATGCATGCATCAGTTACCACCTCACTTACTCTATGAAATTTTTTCCCCTATAAATATAGAGCATAACATACTTCTCTCGCACCCACAATCGTCTCACTCTCTGCTACAAACTCTTTCATAATATCTTACAATTTCTAAGTCTTTCATAATCTCAGGCATTTTCAACAATGGCACTTCTCACAATGGGCGATTCTCACAGAGGCACAAGGGACAACATTGCAACATTTGTAAGTTTCTTTTATAGTTATATATTTTTTATACTTCTGGTAATGCTTTGTTCATCTTACTTAATCTTACACCTTTTACATTATTAACTCAGGATACCAAAAGATTCAGAATCCGGTCTCACAACTACCTTGCTCCCGACGCATTTATCGTACCATATCTGGAATACGCAGGTTTCGGACATGTTATAAATATCTTCAACTGCACAATTGATTCAAAGTTCATACTTGCAATGTTGGAAAGGTGGAGACCAGAGACCCATACATTTCACCTATCAATAGGTGAATGTACCGCACACTAGAGAATGTGTACATGTTACTAGGTCTCCCTGTCGATGGTAAGGCCATTAACGGGTCGGTTCAACAACCCAATTCTCTGTGTGAAGAATTGTTGGGCAGGGATATGGTTGAAGGTGGTGGTGCGAGAGGTCAGGGTATACTACTAACTGAGCTTAAAAATCATTATGCGACTTTGGAATTAAACGAAAATTCCTCCGAGCAAGACAGGGTTATAAAAGCTAGAACTTATCTAATGATACTATTTAGAACCTTTTTATTTCCCGAAAGTATGGAAAATAGTGTAAATTTTATGTATTTAAATTTACTTAGAGACTTCGAAAAAACTAGAAAGTATAGTTGGAGTTCTGCTGTTTTAGCCCACCTATACAGTTCCTTGTGCAAAAATGCAATCAAGGAAAAATGTACATTTTATGGCTGTGCTTTTTTACTTCAAGCCTGAGGTTGGTGGAGGATGGAGTCCCTAAACCTCGTCAACAACAACACATTCATTTTCCTGTATGCAACAAAGTAAGTCATCAAGTTATATCATTTATTACTATTCATCTCTTCACCAAAGATATGATAAAAATAAAATATTTTTCATTTCCTTTAGGTATTGCGTGAGGGGTTTGGATTATGGCAAGAATCTAAGATTCAATGTCGCACTATACCGCAATTTATTGGATCACCTAGGCCTGGATGATGTACATCGTACCTTTCAACTTTTCTACTTTTAAATTATTTACATATTACATTTTCATTAACCTAATTTAATTTTATGCGCAGTTTGTTTGGAGACCATATTTGGGTTTGGGCCATGAACCAAACCCCGAGGATGCAGCAATTTGGGGCGCCAAGACTGCAATCATACGGTTCAATGTTGTGGAGATGCACCACAACGACCGTGTGAAGATGCAATTCGGAATACATCAAGAGATACCCAGTGATCCGACTTGTTTGTCCCCGTGGCATCTCAAAAGGGTCGACGCCCAATGGGGTCTTACCAACTGGACAAAATTTGCTCTAGAATGGTGTAAGATGTGGCAGAGGCGTCACCGACATGTCTTGCAATTCCCGGTTTTCCTCAATCATGGTAATATGCGATACACGGATCAATATTTATCTTGGTACAGGTCGGTTAGTAACCCTGAAATGCACGTGTCTCATCCAAGGTATTTGGTTGACCCAAGAACACAATGGGCATAATCCTCATTTCCCCAACAACAAACCCAACACACATCAACCTCCCAGCAACTTCCCAGACGAAACAGAACCACAAACACCCAACCACAGTCGCCACCACAATACAATTACACCCAAATGCCCCACAACCAACCACAATCACCACCTCAGTACCAATACCCCCATATGCCTCACACCCAACCGCAATTCCAATCACAATACCAACACACCCGCATACCCCACACATAATTTCAGTCTTCTGTATATCCTAATATGGGCCCCTCAACATCCAACCTTAGCCTTGATCTGGGAATGTCGGAAGATTATGAACCAACCGACCTAACTTTCCATCAACCACAATATCACCAAACCACCCAACATCCTCAATACCAAACACCCCAAGATCCATTTCCTTTCTATCCCCCATACTCAGACGATCAATGCTACAGACCAACCATGGAACCCCATCCACCGCCAACACGACCAAACTTTGAGGGTATGGGTAACCGACTGTACCAAAGCGGATCTTCTAGATATGAAGATCTGACTGATTTCATGGATCCGGAATGCATTGACTTTGCTGGGCCATCGATTCTGCCACATTAGGAAACGCGGCGACACCTAGCACGGGAAAGGCGAGGACGGAGATACGGAACTGGGGGTCATTACCGGGTTCCGGGAGACCAATGATTAATCTGTTTTTTTTATTTAATCTTTTTTTAATGTAATACTTATGGGTGTAATCATTTTTTGTAATTAAAAAGTCAATTTTGTTGATCCTATATCGAATACGTAACGCACCGGATTGAAAAAAAAAACGCGAAAATTGCCCTAGCAAATGCACTAAGGCGCCATCTCACTTGACTTAGGGCAAGCCCTAAGCACCTAGGCGCCAAGTGAGATGACACCTCCCCTTAAAAAGTAGGTGAAGGCGTCAAGTGAAATGGCTCCTCTTTTGGGGAGTCATCTGAAACATGATTATTTGCGTAATTTTTTCCGAAACATGGTTATTTGCGAAATTTTTTTTTAATACCTGATTATTCCAAAAAAAAAATTTAATTATTGGAGTTGTTATTCTATTATTTTACTAAATTTATAAATATAAAAGCATTGTCATATAATAATTTTAAATAAATAATATTTTAAATAATGATATAAGAAAATAAATGGTAAGACAGGGAGGGATGGACGTGTGGGAAAAAAAAGTATACAGCAAAGGATAGTGTATACTAGGAGCAATATTATAATTTAAAATAATTATAATATTAATAATAATAATTAAGTTAAATAATTTTTTTTCAATTAGTTCCATATTTCTCTGAAAAGGTCACACGTTTTCGTTCTCTCAACTCTCATCTCAGAATTTTCATAGTTTTACGTACAAATTCTATACAAAATAAAAACTCATCATAGAAAATACCTTCTATCCACCGATAACTTTGCAACCTCAATAATCTTTCTCTTTACTCTTGTATCATTCTCGAGAGTGCTCCTTGAAATTGTCATTTTGTGTAGTTAAATCGTAGAGTTTCTTTCGATTCAAACGGAACATGTTAAGGTAAAGGTTTTTCCCATATTAATGTAAATTAAAATCGAGTTAGAAATTGGTTAAATATTTATAAATATATTTTAAGGTTTTAGAGAAAAAAAATCTCAAATCCATTATTTATAGAACTACGCATACTAAACCTTGTTATGTAAATGATTTATAACTTAAGTTTAATATAATATTTATGTTTGTATAAATGATGTGTAGTGAATGTTTGTAGTTACTTTCAAATATACTAGTGTTTACACGTATAGTTTATACGGGTAGTTGCTTGGTTTATATGAATAATAAATAAGGTATGGTTTATAATTACTGTGTAATGTGTGAAATGACTCCTGTAATATTTATAGACTACGAATGTCAATTAAGAAATAACCACATGTTACTTGTTGTGTAATATATGAGTTTCATGACTATATATACTGTTATATTGGATTAGGCTCGTGAGACAGAATGTGCAAGAGGAATAATTATATAGTATATGACAGTATAATAAATAAAAGTGCTAGAGTTGATATGCCAATTCTATTTAGTGGATGAATTGTGTTACTTAATTTAGGGAAGCATGAGTATTAGTTTAGCTTGTAGTTGTCTAAGTGATGAAATATAGTAATTTCATATCATACTTGTTCATTTTGTGGTTGTCTTAATGGAGAAAATTGTAGTCTTATTTTGCATCATGTATGACATATCATATGCATCGTGTGATTGTCTTAGTATCGAGTAAAGATCTTTGTGTGATTGTTTTAGTGGCGATAAAGATCTTTGTGAAATTGTCTTAGTGGCGATAAAAATCTATATTTATTTTTCTTAATAGCGTGTAAAGATCTTTGTGTGGTTGCCTTAGTGGCGTTTGATTTATCCGAATGATGTAGTTTAAGAGCATACATAGTTTGCATATAACTATGTGTGGTCATGGTTATTGATATACTTGAGTAAATTATTCTATGTGCATTTTGTTATGGATTCAGTTCCAAATTAATGACTTAGAGAATTTTTTGTGATTTAATTCTTTTGGACATGATATGTGTACCTATATTTGTCTAATTTTAAACTCTGCCTTAGTTTATTTTTGACATGGATAACTGGCCCTTACAACAACATTTAGGAACGAATATGGAGTTCAAGTTTTGATTGATGTTTGCTTGTCGCAAGATCGTGGGGAAGAAGGGTTTTTCAAAAATAAAAATATTTCAGTAGTTTAGAAATTGACTGCATAATATATTTCAAGTTATTTATTTATTTTTCTTCGAATGAATTAGAAATGCAGCGACGTTCCGCTTATGAATTTGAATTGTCATAGAGTTTGGTTAATTACAAAAGCTTTTATTTTTGTTTAGACAAGTGTTTGTAATAATTTCTGAGTCATGTCTTGGATGAAAATCTGAGATGTTACATATGATATTCTAGGCTAAAGTCTATTGATCGGAGGCACAATTATGTTTCTATAATCTCCTTCTTACTAGTGGACCATCATATACCTTACTACAAGTGAATTGTGCCTCATGCACATCAAACGGTCCTCTGCATTTCACTCCTGAAAGAAAGTGAGACTGTTTAAATACTCCATACTATTTCAAACAAAATTTGAATACTCCTTACTCATCATATACTGACTTGAGCATTAGAGTGCTAACCTTTAAGGTACAACCCTTATCAACTGCATCAGAAGATCTACTCCATCACAACTTCCACATCTTTCTTTGTTTCTAGTTCCAAAATAAAGCACCAATCATTTTGAAGGCCTCAATAATTGTTTGTTGGATCTCAAATTGAAACTAATGGAGACCCAATTGTTCTGGACTGGCCCGACGACTAGAATTGACTCAGTCTAACCCTTTCTTTTGGTATGGCCCGCATGTTCATGGTCTGAACCGCCCGCTCTCCGTCGGGAAATATCGACCCTTTGCCCCCCAAGCCGACACTGGCCTAGGATGATCGACGAGCATCTCTCAGCCTGCCCGATATCAAAGTCTTGCAGACAACCAAGAATTGACCAGAGAGATGCCTGTAACTTGCCTCCTCCTTAGAACCAACGGCTAGTTACAGATACATATGCCAGGTTTGACCAAGTCCTGGAAACTACCTGATTTCACGGACACAGTTATCAAGGCGTAAAATCAGGAACCAATAGCCATGTGCCCATGGTATTATATAAACCATCACACATGTGATGGTCACGTATCAAATATCCACTATTCACCACCAATACCTTAACACTTTGCTTGTATCTCTTTGTTTCCACTCTTACTTGTTCGTCGATGTGCCTTGCAGGTACAACCCCTTCTCCTTCTCGACATTATAACTTGGCTACTCATCATCATCCAGACACCTTGCAGGTTCTGATCAATCGGTAAGATCAGTGGCGCCGTCTGTGGGAAACTGCTCTCCCCATCTTTCTTTCCTCGAAACTCAAAGATCAAAGCAACTTTTCAATATTCCTTTCAACAATCATGGCCAACCATGATGATCTCCATCTCCTCTGAAAGGCTATTATTTCCCCTACTTGCAAAACCGACGGAAGCCAGGAACATCCTCACCTCGAGGATAACCTAGGTTTTTGAGACTGATAAACTGCATCTCCATATTCAACTGACCCCTCGACGCGGTGACGACCAATTCTTGGACAAGGAACACCCTAAGAATCCCACTGAGGAACTTCCAGAAATCATGCAACCAGTTCCCATCCCTCTCAGCACCGACTCGGCCATGGCAGTGTTGCTCGCTGCTATCAATCAGACCAACTCCCTCATCCTATAACAAAATCAAAGGATCGGGGTCTGGGAGAACATGTGGTCAAGATCTCCTCCTCGGAGAACCCAACGACGAAACTCCCCAAGTATATCACCACCTAGGTGTGGCCTTCCACAAAGAAAGGAGAGGCACGACGTTTCTTTCTTCAATAAATGCAATGGTACACCTCCTACGAAAAATCAAGACTCCACTTCATCCAAGAATAGGAAAGACGACCGTCAAATCGAACGCGCTTGATTTCCTTTGCTCGAAACAAGACAGAAATGGAGGAGCCCCCTCCCCCCGACAAGACAATGATGATTGATGGGGTAGAAACTATCGCTCCCCTTCTCCGTCTCCCGCGGATAGTGAAGATGATGAGTCTCGTGGCCCGCTATCAAGGGAAATTACAGAAGCCCCACTCCCTGTCGTCCTAGAGAAGCCACCTTCGTCAGGAACCTACGATGGAACGACAATCCCAGATAAGCATATCGAGAACATTGGCGCCATCCTTGACTACCGAGGTGTCAGAGGGGCCATCAAATGCAGATTGTTCCCAACCACTCTCAGAAAGTAAGAAATGACTTGGTACTAGAGCCTCCTCGATGAACCCAACACCTCCTGGAAACAACTCGAGGGGATATTCTCGAGGCACTTTGCCGCCTCCCGTCGACACCCAAAGTCGGAGGCTTTGCTCGAAGCAATCTAGGGGCATACATTGAACGCTTCAACAAGGAAGTTGTCCAGGTCTCAACGACTGAAAATATGAAGAAATATCTCCTTAAGCGCGGGCTCCGTCTCCGCAGTGACTTTTCCAAAGTTGTGGGCATTGAGACACCAGCCACGCTCGACTCCCTCCTCCTCAAGGCCCAGGCATACATCCAGTACGAGGAGAAGGAAACGACCAATATTATCGGGGAATCAAGGCACGAAGAGAGTGCCAAATCCTTGAGGAATGACGAGCCCTCGACATCCCATCAGGGAGAAAAGAATCGGGAAGACAAGTCTCAGGATTCTAAGTGCTATAAGGTGACAGTCGGTCGTTTCCATGACTACACCCCTCTGACTACCTCAAGGGAGTGTATTCTTTATGAATGCGTCAATTCTAAATTTAAGCAAGCCAGGGTGCGCTTCCCCCGACAAACACCGTCCAAACCGGGAACCCACAAGAGCAAATATTGCAAGTCCCAGAAAATTCACGGGCTTAACACCGAGGATTGAATTCATCTCAAGGATGCGATTGAAATACTGATTAGGGACTGGCACCTCAAATAATACAAAAAGAAGGAGGGCACTCGCGAAGAAGCACCAAAAACAAAAAACGTCGAGGAAGGGAAGAAGTCCCCCGACATCGACGCCATTCCGGTTGCCATGAGCGTCTCACAACCATAAGATTTCTACTTCCCGGACATGGAGAACGCCCCCCTGTACTTCTCCTTCAACACTCCATGGGAATCTTTCCCCGCAACCATGGCCATCTCCGACGGGGGATTCAACAGGCACACAATTGGGTCGGTAAAGAGTAGATTCGACCAGCTCATCGAAGCCATCTCATCGACCTATTAGTTGCCTAATGAGATCTTCAGAGATGATAATTTTCTTTCCCATAACGAAAGAAGTAACCTGATGATTTGAAGCTGTAGCGTGAATCCATAATTCTTTAAGAAGTCTTGGAAAAACTGGACCTAGGAGGCGATCAAAGTACTTAGTCCATCCTTGGAACTCAACATCATGGGTTAAATCGTATATGTTTTCCTTCATGCTGACGAAATATACAATGAGCTCACACAAAACTTCCAGCGAATCAATGGGTGAGAGGAGAGTTCTTGAGGGTTCTTCGTACCTTTCTGTTGTTGAGGAAGAAGAGTCAGTAATGCTTTGAGAACCTTGAACAAGTTGTTGAGACACTACGCCAAAAATAAGTTTTAGCAGCACATAAAAGAAAGCGCTTTTGGAAAAAAGCACTGCTGTAGGTTTTAAAAAAAAATCGCTTAAAAAAGCGCTTTCAAAGGGTGCCTTAAGAAAGCGCTTTTCAAAAGCGCATCTAAAGGTCACCCTTAGAAAGAGCTTTTTGGGAAGCGCTGCTAAAGCTGGCCTTTCAGAGGGTACCTTAAGAAAGCGCTTTTCAAAAGCGCTGCTAAAGGTCAGCCTTAGAAAGCGCTTTTCCAAAGCGCTGCTGAAGCTGGCCTTTAGAAAGCGCTTTTAAAAGCGCTGCTATAGGATATGCTACGAAAGCGCTTTTTTATGTAAAAGCGCTGTTATAGATGACCTTTAGAAAGCGCTTTCGTATGTAGTTTTATAATAAATATCAAAACACAATTCGTATCACTTTTCTATTCTCAGTCAGATTTTCTTCCTCCTAAACCCTAAACCAGAGCTTCTCTGCCTCCTTGGTTTCTGTAACTTCTTCAGGACCTTCCGATTCAGAAGGGACAGTTTCACTTTTAACATCTACAGAGAGAACTCAAACGTGTCAAATCGTTAGAAGTTACTCATTTTATTTGTAGAAAAGAAAACAAGAGCAATATATCTCACCGGGAGAGTGTTACTTTCAACAACAGGACTACCGCTTGCCACAGGAGAACCGTCAGGTGATTGTTTCTTCTTTTCAGCAGTGAGAACGTTAGAAAGAGCAACTACTGCAGCTGCTCTTTGTGATCCTTGACCTCTTGGAGATTTCCTAGGTGTAACAACTTTAGTTCCGGTTGATGAACTGAAGGCAGAGTTTAAAGAAGCTAAAGCTTCTTCCCTTTGCCTCGGTCCTCCTTGATTTAAGCTATTCAATCTATCCTGTATCAGTAAGAGTAAAAAATATTAGAAGGAAGCACCATTTCTTTTCTTTTTTTTGTTTTTAATTTTACCCAACACTTTCATGGTCCAATTAAATATCAGTTATTTTAAAATTCGTGCTTCAGTTATTTTTAATTTTACATTAACAAGTTGTGCATTGGTAAAACAAGCTAAGAGAGAAATAATAGAGAGCGTAACAAAATATTTAATAAAGGTAGCCATATTGTTAACTCTATTAATATATTGTTTTTTTCGTGTGCTTTTTATGATTGATTTTGAGCAATGATGGTTTCTTGTTTATGTGTTCTACTCGTCTCTTTTCTTGGTAGGAATGTATTATACTTGTGTACTAAAGTAGTTGATAGAATAAAATGAATTTAGTGAAAAGTTTTGAGTATTGGTTTTGTTATATGGTTGTGCAAGAGCAAGTGCAAGTTTTGAGTATTGGTTTTGTTTTCGAATTTATCATTTAGCTCAGATTGACTCAGAAACCATAAACCATGGATAAGACATGGATGTATTCCAATCGATTGTCGAAAGAGTACGAGAACGGGGTATCAGAATTCGTTAAGTTTGCTGTTGCGCACGCCGAAGACCCCAGTTGAATGACATGTCCTTGTTTGTGTTGCTGTTATGGGAATCGGGTTGATGCGGTTCAGTTGGCATCGCATTTAATACGGTATGGAATTAATAGATGTTATACATGTTGGAATATGCATGGTGAGAAAAGTGACTGGAATGATGAATCGGGGGATAATAGGACCTATGCTTCAAACGACAATGGCATAGATACATACGATTATGATCGAGTTGAAGAGATTGCAGAAGCGCTTGAAGAAGATCTTAATGATTGTCCCAAAATGTTTGAGAGGTTGGTAAGCGATGCAGAGAAACCGTTGTATAATGGTTGTACAAAATTCACAAGATTGTCTGCGGTATTAAAGTTGTACAACTTAAAGGCGGGCAATGGATGGTCGGATAAAAGTTTCACAGAGTTATTAGCCCTTATGAAAGATATGCTACCATAGTATAATGTTCTCCCCAATCGAACGTGTGAGGCCAAAAAGATGTTGTACTCTATTGGCATGATCTATGACAAGATACATGCCTGTCCAAAAGTTTGCGTTTTGTTTCGAAATGAGTATGCATCGTTAAATGAGTGTCCTAAATGCGGTGCCCCTCGATATAAGAAAAAGTTATCTTCAACAAAAGTGTTATGATATTTTCCTATAATTCCGAGATTTAGACAGATGTATCATAGTGAAACCGATTCAAGACACTTAACTTCGCATGCAGATGAAAGAATTGTTGATGGAAAGTTTCGACATCCGGCAGATTCACCACAGTGGATGAAAATTGATAATGATTATCCTGAATTTGGAAAAGAAGCAAGAAACCTTCGCTTGGCATTGTCTACTGATGGAATGAACCCACACGGTATTCAATGTATCTCGCATAGCACATGGCCTGTGACTCTTATGATTTATAACCTACCTCCGTGGCTATGTATGAAGCATAAGTACATGATGTTATCTATGTTAATTTTTGGGCCTAAACAACCAGGAAATGACATAGACGTATATTTGGAACCTTTAATCGAAGATTTGAAGATTTTGTGGGAGAACGGTGTGGAGGTTTCTGATGGGTATAGGAAAGAAAGTTTCAACTTGAGGGCGATGTTGTTTGGAACAATTAACGATTTTCCAGCCTACGGAAATCTATCCGGGTATAGTATTAAAGGTGAAAAAGCGTGTCCTATCTGTGAAGATGGAACCGATACGATGCGATTGAAACTTTGTCAGAAGAATGTCTTTCTCGGCAATCATAGATTCTTAAATTCTAAACATCAATATCGTGGATGGAGAAAAGCGTTCAACGGAGATACCGAACAACGTAGAGCTCCGCCTGTATTGACAGGTGATCAAATATTTGAAAAGGTGAAAGATGTGAGTATTCAGTTTGGCAAGCCTTTTGCACATAAAGTTGTCACAGGTGGGTGGAAGAAGAGGTCGATTTTTTTTGAATTGCCATATTGGAAATCTTTGTACGTAAGACATTTTCTTGATGTTATGCATATTGAAAAAAAATGTATTTGACAGTGTTATTGGTACGTTACTCAATATAAAAGGGAAGTCTAAGATATACGAAATGATATTGCTTTAGATATGGATGTGTTGCTTCCGGTACCTGACATTGTTGCTGAGACCACATTGGTGCGAGATGCCATAGGATCTTTTGTTGCATGGCCATCGGACCTCATTTTCATAGATGATCAGGTATGTTGAAAACCATTATGAATCTTTAAGTCTTCAACTGTCAGTTCTGACCTCAGTTATTTCCACGGTAATTATAGACTCCTACAAAACCCGCATCTAAGGGTAAATGAATTTTGCGGCACGACGAGTCTGATGTATCACAAATAGAGGTACGTTTAAAGTGTTAATTATATGATCCGAATAAAAAACTGCATAATTTTATAATTTAACCGAGTCTATATGATTTTTAGGTACCTTTTCAAGGGTCACAACAAGTGAGCCAGAAAATCGTTGGTGTACCACCCAAGAAAAGGGTTCCTACTAGATTTTTCCCTCGATACCGGCAGTGTCTTGAAACAATAGTGGGAATGACAGATTTGATGGATGGTGGTATTTGTCAAATGGATATGGATCAAGGTATCTTTGGTTTTCCTTGCACCGAAATTATTAGACATGAGGACGTGGAAGAGATTTTCCGTCATAAAGAATTAGGCGTCAGTATTATGCACGCATACATCCGGTAACCCCATCTTTATATTATGTAATTAGCTGAATTTTTTTAAAAACATTTCAATGAATATAGTCTAATATTAATTATGTTTTTATTTAAGGTTGTTATATGACAAATTGATGCGCGAGAATCAATTGTCAAACATATTCCATTTCGTGTCTTCCTCCCGTGTCAGCGGAGCGACAATTGGTAGGGAACCAAATTCAGTAAGAGAGCACTTAGTCGAAAGATTCATGGCAACTGGAAGTACTGAAAGCTTATATCTTTGGGCGTATAATACTATTCCTACAGGGTTAGATTTTCATTCTAAGTTCATTTTAATATTTGTAATTTTTGCGTAGAAATTTTTTTTCTAAACTGTTGTTTTAATTTATAGACGTCACTGGTTGTTGGTTGCTATCGATCCTATAAAAGAAGTGGTCTATTATCTGAATTCGGTTGACGGTGATTGGACAAATTATCCGGATATGAAGTTAATGATTGATACGTAAGTGAGATTATTCTAAATATTTGTGTGTATTTATGTATTTAATTATTTCTGTGACATTGTTCTAAATATATATTTTCATTTTGTTAGAGCGATACAAGTATTCTGGTGTCAAAGAGAAGCTTGGGTACGACGGTCTAAATCAAAAACATTAATTGGATCAAAGTGCAGGTATATTAATTTCCACTTTTTTGCTTATAATATTTATGCTATTTGATAAAACAATACAACTATATATTCTTATTTATTTTTCTATGTAGTGTCCTCAACAGCAAAACGGTATAGATTGCGGATACTTCATTATGCGGTTTATCAAAGAAATCCTTCAACTTAATCAAATAGAGATTCCAGCCACGGTATGGATTTATAACTTAGGATTTGTTTTATTATTTCTCGGATATTTCATATAATTTTTTTCTTTTAACTAAATCCTGCATATTATGTTTTGTTATGTAGTACTTCGTTGAATACAAATGTGCATATTACACGAAACTTCAGTTGGAAGAAATCAAAGAGGAATTGTGTCAATATTTTATTGAGCAGAGAATCATATAAGGTATGAATACATTATTATGTGAAAAGTGTTATGAATACGTTACATGTGTACATGGAATATCATATTGACCGTGTTATTATGTTCAAACCTCGCAGGACCAGGACCTTAATACATAATTGACAGTGTTTCTTTCATACATTGGGATTGGTTTAGTTGTTGTTAGGGTTGATTTTGTAAGACTGATTTTGAGTTACAATGCTGATAACAATGGTTTTTATATATTTTGAGGTACAAAAATGTTGTATATATATTTTGGATTACAATGGTATACAATGCATTACCGCGGTTTATGAATTACAGGTTATGACAACTGGTTTATATAAATAATATGCTGCAAACAATGCAGGTATATGAATTATATAAATTATATCTCTAAAAAAACACCCTATGAAAGCGCTTTTTCAAGAAAACGCTGCCTTAGGTAACCTATGAAAGCGCTTTTTCACAAAAAGCGCTGTCTAAGGTAAACACACGCTTTTCCAGGAAAAAGCGCTGCTAAAATACCACCTATGAAAGCGCTTTTCCAGAAAAAAGTGTTGCTAAAAGAAAACTTATGAGAGCGCTTTTCAAGAAAAAAGCGCTGCCTTAGGTAGACCTACGAAAGTGCTTTTCATTAAACAAAAAGAGTTGCTAAAACCTATAGCAGCGCCACCTACGAAAGCGCTTTTAAGCACTTTTAAAGGCCAAAAAAAGGGCTTTCATAAGTCTTTTTTGGCGTAGTGAGAGGAAGCCATTTGTTCACACAGACTCTTTTTAGGGTTTTTGAAAGATTGAACAAATTCAAGAGAGAAAAAGGAATTGAGAGTGGAAATGTGATAGTGAAGGTTAACGAAGTATATATATATATATATATATATATATATATATATATATATATATATATATATATATATATATATATATATATATATATATATATATATATAAGAAAATAGAAGACTTAATTAACAATAAAAATATTTAAAGAAAATGATTACTTGCATTAATGATTCCTGAAAAGAGGGATAACGTAAAGATATGAAATAGTTACCGGTATGACACGAGCCTCAATGCATCACCTCAACGTTTCAATCTCTTCATAATTTGAACACGTGTTCATCCTTAGAGGAAGACCTTGCATATGAAGTTGACAACCATTGATATTGTGAACTGCATGCTTCTATATTTGAAATTCACCGTTTGGAGAATGTTTAGATCTTCTTAGATAGATCTTGATACAACTTTCCTTCTTACTTCTGAAGAACTATTGATCAGATGTTCATACAAAAAAAAACATAAAATTCTGAGGGTTAAAGTATACAGAAACAAAATTATCATTCTTGGCATAATTTCATGTTGAGATGTTTCAGAATGAAGTTAAATCTATATCTTCAGAAAGGGGTTTAGTGAAAACATCATCCTATTGATGGTCTGTGTCTATAAATTTTAACAAAAGAATTCCTTTATGAATATAGTCCTTGATGAAGTGATGTTTAATTTCTATATTCTTAGCCCTAGAATGTAAAATGGGATTTTTTGAAAGACAAATAGCAGAAGTATTGTCACAGAGAATATAAATGTTACTCTCATATATGTTAAAGTCTTCAAGTTGACTTTTCATCCATAGAACTTATGTGATGCATCCAGCTGCTACTATATATTCAGCTTCAGCAGTTGACAATGCAATGGTGGATTTCCTTTTGCTGGACCACGATATTAGGTTATCTCCCAAAAATTGGCAGCTTCCAAAAGTGCGTATTTCTATTCTGTCTCCAGCAAAGTCATCATCATAGTACCCTACTAATTTGTATTCTTTAGATTTTCTATAGCAAAGACCATGATTAGTAGTACCTTTTAGATACTTGAAAATTCGTATAACAGCTGTTAAGTGAGATTCTCTAGGATCTGATTGGAATCTAGCACACAAACAGACACTATAAAGAATATAAAGTCTTGGAGATCTTAAGTATAAGAGAGAACCAATCATACCTATGTAGAGATTCTGTTCTACCTTCTTACTTACATATTCCTTTTCCAGAATGCATGTGGGATGCATAGGAGTTTTGGTTGGCTTACATTCTGACAAGTCAAATTTCTTCTGAAGTTCTTTGATATACTTGCTTTGATGAATGTAGGTTCCTTCTGGAGTTTGATTGATTTGGATACCCAGAAAGAACTTGAGTTCGCCCATGAAGCTCATTTCGAACTCTGCTTGCATAGACATGGCAAATTATCTTCCCAAAGAGGCTTTAGTAGATCCAAAAATTATATCATCTACGTAAATTGGACAAACCATAATGTAATTTTTAAATATTTTACAGAATAAGGTTGTGTCCACCTTCCCTCTGGTAAAATCATTTTCTAACAGAAAATTACTTAATCTGTCATACCAAGCTCTGGGAGCTTGTTTCAGACCATATAGTGATTTCTTAAGTTTATAAACATATTATGGATGCTTTGAATTTTAAAAACCAGGGGGTTGGTGCGCATAAACTTCTTCGTCAATGTAACCATTTAAAAACACACTTTTAACATCCATCTGATAAAGAGTGATGTCATTATTTACTACAAAAGAAATTAAAAGTATGATAGATTCTAACCTGGTGACTGAAGCAAAGGTTTTTGTATGGTCTATCCCTTCTTGTTGACTATAACCTTGTGCCACCAGTCGTGCTTTGTTTCTGACAACTTCCCCTTATTCATTTAGCTTATTTCTGAAGACCCATTTGGTTCTAATGATGTTAAAGCCTTTTGGTTTAGGAACTAGATCCCACACATCATTTCTGGTGAACTGATTTAGTTCTTCCTGCATAGCGAGTATCCAATCATTGTCCATAAGGGCTTTGTCAATGGAACTTGGTTCAATCAGAGACACTAATCCCATGAGTGATTCTTCAGAATTTCTGAATGCAGATCTTGTTCTGATTGGGTCTTCTTTCTTTCCCAGAATCTTGTTTTTCGGATGAGCTAAACTGCTTTTGGATTGTCTTTTCTGGATGGGCTCTCCAAATGTTGTTGTAATTTTTGTGATATTCTCTTCTGGATTTGATTATGATTCTTTATGAATAACTTCTAATGCAATGTATTCAGTACGTATAAATTGAACTTCTATATCTGTAAAAAATTTGCCCTGCTTTGACTTTTGGGAGCCAAGCTTACTATCAAATCTTACATTGATAAAATCTTCCACAATTTGTGTTTCTGTGTTATATACTCTATAAGCTTTTGTGTGTTCAGAGTATCCTAACATGAGACACTTTTGTGCTTTAGAGTCAAACTTTTTCAGATGTTCTTTAGTGTTTAGAATAAAATGAGTACATCTGAATGGATGGAAATAAGAAATGTTAGGATTTCTATTCTTCCACAATTCATATGGAGTCTTATCTGGAATATGTCTTATGGAGATTCTATTCTGAATATAACATGTTGTGTTAATTTCTTTTGCCCAGAAGTTCTTATGAATGTTAGTCTCGTTGATCATGGTTCTGGCCATTTCTTGTAACGCTCTATTCTTTCGTTCTACAACTCAACTTTGTTGGGGAGTTCTAGGGCAAGAGAAATCATGAGAGATGTCATTCTCATTAAAAAAATTCAAATTTTTTGTTTTCAAATTCTCCACCATGATCACTTATGACTTTAACAATTCTAAGATCTTTTTCATTTTGGACTTGGTTACAGAAAGTAAAGAACAAAGAGTGTGACTCATCCTTGTGTCTTAAGAACCTTACCCATGTACATCTGCTATATTCATCTATGATCACAAATCCATACTTCTTGCCACTAATGGATACAGTTTTCACTAGTCCAAATAGATCTATATGCAGAAGTTCTAATGGTCTAGAGGTAGAAACAACACTTTTTCCTTTGAAAAAGGGTTTTAAAAATTTGCCTTTTTGACATGCTTCACACAAAGCATCTGAGCTGAACTTCAGGTTAGGAATTCTTCTGACCAGATTAGGTTTGTTAATATGAGATATTCTTCTCATACTAACATGCCCCAGTTTTTGTGCCAAACCCATTGCTCATCGTTAACAGACAATAGGCATTTTACATTCTAACTTTTTAGTTCAAAAAGTTTTATTTTGTAAATTTTGTTCTTTCTCTTTCCATTAAAGAGGATAGATCCATCTTTCTGACTAACCTCTTTACAGGACTTTTGATTAAAGATCATATCATAACCGTTATCACTTAATTGACTTATGGATAACAGGTTTTGCATTAATCCATCTACTAACAGAACATTAGTTATAGAAGGAAGTGAACCGTTACCAATAGTTCCGGAGCCAATAATCTTTCCTTTCTGATTGCCTCTGAAACCTATGTAGCCTCCAAATTTAATCTCTAACATTTGGAACATATGCTTTCTTCCCGTCATGTGTTGAGAGCATCCAGAGTCCAGGTACCAAGATTGGTGTTTCAATTTTGCTGTTAAAGACATATGAAACATAGACAATTTTGTCCTTAGGTACCCATATCTTTTTGGGTCGTTATTTGTTAGAGTTACCAAAATTCTGTTTGAATTTTGGTTTGGCGGAAAAAGAAATACTAGTATACTTTATGTCATGTGTATGCCCATAGGTGAAGTGAGAATAAAGGGGTGTGTGTTTTATGACCATATCCTTAACTTTCTTAGCTTCATATACTTTACCCTTGTATCCTATCCCTTTTCTGCCATTTCTACTAACTCCATAGATCATTGAAGCCATCTTGCTCTTATCTATGTTTTTAGAAAGAAATTTTTGAAAGCTATGATCATATTCTTTTATGATCTTATGAGAATTACTAGAAACTTCTGAGACAGTTTCCTTCTGAGCCTTTTGCAATTTATTTTCGAGTTTATAAATGTCTTCTTTAAGCTTAGAGTTTTCTGTTCTCAGTTTCTTAGTTTCTTCAGAGTCAGAAACTAGATCCTTTTTCAGGTTCTTGTTTTCTACTCGTAGTTGTTGATATCTCTCAAGAATTTATGGCAGACTTTCTTCTAATTGAGATCTAGAAAACTTAGAGAATACCTCTTCTGCCTCTGATCGACTGGTATGGTAGTCTAAATAATCTGGACTGCAAGTGCACAGTGTTATCGCGTAGTTTTAAAAATTATTGAACCCAAAGGACCAAAAGTCAAACGTACCGTTATCTAGTGTTACGGTGTAAATCTAAGGCTAAAAATATTTGGTTTAGATTAGGGGGACTAAAAGTAAGTTTGAATCTAATTAAATAATCAGAGGGGGAAACAACCAGTATGTAATGATCGGACTTCGGGAATTAGTAACCTATTTGGCAACTTGCAGTTTCCAACAATTCTCAGTAGAAATTTATCAATTTAAAAACCCTCGTCTGACACTGTCGTGGTTGTTGATTTAGGTTATGCAGTTAAGTCCTAACGTATGCTCTCGCTATCCCATCGGATTTAGAAACATTCTTTTGAAAACAAATAAACTCTAATTTGCCTTAAAGTGCTCTCGCTGTTTTTAAAGCCAATGCCTAGTTACTATTGTCCAGTTAAAGATCCTCAAGATCTTGCTTTATTGAACTTAACTTCTATTCGTCTTTTACTCTCGTAACAAAATGGTTCATCATTAAAAACAAAGTAATCTAGTCCAGAAAATAGTTCAACAAATAAATAACCAATAGTATTACCAAATTCCCTCAGTTTTATGACCTTACATACCGGTATAGAAGTCTAGCCTAGCATATTATAAAACTTAATCACAGAATAATAAAGCCAGACAGCAAAATAAACATGCTTATTGAATTAAAAGCAAAAAATGAAAACCTGAAAATAAATACGACTGGAAAACGGTAACAATTCGTTCGGCTCTAACGAGAGGCACTCCTCCACAGGTTGGTAGGTTTTGCTTTGATCCGGAAGAGAAACAATTTCAAAGAAATAAAATAATAAAATTAAATAAAAATTCTGAAGGTCTTGAAATAAACTACGGGAATTATATTTCCAGTGCATAACTCTATTGCTTAAATGGGTTGGGAAAATAGTACTGCTTAAAATTAAGGAAGAACAATAATTCTGGAAAATAATGCAAGAAAGGTGAAAAACGGAACCTCCCTCTGAATGTGTGAAGTCTAATATTTATATTGGTCTTTAGTAACCACATGTGAGAATTTGTAGGAGAGTTTGTAGGCTGTTGGATCTTTGCGTAGCTTGGAACGTGAATATAGCAAGTGAGACATTTTCGTTGCAAGCTTGAAACATGGGCAAAATAGTAGGAGAAGGTGTGCTGCCGTTCGTCATGGTCCACGTGACGTTCGTCACTACTTGGTCAAATGCACTGCCGGTCATCATGCATGCCCTGCCGGTCGTCATGGAATTCTGCTTACGCTTTTGGGCTTGGGCTTATCCTTTTTCTCTTCTTGTTTTGTACCCCTTTTCTTCTTTTTCTTCTTTTTCTTCTTTTTCTCATAATTAATTTGATACCTGTAAAATAGCCAAATACCAACTACAAAGCAATTTAATTTAGAATAAAATGGAAGATAATTTAATTAAATCAAGCTAAATATGCAATACATTTATGTGTTATCAAACTCCCCCATACTTTAATCTTTGCTTTTCCACAAGAAAATGCTCAGTATGATGTTTGTCTAAACATTGGTCAGGTGCAAATGTATGACGCAAATCAACTTGTACGTGGTTGCATGGTGTCTTTTTTAGAGAATCAAAAGCTTAATCTATACTCCAGCACTACGGTGACAACACTAGACAATCCCGTCTTACGTAAACCAGTTGCAGATGCTATTATAGCTCACCCCAAGTAGTCGTCTCGTTTAGCCCATTTTCATTCGAGCGCAATCACATTAAGCCCTTTATCCTAACACGTACATAGAGGAATAGCCGGTTAGTGGTTATAACCTTTTTAGCATAGTGGTTTCTGGCACAATAATATGGCAACCTTCTTTTTACCCATTTGCATGATGCGAGAGATCAAACCGTAGTCTGCCCTACCAAGTTCAGTACCAGATGCCTCTGAACCACCTACAATGGATTTTATGTTACTTTGTAGGGCTTACATTCGTTGGATTAAACGATCAGACGAGGATCGCCCAATTTAATAGGTGCATTTCCTGTAACATTTTCTAAATAAATATCGAGATCATCCACTTATATTCATCGACTTACTGCGTAATTTGTGTTTAAGATGGTGTTGACTGCTAGATAAATTACTCAGGGTTACTTCAAAACTAAAGCTCTGGGTTTCGGAATAATATGTACTTTAACTAGTCTATTATACTCTAGGGTTGTAGAGTGTCAAGACGGTAGTGATTTCTTCTAATCTTGCAAAAATTTCTAACAAAAAATTAGCAACCTACATACTCGTCGAGTGAGTCAAGTTATGTATTAAATCAAAATTTTTTTGTTAGGGCTCAATAAAGTGAGGGAATCGGAAAAACAACACAAATATTGCATAAATGACTAGAAGCAAAGATTTTTATTGAATGGAAATAACAAGAAGGGAGATGATAATAAAAATTTACTAGAAAAAGTGGAAATACTTCCTCCCCCATACTTAAAACATACAATGTCCTCAATGTATTGGAAAAGGAGAGTGAAAAACTAAATACTCATTCTTCCTTTCCTTGGCCACGGAATCTACCACGCATCCTTGGTCTAGATCTTCTACGCGCTTGCTCACCCCTTCTGGAAGATTCTGCTTCATATCTTTGACCCTCCACACGGGAAACAACTTCATGCAAACCTTCAACACGGAGTGTCAAAGCCCGCATGTCTTATGTCATCCATGCGGTGAATTCTAGCATACTTTGGTCTTGCCGGTGAGCGTAATCATGTTGATCTATTTGCATCTGTTGGACGAGATGCATCATTTCCTCTTGGCGCTTCTCGATGCTTTGGTAGTGCTGGTTAGACAATTGGTTCTGCTGCAGTATTGCGGCATAGATGGCATCGAGTGTGGCAGGTAGATTGGCATTTTGTGGCTCTTGGGCTTCGAGAGGTTGAATGTCAGGTTGAGGTGCTTGGTGTTCTAATTCTTTTTCATTTTCGTCAACCTCATCATTATTGGCTTCACCTTGGTTTCCTTGTGCATTCACACCAGGATCGGGGTTGTTGAGGTCGTATAACCAGTTGTTTGCAATGCTTAAGTTTGTAGTATTTGGATTTAGCAAAATGACACTACGAACTTCATTATTCCTCACCATTAGATAATATCCTCCTACTTATCTTACCTTAATAAGGAGACCATCTCGATAGTTATTAATGTCCAAGAACACTGCTGGCAATGAAGGTAGATTCAGGATTCTCCCTCCCAGGTTCAGGTGAACTGCTATCACAGTGACGATACCTCCAATACAGAAAGGCACAGT
The DNA here is from genome assembly GCA_948472305.1 of Vicia faba. NCBI lineage: Eukaryota > Viridiplantae > Streptophyta > Magnoliopsida > Fabales > Fabaceae > Vicia > Vicia faba. The sequence goes on from OX451736.1 coordinate 328,137,127, forward strand.
CCCGTCTCTCGTTACAAGATTTTGAATGTGAGTCATCATGAAGGTACTTGGGTTCAGGCAGAGGTTTAGTGCGAAGGCGCAATGGAGAGCATACAACTCCTTGGTGTTGACCTTGTTGTTGTTAGTTCTTCCAAAAATAGTGTTGGCCAAGGTGCAGTGAAGGTAGCGATTGTTCAGATTATGGATGTGAGTGAAGTAGCACGCTTTTGGGGCGACATTTTTCTCACTGGATATTCTTTCCCATAATTCATATGACCTTCTATTCCAATCCAATTCAGGGGGAATTCAAAATTTCACATTGTCTCCACGAGGGAAACGAAACATGTTGCTCAAAGCATCCTGGTTCACCGTGTATTCCTGGTTGAACATACGAAATATGACGGCTCCAAAGAGATTTGCATCAGCATCGGTGGGAGTGATGTAAAAGTAAGAGCTTAAGAACTCCAAAGTTAGAGCCTCGTAGGTGGGTAAGTCCATCGTGCTTACAAATCCCAGGCCTGCTTTGTTTAGCAAACCTTGCATACTGTCATACATCCCTAAATTGCATAAATAGTCATTGTCGACATATCGTGTGAGTGTCAATCCTTGCTGATAAAACTTCTGGTATATTTTCTATTGGAGTTCGCCAGCTTCACCTTGTCGGAACACGAGATGAGTCATATCGGGTTCTCCTCGATTGGGTTGATTTCTACGAGCAACCATGGTATGTTTGACAAAGAGGAAAAGTAAAGGTGTTTATGTAGTGAAAAGAAGGTGGTGAATGTTAGTGATATTATAATGATAGAAGAAGTGGTTTAAATAGGTGGAAATTGTGAGTGGGTAATGAATGGTATTTACGGTTTTGAAAGTGGGAGGTTATATGAGTTATAAGAAATGAATGAGTGGTAATGGTGGTAGATAAAGGAGTCATGAGAATTATGGGGTTTAAATGGTAGAAGATGGAAGTTATAGAAAAAGAAAAGGTTAAACGGTGTGGTTTTGCAGTCAAAGTATGTGGCCATGAGGTCATTTGACGAACGTCAGAGAAGGCTGACGAACGTCACATGCACAAGGCTGACGAACGTCAGATAAGGCTGATGAACGTCAGATGCATGGCGGACAAGGCTGGTAGGCAACCAGTGTCACATTCGGCAGCAAGGCTATGCATGCAATTTCATTAGACCAAATAAACCGGCAGTGCAATAATATATAATGCTACTGATACATATATATATATATATATATATATATATATATATATATATATATATATATAATGAATAATTGTAGTTTAAATCTTGGTATACATATATATTATAACAACAATAGATATCTCTAATGGTCAGCTTAGATTAAGAAATGATAGGAAATATTTATTCAGTATAGTGATAAGAGGCATAATAAAATAAAGGTAATACAAACTCAATAACGTTAAATAACCAAAAATATTAAAAATAGGAATAATAAGGAATAATATTACTGGGTAAAGAACTGAATGTGAAAGGGTACAAAAGCAAAAAAAATTAAATAACAAAATATCTGAAAACAGGAAAATAAAACAGTAATGGCAAACAATAATGTTTACTGCCCCATACTTATAATAGACAATGTCCTCTCTGCTTTAAGAAGAAGGATCGGGAAAAAATATAGAAGGATCTATCTAGCCACGATGTGGGCCTCCAGGAGGTGCAGTAACAGATTAGATGTGTTGATATAGATGATCAAAATGTTCTGTTATGATATCCATGAAACCGTGAAAGTCTGAATGCAAAGTGCTGAACTCTCCGCGTAAACTTTCAATCTGTGTCTCCAAATTAGCAATAGCGGTAGTAAAATCAGGAGGCAGAGGTCCATCATTAGCCGTAATAGCAACAACAGTAGACACGGTAAAAGCATCAGGGGTTACTTCACGGCGAACAGGGGAAGGAAGATCATAATAATGAGGAGGAGTCTGAGGGTCAAAATCATCATAGATCTCATAAGGTTGAGATGTTTCGGGTGAGGGTGGGGCAGGTGGGGGATCCAGGTCAAAAATCCAGTTATCTCTGTTGTGAACACTCGTTATAGGATTAGGTAAAACAAATTGGTGGACAATGTTATGGTTAATGAGCAAGTCAAACTGAAGTGGTCCAAGGTTTACTATAAGGTAAGTGTTGAAACAGAAACGGATGTTCATGGGTCGAATTCCTCCATAGGGGTTTAATCCTAGAAGTGGTTGTCTCATTCCGATAGCATTTGCAATCATTGTAACTAGGCCTCTTATAAGGATAGGTGTATGAGAGGTCTCTATAATGCAAACAAAATTGGCTAACATAAAGGTAGCCACATTGACAGGACGATTTTGTGAAGCACAAAACAAAATAAAAATCTCATCACAGGACACCAAAGAAATGTTTTGCTCTTTTCCAAACAGGGTGTGGGCCAGGATTTTGTAGAAATATCTTATAGCATGGTTATGGATACTTTCAGAATGCATATCTTCAGGCTCAGGATGGTTGTTACCAGTTATGCTACCCCAGAAGTAATTAAGCTCATGGTTGGAGAGGATATTCTCTTGGGTGACACTAAAGACATCAAGGCCACTAGGGAAACCTAAAAGGTTAGCAAACTCACTATTGTTATAACGGAAATCAATGCTAAATAGTCTAAACTGGATCAGGCAACGGTTAAACCCTAGTCCATGGTTAGGCACATAATTCAAAGAACTTGAGAACTCTAGGGTGAGCCTATGATATGAACTAAACCTCCCCCGAATAGGAGAGGTATCCCAACCTATCTGGTTCAGCAAGTATAAGACACTTTCTCTAATGCCTAAGGCAGTCTTAGCACGGTCATCAGCATATATGGTGGGGGTCATCTCCCTATCGGCCAAGTCCTCAAACCTTCTCATTTGATCTTTTCCCATGAAAGTAATACTCATATAATATACTCTTGTCATTTCGAGAGTTAGTCACTAGCTAAAAATCAAATTAGCCTGAAAAGTAAGTAGATTATATAAACGTCCAGTTAGCATTGGCCAAATGCCTTTAGAGTAAAAATAAGAAAAGAATTATAATATGAAAATGACGATAAGAAAAGAAAGATGAGAATAACAAAAATAAGGAGAATAATTAAAACTTTAAGTAAAAATTAAAAGAAAAAATATAAAGATAAAACTGTGGGTTGTCTCCCACAAAGCGCTTTGTTTAATGTTGCAAGCTCGACACATTTTCAATTATGAATTAGTCGTTTGATTCAGCCGGTGGTTGTAGAAGCTTTAGGGTAGCTGAGTAATTATTGTTTTTGATACAATTTTAATGCTTCAAAAGTTTCCCATTTACAATAAAAGGATCACTAGACTTACTCTTAATTTCTACGGCGCCACTTGGGAAAACCTTAGTGACTTTGAAAGGGCCAGACCACCTAGAGCGTAGTTTTCCAGGGAAAAGTTTAAGTCGGGAGTTAAATAGGAGTAATACATCTCCCTCGTTGAATTATCTCCTAGAAATGCGTTTATCGTGCCATTTTTTCGTTCTTTATTTGTAGATCTTTGCATTCTCGTAAGCGTCTAATCGAAGCTCTTCTAATTCGTTGATATCTAGGATTCTGTTTCCTCCAGTGACAGAGTAATTTAAATTTAGTTTTTTAATAGCCCAATAAGTTTTATGCTCGAGTTCCAATGGAAGATTACATGATTTTCCATATACTAACTTAAAAGGTGTGGTCCCGGTGGGTGTTTTAAAAGCTGTCCTATACACCCATAACGCTTCGTGTAACTTAGAGGACCAATCTTTCCTAGATGCGGCGACATTTTTCTCGAGTATTTTCTTAATTTCTCTGTTTGAGACCTCTACTTGACCACTCGTTTGTTGGTGGTATGGTGTTGATACACAGTGTTTAACTCCATATTTCACTAAGAGTTTTTTGAAAATTTTGGAGATGAAGTGGGAGCCTCCGTCATTAATAATGAGTCTCGGCACACCGAATCTTGGAAAGATTATGTTCTTGAAAAGCTTGATTACTACTCATGTGTCATTTTTTGGAGAGGCTATAGATTTGATCCATTTGGATATGTAATCGACAGCTACGAGTATGTATTTGTTACCGAAGGAAGATGGGAAGGGTCCCATGAAGTCAATTCCCCATACATTGAAGATTTCGACTTCTAGAATACCTTTCCGAGGCATTTCATCGCGTCTGGAGATGTTGCCAGTGCGTTGGCAACAACCATAGTTTAAAACAACGATGTTCACATCTTTCCATAGATTAGGCCAAAAGAAACCAGATTGTAGGATTTTCGCACAAGTTTTTGATGTACTTGAATGCCCTCCATAAGGTGCAGCACGACAGTGGTCTATAATACTTTCGATTTCTTCCTCGGGCACGCAACAACGAAAAATCCCATCAGAACCTCTTTTAAAGAGGAGGGGTTCATCCCAGTAGTAGTGTTTAAGGTCGTGGAAGAACTTCTTCTTTTGTTGGTATGTTAGCTTAGGTGGAAGGACATCGGCGGCTAGGTAATTTACGAAATTGGCATACCATGGTGTAGCAGAGTGAGCTAATGCCACTTTTACCAAAATGTTGGTTTCAAGATTTGAGGCCTCTATTTCTAAAGGACAGTTGGCTTGATAATGTTCAAACTCATTGTTTTCCAACTGAGCTATAAGTATCTCATATGGGGAATCGTTGTTAATTGGTATTTGTTCAGTCTTCAGATTTTCAAGCCTAGAAAGATGATCTGCTACGAAGTTTTCGGTTCCCTTTTTATCTTTGATTTCCAAATTAAACTCCTGTAATAATAGGATCCATCTCAATAGTCTAGGTTTGGCATATTTCTTAGTTAGGAGGTATCTAATAGCGGTGTGATCGGTGTAGATGATAATTTTACCTCCCACCAAGTATGAACGAAATTTGTCTAATGCAAACACAACTGCTAAAAGTTCCTTTTCCGTTGTAGCATAATTCATTTGGGCTTTGTGATACGGTGGGAGAACTGACTTGAGGGTTTTGCATTTTATCGCAAATGTCGCGGTTAGTAAGAGTCGCCACCGACTTTTCTTTTATCCAAAAGGAAAGGTGAAAACGCACAGGAAAGACCTTTGAGATTGTTTCTTGAGTTCGGGGGGTAGATTATGAAAAGGGAAGGTATTAGCACCCTTTTCATCCATGGTTTTCCATGGGCTCTTAGTTACTTACTAGATCACTTGCTTTTGTTTTGAAATTGTGCTTTGTGTGGTTTTTGAAAGTATTTTTGTAAAAGAAGCCATTGTTTAGGAAATCTTTGTAATGATTCTCGTTCATAAGAATGTATACAAAGATGTTTGTCTTTTTGAAAAAAATTTCAATGTTTGTAAGATGTTTGGGAATGTGTATGTTTGTTTTTTGAAAATAGCAAGGATGGTTGTTTTGAAATGGAGCAAGTAACTAGAAGTAATCTACCTACTCAAATGTCTTTCTTGTTCATTTTCTTTTCCTTTGATATTGTTGTCTTACCATTGATTTGGTAAGCAACCCTATCTTTGGATGTAAACGGGACGGGCATGGGTCATCGTAGAACCATGATTAGCAATGTTACAAAGTATCTTAGCATTTTTGAGGGACTAAGATCATTTTGTAAGGCAACTTTGAATAGCGTCATCGAGGGACTATGATCTTATATTTGTTTGTTTTGCTAAGATACCTCGCATGCGTAATATGGCCATTTTTTGTGTAAGGCAACCAAGTGGAGTAACCCTAAGGGTGCTTGTGTGCAAGTGTGTTATTTTCATGCTTGATTTTGTCTTGGATTAGGGTTTTCTATTTGATTGTTTTTATCTTGCCATAAAAACCCTAATTACTAACATGTTTATGTAAAAGCGATAAATTGCGTAATTTAGAGATTACTCCACTATTACAATATTTTATGGGATTTGCAATAATTTAAATCTAATTAAACTATTACAACCAAACTGAATTTGTACAAATATTTGAATAAATAATATACAATATAAATAAATATGCAAAGATATGTATATGCAAGAAAAAGATTTTTGTTTTGTTTTTTATGTGAAAAAAAGAGTTTTGAACTAAACCTAATAATTTAAGAAAAGGAAATTATTTTTTAGAAATTTATTAACCCTAATTCTAATTTATTAAAAGAAAATAAAGTTCTTTAAGTATCTTTTTTGTATTTTTGTCTTGAAGATAATTAATAGTATTTATGAAATATTTTAGTCCTTTTACATGTTAAAATAAATATTTATAAGTGTGAGAAAAAAATAATTAACCTAATTCTATTTTTACTTACAAGTTTATTAAGAAAAATAGTTAATATATAACTAAATAAAAATATTTTTATGATAAAATAAAATAAAATAAAATAAAACAAAATATAATATTTATCATTTTTATATTTTTTATGATTTTATGATATTTAAGAAAAATATTTTTAATGAAATAAAACAAAATAAAATAAATAAATGAAAATAGTTGGGCCAGGGGTGTCATGAGTAATCAGGAGGTGGATGTTAGAAAAAAACATAGGGCCTAATTTTGCTGAGCCCACGCTGCAAAAAGAGATGAAAAATATGGAAAAATGCAAAAAGGCAGCGCCAAGGCTTGAACCTGTGACCTTAGGCATTTCTGCACTCTACCTTACCACTGGGGTGGCTGTACATCCGTTAGTTCAAATGAAAATAAAAATACATGACATGAATCACTTCCTTTCCCTGTACTTCGTCTTCTTCCTCTAGCTAGCCGGACCACCTGTATCTCTCTCATTTCTCCATGAAAATGGAAACTCCAAACATGAAAATGATAGCATTTCTACCCACGATTTCAACCATGTAACTCATGTAAACTAAAAGTCAAAGATCAAAGCTAATTTTACTGGCCCTAATTTAAAACCTAATTTTTACAGAAATTCCAAATTCAAAATTCTCTATACACAATGAATAGAAATGAAATCTATGAACATGGTTAGCTTTAGTGCAAGGATATCTACATTCTATTTTCACAAATCGAGACCAAAGGATGCCTGTATGGAGAGATAGAAGTTAGAGTTTTTACCTCTTTCAGTTGAGTTCGTGAATGGAGTTTGAGCAAGTTTTGAGAAGGCCTGAGAATCTGTTTAGCTTGCCTGGACCTCCCTGAGTGTGTTCCAATCCTTACTTTGCCTTGAAAGTTCCTGAATCTCCCTACTCAAGTCAACCTACAAGCTTGAAATGAAAAAAATGGTAGATGGAGAAGGAGGAGTTACAGTAAAGGGATGATAGTATGGAACACTTAGATATGATGTAGGTTAAGTGTTTAGGTGGTTAAAACTTGAAACGCACGAGTGGTTTTTGAGATTGCTATGCAAGGTGTAAAACTGCAAGTTATGATATGTTTTCAGTGGTAGAGAGTTTGAGAGAGTTTCTGAGCTTTAGCAATCGTGTTCTAAGTCACAATACATTTGTGTATAAGTATAGAAAAGGTTAGACCTCAAGCTTCCTCATGATTTCTGAGTTATAGCCTTTTGGCTCTATTGCTTGCTTTTGAAGAAAAGTGAGGAGACAACTCTCTATGTGCTTGTACAAGCCTGATCTGAGTTGGTACAGGTCTTAGACACATTACTTTTGGTTTATAGGGTTTGTGTGTGCAGAAAGAACAAGTGCAAAGCTCAAGGAGTTGACAATTGCAAAAATTGTGCTTTACTAAAATGGAAATGGCAACTTCGTGCCATTTATGGAATTATAGCTTGGACAAAGGCTATAATGCTTGGATTAAAGCTTTATCAGCAGTGTAAGCATTTAATTATAGAGTGAGAAACAAGTTTGAGATCTGCAAAGCAAGCATTATGCAACCTAGGTTTGGATTTGAATTTTCGTTTATCATGAAATGGCTTGAAATCAAAGTGAGAAATTGCCAACTTCATCTCTTCGATTCTCCCTACTCAAGAATGATCTCAAGGAGTTCTTGGACATTTTGGAAATCTTTCAATGTGCTCTATAACTCAGATTTGAATTGCTTTCCAAGATTCCTCTTGGAACTAGGTGAAAAGTTGCCATGAAGTTAGGTCAAAAACCTGCCTAAATTAGGGCAAAATTTCACTAAGTTATTTTAGTTCATGAGCATGTATTCACAAAATTATATCTTGAGATCCAAGCATCTTTAGGAGAAATTGTGTGAAGAAAAGTTGTAGATTTCATGGAGATATACAACTTTCATGTTGGGAACTTTCTTTGAATCATCTTGTATCATGGTGAGAATTTGGCCTAAAGTTGAGAAAAAATAAGAAATTTTCTATACTTCGAAAAATTTCTAAGTTAAGAAAATTTCAAATTTCAAGACACAATCTTCAATCTTTGATTTTTTGATGAGCAAGTTTCACACTTTAAAATGTTTTGATGAATTGTGATCCTTGGTATTTGATTTTAAATCAATTGACTGAAAGATTCATTTGTCAATCCAATGGATTTGCAATGTTTTGAACCATGTCATTAGGTAAAGATGATGCAATTGGACTCTTGAAATCATGGTTCAAACCAATTGATCATTTTCTAGGTCAAAAATTAGAAATTGCCCTTTCTCAATCAAAACCCTAATTTTGACCATTTTGCCCTTTTGATGTTTTGATCAAATTTCTTGAGGAATTGAGGTCCAAACTTGATCAAATGATACATATGAGTCTAAAATGTTGATGTGGATCAAAAATTATGAAGTTTGACTGTAAATTGGTCATGGTTGACTTTTTCCCCAATACAACTGATTTTTGGGTCAACTGTCTAATTGACTGATCAAAAATGTGATTCATGGCTTGAAAATTGACATGAGTAATCTTGGGGGTCCATAATTGTCTTTGAAAGTCATATGAAGCATTGATAGTCCAAAAATCCATGTGCAGTCTTAAACCCTAATTTTGGGTCATTAGTGCATGATGAGATGTCATGGGTTGGTCCAACCCTAATCCAGTCTTGAGTCAAAGAGATCTTGTGAGAAAAATCTTGATAAATGAGAGGGAAAATTTTTGGGTACAACAACTGCCCTGTTCAATCTTCTTAAACCTGAAGAGTTAGATTGGCGAGTTTTGCAATTCGTGAATCGAAGGGGAAAGATGATTGGACACTAGAGTGCCCAGAAATTTGCACTTGACGATGTGTGGTTGAGGGAATGGGCTTAAAGATGACATTTGGAGAGGTGATAGAATCTTGTTGGAGATGGGCTTGTAGATTCCATCCCAGAATGCTTGTCGAATGTAATTTGTAAACTGAAAGAATGTGTATCAGAATAGCGTCCGTGTTTGGAGCGTACCTAAACTGTATCTAGGAGATGATTTTTACTAAGTATCAGAATGGCATCCATGTCTGGAGTGTATCTGAACTTTATCTGAAAGTTTAATCTGAATGAGTATCAGAATGGCATCCGTGTCTGGAGCGTATCAAAACCGTATCTGTAAGTTGTATCTGAATGAGTATCAGAATGGCGTCCGTGTCTTGAGCGTATTTGAACTGTATCTGAAAGTTGAATCTGAATGAGTATCAGAATGGAATCCGTGTCTGAAGCGTATCTGAAATGTATCTGAAAGTTGAATCTGAATGAGTATTAGAATGGAATCCGTGTCTGGAGCATATCTGAACTGTATCTGAAAATTGAATCTGAATGAGTATTAGAATGGGATCCGTGTTTGGAGCGTATATGAACTGTATCAAGATTGCATATTGTTAATGGTAGTTGTTAATCTTATCCTTAAAAGGGTAAAATGTTAGCTAAAATACAAAGTTGTGTTGCATGAAATGTATGATGCAATGTATTTGCTTTATTAATGTTTATGATATATGGATGCAATGTATGTGTATGTGAACTAATTTGCTGCATTGTTGTTTGATTGGGGAAAATAAATCCCTGAATGCCGCTGAGGATATGTGGATTTTCATGTCTTGAGGTTGAAGTACTGATGAACTTTTATTGAGAGAAGTAAATTATGTGGTGAGGGCAATGCCATGTACTGCTTGCAAGATCTGTCGGGGAGTCTCGACGACTTTTGCCGAGGATTGATAAATAAGAATTTTGTTCCGCTGGGGATTTAAATGACGTACTGTAGGGGATTACTTATGGAATAGCCTAGAGACATTTTCCTATTCTTTCAACCTATCAGTAATTGTCTTTCTCATTTTGTTTATTTGTAAACAGTAATCATGTTCAAATTCATATGTTTAACAATGAATCATTGGACGTTTTTGTAAACAAAACACAAGCGTAAAGAGAAAGACAAATAGTTTTTGCACTTTCAAAGGGATATCTTTGTATTGACTTTGAATAAATATTTTGTACAAAGGGGACAAACATTCTAGTAAGAGAATGTTGTTGTAAAACAAGAAAAAAATTTATACAAAGAAAGATACCTACGTGTAATAATCCCATGGGTTTTCCATTCTGTTATAGCCTTCGTATCTCTAAGCATCTTGTCTATTTGTTGCTTCGTCCGAAGATAATTGAATTGATCAGAAACTATGAGTTTGTCAGTGGAAGCCAAAGGTTATCCGTAAAGTGATCCGATGGGACATAGTCGTACGCCTTAATTCCCTAATTTTTTTCCTGGACCACCCTTTCGGGTTTTCAGTCCACCGGGAAGCCCTTTTTTCCCAAGTCGCCCTTTCGGGTTTTCAACTTGTCGGGTGTACAGTTTTTTTGTTTTATCCCTAACTTTTGCCTGAACCTTTTGGTTCACCGGGATGCCCTTGTTTTGCCTAGGTATGTCAACCTAGCGGGTCCCTTATGCATAGTATGTTCTGACTATGTTCGCGTTTGTAGGGTGTGGAAGATCGTCCCCGTCCATGGTGGTCAAGATCATTGCCCCACCGGAGAATAGGTTTTGGATTACAAATGGTCCTTCATAGGTAGGAGTCCATTTGCCCCTGGGATCACTTTGTGGCAAGATGATACATTTGATCACTAGATCCCCAACTTGATATACTTGGCGTCTGACTTTCTTTTTGAAAGCCTTGATCATCCGTTTTTGATACATTTGACCATGGCAAACAACAACAAGTATCTTTTCATCAATCAAATTCAGTTGATCAAGTCTAGTCTGGATCCAATCATCTTCGTTCAAGACTGCATATTTCATAATCCTCAGAGAGGGGATCTGAACCTCAATAGGTAGGAAAACCCCCATGCCATAAACCAAAGAATAGGGTGTTTCCCCGGTTGATGTGCAAGCTGTGGTATGATAACCGTGGAGAGCAAATGGTAACATCCCATGCCAATCTTTGTATGTGACTGTCATTTTCTGTATGATATTTTTAATGTTCTTATTCGCAGCTTCGACATCACCATTCATCTTTGGCCGATAGGGGGAAGAATTTTGATGTTGAATCTTGAATTGCTCGCATAATGCGGTGGTCATAGTGTTATTGAGATTTGTACCATTGTCAGTGATGATCCTTTCCGGGATACCATACCGGAAAATAAGGTTTTGCTTGATGAAGCGGGAAACAACATTCTTGGTAACGGAGGCGAAGGAAGCTGCCTCCACCCATTTTGTAAAATAGTCAATGGCCACTAGGATGAAGCGATATCCATTAGAGGCTGTTGGCTTGATTTCTCCAATCATATCAATTCCCCACATAGAAAAGGGCCATGGAGCCGTCAAGGCATTCAGAGGAACCGGAGGTACGTGCACCTTGTCCGCATGAATTTGACACTTATGACATGTTCGAGAGTGTTGATAGCAATCTGCTTCTATGGTAGACCAATAATAGCCTTCCCGTAGGATTTTCTTCTCCATCGTATGCCCACTGGAGTGGGTGCCAAAAGTACCTTCATGTAATTCAGCCATGATCTTTTCAGCTTTAACCTTATCCACGAACCGAAGCAAAATGGAGTCATGATTGCATTTGTACAGGATGCCATTACTAAGGAAGAATTTAGCAGAGAATCTCCTTAAGAACTTCTTATCATTGATTGAAGCTCCTTCTGGATATTCTTGAGCCTCGAGATACCTCTTAACTTCATGAAACCAAGGCTGGTCCACTACCTGTTCAGTGTTAATCTTGTGAAAGTGCGCTGGTTCATCCATTCGTTCGATGGTGATCTGGGGAGCCTCGTTATCCCAATTAATTTTAAACATAGATGACATTGTAGCTAGAGCGTCTGCTAGCTGATTTCCTTCTTGCAGGAAATGCTCGAAGGTAATCTTCTCCAAATGTGGTAGCAATGTCAAAACATGTTCTTTGTAAGGGATAAGGTTTGGGTGCTTAGTGTCCCATTCCCCTTTAATCTGACTGATGACCAAAGCTGAATCTCTAAACACATCTAAGGATTTGATTCCCAAGTCTATGGCAGCTCTGAGACCGAAGATGCACACTTCGTATTCTGCCATGTTGTTTGTACAATTGAAGCAAAGTCTGGCAGTAAAGGGAGTATGACACCCCTCTAGAGATATGAGTACATCACTGATACCATTGTCGAGTGCATTGGAGGCTCCATCAAAGAACAGGGTCCATCGGGATCCTTGTTCAGGTCCGTCATACGTCTTGAATTCTTCACAGTTGTCTAATGTCATGATGTCTTCACCCGGGAATTCAAATTTCATGGATTGATAGTCTTCTACAGCTTAGTGAGCAAGGTGATCAACTAATACACTGACCTTTATAGCTTTCTTGGTAGTATACTGTATGTCGTACTCTGTTAGGATCATCTGCCATCTAGCTATTATCCCCGAAAGAGCAGGCTTCTCGAAGATGTACTTTATAGGATCCATCTTAGATATCAATAAGGTAGTATGAGTCAACATATACTGTCTTAGCCAGCGAGCAGCCCATGCCAGAGCGCATCAAGTTTTCTCAACCAGTGAATATCTGGTTTCGCAGTCGGTAAACTTTTTGCTAAGGTAATAAATAGCGTGCTCTTGTCGGCCAGACTCGTCATGTTGCCCCAATACACACCCCATCGAGTTTTCTAAAACAGTCAGATACATGATCAATGGTCTTCCTTTGACTGGTGGCATCAATACAAGAGGTTATTGTAAGTATTCTTTGATTTTGTCAAAAGCAACTTGGCATTCACCATTCCATTTGACTACTTGATCTTTCTTCAATAGTTTGAAGATTGGCTCACAAGTAACTGTTAGGTGAGAAATGAATCTGGAAATATAGTTCAAACGTCCCAAGAACCCTCTGACTTCCTTCTTAGTACAAGGAGAAGGCATCTCTTGTATTGCTTTAACTTTGGCAGGATCGACCTCAATACCTTTGTTACTGACGACAAAGCTTAGGGGTTTACCGGACCGTACTCCAAATGTGCACTTGTTTGGATTCAACCTCAGCTTGTACTTCTTCAGTCTCTCAAACAGCTTTTGTAAGCGATAAAGATGCTCTTTGTTGTACCCCAAAATTTTCCCTCTCATATTTCTCAACACATGGCAAGTGAGGCCCCCAGATTGCTCAAGGAAGTTCAAGAGTTGACCAGACAAACTCTCTCATAAGGCAGTCTACCTCAAATTAGGGTTTCCATTTTCATCAAGATGTGTGAACCACAAAGGACTCAAAGGATCACCATTTTCCTAATATGTTCTTAAGATCATCCATGTCAAGTTTCAAGCCCTGCAGAAGAAGTTTGCCCAGTCAATTGCTCAAATGCCTGAAAATCGACCGTGCTAGGTCAAAAGTCAACTATGGCCCACATACAGTCAAACTTCAATAATTTTGGTCAAAATCCTCATTTTGAAGTATTATTCATCATTGTATCAAGGTTTGATCATGATTCCTCAAGGATTGCTCACAATTCATCAAAACCCAAAAGTTGTTAAATTAGGGTTTTGTAGGAAAAGTCAACTCAACTTTGACCAAGCATAATTTTCTCATACTTTATCAGAAATGACCCATCCAAATCTCATTTTGAAGAGGATTTAATTACCTACAATTCATCTTCATCTCCCAAGTTTAGAATATGCACTCACAAAAAGATATGAATTTTGACATTATAAGTCCTTTTGAAAAGTCATCAAAAACACCTTTTGGGTCAAAGCTTCGTACATGAACATGGAAGACTCAATTGAGATAAGACCAAAAGCGTTGCTTAGAGGACATCCTAAGATTTCTAAAAAGTCCAAGAACACCCTCTTAGGGTCAAAATTGATAGAGTTATGCATTGGCCAAGTTGACCATTTTTGCAAAATTGCCAAAAGTCAAATGTGCTCAAATTTGCATTTGTTTGCTAAATGGGCCTAACTTTTTATGCTTGCACCTCAAACATAATGTGGTCCACGACCCAAATGTCCATTAACATGCTATTTTCTTCATTATTTATTTTATTTTGATTTTTTATTTATTAAAAATTGAATTAAATCAAATAATTGGTAAATAATAGCAAAGATTTATTTTGATTGGATTTTTTGACAAAATCACAAGCTCATTATGCTGGCATATCAGAATCAAATAACATCAATGGAAATTGGTACAAGAAAGGCATGATTGGCATGATTATGGAAAGATATCATATGGCTTAAAAATCAAATATTCCATTCATGAATTCTCAAGATTTGATCCAAAATTGTTAACCTAATTGGATTCAATACATATACTGATGTTTGTGGAACCCTAAAAAAGAGAATTTTTCGTGTACAACCTGCCTCCGAGAACCAGAACAAACTTGAAAATTTCCAAGAAAAGTGTGAGACAAATATCCTTCCACAAGCCAATTCAAGGTGTGTTGAGGTTCCCAATAAATTCCTTGGAATCTTAGGAAGCATTCCCAATCATTTGCAGGCGTCAGAATATCCAGAATCACTCTCCATCACTCTCACGGTTTGCACAGTTGTCCAAATTCAATTACTATAATTCTTGAATCTTTAGCATGTTGAAGTTACATATTTGTGTTCATCATCATGTTTGCAATGTTTCTGGATAGTTTGATTTAAGTTACAGTGCAGAAATAAGCTTTTGCCATTGTTAGGTTTTCGTGCTCCAATTTGGGGTTTTGGTTTTCAAGCAAAATTAGGCCTGATAACGGGTACCATGATGATCAGAACGTCAAACCCAGTTGATTCATGGTCCCCAATTTAATTTATATTGTGTGTGCTTGATTGTTGATAGGCACAGTATGATACGGTGGCCAAACCTGACTGTTTTGGAAAATGCTGGTTTGCGTTTTTATTCTCAAAATGTCGCGTTAAACAAGCGTCGCCACCGACTTTCATTTTATACAATTGGAAAGGAAAAAAGCATAGAAAAATTCCTTTTTCGAGATTTTGAGTTCGGGGGGTGGATTATAGAAAGGGAAGGTATTAGCACCCTTTCTATCCGTGGTTTTCCACGGGCTCTTAGGTACTTGCTCATCTTTTAAAATTGCTTCCGTGTTTGTGTGTTGTGAAAACTTTTTGTTTTACTTCGTTTTAACCCTTGTATCAGTCCTCAAGAGTGTTACGAAGTGTTTTTGAAAACTTTGTTTGAAAAAGTGTATGGTGTGAAAAGTTTATTATGAGCAAGTACCTACTAGGCTCTACCTACTCGAAAAAAAGAATGTTTCTGTTCTCTCTTCCTTTAGACAATGTTATCCCACTATTAATGAGTAGGTAGCACCGTCGTTGGAGTTGTAAGGGTAAATTCGAAAGGGACGTACGATCACTAAAGCAATGTTAGGACGTCTTAGTAATAACCCTAATATCTTAAGATCATATTCGAGGCAACATTTCTGAGGCAACCTTTCCAAACGGGACTTTTGATCTTTGTTTAGACAAGAGAGCGACCACTAAAATACCCTATACTTAATGATCTTTTACCGAAGGTAACCGAAGTGAGAGTATACCCTAGGAGTGCGCATGTGCGAGTGATTTGATTTCAGTTATTATCTTTGCATATTTAGGGTTTGCTAACCATTTTAAAATTAACATACATTCTTGTCATGCAATCCTATTATCATACATCTAACAGTTAATATTTGCGAAAATTAAAATGCGGAAAATAAAACTACGCTATTACAAGGCTTCAGGGAAGGGGATTAATTACATAGCCAAAAACCCGTAAAACGATAAATAAAAGAAAAATCCTAATTAAACTATTACATCCCATGAGCAGTTACATTAATATTTGCAAAAAATAATAAACGCACGATGAATCGAGAACGAGAGAAAAACAAGGGTTTTGACCCCGTCTAAACGTAATTAAAAGAAAAGTCATTTTTTGTTGTTTTTGATTATTTTTGAGAAAATTAAGGTTTTAATGAATAAATACAAACCTATTTACTAATTAATTTAAATTAAGAAAAATAATTTATTTGACCTATTTTTGTATTTTTGGTTATTTTAAGAAAAGAAAATAAAAATTAAATCAAACAAACCCTAATTTCTAATTTGTTTTAATTTATTTACAAAAAAGCTATAATTACCCTAAGATTAAATTAAACTAATTATTAAATTAATTTTGACAAAATAAATAAAAAACCTAAATTCTAATTTGATGAAAATTGATTTTATGAGTTTTTGTAAAAAAGAATTAAATTTTGGGTGAGAAATAATTAATCAAAATAATTAAGAGAAAAATATAAAAGAAAAAGAATAAGAATATGGGCCTGGTGTCAAAGTAGAAAGGGAGTGCCAATAGTAGATTTGAGCCCAATAAGCCTGGGTCCACGTTGACTCTCATGATCCAATGCGTTGGGTTGACTAAGATGCACGGTAGACCTTCATGTGCCAGGCGTTAGATTTGGTTTGCTTTAGATCCAATGATTGAAAGCTGATGGCATATGGTGGATCTATGGGAAGCCTGCACATGGAATTACATATAGCAAAAATAATATTGAAGAACAAGGGGATTTATGGATCGAACCCAGACCCTTTAGCATCCGGCCATAGCATGCTTGCCAGTTGGGCTGGCTGATTCTTTGTATCTGAAATAAACAACAATTAATATAATGGAAAACGAGATAATGGATTCAAAAGCGCGCGAAGTTTAAATGGACCAGCAAGGGGGTGCCACGCCACCCTTCTTCTTCCTCTCTCCATTGGCAAAAGTCCAAGACTTTTACCTACAGTTTTCTGGGCTTAGGTATAAGCCTGTGTTTCTCCAAAATCTCATACAAGCATCTTAAATGAAAACTAATGGTACAGATCAGTTCGTCTTGGCCTCGTGAGCACCATGGTACCCCTCTTTTGGGCCAATTTTACCTGCATGAGAAAACCCTAAAACGAGCAAGAAAACCCTAGCAATGGTGGATCTCAGTACGTGCGTAAAAAATTTAATTGAGTATAACCAAAACATTGCAAATACATTAACAAACATATGTATGTCATTGAAACATGCTAATGCTGCGTAAATTGTAAGAATGGATTTTGAGTTTGAAGGGAAAACTGTGGGTCTGTGGTTCGAGTTTCTGGCCGTATGGATGCTTGCAAATGATCGTATCTGCTTCAGAGAAGGTCCAGGATGCGAATGGTGGTCTTGGAATGGCCTGAATTTCCCTCTAACTGCAAGAATGATTTCACACTTTTTAATGATTTTTTTTAAATCTGATTATGCTCTCTCAAGCCTCCATCCCTTGTGCTTTTGGTCTGGATTTGTTCAATATATATCATAGAATCAATTAGGGTTACAAGTTTGCACCAAATCCTTCCAATTATGAAGATTTGATCCTTGATTCACACTTGTATCAAATCTTTCCAAAAAAAAAAAAATCAATCTTTTTGTGTACAAACAAGCCTTGCACGATTTGATCTCATTTCCAGCTATTCATGGACCTGAAATATGCACAAAATCTCAAGCTTTGATTAGTTTTGATATTTTCATGATTTTATTTTGATTTAATTTGATTTAATTGAAATAAAAATCAAAATAAATGACAAAAATAAAATAAAGGCAAGTGGGATGCATCATGGGTCATGGATCATGTTACCAACTCAATGCAAGCACAAAAAGTTGGTCCCATTTGATAAAAATTGCAACTTGAGACACATTTGACTTTTGGCAATTTTGCAAAAAAGGTCAACTTCACCAATGCATAACTCCTTCAATTTTGACCCTAGAGATGTGTTCCTTGACTTTTTAGAAAGACCAAGATGTCCTCTAAGCAACCCTTTTGGTCTCGTATCAATTGATTCTTCCATGTTCATGTATGAAGCTTTGACAAAAAAGGTTTTTTGTTGACTTTTCGAAATGACCTATAATGTCCAAATTTATATCTTCTTGTGAGTTCATTTTTTGAACTTGGGAGCTGAATATGAATTGTAGGTAATCACATCCTCTTAAAAATGAGATTTTGATGGCTCATTTCTGATAAAGTATGAGAAAGTTATGCTTGGTCAAAGTTGAGTTGACTTTTCCTATAAAACCCTAATTTGGAAACTTTTGGGTTTTGATGAATTGTGAGCAATCCTTGGGAAATCATGATCAACCCTTGATCAAATTATGAATAATACTTCAAAATGAGAATGTTGACAAAAAATATTGAAGTTTGACTGTATGTGGACCACAGTTGACTTTTGCCCTAACATAGTCGATTTTTGGGCGTTTGAGCAATTGACTGAGCAAACTTCCTCTCCAAGGCTTGAAACTTGGCATGGATGATCTTGATAACATATTAGGACAATTGTGAGAATTTGAGACCCTTTGGACTCAAGTATATTGATGCAACATGAAACCCTAATTTGAGGTAGACTGCTTTAGGAGAGAGTTTGTCTGGTCAACCCTTGGACTTCCTTGAGCAATTTGAGGACCTCACTTGAGATGTTTTGAGAAATATGGGAGGGAAAATTTTGGGGTACAACAGCTTCCCCTGTTCAATCTTCTTAAATATGAGGATGTAGATTGGCTTGTTTGCCTTTCGTGATCCGAGGGTAGAAGATGATTGAACACTAGAGTGCCCAGAAATTTGCACTCACATGAAGTGGTATCCGTCTTGCAATGTTGGAAATGGGCTTATAGATTCCATTCAGAAGTTGAAGTCGGAAGACGGGCTTAAAGATGCCATCAAAAGAAGTGTCGATCGCATAAGAGATTCCTTTGCGAGTATGTATACCTGTTATTAAGGAGGACTATGCCGGGGAATGCTGGGGTCTGTCGTTGCAGAAATAGAATTTTAGGAGCTTTAGTCGTCCGTTATTCTACTGGGGAATCATCTCTTGGTTAAAGAGGTGAAAATGAACTGCTAACTGTTCGTGCTCCAGGCTTTACAGTGTTTTGCTGAGGAATATAAGACTGACTGCTATCTGGTCGATTCCAGGCTTCATAGTGACTTACTGGGGGGATGAGATTAAACTTGCTATCTGGTCATTCTCAAGGCTTCATAATTTCTCAATTCTTATCTGGTCGTAATCCAGGCTTCAGAAGGAATTAAGTTGTTATCCAGTCGACTCCGGGCTTCAACTTGAATTTAAGGCACACCAATATCCGGTCGATTCCGGGCTTCTTAGTAATTGGCCAAGTAAACTGCTATTTGGTCGAAATCCAAGCTTCATAGTGTCTTATACTGTTATCTGGTCGGGTCTAGGCTTCAGTGTCTTTTGCTATTATCTGGTCGAGTCCAGGATTCGCAGCGTCCTATACCATTATCTGGTCGATTCCAGGCTTCATTGTATTTGGAGAAATCAAGATACTATCCGGTCGAATTCAGGCTTCATAACTTGTATTAAAGATATACAACTATCTGGTCAAGTCCAGGCTTTATAGTATTCTTTGCTGTTATCTGGTCGAATCCAGGCTTCACAGTGTCCTATACCCTTATCTGGTCGAGTCCAAGCTTCACGGTATTTGGAGAAATCAAGATACTATCCGGTCAAATCAGGGCTTCATAGCTTGAATTTAAGGTGTACCACTATCTGGTCGAGTCCATGCTTCGTAGTATTCTCTGCTGTTATCTGGTCGAATCCAGGCTTCACAGCTTCCTATACCCTTATCTGATCGAGTCCAGGCTTCACGGTATTTGGAGAAATCAAGATACTATCCGGTTGAATCCGGGCTTCATAACTTGTATTAAAGATATACCACTATCTGGTCGAGTCCAGGCTTCATAGTATTCTTTGCTGTTATCTGGTCGAATCCAGGCATCACAGCGTCCTATACCCTTATCTGGTCGAGTCTAGGCTTCACGGTATTTGGAGAAATCAAGATACTATCCGGTCGAATCTGGGCTTCATAGATTGAATTTAAGATGCACCACTATCTGGTCGAGTCCAGGCTTCATAGTATTCTTTGCTGTTATCTGGTCGAATCCAGGCTTCACATCGTCCTATACCCTTATCTGGTCGAGTCCAAGATTCACGGTATTTGGAGAAATCAAGATACTATCTGGTCGAATTCAGGCTTCATAGCTTGAATTTAAGATGTACCACTATCTGGTCGATTCCAGGCTTCATGGTGCTTTGTAGGGATCAAGATATTATCTGGTCGAATTCGGGCTTCATAGCTTGAATTTAAGATGTACCACTATCTGGTCGATTCCAGGCTTCATGGTGCTTTATAGGGATCAAGATACTATCTGATCGAATCCGGGCTTCATAGCTTGAATTTAAGATGTACCACTATCTGGTCGATTCCAGGCTTCATGGTGCTTTGTAGAGATCAAGATACTATCTGGTCGAATCCGGGCTTCATAGCTTGAATTTAAGATGTACCACAATCTGGTCGATTCCAGGCTTCATGGTGCTTTGTACTGCTATCTGGTCGATTCCAGGCTTCATAGTAATTTGCTGGGGATTCAACTATTTTCCGGTCGATTTCCGGGCTTCATAGTATGATGGAGAAATCAAGATATTATCCGGTCGGATCCGGGCTTCATAGCTTGAAATGGAACAGAAATCTTAGCAACGATTCGACTGAGCCAGAGAAAACTTGTGAGAATTTGATTGTATCTTTCCCTGAAAGGTAAAGAGTTAGTCGTATGTAATTTCATGATGTATGACACGTATTGAGTAATGATGCTCTCAAAATAAATGAGATTGTGCTGTATGATGCATATGTGCATGCCATGATGTATAGATATGCAATGTTCTTGTGATGTTTTTCTTAGCTGGGGAGAATAAATCCCGGACTGCTGTTGAAGAGTTCAAGGAGTTGAGTTCTTCGTTCTTGCTGGGGATAATGACCGAAGATGATTAGCTGGAGACTTGCGTCCGTTCTACTTGAGAATAATCCTCCGGTAGAGACTCTGTTTGAGAATAACCTTGTGGGAGAAAGACTCTATGGGGAAGAGGCATACTCTGTTGGAAGATCGGCTGATTTGGAGAAATAACCTCAGGTGGGGATGAACTTTCATTGCTGGAGAGAAGAGCTCTGTTGGAGATTGAGCTTCCATTGTCAGAGAAATAAACTCTGCTCGAGAGATGGCTTTATAAACTGCTCATGGTTATAAAACTCGGCTGGGGAATGCAGATATCAACTTTCTGAAGGAACCTGCTGGGATAGGAATTCCTGCTTGGGGATACAGAGGTCGGATCTTGGTTGTCTCGGCTCTGTGGGGAGTATGGGTTTCACTGGCTTGTATGTGATAGTGACTTTACTTCCAACTGTCTCTGCCCGTTGTACCATGCTGAAAAAAGCACATGCGGAGATTTTGTGGATGGATCTATGTCGTGATTGTACTTGAACATGTATTTAATGACTGTCAGGATGACATCCGTCTCTGGATCGTATCTGAACTGTACTTGAAATATGTGTTGAATGAGTTTCAGAATGGCATCCGTCTCTGGATCGTATCTGGACTGCATCTGAAAGCTGAATCTGAATGAGTATCAGAATGGCATCCGTATCTGGAGCGTATATGAACTATATCGATTCTGGTGCTCTTGCTGAATGCTGATCAAGGTATAAGTCTTCCACTGATAGACAGGAGATGGGACATAGTCGTACGCTTTAATCCCTAACTTTTTCCTGGACTGTCTTTTTAGATTTTCAGTCCACCGGGATACCCTTTTTTGCCCAAGCTGCCTTTTCAGGTTTCCGGCTTGCCGGGTGTACATATCTTTTTTGTTTTTATCCCTAATTTTTGCCCGAACCCTTTTGGTTCGCCGGGATGCCCTTATTTTTGCCTAGGCCAGTCAACCTAGCGGGTCTTTGTTCATGCGTAGTATTTTCTGACTATGCCCATGTTTACCGAGTACGGAGAATTGTCCATAGTAGTAAGTGTTGCCGCACTGCCAGAAGATGCTCGTTTGATCATACAAGATTCGTTGCTGGAATTCATGTCCAATGCCCCAGGTGATTCAGATGGAGATCTGCCCCTGGCTATTTGGCATCTTTGAGAGATTCCTTGAATCTTGACTTGACTACCCCAGATGATGGACAATGATCATGTCGTGCCCCTTGGTTGGCAGTGTTTTTCCACGTGAGGTGATCCTTTTTACTGAGAAGGTTTTTGTTCACTAGATATTCGTCATGTGAATTTCTCTGCTGTTGAAAAAATAGTCATATGCAATGTTATTTTAAGAATGCAAAGTTTGTGTCTGTTTTGAAGTTTGAAAATTCATTTTTTTGTAAAACAAGTTTTTTTTTGTAAAAGTGTGATGTCAACTCAGGATTTATAGAAAGTCCTACAGGAGTCAGGATACCTTTTGTAACAATATGCTTTTGAACTAACCCATGCTTCAGCTAGGACTTTTAAGTGTTATAACGTGGCCTAGTTCACGGTTCAAGAAACAAAGGATAAAGGCTCAAAATTTATTTGTATCCACCCGCTCTTCGTGATGTTCTTCAGTCCTATGCTCAATTAATTGCGCATTTAGATCCCGTTTGAGTCTTGGAATATTGCCCTTGATGTTCCGGTGACGGTTCGGGTACTGAAAGTTTTCTTGAAAAAGGCAGTCATTTTGTAATTTTTTTTTGCCGAGGATTTGTAGTAACCTCTTTTCTTTTTTTTTTTGGTTTTACTATCCCTGTTTTTTTCCTGAACTGTTTCTTTTGTGATTACAGTCATCGGGATGCCCTAGCTTTTTTTCTTCTCTTAAGTCTCCTTCATAGGTTATGACTTAATGTGCTTTTATTTCGAGAGATAATGACTGCCTGTGTTGACGATTATAGGGAACCATCACCGTCTTTTGTTTTGGAAGGACGTCTTTGATGCCATTCATTGTGCACCTGGATTAACTGAGAAAACTACCCTGGCCTAGGTTGTGATTAAGGGTTTTAATTTGTGTGAAAAGAAAAACTCTACTTCTTTGGCTCAAAGGGGTTAACTAGGGATTATCTTCCTTATAACTCCAATGTTTAGGATTTGAAACAACGCTTGTACATCGTCAGCGGGGTCTATTCAAAAGCATACTGTAGAGATTGTGGTATCATTTTCGTCATCCTCCCTCTAAGGCTTAGAGTTTTTATTCGAGAGTTGAATATCACAAAAGGAAATAAGAACACATTTTTGATATAGTGAATACGAATGAATTGATTCAAAACATACATGTGCAATGCATTGATGAAATAACGAGGTTTGATATGAATAAATGTTCAAACAAATCAAAAGAAAATTACACATTGAAAATTATAATGAACGAAAAGTCTTCTTATGAGAAATTGTCACTTTAGATGGTATGCCTTGGAGGGATGGTAGAAGAACTCAACCTGTCTGTCTTGTGCGAATCCTAGCGCTCTTTCATCAATCAGGTCTTGAATTTTATTTCTCAATGCTCAACAGTCATCAGTATCATGCCCCGGGCTGTTGGAATGGTATGCACACCTTACATCAGGATTGCAAAGCTTGAGACAACAACATGTTGAGTTTGGTAAACTGCCTTTTGGGCATATCCGGCTTACTCTGATTAACCCGTTGTTTTTGGCGAGGTTGTTGTTGGACCTGTGATGTAGTAGCAACTTGGAAAGGTCCACTCTTCACCAAACCAACCTTTTGTCTTCTTGGAGGTTGATCAATGACTTGGTCCCCGGCCTCGACTGTTTGCTTCATACTGTTGTATCCGTCTTGATGAAGTTGGTTGATGATGGCTTTCAGCTCTTCTTGCCTTTGGGATAGCCCTTGGATAAGAGGCATCTGCCCCAACATCTAGGTTCTCATTGCACCTACCTCAGCTTGCAGTTGTTCCAGTCGTTCGTCCTTATTGTCTTCAGGACTTTTCTTGACCAAGTTCCCAACGAGGAGTGTTTTCAACTCTTCCCGCCCCTTGGATAGGTTTAGGAATATTTCCCTGAACTGAGATTCTTGAGTTTGAAGATCTCTGTTGTCTTATTTGAGAGCCATTGCTGAAATAAACAGCGAGAACATGAGAGACCTATATTGGAAGACCTGTTATGCAATGATATGTATGATATATGTATGCAATGTTTTCAAGGATCTCACGGGGTAAACAAGAAACTGTTAGAATTTGGTTGCAGCTTGATTGAAGAAACTTCGTGTCGTTAAGAGTACTTATTCAAGAGTCAAGCTCACCATATCGAGTGGGTCATAGCCACTGACTCAATTTATCGTGTTTTGATCTCTAGACGACATTGGCTAGAGGAAAATAAATCTCCTTGCCCCTTGCTAGACGTCTGATTTATCATAACCTGCATCATAAACCCTTGAGATCCTTGAAATAATTAAGGAAATGTTAAGGCATGATGTTATGATGTGTATGTTATGTGTTTAAGCAAAAGTGCGAGGTGATGTAAGCAAGTAAACTCGGCAAGAAATCCAAGTTATTGGATAAGGACTGTAAACAAAACCTGCAAGGAACTCATGTTGTCAGATAATAAAAATGTGCAAGTAGTTCAAGTTGAAAGCACACAAGTCACACAAACAGCCTTAGGTTTAGGCTTGCATGAGTTTTAAGGTAGTACCCTCTTGAAGTTAAGTTGGTTCAACCTGTCCTAGAAAAGTAACTGGGTTCTAGAGGATCTCAATATCACTGACCATCCTCCATCGGTCATGGTTTCAGCTCACGCAATCCTTTTTTGCAACCGGAACTATCTCGAGAGTATCGTCTCAATGAGTGTAGCATCGAGTATCAACCAGTTCTCAGCTTTACACCGAGGCCGGCTATCTCACTACTTTCTAATGGCCAAGTTGGTCGATTAAAGGTTCTAAGGTCAGTTGATGCTTAACAACACACGTAGCGGCCCCGTATTCTCCTTGTTTCTCACAAGGGATACCGGTACCAACCAATGTGCCACATCAATGTAGCTACTGCTTCAATCGTATCGATCAACGCCGTACAGTTCCCTCACAGTTTATTGCTACTTACCTAAAAGGTGTCCCCAGATCCGGGTTAGGATCTATAGTAACTCCCAAACAAAACCCTTAAAAGTAAAACAACCAAAACAAACAAGAGAAGAAATTTATGATGAAGTAGATCCTAAGGTATACCCCACTTATAAACTCCCCAGCAGAGTCGCCAGTTCTGTGATACGGTGGCAGAACCAGACTGTTTTGGAAAATGCTGGTTTGCGTTTTGCATTTTTATTCGCAAAATGTCGAGGTAAGCAAGAGTCGCCACCGAATTTTATTTTATCCAATTGGAAAGGAAAAAAGCACATAAAAATTCCTTTTTCGAGATTTTTAGTTCAGGGGGTGGATTATAGAAAGGGAAGGTATTAGCACCCTTTCTATCTGTGGTTTTCAATGGGCTCTTAGGTACTTGCTCATATTTTAAAATTTCTTCTGTGTTTGTGTGTTGTGAAAAGCTTTTTGTTTTACTTCGTTTTAACCCTTATATCAGTCCTCAAGAGTGTTACGAAGTGTTTTTGAAAACTTTCTTTGTAAAAGTGTATGGTGTGAAAAGTTTATTATGAGCAAGTACCTAATAGCATCTACCTGCTCGAAAAAAAGAATGTTTCTGTTCTCGCTTCCTTTAGACAACGCTATCCCACTATTAATGAGTAGGTAGCACCGTCATTGGAGTTGTAAGGGTCAATTCAAAAGGGACGTAAGATCACTAAAGCAATGTTAGGACGTCTTAGTAATAACCCTAATGTCTTAAGATCATATTCGAGGCAACATTTCCGAGGCAACCTTTCCGAACGGGACTTTTGATCTTTGTTTAGACAAGAGAGCGACCACTAAAATACCCTATACTTAATGATCGTTTACCGAAGGCAACCGAAGTGGGAGTATACCCTAGGAGTGCGCATGTGTGAGTGATTTGATTTCAGTTATTATCTTTGCACATTTAGGGTTTGTTAACCATTTTAAAATTAACATACATTCTTGTCATGCAATCCTATTATCATACATCTAACAGTTAATATTTGCGAAAATTAAAATGCGGAAAATAAAACTACGCTATTACAAGGCTTCGGGGAAGGGGATTAATTAAATAGCCAAAAACCCGTAAAACGATAAATAAAAGAAAAATCCTAATTAAACTATTACATCCCATGAGCAGTTACATTAATATTTGCAAAAAATAATAAACGCGCGATGAATCGAGAACGAGAGAAAAACAAGGGTTTTGACCCCGTCTAAACGTAATTAAAAGAAAAGTCATTTTTTGTTGTTTTTGATTATTTTTGAGAAAATTAAGGTTTTAATGAATAAATACAAACCTAGTTACTAATTAATTTAAATTAAGAAAAATAATTTATTTGACCTATTTTTGTATTTTTGGTTATTTTAAGAAAATAAAATAAAAATTAAATCAAACAAACCCTAATTTCTAATTTGTTTTAATTTATTTAAAAAAAAAAGCTATAATTACCCTAAGATTAAATTAAACTAATTTTTAAATTAATATTTACAAAATAAATAAAAAAACCTAAAATCTAATTTAATGAAAATTGATTTTATGAGTTCTTGTAAAAAAGAATTAAATTTTGTGTGAGAAATAATTAATCAAAATAATTAAGAGAAAAATATAAAAGAAAAAGAATAAGAATATGGGCCTGGTGTCAAAGTAGAAAGGGAGTGCCAATAGAAGATCTGAGCCGAATAAGCCTGGGTCCATGTTGACTCTCATGATCTAATGCGTTGGCTTGACTAAGATGCATGGTAGACCTTCATGTGCCAGGCGTTAGATTTGGTTTGCTTTAGATCCAATGATTGAAAGCTGATGGCATATGGTGGATCTATGGGAAGCCTGCGCATGGAATTACATATAGCAAAATAATATTGAAGGACAAGGGGACCTGGGGATCAAACCCAGGCCCTTTAGCATCCGGCCATAGCATGCTTGCCAGCTGGGCTGGCTGATTCTTTTGTATCTGAAATAAACAACAATTAATATAATGGAAAACGAGATAATGGATTCAAAAGCGTGGTAAGTTTGAATGGACCAGACAGGAGGTGTCACACCACCCTTCTTCTTCCTCTCTCCGTTGGCAAAAGGCCAAGACTTTTACCTACGGTTTTCCGGGCGTGTATAAGCATGTGTTTATCCAAAATCTCATACAAGCATCATAAATGAAAACTAATGGTACATATCAGTTCGTCTTGGCCTCGTGAGCACCATGGTACCCCTCTTTTGGACCAATTTTACATGCATGAGAAAACCCTAAAACGAGCAAGAAAACCCTAGCAATGGTGGATCTCAGTACGTGCGTCAAAAATTCAATTCAGTATAACCAAAACATTGCAAATACATTAACAAACACATATATGTCATTGAAACATGCTAATGCTGCGTAAATTGTAAGAATGGATTTTGAGTTTGAAGGGCAAACCGTGGGTATGTGGTTCAAGTTTCTGGCTGTATGGATGCTTGCAAATGATCGTATCTGCTTCAGAGAAGGTCCAAGATGCAAATGGTGGTCTTAGAATGGCCTGGATTTCCCTCTAACTGCAAGAATGATTTCACACTTTTTA
Organism: Vicia faba; assembly: GCA_948472305.1. Taxonomy (NCBI): domain Eukaryota; kingdom Viridiplantae; phylum Streptophyta; class Magnoliopsida; order Fabales; family Fabaceae; genus Vicia; species Vicia faba. The sequence goes on from OX451736.1 coordinate 328,164,754, forward strand.
ATGATTTTTTTAAATCTGATTATGCTCTCTCACGCCTCCAACCCTTATGCTTTTGGTCTGGATTTGTTCAATATATATCATAGAATCAATTCAGGTTACAAGTTTGCACTAAATCCTTGCAATTATGAAGATTTGATCCTTGATTCACACTTGTATCAAATCTTTCCAAAACAAAAAAAGAATTCAATATTTTTGTGTACAAACAAGCCTTGCACGATTTGATCTCATTGCCATCTATTCATGGACCTAAAATATGCACAAAATCTCAAGCTTTGATTAGTTTTGATATTTTCATGATTTTATTTTGATTTAATTTGATTTAATTGAAGTAAAAATCAAAATAAATGACAAAAATAAAATAAAGGCAAGTGGGATGGATCATGGGTCGTGGATCATGTTACCAACTCAATGCAAGCACCAAAAGTTGGGCCCATTTGATAAAAATTGCAACTTGAGACACATTTAACTTTTTGCAATTTTGCAAAAAAAGGTCAACTTCAACAATGCATAACTCCTTCAATTTTGACCCTAGAGATGTGTTCTTGGACTTTTTACAAAGATCAAGATGTTATCTAAGCAACCCTTTTGGTCTCATCTCAATTGAGTCTTCCATGTTCATGTATGAAGCTTTGACACAAAATGTGTTTTTGTTGACTTTTCAAAATGACCTATAATGTCCAAATTTATATATTCTTGTGAGTGAATTTTTTGAACTTCGGAGCTGAAGATGAATTGTAGGGAATCACATCCTCTTCAAAATGAGCTTTGGATGGGTCATTTATGATAATGTATGAGAAAGTTATGCTTGGTAAAAGTTGAGTTGACTTTTCATATGACCTAATTTGGCAACTTTTGGGTTTTGATGAATTGTGAGCAATCCTTGGGAAATCATGACCAAACCTTGATAAAATAATGAATAATACTTCAAAATGAGAATGTTGACAAAAAATCTTGAAGTTTGACTGTATGTGGGCCACAATTGACTTTTGCCCTAACACAATCGATTTTTGGGCCTTTGAGCAATTGACCGAGCAAACTTCCTCTACAAGGCTTGAAACTTGGCATGGATGATGTTGAGAACATATTAGGACAATAGTGAGCCTTTGAGACCCTTTGGACTCAAGTATCTTGATGCAACATGAAACCCTAATTTGAGGTAGACTGCTTTAGGAGAGAGTTTGTCTGGTAAACCCTTGGACTTCCTTGAGAAATTTAAGGACCTCACTTGAGATGTTTTGAGAAATATGGGAGGGAAAATTTTTGGGTACAACACATAGGTTTCAGCAATAGACCTGTGTCTGTAGGTAAAGGTTCAGAGCCTAAAATGACGGTTCCAGGGAAGAAGACAACAGCGTGTCACCACCTGACTGGCTGGTTTAAATTCTAGCGCGTTATTCTGGCCACTAACTTGTTTTCCAATATATTATTTGTTTTTATTATATTAATAAGTTAACATCCAGCGCAGTTGGTCAAAAAAAGGAAGTCATAAGCTCATGTTCTGGGTTCGATCCCAGGCGTGAGCTTCTGGCATTTTCTCCATTGTTTTCACCAGATCCAGCACATGTACCTTCTAAGGGTCATCATCTTCTGGATCCATCAGCCAGAGCCAGTTCTAGCGCACCTCACCTTCTGAGGGCCATCATCTACTGGATCCATCAGCCAGAGCAAATTCCAGCGCACCTCACCTTTTGTGGGTCATCATCTGCTAGATCCATCAGCCAGAGCCAGTTCCAGCGCACCTCACCTTCTGAGGGCCATCGTCTGCTGGATCCATCAGCCAGAGCCAGTTCCAACACACCTCACCTTCTGAGGGTCATCATCTGCTGGATCCATCAGCCAGAGCCAATTCCAGCACACCTCACCTTCTGAGGGTCACCATCTGCTGGATCCAACAGTCAGAACCAAATCTTGTGCACCTCACCTTCTGAGGGTCATCATCTGTTGGATCCATCAGCCAGAACCAGATCCAACGCACCTCACCTTCTGAGGGTCTTCGTCCTCTGGATCCATCTCCACCCAGATCTGCTGACAACAGGCCCATTTGGTTATTTCTATTGTTTTCATTAATTCCTTTTCTTCAATTATTTTGTTTTTTAAATCAACACAATTTTTTTAAATTAAATTAACCAATCAAAATTCATAAAAAAAGATTTATTTTCTTAGTAAATGTTTTTTTTTAATTAATTAGTTTAATTAATTTAGGGCAAATTTAATTTCTTTCATAATTTAAAAACAATTAGAAATTAGGTTTAATTAATTTTCAATTAAATATTTTCTTCAATAAAAATTCAAAAAATACTTTTTCCTCAAATTAGATTTTTTGGGTTTCATGGTTTGTAATAGTTTAATTTATGGTTTTTATGGTTTGTAACTGTTCATGGTTTGTAATAGTTTAATTTATGGTTTTTATTTACTGTTTAAATCCCGAGGTTTTTGGCTATGTAATTAATCCCCCTCCCCGAAGCCTTGTAATAGCGTAGATTTATTTTCTCGCATTTTTAATTCCCGCAAATATTCAACTGTCTAGATGTATGCTAATAGGATTGTATGACAAGAATGCATGACAAATTAATACAGTTAGAAAACCCTAATGTGCAAAGATAAATAACTGAAACAAATCACTCGCACATATCACTCTTAGGGTATACTCTCACTTCGGTTGCCTTCGGTAAACGATCATTAAGTATAGGGTGTCTTATTGGTTGCCCTCCAGTCTAAAAGATCAAAATTTGTCCCATTCAAATGTTTCCTCGGAAATGTTGCCTTGGAAATGTTGCCTCGGAAATGTTGCCTCGAATAAGATCTTAAGACTCTAGGGTTATTACTAAGGTGTCCTAATATTGCTTTAGTGATTGTACGTCCCTTTCGAATTGACCCTTACTAAATCCAACGACGATGTTACCTATTTCTCAATAGTGGGATAAGCGCTGTCTAAAGGAAACAAGAATAGAAACAATCTTTTCTCGAGTAAGTAGATGCTAGTAGGTACTTGCTCAAATCAAAAAATTTCATGCTTACACTTTTCAAAACAATTTTCAAAACAACTTCGTCACACCTTTGAGGACTGATACAAGGGTTATCACGAAGTAAAACTTTTTTTCAAAGCAAAGCACACACAAGCAATTTAAAAATGAGTAAGTACCTAAGATCCCGTAGAAAACTACGGATACAAAGGGTGATAACACCTTCCCTTAATATAATCTACCCCCCGTACTCAGAAACATCTCGAAAAATGTTTTTTTCTGTACTTTTTTCCTTTCCGATTGGATGAAATAAAAGTCGGTTGCGACTCTTGCTTACCGCGACATTTTGCAAACGCAAAACGCAAACCCGTATTAACAGTCAGTTCTGCCACCATATCTCAGAACTGGCGACTCTGCTGAGGACTTATAAGTGGGGTATACCTTAGGATGTAGGTCATCATAATTGCTTCTCTTGATTGCTTTGTTTGCTTTACTTTTAAGGGTTTTTGTTTGGGGTTACTATAGATCCTACACCCGGATCTGGGGAACACCTTTTAGGTAAGTAGAAATATACTGTGAGAGAACTATACGGCCTAGACTGATACGGTTGAAGCAGTAGCTACGTTGGTGTGGCACTTTGGTTGGTACTGGTATCCCTTGTGGAGAAACGAGGAGAATACGGGGCCACCGTGTGGTGTCGTTAAGCATCAACTAACCTTAGAACCTTTAATCGCTCAACTTGGCCATTAGAAAGTAGTGAGATAGCCGGCCTCAGTGTAGAGCTGAGAATTGGTTGATACTTAATGCTACACTCATTGAGACCATACTCTCGAAATAATTCCGGCCGCAAGAAAAGATTGCGTGAGATGAAACCATGACCGATGAAGGATGGTCAGTGATATTGAGATCCTCTAGAACCCGGTTTCTTTTCTAGGACAGGTTGAACCAACTTAACTTCAAGAGGGTATTACCTTTGACCTCATGCAAGCCTTAAACCTAAGGGCTTTGTGTGATTTGACTGTGTTTGCAATACTTTTGTTTACTATACTTATGGTTTATCATGACATCATGCATCATAACATGGCATTCATGCTTCATTTCACTAAACATTTCAAAGACCAAGGGAATTTATCTTTGTTCTATTTTGCAGATCATGGCTCCCATGCGTAGGAATACTATCCGAATCAGCTTCGTGGAGATACCTTCTGTGATCGGTGGATCTGGAACTGACTGTTTAACGCTGGTTCGCGAAATGTCGCGGAAGCAAGAGTCGCCACCGTCTTTTATTTTCTCCAAATGGAAAGGACAAAAGCACAGAAAAATTCCTTAAAGAGATTGCTCTCGGTTCGGGAGGTAGGTTATAGAAAGGGAAGGTGTTAGCACCCTTTCTATCCATGGTTATCCATGGGCTCTTAGATACTTGCTCAGTGTGCTTTCAAAATTGTTTGTTTGCTTTCCAATGTGGGTTTAAAAAGTTTCTTTGAAAAATTCCAGTTCGACTCGTACGTCAGAGTGTTTGAAAAGTTTGCTTTGAAAGCTTTTGAAAATGTGTCAGTGTGAAAAGTCTTTGAATTTTTGTTTTGAAGATTAGAGCAAGTATCCTTGAGAACCTACCTACCCTAAGGAATTTGTCGGTGTATATGTCCTTTAAAGTAATGCCATCCCACCATTGAGAGGTAGGTAGCACCACCGTTGGAGGTGTTCGGGTCAATTCGAGTTTATAGGGACATGGTGATCACCAGAGCAATGGGAAGACACCTTAGAAGCTACCCTCATGCCAGGTTCCCGGATCATGAGGACTTACTAAGACGTCCTCTACTCGACGATCACCTTTCGAAAGGCAACAGTGAGGCGTACCCTAGGGGTGGTGTGTGCGGATTGTGTGTCATGTTTCAATTATTTGTCTTGTCATGTTTATTTGTGATCTACGCTTGATTTTAATTAGGGCCATTCATTCTTGCATGCATATTTAACAGTTATAAAGTTTGCGAAAAATAAATCTAAGGCTATTACAAAGGGCGCGGGTCCACATCGCCAAAATTAAACCGGACCCGATTTGACTGAAAGTAAATAAAGCGATAAATAAAGGTGCGAAAAATTTAAATTACAATGCTTTGGGAGAGATACAAAATTATAATAAGCAATAGAGTAAATGCGCGAAAGAAAATAATTAAAACAATGGGCGTTGGACCCTTTTGTAAGAAATTAAAGTTAATGAGAATTAATTAATTAGAATTAAATGTTTTTGGTATTTTATGTTTTTTAAGATTTAAAAGAAAAAAGAATTTATTGAAATTAAAAATAAAATGCTAAACCCTAGTTCTAATGTTTTTTTTAATTTATTGTGAAAAAGATTGAATTTTTAACCTAATTAAAATCTAAGTTAATTTATATGCAAAATTTAATTTATGAAAATAAATAAAATAAATATTATTATTAAAAGGGGAATTTAAAATGGATAAAAATTAAACCTAATTCTATTTTTGGATTTTTGTTATTAAAAGGAATTAAAATTAAAAACCTAATTAAAACTAAATTTATTTACATGCTAATTATTTACAAGAGAATAAATAAAATAAATATTTTTATTGTTTTTTTATCCTTTTTCTGAATTTTAATGTTTTTTATGTTTTTGTGAAAATAAATTAATTAAATTACACAATCAAGAAAACAAAATAATAATTTAAATAAAATATAAGAAAAATAAAAAGGAGGGCAAACCAGGGTGGGGTGTAGTCCCATTATAGAGGTGCAGGCCCAAGAACATTGGCCCATTAAGCCAGAGATTTGTTGACTTTTCCAGTTTGGGTGCCAGCGTATTGACCTGGATTTATGTGTTCCTCAGATTCTTGGCCATTGATCTAACGTTGGAATGGACGTGGCACGCTTGATTATGCTGGTGCATGGTGTACTTCAAAGCTGGACCTGCATGGGAATTAGTATAGAAAAATAATATGGAATTATTCAGACCTGGGACTCGAACCCAGGTCTTGGAGATTGTACGCATAGGGACTTGCCACTGAGCCATGTGAATCATATTTAATATATAACAAGTGACAATTAATAAAAGAGAAAGTGGGAGTTAGTGCTTGGAGCGCGCGCAAAATTTGAAACAGCCACTCAGATGGTGCCATGTACTCGTCTTCTTCGCGTTTCTTTCTGCCTGAAAAAATAACAAACGTTTAACGGGGGTTTTGAACCCCCTCAATATATGCGTGTTTTCAAAATAGCGATTAGGTCCTGAATGCTCATAAATTGAGCGCGAACGTCCTGTCTTCTTCGTCTCAACCTGTAGATTTCAGTCATAGCATTGGTACGTCTTAATTTTATAAGAATTGAGAACGCCCAATTTGAAAATTTCGGAACCCTAGGCATCTCTAATGGTGAATTGGCATATAGGGCATGAAACCTTAATTAAACCATACAGTTAGTTTGTAAACATCACTCTGAGTATAAAAATAGCAATAGAATATGTTAAAGATGCATGGATAATGGGAAGCAATTTCGAAATTTCTTTTACCAACTTTAACAGCAACCTTGCGTTTCTTTAAGTATGGGACCTGGAGAACGATTCAGTTAGCTTTAGGGGAACCAAAGGAAGCTATTGCGATCAATCTTATGCCTTGAATCAACCTAGAACCTGCTTTTCAGTTTTGAACTTTTTGAGAATTTTTGCAAGTTTGTAATGGCTTCTTGGGCGCAGCTTCCAGTCCAATGCAATTAGGTTTTCCATCCTGCATATGTAGTGATCATTTTAGGTTAACAAAATTCCACAAAATCTCTTGTATTCAATGGTTTCAATATTTGATTTTACAAGATATTTTTTGAATCTTTTTTCATGTGCAATTTTGTTCAATCATGCCAAATCACACCAAATCTTGCCATATTGGGATGTGCACGTGATATTGAGAGTAGAATGTGCACAAAAAGATTTTTTAAGTCAAGTTTGATATTTTTCACATATTTAAGTAATTTAAATGAATTAATATTAATATAAATTCAAATAAATAATTAAAAATTGAGAAAATACTTCCCCTTGGGCTTAATGGTCGTGCATAGGCTTGGCATGAAGAAACTTGGAAGAAAAATGGGCCCATTAGCAATTTTGGATCATTTGAAGTAATGTTGACTTTCAAAAATTTCCAAAAATTTCCCAACTTCCACAAGGCATAACTTGCTCAATGTTTAAGCTTTTCACATGTTCTTGGACATTTTGGAAAGGTATTTGAGTCCTCTAACCAATGCCTTTGGTCCCATGTCATTTTGATTTACCAATCTCAAGTTATGGCCTTTGACTTAAAGTCCCTTTTTGTTGACTTTTGAAAATGACCTATAATGTTGAAATTGATAACTTTTTGTGAGAGCATTTCTTGGACTTGGAATATGAAGATGAATTGTAGGAAATGTCTTTCTATTCAAAATGAGCTTTGGATGGAATTTTTCTGATAATCCATATGAAAGTTATGCCCTGGTCAATTTCAGTTGACTTTTTCAGCTGTCCAAATATAGCAACTTTTGCATCTTTGATGATTTCTGAGCCAAATCTTGAGAATCATGATCAAGCATTGATCAAATGAGGTTTGTGGCTTCAAAATGATATGTTGACCAAAAATTTGAACTTTTGACTGTCAAATGACCATTTTGCCCCTACAGTTGACTGTAGTGCAATCTAGGGTTTTGACTGTGCAATTTTGAGCTGAATGCCTTGAAACTTGGTATGAGGATACTTGACCATCTTTGTAGGCATATGAGACTTGATTGGGCCCCTGAAACCTTCAATTTCTTGATCAGAACACAAACCCTAGTTTTGACTGTATAGGAGACAGTTGAACTGCATAGCCTTTGGAGAATTTTGTGACCTTGACTTGACAAATCTTTGATGAATATGGGAGGGCAAATTTTGGGGTACAACAGTTGCCCCTGTTCAATCTTCTTAGACCTGAGGATGCAGATTGGCTGACGTGCCTTTCGTAATCCGAGGGTAAAAGATGATTGGACACTAGAGTGCCCAGAAATTTGCGCTCACATAGTAGCAGTGTGATGATGGGAATGGGCTTATAAATGCCATTTAGAGGTTGTTGGATAGGATGATGGGATTATAGATGCCATCTGGATGTTGATCGCGTAGGAGATTCCTTAGCGAGAACCTGCATACCTGCAAAAGAGAAAATGAGTACCTGACACGTTGCAGGAGCTGATTTTAGATGCTTGGTATAGATATGTCCTGACTGGTTTCAGGAGCTGAGTCTGGAGCTTCAAACGCTGATGAATGAACCAGGAATGGTTACTGCCTTAGCATGAATGATAAGAGAACCTTGGGTGACTTTAATCTCAACAACGCTCGTTGAGAAAAATCTTGATGGGAATTATTATCTTCGCAGTATTGGGCAGAGAACCATAAGCTATTAAAATTTGAAAGGGAATCATCACCTCACTCAACGTCGGAGAGGGAAACATCTGAAAAAGGGATTACTACCTCACACACCGCTGGAGAGGGAACCATAGGGGAATATCACCTCACACTCATCGTCGAAGAGGGAAACGTCTGAAAAAGGGATCACTACCTCACACACCGCTGGAGAGGGAACCATAGGGAGAATATCACCTCACACTCATCGTCGGAGAGGGAAACATCTGAAAAAGGGCTTCTGGAAGCAGTATCAGAACGTCACCATATCTGGTTTACATCTGAAACTATATCTGGAAGGAAATCTGGAAGCAGCATCAGAACGTCACCATCGCTGGGTTTACATCTGAAACTATATCTAGAAGGGAATTCTGGAAGCAGTATCAGAACGTCACCATCGCTGGGTTTACATCTGAAACTATATCTAGAAGGAATTCTGGAATCAGCATCAGAACGTCACCATCGCTGGGTTTACATCTGAAACTATATCTAGAAGGAATTCTGGAAGCAGCATCAGAACGTCACCATCGCTGGGTTTACATCTGAAACTATATCTAGAAGGAATTCTGGAAGCAGCATCAGAACGTCACCATCGCTGGGTTTACATCTGAAACTATATCTAGAAGGAATTCTGGAATCAGCATCAGAACGTCACCATCGCTGGGTTTACATCTGAAACTATATCTAGAAGGAATTCTGGAAGCAGCATCAGAACGTCACCATCGCTGGGTTTACATCTGAAACTATATCTAGAAGGAATTCTGGAAGCAGCATCAGAACGTCACCATCGCTGGGTTTACATCTGAAACTATATCTAGAATGAATTGCGATTAGTTGATAGTAGTCATTTTTGTATTGATCTTTTTCCTGAAAAGGCGAGACATAATTGGATGCAAAATCATGATGCATGAACTGTATGTCTTCAAAATCAATGAGATTCGTGTAGTATGATGCATATGCATGCTATAATGATGTATGTGACGTTTTATGAATGTATGTTTATCTAGGAAAATAAATCCTTGACGGGTGCCGGGAAGTCGTATCCTGGGCTGATGTGGAAGAATAGTTGCAAGAATTCCAATAGACGAAGATAACTCCGTTGGGGAATAAACTTGGCGAATGGAGGATTCTGCAGGGAGAAAAAGATATTCTAGCGACCATGCTGGGTAGAAATACTCTGTGGGGAGATGCTTTTGCTGGATTGTTGAGGATGACTCGCTGAGGATACCTTGCTGTATTGGAAGTATGAATAGACTTCGCTGGGGATCAGAAGACTGTGTCAACGACGATCTTTCCGTGGCTTTTGGCTGAGGATAACCCAGTTATATCCTGTTAAGGAAATAACTCTTTAAATGAAGCCGGGCGACGCGTTCGTGCCTTGCGAGGGGATAAGCTTCCAGAATTTACTGGGGATAAGCTTGCTGCTTGGGGATATGAATTCCATCTTTCCTGGGGAACTGGATTGGATTCTCTGGGGAAGTTTTGAACTGTATTGGTTATGTTCTTCAACGGAGCTTACCCTGATACCTTGGAGGATAGAATAATCAGACTGCTTAGACCACTCTTCATTGCCCCTGTTTCTAGGGGGGAGGCACTTGTGGGATGCTGATAGTTGTTGAGAGTCAAACCTTCTTCTGGTAGGCGGGTGACAAGATGATAGGACATAGTCGTACGCTTTGATCCCTAACTTTTGCCTGGACCGCCCTTTCGGGTTTTCAGTCCACCGGGATACCCATTTTTGCCCAAGCCGCCTTTTCAGGTTTTCGACTTGCCGGGTGTACAGATTCTTTCATTCCATCCCTTCATTTTTCCCGAACCCTTTTGGTTCGCCGGGAAGCCCTAATTTTTGCCTAGGCATGTCAACCTAGCGGGTCTTTGATTTTGCGTAGTATTTTTTCGACTATGTCCATGTTCTTAGAATGCAGGGAGGTGCCCCTGGCTGTTTATGTTGCCATGTTACCAGAAGATGTCTGATCGTGCAAGACTCGTTGTTGAAATGCCCCAAGTGACTTAGGCGGAGATTTGCCCCAGGCTATTTGGCCTTTGAGAGATTCTCCGAATCTTGATTGGACTGCCCCAGATGATTGGACCATGATCATGTTGTGCCCCTTGATTGGAAGTACTTTTGTTTACTAGGTATTCATCGTGCGAATTTCCCTGCTGTTCAAACAAAAAGTCATATGCAAACAAGGTTATGTTAAAAATGCAAAGCCTATGTCTGTCTTGAATTTTGAAAATGTATTCTTTTCATAAAACAAAGGAACGTTTGTAAAACATGACGTCAACTCGGTATTTACCGTAGGCCTTCAGGAGTCAGGATACCTTTCGTACAGTATGCTTTCGAACTAACCCATGCTTCAGCTAGGACTTTTAAGGGTTATAACGTGGCCTGGTTCATGGTTTAAGAAACAAAAGATAAAGGCTCAAATTATTTGTCCCCACCCGTTCTTCGTGATATTCTCCAAACCTAAACTCAGTTGATCATACGTTAGACCTTGTTTGAGTCTTTGCTCTGATGTTCCAATAATGGTTCAGATGTTGATGACTTATTTTGAATAGGCAGCCATTCCTTTTGTTGAGGGTTCGTATGACCTCTTTCTCTTTGATTTTGTTCTCCCTTTCTTCTTTTGCCTGAACTGTTTCCTTTTTTGGAATTACAGTCAGCGGGATGCCCCAGTTTCATAAGTCCCCTTTGTAGGTTTAGACTTTGTGGGCTTTTCATTCATGAATTTTGATGATGACTGCCTGTCTTTTTGATTGTTCTGAACCATCACTGTCTTTGTTCGTTTTGTAAAGATGCACTTGGATCAACTGAGAGAACTACCCTGCCCCAGGTTATGATTAAGGGTTTTGATTTTCGAAAATAAAAACTCCTACTTCTTTGGCTCTGATGGGTTGACGAGGGATTATCTTCCTTATAACTCCAGTGTTTAGGGATTGAAACAATGCCTGTACCTCATCAGCGGAGTTTGTTCAAAAGCATATTGTTATGATCGCGGTATCGTTTTCGTCATCCTCCCTCAAGAGACTTAGAATTAACGAGAGTTGTCATATGAAAAAGATATTTGAACATAATGAAAATAATTGTATTAATTTCCAAAACAGACATATGCGATGCATTAATAGAATAAAAGAGTTTGCTATGACATTAATTGTTTGTATAAGCAAAGAAAAGTACAACTCAAAAATTCAAATAAACAAAAGGTCTTCAATGATTGGGCAACGGAGCAGTTATTATGTTCGGAGTCTCAGACACTTCAAACTGAATCTCTCCAGCGTCGATCATGTCTTGAATTTTGTTCTTGAGAGGCCAGCAGTTGTCTGTAGTATGCCCCGGGCTATCAGAATGATATGCGCACCTATCATTGGGATGATAGTTGGGAGCAGAAGTGTTCGGATTCCTGAGAGGAGCCCTTAAGGTGATCAACCCTTCCTTCAACATTTGTTGCAGTGCTTGATCCAGCGACATGTTGATTTTGGTGTACTGTCGTTTCTCCTTTCGCTGCTGCCCCTGTCCTTGTTGAGCAGGTCCGGGATTGGAAATCTGGATTGCCCCTGCCTCATGACGGCTCTTTTTACCGTGCACAGCATTGGATTCTTTCTTTCCATGATGAGGCTTTTTATCAGAAGGTGCAGCCTCTTGAATTTTCCCAGACCGGATACCAGCTTCTATTCTCTCTCCAGTCAAGATAAGATCTGTGAATCCAGCAGACGAATTCCCAATTAGGTGGTTGTAGAATGGACCAGACAGGGTCCCCAAGAACATATCAACAAGTTCCCGATCAGTCAGAGGTGGTTGTACCCTTCCAACAAGATCCCTCCATTTCTGCGCATATTCTTTAAAACCTTCACTTGCACCTAACGACATACCCTGGAGTTGAGTACGCGTGGGGGCAAGGTCGGCATTATATTGGTACTGCTTATAGAAAGCAGTTGCCAACTCCTCCCAGTTACGAACTTTGGTTCCATCCAGTTGATAGAACCATTCGAGGTGAGTCCCTGAAAGACTCTCCTGGAAGAAGTGGATCCATAAATTCTTGTCCACCGTATATGGCTGAATCTTCCGAACATAGGACCTTAGATGCAGCTTGGGGCAAGACGCCCCGTCATACTTAGTAAAGGATGGTGCTTTGAACTTCCGAGGGATAACCACACCAGTTGACAAACCCAAATCTCCGAAATCCAGCCCAGGTGCCTGTTGCACCTCCATATCCTTCATCCTATCCTCCAACTGTTTGTACTTGTCCTCGGCCGGAGGGTACTGTTCGTCGTTGAAATCTGTTTCATTGTCAGAGACCACTGGACTGGGCACCTCATGGTGACTGCTTTCTCTCACAGATGGGGTAGTCCTCTCAGTTTCAGTCTGCGGTGTATTCCCAGATCTGCGTCTAGGGCTGAACAAAACAGTCCTCTTCTTTTTCTTGTCCTTCTTCAAAAGCAAAGCCTTCAGGTCTTGTTGCCCCTGGGTCAAATTCATGATCAGCTCTTGGAACTGGGCGTTCTGAGCCTGGAGGTCCTTGATAGTCTGCTCGGCTGATGATTCAGGATTCATGGCGATCGGCTGAAATAAACAGCGGAGAAGGGTAAGCAACCTGTCAAAGGGATACCTGCAATGCAATGAGATGTATGACATGCATGCAATGATTTCAAGGATCTCGCGGGGTAAACAGAGAAACTTGTTAGAGTTGAGAACCGGTAACTTGATTGAAGGAACTTCATGTTGTTGAGAGTCCTTCTTCAAGGGTCAAAGGCTCACCATATCCAGTGGGTCATAGCCCCTGACACCCTTGGCTAGAGGAAAATAAATCCTCTTTGCCCCTTGCTGGACAGTTGGTTCATCATGACCTGCATCACAAGCCCTCGAGATCCTTGAAATGGGTTAGGATGTATGCAATGGTATGATGTTATGCTATGTATGGGGTAATGTGAGTAACTCTGTTATGAGTCCCGATTAAGGACTATAAACAGACCCCTGCAAGAAATTCAGTATACTTTGTTACGAGTCCCAATTAAGGACTATAAACAAAACCTACAAGAGATCTAGTAGACCCTGTTATGAGTCCCAGTTAAGGACTATAAACAACACCTGTAAGAAATTTGGTAAACCCTGTCATGAGTCCTAGCTAAGGACTATAAACAAGACCTGCAAGAAACTTAGTACCCTGTTATGAGTCCCAATTAAGGACTATAAACAAGACCTGCAAGTAGTTAGTACACCCTGTTATAAGTCCCAATTAAGGACTATGAACAAAACCTGCAAGACATTTAGTACCATGTTATGAGTCCCAATTAAGGACTATAAACAAGACCTGCAAGAAACAAGCGTCAGGTAACAAGCACGCAGATATTCAAGTACAAAGGCACACAAGTCACACAAAAGAGCCCTTAGGGTTTAGGCCAGCATGAGGTCTAGGTATTAGCCTCTTGAAGTTGGTGGGTTCAACCTGTCCTAATCAAAGTAACCGGGTTCTAAGGTTCCCAATATCACGGGGTTGCTTTCATTGTTCATCGTTTCGATTTAGCCACTGACTGGCGATCAAAATATCCCAAGAAAACAACCCTCAATTGAGTGTAGTATCGAGTATCAACCGACTTCGGAGTACACCAAAGTAGTTATCTCACTACCCTAAAGAGGCCAAGATGGTTCAATTAAGGTTCCTAAGGTCTGTTGATGCTTCACGACACCACGCGGAGGCCCCGTACTCTCCTTGATTGACTCAAGGGTTACCGGTACACACCAAAGTGCCACATCAACGTAGCAGACTGTTTCAACCATGTCGGTATACCCCACACAGTTCCCTCACAGCCTTGTTGCTACTTTCTAAGAAAGGTATCCCCAGATCCGGGTTTAGGATCTATAGAACTCCCAAGCAACCCACAATTTAAAGCACGCAAAGCAATACAATTGAAAACATAGTTATAAGCTAGCCCTAAGGTACACCTCACTTTAAGATTATCCCCAGCAGAGTCGCCAGTTCTGTGATCGGTGGATCTGGAACTGACTGTTTAACGCTGGTTCGCGAAATGTCGCGGAAGCAAGAGTCGCCACCGTCTTTTATTTTCTCCAAATGGAAAGGACAAAAGCACAGAAAAATTCCTTAAAGAGATTGCTCTCGGTTCGGGAGGTAGGTTATAGAAAGGGAAGGTGTTAGCACCCTTTCTATCCATGGTTATCCATGGGCTCTTAGATACTTGCTCAGTGTGCTTTCAAAATTGTTTGTTTGCTTTCCAATGTGGGTTTAAAAAGTTTCTTTGAAAAATTCCAGTTCGACTCGTACGTCAGAGTGTTTGAAAAGTTTGCTTTGAAAGCTTTTGAAAATGTGTCAGTGTGAAAAGTCTTTGAATTTTTGTTTTGAAGATTAGAGCAAGTATCCTTGAGAACCTACCTACCCTAAGGAATTTGTCGGTGTATATGTCCTTTAAAGTAATGCCATCCCACCATTGAGAGGTAGGTAGCACCACCGTTGGAGGTGTTCGGGTCAATTCGAGTTTATAGGGACATGGTGATCACCAGAGCAATGGGAAGACACCTTAGAAGCTACCCTCATGCCAGGTTCCCGGATCATGAGGACTTACTAAGACGTCCTCTACTCGACGATCACCTTTCGAAAGGCAACAGTGAGGCGTACCCTAGGGGTGGTGTGTGCGGATTGTGTGTCATGTTTCAATTATTTGTCTTGTCATGTTTATTTGTGATCTACGCTTGATTTTAATTAGGGCCATTCATTCTTGCATGCATATTTAACAGTTATAAAGTTTGCGAAAAATAAATCTAAGGCTATTACAAAGGGCGCGGGTCCACATCGCCAAAATTAAACCGGACCCGATTTGACTGAAAGTAAATAAAGCGATAAATAAAGGTGCGAAAAATTTAAATTACAATGCTTTGGGAGAGATACAAAATTATAATAAGCAATAGAGTAAATGCGCGAAAGAAAATAATTAAAACAATGGGCGTTGGACCCTTTTGTAAGAAATTAAAGTTAATGAGAATTAATTAATTAGAATTAAATGTTTTTGGTATTTTATGTTTTTTAAGATTTAAAAGAAAAAAGAATTTATTGAAATTAAAAATAAAATGCTAAACCCTAGTTCTAATGTTTTTTTTAATTTATTGTGAAAAAGATTGAATTTTTAACCTAATTAAAATCTAAGTTAATTTATATGCAAAATTTAATTTATGAAAATAAATAAAATAAATATTATTATTAAAAGGGGAATTTAAAATGGATAAAAATTAAACCTAATTCTATTTTTGGATTTTTGTTATTAAAAGGAATTAAAATTAAAAACCTAATTAAAACTAAATTTATTTACATGCTAATTATTTACAAGAGAATAAATAAAATAAATATTTTTATTGTTTTTTTATCCTTTTTCTGAATTTTAATGTTTTTTATGTTTTTGTGAAAATAAATTAATTAAATTACACAATCAAGAAAACAAAATAATAATTTAAATAAAATATAAGAAAAATAAAAAGGAGGGCAAACCAGGGTGGGGTGTAGTCCCATTATAGAGGTGCAGGCCCAAGAACATTGGCCCATTAAGCCAGAGATTTGTTGACTTTTCCAGTTTGGGTGCCAGCGTATTGACCTGGATTTATGTGTTCCTCAGATTCTTGGCCATTGATCTAACGTTGGAATGGACGTGGCACGCTTGATTATGCTGGTGCATGGTGTACTTCAAAGCTGGACCTGCATGGGAATTAGTATAGAAAAATAATATGGAATTATTCAGACCTGGGACTCGAACCCAGGTCTTGGAGATTGTACGCATAGGGACTTGCCACTGAGCCATGTGAATCATATTTAATATATAACAAGTGACAATTAATAAAAGAGAAAGTGGGAGTTAGTGCTTGGAGCGCGCGCAAAATTTGAAACAGCCACTCAGATGGTGCCATGTACTCGTCTTCTTCGCGTTTCTTTCTGCCTGAAAAAATAACAAACGTTTAACGGGGGTTTTGAACCCCCTCAATATATGCGTGTTTTCAAAATAGCGATTAGGTCCTGAATGCTCATAAATTGAGCGCGAACGTCCTGTCTTCTTCGTCTCAACCTGTAGATTTCAGTCATAGCATTGGTACGTCTTAATTTTATAAGAATTGAGAACGCCCAATTTGAAAATTTCGGAACCCTAGGCATCTCTAATGGTGAATTGGCATATAGGGCATGAAACCTTAATTAAACCATACAGTTAGTTTGTAAACATCACTCTGAGTATAAAAATAGCAATAGAATATGTTAAAGATGCATGGATAATGGGAAGCAATTTCGAAATTTCTTTTACCAACTTTAACAGCAACCTTGCGTTTCTTTAAGTATGGGACCTGGAGAACGATTCAGTTAGCTTCAGGGGAACCAAAGGAAGCTATTGCGATCAATCTTATGCCTTGAATCAACCTAGAACCTGCTTTTCAGTTTTGAACTTTTTGAGAATTTTTGCAAGTTTGTAATGGCTTCTTGGGCGCAGCTTCCAGTCCAATGCAATTAGGTTTTCCATCCTGCATATGTAGTGATCATTTTAGGTTAACAAAATTCCACAAAATCTCTTGTATTCAATGGTTTCAATATTTGATTTTACAAGATATTTTTTGAATCTTTTTTCATGTGCAATTTTGTTCAATCATGCCAAATCACACCAAATCTTGCCATATTGGGATGTGCACGTGATATTGAGAGTAGAATGTGCACAAAAAGATTTTTTAAGTCAAGTTTGATATTTTTCACATATTTAAGTAATTTAAATGAATTAATATTAATATAAATTCAAATAAATAATTAAAAATTGAGAAAATACTTCCCCTTGGGCTTAATGGTCGTGCATAGGCTTTGCATGAAGAAACTTGGAAGAAAAATGGGCCCATTAGCAATTTTGGATCATTTGAAGTAATGTTGACTTTCAAAAATTTCCAAAAATTTCCCAACTTCCACAAGGCATAACTTGCTCAATTTTTAAGATTTTCACATGTTCTTGGACATTTTGGAAAGGTCCTTGAGTCCTCTAACCAATGCCTTTGGTCCCATGTCATTTTGATTTACCAATCTCAAGTTATGGCCTTTGACTTAAAGTCCCTTTTTGTTGACTTTTGAAAATGACCTATAATGTTGAAATTGATAACTTTTTGTGAGAGCATTTCTTGGACTTGGAATATGAAGATGAATTGTAGGAAATGTCTTTCTATTCAAAATGAGCTTTGGATGGAATTTTTCTGATAATCCATGTGAAAGTTATGCCCTGGTCAATTTCAGTTGACTTTTTCAGCTGTCCAAATATAGCAACTTTTGCATCTTTGATGAATTCTGAGCCAAATCTTGAGAATCATGATCAAGCATTGATCAAATGAGGTTTGTGGCTTCAAAATGATATGTTGACCAAAAATTTGAACTTTTGACTGTCAAATGACCATTTTGCCCCTACAGTTGACTGTAGTGCAATCTAGGGTTTTGACTGTGCAATTTTGAGTTGAATGCCTTGAAACTTGGTATGAGGATACTTGACCATCTTTGTAGGCATATGAGACTTGATTGGGCCCCTGAAACCTTCAATTTCTTGATCAGAACACAAACCCTAGTTTTGACTGTATAGGAGACAGTTGGACTGCATAGCCTTTGGAGAATTTTGTGACCTTGACTTGACAAATCTTTGATGAATATGGGAGGGCAAATTTTGGGGTACAACACCTTCCCAACTCAAAGGGCTAGTATCAAGAATTTCTTAAACTTCTATGTTCATTAAGAGACATGGTCAACTTCTCATCCTGGTTACATCAAACCCTGATGAACAGATGATTTGACTACTTTTTCAGTTCTTCGATCCCAAGCATCACTGCTTCACCTTTCCAGATTATCAGTTGGTACCCACCTTGAAAGAATTCTCTCATCTATTGGGCATATCCATTCTTGAACAGGTTCCCTTCACAGGTATAGAAGAAGTTCCTAAACCAGAAGTCATTGCTTTAGCATTATATTTGAAACGGGCCGATGTGGTATCCAATTGGGAAACTCGTAGCGGAGTCGAGGGTTTTCTAACCAAATTTCTGATAGACCAGGCTCAACTATTTTGGGATGATATGGAGTTTCAGGCTTTTGAGGATGTCTTGGCTCTTCTTATCTATGGTTTAGTTCTCTTCCCTAATCCGGACTCTTTCGTAGATATGAATGCTATCAAGATTTTCCTTTCTAGCAACCCTGTGCCTACCTTGCTTGGAGATATTTTTCACGCTCTCTATACTCGTACCGTGAGGAGGAGAGGGACTCTTATGTGTTGCATGCCGTTGTTGTCGAGGTGGTTTATTTCTCACTTCCATAGGTCTATACTGAAGAATGAAGAAGGGTTGGGTTGGTCACACAGAATAATGTCACTCACTCATACATATATTCTTTGGGGTTCCCGAGATATGGAAGACACTGCTGTTATTGACCGCTGTGGGGGGGTACCCTAATGTCCCATTACTTGGTATCAGAGGGGGTAAAACTTATAATACTTGCTTAGCTTTGCGACAATTTGGTTGTGCTCGAAGGGATGGTCCCCACGAGTTACTTCTTGAGGACATTGTATTCGACTATGAGGATAGTGTTAAGGGGCATCGCCAGAGGTTCATACGAGCTTGGGGCATGGTAAACAGATCTGACCCCAAAGAGTTGGGACCGAAGACTTCCCTTCCTATGCAGCCTTACCTCCAATGGGTCCGAGCTCGTGCCCAAAAGCTTATGATGCCTTATGCGGCCGTATTACCAGTGATCGTGGAGCCCACTACTGAAGAAGGAATTCCTTACACGGTTCTCTACCCTTACATGCCCACTGATCTTTGGGAGCTACAGAGGTCTTGGATTCAGCTGAAGAATGAACGAGATACCTACAGGGAGCAGTTCCATGAGCAAGAGAGGAAAGTTTTAAAGCTCATCAGGCAACTCAAGAAAGAAAGAGTGCTCAATGATTATATCAGCACAAAGAGAAAGCGTCCATGGGACTTTTGATTTTTCTTTTCTAGTTTTAGATTTGTTTTATTTACTTATTTGTAACGCCTTAAAGGCATTTTGAACCTTCAAGTTTAAGCTAATAAAGTCTTTGTTTATTTTTGGTTTGCAAATTTAAATCTCCCGAAGTCTTTGAAATCATTACATACGCATCCCATTAACATACACATCATTACAGGTACCCCTACAGGCTTCTCATCTTCTTCGCTGTTTATTTCAGTAGAAATGTCTTCCGATCAAGTCATCAAAGATCTTCAGGCGCAGAACACCCAGTTCCAGCAGATGTTCATCAGTCTGGCAAAGAGGCAAGAGGATCTGAAGACCCTCATTCTGAAAGAGAAAAAGAAGAAGAAGAAGATTGGTATTCTGAACATGGGAAGAAGGTTTGGAGAAAGTTTGAAGCATCAAATTGATCTGACTTATTCATCCAAGGAAGGGGAGAACCAAGAAGGGGAAAAGGACCCTAGTCCTACAGTCTCTGACAATGATACTGATTTTGATGATGAGCAATATCCTCCTGCTGAGGATAGATACAAGCATCTAGAAGATACCTGGTTTGGATTTCCGAGAATTGGGACTAGTATCGGGAGTGGTTATCCCTCAAAAGTTCAAAGGTCCGGTTTTTTCCAAGTATGATGGGGTGTCCTGCTCAAAACTCCATCTCCTCTCGTATGTCAGGAAGATTCAACCCCACACAGCTGATAGAAATTTGTGGGTACATTTCTTTCAAGATAGTCTGTCAGGGACTCAGTTTGAATGGTTCTACCAGTTGGAGGGGGCCAATGTCCAAAACTGGGAAGATCTTGCTGCTGCTTTCTACAAGCAATATCAGTATAATACCAACCTTGCTCCCACTCGTACTCAACTCCAGAGTATGTCCATGGGTGCAAGTGAAGGTTTCAAATATTATGCCCAAAAATGGAGAGATTTGGCTGGAAGAGTTCAACCCCCTTTGTCTGATAGGGAGTTGGTTGATATGTTTCTGGGGACACTGTCTGGTCCATTTTTCAATCACTTAATCGGCAACTCGTCATCTGGTTTCACCGAGTTGATTTTAACTGGAGAAAGAGTAGAAGCTGGAATTTGAAGTGGTAAAATACATAAGGATTCCTTTTCGAGTTCGGCAAAGAAACCTTTTACTGGTAAGAAGGAAGCCAGTGCAGTCTATAGCCCGAGGGGCCAAGGCAAATTTGAACACTGTCAAACGGTAAATGCTGTAGTGATATCAAGACCCGCAGTTGCTCCACAATGCAACAATCAACAAAGGGTGGACAGACCACAGAGGCAGTTCACCCGGCTCAATATGACTCTGTCTCAAATTTTACCATAATTGTTGAAGACCAATCTGGTAACTCTGAGGGAAGCCTCGAAGAATCCCAACACCACATCTCTCCGCTATAACCCAAATGCCCGCTGCGCTTATCACTCCAAAAGTCCAGGTCATGATACAAAAGACTGTTGGGCCCTGAAAAATAAGGTGCAGGACCTGATCGAAACCAAAGAGATTGAGTTTGACGCTCCAGAAAAGCCCAACGTCATAACTGCACCCATGCCCAAGCATGCTCGGGAATCAATGCTATTGAGGTTGTCTCCGCCACAGAGGATGCTGATGGTGAGAATCCAGATGTTGACAACTGGATCTACCCAACAATCAATGGTGGACCGAATAACTGGAAGGCTAGGGACTTCGTACCTGTTTCTTTTATTCCACAGTAATTGACTCATTTGTTTTAAGATTTGTAATAAATAATTTGAAACTTTACAGCACGGTGCCTTGCTCGAGGCACCTTGGCTTTGCTTGTGAGGGCTTATCAAAACAGCTATGCTCTTACACATACTCACGTATCATACTGTAGATCCATATCCAATCTGGATCCCATTGATAACAACTCTGCTACTTCCAGTTATGACTTCAAAAATCTGATCAACCAAGCCGAGGACGAAGGTGAGGATGATTGTGAGGTGCTTGGAGAAGTTGCTAGACTATTACAGCAGGAAGAAAGGGGCACACAGTCTCATGAAGAGCCAGTGGAGTCGGTGAATTTGGGTACAAAGGAAGACATGAAAGAGGTCAAAATAGGTGCGAATCTGGAGCCTAGTGTCAAACAACGGTTAATATAGATGCTACACGATTATGTTGAGATCTTCACCTGGTCTTATAAAGACATGCCTAGTTTGGATGCTGATATCGTGGTACATCGCCTGCCGACTAAAGAAGACTTCCCTCCGGTAAAATAGAAGGTCCTCCGTATGCGCCCTGAAATGTCAGAGAAAATCAAAGCAGGGGTTATGAAACAGTTCGACGCATGATTCTTAGCTGTCACTTCTTATCCGCAGTGGGTTGCCAACATCGTTCTGGTACCTAAGAAGGATGGTAAGGTACGGATGTGTGTGGATTACAAATATCTGAACAGGGCAAGCCCCGAGGATGACTTCCCACTTCCTCACATTGATATTCTAGTCGACAACACCGTGTAGTACAAGATCTTCTCCTTCATGGATGGTTTTTCTTGCTACAACTAGATCAAGATGGCTCATGAGGACATGGAGAAGACAACCTTCGTTACGCAGTGGGGCACCTTCTGTTACAAGTTATTTCCTTTTGGGTTGAAGAATGCTGGGGCGACTTATCAGCGCGCCATGGTCGCTTTGTTCCATGATATGATTCACCACGAGATTGAGGTGTATGTTGATGACATGATAGCCAGGTCCCAGAATGAGGAAGAGCACCTTGATCATCTCCAGAAAATGTTTGATAGGTTGAAGACGTACAAGTTGAGGTTGAATCCGAACAAGTGTACCTTCGGGGTAAGGTCTGAAAAGCTTCTGGGTTTCGTTGTCAGTGACAGAGGTATTCAGGTGGATCCTGCATAGGTAAAAGCCATACAAGAAATGTCGGCTCCTCGCATAGAAAAGGAAGTTCAAGGTTTCTTGGGACGTCTGAACTACATTGCCATGTTCATTTCACATCTGACTGCTACTTGTTTGACAATCTTCAAGCTGCTGAAGAAATATCAAGTGGTAAAGTGGAATGATGAATTCCAGACTGATTTTGAAAGAAGAAAAGAATACCTTCAAGAACCACCAATTTTGATGCCTCTAGTTGAAGGAAGACCTTTGATATTATACTTGACAATGCTAGACAACTCAATGGGGTGTGTGCTGGGGCAGCATGACGAGTCTGGTCGAAAAGAGCACGCCATTTATTACCTTAGCAAAAAGTTTACCGACTGTGAGACCCGATACTCATTGCTCGAGAAAACTTGACGCACTTTGGCATGGGCTACTCGCCGACTGAGACAGTATATGCTGACTCACACTACCTTGTTGATATAAAAAATTGATCCGATCAAGTATATTTTCGAGAAGCCCGCTCTCTTCGGAAGGATAGCAAGATGGCAGATGATCTTAACCGAGTACGACATCCAATACACAACCCAAAAAGCAATCAAGGGGAGTGTATTGGCAGATCATTTGGCGCATCAAGCCGTGGATGACTACCAGTCCATGAATTTCGAGTTCCCGGATGAGAATATCATGTTGGTAACCGATGACGAAGAACCTGGACCGAATGAAGGACCTAAGGACGGATCCCGATGGTCAATGTATTTTGATGGAGCCTCGAACGCATTGGGTAATGGCATTGGTGCTGTGATTATATCTCCTGAGAGCTGTCATACTCCATTCACTGCCCGATTATGTTTTAACTGCACCAACAATATGGCGGAGTATGAAGCGTGTATCACGGGTCTTTGAGCTGCTATTGACCTGAGGATTAAGTTTTTGAGTGATTCGGAGATTCCGCTCTGGTGATAAGTCAGATCAAAGGTGAGTGGGATACGAAGCACCCGAATCTTATTCCATACAAAGAGTATGTACTGACATTGCTCCCACACTTTGAGGAGATAACTTTTGAACATTTCCCACGAGAAGAAAACCAGTTGGCGGACGCGCTAGCTACCATGTATTCTATGTTCAAAGTCAGGTGGGACAATGAAGCTCCCCATATTACCATTGAGAGGTTAGATGAAACCGCACATTGCTGCGACATTGAGACTGAAGAGGTAGCAGACAAACCCTGGTTCCATGAGATAAAGAGGTATCTTGATGCTCAAGAATACCCCGAGGGGGCATCTGTTAATGATTAGAAGTTTCTAAGAAGGTTTTCTGCGAAGTTCTTCATAAGTAATGGAATCCTCTATAAGCGCAACCATGATTACACCTTACTGCGGTGTGTAGACAAGAGCGAGGTAGAAAAGATCATGGAAGAGTTACATGAAGGTACCTTCGGAACTCATTCCAGCGGACACACCATGGCGAGGAAAATCCTACGGGCAGGATATTACTGGTCCACTATGGAAGCCGATTGTTATCAGCACTCTCGAACCTATCATAAATGCCAAGTCTATGCTGATAAGGTACACGTGCCTCCAGTCCCTCTGAATGTCTTGACAGCTCCTTGGCCCTTTGCAATGTGGGGCATCGACATGATCGGTGAGATCAGACCTACTACGTCTAACGGGCATCGTTTCATTCTGGTAGCAATTGATTACTATACAAAGTGGGTTGAGGCAGCTTACTTTGCTATAGTAACCAAGAACGTCGTGGTGCGGTTTATCCGACACAATCTGATCTGTCAATATGGTGTACCAAAGAGGAATATTACGGACAATGGTACAAATTTCAATAACACAATGATCACCGAATTCGGTAAACAATTCAAGATACAGCACCATAACTCTTCTCCCTACCGGCCGAAGATGAATGGAGCTGTCGAAGCGGCTAATAAGAACATCAAGAATATTGTGCAGAAGATGACAATGATATACAAAGACTGGCACGAGATGTTACCATTCGCTCTTCATGGGTACCGTACCTCAGCACGGACGTCGACAGGGGCAACACCCTACTATTTGGTATATGGCATGGAGGCAGTCCTACCCATCGAAGTCCAGATACCCTCTCTCAGGATTATGAAGGATGCGGGTTTGAACAAAGACAACTGGATCCAAACCCAACTTGATAAGCTGAATCTGATCGATGAAAAGAGACTTACTGGCAGAATATTCACCGGCTGAATGGATGTGAATCCCCAATTAGTCATTCTTATTCACCATCCCCAACAGAAGTAAAGGAACTATGGTTTTTTGTTACATCAGTCGAGAATACCATTTCTCATACTCTCCAAACAAGCAGCCAGGGATTTATTTTCCCGGACTCAGATATTACGCCAGCATTCCATGATCATACATAATGACATGTGCATACATTACACATAACATAGTCTCATTTATTTTGAGAACGTCATCATATAATGCATCTCATACATCACATATAACTAATCATGTATTTATTTCAGGAAAGACAGTTATTATCAACAATTTCCAGTCTGGCCCATGATCAACACTCGAAGCTAAACAAAGTAATCATCGATGCGACAAATGCAACCTTACCCAGGTTCCCTCTACAGTTTTACCCAAACTCATTTCGAAGCAACCCTACTATCCAGGTTCCTTCTCACAGCCCTACTATCCAGGATTTCATATCGAAGTAACCCTACTATCCAGGTTCATTCTCACAGCCCTACTATCCAGGCTTTTCATATCGAAGTAACCCTACTATCCAGGTTCCTTCTCATAGCCCTACTATCCAGGCTTTCATATCGAAGTAACCCTACTATCCAGGTTCCTTCTCACAACCCCACTATCCAGGCTTTCATCTTGAAGTAACCCTACTATCCATGTTCCTTCTCGCAGCCCTAATATCCAGGCTTTCATATCGAAGTATCCCTACTATCCAGGTTCCTTCTTGCAACCCTACTCTCCAGGCTTTCATATCGAAGTAACCCTACTGTCCAGGTTCCTTCTCACAGCCCTACTATCCAGGCTTTCATATCGAAGTAACCCTACTATCCAGGTTCCTTCTCACAACCCTACTATCCAGGCTTTTACATCGAAGTAACCCTATTATCCAGGTTCCTTCTCACAGCTCTACTATCCAGGCTTTCATGTCGAAGTAACCCTACTATCCAGGTTCCTTCTCACAACCCTACGACCCATGCTGTCATATCGGAGTAACCCTACTATCCAGGTTCCTTCTCACAACCCTACTATCCAGGCTTTCATCTCTAGGTAACCCTACTATCCAGGTTCCTTCTCGTAACCTTACTATCTGGGTTCTTTCTCTCCTATCCCCAAACAGCAGTCCACAACACTGTAAGACCGGGACCCAATCAAACACAATTGATTTCACATTCCCCCAGAAAGTTACGGTGCAGCATATACCCCGACCAGATACGCAGTTCACTGCCGCTCCCCAAACCGGAGTTATTCCCCAGTAGAGTAACGGACAACTGAAGCTCCTAAAACTCTATTTCCCTTAAGATAGAGACCAGCATTCCCCCGCGAAGTCCTCCTCAACAACAGGTATACGGGTTCTCACCAAGGAATCTCTTATGAGATCGACACTTCTTCGGATGGCATCTTTAAGCCCATCTCCGACGAATCTCTAGCAACTACCAGATGGCATCTATAAGCCCATTCCCGATATCACAAATCATGTATCATTTCATGCGAGTGCAAATTTCTGGGCACTCTAGTGTTCAATCCTCTTCTACCTTCAGATCACGAAAGGCAGACAAGAGAATCTACATCTTCAGGTTTAAGAAGATTGAACAGGGGCAGCTGTTGTACCACAAAATTTGCCCTCTCATATTTCTAAATACATGGAAAGTGAGGCCCCCAGATTGCTCAAGGAAGTTTAAGAGTTGACCAGACAAACTCTCTCCTAAGGCAGTCAACCTCAAATTAGGGTTTCCATTTTCATCAAGATGTGTGAACCACAAAGGACTCAAAGGCTCACCATTGTCCTAATATGTTCTTAAGATCATCCATGTCAAGTTTCAAGCCCTGCAGAAGAAGTTTGCTCAGTCAATTGCTCAAATGCCTGAAAATCGACTGTGCTAGGTCAAAAGTCAACTGTGGCCCACATACAGTCAAACTTCAAGATTTTTGGTCAACATACTCATTTTGAAGTATTGTTAATCATTGAATCAAGGGTTGATCATGATTCCTCAAGGATTGCTCACAATTCATCAAAACCCAAAAGTTGCTAAATTAGGGTTTTGTAGGAAAAGTCAACTCAACTTTGACCAAGCATAACTTTCTCATAATTTATCATAAATTACCCATCCAAAGCTCATTTTGAAGAGGATGTTATTCCCTACACTTCATATTCATCTCCCAAGTTCAGAATATGCACTCACAAAAAGATATGAATTTTGACATTATAAGTCCTTTTGAAAAGTCATCAAAAACACCTTTTGGGTCAAAGCTTCGTACATGAACATGGAAGACTAAATTGAGATAAGACCAAAGGTGTTGCATAGAGGACATCCTAAGCTTTCTAAAAAGTCCAAGAACACCCTTTTAGGGTCAAAATTGATAGAGTTATGCATTGGCCAAGTTGACCATTTTTGCAAAATTGCCAAAAGTCAAATGTGCTCAAATTTGCATTTGTTTGCTAAATGGGCCTAACTTTTTATGCTTGCACCTCAAATATAATGTGGTCCACGACCCAAATGTCCATTCACATGTTATTTGCTTCATTATTTATTTTATTTTGATTTTTATTTGTTAAAAATTGAATTAAATCAAATAATTGGTAAATAATAGCAAAGATTTGTTTTGATTGGATTTTTTGACATAATCACAAGCTCATTATGCTGGCATATCAAAATCAAATCACATCAATGGCAATTGGTACAAGAAAGGCATGATTGGCATGATTATGGAAAGATATCATATGGCTTAAAAATCAAATATTTCATTCATGAATTATCAAGATTGGATCCAAAAATGTTAACCTAATTGGATTCAATACGTATACTGAAGTTTGTGGAACCCTAAAAAAGAGAATTTTTCGTGTACAACCTGCCTCCAAGAACCAAAGCAAACTTGAAAATTTACAAGAAAAGTGTGAGACAAATCTCCTTCCACAGGCCAATTCAAGGTGTGTTGAGGTTCCCAATCAATTCCTTGGCATCTTAGGAGGCATTCCCAATCATTTGCAGGCGCCATAACATCCAGAATCACTCTCCATCACTCTCATGGTTTGCACTATTGTCCAAATTCAATTACTATAATTCTTGTATCTTTAGCATGTTTAAGTTACATATTTGTGTTCATCATTATGTTTGCAATGTTTCTGGATAGTTTGATTTAAGTTACAGTGCAAGAATAAGCTTTTGCCGTTGTTAGGTTTTCGTGCTCCAATTTGGGGTTTTTGTTTTCAAGCAAAATTAGGCCTGATAATGGGTACCATGATGATCAGAACGTCAAACCCAGTTGATTCATGGTCCCCAATTGAATTTATATTATGTGTGCTTGATTGTTGAATGGCACAGGTGTTGTACCCCAAAATTTTCACTCTCATGTTTCCCAAGATTTCCCCCTACATGGTTGGTCACAAACCTTTTCCTATAGAAAAGGAAAATTGGTGAGTGATGTTTCTAAGTTTCCTTCGATTGGCATCTCCAAAATGCCTTTCAATGGGTATCTACATAGCACCCTTCGATTGGCATGGACAAAGGTCCTTCGATTGGCCTGTTAACAAGGCTCTTCGATTGGCAGATTCACAAGTACCTTTCGACTGGCATTGTAATAGTGTCCTTCAATTGACAGCTTAACAAGTATCTTTCGATTGGCATTGTAGCAGTGGCATTCGATTGATAGTTTAACAAGTATCTTTCGATTGGCATTGTAGCAGTGGCCTTCGATTGGCATTTTAATAAAGGTCCTTCGATTAGTATGGACAAAGGCCCTTTGATTAGCATTTCAAAAGGTCCTTCGAATGGAACTTCATAGTTTCCCTCAATCGGAACATCTGAATGAAATGAACTTCGAGTGGCATTTCAGTATAGAGTTTTGCTTAATCTAAGATTCTCTGATGAAGGAAGTTCTAAATACTTCGAATCAGAACTTAGACTCATAAGAAGGCTAAGAGCTGGTCAAAGTTGCCTAATAGGGAATTTTCTTCAAATGGACAGGAGATTGAAGCAGAGGGAGGCAATCAAAGGGGCTATGCAATCGAAGCTGGAGTAATTCTAATTGGACTTTGAAGCCATCGAAGAAAGAAAATTCGAAGGGAAGTGGACCTGCAGGGGTAGGTCAGCTTTCGATTTTTATCATGTTGGAGGCTTAAACAACTCATAACAGGCTGGCAGTAACGCATGAAAGCAGATTGGCACGTGATTGAACCAAAAATAGAAAGTCTTTATGAAGAAATCAAATCAAATCTCTTCATCATAATGGGCCAAGATTTTATACAAAAATGTTGACCTAAATTCCTTTGTCTATATAAACCTCATGCTCACAAAGAAAAAAGAACGAAAAAATGCAAGGAGGCTGCCTTAGAAGAAAACACTGCCTACGCCACGAGATTCCACAAAGTTGCCAAAGATTGTCAAACTCAAAGCTGGTTTTATGCGCAGTGTCCATCCAGACTAACATTTGAATCATGTTCTTAGGATTCACACAGAAGCACCCCTCATACAACCACCCTGTTGGTAATTGTGCCTTTGATCTCAAACTTGTTAAGTATGATTTAAATTCATGTTGAGTATATATATATACATATTACTACTAATATTCATGTTTGTTTGAGTGTGTTACATGTGAGCAAAAAGGCAGGATTGAGATCGTGCCATTGTTGGGGCACGATCTGAGCTTACCTTCGATTTGTATAGTTGTAGTTCGTTTTCAATGGGTTAACACCATAGAGGGCCACTGAGCGTGAAAATTCAATGTTTAAGTTAAATAGTTTTTGTTTCTAACGTAACATTGCAGTTTCGTTTGTACCAATATATATCTTTCGACCAGGTTGGTGAGGAAGATGTTCTGCAGCGAAAAGGACCTAGGTTCAATACCCAGGTCATATATTTTGTGTTTTTTCTAACAAACTTCCTTGCAGAATTCCAGGTCAAGGGATGTCATATCCAGATCGAACGCCTCGGACGTGCAGTCCCGCAGGCACCTTCGATCAACCCCCTGGACCGAAGGGCAACCCAAACTTCTTCGAATCCCAGGTCCCCCAATTTCTCCATGTTATTTTTCTTTTCAGGATCCAACGCATTTACAAGCTAAGGGACTACCATAGACTCTCAAGATCTAGCCCTTAGATCTCCAGATGGCCAAATCTGATGGCCATCATCTGAAGGTGCATCATGAAGTCTAGTCAACACAAAGCACATGATCATACAAGTCAACATGGACCTCATTCTTCTTGGGCCCAGAAATGCTTCTCAAACCCCCCAAAACTGCTAACTCAGGCCCAAATCTCTTTCTCTATATATTTTTTATTTGTCTTAATTTATTTATTTATTTTATATACTAACAAAAATAATTATTTTCTTTTTATCAAAAAAATCATAAAAATAATACTTTTCATAAATTAGGTTTAGATTTGATTTTTTTACACAAAAAAATTAAATAATTTAATTAGGTTGTTAATTTAGATAACTTTAATTATTTTTTGTAAATACTTAAAACTAATTAGAATAATTAGGTTTTTATTTCTAATTTGATCATTTTTCTTTTTTCTTAAAAATAATCAAAAACATAAAAAGTAGGCCATTTGATTATTTCCTTTAATTAATTTAATTACTAATTAATTACATATTTAATTTAGCAAACTTAATTCTTTCATTAAAAACAACAAAAACATTTTCTCTTTTAATTAGGATAGAAGGGTCAAAACCCTAGTTCGCCCTCGTTCTAATTTTCATCGCGCGCTTTATTATTTTATTTTTACCCAATTATTGTATCTGTTCATAAGTTGTAATAGTTAATTAGGACTTTACTTTTCATTTATCGCTTTATTTCTTTAAGGGTTTGTTTTTGGCTATGTAAATACCCGAAGACTTGTAATAGCGTAGTTTAATTTCCGCACTTTAATTTCCGCAAACTATTAACTGTTAGATGTATGATATTAGGATGCATGACAAGCATGTATGTAATACCTTAAAACAGTTAGATAACCCTAAAATATGCAAAGATAAATAATCTGAAATTGAATCACTCGCACATGCGCACTCCTAGGGTACACTCCCACTTGGTTGCCTTCGATAAACGGTCATTGAGTATAGGATGCTTTAGTGGTCGTCCTTTCGTACAAAGATCAAAGTTGCCTCGGAATGGTTGCCTTGGATATTGTTGCCTCGGATAATTGATCTAAGACATTAGGGTTATTACTAAGACGTCCTAACATTGCTTTAGTGATCGTACGTCCCTTTCAAATTGACCCTCAAAACTCTAACGATGGTGCTACCTACTCACTAATAGTGGGATAGCGTTGTCTAAAGGAAACGAATACATAACGATTATTTTTTCAAGTAGGTAGATTAGTTCTTAAGTACTTGCTCAATCCAAACAAACTTTTTACACTTACACTCCTTTACAAACAAAGTTTTCAAAAACACTTCATTACACTCTTGAAGACAGAAGAAAGATTTAAATTGAAGTCAAAACAAAAACTTTTCAAAGCACACAAACACAGAGAAGCAATTTTGAAAATGATGAGCAAGTACCTAAGAGCCCGTAGATAACTACGGATAGAAAGGATGCTAATATCTCCCCTTTTTATAATCTACCCCCCGTACTCAGAAATATCTCGAAAAAGGAAGTTTTCTGTGCTTTTTTCCTTTCCTTGTTAGATAAAATAAAAGTCGGTGGAGACTCTTGCTTACCGCGACATTTTGCTAACACAAACGCAAAACGCAAACCAGCATTTTTTAAAAAACCGTCCCGGTTCTGGCCACCGTATCACAGAACTGGAGACTCTGTTGGGGATGGTAATAAGTGGGGTGTACCTTAGGAATAGTTCATTATATTGTTTTCAATTGTTTGATTTGTTTGCTTTATCTTTATGGGCTTTGTATCAGAGTTACTATAGATCCTAACCCTGATCTGGGGATACCTTTTAGGTAAGTTGCAATAGACTGTGAGGGAACTGTACGGCGTAGACCGATACGGTTCAAGCAGTAGCTACGTTGATGTGACACATTAGTTGGTACCGATATCCCTTGTGGAGGAACAAGGAGAGTATGGGGCTACTATATGGGTCATTAAGCATCAACTGACCTTAGAACCTATAATTGACCAACTTGGCCATAGAAAGTAGCTTGATGCTACACTCATTGAGACCATACTCTTGAGATGGTTTTGGCTGCAAGAAAAGATTGCGTGACTAGAATTATGACCGATGGAGGATAGTCCGTGATATTGAGAACCTCTAGAACCCGATTACTATTACTAGGACAGGTTGAACCAACTGAACTTCAAGAGGGTAATACCCAGACCCCATGCAAGCCTAAACTAAGGCTGTTTGTGTGAATTGTGTGCTTTCAACTTGAACTACTCACACATTTTTATTATCTAATAACTTGAGCTCCTTGCAGGTTTTGTTTACAGTCCTTATCCAATAACTTGGATTTCTTGCCGAGTTTACTTGCTTACATCACCTCGCACTTTTGCTTAAACACATAGCATACACATCATAACATCATGCCTTAACATTTCCTTAACCATTTCAAGGATCTCAAGGGTTTGTGATGCAGGTTATCGTAAATCAAACATCAAGCACGGGGCAAAGATGATTTATTTTCCTCTAGCCAATGTCGTCTAGAGATCAAAACACGATGACTTGAGTCGGTGGCTATGACCCACTCAATATGGTGAGCTTAACTCTTGAAAAAGGACTCTTAAC
The DNA here is from genome assembly GCA_948472305.1 of Vicia faba. NCBI lineage: Eukaryota > Viridiplantae > Streptophyta > Magnoliopsida > Fabales > Fabaceae > Vicia > Vicia faba. Next base: position 328,196,868 of record OX451736.1, read on the forward strand.
AACACAAAAGTTTCTTCAATCAAGCTACATTCAACTTCTGACACTTTCTTGTTTACCCCGCGAGATCCTTGAAAACATTGCATACATATCATACATATCATTGCATAAGCAGGTTTCAAAGTAGGTCTCTCATGTTCTCGCTATTTATTTCAGCAAATGGCTCTCAAACAAGACAACAGAGATCTTCATACTCAAGAATCACAGCTCAGGGAAATCTTCCTAAATCTGTCCAAGGGGCAGGAAGAGTTGAAAACACTCCTCGTCGAGAACCTGGTCAAGAAAAGTCCTAAAGACAATAAGGACGGACGACTGGAACAACTACAAGCTGAGGTAGATGCAATAAGAACCCAGATGCTGGGGCAGGTGGCTCTTATCCAAGGCTTTTCCCGGGAACAAGAAGAGTTGAGAATCATTATCAACCAACTTCATCAAGACAGATACAACAGTATGAAGAAAATAGTCGAGGTTGGGGACTAAGTCATTGATCATCCTCCAAGAAGACAAGGGTTTAGTATGGTGAAGAATGGACCTCTCCAAGTTGCTACTACCTCACGGGTCCGACAAAAACCTCGCCAAAAACAATGGGTTAATCAGAGTAAGCCAGATGCGCCCAAGAGGCAGTTTACCAAGCTCAACATACCTCTGTCTCAAGCTTTACAACACCTGTTGAGGATGAATCTAGGGACGTTGATAGGACCTCATCCGAATCCCAAGACTTCTTCACCTAACTATAATCCTGATGCAAGGTGTGCATATCACTCCACTAGTCCGGGGCATGATACTGAAGACTGATGGCAGTTGAAATACAAAATTCAAAACCTGATCGATGAAGGAGCATTGGAATTCACATAAGATGGTCAACTGGAATGTTTCTGTCAATCCTTCAAGGCTCACCATTTGAAGTGACAAGTTCTAACAAGAGAGGCTTTTGTTCATTAGAATTTTCAATTTGCAATTTTCTTTTAATTGTTCGAACATCTATTCATGTCAAACTTTGTTAATTTATCAATACATTGCATATGTCTGTTTTGAATCAATCCATTCGTATTCACTATATTTAAATTGCTTTCCTTTTTGTGATGTTCAACTCTCGATTAAAAAACTCTAAGCCTTTAAAGGGAGGATGACGAAAATTATATCAAAATCTCTACAGTATGCTTTTGAACAGACCCCGCTGATGAGGTATAGGCGTTGTTTCAAATCCTAAACAGTGGAGTTATAAGGAAGATAATCCCTAGTCAACCCCTTTGAGCTAAAGAAGTTGGAGTTTTTCTTTTCACAAATTGAAACCCTTAATTATAACCTGGGGCAGGGTAGTTTACTCAGTTAATCCAAGTGCACAATGAATGGCTTCAAAAACGTCCTTCCAAAACAAAAGACGGTGATGGTTCCCTATAATCGTCTAGACAGGCAGTCATTATCTCTCAAAATAAAAGCCCAATAAGTCAAAACCTATGAATGAGACTTAAGAAAAACTGCGGCATCCTGCTGACTGTATTCACAAAAATAAACAGTTCAGGCAAAAGACAGGGATAATAAAATCAAAAAAGAAAGATGTCCTGCAAACCCTCAACAAAAAGGAAATGACTTCCTATTCGAAATAAATTGTCAGTATCCAACCCAGCACTGGAACATCCGATCAAAGATTCAAACGGGATCTAAATTCACAATTAACTGAGTATAGGATCGAAGAACATCACAAAAAACGAGTGGGTACAAATAAAATTTGAGCCTTTATTCTTTGTTTCTCGAACCGTGAACCAGACCACGTTATAAACCTTAAAAGTCCTAGATGAAGAATGGGTTAGTTCGAAAGCATACTGTTGTACCCAAAAATTTTCCCTCTCATTTTATCAAGATTCTACCCACAAGACTTGGACTCAAGACCAAATTAGGGTTTGCTCAGCTCAAGACCTCTCCTTGCACTAATAACTTGAAATTAGGGTTTGTGTTTGCACATGGATTTTTGGAATTCCAATGCCTCATGTGACTTTCATGCTTCATGTTGGACCTCTAAGATTGCTCATACCAAGTTCCAAGCCTTGAATCACATTTTTTGCCCAGTCAATTGGACAGTTGACCTAAAAATCAGCTGTGTTGGGGAAAAAGTCAACCATGGCCAATTTACGGTCAAACTTCATAATTTTTGATCCACAACAACATTATAGGCTCCTATGAACCATTTGATCAAGTTTGGACCACAACTCCTCAAGAAATTTGATCAGATCATCAAAAGGGCAAAATGGTCAAAATTAAAGTTTTGACTGGACAAAGGCAATTTCTGATTTTTCACCTGGCCAATGACCAATTGGGTTCAAGCATGGTTTCAAGGACTCAATGGCATCATCTTGACCTAATAACAAGGTTCAAAAGACCTCAAATGCATTGGATTGACAGATGAATTTTCTAGTCAACTGATCAAAAATCAATTATACATTGAAAAGTCAAACTTTGACTTTTTGGTCAAAATCAAATGCCAAGGGTCATATTTCATCAAAATGTTTCAAAAAATGAAAAATTTTCACCAAGAAACTTAATTTTGAAAATTAGGGTTTAAGTTTGAAAATTTTCATAACTTAGAATTTTTCCAAGTTATGAAAATTTCTTATTTTTCCCCAACGTTTCCCAACTTTTTCACCATGATGCAATTGGATTCAAACAAAACTTCCAACATGACAGTTGTAGTACTCCATGAAATATACAACTTTGATTCACAAAGTTTTCCCAAATTATGCTTGGATCTCAAGTTATGATTTTGTGAATAAGGGTCCAAAAACGTTTTAACTTAGTGAAATTTTGCCCTTGTTTAGGCAGATTTTTGACCTAACTTCATGGCAATTTTTCACATAGTTCCAAGAGGAATATCAAAATTCATTTCAAAGATGGATTGTAAAGCATGTTACAAGCTTTCCAAAATGTCCAAGAACTCTCCAAGATCATTTATGGTTAGGGAGAATCGAAGAAATTAAAATGGCATTTTATCACTTTTGTCGAAGGCATTTTTCACAATGGTTCAATTTGCAAATCTGTCCTAAGCATGCTTGTACTTGGTTTACAGGTTCTAATCCCTTCTACACTCCAAAATTTAATGCAAACACATTGGACAATGGATTTGTTCTGAGCTATGGAGCATTGTACATTGATTTATTCCATTTATTGCAAAAAGTTAACAATGCTACTTTAATAAAGAATACTTTTAGCAACTTTGTTTATCTTGAGCCATGGACCTAATCTCTTGCTGCAAACAAAGTCCACAATATCAGGCAAAGTTCACCAACTATGTGCAGCTAAGGAACAGGCCTGTACAGGCTTTGAGCATTGTCATCTCACCTTTTCTTCAAAAACAAGCCAACTTGCAAAAGTCAATATAACTTGTGTATCTGATAAGAGCAAGCCTAAGCATCATTTCACACAACCTCAGAACTTTGTTGTAAGCCTAAAAACGATTGCCCAACCTTTCAGACACCCTTAAACACAGAAATCACCATTTTTTGCCCAAACAGGGCATCATCTGCAGAACCACTTCCAAAACAATTTTGCCTCGTGCGTTTTGCTTGGAATCACTTCAAACAAATTCCATACAACACACCTGAACTATCCAGGCCCCTGTCCAGCAACTGTAACCCCTGTTTCAAGGATAACCATTTTCATTTTGAAGCTTTGCAGGTTGACTTCTATAGGGAGATTGAAGGAACTTCAAGGTAAGCTGAGCATTGGGAGATGTTGATGGAACTTCAAGCAAGCTCATACGACCTTCAGGCCTCACTAAAAGTCCCTACATTGCAATATTCAAACTTAATTGAACAAGGTATTTGTCAAGTTTCTATCTCTCTATTTAGGCATCATTAAGCTTAGGTTTGTGAAGAAAAAATGTAGTCTTTAAGTTGCTTGAGTTGTACATATGCATAGCTTTCATTTATATTAACCGAGCTAGGAGTATTTGATTGTTGAAGTTGCTGAAAAAACTAGGTCAAAATTTAGGGCCATTAAAATTCTCTCTGTCCTTTGAGAGTTAGGTCACAAAATGGATATGGTTGGAATCGTGATTAAAAATGCTATAAGTTTCATGTTGTATGTTTTTGATTTCATGCAAGCAACAGAGAGAACAAGATTTGAACTGAACCAAGGCGCGCGCGCGAAGACAGAGGTCAGGGATGGAGTTGTTCTGGGCCTGGCGCTTGGGCTTGTTTCTTTTGACCCCCCCCCCCCCCCCCCTCCCCCGCCCCCCCCGGTTTCTATTTGCACCCCCCTTTGTATTTTTTGATATTTTTCATATTTTCTTGATATTTTTATATTTTTGACTTTTATTATTTTTTCTGAACATTATAAAACCATAAAAAAAATTTCTTAAATTTTTGCATTTTATTTTATTATTTTTATTATTTTTAGGGTATAAAAATAGTTTATTAGGTTAAATATAATTTATTTTCTTAAATAAACTTGTAAATAATATAAAAATATTATACATTTTTATTTTTATTATTTATACACTTAAAATAATATTTTCATACAATATTCATTTTTTTAACATTTTGTATATATTATTATTATTTTTTCTTGAACAAAAAATGAATAAAATAAATAATATAGCATATATTTCTTTTAAACAAAATTAGGGTTTTCCCCCTTTCAAAAAATAATCATTTTATTTTCTTATTTTTAAGACATAAATAAATTTATTTTCTAATACATAAAATTAATACAAAAACATTTCTTGCATATTTACATTTTATTGCTTATTTAAATATTTGTTCATTTATTTATTTGTACAATAAATTCGATTTGGTTGTAATAGTTTTAGGGTTTTATTTTGAGCAATATCCCCCTATTCAAAACTTGTACCCCCCTTCCCATAATATTGTTGTAATAGTCTAGATTTACTTTACGCATTTTATTGCTTTCATATACCATGATAGTAAACTAGGGTTTTGTATGCAAAGACCAAAAATCAAACAAATAGCATGACCTAATGCAAGACAAAAATGCATGAAAAATGACAACACATTGCACCCAAGCACCCATAGGGTTTCATCCATTTTGTTGCCTTAAAATGGCCATGGTATGCATGTGTTGTACCCCAAATTTTGACCTAAGATATCATCTGCTATCTGCATCATTACATTGCAAGCGTTTTGATTTTTAAAAATTCATAACTTTTTTCAGGCCGAGAGCTATTTATTTTGAACACTAAATTATTTAATCGATTCATGCTAAAATAATGTTTATTAATTATTTATTATCTTAAATTTAAATAATTGGAATTTGTTTTCAATTGTTATATAATTTAAAGATTTATAGATAATAAAATAAATATTAAAGAAGAGGCATATTAATCGTTCAGACAGTGTTTATTTATTATTCACTATCTTAAATTTAAATAATTGGAATTTATTTTCAGTTATTACATAATTTAAAGATTTATGAATAATATAATAAATATTTGAAAAAGTTCATTAATTGGTCAATAATGATTATTTAATTATTTATCATTCTAAGTTAAATAATTGAAATTCTATTTTTAATTATTATAATTTAGAAAATTATGAATAATGAATTAAATAATTGAAACTATTAATTGATCAATGATATTTATTTATTTGTTTGTTTATTATTCTGAATTTAAGTAATTGAAATTTATTTTCAATTATTATACAATTTAAAGAATTATAAACGATAAAGTAAATAATTAGAGAGAAGGAAGAAATTAATTGGCAAATATTGGAATTTTATTCATTTTCTTCTAATTGTACAATTATTGTGTAAATACTGTATTTATTTACAACGAATTTACAATAATAATTTTACAAAGTTAAAATGAAATAAAAACTAATCTAATGTTTTCTAATTCTAAATCTTCTATCCAATGCCTTTTTGTCTGCTCATTTGATTTTACCTGCAAAAACGATTAAAAGAAAATTAGAATTGAACAAATAATTAAAAACAGAAAATTATTTAATGTTCATCATTAAAAGCAACGGCTGGAATCAGTTTACCCTTTTTTGAAAATCACGGGATTTCTCCCGGTTCACAAAAAGGGAGGAATTTTTATTTTCATAAATGAATGCACAATTTTGAAACATGCACAAATTCATTTTTGGTTTCAAAACTGCATATTTAAAATTAATTGCATTTTTCAAAGTCCATGCATAATTTAAAAACAGCATATGCAAGACAAACAAAATTCCAACGTAAACCTACATGCCATGCACATATAAGAAGCCAAAACAAATAGGCTCCACTGTTGCATTGGAAGTCAAAGAAATGTGCAGTTTCAAACCAATTTGCAAGCATAATATATTTCCTTTTACATCATGTTCCAGCCTATGCCTTTTCAGAACAAGAAAGTACAGTATATCATTTTAATGTATCAAATGTACTAAGAGAGAGAAGAGAGGAAGTAATGTGGTTTTACAGGTTTTGGTTTAGACAGAACTGGAATAGAAACAAAACTGTAGCAGCATCCCTTCAGAAAAAGAAAGCATGAAGTAGGAATACAACAAATTGGTATGACAGTATAGAGTGCAGAAGGCCAGAAAATATGGTAAATATACAACCTGTAACGTAAACCTCAGGAGGAAGGCCAAAAATCGATATAACAACATCAAACCCCTTTCAAAAATTCAGAGAGTCCAACCTGCCTTCAAGCATTCAAAAAACTCAAAATACTACAGCATAAATCATCACCTACCATCCTAAACCATTCCTACTGCTAAACCATTAACCATTTCAAACCATCATCTACTGCACAAAACCAGTAAAACCAAAACCATTCCTACTGCTAAACTATTTTCCAAACCATCATTCACCATGGCCTAAAAACCAATACAACCTGCATTTACCTAAACTTGTTACTGCATTACCGAAACCAAAACCATCTCAGAACCAGTATGGCTTAAACCATATCAGAACCATATGGTCTAAAACCACAAACCTGTTTCACAAAAAATCAAAACCAACGACCAAATACCAAGACCTCAGATTGTGTCATCATAGGCAACAAAAATCATACAGTAGTATAGGCGAGAAGAAGAAGAAAATGTTAGGCAAAAAGTAAGCATTTCAACAGTAGCAATGTCAAGCATCAATGCTCATAGATATTCATCACAGGCGTAAGGAAAGGCAACTAAAGGCAACCCAACAAAATCATACAGCAGCAAGGCCAGAAAGAGAAGAAAGAAGCTAGTCAAAATAGTTATTTCAACATAGCATTCAAAGATGTTCAAAGCGACGGAAAGCATACAGTAGCAGTAGCAAGAGAAGAAGAGGAAAAAGCAAAGCAAAAGGGCCAAAAGGAACGAAGTACCAGGGTCAAGTAGCTAGCGCCTCCGCCGTTTCCTCGCGTCTTGGCCTCTTACGCGCTCAAACCTCCCTCCTCCGTCTCCAAAGGTAACCCTTTCCTTCTTTCTTTTTTTTCAAAACCTCAAACCACCATTAACGAACAAGAAGTCAGTGTCAAATGGAGCCAAATCAACACATGCATTGTAACGAAAATACCACGAATAAGAAAATGAACTTACCAAATCCGTCGCCCCCTAAACATTTTGCTGGAGGGAAGAAGGAGGTATAGAGGCTGGTGGCCATGGCAAAGAAATCGGAAGCAGAAGAACGCAAGGACGAAGAAGACAAGCAAAATGGCGCCTTTGTACGCCCTAAACCCTAATCCCCTTTCATCAACTAATACATTGGGTTTACCCTAAAACAATTAAAGCGTATGGACCTGCTTCCTGCCAAAGCCCACGAGTTCCTTAAAGCGCCCCCCCCCCCCCCCCCCCCCCCCCCTTTTCTTGTTCGGGGCCCCCTTAAAAAAACCCTTTTGGCCCATTTAATTGCTCATCTAATTATTTTTAATACACCCTTTTCCTTTTCTTTCCTTTTTTTTTGGTTGTTTTTAGGAATATTACTCTCTTAGTTTAATTATTTAGTAATTGAATCAAAATAGACTTTTTAATCAAGTGACCCATTTTATTAACCTTAGGTTTATTTGGGTAATTTCAAATATCTTTAATTAGGTTTAAGTATTTTTAAGTATTCATTTAAGTTTGATTATTTAAAAATTACCAAAGAAATAATAATAAGGCTCTATATAGAACTCTAAAGAATATAAAAAATATAGAAACTTAAAACATAAAAAATATTTTTGTTTCCTTAATTAATAACTCTTAAGTCTTAACTTAGCTTAATTATTTAATAGCTCTAAAATAAATACTTTTATTAATAATAGAAAACTAAATAATAAAAAAGAACATTTAAGAAGTAAAACTTTTTATTTTTACTAAATTAATTCTCATTTGCTTTTGTCCAAAAAAAAAAACACATAAATAAAACTTATAAAATATTTTACTTTCTTTAATTAATTCTCTTGCGTTATTAATCTTAAACAAAAATCTAAAAATGCATTATTCGCATCATTTATTCTATCATTTAACTATTTTTATTTAATCATTATCCGCATAATTTTTCTATTTATTTATTTCATATTTATTAGTTTATTCCGTTTACGTTTAAATCCAAAGGAAAAACGATAAATTTGTTGACTTCATGTCCTCAAGTCTAATCGCGCGAATATTTGCATTTCATTAAAACTTAGGATAATTTTCCTTCAAGTATTCAATCTTTTCAAAACTTATACCCCTTTAAGAAAAAACTTCGACGTTAGGTCGTCGCATCGTCAAAAAACCCGTCTGTACCCTATTTCGGCCAAAACGATTTTTTTTCAAACGATCAATTTTAATAAACAGATATTTCAAAAGGTTCCTATAGAGTACTATAGATACTTTGGGTGCTAATACCTTCCCATTGTATAACCAACCCCCGAACCATAGATCTCTTTTCAAAAACGCCTTGTATCTTTATTACTTTTAAAAAGTATTATTTACATTGCATATTTAGGGTTTTATTTCGCTCTTTCCCCTTTTCCCTTGGAAACAATAAAGCGCGGTGGCGACTCTTGCTTTTTGTGAGACGAATTAATCAATAATTCGATCTCCGATTTACCCCGCTACATTTTTTATCGCTACAGAATTGGAGACTCTGCTGGGGAAAGATTGACCTCTTGCTGGTCCATCCCTAAGTGGGTTAGGCCTAATTTGTTTTATCTGTTTTATTATTATTTGATTTGCTTGATTATGTGTTTAAATTGGGGTGTTTGGGTTTTTTGCAAAGGACGAATCCTATACCCGGATTAAGTAACACTTAAGGAATAGGACGGGCGGTATAGTCATGTTAACTTTGAGGGAGTAATCCCGAAGAAGGAGGCATGAGATCCCCCACTCAATGGAAGGCCCTCTTGAACTTAATATTTGTTTACCGAGTAATCGGGAAGACATTATTATTTTCGACCTAGGAGCCCGAGAAGTTGAGAACCGTAGAACCCTAACCCATCTTGGCCTTTTTAGGTGTAGCGCGAAGACTATAATGGAGTAATTCGGAAGTAGTTGTTACGCGATGCTACGCTCGGACGAGTTTCTCTTGAGAATATTGCTAATTATTGAGTAATCAAGACGTTGGTAATATCCGAAGGAGGAATGTAGACTCTGGGAACTCTTAGAACCTTGTCTTACAGGTGTGATTGAACCGTTAGTACATACATTTGGGTGGGCTTTACCCCTAGCTCCATGCTGAATGTTCAACCTTTGAACCCCATGTTTGCAAGCTTGTGTGTGACTGTTGCATTATCATTCATTCATGCATTCATTAGCATCTTTGTAAAAAACTTGTTTTTCAAGGAACTTCGTAATGATTTTTGCAGACATCTAAAGTATTATGGAATTTGGAAGGAGAAACACTCGAAGCTTTAGTTTTAAAGAGCCCGAGATTGAAGAGCTGAAGAGTTTGATTCCGAAGATCGAGAACCCGACGGATTTTAAGAAGAAGTATGGGTCCATTGTACCTCTCATGAAGCACAAGATGAAGGAAGGCATCCTCAACACGTTGGTTCAATTCTACGATCCTTTGTACCGATGTTTCACCTTTCCGGATTACCAGTTGATGCCCACCTTAGAAGAGTATTCCTACATACTTGGTTTACCGATCACCGACCGTGTTCCTTTTTCTGGATTAGAAGAGGAGCCCAAATCTCACGAGATAGCAACCATCACCCACTTGAAGAAGTCAGAGATAGAGGAGAACATGACTACGAAAGGGGGAATCCGGGGTTTGTCTGCGCAGTTTTTGTTGAAGAAAGCTCGTCATTTTGCTGAGATAAAGGATATTGTTGCCTTCGAAGACGTGTTTGCTTTACTCGCGTATGGTCTATTCTTGTTCCCTAACGTTGATAAGTTTATGGATATCAACGCCATCAGAATTTTCTTGATTGGAAATCCAGTCCCTACGCTGCTAGGAGATACCTACTACTCCATCCATCTTCGAAACTCTTATCAAGGAGGAATGATTATTTGTTGTGCACCGTTGTTGTATCAGTGGTATGTTTCGCACCTACCGAGGGCTGATGTTTTCTGGGATCTCGAGAAAGAACCGCGTTGGGCACCAAAGATTATGGCTCTCACTCATTTCGACATTGATTGGTATAATCAAGTTTACTACGACGTGAAGATCATCGATAGCTGTGGTGCTTTTCCTAACCACCTCTTCTCGGTACGAGATGTGGAATCAACTATAACCCTGTTCTCGCGCGCCGTCAGTTTGGGTACCCGATGAGAGATAAACCAAACAACATCCATGTGAGTGGTTTCTTCCTTTAGGAAGGACAAGATCATCAGGCAACTAAGAGGGAGATCGAAGGAGCTTGGCGCCACATCCATAGGAAAGGGAGAGATATGTTAGGACATAGAGGTGCCGTTTCTTTGGAGCCTTACCTACGGTGGGTCCGTGCTAGGGCTTGTGCTCTCAAGATGCCCTATAAACTTGAGAAACCTTTATTCCCTGCCGTTGCATCATCATCTGTTGTTATCCCTATCGCGAATATAGGAGAATACCAAGGAAATCAGGCCAGGATGAAGTCCGAGAGGGATGCTTGGAAGGAAAAGTACCATATGTCTGAATATGAGAATCGAGTCCTGACTCGACAGTTAAAGGAAAAGGAGGAGTTGCTGTTTATTTAAGACGGCTGGTTCATTGATCACGATGAGAAGCTTCGTCAAAAGGATGCCTTGCTGAAGAAGTACGCTAGTGAAAGGAAGAGAAAGAGGGAAGGTTCGGTAAACGTGGCTCTCTGAGAAGAAAGAGATGGAAGACTTTTATGAAGAGAAGATCAAGAAGCTCCGGTTACAGTTGGCGTTTGGTCCTTCATCTGAGGATTCTGAGTGATCTTTAGATTTTAGTTTTATTTTATTGATGTCATTTTGTAAAACTATGTAAAAAGGCTTCACGTTCCGAAGTTGTAATTTATTGCTTTATTATGGGCTTCATGCTCCAAAGTTGTAATTTATTGCTTTATTTTAGACTTCATGTTTTAAAATTGTAATTTATCGCTTTATTATGGATTTCATGTTTCGAAGCTGTAATTTATCGCTTTATTATTGCTTTGATATTCAAAATTGTAAGTTGTAAGTTATCGCTTTCGGTTAATGGATTGAGTTTTTGTTATTCCAAATTCCTTTACCATTGATGTATGCAAAATTATTAAAGTTCCTTGAAAACTTTTAAAATGAATCATCATTTGCATCGCACATCATGCATCATTCAACATTTCACTTCACATGTTTTCTAGAGTCTTATCGTTGTTCTTTTTCCACTCCCAAGGTTGTCAAGTTGTCTCACCAATACGACACTCGAGCCAATCGTCAAAGGAAAATGGAAGATCTGGAACAGGAAAATCTTGAGCTTCATGGGGAAGTTGCTACACTTCGTGTTGAGATGGAAAAGTTAACTGCGTTAGTGGAAAGTTTGGTGGCTGTTCAGAATCAGCCATCAACTACAGCTGCTGAGATTCAGACTTCAACTCTAGTGGTTTCCGAGATTGTCACCGTTCCTGCATCCGTGACTCAAATCAACTCCCCGCTTCAACATCAGATGCCAAAGGGTTTTCCGTGGGGAATGCCTTACAACTTTGTGCCAGAGGGGTATCAGCTTGCCGTACAACCTTTATTTCAACCTGCTTTATCTCTTCCTCAACCAGAGACAACTGCTATACCGCCAGTAATTTCGTCTGTGACACCTTTTCCGCAACCGATTATGACAACCGTTGCTCCTGTGGTCCACTCCGCGCCATACTTGAATGAACCTACTTATCCTGCCGAGCCTGCTGAAAGTTTGGGTCTCTTTGATAGAATGGAAGAATTTCAGGATCAGTTCCAGGAAATGCAGAAGGAGCTTAGAGCGTTAAAGGGGAAGGATTTGTTTGGGAAGAATACGCATGACCTTTGTTTGGTTCCGAATGTCAAGATTCCAGCAAAATTCAAAGTGCCAGACTTTGAGAGATATAAGGGTGATTCGTGTCCTAGAAGTCATTTGACAATGTACGTGAGAAAGATGTCTACGTATTCCGATGATCATGACTTGCTGATTCATTATTTTCAAGATAGTTTGACGGGTGCTGCTCTGAAGTGGTATATGGGTTTATACAGTATTCGGATCCGCAACTTCAACGATCTTAGCGAAGCTTTTGTTCACCAGTATAAGTATAACATTGACATGGCACCGGACAGGGATCAACTCCGGGCGATGTCGCAAAGAGACCGAGAATCTTTTAAGGAGTACGCCCAGAGGTGGCGTGAAATTGCTGCTCAAATCTATCCACCTCTTTAGGAGAAAGAGATGACTAAGATATTTTTGAAGACTTTAGGTTCCTTTTACTATGAAAGAATGATAGCCAGCGCACCCAGTGACTTCACCGAAATGGTAAGCATGGGCATGCGGTTAGAGAAAGGGATTCGTGAAGGGCGTTTGGTTAAAGAAGGAAGTCCGTCTAGCAGTACTAAGAGGTTTGGAAGTGTTTTCCCGAAAAGAAAAGAGCAGGATGTCAACGCTTTGTTCCCAGGTAAACCAAGGAGAGGTTACTCTCACGTTGCGGCAGTCACTCCGGCTGTCCGCCCAGCTTTGATGACCCTAGCTCATCAAACTTCACCAACTCAACAACGGCCATTTCAGCAGCAGCCTCGACAACAGGCTTATCCATTCCACAATCAGAACCGTTCACCTAGAAAACCGCAGTTCGACGCCATTCCTATGACTTATACTGAATTGTTCCCTGCCCTTATCAGAAAGAATCTCATCACGACAAAGCCTCCTCCTGTCGCACCGAACAGTACTTCTCCGTGGTACAAGGCGGATCAGTTTTGTGAATATCATCAAGGGTCGCCGGGGCACAACCTTGAGAATTGTTTTGCTTTGAAGGCGGACGTGCAGAGGTTGATTAAGAATGGTATCTTGTCTTTCAAGGATGTTAATCCAAATGTTAGAGATAATCCTTTGCCTCGACATGGGGCAGCTTCAGTAAATATGGTGGAAGGTTGTCCGGGGAAGTTTCGAGTTTTTCAAGTTGAACACATAAGAGAATCGTTGATCAGGTTACATCAGAGTTTGAGAAGACTTGCCTTTGTTAGACATCAGCATGATTATGATGTTTGTGAATTTTGTTCAAGAGAGGATGATTGTCCTATTGTGAAGGAGGATATTCAGAAGTTGCTAGATCAGAGAGTTATCACCATTACGCATGACAGAAATCCGGAGGATGAAGTGAATGTTATCATACCACAATTCAATTTGCCTGAATAAGTAGAGATCGCTTACGACAGTCAGACTACACTTGTTGATCCTTTGATTATTTACCCACCTGGTCCTGTGCCTTACAACTCAGACCAAGCTGTACCGTATAAGTATAATGCCACAATGATTGAGAATGGGGTAGAAGTCCCTATACCGACAAGACCTTCTTTTGTTAACATTGCTGATGTGAGTAGAGTTACGAGAAGTGGACGTGTTTTTACAGCAGTACCTTTGAAGAGACCAGAAGTTCAAGTTAGGAGGCCCATACCAGTGGAGATTCCAGTGAGAAATGTTGAACCAATGGCTGAGATAGGCCGATCCAGTGAACCTATCCCTCACCCTGAGGATGATGAGATCTTGAAGCTTATCAAGAGAAGTGAATATAAGATTGTGGACCAGCTATTACAAACTCCTTCCAAGATTTCCTTGCTTGCTTTACTGAGAGATTCTGGTGCCCATAGAGAAGCTTTGATGAAGGTCTTGGACCAGGCGTTCGTGGATCATGATGTGACGGTTGACCAGTTTGATGGAATTGTGGGAAATATTACTTCATGTAACAATTTTGGTTTCAGTGATGAAGAACTCCCGGAGGAGGGGAGAAACCATAATATGGCTTTGCATATCTCAGTAAGTTGCGGAAATGATACCTTATCAAGTGTGTTGGTGGATATGGGTTCGTCGTTGAATGTGATGCCCAAGACTACTTTATCTCGGCTCTCATATCCGGGTGCTCCTATGAGACCTAGCGGAGTAATTGTTAAAGCGTTTGATGGTTCTAGGAAGACAGTCATTGGTGAAGTGGATCTTCCTATAGTAATTGGTCCCCACACTTTTCAAATCACTTTCCAAGTGATGGATATTCGTGCTGCCTACAGTTGCTTATTGGGTCGTCTATGGATCCATGATGCAGGGGCAGTCACCTCTACGCTCCATCAGAGATTGAAGTTTGTAAGGCATGGGAAGCTAGTAATGATCGGGGGAGAGCAGGCTATGGTGGTAAGCCATTTATCATCATTCTCTTTTATTGACGCTGATGAGGATGTTGGAACCCAGTTCCAGGGTCTATCTGTTGCTAAGAGTGGAGTGAATAAGCAAGGGGCATCCATTTCTTCTTTTGAGGATGCGCAGCGAGTGGTGGAAAGTGGTTCGGCCGAAGGATGGGGCCAGGTGTTGACTTTTCCCGAGAACAAATCTGGAGAAGGTCTTGGTTTTCATCTAGTGTCTGCAAGAGTCAAGCAAGAGGTGGTTGTCCGTCTGATTCAAGAGGTTTTCCGAAGTGCAAGGTTTATACATCCTGAGGTTGATGCTATCATAGAAGATAATTCCGAGGAAGATTTGCCCGTTTTTGTGACGCCTGGATTGGCTTGCCAAAACTGGATAGCTGTTGATGTTCCTATTGTTATGCATATTTCCGAGTAATGTTTTGTTTGTTTTTCTTTGAAAAAAATTCGCTCTGCCCAAGGCGAAAAGTATTTTATGTCGGGCTATGAAAAATAATTCCTTTTTCTCTTCCCAAGGCAAAAGAGAAATGTCTGGGCTCCTTGTTTCAAGTATTTCCCTTTAATGAATAAAAATGTTATTTTGTCCACTACTGTTTTATTTTTCACTTTTTCAGGGAAATAGTAATGAAAATTAATTAATAACCTTTTGTTTTATTTGCACAAATCGATTTCTAAAATAAAGCATAATCATATGTGCAGATTAATCCATGACTTAACCATCGAAAACAATGATCCTATGCCCTCTCCCAACTTTGAATTCCCTGTGTTCACAGCCGAAGAAGAGGATGACGAAGAGATTCCTGTTGAGATTTCCCGTTTGCTTGAGCATGATGAGAAGGTCATTCAACCTTTTGAAGAACCTTTAGAGTTGGTCAACTTGGGTGATGAAGAGGATAGAAAGGAAATCAAAGTCGGAGCATTGCTTATCCCGGAAGTTAAGGAGAAGATGTTGGAGCTTCTCAAAGAGTATGTTGATGTGTTTGCTTAGTCCTACCAAGATATGCCAGGTTTGGACAATGATATTGTGGAGCATCGTTTACCGTTGAGACCTGAATGTCCGCCGATCAAGCAGAAGTTGAGAAGGACTCGTCCTGACATGGCTGACAAGATCAAAGAGGAGGTTCAGAAACATATCAATGCAGGTTTCCTTGTTACATCGGTCTATCCTCAGTGGTTAGCCAACATAGTGCCTGTTGCAAAGAAAGATGGCAAGGTTCGGATGTGTGTAGACTACAGAGATCTGAATAGAGCTAGTCCGAAGGACGACTTCCCATTACCTCACATTGACGTATTGGTCGACAGTACCGCCAACTTCAAAGTCTTTTCTTTCATGGATGGTTTCTCTGGTTACAACCAAATCAAGATGGCACCGGAAGATATGAAGAAGACCGCTTTCATTACACCTTGGGGAACTTTCTGTTATCGGGTCATTCCGTTTGGTTTGAGGAATGCGGGCGCAACATACCAAAGGGCCATGACTGCTGTGTTCCATGACATGATGCATAAGGAGATCGAAGTGTATGTGGATGACATGATTGCCAAATCGCAGACTGAGGAAGATCATTTGTAACATTTGTTGAAGTTATTCCAGCGGTTGAGAAAGTATAAACTCCGTCTGAATCCCAACAAGTGCACTTTTGGTGTTTGTTCTGGAAGACTTTTGGGTTTCATTGTCATCCAGAAAGGTATTGAAGTAGATCCTGATAAAGTCAAAGCTATTCGAGAAATGCCCGCACCCAAGACGGAAAAACAAGTAAGAGGATTCCTTGGGAGATTGAACTATATTTCTAGGTTTATATCTCATATGACTGCTACCTGTGGGCCGATTTTCAAGCTTCTCCGAAAGAACCAAGGATGTGTGTGGACAGAATATTGTCAGAGAGCTTTTGACAGCATTAAAGAATATTTACTTGAACCTCCCATTTTGATCCCTCCGGTGGAAGGAAGACCTTTGATTATGTACCTGACTATATTGGAAGATTCCATGGGATGTGTGCTTGGTCAACAAGATGAGACTGGAAGAAAGGAACATGCCGTATACTATCTGAGTAAGAAATTCACAAACTGTGAGTCTCGATACTCATTGCTTGAGAAAACCTGTTGTGCTTTAGCTTGGGCTGCTCGCCGTCTGCGCCAGTATATGATTAACCACACCACTTGGTTGATCTCCAAAATGGATCCGATCAAGTATATCTTTGAGAAGCCCGCCTTATCTGGAAGAATAGCCCGTTGGCAGATGTTGTTATCTGAATATGACATTGAGTATCACACTCAGAAAGCAATCAAAGGAAGTATTTTAGCCGATAATTTGGCTCACCAACCAATTGAAGATTATCAATCCATCAAGTTTGATTTCCCAGATGAAGATGTTATGTACTTGAAAGCTAAAGATTGTGAAGAGCCGTTACCTGAAGAAGGACCTGATCCTGAATCCCGTTGGGGTTTAATATTTTACGGAGCTGTGAATTCCTATGGAAATGGAATTGGGGAAATCATCGTCACTCCCCGAGGTACTCATATCCCGTTCACGGCGAGACTAAAGTTTGACTGCACGAACAACATGGCGGAATATGAGGCATGTATTATGGGTCTCGAAGAAGCAGTGGATCTAAGGATTAAAATTCTTGATATTTACGGAGATTCGGCATTGGTAATTAATCAAATCAAAGGAGAATGGGAGACTCGTCATCCTGGTTTGATCCCTTACAGAGACTATGCTAGAAGGTTGTTAACCTTCTTCAACGAAGTGGAATTACATCATATTCCTAGAGATGAGAACCAAATGGCTGATGCTTTGGCTACTTTGTCTTCAATGTTTCGAGTGAATAGTTGGAACGATGTGCCTACAATCAGAGTTATGCACCTTGATAGACCTGCTCATGTGTTCTCAGTAGAAGAGGTCACCGACGACAAACCGTGGTTCTATGACATTAAACGTGTTCTTCAAACTCAAGAGTACCCGCCTGGGGCATCCAATAAAGATAGGAAGACGTTGAGAAGATTAGCAAGCAGTTTCTTTCTCAATGAAGAAGTTTTGTATAAGAGGAACTATGACATGGTCTTGCTCAGATGTGTAGACAGACGTGAAGCAGACATGCTGATGCAAGAAGTACATGAAGGATCCTTTGGAACTCATGCCAACGGACATGCAATGGCTAGAAAGATGTTGAGAGCTGGTTACTATTGGATGACAATGGAATCTGATTGTTGCAAGTATGTGAAGAAGTGTCATAAATGCCAGATTTATGCGGACAAGATGCACGTGCCACCGACTCTCCTCAATGTTATATCTTCACCTTGGCCTTTCTCTATGTGGGGCATTGATATGATTGGGATGATTGAACCCAAAGCTTCAAATGGTCATCGTTTCATCTTGGTAGCGATCGATTATTTTACTAAATGGGTGGAAGCAGCGTCTTATGCCAATGTAACCAGACAGGTGGTAGTCAGATTTATCAAGAATCAGATCATTTGCCGATACGGTATCCCGAGCAAGATTATCACTGATAATGGTTCGAATTTGAATAACAAGATGATGAGAGAGCTTTGTGAAGAGTTCAAGATCGAACATCATAATTCTTCTCCTTACAGACCGAAGATGAATGGGGCTGTTGAAGCTGCTAACAAGAATATCAAGAAGATTGTCCAGAAGATGGTGGTAACTTATAAAGATTGGCATGAAATACTTCCGTTTGCTCTGCATGGATACCGTACTTCAGTTCGAACGTCAACAGGCGTGACCCAATTTTCCCTAGTTTATGGTATGGAAGCTGTACTCCCCGTGGAGGTTGAGATTCCGTCTCTGAGAGTGTTGATGGAAGCCAAACTTTCTGAGGCTGAATGGTGTCAAAGTAGGTATGATCAGTTGAATTTAATCGAAGAAAAGAGATTGACAGCTTTGGGTCACGGTCAATTGTATCAGCAGAGAATGAAGAAGGCTTTTGATAAGAAGGTTCGACCGCGCGAGTTCAGAGAAGGTGACCTTGTACTCAAGAAAATATTATCTTTCCAACCTGATTCAAGGGGCAAGTGGGCTCCGAATTATGAAGGACCGTATGTCGTTAAGAAAGTTTTCTCTGGAAGTGCCATGATTCTCACCAATATGGACGATGATGAGCTCCCGCGTCCCATGAACGCCGATGCAGTCAAGAAGTATTTCGCTTAGGTTTGAGTTGACAGTTTGCTAAGTTGAAAACCCGAAAGGCGGTTAAGCAAGCTTTTGGTCAGACCTGTCTTGGCATTTGAACACATTTCGGAATTCGAAGTTGTTAGGGAGAATAGTGATCATTGTTTTGTGTAACCTTTTCTTTCATGTACTATTTCCCAAACTTTTGTAAACTGTTGGAGTCGCGTTGTTAGCGAACTACCATCTTATTAATGAAATTTGAGCATTTACCTTTTGTGGGCAAAATTTTAATTTTTACGGAAATATTTGAAACAAAGTTATTTAAAGTATTTTATTTTAAAAATGTGTCGTGAATAACGAAAGGAATATTAACAGTTGTTCCGAGGATGGTCAAGCCATGAAATGCAAAACAGTACAGTAATTTATCTTTGCATGTTGAGCATGTTTCCTTTCAAAATCGTCATGAAGTGTTGGTTGTGTACACTCTTGGTTCTGGTGGTGCTAAGTTTGGTGACTCCCCAGTTGTTCCAGTTAAGTGTTGTTTTGGCTACCTTTGTTTGGGAGATTTTAAAGTGCGGTACGCTTCATCTCATGCCAGTGGTCTATGGGTGTTAGAAGATTGGATTTGGATACTTTTCTCCTCAGAAGATTTGAGTCTTGTAGCGTGTTACGCTCCGACGTTGCGGTGTGGTTCCAGTTCCAGTTATTTTCCGTCTTTTTCAAGATTGACCGAGTATATATCTTTTTGTGACATCTTATCGTCTTCAGGATATTCCTTCTGTTCGTTTTGTCAGCACAACATTCATTTATTCATTCACACTTATATCATGCACGCATGTTCACATTTGTCATTGATTTTGGGTTGTATACTTTGTTTATTCAAACAATGTACACGTTCTTTCCAGGTAGGAGGCTAGCTTAGGCAGAAAATGCGCTTCCTTTCTAAATTCCTCAACTGAGCTAATCCTCGTGGATGACTTTTGATTTAGTTTGCCTTGTCCATTTCTGGATAGGATGAATTCCCCAATCGAGTTACTTTCTCATTGGGTGGAATCGTGTTTGACTGTTTTCTCTCTAGTTTATTCTTGGTTGAAGTTGTTGCCTCTGGCATAGGCTATCTCATGATTTTCCCCAGTGAAATTGCGACCTAGACAGATGGTGCATTTATTTTGCACATTTGAGTATGTGATCTCCTCGGGAAGGATTGATTCATGATTCTCTTTGACGAAGATTTATTTCTCTGCCAGTGTCATCGCAAGTTCCTTCTGAGTTATTCTTGGAAAACGACAAGCGGCAGCTCTTCACGAGCAACTTGTGCGTTATTATTATTTTCGGGAAACAACAAGCGACAGCTCTTCACGAGCAACTTGTGCGTTATTATCTTGTGGAACACGACAAGCGGCAGCTCTTCACGAGCAACTTGTGCGTTATTATTATTTTCGGGAAACGACAAGCGGCAGCTCTTCACGAGCAACTTGTGCGTTATTATCTTGTGGAACACGACAAGCGGCAGCTCTTCACGAGCAACTTGTGCGTTATTATTATTTTCGGGAAACGACAAGCGGCAGCTCTTCACGAGCAACTTGTGCGTTATTATCTTGTGGAACACGACAAGCGGCAACTCTTCATGAGCAACTTGTGCGTTATTATTATTTTTGGAAAACGACAAGCGGAAGCTCCTCACGAGCAACTTGTACGTCATTTTATCTTGTGGAAAACAGCAAGTGGCAGCCTCTTTATTTGAGCAGCTTGTATGTTATCGGTATTTTCTTTGGACGACAGCAAGTGGCAGCCTCTTTATTTGAGCAGCTTGTATGTTATCGGTATTTTCTTTGGACGACAGCAAGTGGCAGCCTCTTTATTTGAGCAGCTTGTATGTTATCGGTATTTTCTTTAGACGATAGCAAGTGGCAGCCTCTTTATTTGAGCAGCTTGTATGTTATTGGTATTTTCTTTGGACGATAGCAAGTGGCAGTTTCTTTATTTGAACAACTTGCGTATCTACAATATTATTATATCAGCATTAATGAGTATATCTCCGGAAATCTCGCAGAGAAGCTTGTCATGAATCATTACCTTCAGAAGTCGGTAATCTGTTATCAGCAATTTGATACTCTCTGCCTATCATTGACCTTGAGTTGCGAACTCACTGTTATTTTGGGTCAATAATCTGTTTTATGGCCTATGCAAGATGCCTTCTTTGTTAGGGTCAGAGGTCGTATTCCCTCGATTTTATTCGCTGTCAAGAGTCTGTCATTTGAGGTCGATAGCTTGTTTCCCCAGTAATGTGTAATCCATGTCTCTGTGTTTTGTTGGTGTTCGATTCCTCCAACATTGTCTTGTTTCATACAACATCTTTCTCTGTGAATTCAATCACTGCATTCATATCAAACATAAGGGCGGCATCTTAGGGCAAAATTTGCGTAATTATGTATTTAAGTTCCTTCAACCTCGTCGAAACGAAGATTTTGATCTTCATATCTCCGGATAGAAGGAACTTAAATAGGGGCAGCTGTTGTACCCCAAATTTTGACCTAAGATATCATCTCCTATCTGCATCATTACATTGCAAGCGTTTTGATTTTTAAAAATTCATAACTTTTTTCAGGCCGAGAGCTATTTATTTTGAACACTAAATTATTTAATCGATTCATGCTAAAACAATGTTTATTAATTATTTATTATCTTAAATTTAAATAATTGGAATTTGTTTTCGATTGTTATATAATTTAAAGATTTATAGATAATAAAATAAATATTAAAGAAGAGGCATATTAATCGTTCAGACAGTGTTTATTTATTATTCACCATCTTAAATTTAAATAATTGGAATTTATTTTCAGTTATTACATAATTTAAAGATTTATGAATAATATAATAAATATTTGAAAAAGTTCATTAATTGGCCAATAATGATTATTTAATTATTTATCATTCTAAGTTAAATAATTGAAATTCTATTTTTAATTATTATAATTTAGAAAATTATGAATAATGAATTAAATAATTGAAACTATTAATTGATCAATGATTTTTCTTTATTTGTTTGTTTATTATTCTGAATTTAAGTAATTGAAATTTATTTTCAATTATTATACAATTTAAAGAATTATAAACGATAAAGTAAATAATTAGAGAGAAGGAAGAAATTAATTGGCAAATATTGGAATTTTATTCATTTTCTTTTAATTGTACAATTATTGTGTAAATACTATATTTATTTACAACGAATTTACAATAATAATTTTACAAAGTTAAAATGAAATAAAAACTAATCTAATGTTTTCTAATTCTAAATCTTCTATCCAATGCCTTTTTGTCTGCTCATTTGATTTTACCTGCAAAAACGATTAAAAGAAAATTAGAATTGAACAAATAATTAAAAGCAGAAAATTATTTAATGTTCATCATTAAAAGCAACGACTGTAATCAGTTTACCCTTTTTTGAAAATCACGGGATTTCTCCCGGTTCACAAAAAGGGAGGAATTTTTATTTTCATAAATGAATGCACAATTTTGAAACATGCACAAATTCATTTTTGGTTTCAAAACTGCATATTTAAAATTAATTGCATTTTTCAAAGTCCATGCATAATTTCAAAACAGCACATGCAAGACAAACAAAATTCCAACGTAAACCTACATGCCATGCACATAGAAGAAGCCAAAACAAATAGGCTCCACTGTTGCATTGGAAGTCAAAGAAATGTGCAGTTTCAAACCAATTTGCAAGCATAATATATTTCCTTTTACATCATGTTCCAGCCTATGCCTTTTCAGAACAAGAAAGTACAGTATATCATTTTAATGTATCAAATGTACTAAGAGAGAGAAGAGAGGAAGTAATGTGGTTTTACAGGTTTTGATTTAGACAGAACTGGAATAGAAACAAAACTGTAGCAGCATCCCTTCAGAAAAAGAAAGCATGAAGTAGGAATACAACAAACTGGTATGACAGTATAGAGTGCAGAAGGCCAGAAAATATGGTAAATATATAACCTGTAACGTAAACCTCAGGAGGAAGGCCAAAAATCGATATAACAACATCAAACCCCTTTCAAAAATTCAGAGAGTCCAACCTGCCTTCAAGCATTCAAAAAACTCAAAATACTACAACATAAATCATCACCTACCATCCTAAACCATTCCTACTGCTAAACCATTAACCATTTCAAACCATCATCTACTGCACAAAACCAGTAAAACCAAAACCATTCCTACTGCTAAACCATTTTCCAAACCATCATTCACCATGGCCTAAAAACCAATACAACCTGCATTTACCTAAACTTGTTACTGCATTACCGAAACCAAAACCATCTCAGAACTAGTATGGCTTAAACCATATCAGAACCATATGGTCTAAAACCACAAACCTGTATCACAAAAAATCAAAACCAACGACCAAATACCAAGACCTCAGATTGTGTCATCATAGGCAACAAAAATCATATAGTAGTATAGGCGAGAAGAAGAAGAAAATGCTAGGCAAAAAGTAAGCATTTCAACAGTAGCAATGTCAAGCATCAATGCTCATAGATATTCATCACAGGCGTAAGGAAAGGCAACTAAAGGCAACCCAACAAAATCATACAGCAGCAAGGCCAGAAAGAGAAGAAAGAAGCTAGTCAAAATAGTTATTTCAACATAGCATTCAAAGATGTTCAAAGCGACGGAAAGCATACAGTAGCAGTAGCAAGAGAAGAAGAGGAAAAAGCAAAGCAAAAGGGCCAAAAGGAACGAAGTACCAGGGTCAAGTAGCAAGCGCCTCCGCCGTTTCCTCGCGTCTTGGCCTCCCACGCGCTCAAACCTCCCTCCTCCGTCTCCAAAGGTAACCCTTTCCTTCTTTCTTTTTTTTCAAAACCTCAAACCACCATTAACGAACAAGAAGTCAGTGTCAAATGGAGCCAAATCAACACATGCATTGTAACGAAAATACCACGAATAAGAAAATGAACTTACCAAATCCGTCGCCCCCTAAACATTTTGCTGGAGGGAAGAAGGAGGTATAGAGGCTGGTGGCCATGGCAAAGAAATCGGAAGCAGAAGAATGCGAGGACGAAGAAGACAAGCAAAACGGCGCCTCTGTACGCCCTAAACCCTAATCCCCTTTCATCAACTAGTACATTGGGTTTACCCTAAAACAATTAAAGCGTATGGACCTGCTTCCTGCCAAAGCCCACGAGTTCCTTAAAGCGCCCCCCCCCCCCCCCCCCCCCCCCTTTTCTTGTTCTGGGCCCCCTTAAAAAAACCCTTTTGGCCCATTTAATTGCTCATCTAATTGTTTTTAATACACCCTTTTCCTTTTCTTTCCTTTTTTTTGGTTGTTTTTAGGAATATTACTCTCTTAGTTTAATTATTTAGTAATTGAATCAAAATAGACTTTTTAATCAAGTGACCCATTTTATTAACCTTAGGTTTATTTGGGTAATTTCAAATATCTTTAATTAGGTTTAAGTATTTTTAAGTATTCATTTAAGTTTGATTATTTAAAAATTACCAAAGAAATAATAATAAGGCTCTATATAGAACTCTAAAGAATATAAAAAATATAGAAACTTAAAACTTAAAAAATATTTTTGTTTCCTTAATTAATAACTCTTAAGTCTTAACTTAGCTTAATTATTTAATAGCTCTAAAATAAATACTTTTATTAATAATAGAAAATTAAATAATAAAAAAGAACATTTAAGAAGTAAAACTTTTTATTTTTACTAAATTAATTCTCATTTGCTTTTGTCCAAAAAAAAACACATAAATAAAACTTAAAAAGTATTTTACTTTCTTTAATTAATTCTCTTGCGTTATTAATCTTAAACAAAAATCTAAAAATGCATTATTCGCATCATTTATTCTATCATTTAACTATTGTTATTTAATCATTATCCGCATAATTTTTCTGTTTATTTATTTCATATTTATTTGTTTATTCCGTTTACGTTTAAATCCAAAGGAAAAACGATAAATTTGTTGACTTCATGTCCTCAAGTCTAATCGCGCGAATATTTGCATTTCATTAAAACTTAAGATAATTTTCCTTCAAGTATTCAATCTTTTCAAAACTTATACCCCTTTAAGCAAAAACTTCGACGTTAGGTCGTTGCATCGTCAAAAAACCCGTATGTACCCTATTTCGGCCAAAACGATTTTTTTTCAAACGATCAATTTTAATAAATAGATATTTCAAAAGGTTCCTATAGAGTACTATAGATACTTTGGGTGCTAATACCTTCCCATTGTATAACCAACCCCCGAACCATAAATCTCTTTTCAAAAACGCCTTGTATCTTTATTACTATTAAAAAGTATTATTTACATTGCATATTTAGGGTTTTATTTCGCTCTTTCCCCTTTTCCCTTGGAAACAATAAAGCGCGGTGGCGACTCTTGCTTTTTGTGAGACGAATTAATCAATAATTCGATCTCCGATTTACCCCGCTACATTTTTTATCGCTACAACATGCTAGGTATCTTGGCAAAATCAAACAAAACAAAAGATCATAGTCCCTCGATGACGCTATCTTGGTTGCCTAAAAACAAATGATCTATGTCCCTCAAAACTTGCTAAGATACTTGGCACCATTGCTATCATGGTCATACAATGACCCACGCCCGTCCGGTTTAACACCCAAAGATAGGGTTGTTTACCAAATACAATGGTAAAACAACAATGTCAAAGGAATAAAAATGTGTAGGAAAGACTTTTGAGTAGGTAGATACTTCTAGTTACTTGATCAAACTTGCAAACCATCCTTGCTACTTTCAAACAAACACACAATTTTAAAACATTTTTCCAAACAAACTTTCAAACATTGAAACATTTTTCAAAAGACAAACACCTTTGTATACATTCAAACAAGAATCATTACAAAGGTTGCCTAAACAAAGGCCTCTTTTCAAAATACTTTCAAAACCACACAAAGCACCATTTCAAACAATTGGAAAAGCAAAGCAAGTGATCTAAAACAAGTAACTAAGAGCCCATGGAAAACCATGGATGAAAAGGGTGCTAGCACCTTCCCTTTTCATAATCTACCCCCCAAAACCAAAAACAATCTCAAAGGTCTTTCCTGTGCTTTTTTACCTTTCCTTTTGGATAAAATAAAAGTCGGTGGCGACTCTTGCTAAACCGCAACATTTGCGAACACAAACGCAAAATCTCAAGTCAGTTCTCCCACCGCATCACACATACTATTACAAAAAGGTATCATGACTCCTGTAGGACTTACTGTAAATCCTGAGTTGACATCACATTTTACAAAATTTTCTTGTTTTACTGAAAAATGCATTTTCAAAACTTCAAGACAGACATAAGCTTTTCATTCTTAAAATAACATTTTTTGCATATGACTATTTGTTCAACAGTAGAGAAATTCACATGACGAGTATCTAGTGAACAAAAACCTTCTCAATAAAAAGGATCACCTCAAGGAGAAAAACACTTCCAAACAAGGGGCACGACGTGATCATTGTCCATCATCTGGGGTAGTCAAGTCAAGATTCAAGGAATCTCTCAAAGATGCCAAATAGCCAGGGGAAAATCTCCATCTGAATCACTTGGGGCATTGGACATGAATTCCAACAATGAGGCTGGTATGATCAAACAAACATCTTCTGGTAGGGTGGCAACACAACACTACCGACAGTGACAACTCCCTACACCCTGAGAGCATGGACATAGTCATAAAAAAATGTGCATGAACAAAGACCCGCTAGGTTGACAGGCCTAGGAAAAAATAAGGGCATCCCGATGAACCAAAAGGGTTCGGGCAAAAATTAGGGATAAAACGAAAAAAAAGGATATGTACACCCGGCAAGCGGAAAACCTGAAAAGGCGGCTTGGGCAGAAAAGGGTATCCCGGTGGACTAAAAATCTGAAAAGACAATCCAGGAAAAAGTTAGGCATTAAAGCGTACGACTATGTCCCATCATCTCGTCACTTGCCTACCAGAGGATGACTTGTCATTTTGATCGAAAGTTACCAAGCACCTCATAAGTTGGGATAATACTTGATCCATAATGCCTCCGCAGGCACCTTCTCCAACAGATACAGGGGCAGAAAAGTCTCGATGAAAAGTCATCGTCAGATCCTCAGCACGTGTCCCAGTAACATTCATTCCCCACAGAGTAAGAAAAGGACAATGGCGTTAACTCTCCCCAGCTGAGGTCGCAACCGCAAATGAATCGGAATTATTCTCCCCAAGCAGAGGTTATCTACCGTCAGCACTGGAAAATTATCCCTAATGGAGTTAGGAAAATTATCCCCAGTGGAGTTTGGAGAATTATCCCCAATAGAGGCTGGAGGATTGTCCCCAGTAGATCCTAAAAGGTTATCCCCATTGAAGTCGCAACTGGTAAATTATCCCCAGCGGAGTTCATTTCTTTCACAAACAGGAAATTCATCCCCAACAGAATTTATCATCGCCAACAACGGTAATTCATCCACAGCCGAGGGTATCTCTCTAGAGTTGACAAATCCTCAGCAGAGCATCTTCCCCACAGAGTCATTCCCTCACCATTTTATTCTCCAGCAGAGTTATTCTCCCGCCAAGATTATTCTCATATCATCTTCGGTCGTTATCTCCAACGAGCGAAACTCTTCCATTCTCCAGCAGCAATCCAGGATTTATTTTCCCCAGCTAGAGAGCATCATAAAAACATTACATATCCATACATCAGGACATACGCATAAACATCATAAAACACAATCTCATTTATTTTGAGAACATCATTGCTTGATACATATCATGCATTACATACAAATAACCTTTACCTTTCAGGAAAGATACAATCAAATTCTCACAAAATTCAAGCGATGAAGCCCGGATTCGACCAGATAGTATCTTGATCTCTACAGCATATTGTGAAGCCCGGATTACAACCGGATAATAGTATCAAACTCCGTGAAGCCTGGATTACGACCTTACAGCAAGTTTAATCTCATCTCCCCCAGTAAGTCACTGTAAAGCCTGGATTACGACCAGATAGTAGTTGATCTTATCACTATGAAGCCTGGACCACGACCAGATAGTAGTTAATTCAACTTTCCTCTTCAATAGAGATGATTTCTCAGTAGAATACGGACGACCGAAGTTCCTAAAATTCAACAGAGATGATTCCTCAGTAGAATACGGACGACCGAAGTTCCTAAAATTCAACAGAGATGATTCCTCAGTAGAACACGGACGACCGATGTTCCTAAAATTCAACAGAGATGTTTCCTCAGTAGAATAACAGACGACCAAAGTTCCTAAATTTCAACAGAGATGATTCCTCAACAGAATAACGGATGACCGAAGTTCCTAAATTTCAACAGAGATGATTCCTCAGTAGAATAACAGGCGACCGAAGTTCCTAAAATTCAACAGAGATGATTCCTCAGTAGAATAACAGACGACCGAAGTTCCTAAATTTCAACAGAGATGATTTCTCAGTAGAATAACGGACGACCGAAGTTCCTAAATTTCAATAGAGATGATTCCTCAGTATAATAACGGACGATCGAAGTTCCTAAATTTCAACAGAGGTGATTCCTCAGTAGAATAAAGGATGACCGAAGTTCCTAAATTTCAACAGAGGTGATTCCTCAGTAGAATAAAGGATGACCGAAGTTCCTAAATTTCAACAGAGATGATTCCTCAGTAGAATAACGGACGACCGAAGTTCCTAAAATTCAACAAAGACGACCGAAGTGTGATACAAATCTCCTTCCACAGGCCAATTCAAGGTGTGTTGAGGTTCCAAATCATTTCCTTGGCATCTTAGGAGGCATTCCCAATCATTTGCAGGCGTCAGAACATCCAGAATCACTCTTCATCACTCTCATGGTTTGCACAATTGTCCAAATTCAATTACTATAATTCTTGCATCTTTAGCATGTTTAAGTTACATATTTGTGTTCATCAACCTATTTGCAATGTTTCTGGATAGTTTGATTTAAGTTACAGTGCAGGAATACGCTTCTGCCATTGTTAGGTTTTCGTGCTCCAATTTGGGGTTTTCGTTTTCAAGCAAAATTAGGCCTGATAATGGGTACCATGATGATCAGAACATCAAACCCAGTTGATTCATGGTCCCCAATTGAATTTATATTATGTGTGATTGATTGTTGAATGGCACAGGTGTTGTACCCCAAAATTTTCTCTCTCATGTTTCCTAAGATTTCCCCCTACATGGTTGGTCACAAACCTTTGCTTAAAGAAAAGGAAATTTGGTGAGTGATGTTTCTAATTTTCCTTCGATTGGCATCTCCAAAATGATTTTCAATGGGTATCTACATAGCGCCCTTCGATTGGCATGGACAAAGGTCCTTCGATTTTCCTGTTAACAAAGCTCTTCGATTGGCAGATTAATAAGTACCTTTCGACTGGCATTGTAACAGTGTCCTTCGATTGGCAGCTTAACAAGTATATTTCGATTGGCATTGTAGCAGTGGCATTCGATTGGCATTTTAATAAAGGTCCTTCGATTGGTATGGACAAAGGCCCTTTGATTAGCATTCCAAAAGGTCCTTCGACTGGAACTTCAGAGTTTCCCTCAATCGGAACATCTGAATGAAATGACCTTCGAGTGGCATTTCAGTACAAAGTTTGCCTTAATCTAAGATGCTCTAATAAAGGAAGTTCTGAATACTTCGAATCAGAACTTAGACTCATCACAAGGCTAAGAGCTGGTCGACGTTTCCTAATAGGGAATTTTCTTCAAAAGGACATGAGATCAAAGCAGAGGGAGGCAATCAAAGGGGCTATGCAATCGAAGCCGGAGTAATTCTAATTAGACTTTGAAGCCATCGAAGAAAGCAAATTCAAAGGGAAGTGGACCTGCAGGGGCAGGTCAGCTTTCGATTTTTATCATGTTGGAGGCCTAAACAACTCATAACAGGTTGGCAGTAACGCATGAAAGTAGATTGGCACGTGATTGAATCAAAAATAGAAAGTCTTTATGAAGAAATTAAATCAAATCTCTTCATCATAATGGTCCAAGATTTTATACACAAATATTGACCTAAATTCCTTTGTCTATATAAACCTCATGCTCACAAAGAAAAAAGAATGAAAAAATGCACGGAGGCTGCCTTAGAAGAAAACACTGCCTGCCCCACGAGATTCCACAAAGTTGCCAAATATTTTCAAACTCAAAGATGGTTTTATGCGCAGTCTCTGTCCAAACTAACATTTGAATCATGTTATTGGGATTCATGCAAAAGCACCCCTCATACAACCCCCTGTTGGTAATTGTGCCTTTGATCTCAAACTTGTTAAGTATGATTTAAATTCATGTTGAACATATATACATATTACTGGTAATATTCATGTTTGTTTGAGTGTGTTACATGTGAGCAAAAAGGCAGGATTGAGATCGTGCCATTGTAGGGGCACGATCTGAGCTTACCTTCAATTTGTACAGCTGTAGTTCGTTTTCGATGGGTTAACACCATAGGGGGCCACTGAGCGTGCAAATTCAATGTTTAAGTTAAATACTGTGTTTTTGTTTCTAACGTAACATTGCAGTTTCGTTTGTACCAATAGATATCTTTCGACCAGGTTGGTGAGGAAGATGTGCTGCAGCGAAAAGGACCTAGGTTCAATACCCAGGTCATATATTTTGTGTTTTTTCTAACAAACTTCCTTGCAGAATTCCAGGTCAAAGGATGTCATATCTAGATAGAACGCCCCGGACGTGCAGTCCCGCAGGCACCTTTGATCAACCCCCTGGACCGAAGGGCAACCCAAACTTCTTAGAATCCCAGATCCCCCAATTTCTCCATGTTATCTTTCTTTTAAGGATCCAACTCATTTACAAGCTAAGGGACTACCATATACTCTCAAGATCTAGCCCTTAGATCTACAGATGGCCAAATCTGATGGCCATCATCTGAAGGTGCATCATGAAGCCTAGTCAACACAAAGCACATGATCATGCAAGTCAATGTGGACCCCACTCTTCTTGGGCCCAGAAATGCTTATCACACCCCCCAAAACTGCTAACTCAGGCCCAAATCTCTTTCTCTATATTTTTTTTTATTTGTCTTAATTAATTAATTTATTTCATATACTAACAAAAATAATTATTTTCTTTTTATCAAAAAAATCATAAAAATAATACTATTCACAAATTAGGTTTAGATTTTATTTTTTTACACAAAAAAATTAAATAATTTAATTAGGTTCTTAATTTAGATAACTTTAATTATTTTTTGTAAATACTTAAAACTAATTAGAATAATTAGGTTTTTATTTCTAATTTGATCATTTTTCTTTTTTCTTAAAAATAACCAAAAACATAAAAAATAGGCCATTTGATTATTTCCTTTAATTAATTTAATTACTAATTAATTACATATTTAATTTAGAAAACTTAATTCTTTATTTAAAAACAACAAAAACATTTTCTCTTTTAATTAGGATAGAAGGGTCAAAACCCTAGTTCGCCCTCGTTCTAATTTTCATCGCGCGCTTTATCATTTTATTTTTACCCAATTATTGTATCTGTTCATAAGTTGTAATAGTTAATTAGGACTTTACTTTTCATTTGTCGCTTTATTTCTTAAAGGGTTTGTTTTTGGCTATGTAAATACCCGAAGCCTTGTAATAGCGTAGTTTAATTTCCGCACTTTAATTTCCATAAACTATTAACTGTTAGATGTATGATATCAGGATGCATGACAAGAATGTATGTAAAACTTTAAAACAGTTAGATATCCTTAAAATGTGCAAAGATAAATAATCTGAAATTGAATCACTCGCACATGCGCACTCCTAGGGTACACTCCCACTTGGTTGCCTTCGGTAAACGGTCATTGAGTATAGGATGCTTTAGTGGTCGTCCTTTCGTCCAAAGATCAAAGTTACCTTGGAATGGTTTCCTCGTATATTGTTGCCTCGGATAATTGATCTAAGACATTAGGGTTATTACTAAGACGTCCTAACATTGCTTTAGTGACCGTACGTCCCTTTCTAATTGACCCTCAAAACTCCAACGACGGTGCTACCTACTCACTAATAGTGGGATAGCGCTGTCTAAAGGAAACGAATACATAACGATTCTTTTTTCGAGTAGGTAGATTAGTTCTTAAGTACTTTCTCAATCCAAACAAACTTTTTACACTTACACTCCTTTACAAACAAAGTTTTCAAAAAAACTTCATTACACTCTTGAAGACAGAAGCAAGAGTTAAATCGAAGTCAAAACAAAAACTTTTCAAAGCACACAAACACATTGAAGCAATTTTGAAAATGATGAACAAGTACCTAAGAGCTCGTAGATAACTACGGATAGAAAGGGTGCTAATACCTTCCCTTTCTATAATCTACCCCCCGTACTCAGAAATATCTCGAAAAAAGATTTTTCTGTGCTTTTTTCCTTTCCTTGTTGGATAAAATAAAATTCGGTGGAGACTCTTGCTTACCGTGACATTTTGCAAACACAAACGCAAACCAACATTCCTTAAAAAACCGTCCCGGTTATGGCCACCGTATCAAACATGTTTCAGCAATAGACCTGTGTTTGTAGGTAAATGTTCAGAGCCTAAAACGACGGTTCCAGGGAAGAAGACAACAACGTGTCACCACCCGACTGGCTGGTTTAAATTCTGGCGCGTTATTCTGGCCACTTACTTGTTTTCCAATATATTATTTGTTTTTATTATATTATAAAGTTAACATCCAGCGTAGTTGGTCAGAAGAAGGAAGTCAAAAGCTCATGTTCTGGGTTCGATCACAGGCGTGAGCTTTTGGCATTTTCTCCATTGTTTTCACAAGATCCAGCACATGTACCTTCTGAGGGCCATCATCTTTTGGATCCATCAGCCAGAGCCAATTCCAGCGCACCTCACCTTCTGAGGGCCATCATCTGCTGGATCCATCAGCCAGAGCCAATTCCAGCGCACCTCACCTTCTGAGGGTCATCATCTGCTGGATCCATTAGCCAGAGCCAGTTCCAGCGCACCTCACCTTCTAAGGGCCATCATCTGCTAGATCCATCAGCCAGAGCCAATTCCAGTGCACCTCACTTTTGAGGGTCATCATCTGCTAGATCCATCTGCCAGAGGCAGTTCCAGTGCACCTCACCTTCTGAGGGTCACCATCTGCTGGATCCATCAGTCAGAATCAAATCCACACACCTCACCTTCTGAGGGTCATCATCTGCTGGATCCATCAGCCAGAACCAGATCCACTGCACCTCACCTTCTGGGGGTCTTCGTCCTCTGGATTCATTTCCACCCAGATCTGCTGACAGCAGGCCCATTTGGTTATTTCTAATATTTTCATTAATTTCTTTTCTTCAATTATTTTGTTTTTTAAATCAACACAAAAAGTGTTTTATTAAATTAACCAATCAAAAATCACAAAAAAAGATTTATTTTCTTAGTAAATGTTTTTTTTAATTAATTAGTTTAATTAATTTAGGGCAACTTTAATTTCTTTCATAATTTAAAAACAATTAGAAATTAGGTTTAATTAATTTGCAATTAAATATTTTCTTCAATAAAAATTCAAAAATACTTTTTCCTTAAATTAGATTTTTTGGGTTTCAATCGTCTCGCATTTAATTCGTCGCACGCTTGTTATTTATTTTGACAGTATTTTGTAATTGTTCACGGTTTGTAATAGTTTAATTTAGGGTTTTTATTTACTGCCTAAATCCCCGGGTTTTTGGCTATGTAATTAATCCCCCGCCTCGAAGCCTTGTATAAGCGTAGATTTATTTTCTCGCATTTTTTATTCCCGCAAATATTGAACTATCTAGATGTATGCTAATAGGATTGTATGGCAAGAATGCATGACAAATTAATACAGTTAGAAAACCCTAATATGCAAAGATAAATAACTGAAACAAATCACTCACATATATCACTCTTAGGGTATACTCTCACTTTGGTTGCCTTCGTTAAACGATCATTAAGTATAGGGTGTCTTAGTAGTTTCCCTCCAGTCTAAAAGATCAAAATTTGTCCCATTCAAATGTTGCCTGGGAAATGTTACCTCGGAAATATTGCCTCGGAAATGTTGCCTCGAATAAGATCTTAAGACTCTAGGGTTATTACTAAGGTGTCCTAATATTGCTTTAGTGATCGTATGTCCCTTTCGAATTGACCCTTACAAAATCCAACGACGATGCTACCTATTTCTCAATAGTAGGATAAGCGTTGTCTAAAGGAAACAAGAATAGAAACAATCTTTTCTCGAGTAAGTAGATGCTAGTAGGTACTTGCTCAAATCAAAACTTTTCACACTTACACTTTTCAAAAAAAATTTCAAAACAACTTCGTCACACCTTTAAGGACTGATACAAGGGTTATCACGAACTAAAACTTTTTTCAAAGCAAAGCAAACATAAGCAATTTAAAAATGAGAAAGTACCTAAGAGCCCGTAGAAAACTACGGATAGAAAGGGTGCTAACACCTTCCCTTTCTATAATCTACCCCCCCGTACTCAGAAACATCTCCAAAAAGGATTTTTGATGTACTTTTTTCCTTTCCGATTGGGTGAAATAAAAGTCGGTGGCGACTCTTGCTTACCGCGATATTTTGCAAACGCAAAACGTAAACCAATATTAACAGTCGGTTCTGACACCGTATCACACTCTTCTTCTGTTTGCGATATGGCTATATTATCATCTATGTAGACCTCTATTTCATGATGTATCATGTCGTGAAATAAAGCTACCATGGCGCGCTGATAGTTTGCCCCAACATTCTTCAATCCGAATGGAATTACCTTGTAGTAGAATGTGCCCCACTGTGTGACAAATGTTGTTTTCTCCATGTCCTCAGGTGCCATTTTGATTTGGTTATAACCTGAGAATCCGTCCATGAAGGAAAACACTTTGTGTTGTGCCGTATTGTCAACGAGGATATCAATGTAGGGGAGTGGAAAATCATCTTTAGGGCTCGCCCTATTCAAATCTCTATAGTCCAGACAAATTCGTGCTTTGCCGTCTTTTTTAGATACGGGAACAATGTTGGCAACCCATTGAGGGTAGGAGGTGACATCCAAGAATCCAGCATTGAATTGCATCATGACCTCCGCTTTAATATTTTCTGACATATTAGGTCTCATGCAGCGAACCTTTTGCTTTACTGGCGGACAATCTTCTCTTACAGGCAGACGATGTACCACGATGTCTGTATCAAGTCCTGACATGTCTTCATATGACCAGGAAAAGATTTCAAGATAATCATGTAACAACTGAATCAGACGCTCCTTGACACCGGGTTCCAGATTGGCACCCACCTTGACCTCTTTTTTATCCTCCTCCATACCCAGGTTGATTGTATCCACAGGTTCCTCGTGAGGCTGAATGGTTCTTTCCTCTTGTTGTAGCAGTTTGGTAAGTTCCCCTGGTACTTCATAATCTTCCTCACCTTCGTCTTCGGCTTGGTAGATTAGATCCTCAGAATCATGAAAGGCCATAGTAGTATCATTACCCATGGGATCCAGAATAGATGGATACCTGCATTTTTGAGTGTGGGTGTGTGTAAGGGTATAACTATCTTTAAAAGAAAAAAAATTGTTAAAGAAAAATAATGAGCACAAAAGTTTGTATGCGAAAAACGTCCATGATTCATTGATGTCATATGAAGATGAAATAATAACCCTTACAAATGGACCATTGTGCCTCGGGAAAGACACAAGGTTTTAAGAGTGCAAATTGGTTTTGAATATTACAGATCCAACAAAATGTAAAGATAAATTACTGTGGGACTAAAGTTATTGGGACAAGTCTCTAGCCTCCCAATTGTTGAGTCCTCCATTGACAGTGGGAAAGATCCAATCCTCCAGGTTGCAATCATCTTCACCATCTTCTACCGCGTTGACCTCATGGTTACTAATCTTCAAGGGTGGCCCTCCAGCACGGGCACGGCGTACAGCCTTTTGAGCACTTGAAGTGAAACCTAGGCCAAACTTGTCAGACTTATACGGGATATTCGGAAGTTGCCCCCAGATGGTTCATCCACCTTCCTCTACTACTGCTTTGGCGTCCTTCAGAGATGACATCCGGAGTGGAGGTCTTGTAATCTTGGGAATCTGGGACACAGTCTTGGTCACTGCTACCTCTTGGGGGACCTCTTCGAAGTGTTGAAAAGGAGTTTCAATGAACTCGCCGTCTAATTCCACATACCTGAAGGAATTGAGATGGCTGATCATGTATTCTTCCTCTCTGTGGATAGTGATAATCTTTCCTTGAACCGGATACTTCAGCATCTGCTGCAATGTAGAGGTAACAGCGCCAGCATTATGGATCCATGGCCGTCCTAGCAGACAGGAGTAAGAGGGGTGGATATCCATTACATAAAAGGTTTATTGAAAGTTTGAGACCCAACCTTTATGGGGATATCCACCTCCCCGTGTACCATCCTCTTCGAGCCATCAAATGCCCTTACTACTATGTTGCTTGGCTTTAACGTCAGTCCTTCACAGTCAAGTCTGTCAAGAGCTGTTTTCGATAATACATTCAAGGATGAGCCTGTGTCCACCAAAACATGGGCCAGAGTTGTGCCCCTACATTCCACAGAGACATGTAATGCCTCGTTGTGCTTTATTTCCCTTGATGTCAGATCAGCATCCGAGAAGCCTAGGCAGTTATCCGCTGTCAAGCTGGCCATGCAGTCTTGAAATTGATCAGTAGACGTCCCTTGAGCCACATGGGCTGTTTTTAGGAACTTCACCAAGGCTTTCGCATGTGCCTCGGAACACAGTAGTAATGCCAGCATGGAGATTTTGGAGGGGGATTTCCCCAACTGTTCAACTACATCGTAGTCGCTCCTATTTATAATTTTTAGGATCTCCTCCATTTCTTTCTTGGATGTCTCGGGGATAGTCAATGATTGCGCCTTCGTTCGGACATGCTCCACTTGAATATTCTTTCCTCGAGTTTCAGCAATAGGAGTGTTGGTAGGAATGACAACAGGGGTTGTAATGGCTTCGTCAATAGGAGCACTTGTAGAGATGATTATGGGTACGAAAGTAACCTTTGGAACAGCCATAAGTTTGATCACGGGTCCAGAAATTTCTTTTGGGGGAGCAATTTCTGGAGAAAAGATCCTACCGCTTCGGGTAATTTTACTAGTTCAGGTAATATTACTGATGTCAGAATCTTCTTCTTCTGAGTTTATCTCTTCGGCAGCCGATCCATCTTGATTGATGCCATGGTAGTAAATGTCCCCTCTGTAATTCCAAGGCACAGTTTTGTCTGATTCATATGGGACTGACCCAGGCAATGTGATTATTATAGGAGTTGCTTTCGGAACTGATGTAATTCTAATGGGTCTTTTGGTAGAGACCCTAGAAGAATTGGCAGAGATGGTAATGATTGAAACATCTTTAACAGGAACAGGTGAAACATGAGTACTTTCAAACAAAATCTCTTTTTTATCTATCAAGCGTTAAATGCCTGTTTTCAACCAAGGCCAATCAATTGGTGAGGATAAGCAGAGATGGCAGTCCTCATTACAGCCTGGGAACACACCAACTTTCAACAAGTTTATCTTAATGGTTGGGAGTGGAGTCACGAGTTCATCAACTGTGATAACAAACAAATCTTCTTCAATAGCATTGGTATTGTGACCATGTCTGGGCATAGGAGCAGAAATGACATTTTGGCTTCTCGGGCGCATCAAACTTAATTTCTTTTTCTTCAATGAGGTCTTGTATTTTGTTCTTCAAGGCCCAACAATTATTAGTATCGTGACCAGGACTTTCGGAGTGATATGCGCAACGGGCATTGGGGGTGATAATGGGGGATGTTGTGTTGGGGTTTTTCAGAGCTTCTTTCAAGGTTGCCAAATTGGATCTCAGAAGATGCGGTAATACTTGAGACAGAGTCATGTTGATTCTGGTGAATTTCTTGACTGGCCTTTCCACCCTTGATTGATTACTTCTTTGTTGATCAGACATAGGCTTTGGAATCATAACAGCCCCAACCATTGGTCGGCGTTCGGCTCTCTCTTGGTTTCTTTACGGATATACAACAACTATCTCTTTCTTCCCGATAAAAGGCTTCCTTACAGCTGTAGAAGAAGATGAATCCTTCTGAATCTTTCCACTTTTATACCAGCTTCCACTCTCTCTCTGATTAGTATTAATTCAGTAAAACTTGCAGATGAACTTCCGATTAAATGGTTGAAGAAGGGGCCAGATAAGGTGCCTAAGAACATGTCCACCAATTCCCTTTCAGACAGAGAGGGTTGAACTCTTCCAGCCAGATCTCTCCATTTCTATGCGTAATCCGTGAAACCTTCATTGGAAGCCATGGCCATACTCTGGAGTTGAGTACGGGTAGGTGCCAAATCAGCATTGTATTGATATTGCTTGTAGAAAGTTGCGGCAAGATCTTCCCAATTATGGACTTTGGCTCTTTCTAGTTGGTAAAACCAATCGAGTTGTGTTCCAGACAGACTATCTTGGAAAAAATGCACCCATAAGTCTTTATCAGCGGAGTGTGGTTGGATCTTTCTCACATAGGATCGAAGATACATCTTAGGGCATGACACCCCATCATATTTTGCGAACATAGGCACTTTGAATTTCGGAGGAATCACAATCCCTGACACTAGTCCCAATTCCTCAAAGTCTAAGCCTGGCACCTTTTGTATTTCCATCGCGATCAAACGCTCTTCGAGATGTCTGAACTTGTCATCAGCTGGAGGATACTGTTCCTCAAAGTAGTCTTCCTCTTCCTCCTCCTCTTCAGATTCTGACGGGACCGTTGTTTCCTTGCCTTTCCCCTCTCCTTCACCGAAGGTTGTTGCAAAATTCAAAGTCCTTCTCGTCTGCTCATGAAATCTTCTCCCCATGTTCAAGACTCCATTTACCTTCTTTGTTTTCTTTTTCTTCTCTTCAGCTAACAGAGTCTTCAATTCTTCTTTCCCCTAGGCTAGGGTCATGAGAAACTATTGAAACTGCGTGTTCTGAGCTTGGAGATCTTTCACTGTTTGTTCGAGATCCATCTTACTGAAATAAACACTAGAGAGATGAGGAAACTTGTTGCAAAAGACCTGTTTATGTTATGATGAATGATATGTGCATATGCAATGTTTTCAAGGATTTCAAAGATTCAAGTTCGTTTTAGACAAAAAGAAACACACGTTATATTAATAAGATAAAGTTTGAGTACATCAATGCCCTTTGGACAAAATAATACAAAACTCTAAGATAAAAAAGTAGTGCGCATCCTCTTTGGTGCAATGTAGGCATTTAGAGTCTGCTCCTCATGAAGTAGCCTAGTGAGTTCCAAAACCTTCTTCTCGCTTGCGTAGAATTGGGCTTCGAAAGTATCTCGCTCTCCTTTGAGTTGTATCCAATCCCTTTGTAGGTCTTCAAGAGATGTGGGCATGTCAGGATGTAGGATAGTGTATGGAACATCTCCCTCCTTAACAGGCTCAATGATTACCGGAAGGATGGAAGGATAAGGCATCATAAGAATTTGAGCACGGGTTCATACCCATTTGAGGTAGGGCTCAAGAGGGATGGAATTCTTGTGCCCCAAAGTCTTTCTATCCACTTTGTTTGGCTTCCTCCAAGCTCGGGTGAATCTATGGCGAAGACCTTTATCGTCGTTGTCATAGTCAAATACCAAACCTGGAATCAGCATCTCGTGCGGGCCATCCCTTTGGGCGTAACCAAACTGTCTTAAGGCTAAACAAGGGTTGTAGGTGATGCCTCCCTTAATGCCAAGTAGAGGGACATTAGGTAATTCCCCACAATGGTCAACAATGATAACATTCTCTTTGGATCAGGAGCACCAATGAATGTCTGAATGTTTGAACGTCATCAACCTTTGTGACCACATCGAACCTTGCTCATTCTTCAAGACTGATTGGGGAAGATGAGAAATAAACCATCTTGCCAAGAGAGGAGTGAAACACATAAGGACACCCCTTTTCCTCATTGTGCGAGTGTGAAAAGAGTGTAAGATATCCCCTAGCAATGTAGGCACCAGGTTGCGTGACATGAAGATTTTGATGGCATTCACATCTATGAGTTGGTCAGGGTTTGGAAACAAGACCATCCCATAGATAAGAAGAGCCACAATTTCCTCAAAGGCTTGCAAGTCTAAGGAATTCAAACAACTTTGGGCTTTCTCAAACATGAACATTTCTAAGAAGCCTTTGACACCACTCCTAATTTCCCAATGAGTTATGACATCAGATGAGTGCAAGTGTAGACCTTGAGCAATCTCTTTTGGCTTTGGGTCTCTTTCCGTACCGTTGAAAGGTAGTTGATTGAGAATGGGAATCCTCAAGAGTTGGGAGAATTCTTCCAAAGTAGGTACAAGTTGATAGTCGGGAAATGTGAAGTAATGGTGAAAAGGA
The DNA here is from genome assembly GCA_948472305.1 of Vicia faba. Lineage (NCBI taxonomy): Eukaryota > Viridiplantae > Streptophyta > Magnoliopsida > Fabales > Fabaceae > Vicia > Vicia faba. Next base: position 328,236,977 of record OX451736.1, read on the forward strand.
TCAAAGAACTGAAAGAGCACCTTCATCATATCCTCATCAGTGTTCGAGGTGACCAAGTTGAGTAGATGACCATGTCTTTCGATGAATGGAGAGTTCTCATGGATCCTTGAAGCTAACTCCTTAAGTTGTGGAGGAATTCTTACAAGGTTGACTTGAATGGTTTTCCTGCGAAGTGAATCCATATCCTACAAAACAAGAACAAAGATGAATCCCAAAATCCTTGAAATGGTTAGTGGATGTATATGATGTTCATGATGTCCATGATGTTATGTACAAATATGCATATACAAGCAAAGCAAACAAGTTCTTAGTTTAGGCTTGCAAGGGGTTTTATAGGTAAATACCCTCTTGAAGTTTAGTTGGCTTAAACCTGTCCTAGTAATAGTAATCGGGTTCTAAGGAGATCAATATCACTGGATTGTTTCCTTGGTCATTGTTTCAGCTCAAGCCTCTTTAATGGCGACCGAAATATCCCAAGAAACCAAACCTCAATGAGCGTAGTATCGAGTATCTACCAACTTCGGACTGCACCAAAGCCGGTCATCTCACCATATCCTAAAGGCTAAGTTGGTCAAGTAAAGGTTCTAGAAGTTCGTTATTGCTTCATGACATCACTCAATGGCCCCGTATTCTCTTTTATTAACTCAAAGGCTACCGGCACCCACAAATATGTCACACTAACATAGCTATTGCTTAGACCATGTCTATATTCCCCGCACAGTTTCCACAAACGTATTGCTATTTACCTATAATGTATCCCAAATTTGGGTAGAGGATTTCAAACCCAAACAAAGAACCATAATGTAAAGCATACAAGTCAAACAATGTAAGCAAGTAAATGTGATCTATCCTTAAGGTAACCCCACTTTTAGAAATTTCCCCAGCAGAGTCGCCAGTTATGTGATACGGTGGGAGAACTGACTTGAGGGTTTTGCATTTTATCGCAAATGTTGCGGTTAGCAAGAGTCGCCACCGACTTTTATTTTATCCAAAAGGAAACGTGAAAAAGCACAGGGAATACCTTTGGGATTGCTTCTTGAGTTCGGGGGGTAGATTATGAAAAGGGAAGGTATTAGCACCCTTTTCATCCATGGTTTTCCATGGGCTCTTAGTTACTTGCTAGGTCACTTGCTTTTGTTTTGAAATTGTGCTTTGTGTGGTTTTTGAAAGTATTTTTGTAAAAGAAGCCATTGTTTAGGCAATCTTTGTAATGATTCTCGTTCGTAAGAATGTATACAAAGATGTTTGTCTTTTTGAAAATGTTTTCAATGTTTGTAAGATGTCTGGAAATGTGTGTGTTGGTTTTTTGAAAATAGCAAGGATTGTTGTTTTGAAATGGAGCAAGTAACTAGATGTAATCTACCTACTCAAATGTCTTTCTTGTTCATTTTCTATTCCTTTGACATTGTTGTCTTACCATTGATTTGGTAAGCAACCCTATCTTTGGATGTAAACGGGACAGGTGTGGGTCATCGTATAACCATGATTAGAAATGTTGCAATGTATCTTAGCATTTTTGAGGGACTAAGATCATTTTGTAAGGTAACTTTGAATAGCATCATTGAGGGACTATGATCTTATATTTGTTTGTTTTGCTAACATACCTTGCATGCGTAATATGGCAATTTTTTGTGTAAGGCAACCAAGTGGAGTAACCCTAAGGGTGATTGTGTGCAAGTGTTTTATTTTCATGCTTGATTTTATCTTGGATTAGGGTTTTCTATTTTATTGTTTTTATCTTGCCATACAAACCCTAATTACTAACATGTTTATGTAAAAGCGATAAATTGCGTAATTTAGAGATTACTATGCTATTACAATATTTTATGGGAGGGGGGGGGGGGGGGGGGTATACAAATTATGAATGGGGATTTGCAATAATGTAAATCTAATTAAACTATTACAACCAAATTGAATTTGTACAAATATTTGAATAAATAATATACAATATAAATTAAATATGCAAAGATATGTATATGCAAGAAAAAGATTTTTGTTTTGTTTTTATGTGAAAAAAAGAGTTTTGAACTAAACCTAATAATTTAAGAAAAGGAAATTATTTCTTAGAAATTGATTAACCCTAATTCTAATTTGTTAAAAGAAAATAAAGTTCTTTAAGTATCTTTTTTGTATTTTTGTCTTGAAGATAATAAATAGTATTTATGAAATATTTTAGTCCTTTTACATGTTAAAATAAATATTTATAAGTGTGAGAAAAAAAATAAATAACTAACCTAATTCTATTTTTATTTACAAGTTTATTAAGAAAAATAGTTAATTTATAACTAAATAAAACAAAATTTATGAGAAAATAAAATAAAATAAAACAAAATATAATATTTATCATTTTTATATTTTTTTGTGATTTTATGATATTTAAGAAAAATATTTTTAATGAAATAAAACAAAATAAAATAAATAAATGAAAATAGTTGGGCCAGGGGTGCCATGAGTAATCAGGAGGTGGATGTTAGAAAAAAACACAGGGCCCAATTGTTTTGAGCCCACGCTGCAAAAAGAGATGAAAAATATGGAAAAATGCAAAAAGGCAGCACCAAGGCTTGAACCTGTGATCTTAGGCATTTCTGTGTGCTGCCTTACCACTGGGGTGGCTGTACATTAGTTAGTTCAAATGAAAATAAAAATACATGACATGAATCACTTCCTTACCCTGTACTTCGTCTTCTTCCTCTAGTTAGTCGGACCACCTATATCTCTCTCATTTCTCCATGAAAATGGAAACTCCAAACATGAAAATGATAGCATTTCTACCCACGATTTCAATCATGTAACTCATGTAAACTAAAAGTCAAAGATCAAAGCTAATTTTACTGGCCCTAATTTAAAACCTAATTTTTACAGAAATTTCAAATCCAAAATTCTCTAAACACAATGACTATAAATGAAAATTATGAACATGGTTAGCTTTAGTGTAAGGATATCTACATTTTATTTTCACAAATCAAGACCAAAGGATGCCTGTATGAAGAGATAGAAGTTAGAGTTTTTACCTCTTTCAGTTGAGATCGTGAATGGAGTTTGAGCATGTTTTGAGAAGGCCTAAGAATCTGTTTAGCTTGCCTGGACCTCCCTGAGTGTGTTCCAATCCTTACTTTGCCTTGAAAGTTCCTGAATCTCCCTACTCAAGTCAACCAGCAAGCTTGAAATGCAAAAATGGCAGATGAAGAAGGAAGAGTTACAGTGAAGGGATGATGGTCTGGAACACTTAGATATGATATAGGTTAAGTGTTTAGGTGGTTAAAACTTGAAACGCACGAGTGGTTTTTGAGATTGCTATGCAAGGTGTAAAACTGCAAGTTATGACATGTTTTCAGTGGTAGAGAGTTTGAGAGAGTTTCTGAGCTTTAGAAATCGTGTTCTAAGTCACAATACATTTGTGTATAAGTATAGAAAAGGTTAGACCTCAAGTTCCTCAGGATTTCTGAGTTATAGACTTTTGGCTCTATTGCTTGCTTTTGAAGAAAACTGAGGAGACAACTCTCTATGTGCTTGTACAATCCTGATCTGAGTTGGTACAGGTCTTAGACACATCGCTTTTGGTTTATATGGTTTGTGTGTGCAGAAATAACAAGTGAAAAGCTCAAGGAGTTGACAATTGCAAAAGTTATGCTTTACCAAAATGGAAATGGCAACTTTGTGCCATTTATGGAATTATAGCTTGGACAAAGGCTCTAATGCTTGGATTAAAGCTTTATCAGTTGTGTAAGCATTTAATTATAGAGTGAGAAACAAGTTCGAGACCTGCAAAGCAAGGATTATGCAGCCTAGGTTTGGATTTGAATTTTGGTTCATCATGAAATGACTTGAAATCAAAGTGAGAAATTGCCAACTTCATCTCTTCGATTCTCCCTACTCAAGAATGATCTCAAGGAGTTCTTGGACATTTTGGAAATCTTGCAATGTTCTCTATAACTCATCTTTGAATTTATTTCCAATATTTCTCGTGGAACTAGGTGAAAAGTTGCCATGAAGTTAGGTCAAAAACCTACCTAAATTTGGGCAAAATTTCACTAAGTTATTTTAGTTCATCAGCATGTATTAACAAAATTATATGTTGAGATCCAAGCATCTTTAGGAGAAATTGTGTGAAGAAAAGTTGTATATTTCATGGAGATCTACAACTTTCATGTTGGGAACTTTCTTTGAATCATCTTATATCATGGGGAGAATTTGGCCTAAAGTTGAGAAAAAATAAGAAATTTTCTATACTTAGAAAAATTTCTAAGTTAAGAAAATTTCAAATTTCCAAACAAAATCTTTAATCTTTGATTTCTTGATGAGCAAGTTTCACATTTTGACATGTTTTGATGAATTGTGATCCTTGGTATTTGATTTTGACCAAAAAGTCAAAGTTTGACTTTTCAGTATACAGTTGACTTTTGATCAATTGACTGAAAGATTCATCTATCAATCCAATGGATTTGCAATGTTTTTTGAACCATGTAATTAGGTCAAGATGATTCAATTGGACTCTTGAAATCATGCTTCAAACCAATTGATCATTTGCTAGGTCAAAAATCAGAAATTGCCCTTTCTCAATCAAAACCCTAATTTTGACCATTTTGCCCTTTTGATGATTTGATCAAATTTTTTGAAGAATTGTGGTCCAAACTTGATCAAATGATACATATGAGTCTAAAATGTTGATGTGGATCAAAAATTATAAAGTTTAACTGTAAATTGGCCATGATTGACTTTTTCCCCAATACAACTGATTTTTGGGTCAACTGTCCAATTGAATGATCAAAAATGTGATTCAAGGCTTGAGAATTGACATGAGTAATCTAGGGGGTCCATAATTATCTTTGAAATTCATATGAAGCATTGATATTCCAAAAATACCAGTGCAATATCAAACCCTAATTTTGGGTCATTAGTGCATGATGAGATGTCTTGAGCTGGTCCAGCCCTAATCCAGTCTTGAGTCAAAGAGATTTTGTGAGAAAAATCTTGGTAAGTGAGAGGGAAAATTTTGGGGTACAACAGGCTTCGTCTAGGGTTTTACGCACATAGTATATTACATGTAGTTTTTTATCTTTTCGCTGTCCTAGAACGACACCTATAACATAATCACTTGCATCGCAAATTATCTCGAACGGTTCGCTCCAATCTGAAGACTGCATAATTGGCGCAGAGATTAGTGCTTGTTTAAGCGTTTGAAATGCTTAGAAACATTTGTCATCAAAGATGATTTCAACATCTTTCATCAGCAACTCAGTTAATGGCTTGGTTATTTTAGAGAAATCTTTGATGAAACGTCGAAAAAAACCGGCGTGTCCTAGAAAACTTCTTATTTCTCGAACAGTTTTAGGAGGTTGAAGGTTTTTTATCACTTCTATTTTTTCCTTATCCACCTCGATTCCTCTGTCGGACACAATGTGTCCAAGTACAATCCCTTGTCGGACCATGAAATGGCATTTTTCCCAGTTGAGAACAAGATTGACGCTCACACATCATTTGAGTACCATTTCAAGGTTTGCTAAGCATCCTTCGAAACTTTCTCCACAGACAGAGAAATCGTCCATAAAGACTTCCATTATTCCATCCAGGAAATCAGCAAAAATTACCATCATACATCTCTAGAAGGTTACGGGTGCATTGCAAAGTCCGAATGCATTCATCTATAAGCAAATGTACCATAAAGGCATGTAAATGTGGTTTTTTCCTGGTCATCGGAGTGGATAGGAATTTGGAAAAATCCATAATAACCATCTAAGTAACAGAAATGGGAATGTCTAGCCAAACGCTCGAGCATTTGATCTATGAAAGGTAGAGGAAAATGATCCTTGCGAGTGGCTTTGTTTAGCTTTCTATATTCGATGTACATTCTCCATCCAGTTTGAGTGTGTTGGGCTACATATTCGCCCTTTTCGTTGGTGAATACAGTGACTCCTCCTTTCTTAGGTACGACATGTACAGGACTAACCCACTTACTATCGGATATAGGATATATGATTCTGACTTCCAACAACTTATGAATTTCCTTCTTAACTACATCGCTTAGAATGGGATTGATTCGTCTTTGATACTCTCTAGAGGTTTTGGAATATTCCTTGAGCATAATGCGATGCGTATAGATTGAAGGACTTATTCCTTTTAGATCCGAGATGTTATAGCCTAGAGCGGTTGGATATTTTCTAAGGACATTAAGTAATTTTTCGGTTTCGGTTCATCCTAAGTCAACATTGACTATGACGGGTCGTTTACATTCTTCGTCTAGGAATTCGTACCTTAGATCATTTGGTAATGTTTTAAGTTCTACAGCAAGTTTCTTGGGGTCAGGCAAGGGATCGGGAGTCAGTGCTACGCATTCACTTAGGTGGTCGTCCTGGCGTTCCCCACGCCAGTTGTCATCTTCAAAAATATGCGGTAATGGAATTCTTAGGATTTCAGTATCCTTTGTTGGTTCTGACTTTATTTCCTTCACACATTCATTGATGATGTCAATAAAACAGCATGTGTCACTTATTGCAGGGGCTTTAATGAATTGAGAAAGAATGAATTCAATTTTCTCTTCTCCGACTTTAAAAGTCAATTTAACTCGTTTCACATCGATGATGGTGCCAGCGGTGGCGAAGAACGGTCTTCCTAATATGAAGGGAATGTTTGAGTCTTCTTGAATGTCCATTATAATGAAATATGTGGGAATCTAGAATTAACCTATTCTAACGGGGATGTTTTCTATCATACCCACTGGGTATTTCACAGATTGATCAACTAATTGTAGGGATATCCTAGTTGGTCGCAGTTCTCCTAGTTGCAGCTTTTCACAGGGTATGGAGAAACTACCAGGGTCTTTTAGCTTATGCGGCATATTGTTCTGGATAATAGCCCTACATTCTGCAGTAAGCATCATTGTCTCATTATCCTCGAGTTTATTTTTATTAGACAATATTTCTTTAATAAATTTGGCATTAGATGGCATTTGTGTTATGGCTTCTGTAAATGGTATTGTTATGTTTAATTGTTTCAGAACTTCTACAAATTTTTTGAATGGTCCTTCGGTTTTAGATGTATCTAATCTCCGAGGAAATGGAATAGGTGGCTTATATGGTGGTGGGGGTACGTGTGGTTTTGCCTTTTCGGCTTCGTCTCTAGCTATGATTTATGACTCAATATTTTTATTCAGTTCGTCATTGCTTTTTGCCTTTTCGGTTACATTTTCATTTATTGAGACATCGACTTAGTTGAGGTTCTTAGATCTGCTGGTCCGTCTAATTCAGTCCCACTTCTTAATGTAATGGCATTAGCTTGATCTTTTGGGTTAGGTTGTGGTTGACTAGGAAACACCCCAGCTGGAGTGATAGTTGATGCTTGTTGTTGGGCTACTTGAGAAATCTGGGTTTCTAGCATTTTGTTATGTATAGCCAAGGCATCTACTTTGGTTTCTAATTGTTTTACTAGTTCAGAGGTGTGTACGTTTTGGTTTATAAATTCCTTATTTTGTTGTGTTTGAGCAGCAACAAAGTTTTCCATCATTATCTCAAGGTTGGACTTACGGGGTGCTTGAGGTGCAACTTGAGGTCCAGCTTGAGGTGCAGCTTGGAAACCAGGAGGCGCTTGAGGGGCGTATAACTTATTGTTATTCTTATAGGAAAAATCAGGATGATTCTTGCAACATGGGTTATAGGTGTTAGAATACGAGTTTCGTTGAGTGTAGTTCATATGGTCAGGAGGTATTCCAGGTAGAAATTGGCATTTGGAAACAATATGTCCAGGTATTCCATACAAGTCACAGGTTCGAGCTACCGCAGCCACGGTGGCTGCAGGGGTTACTGCTAAACTCTCAATCTTTTGAGTCAAGGCGTCAACTTTAGCATTGACGTGGTCTATGCCACTGACTTCGTGCAATCCTCGTGCGGAGGCTCGTTTTCCTCCCTGTTGATAATGGTTTTGCGCCATGTTTTCAATTAGTTGATAAGATTCATTATAGGGTTTGTCCATTAGTACACCACCAACGGCAGCGTCTAGAGATAGTTTGGTGTTATATAGGAGACCACCATAGAAGGTGTGGATGATTAGCCATGGTTCAAGTCCATGATGTGGGCAAAGTCTCAGCATGTCCTTGTATCTCTCCCAAGCTTCGAAAAGTGATTCATCGTCTTTTTGCGTAAATCTGTTGATTTGGCCCCTCAGCATTGCAGTTTTGCTAGGTAGAAAATATCTTGCTAAGAAGACTTTCTTCAATTCATCCTATGTAGTTATGGAGTTTGAAGGTAAGGACTGGAGCCACGCTCTGGCTCTATCTCTTAAAGAAAAGGGAAAAAGACGTAATCGAATTGCTTTGGGATTAACACCATTAGCTTTTACTGTGTCGGCATATTGTACGAACACGGATAAATGGAGATTTGAATCATCCGTATGGTCTTCAGAGAATTGATTTTGTTGCACGACTTGCAACAATGAAGGTTTAAGCTCTAAGTTATTCGCCTCGATGGCAGGAGGAGAAATACTCGAGTGCGGTTCAGCACGAGAAGGAGCAGCGTACTCCTTAAGAGGTCGATTACCTAGTTCAGCCATGTATAGTTTCGGAGTTGGTTCTTCAGGAATGGGAATTGGAATTGGAGCTACTTTAGGAAGATCGAGGATTCGACGTCTTATGTTAACAAAATGTTCGATTTCGTTGATTCGTTGTATTAATTCCCCTCCTTGTAAACGTGTATTTGGCATACAATTGTTCAATGAAAGGAAAAACGTTGCCTTAGTCTAAACGGCGTAACAGCGAAATAATGATATTGACTAAATTGGTCCCCGGCAACGGCGCCAAAAACTTGATCGACTGATATGATAGTCTAAATAATATGGACTACAAGTGCACAGTCTTATCACATAGTTTTAAAGATTATCGAACCCAAAGGACCAAAAGTCAAACCTACTGTTATCTAGTGTTACAATGTAAATCTAAGGCTACAAATATTTGGTTTAGATTAGGGGGACTAAAAGTAAGTTTGAATCTAATTAAATAATCAGAGGGGGAAACAAACAATATGTAATGATCAGACTTCGGGAATTAGTAACCTATTTGGTAACTTATAATTTTCAACAATTCTCAGTAGAAATTTATCAGTTTAAAAACCCTCGTCTCACACTGTCGTGGTTGTTGATTTAGGTTATGCAGTTAAGTCTTAACGTATGCTCTCGCTATCTCGACGAAGTTAGAAACATTCTTTTGAAAACAAATAAACTCTAATTTGCCTTAAAGCGCTCTAACTGTTTTTAAAGCCAATGCCTAGTTACTACTGTCTAGTTAAAGATCCTCAAGCTCTCGATTTATTGAACCTAACTTCTATTCGTCTTTTACTCTCGTAACAAAACGGTTCATCATTAAAAACAAAGTAATCTAGTCCAGAAAATAGTTCAACAAATAAATAACCAATAGTATTACCAAATTCCCTCAGTTTTATTCCCTTACATACCGATATAGAAATCTAGCCTAGCATATTATAAAAATTAATCATAGAATAATAAAAGCCAGACAACAAAATAACCATGATTATTGAATTAAAGGCAAAAAATGAATACCTTAAAATAAATACGACTGGAAAACGGTAACAATTTGTTCGGCTCTAACGAGAGGCACTCCTCCACAGTTTCGTAGGTTTTGCTTTGATCTGGAAGAGAAAAAATTGCAAAGAAATAAAATAATAAACTTAAATAAAAATTATGAAGGTCTTGAAATAAAATACGGGCAATAGATTTCCAGTGCAGAACTCTATTGCTTAAATGTGTTGGGAAAATAGTACTGCTTAAAATTAAGAAAGAACAACAATTCTGGAAAATAATGCAAGAAAGGTGAAAAACGGAACCGCCCTCTGAATGTGTGAAGTCTACTATTTATATTGGTCTTGAGTAACTGCATGTGAAAATTTGTAGGAGAGTTTGTAGGGCTGTTGGATCTCTGTGTAGCTTAGAATGTGAATATAGCAAGTGAGACATTTTCGTTGCAAGCTTGAAACGTGGGAAAAATAGTAGGAGAAGGTGTGCTGACATTCGTCATGGTCCACGTGATGTTCGTCACTACATGGTCAAATGCACTTCCGGTCGTCACGCATGCCTTGTCGATCGTCCCAAACTTCTGCTTACGCTTTTGGGCTTGGGCTTATCCTTTGGCTCTTCTTGTTTTGTACCCCTTTTCTTCTTTTTCTTCTTTTTCTTCTTTTTCTCATAATTAATTTTATACATGCAAAATAGCCAAATACAAACTACAAAGCAATTTAATTTAGAATAAAATGGAAGATAATTTAATTAAATCAAGCTAAATATGCAATACATTTATGTGTTATCAGCCTCTGAGTCTGATTCAGATTCAGATGATCCAGAGTCATTTGATACGTTGGCCATTAGGGCTATGTTTGCTCTTTCATCTTCTGATTCTGTTTCTGTTTCAGAAGATTCTGAGTCATCCCATGTTGCCATGAGGCTTTTCTTCTTTTCTTTAAAGAACTTCTTTTTAGGTTTCTCTTTTTGAAGATTTGGACAATCGCTTTTGTAATGACCTTCTTTGTTGTATTCGTAGCAAACAATGTCTCTGTTACTTGATTTTCTGTATCCAAAAGATGGTTCAGGATTATTACCTGTTCTTCTGGAAGTTCTGAACTTCCTTTGCCTGTGCTTCCATATCTGATTGACTCTTCTGGAGAGAAGAGATAGTTTGTCTTCTTCTGACGAGGATCCACCAGACTTTTCTTCCTTTTCCTGCAAAACTTTAGGTTCATATTTTTTATTAGATTTAAGAGTTAGAGACTTACCTTGCTTCTGGGGCTCATCTTCTTCTAGTTCTATCTCATGACATCTCAGGGAGCTGACAAGTTCTTCAAGAGATATTTTGTTCAGATCTTTGGCCAATTTTAGAGCTGTGACCATGGGTCTCTATTTCTTAGGTAAATTTATGATGATTTTCTTTACATGATCTGCAGTTGAGTACCCTTTATCCAGAACTTTTAGTTCAACAATCAGAATTTGAAATCTTGAGAACATTATTTCAATGGTTTCATCTTCTTCCATTTTGAAAGATTCATACTTATGAATGAGACCAAGAGCTTTGGTTTCTTTGACTTACGTATTTCCTTCATGCGTCATTCTCAAGGAGTCAAACATGTGTATTGCTGATTCTCTGTTTGTGATCTTCTCATATTGTGTACGAGATACCACTCAACATAATTATTCTGGCCTTGTGATGATTTCTGAATTCTCTCTTTTGATGATCTGTCATTCTTTTTTTTATCAATCTTCTGATCGTTTTCATCAACTGGATGTATGTACCCATCAGTCACCATATTCTAGAGATCAGCGTCATGAGCTAGAAAGAAACTTTTGATTCTGTCTTTCCAGTAATCGAAGTTTTCACCATCAATGATTGGAGGTTTACCGCTGATTTTGTCTTTATCATCATGATAATCATTGATGATGTTTTGACTTGGTACCACCATAGTGTTTTTCTGCTTGGATCTTATTCTGACACAGTTAAGTGTTTGCACTCAGAACCAGGCGCTTTGATACCAATTGAAGAATGGAAAAACACAAGAAGGGGGTTTGAATTGGGGTTTTTAAAACTTAAAAACAAAAGACACGTTGGTTATCGTGGTTCATTTGAACTCAAACTACTCCAGTCCACCCACCAAGGTGATTTCTCCTCTCTCAATGAGATCTTAATCCACTAATCAATCTTGATTACAAAGGTACAATGACAACTGCCAAAGTCTTCTTGAGTTTATACCACAACCCGGTTGTCTTAAGGTATTTCACAGTATTATATTTGAAAGCGTGTACAAGATATGTTTTATAACAAAAAAGAGTATCACAAAAGTGATGTATTACACAAATGAAAATTAATGGATTGAAGGTAGTGATACTTCTCATTTGTAGTGCGCAGCAAAATCATAAACGATTTCTTCTTCAAGTCTTGTTTATATAGGCAACGCATGAGAGGTCCTTTTGGAATGTTGATAAAAGTATTTAATGAAATTTCCATACATAGAGATTCTTGTCCTCTATCAGCTTTTACTTTTGAATAGCCATGAATGAAATGTAACGCTTCAGAACATGCTTGCTAAAGATTACATCAGAAGATGAATGTTACCATTAGGACTCCTTTACTTCTTTCCAGGACTGTACATACTAGAATAACAGAGTTCTTTTACCCAGCGTTTAGTGCACTGATCGGGACTTTATAAGTCTGTCGGGATACTAACTGCAAGTATACAGTTCAGTCGTTCTAGTTTTAAAAGATTATCGAACCCACAAAGACTGTGTGTCAATCGCATACGATCTAATGCTACAGTTTTGTCTAACTAAGCGATGAATATTCGATATTTGGGGGAGAAAGTTTAGTTTTAATAGTAATAGTACTAATTATACTGGTATGTGATAATCGGACTTAGGGAATTCGATGAATCACTTGGCCTATAAAGTATTTCGGTAAAAGCTAATTGTTTAAAAACCTGAGACGTACACTCTCGTGTTTATGAAATAAGTCATGCTACTAAACCTAGTGGATGCACTTTAAATTTAATAACACTTTTTGAAAACAATTTGAATTTAATTAATTTATTAAAACACTCTCGTGTATTTAAAAATCAATGCTTCGTTACCACTATCTGGGTTGAACCCCAGCTCTCGCATGCAGGTTCTTGCCTTAATTAATTTCCCACTCTCATGGCAAAATCGTGTTAATTAACCTCTCACTCTCGTGACAAGGATAGTTAAATTAATATTGGAAATTGGAAACCAGAAATTGTTTTATAAATATTTTTGGCCAAGGTATCATTGAATTCTTTCAGTTCTTACGGTCACATACCGGTATTAATAATTTAGCCAGACATAATTAACTTAACAGCAATAAAGTTTAAAATATAATTCATGGAAATAAATGGCATATTATAGAAACTAAATAAATAATAATTGCAATATAAAAAACCTGGAATTACAGATGCTATAGTAATCTTGAGGTAATACAGTAATCCAATCTTCGAGCTTGACTTGCAGTAGAAATTCGTGTAATTCTTGTAATAAGAATTTACACTTAAAAATAGAAACTAAGGCTTGAATGAAAATTACAAGGAATTGAAAGCAGAATTGCAAAACAAAACAAATTGGAAATAACTGTAAAAATAAAATAAATATTTGCTCTGAGTAAAATTCTTCTCCCTTTGGACCGTGCCATGGTACTCATATATATAGCAGGAAAAATCAGCAGTTTAATTTTGAATTCTTGATGAAGTCTTCGTGGAGAAATTTTAGGAGCAGTAATAGTTGTGGCAATAAAATATGAGATTCAGTAGAAACAAGGAGAATTAGTCTGCCCTTCACGCCCACTTCTTAAATCCATGCATAACGTCCTCCTTCACGCGCGTGACGGTCGTCACAGGTGGGTGACGGTCGTCACACGCTGAAGTGGTGCCTTACGCTCGCCAGGTGTGTGTGACGAGCGTTTCCTTATGTTGTGGGGTGTTACGCCCGTCACAGGGACGTGACGACCGTCACCCATCCAGAAGTCCACACTTTGTATTTTTTTTATTCTTTTTCTCTTTGTTTTTCGTCTAGCTTTCTTCATGTTGTCCTTTTCCATCGGTTTAAGTTGACAAGTGTTATACCTGCAAAAAGACAAATAATCTCGGAATAATCGAGGGTTAGACGACTTAATGGAATATAAAATCGGTAAAAAGTATGTTAATTATACGATATGTTTTCTCGTTATCAAATTCCCCCATACTTAAACCTTTGCTTGTACTCAAGCAAATAGTCATTCGAAAGGTCGGACAAGTTTTCTGGTAAGCGCATAAGCCTGACATACCTTGGATTTTTAAAGTGGTTTCGGGAAATCCTCGTTGGTTCGGCCAATACTTGAGTAAAACATTAAAGATACGCTAATGACGCAAGCAATAAGCTTACCCGTAGACTTCCATTTTAAACGAGCTATCCAATAGTTCCGTTATAACTCTGCCCGGAGTTCCTCGTATCTATTTCACCCGGTTTCGTTCTGGCGCAATCACATTAAGCCCTTTGCCTTAGCACGCGCGTAATGGAGTAACCGGTTAGTGACTTTGATCCTTTAGCACGGGGTCTGGTACATGAATGTGGAAACCCTACATATGTTATCCAAATTGGAGGTTGTGGGGGATTGGGCCGTAGCACGCCCTACCGAGTTCAGAACCAGATACCTCTGAACCAACCAACACTGGATTCCTTCGTTATTTGTTCAGCTCTTATATGTGCCCGTATATTTTGGTACACAAGTTTTCTTTTCTTTTAGCAGCGAGATAGGAAGGATATTTTTAGTATCAGGCATCAAACACTTATATTCATCGATTATCCACGTGGTTTGTGTCAAGACGGTGCTGTCAGCTAGTATAAACTACTAGGGGTTACTCCTAGAACTTGAAACTCCAGATATCGGTATAATGGTTATTGAAACAGATCGCGTAAGTAGGAAGTCTACGGTGACAGAACCATATCGATCTTGTTATGTCGTTTTCGGCTTCCTCAACTGGGATTTCATTAAAGTAGGTATGTCGGGCTAATGCGAAAATAAAATTTTTTCGGTATGGCAAAGTAAAGCGAAGAATTTGAATCGAGACATATCGCAAGAATTTACTACTTTTATTAAAGATTGAAAGGTACATCTCCCACACAAAATCCGACATTGTCCTCAATGTTGCGGTATATATACGGGGAAGTATAATTACAAAAACAAAAAGGAAAAGAAATGAAACAGAAAAACAACAAATTACAAAGAAATTAAAGAAAGACAAACTACTGGTGACCACGTCCTCTGCTCCTGGTGCGAGAGCGTCTGGTAGGAGTGGCTTCAGCGTCGGTGTCTTGGAAGCCATAGGTGTTCATATCTATCCTCAAGGTGTTAAGCTCGGACAGCGCCTCATCCAACCTCTCATTCATGTTTCGCTGCCCAGTCAAGATCTGAGCGTTTTGGGCGCACAGAGACTCAAACTGCTCAGCTTGCCTCCTTTTAAGCGCCGCATTCATTTGATTTTGCATGTGGAGGGCGCGGAGGATGTCTTCAAGATTGATAGGAGGAGGTGCAGATGAGGATCTAGGGATGTCGTGGACAGGCGGAGCACTATCCAACTCTTCTTGTATGTCGTCTGCGGCGGCCGCAGCTTGGTCTTCGTGAGCAGGTGCAGGCTCTGCGGGAACTTCGGGGTCGAACAACCAGTTTGCTCGGTTACTTGGATCGATTCGGTCCCTGTTCGGAAAAATGATATTCTGATAGACGATATTCCTAATTACGGGGTGGAATATGCCGTCTTCTCGCTCGTAGATGAGGTGCGCGACCTTGCAGTGGTCCAAGGTTAGCAAAGCCGGTGCCATAGAAGGCAAGGTTGCAAGAGCAGCACCGTAATTTAGACCAATGGCAATTGAAGTAACCATCCCTCCGAAATAGAAAGGTTTTCCACCTCTAGCACAAATAGAGTGGATGTGAGCAAGTAGGAACGGGGCGGCATTTATCTTTTGCCCAGTGAACACGCAATGTAGAAAGAAGAGCTCCTTGGATTTGAGCTTATGGTTGCTGTCGCGGGCGAAGATGGTGTTACTGAGGATGCGATGGAAGTAGTGGATGGCCGGATTGTGGATGTGGGTAGCGTTGAGGTGGTCGTAGGACCCGACATGGATGTTCGTTAAACTGTGCCACAAGTTGAAAGCCTCCTCATTAAAACTATCTGGTACCCGAAAATGAGCACCTTCGTCCGAACAAAATCCCATAAGCCTCGCAATGTCGGATTGAGGCAACTGGTGCTCAACTCCAAACATGCAAAATTTTGCCACGCCTGATAGTTGGTTTGTGACACCCGGCGGAGTGAGGTAAGCAAACGAACTCAAGAACTCAAGAGTAAGAGTTTTGTAGATTGGTCTTGGTTCGCGATAGAGGTTCCACAAATCCACGCTTTGTAGTAATAGGCGGACACTGTCGAGTAGTCCCAAACTCCATAGGCAGTCGATGTCAACGTACCTTGTGGGTTGGAGACCTCGACGTTGGAATTTTTGAAACTTTGCTCGTTGATTCTCCCCAGGTTCGCTGATTCTGAAATTGATAACTTGAGCGTTTGGGTTGTTTGCCATGGTGGAGGTATGATTCGATTTGGGAATGTGAGAATGGGAGATTGTAAGGATGGTAATTTGGTGTTGGGAGTTTAGAAATTGGAAGAAAAAATGGAGTGAATAGGTGGTTTTTCGTATGATGGTGACAATGGAGGAAGGAAGTGGATTTATAAAGAGCAAAGTTGGAACGGTTCCCTGCAACATCCGTTGTGGTTTCTGTCTGTGTGACGGTCGTCACAAGGGCGTGACGCTCGTCATGAAGCAAAGAGGCGTGTTACGCTCGTCACAAGGGTGTGACGGTCGTAACGCAGACAGAGTCATAAATGAGAGATCCGTTACAGGACCGTTGGAGAGTTGGTGAGTTTATTATTTTTCTTGGTAATTGGATTTTTTTTATTTTTGAAGAATTTATATATTTTTTGAAGAATTTATATATTTTTTGAAGAATTTATATATATTTTTTGGTTTGTTTTAAATATTTTAATGAATTGATTAGAGTTTTAAATATAATGATATAGACAGTAAATAATAACAGTAAATAACAACAATAAACTGAGAATGAAAATAAATGAAAATTAAAATAAACTTTAATTGAATAAATGAGTAAATTGTTTCAAAGTAACTAAAAATAAAAATAATGATAATGTTGAAATGATAACTAAACTAAAAATCCCTCCCACACTGAAACTTTACAGTGTCCTCACTGTACGTAAAATGCAAGAGAGAAGGAAATGAAATAACGATGGCAACTCTAGCCACGGGGAGGTGGAAACAAATACTGATGCATGTAGTCCAACTGATCAGTCACCAAGTCCATGAAGGTGATAAAGTCCACCCTGAGAGAAGTCAGCTCGCCCCACATGTCCGTAATGGCCGCATGTAGGGAGTCCAGGGTAACAGCAGGTGGAGGTGGAGTAGTCTCAGGAGCCGGAGGTGCGGTCTCGGCGGAAGTAGCCTCCTGTTCCCAAGGATCAGGGAGATCATGGTAGCCTGGCGGCGTAGCAGGATCTTCTTCAGCATTAGCAGTGTTTGGAACCTCATAAATGTCAACTGTAGAGGGTGAAGAGGACGGTGAAGCAGGGTAGTGAAGGTCAAACAGCCAGTTATCCCGGTTGTGCACACTGGTTCTTGGGTCTGGCAGCTTAAAATGATGGACGATCTAATGATTAACTAGCAGGTCAAATGAATCTGGTCCAAGGTTTCCAATCATGCTAGTGTTGAAACAAAAGGCAATGTCCATCGGCTTTATGCCATAAAGTGGAGCAGAACCGAGCATAGGCCGGCGGAGTCCGATGGCATTAGACAGCATGGTAACTAACCCACCCAACAGGATAGGTGCATTTTGAGTTTCGATGATCCGCTCCATATTGGCGAGCATATAAGCTGCACTGTTAACCGGACAGTTTTGAGATGCACAATACATAATAAACAGCTCATCACGGGATACAGAGGTGACATTTTGCTGTTTGCCGAAGATAGTGTGGGCTATGATCTTGTGGAAATACCTGATAGTCGGGTTATGAATGCATTCAGAGTACAGATCTGACGGCTCAGGATGGTTAACACCAGCTATGCTTCCCCAAAAAAAGTCAAGCTCAGATACGGGCAAAAGGTTCTCCTGTGTCATACTGATAACATCGGGTCCAAAAGGGAACCCAAGCAGCTGGCTAAACTCCCACAGGTTGTAAGTGTAATCCATGTTAAACATTCTGAATGTAATTAACCCACGGTTGAATCCCATTCCATGATTTGGAATGAAACTCAAGGTGCTGAGAAACTCCAGAGTCAGCCTTTTGTAGGTACAGAACCTTCGACGGATAGGAGCGGTGTCCCAACCAATCTGGTGCAGCAGGTACATCTCGCGAATGCCAAGGGCAGCCATAGCATGATCATCTGTATATATATAAGGACACATCTCCCGCTCACCCAGGTCTGCAAACCGTCTTCTCTGGTGTCGGCTTCGCAATTTGACATTCATGAAGTTAGCACAATCCATAGCGCGAGATGTGGAAGAAAAAGAAATACCCCCCTGAAAATATTTGATAAATGTTTGAAAGAAAAGGAAATTAAGTAAGTATTTTCGGGTTAGGAAATTGCCAAAGTTAAAAAGAAAAAGAAAAATGAAAGGGAGAAATAAAAACAGAAGAAAAATAGAAAGGAGTTAGAAATGCAATAATGAAAATGTTTTAAAGATTAAGAAAAAGAAAAGAAAAATAAAAGCATGTTAAAGCAGAAAAAAAATAATTAAAGTAAAACATGGGTTGCCTCCCATGAAGCGCCTTTATTTTATGTCGACGGCTCGACAGTAAATACCTATTCAGTTAGGTAAAGGGGTAGGCGGCTCACTTAACTGAAGATAAGCCGAGAAGTCGATATTTTCGACGTTAAAATAGTGCTTTAAGCGCCGGCCATTAACAATGAATGGTTCGATAGAACTACCTTTAATTTCTATCGCCCCACTTGGGAAAACTTTGCTAATTTCGAACGGTCCGGACCATCTGGAACGTAATTTTCCAGGGAAAAGTTTTAGTCTAGAGTTGAATAGGAGTACGATGTCTCCTTCCTTAAAGTCTTTCGGCGAGATACGCTTATCGTTCCATTTTTTTGTTCGTTCTTTATAGATTTTAGCATTTTCATAAGCGTCTAAACGCAATTCTTCCAGTTCATGGATATCTAACACTCGTTTCTCGCCAGTACTCTTATAGTTTAAGTTAAGGGTTTTTATCGCCCAATAAGCTTTATGTTCTAATTCTACTGGTAAATGACAAGATTTTCCATAAATTAACTGGAACGACGTTGTTCCGATAGGAGTTTTGAAAGTTGTCCGATGTGCCCAAAGAGCATCGTTTAGCTTGGAGGACCAGTCTTTTCTGGATGTGGCTACGGTTTTCTCAAGTATTTGTTTGATCTCCCTATTTGACACTTCCACTTGTCCACTTGTTTGAGGATGGTATGGTGTGGCTATGCGATGTTTAACGCCATATTTGGAAAGTAACCTTTCGAAAATTCTAGAGATAAAATGTGAGCCACCATCGCTGATCACTAGTCTTGGTACACCGAATCGTGGGAAGATAATATTCTTGAATAGTTTTAGTACCACACGTGTATCGTTTGTGGGTGCGGTGATGGCTTCAATCCATTTTGATACATAGTCGACGGCTACCAAAATATATTTATTTCCAAAGGATGCGGGGAAAGGTCCCATGAAATCAATTCCCCACACGTCGAAAACTTCTACTTTGAGGATTCCTTTTTGCGGCATTTCGTCACGTATAGATATATTTCCTGTGCGTTGACATCTATCGCAGTTCATAATTGCTACGTGGACGTCTTTCCATAAGGTAGGCCAAAAGAAGCCAGCTTGAAGTATTTTTGCACAGGTTTTCGATGTACTAGCGTGTCCACCATAAGGGGCGGAATGGCAATGGGAAATGACGTCGTTTATTTCATCATTAGGAATGCAGCGACGGTAGATACCATCGGCGCCTCTTTTAAAGAGTAATGGTTCATCCCAAAAGTAGTGTTTAAGGTCATGGAAAAATTTCTTCCGCTGTTGGTACGTCAAATCAGGTGGTAAAACACCGGCAGCTAAATAGTTGACGAAGTCAGCGTACCATGGTAATGCGGTATTAGTACAAATGGATTTTACTACCGCAGTTGTGAAAGTTTCATTGTGTGGATCTAAACTGTCGGTAGGGTTTGTCTCTAGCTTGGCAATGAGGCGTTCATATGGGAAATCTTCGTTTATGGGAATACTCTCGGTTTGGATTCCATCTAATCTCGATAAATGGTCAGCTACCACGTTTTCAGTTCCTCTTTTGTCTTTTATTTCTAAGTCAAACTCTTGTAAGAGTAAGATCCATCTGAGTAATCGCGGTTTGGCGTCCTTCT
Organism: Vicia faba; assembly: GCA_948472305.1. NCBI lineage: Eukaryota > Viridiplantae > Streptophyta > Magnoliopsida > Fabales > Fabaceae > Vicia > Vicia faba. The sequence goes on from OX451736.1 coordinate 328,256,945, forward strand.
TGCTTAGTAGGTATCGGATCGCAGCATGATCCGTATAAATAATGATTTTAGTGCCTACTAAGTAGGAACAGAATTTTTCCAATGCGAATACCACAGCTAAGAGTTCCTTCTCCGTAGTGGCGTAATTCATTTGCGCGGGATCAAGCGTTCTACTTGCGTAGTAGATATCGTGAAGCTTCTTTTCTTTGCGTTGTCCTAGGACTGCGCCTACAGCATAATCGCTCGCATCGCACATTATCTCAAATGGTAAATTCCAATCAGGAGGTTGCATAATAGGTGTGGATATTAAGGCCTCTTTTAGTGACTCGAATGCGTTCAGGCATTTATCGTCGAAAATAAGCTCAGCCTCTTTCATTAATAACTCGGTAAATGGCTTGGTGATTTTAGAGAAATCTTTTATGAAACGTCGGTAAAAACCCGCGTGTCCTAGAAAACTTCGTATTTCTCTAACTGTTTTGGGTGGTTGAAGGTTTTTGATAATTTAGATCTTTGCTTTGTTAACTTCAATCCCTCTGTTTGATACAATGTGACCCAACACAATTCCTTGTCTCACCATGAAGTGACATTTTTCCCAGTTGAGCACTAGGTTGACATTAACACAGCGTTTCAGTACTAATTCAAGATTTGTTAAACATCCGTCAAAACTTTCTCCACAGACAGAGAAATCTTCCATGAATACTTCCATGATTCCGTCTAAGAAATCTGTGAAGATCGCCATCATGCATCGTTGGAAAGTTGCAGGTGCATTACATAGTCCAAATGGCATTCTCCGATATGAAAAGGTACCATAGGGACATGTGAACGTAGTTTTCTCTTGATCATCAGGATGAATGGGAATTTGAAAGAATCCTGAGTATCCATCAAGATAGCAGAAATGGGAATGTTTGGCTAAAGGCTCGAGCATTTGATCAATGAATGGTAATGGGAAATGGTCTTTGCGCGTAGCTTTGTTTAATTTTCTATAATCGATACACATTCTCCATCCTGTTTGCGTACGTTGTGCTACCGATTCGCCTTTTGTATTTGTTATAACTGTAACACCTCCTTTCTTAGGCACCACGTGAACTGGACTGACCCAGTTACTATCTGATATTGGGTATATGATGCCTGCCTCTAGTAGTTTTTGCACTTCCTTCTTAACGACTTCACTTAGGATAGGGTTTATTCGTCTTTGATGTTCTCTAGAAGTCTTGCAGTCCTCCTCCAGCATAATGCGGTGCATACAGAGAGAATGGCCTATTCCTTTTATGTCTGTTATATTATATCCTAATGCGGCTGGATATTTCCTTAACACACTAAGAAGTTTTTCGGTTTCGATCTCTCCTAATTCGGCATTGACTATAACTGGTCGTTCGAGTTATTTATCTAAGAATTCATACCTAAGATCTTTAGGTAATGTTTTAAGTTCTATACCGGGTTTCTTATTAGTTGAGTCAGGATCGGGTGTTAAGGCTAAACATTCGCTTAGGTTGGCATCTAAGTGTTCTTGTTTCCAGTCTTCGTTCTTGAGGATAGTCGGTGTCTGAATTTTCAGCATCTCAGAGCAGGTGTCCTCTTGGCACTCAAGTTCTTTGACACATTCATCAATGATATCTAGGAGACAACATGAGTCATCTATAGCAGGGGCTTTAAAGAATTGGGAAAGAATGAATTCTACTTTTTCTTCTCCTACCTCGAAGGTAAGTTTTCCTTTCTTGACGTCAATGATGGCTCCTGCAGTAGCTAAAAATGGTCTTCCTAGTATGATGGGAATGTTTGAATCTTCCTTGATGTCCATTATTATAAAGTCAGTCGGTATGTAAAATTGTCCTATTCGGACAGGAATGTTTTCTAGCATACCAACAGGAAATTTGACTGATTTATCGGCTAGTTGTAAGGACATCTTGGTAGGTCTCATGTCGCCTAATTTGAGCTTTTCGCAAATAGATAAGGGCATTAGACTGACACTGGATCCTAAATCGCATAGAGCTTTGTCTATGACAGATTTTCCGATTACACATGGTATGGAGAAACTACCAGGATCTTTTAGCTTTGGAGGCATGTTATTTTGAATTATGGCGTTACACTCGGCAATTAGCATAACGGTTTCGTTCTCAACGATTTTTTTCTTATTAGACAATATTTCTTTTAGGAATTTAGCATATGACGACATTTGGGTTATAGCTTCTGTAAACGAAATAGTGACGTTTAGTTGTTTCAGAAGTTCTACAAATTTCTTGAATTGTCCCTCGTTCTTGGATTTTGCAAGTCTTTGAGGGTATGGAATTGGTGGTTTGTATGGTGGTGGAGGCACATAAGGTTTTTCTGAGGCCTCTCTATTCTCATTCGCGTCTTCCTCTACGTTTTCAGATTGATCTTTCGACTTCTCTATTTCTTTTTCAGGCTTTTGATACATGGTCGGGTTTTGGAGTCTAGGATCTACCGGTCCATCAAGGGTTGTCCCACTTTGTAATGTAATAGCATTTGCATGTCCTTTAGGATTGGGCTGTGGCTGTCCAGGAAATGTACCAGCAGGTGCGGCTGAACTAGCTTGGTGTTGCGCTACTTGGGAGATTTGGGTTTTTAACTTTTTTTTTTAGTAGCTAGGGCATCTACCTTGTTTGCTAATAGCTTCAATTGTTCACCGGTGTGAATGTTTTGATTGAGGAATTCTTTGTTTTGTTGGGCTTGATTAGCGATAAAATTTTCCATTAGGATTTCAAGGTTAGATTTCTTAGGAATGTTAGGAACATTACCAGCGGGTTTTTGATAACCTGGAGGTACAACAGGTGCTTGGCCAGGTGCATATAAAGCATTATTGCTCTTGTACGAGAAGTTAGGATGGTTCTTCCAACCAGGATTGTAGGTATTGGCATAAGGATTTCCTTGAGCGTAATTTACCTGATCAGCCGTTATTCCTGCTAAGATTTGACATTCGGTTCCAACATGACCAGGTACTCCGCAAACTTCGCAGCTTGGGGTAACTGCAGCTACGGTAACTGCAGGAGGTAAGGTCAAGCTTTCTATCTTTTGGGTAAGAGCATCTACCTTAGCATTAACTTTATCTAGGCTACTAACCTCGTACATCCCACCTTTGGCTTGAGTCTTCTCCACAGATGTTCTTTCTCCTCCCCACTGATAGTGGTTTTGAGCCATGTTTTCAATGAGTTGGTTAGCTTCTTCATAAGGCTTGTCCATCAGTGTACCACCTGCGGCGGCATCTATAGATAGTCTTGTGTTGTACAAGAGTCCATTATAAAACGTGTGGATTATCAGCCATTTTTCTAGTCCGTGATGTGGGCACATTCGCATCATATCTTTGTAGCGCTCCCATGCATAGAATAGTGATTCAGTATCCTTCTGCCTAAATCTGTTGATTTGGGCTCTTAGTGCAGCGGTTTTGCTTGGGGGAAAGTATCATGCTAAGAATACGATCTTCAGTCCTTCCCACGTAGTGACGGAATTTGATGGCAAGGATTGCAACCAAGCCCAAGCTCTATCTCTTAGTGAGAAAGGGAAAAGACGTAATCTTATCGCATCTTTACTAACACCATTTGCTATAACTGTGTCGGCAAATTGAACGAATTTCGTAAGGTGTTCATTCGGATCCTCAGAAGGATCTCCAGAGAATTGGCGTTGTTGGATAGCTGATATCAATGACGGCTTTAACTCAAAATTGTTTCGGTTTATTGCTGGAGCAGCAATGCTATTATGGGGCTCTTATTGTGATGGAGCTGCGTACTCCTTTAGTGGACGGGTCCTTTGTTCTTCGGCCATGTCTAATTCTGGATTGGTTTCGGTTTTAGAGGAAGAATTAGAATCAGTTTCAGAATCAATCTTGATTTCTGGTTTGGGTAAAGGAATAGCGTGATTTAAACAGTAATCCCTGACTGCACGTCTTACGGAAAGAATGCGTTTAGGTTCATCTGTCGATTTGTCAAGTGGTTCGCCTTGTGAGCGAGTCCTTGGCATACAAATCGACAAAGGGTGTTTGTTGCTTAGTCTAAACGCGCAACAGAAGAATCATAATTAATTGACTACCAGTCCCCGGCAACGGCGCCAAAAACTTGATCGGAACTTTATAAGTCTGTCGGGATACTAACTGCAAGTATACAGTTCAGTCGTTCTAGTTTTAAAAGATTATCGAACCCACAAAGACTGTGTGTCAATCGCATACGATCTAATGCTACAGTTTTGTCTAACTAAGCGATGAATATTCGATATTTGGGGGAGACAATTTAGTTTTAAAAGTAATAATACTAATTATACCGGTATGTGATAATCAGACTTAGGGAATTCGATGAATCGCTTGGCCTATAAAGTATTTCGGTAAAAGCTAATTGTTTAAAAACCTGAGACATACACTCTCGTGTTTATGAAATAAGTCATGCTACTAAACCTAGTGGATGCACTTTAAATTTAATAACACTTTTTGAAAACAATTTGAATTTAATTAATTTATTAAAACACTCTCGTGTATTTAAAAATCAATGCTTTGTTACCACTATCTGGGTTGAACCCCAGCTCTCGCATGCAGGTTCTTGCCTTAATTAATTTCCCACTCTCGTGGCAAAATCGTGTTAATTAACCTCTCACTCTCGTGACAAGGATAGTTAAATTAATATTGGAAATTGGAAACCAGAAATTGTTTTATAAATATTTTTGGCCAAGGTATCATTGAATTCTTTCAGTTCTTACGGTCACATACCGGTATTAATAATTTAGCCAGACATAATTAACTTAACAGCAATAAAGTTTAAAATATAATTCATGGCAATAAATGGCATATTATAGAAACTAAATAAATAATAATTGCAATATAAAAAACCTGGAATTACAGATGCTATAGTAATCTTGAGGTAATACAGTAATCCAATCTTCGAGCTTGACTTGCAGTAGAAATTCGTGTTAATTCTTGTAAGAAGAATTAACACTTAAAAATAGAAACTAAGGCTTGAATGAAAATTACAAGGAATTGAAAGCAGAATTGCAAAACAAAACAAATTGGAAATAACTGTAAAAATAAAATAAATATTTGCTCTGAGTAAAATTCTTCGCCCTTTGGACTGTGACTTGGTACTCATATATATAGCAGGAAAAATCAGCAGTTTAATTTTGAATTCTTGATGAAGTCTTCGTGGAGAAATTTTAGGAGCAGTAATAGTTGTGGCAATAAAATAGGAGATTCAGTAGAAATAGGGAGAATTAGTCTGCCCTTCATGCCCACGTCTTAAATCCATGCGTAACGTCCTCCTTCACGCGCATGACGGTCGTCACAGGTGGGTGACGGTCGTCACACGCTGAAGTGGTGCCTTACGCTCGTCAGGTGTGTGTGACGAGCGTTTCCTTATGTTGTGGGGTGTTACGCCCGTCACAGGGACGTGACGACCGTCACCCATCCAGAAGTCCACACTTTGTATTTTTTTATTCTTTTTCTCTTTGTTTTTCGTCTAGCTTTCTTCATGTTGTCCTTTTCCATCGGTTTGAGTTGACAAGTGTTATACCTGCAAAAAGACCAATAATCTCGGAATAATCGAGGGTTAGACAACTTAATAGAATATAAAATCAGTAAAAAGTATGTTAATTATACGATATGTTTTCTCGTTATCATGCACTCAGAAGTTGTAGCTTTAGAACTTCTTTATATAAGCGTGTTATGCAAAATTTTCTTTCTACGTAAGATGTGTTGAATCAGAGTTTAAAAAAAAATCTAACTCATCTTTTATGCTTCTTATATCAGAACTTCTCTGCAAAACAAAATAATTATTTAGGGAGCATAATTGTTCTTTGAGTGTTTGTTATCATGAAAACTCTTACAAGGATTGTAGAATCAAACTATGTTCTAACACCTTTATGATTTATAAAGGTCCCAAAATTCTTAATAATGTAAAACCCTTTAAAAATTAAATTGGGCTGAAAGACAAACAAAAACTTTACTAAAACGCAATAGGCTTACCAAGATCAAAATGAGTTAAGAAGTTCATACACCTCCTCTCTAAAAACCCTAATGGACCATCAATTTTTCATGGGCTTTCTTAATTTTGTGAAGCCCATTAATTCTCTAATAGGATAAAACCCCCTTTTATTAACATAAACACCTTGAATATATATGAATACATTATAAAGCAAATGATATTTCTAGAAAAAAAGATTAGGAACCAGTATGGAAAATTGGGGGTATGACATTTCCCCTATTTAATTACCTTTTGATTGAATAGTGTGAGAATACACATGTCTCACACGCTATGATCAGAAGTTTATTAAATAATGGAAGACCCCAAAATTTGTCCAAAATATTATAAGGATACGTTGTACAACCTTCCCATGGGTATGAAAAGTAGGCATTGATGATGGTGTATCACCTTACGAGAGTTTGAACCAAAGTTTTGATCTGACTTAGATATGACAACGCGGATAACTCGTCAGTATCTAAAAGAAATCGTAGATTTTTTTGCATATTTACCATAACCTATGAGGTAAAATAATACATGTTTTGAAAAGATGACTTACTAAAGCTTGGAGACTAATATAGTAAGTTTATGAACGCAAATTTTGTCTATTCATCGCAACCTAGGGGATGAATGAAACAAATTTTGATAACTCATTACTGCACGGAGACTAATGCAAAAGATTATGCAGATTTCGTTATGTTTACTACTACCTAGGGAGTAAACAGTACAAGGATGGACCTGTGTTTTTATCACAACCTAGGGGATAAAAGACAACAGGGGTGGTCGTATGTTATCCATGACAACCTAGGGGATGAATAGTATAACCGTGAAAATTTGTGTATCTATCGCAACCTAAGGGATATATATTTGAAGGAGCTTGATAACACATCGTTGCATGGAGACTTACGCAATAACTTATATCGTGGATTTCGTCCTCTTTACTACAACATAGGGAGTAAACAGTAAGAGGTTGAACCTGTGTATTTATCACAACTTAGGAGATAAAAGACAATAGGAGTGGGCTTATGTTATTCATCACAGCCTAGGGGATGAATAATATAACCCTAAAATTCACATATCTATTGCAACCTAGGGGATAAATACTTGAAAAGTTTGTGCGTTTACCACAACCTAGTGGAAAATGACACAAAGATGAATTCACGTATTCATTGCAAACTAGGGAATAAATATTATGAATCCGGTAATCCGCACACCTACCACAACCTAAGGGGTAGATGATTGAAAAAGGTTTTTGATGATCAAATCTTAGATGACTAGATCAAAGACGGGATCGGATTTTTTTAACCAGTTGTGTCTGTTCTCATCCAAGGTAATTGTTTGTTTTGTCGAATCTGTTAAAGGGCCCAAAGATATTGGTTTTACCCAAAGTCTGTTTGGAAGATGCCATGTATGATGTATATGCATAATATCCTAGATCGATACAGAACCCAAAAATGTATATGTACTGAGTGTCTGTGTATGTCCCAAATATTTACATATGTACCAAATGTGTGTATATGCCTTAAATTGTTAAAAAAATGGTTTTTTGATATTCTATCCTTTTAATCCATTGGTTTTGTGTTACCAACACCCTAACTTTACATTGTTTTGGTTTCTTTGAATTGATTTGAACATGATGAAAAGTGTCCGCATGATTTTGATATTTGTATCGTAGGCGCGGGCGTAGATGTGGATGTAGACGTGGACATAGACATAGACGGGGACATAGGCGTGGGCTTGGACGTGGACGTAGGCATGGATTCTATTTCGATGTTTTTATAACCAAAATTATTTTTGATGTTTCATCAAATGTTGTTATTTGTCAAATCCCCAAAATGCTTTCAACACAGGATTCACAAAAAATTGCAAACAAGTTTGAAAAGAAAAAACGCAATTGGAAGATTTTGAAAAGTAAATGTTTTATTGATTAAATATGCCTCTAAATAGGCGAGAGTACAAGGTCAAATTCCTTGAAAGAGGTAATTACAGAAAGTTTTAACTGAAAATGGAAATGAAAATGATAATTCTTATTGTTGTTTTCCTCAATATCCTTTTGACAACTCTAATCTCCCTTGCTTCAGAGTTAAATGATTTAGATCAATCTCTTCCGTTAGGGTTTGCAGTCGTAGTTCTTATATCAGAGTCTTTTTGTTCTTTATTTTTTGAATAAGATCCCTAATTTTTGTCTGGATCGCCCTCTCGGGTTTTCAATCCACTGGGATAATTTTTGTTTGCGTATGTCCCTAATTTTTTCCTGGATCGCCCTTTAGGGTTCTCAATCCACTAAGACGCTCCTTTTTGCCTAATTTGCCTAATTAGGGTTCGAACTTAGCAATCTTTTTATACATAGTATTTTTTGACTACATCTATTTTTGCCGGATGTGGTAGTTCCTCCCCATCCATTTTTGTGAGGATGAGACCACCACCAGAGAATGTTGTTTTTACCACATATGAACCTTCATAGTTGGGTGTCAATTTACCATGTGAATCGAGGCGAGGTAGCTGAATTATCTTGAGCACCAAATCCCCTTCTTTAAACATTTGAGGGAGGACTTTCTTGTTGAAGGCTTTCTTCATCCGCTTATGATATATATGGCCGTGGCACAAATTTGTCAAGCGTTTCTCTTCAATGAGGTTAAGCTGATCAAGTCGCGTCAGAACCCACTCTACTTCTTCAAGCTTTGTTTCCATTAAAACTCGAAGTGATGGAATTTCTATTTCTACTGGGAGTACTGCCTCCATGCCATATACCAGAGAGAAGGTATTTGCACCGGTTGATGTGCGCACACAAGTATGATAGCCATGTAAAGCAAAGGGAAGCATTTAATTCCAATCTTTGTATGTCTTCACAATTTTATGAATGATTTTCTTGATGTTTTTATTGGAAGCTTCGATGGCCCCGTTCATCTTGGGTCGATATGGTGAGGAATTATGATGCTTGATTTTTAAATTATCGCATAATCCTTCATCATTTTGTTGTTCAGGTTAGACCTATTCTCTGTAATGATTCTGATTGGAACCACATATCTGTATATGAGATTTTGTTTGATGAATCAAGTAACAACTTAACTTGTCAAAAGTGCACAGGATGCCGCTTCTACCCATTTGGTGAAGTAATCAATGACAACTAGTATGAACCAGTGTCCGTTAGATGCTTTCGATTCCATCATGCCTATCATATTAATTCCCTACATTGAAAATGGCCAAGGAGAGCTCATGAAATTCAGAGGATTTGGTGGCACATTCATTTTGTCGGGGTCGATTTGGAATTTGTGACATGTATTTGTATAATGGTAGCAATCGGCTTCCATCATTAACTAGTAATAACACGCTCGCAAGATTTTTCTAGCAATGTCATGCCCATTTGTATGAGTTAAAAAAGTCCTTCATGGATTTCTCTCATGAGCGTATCTTCTTCTTGCTTCTCCGCACACCTAGGTAGAACCATATCGCAGTTTCTTCTGTATAACACATCACTACTCAAAGAATTTTGAGGCTAGCTTTCGTAGGGTTCACTTGTCAATGGTAGAGGCATTTTCTGGATATTCTTGTTTCTCAAGGTACCTCTTGATATCATAGAACCAAGGCTTATTAGTGGGTCCCTCTTCAATAGCAAGGCAATGTGCAGGCTCTTCGAAATGTCTGATTTTAATGCGCAGTTCATGGTTTGGCCAAGTTACTTTAAACATGGCTGATAGAGTTTCCAAGGCGTCTGCCATCTGATATTCTTCTTGTGGGATATGACTGAGGATGATCTCCGTGAATTCTGTAACTAGTTTTAAAATATGATCCCGATATGGAATCAATTAGGGATGTTTAGTGTCCCATTCGCTGTTGACTTAGTATATGACTAGCGCAGAGTCTCCGAATACTTCAAGATGTTTGATTCTTAGATCGATAGCAGCTTCTAGACCTAGGATAGAAGCTTCATATTCAGCGATTTTGTTGGTGCAGCCAAAACATAACCTTGTAATATGAGGTTTGTGAAAAATCTTCGAAAAAATCAAAAATGCCACAATGGTGTGCCCTAGTTCATTTGAAGCTCCATCGAACATGGGTGTCCAACATTCCCCTAGTTCAGGTCCTTCTTCGGACACTGGTATTTCGTAGTCACCTATAACCATGACATTTTTCTAGAAAGTCGAACTTCATTGGTTGATATTCTGGTAATGGATGATGGGTGAGATGGTCAGCTAGTACACTATTGTTGCACCCCAAAATTTGCCCTCGCATTTTTCCAGAAGAAATCTCAGCTTCAGGCATTTCCTGATTTTTCAAACTGGCTCAAGAATCGGACAAACGGACTTTTCTCGTCAGTCAAAGAAAAATTAGGGTTTTATTGATTTTTAGGGCTCTGGATTGTTTCACACAATTGGCTTAGGGTTGTGGTTGATTCTGGCGCATTTTGATCAGGCGAACCTTATTTGGCATTTAATCAGGAATTAAGGTTTTATGGGCATATTCTCAGAAAGATTAAAATTCCACAGCACTTTGCAAGATATTCCGAGATTCGGGTTGAATTCACATTGTTTTGATTTAATCAGTAAAAGAGGCAGTTGGTTTGTATTCACGTTGTTTTGTTTGAGCCAGTCAAAAGAAATATGCAGTTTGGATTTACAGTGCTTGGTAAGAAATCAGCAAGAAAGGATTGCGTCTGACCGGTTATTGCGTTCGACTGTGCGTTGCTTTGGATGATGGAGACGTCAAGTTCATTTATTTTTTGATCGACGAAGAATCAATGTTTAGTTGATTATTTATGGTTCTAAGAATTAAATATTTGAAATTTAATTTTCATTTTATTTAATTTAAGGAACTATAAATAACAAGTAGATAATTGAAAAGGAATTGAAAAGAATTAAATGAACCAATAGAATTTTTATTTCATATTTAATATTTGTTACAATTATTATTTGGATACAAGTATTTATTTACGAAGTATTTAAAATAATAATGGTTTACAATAATTAAATTGAAAATAAAAACTATCCTATTTTTTCTAAATATTTTCTAAGTCCCTAATTCTTCATTCTTCACTTCGCTCCGGTGCTCCATTTTTCATCTGCAAAAGAAAAGAGAAAAGTCAAAAAAGCAGTTAGATTGAAAAGACAGATAAAATTTGCAGTCATCATTAAGGGCCACTGATTGGGATCAGTTAACCCTCTCTGCAAATCACGGGATTTCTCCCGGTTCACAAAGAGGGAAGAATTTTATTCATTTAATCATGAATGCAAAATGACAAAATGCATAAATTCAAAATGTCAAACTGCATAGTTCAAGTTCAACCAAACTGAAGAAAATCCAAGTTACAACTTTCTATCAAAATCCAAAAAGTACAATTTGCTGTCAAAAGTGCCAAAGTCTACTCAAAGCTGTCATGAAAAAGATTTGGCAAAGATATGGAAAGCTCACAAAGTGTAGAAAGCTGTCAAAGAAAGGATAAAGAATGCAGAAGTAAGAAATTGTTATGCAAGCAAACTCTTTTATCATCATTTCCCATCAGTAGCCACTTTCAGAATATAGTACAGAAAAGAATCATATTATAACATATCCAACTGTACTAAGAGAGAGAGAGAGAGAGAAAAGATGCAGGTTTTTTAGGCTTTAAGCAGAGATAGGAAAAAGATATAACAAGAGGAACAACACAGTTCAGCAGGAGAAGATACAGAAAATATACAAACTCACAACCTGCATAAGCCCTGCCTCCAAAACACCAAAAAAAATATACAAACTCACAACCTGCATATGCAAGCAAACCACATACTGAAGCAAACACAAAGCTCAGAAACCAGCAATAAGCATAACCTCCCAACTCCATAACCTGCATATGCTAAGCCTCCAACATCATACCTGCTAAGACCATCATAACCCAAACCTGCCTAAAAGGCATCAAGCGCCAAGCCTCACCATACTGTCAAAAACCAGAAAACCAGTTTTTCAATACAACTTCCACTGGTGGAAGTATAGTGTAAAAAGTGTCAAAAACCAGAAAACTAGTTTTTCAATACAACTTCCACTGGTGGAAGTATAGTATAAAAAGTGTCAAAAACCAGAAAACCAGTTTTTCAATACAACTTCCACTGGTGGAAGTATAGTGTAAAAAGTGTCAAAAACCAGAAAACCAGTTTTTCAATACAACTTCCACTGGTGGAAGTATAGTGTAAAAAGTGTCAAAAACCAGAAAACCAGTTTTTCAATACAACTTCCATCTCAGCTTACACACGCTTAGACAAAGTTATCAAACACATTCCAAACAATCACCTTGCCCTAAAACACGAGCTAAACACCTTCCAATCCTCATCAAACCTCATCAAACCAAAAAACACCATCAAACTGCAAAAACAGAGTTGCCTTTGCAAATTGAGTTCCAACTCTCAATCCTCTCAAGAATTCTTGCCCAAACCAGTTCACACACCTTCCCTACCATCTATGCAAGCTATCCAAAAGCTAAAACACGATCTGTAACATCTCCAAGCCACTTCACCATTTTTATTTTTCTGTTTTGCAGTTGAAGTTCTCTAGCACGACTCAGGGAGTTTCAAGACAAAGTAGAACTTGGAATAGCATCCTTACACTTCAAGGAAGTTATACAAATCATCATCTTGCTCTGAAAACTCCTCCATTGCAAAGCACGATTCCAACTGAACAGGCCCATTAAGAGGTTTAAATTCTCTTCTTTTATAAAACAAGTTAATTAACCTACTTTTTTTTAATTAATTTAAAACGTTTAATACTTTTTAATTATAATGGTTTTCCTGTAACCTAATTTTTATTAGCATTGTATATTATTTCGTTAATACTAAAATACCATGAAATATGTTTTTATTTCTTTAAAATATTTAATTTAAATTATCTTTGTATATACATAGAAATATATCTTTATAAGATTGAAAAGATTTTTCTTTTGATTAAAACATCTCCTTTTGTACATAAACAATAAAGATACACTTTTTTTCTTTTTTCTATCATATAATTAAAGTTGAAAATACTTTTTTTTATATATCTTTGTACATAATAGATAAATACATTTTTTCTAATATTAAATTCATAAGCATTCAATTAAAACCTTTTCTTTTGTACATATTAAGAATATACAAATCAAAGATTCATTAAACACATATCTAGGTCAAAACAAATACCTAACAATACTTTCTTAAATTCGCATTGCCGCACATGTAAATAATTACATACCTACACAATACATCTCACACTTACACAATACAAATACATTCCCATTTCCCTATACATATTTGTTTATCTTATATTTGATATTCGTCATTTACATTTGATCGCAAATTCGATTTGGTTGTAACTTATTGGATACTATAAGTCTCATCCCCATTCATAAACTTATACCCCCACTCCCGGATACCTATTTTGTAATAGCGTAGACTTTACATTCTCGCAATTTACCGTTTTCAATTATACCATGGTTAGACCTAGGGTTTGTATGTACATAAAATCAAACGCTAGATAACCTAATACAAGACAAATACATGAAATCAATACACAATCACACTTTCACCCTCTAGGGTAATCCCACATGTTTCCTTCCAAAATGGGCCATGCTTGCACGTCGAGTATCTTTGGCAAAACAAAATCAAATGATCATAAGTCCCTCGAAATGTTGCCTAAACAAATGATCAAGTCCCTCAAAGCAAATTGCCAAAGACACTTGGCACCATTGCATTCATGGTCCATACGATGACCCACGCCCGTCCCGAACAAACTTCCTAAATGCAAGATTGTCCACCAAATCCAATGCTGGAACAAAATTGTTAAAAGGGGTTAAAACATAACAAAAACCTTTGAGTACAATAGGGTAGACAAAACTCTTAGTTACTTGAGATCAACTTGCAAAAACACTTGCCTTCTTTTCAAAAACCACAATCCACAACACTTTCAAACAAACTTTCAAAAACATTTGAAACATCTTTTCGAAAAGATCCACACTTTTGTAAAACACTCAAACACGAGTCAAATACATTAGTTGCCAAAGACAAGGCATATTCTTCAAAAACATTTTCAAAAGCACCCACACACACACCATTTTCAAGCAATCGAAAATCAAGGCAAGTGATCTAAAAAACCAAGTAACTAAGAGCCCATGGATAACCATGGATGAAAAGGGTGCTAATACCTTCCCTTTTCATAATCTACCCCCCGAACCCACGAAATATCTCAAAAGGTTTTTGATGTGCTTTTTTTAACCTTTCCTTTAGGATAAAATAAAAAGTCGGTGGCGACTCTTGCTCAACCGCACAAGTGCGAATACGAACGCAAAACACTAGTCAGTTCTCCCACCGTATCACAGAACTGGCGACTCTGCTGGGGAATTACTACTCAAAGTGGGGTTACCTTAGGGTTTAGATCGCCTTTATTTTCAATTGATTGCTTTGCTTGCTTTTACATTTGTGGGCTTTGTATCGGAGTTTTATAGATCCTAACCCGGATCTGGGGAAACCCTTTTAGGTAGCATAATCTGTGAGGGACCTGTCCGGCGTATACCGACATGGGTGAAGCAGTGGCTACGTTGGTGTGGCGCCTTGGTCTGTACCGATATCCCTCGTGTTGAAACGGGGAGAATATGGGTCTTCCAAGGAGTCGTTAAGCACCAACCGACCTTAGAACCCTAAATTGACACAACTTGGCCATTAGAACAGTAGCAGTATGCTACACTCATTGAGGCTAAACTCTCGCGATGGTTCCGGCCGCGAGAAAAGGTTGCGATGCTGGAGTTATAACCGATCGAGGGTAGCCAATGATATGAGATCCTCTAGAACCCGGTTACTTTTGATAGGACAGGTTTTAACCAACGAACTGAAAGAGGGTAGTACCTAAACCTCATGCAAGCCTAAACCTAAGGACTTGTTTGCTTTGTGTGAATATGTTTGTCTGTATATACACTCACTTGCTTTTTGCATACATGTACATAACATCATGACATCATACCATAACATTTTCAATAACCATTTCAAGGATCTCGAGGGTTCTGTTGATGCAGGGTTACGTTGAACCAGACGTCTACCAAGAGGCAAAGGGGTTTCTCCTCTAACAAATACCATCAAAGTTCAAGTACAACAACTTGAATCAGTGGCTATGACCCACTCGACATGGTGAGCTTGATTCTCGTGGAAAGACATCCACCGATACAAAGATCTCCAATCAAAAGTTCAAGAACAACAACTTGAATCATCGGCTATGACCCACTCGACATGGTGAGCTTGATTCTCGTGGGAGGACGTCCACCGGTGCAGAGATCTCCAATCCAAGAGCAGAGTTCAACCTCTAACATTTTCTTGTGTTTACCCCAAGAGATCCTTGAAAGCATGAATCCACATATCATGCATTGCATTTTGACAATCTTTCCTTTTTCAGGTTTCCTTACTCTCCTGCTGTTTATTTCAGCAAGAGATGGCTCTAGAAAGGTCTGTCAAAGACATCCAAGAACAGACTGCTCAGCTGCAGGAGATGTTCCTGAACTTGTCTCTGGGGCAAGATGAGATGAAAGCTCTCCTCACCAAGGGTTTGGAGAACTCCAACAATGCCAGGAGTGATCAGCTTGCGGAGCTGCAGTTTGATCTGACAACACTGAGGACCCAAGTGATGGGACAGTTGGTGGGCCAGATCGCTCTCATCCAAGACCTATCTCAAAGACAAGAGGAACTCAGAGTTCTTGTACGCCAACTGCTTCCAAACAACCAACTGGGGCAAGCGTCTGAGGTTGAAGAGCAAGTCACTGCTCAGCCTCCATCCACTCAAGAAGACAAGGGGAAGGCTCCTTTGCTTGCTTCAGGGTCACAAGCCCATCAACAACCTCGCCAGCGTCAACGGGGTAATCGGCGTAAGCAAGAAAAGTCGGTAAGACAGTTCACGGAGACTGAAATACCGTCATTCTTCATACTGAAGCGTCTGTTGGAGGTCAACTTGCTTACCGTAAAGGACCCTCCTCAGAAGCTCAATACCTCCTCTCCTCACTATCATCCCGACGCATTCTGTGTTTACCACTCCCACAGCCCGGGACACGACACCAACGACTGTTGGGCCTTGAAGAACAAGATTCAAGATCTGATCGACATTGGGGTGCTGGAATTCATGCCAGACGGCGAGACGAAAATCTTCCGTTAAAGGGTTCTCCACTTGAAGTGACGAAGCTCGAGCTGAAAGACTTTTGCTTCTTTCTGAACTTTCAAAGTTGTAATTTCTTTTGCTGTCAAACAATTATTTGTTGATGTTAAACTCTGTTTTCATTAATGCATTGCATATGTTTGTCTTGAATTCATCCATTCCTTTCACTACTCTTATGCTTTTCTTTATGATATTTGACGCTTGATAAAAAGCTGTAAGCCTTTAGAGGGAGGATGACGAAATAATACCATGATCTTATACAGTATGCTTTTAAACGGACCTCGCTGATGATGTACAGGCATTTCTTTCAATTCCCAAACACTGGAGTTATAAGGAAGTTAATCCCTAGTCAACCCCTTCGAGCCAAAGAAGTAGGAGTTCTCTGTTCTGAAACAATCAAAACCTTTGATATAAACCTGGGGCAGGGTAGTATCTCAGTTAATTCAAAAGAAAATGCGCATTGAAGTTGCAAGCTCTCGGTTCGTAATACAACGAACGACGTCAAAAAAAAAGCATTCCTTTGGAATTAAAACACAGGGGTGGTTCCCTATCACATAGACAGTCAATCTCTCAAAAGAAAAAAGCCCACCGAGCCAAAATCTATAAAGGAGGCTTAAGAAAGCTGGGGCATCCCGCTGACGGTAATCCCGGAAAACGGTAACAGTCAGGCAAAAGTTAGGGATAACAAATCAAAATCAAAATAGTGAGGTCGTTACAAAATCCTCAACAACATGAAAAAAATGTTGAAAAAGAAAAGAGGAGATGATGACTGTCTCCCCAAATTCAACTGGTGAACCATCGCCCAAAAGTCGTTCCAAACTCAAAATAGAGTGTGACGCACAATTAACTGAGCTTAGGTTTAAGAACATCACGAAGAGCGGGTGGGTATTAATATACTTTGAGCCTTTATCCTTTGTTTCTTAAACCGTGAACCAAGCCACGTTACAACCCTTCAAAAGTCCTAATTGAAGCATGGGTTAGTTCGAAAGCATACTGTTACAAAAGGTATCCTGACTCCTGTAAGGCTTTGCTCTAAATCTTGTGTTGATCTGTCTTATAAAAAGTTTTCTTCTAAAAACGCATTTTTCAAAACTTCGAGACAAACATAAACTTTGCATTGCTTGAATATCACTGTCTGTATTTGGCTTTTTGTTTGACAGCGAAGAAATTCATACAGCGAATGTTCGGAGGAACGAAAACTCTCTCAGTGAGCAAAATCACTTCAAAAGGATGACACATCCATTACAAATCTCCTATCAACAAGGGGCATTACCTGGGGCAGTCCAGTCGAGGTCCAACAGATCTTTCAAAGTCTAGTTAACCTGGGGCAGTCCAGTCAAGATTTCAAGAAATCTCTCAATTCGCAGAGTAATCTAATTCAAGACTCCTTAATCACAACTTGGGGCATTCGAATGTCAAAAGTGTTCAACAATTTCCTTATCACCTCAGACATGATATAGTTTAAGATGTGACCCAGAGATGGCGACATTCTATAACTCATTCAGACTTCAGACATGATATAGTTCAAGATGTGACCCAGAGATGGCGACATTCTATAACTCATTCAGACTTCAGACATGATATAGTTCAAGATGTGACCCAAGATTTGGCGACATTCTATAACTCATTCAGACTTCAGACATGATATAGTTCAAGATGTGACCCAAGATTTGGTGACATTCTATAACTCATTCAGACTTCAGACATGATATAGTTCAAGATGTGACCCAGAGATGGCGACATTCTATAACTCATTCAGACTTCAGACATGATATAGTTCAAGATGTGACCCAGAGATGGCGACATTCTATAACTCATTCAGACTTCAGACATGATATAGTTCAAGATGTGACCCAGAGATGGCGACATTCTATAACTCATTCAGACTTTCAAGATATAGTTCAAGATGTGACCCAGAGATGGCGACATTCTATAACTCATTCAGAATTTCCTTCAAGATATAGTTCAAGATGTGACCCAAGATTTGGCGACATTCTATAACTCATTCAGACTTCAGACATGATATAGTTCAAGATGTGACCCAGAGATGGCGACATTCTATAACTCATTCAGACTTTAGACATGATATAGTTCAAGATGTGACCTAGAGATGGCGACATTCTATAACTCATTCAGACTTCAGACATGATATAGTTCAAGATGTGACCCAGAGATGGCGACATTCTATAACTCATTCAGAATTTCAAGATATAGTTCAAGATATGACCCAGAGATGGCGACATTCTATAACTCATTCAGACTTTCAAGATATAGTTCAGATGTGACCCTGATTTGGCGACATTCAGTAACTTATTCAGAATTTCATTCAAGATATAGTTCAAGATGTGACCCAGAGATGGCGACATTCAGTAACTTATTCCAGACCAACACCTACAGTAATCAGAGGACTCTCGCAATCCCCAGCCAGAGATTCTTCCAGAAGCTAACTCCACTCAGAGTCAAGCTTCATTATCCCCAACAAAGCTAAAACTTCAAATTATCAATCCCCAGCAGAGCCAGACCATTGAACCTTCTCCCCACAGAGCTTTGGAGAGGGCAAATCTTGAGTTCCCCAGTGAAGTCGCCAGAGTTATTTCCTATCGAGCTGAAGATTCTCAATATTACCTCTCCAGCATGAGTCTACTAGTTTGGAACTCCCCAGTAGAGGTCATCAGGAATTCTCTTCCCCAGCAGCAGCCAAGGATTTATTTTCCCCGGCAGCAGTCAAGATGTTTTTATCTTCAGCCATCTCGGATTCATTTATCCTCAGCAAGATAGCTCATCAGCTTACATGCGCATTCATCACATTCATTGATGTCACATACATTGCATCATGCATCATAACATTGCATACGGCTAACCCTTTACTTTTCAGGTAAGAGCAGTCGACAAACGCAGATCATCTCCCGAGATTCATCCAGAAATAGTTCAGATGTGACCCAGACACGGCGACATTCTGATACTTATTCCAGATCCATTCAGACGCATTATCAAGAAACCCTACACCGGTTCCTCTTCAACTTCAAGACTTCTGAAAACAATTTACAGATTCTTCCCTACAATGGATGTCAATCTACCGACTTGTTCAGATTCTTCTCAACTTTTGAAAACAGTTTACAGATTCTTCCCTACAACGGATGTCAATCTACCGACTGGTTCAGACTCTTCTCAACTTTTGAAAACAGTTTACGGACGCTTCCCAACAACGGACGTTGCTCTATTGCTTATTCAATCCCAACTCCTGAAAATAGTTTACGGATTCTCCAGACATGAACGTCAATCTGTTGCTTATTCGGACCCCTAATTCAGAGATGTTCCAAAACATGGATGCCCTTCTGATACTTGCCCACTCACTTTTGACATACAGTTCAACATGTCCAGATGGCATCTATAAGCCCATCCTCCTACCAGCAGTCAGCAAATGGCATCTTTAAGCCCATTCTCAGATGGCATCTCTAAGCCCATCCCCCGACAAGACTCTATCGCACCAGGTGGCATCTTTAAGCCCATCACCAAATGGCATCTGTAAGCCCATTCACCTCTACCATCATATCGCCGAGTGCAAATTTTCTGGGCACTTTAGTGTCCAATCTTCTTTTACCTTCAAGTCGCGAAAGGCAAACTTGCCAATCTAACTCTTCAGGTTCAAGAAGATTGAACAGGGGCAACTGTTGCACCCCAAAATTTGCCCTCGCATTTTTCCACAAGAAATCTCAGCTTCAGGCATTTCCTGATTTTTCAAACTGGCTCAAGAATCGGACAAACGGACTTTTCTCGTAAGTCAAACAAAAATTAGGGTTTTATTGATTTTTAGGGCTTTGGATTGTTTCACACAATTGGCTTAGGGTTGTGGTTGATTCTGGCGCATTTTGATCAGGCGAACGTTATTTGGCATTTAATCAGGAATTAAGGTTTTATGGGCATATTCTCAGAAAGATTAAAATTCCACAGCACTTTGCAAGATATTCCGAGATTCGGGTTGAATTCGCATTGTTTTGATTTAATCAGTAAAAGAGGCAGTTGGTTTGAATTCACGTTGTTTTGTTTGAGCCAGTCAAAAGAAATATGCAGTTTGGATTTACAGTGCTTGGTAAGAAATCAGCAAGAAAGGATTGCGTCTGACCGGTTATTGCGTTCGACTGTGCGTTGCTTTGGATGATGGAGACGTCAAGTTCATTTATTTTTTGATCGACGAAGAATCAATGTTTAGTTGATTATTTATGGTTCTAAGAATTAAATATTTGAAATTTAATTTTCATTTTATTTAATTTAAGGAACTATAAATAACAAGTAAATAATTGAAAAGGAATTGAAAAGAATTAAATGAACCAATAGAATTTTTATTTCATATTTAATATTTGTTACAATTATTATTTGGATACAAGTATTTATTTACGAAGTATTTAAAATAATAATGGTTTACAATAATTAAATTGAAAATAAAAACTATCCTATTTTTGCTAAATATTTTCTAAGTCCCTAATTCTTCATTCTTCACTTCGCTCCGGTGCTCCATTTTTCATCTGCAAAAGAAAAGAGAAAAGTCAAAAAAGCAGTTAGATTGAAAAGACAGATAAAATTTGCAGTCATCATTAAGGGCCACTGATTGGGATCAGTTAACCCTCTCTGCAAATCACGGGATTTCTCCCGGTTCACAAAGAGGGAAGAATTTTATTCATTTAATCATGAATGCAAAATGACAAAATGCATAAATTTAAAATGTCAAACTGCATAGTTCAAGTTCAACCAAACTGAAGAAAATCCAAGTTACAACTTTCTATCAAAATCCAAAAAGTACAATTTGCTGTCAAAAGTGCCAAAGACTACTCAAAGCTGTCATGAAAAAGATTTGGCAAAGATATGGAAAGCTCACAAAGTGTAGAAAGCTGTCAAAGAAAGGATAAAGAATGCAGAAGTAAGAAATTGTTATGCAAGCAAACTCTTTTATCATCATTTCCCATCAGTAGCCACTTTCAGAATATAGTACAAAAAAGAATCATATTATAACATATCCAACTGTACTAAGAGAGAGAGAGAGAGAGAGAGAGAGAGAGAGAGAGAGAGAGAGAGAAAAGATGCAGGTTTTTTAGGCTTTAAGCAGAGATAGGAAAAAGATATAACAAGAGGAACAACCCAGTTCAGTAGGAGAAGATACAGAAAATATACAAACTCACAACCTGCATTAGCCCTGCCTCCAAAACACCAAAAAAAATATACAAACTCACAACCTGCATATGCAAGCAAACCACATACTGAAGCAAACACAAAGCTCATAAACCAGCAATAAGCATAACCTCCCAACACCATAACCCGCATATGCTAAGCCTCCAACATCATACCTGCTAAGACCATCATAACCCAAACCTGCCTAAAAGGCATCAAGCGCCAAGCCTCACCATACTGTCAAAAACCAGAAAACCAGTTTTTCAGTACAACTTCCACTGGTGGAAGTATAGTGTAAAAAGTGTCAAAAACCAGAAAACCAGTTTTTCAATACAACTTCCACTGGTGGAAGTATAGTATAAAAAGTGTCAAAAACCAGAAAAACCAGTTTTTCAATACAACTTCCACTGGTGGAAGTATAGTGTAAAAAGTGTCAAAAACCAGAAAACCAGTTTTTCAATACAACTTCCACTGGTGGAAGTATAGTGTAAAAAGTGTCAAAAACCAGAAAACCAGTTTTTCAATACAACTTCCATCTCAGCTTACACACGCTTAGACAAAGTTATCAAACACATTCCAAACAATCACCTTGCCCTAAAACACGAGCTAAACACCTTCCAAACCTCATCAAACCTCATCAAACCAAAAAACACCATCAAACTGCAAAAACAGAGTTGCCTTTGCAGATTGAGTTCCAACTCTCAATCCTCTCAAGCATTCTTGCCCAAACCAGTTCACACACCTTCCCTACCATCTATGCAAGCTATCCAAAAGCTAAAACACGATCTGTAACATCTCCAAGCCACTTCACCATTTATATTTTTCTGTTTTGCAGTTGAAGTTCTCTAGCACGACTCAGGGAGTTTCAAGACAAAGTAGAACTTGGAATAGCATCCTTACACTTCAAGGAAGCTATACAAATCATCATCTTGCTCTGAAAACTCCTCCATTGCAAAGCACGATTCCAACTGAACAGGCCCATTAAAAGGTTTAAATTCTCTTCTTTTATAAAACAAGTTAATTAACCTACTTTTTTTTAATTAATTTAAAACGTTTAATACTTTTTAATTATAATGGTTTTCCTGTAACCTAATTTTTGTTAGCATTGTATATTATTTCGTTAATACTAAAATACCATGAAATATGTTTTTATTTCTTTAAAATATTTAATTTAAATTATCTTTGTATATACATAGAAATATATCTTTATAAGATTGAAAAGATTTTTCTTTTGATTAAAACATCTCCTTTTGTACATAAACAATAAAGATACACTTTTTTTCTTTTTTCTATCATATAATTAAAGTTGAAAATACTTTTTTTTTATATATCTTTGTACATAATAGATAAATACATTTTTTCTAATATTAAATTCATAAGCATTCAATTAAAACCTTTTCTTTTGTACATATTAAGAATATACAAATCAAAGATTCATTAAACACATATCTAGGTCAAAACAAATACCTAACAATACTTTCTTAAATTCGCATTGCCGCACATGTAAATAATTACATACCTACACAATACATCTCACACTTACACAATACAAATACATTCCCATTTCCCTATACAAATTTGTTTATCTTATATTTGATATTCGTCATTTACATTTGATCGCAAATTCGATTTGGTTGTAACTTATTGGATACTATAAGTCTCATCCCAATTCATAAACTTGTACCCCCACTCCCGGATACCTATTTTGTAATAGCGTAGACTTTACATTCTCGCAATTTACCGTTTTCAATTATACCATGGTTAGACCTAGGGTTTGTATGTACATAAAATCAAACGCTAGATAACCTAATACAAGACAAATACATGAAATCAATACACAATCACACTTGCACCCTCTAGGGTAATCCCACATGTTGCCTTCCAAAATGGGCCATGCTTGCACGTCGAGTATCTTTGGCAAAACAAAATCAAATGATCATAAGTCCCTCGAAATGTTGCCTAAACAAATGATCAAGTCCCTCAAAGAAAATTGCCAAAGACACTTGGCACCATTGCATTCATGGTCCATACGATGACCCACGCCCGTCCCGAACAAACTTCCTAAATGCAAGATTGTCCACCAAATCCAATGGTGGAACAAAATTGTTAAAAGGGGTTAAAACATAACAAAAACCTTTGAGTACAATAGGGTAGACAAAACTCTTAGTTACTTGAGATCAACTTGCAAAAACACTTGCCTTCTTTTCAAAAACCACAATCCACAACACTTTCAAACAAACTTTCAAAAACATTTGAAACATCTTTTCGAAAAGATCCACACTTTTGTAAAACACTCAAACACGAGTCAAATACATTAGTTGCCAAAGACAAGGCATCTTCTTCAAAAACATTTTCAAAATCACCCACACACACACCATTTTCAACCAATCGAAAATCAAGGCAAGTGATCTAAAAAACCAAGTAACTAAGAGCCCATGGATAACCATGGATGAAAAGGGTGCTAATACCTTCCCTTTTCATAATCTACCCCCCGAACCCACGAAATATCTCAAAAGGTTTTTGCTGTGCTTTTTTTAACCTTTCCTTTAGGATAAAATAAAAAGTCGGTGGCGACTCTTGCTCAACTGCACAAGTGCGAATACGAACGCAAAACACTAGTCAGTTCTCCCACCGTATCACAACTATCCTTGATGGCCTTTTGAGTAACATATTGGATGTCGTACTCTGATAGTAACATCTGCCATCATGAAATCCTTCCTGTAAGAGCTGTTTTTTCAAACACATACTTTAAAGGATTCGTTCTTGCTATTAACCATGTGGTGTGAGTTAACATGTATTGGCTCAGTATTTTTGTATCCCACGCCAATGTACAACAATTTTTCTCGAGCAGTGAGTAACGGGTTTCGCATTCAGTAAATTTCTTGCTGAGGTAGTAGGTTGCATGCTCTTTTCTACCTGTTTCTTCATATTGTACGAACACACATCCCATTGATCCTTCAAGTGTTTTCAGATACATGATGAGGGGCCTTCTAGGAACTGGTGGCATTAAGATCAGTGGCTCTCGTAAATATTGCTTTATTGTCTCGAAGGCATTTCAAAAATCATTATTCCATACCACCGTCTGATCTTTTCAGAGTAATTTGAATATAGGCTCACATGTTGCAGTTAGGTTCAATATGAACCTTGAGATGTAATTCAATCGTCCTAAGAAACGACGAACTTATTTCTCTGTACTCGAAGATGGTGTTTCTTATATGGCTTTTACCTTGTCGGGGTCCACCTCAATACCGTGCTGACTTAAAATAAAACCCAGTAACTTGCCTGACCTGACACCAAATGTACACTTGTTTGGGTTTAACCTTAGTTTAAACCTTTGCAGGCTCTCGAATAACTTTTGTAAATGTATGATGTGATCCTCCTCGATATGGGATTTGCAATCATACCATCTACATGTTCCTCTACCTCTTTGTGGATCATATCATGGAATAATGTAACCATAGCCCGTTGGCAAGTTGCCCCTGCATTCTTCAGACCGAACAACATTACTTTTTAACAAAAATTTCTCCAAGGCGTCATGAAAGTAGTCTTTTCCATATCTTCGGGTGCCATTTTGATTTGATTATAGCCTGAGAAACCGTCTATGAACGAGAATACCAAAGCTTGAGCTGTGTTAACCACCAAAACATCTATGTGAGTGTAATAAGGTGGAAGAACCGACTGTTATACTTGCTTTGTGTTTGTATTTGCAAATGTTGCAGTAAGAAAGAGTCGTCACCGACTTTTCTTTTATCCAACCAAGGAAAGGGGTGAAAAGAACAAAAAAAGACCTTTTGAGATTATTTCTGAGTAAGGGGGGTAGGTTATGGAAAGGGAAGGTGTTAGCACCCTTTTCCATCCGTAGTTATCTATGGGCTCTTAGATGCTAGCTCATTTGAAAATACCTTGTGTTTGTGTGTTTGAAAAAAAAGTATTTTGAAAAGACGCCTTAGTGCGGCGAAATTTGTAATGTTTCTTGTATTGTTGAGAACGTATACAAAGTACTTTTGAAAATATTTTTGGAAAGGGGTGTAGGTGTGGAAAATGTTTTGTTTTGAGCAAGCATCTAAGAACTATCTACCTACTCGAAAAGGTTTGTTCTTTTCCTATTGTCCTTTAGACAGTGCTATCCTACTATTAGTGAGTAGGTAGCCCTATCGTTGAATATTTAAGGGACAATCGAGGGTCATCGTACAGTCACAAAGGAAACTTGGTGAGGTACCTTAGTAACCACCCTAAAGTCTTAAGATCATATCGAGGCAACATCAAGAGGGTCATTTTTGTGATCTTTAAACCAAAGGGTAGCCACTAAAATCCCTCACATTCGAGAGTTATGACTGTTTTATTCTTAAGGCAACCGAAGTGGGAGTACCCTAGAGGTGTGCATGTGCGAGTGTGTTGTATTAAGTTATTTTTTATTTAATGTTAGGTTTTCTAACGTTTTCTTTTAGTTCTTATCATGCAATCCTATTAGGAATACATCTAACAGTTCAATAAGTACGGAAAATAAAAATGCGGAAATTTGAATATACGTTATTACAATGCTTCGGGATGAGGAGAATTACAAACCAAAAAAAGGGGGGGAATGTAAAGAGATAGTTTGGTGTTATATAGGAGACCACCATAGAAGGTGTGGATGATTAGCCATGGTTCAAGTCCATGATGTGGGAAAAGTCTCAGCATGTCCTTGTATCTCTCCCAAGCTTCGAAAATTGATTCGTCGTCTTTTTGCATAAATCCGTTGATTTGGCTTCTCAGCATTGCAGTTTTGCTAGGTGGAAAATATCTTGCTAAGAAGACTTTCTTCAATTTGTACCATGTAGTTATGGAGTTTGAAGGTAAGGATTGGAGCCACGCTCTGGCTCTATCTCTTAAAGAAAAGGGAAAAATACGTAATCGAATTGCTTTGGGATTAACACCATTAGCTTTTACTGTGTCAGCATATTGTACGAACACGGATAAATGGAGATTTGGATCATCCATAGGGCCTCCAGAGAATTGATTTTGTTGCACGGATTACAACAATGAATGTTTAAGCTCGAAGTTATTCGCCTCGATGGCAGGAGGAGAAATACTCGAGTGCGGTTCAGCACGAGAAAGAGCAGCGTACTCCTTAAGAAGTCGATGACGTAGTTCAGCCATGTCTAGTTTTGGAGTTGGTTCTTTAGGAATGGGAATTGGAATTGGAGCTACTTCGAGAAGATCGAGGATTCTACGTCTTATGTTAACTAAACGTTCGATTTTGTTGATTCGTTGTATTAATTCCCCACCTTGTAAATGAGTATTTGGCATACAATCGTTCAAGGAAAGGAAAAATGTTGCCTTAGTTTATACGGCGTAAGTACGGAATTAAGATATTGACTAAATTGGTCCCCGACAACGGCGCTAAAAACTTGATTGACTGATATGGTAGTCTAAATAATCTGGACTTCAAGTGCACAGTCTTATCGCGTAGTTTTAAAGATTATTGAACCCAAAGGACCAAAAGTCAAACGTACCGTTATCTAGTGTTACAGGGTAAATCTAAGGCTAAAAATATTTGGTTTATATTAGGGGGACTAAAAGTAAGTTTGAATCTAATTAAATAATCAGAGAGGGAAACAACCAATATGTAATGATCGGACTTCGGGAATTAGTAACCTATTTGGTAACTTATAATTTCCAACAATTCTCAGTAGAAATTTATCAGTTTAAAAACCCTCGTCTCACACTGTCGTGGTTGTTGATTTAGGTTATGCAGTTAAGTCCTAACGTATGCTTTCTCTATCCCGTCAGAGTTAGAAACATTATTTTGAAAACAAATAAACTCTAATTTGCCTTAAAGCGCTCTCGCTGTTTTTAAAGCCAATGCCTAGTTACTACTGTCTAGTTAAAGATCCTCAAGCTCTCGCTTTATTGAACCTAACTTCTATTCGTCTTTTACTCTCGTAACAAAACGATTCATCATTAAAAACAAAGTAATCTAGTCCAAAAAATAGTTCAACAAATAAATATCCAATAGTATTACCAAATTCCCTCAGTTTTATGACCTTACATACCGGTATAGAAATCTAGCCTAGCATATTATAAAAATTAATCACAGAATAATAAAAGCCAGACAACAAAATAAACATGATTATTGAATTAAAGGCAAAAATGAAAACCTGAAAATAAATACGACTGGAAAAAGGTAACAATTTGTTCGGCTCTAACGAGAGGCACTCCTCCATAGGTTGGTAGGTTTTACTTTGATCCAGAAGAGAAAAAATTGCAAAGAAATAAAATAATAAACTTAAATAAAAATTCTGAAGGTCTTGAAATAAACTACGGGAAATAGATATCCAGTGCAGAACTCTATTGCTTAAATGTTTTGGGAAAATAGTACTGCTTAAAATTAAGGAAGAACAATAATTCTGGAAAATACTGCAAGAAAGGTGAAAAAGGGAACCTCCCTCTGAATGTGTGAAGTCTACTATTTATATTGGTCTTGAGTAACTGCATGTGAAAATTTGTAGGAGAGTTTGTAGGGCTGTTGGATCTCTGTGTAGCTTGGAATGTGAATATAGGAAGTGAGACATTTTCGTTGCAAGCTTGAAATGTGGGAAAAATAGTACGAGAAGGTGTGCTGTTGTTCGTCATGGTCCACGTGACGTTCGTCACTACTTGGTCAAATGCACTGCCGGTCGTCACAGACTTCTTCATACGCTTTTGGGCTTTGGCTTATCCTTTGGCTCTTCTTGTTTTGTACCCCTTTTCTTATTTTTCTTCTTTTTCTCATAATTAATTTTATACCTGCAAAATAGCCAAATACCAACTACAAAGCAATTTAATTTAGAATAAAATGGAAGATAATTTAATTAAATCAAGCTAAATATGCAATACATTTATGTGTTATCAGCCTCTGAGTCTGATTCAGATTCAGATGATCCAGAGTCATTTGATACGTTGGCCATTAGGGCTATGTTTTCTCTTTCATCTTCTGATTCTGTTTCAGCTTCAGAAGATTCTGAGTCATCCCATGTTGCCATGAGGCTTTTCTTCTTTTCTTTAAAGAACTTCTTTTTAGGTTTCTCTTTTTGAAGATTTAGACAATCGCTTTTGTAATGACCTTCTTTGTTGTATTTGTAGAAAACAATGTCTCTGTTACTTGATTTTCTGTATCCAGAAGATGGTTCATAATTATTCCCTGTTCTTCTGGAAGTTCTGAACTTCCTCTGCTTGTGCTTCCATAGCTGATTGACTCTTCTGGAGAGAAGAGATAGTTTGTCATCTTCTGACGAGGATCCACCAAACTTTTCTTCTTTTTCCTGCAAAACTTTAGGTTCATATTTTTTATTAGATTTAAGAGCTAGAGACTTACCTTGCTTCTAGGGGTCATCTTCTACTTGTTCTATCTCATGACATATCATGGAGCTTACAAGTTCTTCAAGAGATATTTTGTTCAGATCTTTGGCCAATTTTAGAGTTGTGGCCATGGGTCTATATTTCTTAGCTAAACTTCTGATGATTTTCTTTACATGATCTGCAGTTGAGTACCCTTTATCCAGAACTTTTAGTCCAGCAACCAGAATTTGAAATCTTGAGAACATTATTTCTATGGTTTCATATTCTTCCATTTTGAAAGCTTCATACTTCTGAATGAGAGCAAGAGCTTTGGTTTCTTTGACTTGCATATTTCCTTCATCCGTCATTCTCAAGGAGTCAAACATGTGTATTGCTGATTCTCTGTTTGTGATCTTCTCATATTGTGTACGAGATACCACTCAACAGAATTATTCTGGCCTTGTGATGATTTCTGAATTCTCTCTTTTGATGATCTGTCATTATTTTTATGTCAATCTTCTGACCGTTTTCATCAAATGGATGTATGTACCCATCAGTCACCATATTCCAGAGATCAGCGTCACGAGCTAGAAAGAAACTTTTGATTCTGTCTTTCCAGTAATCGAAATTTTCACCATCAATGATTGGAGGTTTGCCGTTGGTTTTGTCTTTCTCATCATGATAATCAACGATGATGTTTTGACTTGGTCCCACCATAGTGTTTTTCTGCTTGGATCTTTTTTTGACACGGTTAAGTGTTTGCACTCAGAACCAGGCGCTCTAATACCAATTAAATAATGGAAAAACACTAGAAGGGGGGTTTGAATTGGGGTTTTTAAAACTTAAAAACCAAAGAAACATTGGTTATCCTGGTTCATTTGAACTCAAACTACTCCAGTTCACCCGCCAAGGTGATTTCTCCTCTCTCAATGAGGTCTTAACCCACTAATCAATCTTGATTACAAAGGTACAATGAAAACTTCTAAAGTCTTCTTGAGTTTATACCACAACCCGGTTGTCTTAAGGTATTTCACAGTACTGTATTTGAAAGCGTGTAGAAGATATGTTTTCTAACAAAAAACAGTATCACAAAAGTGATGTATTACACAAATGAAAATCTATGGATTGAAGGTAGTGATACTTCTCGTTTGTAGTGCGCATAAAAATCATAAACGATTTCTTCTTCAATTCTTGTTTATATAGTCAACGCATGAGAGGTCCTTTTGGAATGTTGATAAAAGTATTTAATGAACTTTCCATACATAGAGATTCTTGTCCTCTATCAGCTGTTACTTTTGAATAGCCATGAATGAAATGTAACGCTTCAGAACATGCTTGCTAAAGATTACATCAGAAGATGAATGTTACCATTAGGACTCCTTTACTTCTTTCCAGAACTGTA
The DNA here is from genome assembly GCA_948472305.1 of Vicia faba. NCBI lineage: Eukaryota > Viridiplantae > Streptophyta > Magnoliopsida > Fabales > Fabaceae > Vicia > Vicia faba. Next base: position 328,286,864 of record OX451736.1, read on the forward strand.
CATAACAGAATAACATAGTTCTTTTTCGCAACGTTTAGTGCACTCATAAGTTGTAGCTTTAGAACTTCTTTATATAAGCGTGTTATGCAGAATTTTGTTTCTACGTAATATGTGTTGAATCAGAGTTTAAACAACAATCTAATTCATCTTTTATGCTTCTTACACCAGAACTTCTCTGCAAAACAAAATAATTATTTAGGGAGCATAATTGTTCTTTGAGTGTTTGTTATCATGAAAACTCTTACAGGGATTATAGAATCAAACTATGTTCTAACACCTTTATGATTTATAAAGGTCCAAGAATTCTTAATAATGTAAAACCCTTTAAAAATTAAGTTGGGCTGAAAGATAAACAAAAACTTTACTAAAACGCAATGGGCTTACCAAGATCAAAATGAGTTAAGAAGTTCATACACCTCCTCTCTAAAAACCCTAATAGACCATCAATTTTTCATGGTCTTTCCTAATTTTGTGAAGCCCATTAATTCTCTAATAGGATAAAACCCCCTTTTATAAACATAAACACCTTGAATATATATGAATACATTATAAAGCAAATGATGTTTCTAGAAAAAAAGATTAGGAACCAGTATGGAAAATTTGGGGTATGACAGTTGCGCCTATTTAATTACCTTTGGATTGAATAGTGTGAGAATACCCATGTCTCACACGCTATGATCAGAAGTTTATTAAATAATGGAAGACCCCAAAATTTGTCCGAAAGATTATAAGGATACGTTGTGCAACCTTACCATGGGTATAAAAAGTAGGCATTGATGATGATGTATCACCTTACGAGAGTTTGAACCAAAGTTTTGATTTGACTTTGATATGACAACGCGGATAACTCGTCAGTATCTAAAAGAAATCATAGATTTTTTTGCATATTTACCATAACCTATGAGGTAAAATAATACAAGTTTTGAAAAGATGACTTACTAATGCTTGGAGACTAATATAGTAAGTTTATGAACATAAATTTTGTCTATTTATCGCAACCTAGGGGATGAATGAAACAGATTTTGATAACTCATTACTGCATGGAGACTAATGCAATGGATTATGCAGATTTCCTTATGTTTACTACTACCTAGGGAGTAAACGGTACAAAGATGGACCTGTGTTTTTATCATAATCTAGGGGATAAAAGACAACAGGGGTGGCCGTATGTTTTTCATCACAACCTAGGGGATGAATAGTATAACTATGAAAATTCGTGTATCTATCGCAACCTAGGGGATATATATTTGAAGGAGTTTGATAACACATTGTTTCATAGAGACTTACGCAATATCTTATAGTGAAGATTTCGTCCTGTTTACTATAACATAGGGATTAAACATTAAGAGGTTGAACCTGTGTATTTATCACAACCTAGGAGATAAAAGACAATAGGAGTGGGCTTACGTTATTCATCATAGCCTAGGGGATGAATAATATAACCCTAAAAATTCACATATCTATTGCAACCTATGGGATAAATACATGAAAAGTTTATGCGTTTACCACAACCTAGGGGAAAACGACACAAAGATGAATTCACGTATTCATTGCAAACTAGGGAATAAATAATATGAATACAGTAATCCGCACACCTACTACAACCTAGGGGGTAGATGATTGAAAAAGTTTTTTTGATGATCAAATCTTAGATGACTAGATCAACGATGGGATCGGATTTTTTATACCAGTTGTGTGTGTTCTCATCCAAGGTAATTGTTTGTTTTGTCGAATCTGTTAAAGGGCCCAAAGTGTGTTTGGAAGATGCCATGTATGATGTATATGCATAATATCCTAGATCGATACGGAACATAAAAATGTATATATACTGAGTGTTTGTGTATGTGCCAAATATTTACATATGTACCAAATGTGTGTATATGCCTTAAATTGTTATAAAAATGGTTTTTTGATATTCTCTTATTTTAATCCATTGGTTTTGTGTTACCAACTCCCTAACTTTGCATTGTTTTGGTTTCTTTGAATTGATTTGAACATGATGAAAAGTGTCTGCAGGATTTTGATATTTGTATCGTAGGCGCGGGTGTAGATGTGGATGTAGACGTGGACATAGACATAGATGGGGACGTAGGCATGGGCTTGGACGTGGACGTAGACGTGGATTCTCTTTCGATGTTTTTCTAACCAAAATGCTTTTTGATGTTTCATCAAATGTTGTTATTTTTCAAATCCCCAAAATGCTTTCAACACAGGATTCACAGAAAATTGCAAACAAGTTTGAAAAGAAAAAACGCAATTGGAAGATTTTGAAAAGTAAATGTTTTATTGATTAAATATGCCTCTAAATAGACGAGAGTACAAGATCCAATTCCTTGAAAGAGGTAATTACAGAAATTTTTAACTGAAAATGGAAATGAAAATGATAATTCCTATTGCTATTTTCCTCAATATCCTTTTGACAACTCCAATCTCCTTTGCTTCAGAGTTAAATGATTTGTATCAATCTCTTTCGTTGGGGTTTACAGTCGTAGTTCTTATATCAGAGTCTTTTTGTTCTTTATTTTTTTGAATAAGATCCCTAATTTTTTCCTGGATCGCCCTCTCGGGTTTTCAATCCACTGGGTTAATTTTTTTTGCGTATGTCCCAAATTTTTTCCTGGATCGCCCTTTAGGGTTCTCAATCCACTAAGACGCTCCTTTTTGCCTAATTCTCCTAATTAGGGTTCGAACTTAGCAATCTTTTTATACATAGTATTTTTTAACTGCATGTGTTTTTTCCTGATGTGGTAGTTCTTCTCCATCCATTGTTGTGAGGATGAGACCACCACCAGAGAATGTTGTTTTTACCACATATGAACCTTCATAGTTGGGTGTCAATTTACCATTTGAGTCAAGGCGAGGTAGATGAATTGTCTTGAGCACCAAATCCCCTTCTTTAAACGTTTGAGGGCGAACTTTCTTGTTAAAGGCTTTCTTCATCCGCTTCTGATATGTATGGCCGTGGCACAAAGCTGTCAAGTGTTTCTATTTAATGAGGTTAAGCTGATCAAGTCGCGTCAGAACCCATTATGCTTCTTCAAGCTTTGTTTCCATTAAAACTCGAAGTGATGGAATTTCTATTTCATCTGGGAGTACTGCCTCCATGCCATATACCAGAGAGAAGGGATTTGCACCGGTTGATGTGTGCACACAAGTATGATAGCCATGTAAAGCAAATGGAAGCATTTAATTCTAATCTTTGTATGTCTTCACAATTTTATGAATGATTTTCTTGATGTTTTTATTGGCAGCTTCAACGGCCCCGTTCATCTTGGGTCGATATGGTGAGGAATTATGATGCTCGATTTTTAAATTATCGCATAACTCCTTCATCATTTTGTTGTTCATGTTAGACCCATTGTCTATAATGATTCTGCTTGGAACCCCATATCTGTATATGAGATTTTGTTTGATGAATCAAGTAACCACTTAACTTGTCACATTCGCGTAGGATGCCACTTCTACCCATTTGGTGAAGTAATCAATGACAACTAGTATGAACCATTGTCCGTTAGATGCTTTAGGTTCCATCATGCCTATCATATTAATTCCCCACATTGAAAATGTCCAAGGAGAGCTCATGACATTCAGAGGTTTTGGTGGCACGTTCATTTTGTCAGCGTCGATTTGGAATTTGTGACATGTATTTGTATAATGGTAACAATCGCCTTCCATCGTTAACTAGTAATAACATGCTCGCAAGAATTTTCTAGCAATGGCATGCCCATTTGTATGAGTTCAAAAAGTACCTTCATGGATTTCTCTCATAAGTGTATCTTCTTCCTGTTTCTCCACACACCTAAGTAGAACCATATCGTAGTTTCTTTTGTATAACACATCACCACTCAGAAAGAATTTTAAGGCTAGCTTTCGTAGGGTTCACTTGTCAACGGTAGAGGAATTTTCTGGATATTCTTATTTCTCAAGGTACCTCTTGATGTCATAGAACCAAGGCTTATTAGCCGATCCCTCTTCAATAGCAAGGCAATGTGCAGGCTCTTCGAAATGTATGATTTTAATGCGCGGTTCATGGTTTGTCCAAGTTACTTTAAACATGGCTGATAGAGTTGCCAAGGCGTCTGCCATCTGATTTTCTTCTCGTGGGATATGACTGAAGGTGATCTCCGTGAATTCTGTAACTAGTTTTAAAACATGATCCCGATATGGAATCAATTTGGGATGTTTAGTGTCCCATTCGCTGTTGACTTGGTATATGACTAGCACAGAGTCTCCGAATACTTCGAGATGTTTGATTCTTAGATCGATGGCAGCTTCTAGACCTAGGATACAAGCTTCGTATTCAGCGATATTGTTGGTGCATTCAAAACATAAACTTGTAGTATGAGGTTTGTAAAAAATCTTCGAAGAAGTAAAAAATGCCACAATGGTGTGCCCTAGTTCATTTGAAGCTCTGTTGAACATGGGTGTCCAACGTGCCCCTAGTTAAGGTCCTTCATCAGACAGTAGTATTTCGTAGTCACCTATAACCATGACATCTTCGTCTAGAAAATCGAACTTCATTGGTTGATATTCTGGTAATGGATGCTGGGCGAGATGGTCAGCTAGTACACTATCCTTGATTGCCTTTTGAGTAACATATTGGATGTCGTACTCTGATAGTAACATCTGCCGTCATGAAATCCTTCCTGTAAGAGTTGGTTTTTCAAACACATACTTTAAAGGATGCGTTCTTGCTATTAACCACGTGGTGTGAGTTAACATGTATTGCCTCAATATTTTAGTAGCCCACGCCAATGCACAACAATTTTTCTCGAGCAGTGAGTAACGGGATTCACATTTAGTAAATTTCTTGCTAAGGTAGTATATTGCATGCTCTTTTCTACCTGTTTCGTCATATTGTCCGAACACACATACCATTGATCCTTCAAGTATTGTCAGATACATGATGAGGGGTCTTCCAGGAACTGGTGGCATTAAGATCAGTGGCTCTTGTAAATATTGCTTTATTGTCTCGAAGGCGTTTTGAAAATCATTATTCCATACCACGGTCTGATCTTTTCGGAGTAATTTGAATATAGGCTCGCATGTAGCAGTTAGGTTCGATATGAACCTTGAGATGTAATTCAACCGTCCTAAGAAACGACGAACCTCTTTCTCTGTACTCGAAGTTGGTGTTTCTTGTATGTCTTTTACTTTGTTGGGGTCCACCTCAATACCATGTTGACTTACAATAAAACCCAGTTACTTGCCTGACCTGACACCAAATGTACACTTGTTTGGGTTTAACCTTAGTTTGAACCTTCGTAGGCTCTCGAATAACTTTTGTAAATGTATGATGTGATCCTCCTTGGTATGGGATTTTCAATCGTATCATCTACGTGTTCCTCTACTTCTTTGTGGATCATATCATGGAATAGTGTAACCATAGCCCGTTGATAAGTTTCCCCTGTATTCTTCAGACCGAACAACATTACTTTATAACAGAAATTTCTCCAAGGCGTCATGAAAGTAGTCTTTTCCATATCTTTGGGTGCCATTTTTATTTGATTATAGCCTGAGAAACCGTCTATTAACGAGATTACCAAAGCTTGAGCTGTGTGTTGTACCCCAAAATTTTCCCTCTCATTTTACTCAATACATGTCAATTGAGGTCCCCAAGTTGCTCAAGGAAGTCCAAGAGTTGAATAAACCAACTCTCTCCTAAGGTAGTATACCTCAAATTAGGGTTTCCTTTTTCATCAATATGTGTGAACTACAACGGACTCAAATTCTTCCCAAGGTCCTAATATGTTCCCAAGATCATCCATGCCAAGTTTCAATCCTTGCATAAGAAGTTTGCTCAGTCAACTGCTCAGATGCTTGAGAATCGACTATACTAGGTCTAAAGTCAACTGTGGCCCACATACAAACAAACTTCAAGATCTTTGATAAACATCATCATTTTGAAGTGTTATCCATCATTTTATCAAGGGTTGATCATGATTCCTCAAGGAATGCTCTAAATTCATCAAAACCCAAAAGTTGCTAAATTAGGGTTTCTTAGGAAAAGTCAACCCAACTTTGACCAAGCATAACTTCCACATGCTTTATCAGAAACTTTCCATCCAAAGCTCATTTTGAAGAGGATGAAATTCCCTACAACTCATCTTCATCTCACAAGTTCAAAATATGCACTCATAAAAAGATATGAATTTCTACATTATAGGTCCTTTTGAAAAGTCAACAAACAAACCTTTGGGGTCAAAGCTTCTTACATGAACATGGAAGACTCAATTGAGATGAGACCAAAAGGGTTGCTTAAGGGACATCCCAAGATTTCTAAAAAGTCCAAGAAAATCCTCCTAGGGTCAAAATTGAGCGAGATATGCCTTGTCAAAGTTGACCTTTTTTTGCAAAATTGTCAAAAGTCAATATTGATCAGATTTGCATTTTTTCCAAAGGGCCCATGTTTTCTTGCTTGAAACATGTGTTCTAATAGGACCCACGACCCCTGAGCTTTTCCACCTATTTTTTATTACTTTTATTTTATTTTGATTTTTTATTCAATTAAATCAAAATAAATCAAATTAAATGGTAAAATAATGAAAATAAATCAAATCTTGAGATTTTTATGCATATTCTGAGTCCATGTACAGCTAGCATGCCAACCAAATCGTGCAACTTTCATTAGGGTTGAAAAAGATTTGATTGAAGCAAGTTTTGGAAAGAAATAATACATGAGGAAATCAAATCCAATCTTCCTAATTCGCCAAGATTTGAATACTTTTTGTTGACCTAATTCAGTGCACTACATATACATAACAATTCCAATACACAAGAAAAAAGGATTGGAGGCGTGAAACAGCAAGAACAAAACTGAAACTTTGGACAAAAAGTGTGAGATCGAAATCCATCTTAGAGCCATCCTCAAGTAGTTTCAAGGATAGCAATACATTCCTGGACATCTCAGGAAGCTTCTCCAATCGATTGCACGCCTCTACACATCCAGAATCGCTCCCTATCACTCTCACGGTTTGAAAAATTATTCAAATTCGATTACTATAATTCTTGCATCTTTAGCATGTTTAAGTTACATATTTGTGTTCATCATCATGTTTTAAATGTTTCTGGATAGTTTGATTTAAGTTACAGTGCAGGAACAAGCTTTTGCCATTGCTAGGGTTTCGTGCTCTAATTTGGGGTTTTGTGATTTAAGCAAAATTAGGCCTGATAATGGGTACCATGATGATCAGAGCTTCAAACCCAATTGATTCATGGTCCCCAAATGAATTTATATTGCGTGTGCTTGATTATTGAATAATACAAGTTTACAGTTACAACAAAATTGTTGTAGGTAAAAGTCTCTTATCTAAAACGACGGATAGGGAAGAAGAAAACAGCGTGTCACAACCTGACTGGCTGGTTTGAATTATGGAACGTTTTCTAGCCACTAACTTGTTTTCCAATATATTTTATCTTTATATTATATTAACAATTGAAACATCCAACGCAGTTGGTCAGAGGAAGGAAGTCAGAAGCTCCTGTCCTGGGTTCGATCCCAAGCGTGAGCTTTTGGCATTTTCTCCATTATTTTCACCAGGTCCAGCATATCTCACCTTCTGAGGATCATCTGATCTCATCCTCTGGATCCATCTCCAGCCAGATCCAGCACACTTCACCTTCTGAGGATCATCTGATCTCATCCTCTAGATCCATCTCCAGCCAGATCTAGCACACCTCACCTTCTGAGGATCATCTGATCTCATCCTCTGGATCCATCTCCATCCAGATCCAACACACCTCCCCTTCTGAGGATCATCACGCGTCCTCTGATCTCATCCTCTGATCCAACGCCAGCATACGCAAGTCCACCACGAGACTTCAGAAGATGGTCTCATTGGATCAGTCGCCAGACTCTGGGTCATCCCTATGGGTTTCAGAAGTTCAACACCCCCAGAATTGCTAACAGCAGGCCCATTTGGTTATTTTTACTATTTTTCTTTAATTTCTTTTCTTTAATTATTTTGTTTTTTTAATCAATACAAAAAATTATTTTATTAAATTAACCAATCAAAAATCACTAAAAGATTTATTTTCTTAATAAATGTTTTTTTTTATAAATTAATTAGTTTAATTAATTTAGGGAAACTTTAATTTCTTTCATAATTTAAAAACAATTTGAAATTAGGTTTAATTAATTTGCAATTAAATATTTTCTTCAATAAAAATCCAGAATACTTTTTCTCTCAAATTAAGGTTTTATAATCGCCCTCGCATTTAATTTACCGCGTGTTTTTAATTTTCTTTCTTATTATTATTGTAATTGTTCCAAGGTTGTAATAGTTTTAATTAGGGTTTTAAATTCCGCACTTTCATTTCCCATCAAGGCAATTATATAACTGTCAAAGCCATGTAATAGCTAGGTTTATTTATGCACTTTTAATTTCCATAATCTTTAACTGTTAGATGTATGGCTAATAGGATTGTATGGCAAGAATGCATGAAAATTAAAACAGTTAGAAAACCCTAATGTGCAAAGATAACATTAACTGGAAAAGGAAACTTGCACATACTCACTCTTACGGTATACTCTCACTCCGGTTGCTTTCGCTAAACGGTCATAAAGCATAGGATGTTTTAGTGGCTACCCTCTACGTCCCAAAAGATCGAAAAATGACCCTTTCGACTATTGCCTCAGAAAAGATCTTTAGGACTCTAGGATGGTTACTAAGGTGTCCTAACATTACTTTTGTGACCGTACGTCCCTTTCGAATGTCCCTTACAACTCCAACGACGGTGCAATCTACTCTTTAATAGTAGGATAACACTGTCTAAAGGATATAGAACAGAAATGATCTTTTTTCGAGTAGGTAGATGCTAGTAGGTACTTGCTCAAAATAAAACTTTTCACACAAACACTTTTCAAAAACAGTTTTCAAAATAACTTCGTCACATCCTTGGGACTGATACAAGGGTTATCATAAAGTAAAAACATTTTCAAGACAAACACACACAAGCAATTTGAAAAATGAGCAAGTACCTAAGAGCCCATAGATAACTGCGGATAGAAAGGGTGCAAACGCCTTCCCTTTCTATAATCTACCCCCTGTACTCAGAATATCTCGAAAAAAGGTTTTTTCTGTTCTTTTTCCTTTTCCATGATTGGATGAAATAAAAGTCGGTTGCGACTCTTGCTTACCGCAACATTTTGCGAACAAAAGACGCAAAACATAAACCTGTATTAACAGTCGCTTCTGCCACCGTATCACAGAACTGGCGACTCTACTGGGGAGTAAATAAGTGGGGTATACCTTAGGATCTAGGTCATTAAAATTGCTTCTCTTGATTGTATCGATTGCTTTACTTTTGAGGGTTTTGTTTGGGGTTACTATAGATCCTACACAAGGATCTGGGGGAACTCATTAGGTAAACAGAAATACATCGTGGAGAGTGTACGGTGTAGACTGATATTGTTTAAGCGATGGTTTTGTTGGTGTGGCACTTTGGTTGGTACCGGTATCCTTCGTGGGGAAACAAGGAGAATACGGGGCCGTCGCGTGGTGTCTTGAAGCACTAACGGACCTTAGAACCTTAGTTGAACGACTTGGCCATTAGAAAGTACCGAGATAGCCAGCCTCGGTGTAGAGCTGAGAACTTGTTGATACTAGATGCTACACTCATTGAGATCAGACTTTCAGGATATTTTGGCCGAAAGAAAAGATTGAAAGCTGAAACAATGCCCGATAAAGGATGTTTAGTGATATTGAGAATCTCTAGAACCCGGTTACTTTTTAGGATAGGTTGAACCAACTAAACTTCACGAGAGGGTACTACCTTTGATCTCATGCAAGCCTTAAACCTAAAGACTTTGTGTGATTTGACTATGCTTGCTATGCCTGTGCTTGCTATGCCTTAAACCTAAAGACCAAGGGGATTTATCTTTGTTATGTTTTGCAGATTATGGCTTCCGTTCGTAGAAATACCATCTGAATCAGCTTTGTGAAGATTCCTTCCCAACTCAAATAGCTAGCATCAAGGGTTTCTAAAACTTCTATGTTCACAAAGAGACATGGTCAACTTCTCAACCTGGTTACTTCAAACATTGATGAAAAGATGATGAGTGTACTCTTTCAGTTCTTTGATCCCAAGCACCGTTGTTTCACCTTTCCAGACTATCAGTTGGTGCCTACCTTGGAAGAATTCTCTCAGCTATTGGATATACCTATTCTTGAACAGGTACCCTTCACAGGTCTAGAAGAAGTTCCTAATCCAGAAGTCATTTCCTCAGCTTTACATCTGAAATGGGACGACGTGGTATCCAATTGGGAAACTAGAAGCAGAGTCAAGGGTTTTCTATCTATGTTTCTGATAGACAAAGCCCAACTGTTTTGGGATAATATGGATTTTTAGGCTTTTTAGGAGGTTTTAGCTCTCCTTATATATGGTTTATTTCTCTTTCCTAATTCAGACTCATTCATAGATGTGAATGCTATCAGGATCTTTCTCTCTCGCAACCCGGTGCCTAATTTGCTCGGATATATTTTGCACACTCTCCATACTATTACCATAAGGAGAAAAGGGATTCTCGTGTGCTGCATGCCAAGGTCCTAATATGTGTGAACTACAAGGGACTCAAATGCTTACCAAGGTCCTAATATGTTCCCAAGATCATCCATGCCAAGTTTCAATCCTTGCATAAGAAGTTTGCTCAGTCAACTGCTCAGATGCTTGAGAATCGACTGTACTAGGTCTAAAGTCAACTGTGGCCCACATACAAACAAACTTCAATATCTTTGGTCAACATCATCATTTTGAAGTTTTATCAATCATTTGATCAAGGGATGATCATGATTCCTAAAGGAATGCTCTAAATTCATCAAAACCCAAAAGTTACTAAATTAGGGTTTCTTAGGAAAAGTCAACCCAACTTTGACCAAGCATAACTTCCACATGCTTTATCAGAAACATTCCATCCAAAGCTCATTTTGAAGAGGATGAAATTCCCTACAACTCATCTTAAGCTCACAAGTTCAAAATATGCACTCATAAAAAGATATGAATTTCTACATTATAGGTCCTTTTGAAAAGTCAACAAAAACACCTTTTGGGTCAAAGCTTCTTACATGAACATGGAAGACTCAATTGAGATGATACCAAAAGGGTTGCTTAGGGGACATCCCAAGATTTCTAAAAAGTCCAAGAACATCCTCCTAGGGTCAAAATTGAGGGAGATATGCCTTGTCAAAGTTTACCTTTATTTGAAAATTGTAAAAAGTCAATATTGATCAAATTTGCATTTTTCCAAAGGGCCCATGTTTTCTTGCTTGAAACATGTGTTCTAATAGGACCCACGAACCCTGAGATTTTCCACCTATTTTTTATTACTTTTATCATTTATTTTGATTTTTTATTCAATTAAATCAAAATAAATCAAATTAAATGGTAAAATAATGAAAATAAATCAAATCTTGAGATTTTTATGCATATTCTGAGTCCATGTACAGCTAGCATGCCAACCAAATAGTGCAACTTTCATTAGGGTTGAAAAATATTTGATTAAAGCAAGTTTTAGAAAGAAATCATACATGAGGAAATCAAATCCAATCTTCCTAATTCGCCAAGATTTGAATACTTTTTGTTGACCTAATTCAGTGCACTACATATACATAACAATTCCAATACACAAGAAAAAAGGATTAGAGGCGTGAAACAGCAAGAACAAAACTGAAACTTTGGACAAAAAGTGTGAGATCGAAATCCATCTTAGAGCCATCCTCAAGGAGTTTCAAGGATAGCAATACATTCCTGGACATCTCAGGAAGCTTCTCCAATCGATTGCACGCCTCTACACATCCAGAATCGCTCCATATCACTCTCACGGTTTGAAAAATTATTCAAATTCGATTACTATAATTCTTGCATCTTTAGCATGTTTAAGTTACATATTTGTGTTCATCATCATGTTTTCAATGTTTCTGGATAGTTTGATTTAAGTTACAGTGCAGGAACAAGCTTTTGCCATTGCTAGGGTTTCGTGCTCCAATTTGGGGTTTTGTGATTTAAGCAAAATTAGGGCTGATAATGGGTACCATGATGATCAGAGCTTCAAACCCAATTGATTCATGGTCCCCAAATGAATTTATATTGCGTCTGCTTGATTATTGAATAATACAAGTTTACAGTTACAGCAAAACTGTTGTAGGTAAAAGTCTCTTATCTAAAACGACGGATAGGGAAGAAGAAAACAACGTGTCACAACCTGACTGGCTGGTTTGAATTATGGAACGTTTTATGGCCACTAACTTGTTTTCCAATATATTTTATCTTTATATTATATTAACAATTGAAACATCCAACGCAGTTGGTCAGAGGAAGGAAGTCAGAAGCTCCTGTCCTGGGTTCGATCCCAAGCGTGAGCTTTTGGCATTTTCTCCATTATTTTCACCAGGTCCAGCATATCTCACCTTCTGAGGATCATCTGATCTCATCCTCTGGATCCATCTCCAGCCAGATCCAGCACACTTCACCTTCTGAGGATCATCTGATCTCATCCTCTAGATCCATCTCCAGCCAGATCTAGCACACCTCACCTTCTTAGGATCATCTGATCTCTTCCTCTGGATCCATCTCCATCCAGATCCAACACACCTCGCCTTCTGAGGATCATCACGCGTCCTCTGATCTCATCCTCTGATCCAACGCCAGCATACGCAGATCCACCACGAGACCTCAGAAGATGGTCTCATTGGATCAGTCGCCAGACTCTGGGTCATCCCTATGGGTTTCAGAAGTTCAACACCCCCAGAATTGCTAACAGCAGGCCCATTTGGTTATTTTTACTATTTTTCTTTAATTTCTTTTCTTTAATTATTTTGTTTTTTTAATCAATACAAAAATTATTTTATTAAATTAACCAATCAAAAATCACTAAAAGATTTATTTTCCTTATAAATGTTTTTTTAAAATTAATTAGTTTAATTAATTTAGGGCAACTTTAATTTCTTTCATAATTTAAAAATAATTAGAAATTAAGTTTAATTAATTTGCAATTAAATATTTTCTTCAATAAAAATCCAAAAATACTTTTTCTCTTAAATTAAGGTTTTATAATCGCCCTCGCATTTAATTTACCGCGCGTTTTTAATTTTCTTTCTTATTATTATTGTAATTGTTCCAAGGTTGTAATAGTTTTAATTAGGGTTTTAAATTCCGCACTTTCATTTCCCATCAAGGCAATTATGTAACTGTCAAAGCCATGTAATAGCTAGGTTTATTTCTGCACTTTTAATTTCCACAATCTCTAACTGTTAGATGTATGGCTAATAGGATTGTATGGCAAGAATGCATGAAAATTAAAACAGTTAGAAAACCCTAATGTGCATAGATAACATTAACTAGAAAACCACACTTGCACATACCCACTATTAAGGTATACTCTCACTCCGGTTGCTTTCGCTAAACGGTCATGAAGCATAGGATGTTTTAGTGGCTACCCTCTACGTCCCAAAAGATCGAAAAATGACCCTTTCGACTGTTGCCTCAGAAAAGATCTTTAGGACTCTAGGATGGTTACTAAGGTGTCCTAACATTACTTTTGTGACCGTACGTCCCTTTCGAATGCCCCTTACAACTCCAACGACAATGCAATCTACTCTTTAATAGTAGGATAACACTGTCTAAAGGATATAGAACATAAATGATCTTTTTTCGAGTAGGTAGATGCTAGTAGGTACTTGCTCAAAATAAAACTTTTCACACAAACACTTTTCAAAAACAGTTTTCAAAATAACTTCGTCACATCCTTGAGGACTGATACAAGGGTTATCACGAAGTAAATACATTTTCAAGACAAACACACACAAGCAATTTGAAAAATGAGCAAGTACCTAAGAGCCCATAGATAATTGCGGATAGAAAGGGTGCAAACGCCTTCCCTTTCTATAATCTACCCCCTGTACTCAGAATATCTCGAAAAAAGGTTTTTTCTGTTCTTTTTCCTTTTCCATGATTGGATGAAATAAAAGTCGGTTGCGACTCTTGCTTACCGCAACATTTTGCGAACAAAAGACGCAAAACATAAACCTGTATTAACAGTCACTTCTGCCACCGTATCACAGAACTGGCGACTCTACTGGGGAGTAAATAAGTGGGGTATACCTTAGGATCTAGGTCATTAAAATTGCTTCTCTTGATTGTCTCGATTGCTTTACTTTTGAGGGTTTTGTTTGGGGTTACTATAGATCCTACACAAGGATCTGGGGGAACTCATTAGGTAAACAGAAATACATCGTGGAGAGTGTACGGTGTAGACCGATATGGTTTAAGCGATGGTTGTGTTTTTGTGGATCTTTGGTTGGTACCGGTATCCTTCGTGGGGAAACAAGGAGAATACGGGGCCGTCGCGTGGTGTCTTGAAGCACTAACGGACCTTAGAACCTTAGTTGAACGACTTGGCCATTAGAAAGTACCGAGATAGCCGGCCTCGGTGTAGAGCTGAGAACTAGTTGATACTAGATGCTAGACTCATTGAGATCAGACTTTCGGGATATTTTGGCCGAAAGAAAAGATTGAAAGCTGAAACAATGCCCGATAAAGGATGTTTAGTGATATTGAGAATCTCTAGAACCCGGTTACTTTTTAGGATAGGTTGAACCAACTAAACTTCACGAGAGGGTACTACCTTTGATCTCATGCAAGCCTTAAACCTAAAGACTTTGTGTGATTTGACTATGCTTGATATGCCTGTGCTTGCTATGCCTTAAACCTAAAGACCAAGGGGATTTATCTTTGTTATGTTTTTCAGATTATGGCTTCCGTTCGTAGAAATACCATCCGAATCAGCTTTGTGAAGATTCCTTCCCAACTCAAATAGCTAGCATCAAGGGTTTCTAAAACTTCTACGTTCACAAAGAGACATGGTCAACTTCTCAACCTGGTTACTTCAAACATTGATGAAAAGATTATGAGTGTACTCTTTCAGTTCTTTGATCCCAAGCACCATTGTTTCACCTTTCCAGACTATCAGTTGGTGCCTACCTTGGAAGAATTCTCTCAGCTATTGGATATACCTATTCTTGAACAGGTACCCTTCACAGGTCTAGAAGAAGTTCCTAATCCAGAAGTCATTTCCTCAGCTTTACATCTGAAATGGGACGACGTGGTATCCAATTGGGAAACTATAAGCAGAGTCAAGGGTTTTCTATCTATGTTTCTGATAGACAAAGCCCAACTGTTTTGGGATAATATGGATTTTTAGGCTTTTGAGGAGGTTTTAGCTCTCCTTATATATGGTTTATTTCTCTTTCCTAATTCAGACTCATTCATAGATGTGAATGCTATCAGGATCTTTCTCTCTCGCAACTCGGTGCCTAATTTGCTCGGATATATTTTGCACACTCTCCATACTATTACCATAAGGAGAAGAGGGATTCTCGTGTGCTGCATGCCAAGGTCCTAATATGTGTGAACTACAAGGGACTCAAATGCTTACCAAGGTCCTAATATGTTCCCAAGATCATCCATGCCAACTTTCAAGCCTTGCATAAGAAGTTTGCTCAGTCAACTGCTCAGATGCTTGAGAATCGACTGTACTAGGTCTAAAGTCAACTGTGGCCCACATACAAACAAACTTCAATATCTTTGGTCAACATCATCATTTTGAAGTTTTATCCATCATTTGATCAAGGGATTATCATGATTCCTAAAGGAATGCTCTAAATTCATCAAAACCCAAAAGTTGCTAAATTAGGGTTTCTTAGGAAAAGTCAACCCAACTTTGACCAAGCATAACTTCCACATGCTTTATCAGAAACATTCCATCCATAGCTCATTTTGAAGAGGATGAAATTCCCTACAACTCATCTTAAGCTCACAAGTTCAAAATATGCACTCATAAAAAGATATGAATTTCTACATTATAGGTCCTTTTGAAAAGTCAACAAAAACATCTTTTGGGTCAAAGCTTCTTACATGAACATGGAAGACTCAATTGAGATGATACTAAAAGGGTTGCTTAGGGGACATCCCAAGATTTCTAAAAAGTCCAAGAACATCCTCCTAGGGTCAAAATTAAGGGAGATATGCCTTGTCAAAGTTTACCTTTATTTGAAAATTGTAAAAAGTCAATATTGATCAAATTTGCATTTTTCCAAAGGGCCCATGTTTTCTTGCTTGAAACATGTGTTCTAATAGGACCCACGAACCCTGAGATTTTCCACCTATTTTTTATTACTTTTATCATTTATTTTGATTTTTTATTCAATTAAATCAAAATAAATCAAATTAAATGGTAAAATAATGAAAATAAATCAAATCTTGAGATTTTTATGCATATTCTGAGTCCATGTACAGCTAGCATGCCAACCAAATAGTGCAACTTTCATTAGGGTTGAAAAATATTTGATTAAAGCAAGTTTTAGAAAGAAATCATACATGAGGAAATCAAATCCAATCTTCCTAATTCGCCAAGATTTGAATACTTTTTGTTGACCTAATTCAGTGCACTACATATACATAACAATTCCAATACACAAGAAAAAAGGATTAGAGGCGTGAAACAGCAAGAACAAAACTGAAACTTTGGACAAAAAGTGTGAGATCGAAATCCATCTTAGAGCCATCCTCAAGGAGTTTCAAGGATAGCAATACATTCCTGGACATCTCAGGAAGCTTCTCCAATCGATTGCACGCCTCTACACATCCAGAATCGCTCCATATCACTCTCACGGTTTGGAAAATTATTCAAATTCGATTACTATAATTCTTGCATCTTTAGCATGTTTAAGTTACATATTTGTGTTCATCATCATGTTTTCAATATTTCTGGATAGTTTGATTTAAGTTACAGTGCAGGAACAAGCTTTTTCCATTGCTAGGGTTTCGTGCTCCAATTTGGGGTTTTCTGATTTAAGCAAAATTAGGCCTGATAATGGGTACCATGATGATCAGAGCTTCAAACCCAATTGATTCATGGTCCCCAAATGAATTTATATTGCGTGTGCTTGATTATTGAATAATACAAGTTTACAGTTACAGCAAAACTGTTGTAGGTAAAAGTCTCTTATCTAAAACGACGGATAGGGAAGAAGAAAACAACGTGTCACAACCTGACTGGCTGGTTTGAATTATGGAACGTTTTATGGCCACTAACTTGTTTTCCAATATATTTTATCTTTATATTATATTAACAATTGAAACATCCAACGCAGTTGGTCAGAGGAAGGAAGTCAGAAGCTCCTGTCTTGGGTTCGATCCCAGGTGTGAGCTTTTGGCATTATCTGCATTATTTTCACAAGGTCCAACATATCTCACCTTCTGAGGATCATCTGATCTCATCCTTTGGATCCATGTCCAGCCAGATCCAACACACTTCACCTTTTGAGGATCATCTGATATCATCCTCTGGATCCATCTCCAGCTAGATCCAGCACACCTCACCTTCTGAGTATCATCTGATCTCTTCCTCTGGATCCATCTCCAGCCAGATCCAGCACACCTCTCCTTCTGAGGATCATCACACGTCCTCTGATCTCATCCTCTGATCCAACGCCAGCATACGCAGGTCCACCATGAGACCTCAGAAGATGGCCTCATTGGATCAGGCGCCAGACTCTGGGTCATCCCTCTGGATTTCAGAAGTTCAACATCCCCCAGAATTGCTAACAGCAGGCCCATTTGGTTATTTTTACTATTTTTCTTTAATTTCTTTTGTTTAATTATTTTGTTTTTTTAATCAATACAAAAATTATTTTATTAAATTAACCAATCAAAAATCACTAAAAGATTTATTTTCCTTATAAATGTTTTTTTAAAATTAATTAGTTTAATTAATTTAGGGCAACTTTAATTTCTTTCATAATTTAAATATAATTAGAAATTAAGTTTAATTAATTTGCAATTAAATATTTTCTTCAATAAAAATCCAAAAATACTTTTTCTCTTAAATTAAGGTTTTATAATCGCCCTCGCATTTAATTTACCGCGCGTTTTTAATTTTCTTTCTTATTATTATTCTAACTGTTCCAAGGTTGTAATAGTTTTAATTAGGGTTTTAAATTCCGCACTTTCATTTCCCATCAAGGCAATTATGTAACTGTCAAAGCCATGTAATAACTAGGTTTATTTCTGCACTTTTAATTTCCACAATCTTTAATTGTTAGATGTATGGCTAATAGGATTGTATGGCAAGAATGCATGAAAATTAAAACAGTTAGAAAACCCTAATGTGCAAAGATAACATTCACTAGAAAACCACACTTGCACATACTCACTATTAAGGTATACTCTCACTCCGGTTGCTTTCGGTAAACGGTCATGAAGCATAGGATGTTTTAGTGGCTACCCTCTATGTCCCAAAAGATCGAAAAATGACCCTTTCGACTGTTGCCTCAGAAAAGATCTTTAGGACTCTAGGATGGTTACTAAGGTGTCCTAACATTAATTTTGTGATCGTACGTCCCTTTCGAATGTCCCTTACAACTCCAACAACAATGCAACCTACTCTTTAATAGTAGGATAGAGTTGTCTAAAGGATATAGAACAGAAACGATATTTTTTCGAGTAGGTAGATGCTAGTAGGTACTTGCTCAAAATAAAACTTTTCACACAAACACTTTTCAAAAACAGTTTTCAAAATAACTTTGTCACATCCTTGAGGACTGATACAAGGGTTATCACGAAGTAAATACATTTTCAAGACAAACACACACAAGCAATTTGAAAAATGAGCATGTACCTAAGAGCCCATAGATAACTGCGGATAGAAAGGATGCAAACACCTTACCTTTCTATAATCTACCCCCTGTACTCAGAATATCTCGAAAAAAGGTTTTTTCTGTTCTTTTTCCTTTTACATGATTGGATGAAATAAAAGTCGATGGCGACTCTTGCTTACCGCAACATTTTGCGAACAAAAGACGTAAAATGCAAACTTGTATTAACAGTCGGTTCTGCCACCGTATCACAGAACTGGCGACTCTGCTGGGGAGTAAATAAGTGGGGTATACCTTAGGATCTAGGTCATTAAAATTGCTTCTCTTGATTGTCTTGATTGCTTTACTTTTGAGGGTTTTTTTTGGGGTTACTATAGATCCTACACCAGGATCTGGGGGAACTCATTAGGTAAACAGAAATACATCGTGGATAGTGTACGACGTAGACCGATATGGTTTAAGCGATAGTTGTGTTGGTGTGGCACTTTGGTTGGTACCGGTATCTTTCATGGGGAAACAAGGAGAATACGAGGCCACCGCGTGGTGTCTTGACGCACTAACGGACCTTAGAACCTTAGTTGAACGACTAGGCCATTAGAAATTAGCGAGATAGCCGGCCTCAGTGTAGAGCTGAGAACTGGTTAATACTCGATGCTACACTCATTGAGATCAGACTTTCGGGATATTTTGGCCGCAAGAAAAGATTGAAAGCTGAAACAATGCCCGATAAAGGATGGTCAGTGATATTGAGAATATCTAGAACTCGGTTACTTTTTAGGATAGGTTGAACCAACTAAAATTCAAGAGGGTACTACCTTGACCTCTTGCAAGCCTTAAACCTAAGGACTTTGTGTGATTTGACTGTGCTTGCTATGCCCGTGTTTTCTATACTTGTGGTTTATCATGACATCATGCATCATAACATGGCATCCATGCTTATTGCACTAACCATTTCAAAGACCAAGGGGATTTATCTTTGTTATGTTTTGCAGATTATGGCATCCGTTCGTAGAAATACCATCTGAATCAGCTTTGTGAAGATACCTTCCCAACTCAAAGAGCTAGCATCAAGGGTTTCTAAAACTTCTACATTCACAAAGAGACATGGTAAACTTCTCAACCTGGTTACTTCAAACTTTGATGAAAAGATGATGAGTGTACTCTTTCAGTTCTTTGATCCCAAGCACCACTACTTCACCTTTCCAGACTATCAGTTGGTGCCTACCTTGGAAGAATTCTCTCAGCTATTGGATATACATATTCTTGAACAGGTACCCTTCACAGGTCTAGAAGAAGTTCCTAAGCCAGAAGTCATTGCCTCAGCTTTACATCTGAAACGGGACGACGTGGTATCCAATTGGAAAACTAGAAGCGGAGTCAAGGGTTTTCTATCTAAGTTTCTGATAGACAAAGCCCAAGTGTTTTGGGATAATATGGATTTTCAGGCTTTTGAGGAGGTTTTGGCTCTCCATATCTATGGTTTAGTTCTCTTTCCTAATTCGGAGTCATTCATAGATGTGAATGCTATCAGGATCTTTCTCTCTTGTAACCCGGTGCCTAATTTGCTCGGATATATTTTGCACACTCTCCATACTCGTACCATAAGGAGAAGAGGGATTCTCGTGTGCTGCATGCCATTGCTGTCGAGGTGGTTTATTTCTCACCTCCATATGTCCATACTGATAAATGAAGAAGGTCTGGTTTGGTCACAAAGGATAATGTCACTCTTTGCGTTTGTATTTGCAAATGTTGCGATAAGCAAGAGTCGTCATCGACTTTTCTTTTATCCAACAAAGGAAAGGGTAAAAAGAACAGAAAAAGACCTTTTGAGATTATTTCTGAGTAAGGGGGGTAGATTATGGAAAGGGAAGGTGTTAGAACCCTTTCCATCCGTAGTTATCTAAGGGATCTTAGATGCTAGCTCATTTGAAAATTTGTGTTTGTGTGTTTGAAAAAAAAGTATTTTGAAAAGACGCCTTACTGCGGAGAAATTTGTAATGTTTCTTGTATTGTTGAGAACGTATACAAAGTGTTTTTGAAAATATTTTTGGAAAAGGGTGTAGGTGTGGAAAATGCTTTGTCTTGAGCAAGCATCTAAGCACTATCTACCTACTCGAAAAGGTTTGTTCTTATCCTCTTGTCCTTTAGACAGTGCTATCCTACTATTAATGAGTAGGTAGCCCTATCGTGGAATGTTAAGGGACAATCGAGGGTCATCGTACAGTCACAAAGGAAACTTGGTGAGGTACCTTAGTAACCACCCTAAAGTCTTAAGATCATACCGAGGAAACATCGAGAGGGTAATTTTTGTGATCTTTAAACCAGAGGGTAGCCACTAAAATCCCCCACATTCGAGAGTTATGACTGTTTTATTTTGAAGGCAACCGAAGTGGGAGTACCCTAGAGGTGTGCATGTGCGAGTATGTTCTATTAAGTTATTTTTATTTAATGTTAGGTTTTCTAACGTTTGCTTTTAGTTCTTGTCATGCAATCCTATTAGGCATACATCTAACAGTTCAATAAGTACGGAAAATAAAAATGCGGAAATTTGAATATACGTTATTACAATGCTTCGGGATGAGGAGCATTACAAACCAAAAAGGGGGGGGGGGGGGGGGGGGGAGAATGTAAAGAGTCCTAATTTTAACTATTACGCGGAGAAAGAAAGTACTAAAAAAGTTCTTAGTGATCAAAAGAAAAAGATTTTTTGTTGACTTTTTTGTTTAGGAAAAATAATGATTAAATTAAATTAAGATAACCTAATTCTAATTAGTTTAATTAATTAAGAAAAATATGATTAAAATAATTTTAAAAAATTAATTTAACTAATAAAAACTAAGTCTAATATTTTTGTGATTTTGATTTTATGATTTTTATGATTTTTTAATAAATGGAAATTAATTGAAATAAAATAAAATAAATAAAGAAAAAAGAAAAAATGGGCCACGCGGAAAAAAATAAAGATGAGGGGTGAGAAAGAAGAAAAATTAAATGCCCAAACTGGACAAAGCCCAATTCTGCACCTGATCCAGTATGGATAACATCTTGAGGGTGTACCACGGGGACGCGCCTATGAGGCTTTAGATTTGGCATTTTCAGATTCTTGCATCAAAACTTATAATCAATGGAGCTAAAACATTCTAAACATTAGTATGAACATGCATGAACGCTTATAAACCATTTACAACGTAAAAATTGAGAGTTTATAATTAAGAATTTTTACCCAACCAGAGCTACTTGGTGCGGCTGTTTTGGGCGTGGATTGGCTTGGAAAGAGGCTTGGGTAGACTCTTGGAAGTCTCAGAAATGTGATTTGCTCACTTGTTTGGACTGACAGTGTCTAGGAATATAGCTGCGAATTCTTGCAACTTTTAGCAATTTTGAGAATTTTGTAGAGCTTTTGGAGAGCTTTTTTGAAGAGGAATTCATTCTCTTTGCTTATGATTTTTTTTTGTATTTATAGAGGGATGGAATGGTGAGTAAACATGGCAAGAATCCATATAAAATGGCCCCCTTTCAAAGCAATACCAAACATATTAAAATACTTCAAAAATTGTGAAAAACATGCCCTTCTTGAGATATAATGAATCTGGTATTTTTCCTCATGCCTTGCACGCATTCCAAGGCCCAATATCATCATCCCATGTGTCCATTCTTTTTATTTATTATTTTATGCAATTTATTTTGTGTTTGTTTGAATAAAAACAAAATAAATATGAATAAAATCGAGAAAAATGCAAAGCAAGGTGAGAGTGAATTTATGGGTCCTTGAGTAAGTCATAAACATATTTGAATCCCATAAAATAGGTCTGTGAACTTAAAAATGCATTTTTCTCAAAGTTGACTTTTTGCATTTTCACCAATTTTCCCAATTTGTATTGGTAATAACTTGCTCAATTTTTATCTTTTGGAGATGATCTTTGACTTTTTAGAAATCTTAAGATGTCCCCTAGAAATTCCTTTTTGTTGACTTTCAAAAAGACTTGTAATGTATTGGCTCATATCTTTCTGATGATGCATTTTTTGAACTTGAGGACAAAAGAAAAGTTGTAGGTAATTGAATTTTCTTCAAAATGGCCTTTGTTTGGGGAAAAGTTGATGAAGCATGTGAAAGTTATGTCTGGTCAAAGTCCAGTTGACTTCTCCTATAGAAACCCTAATTTAGCAATTTTTGATTCTTGACGATTTAAGAGCATTCCTTGAGGAATCATGATCAGCCCTTGTCAAATGATGAATATCACTTCAAAATGTTGATGTTGACCAAAAATATTGAAGTTTAACTATATATTGGCCATAGTTGACTTTTGACCTAATATAGTTGATTTCCAGTCATATGAGTAATTGACTGAGCAAACTTGTAATGCAAAGCATGAAAATTAGCATGAGAATTCTTGGGGACATATTAGGGTCCATGGAAATCACTTGAGGCCTTTGAAACCCAAACTTCTTTGTGAAAAATGAAACCCTAGTTAGAGATCTATTGCTTAGGAGGATAATTTGTCTGGTCAATTCTTAGTCAACCTTGAGAATTTTGGGACCTATATGAGTATGTCTTTAATAAAATGAGAGGAAAAATTTTGGGGTACAACGCTGCCCCTGTTCAATCTTCTTAAACCTGAAGAGTTAGATTGGCCTGTCTGCCATTCGTAATCTAAAGGTGGAAGATGATTGAACACTAGAGTGCCTAAAAATTTGCACCCGCCTGTGCATGAAGAAACGGTGTTGGTTGATGATATTGTGAATGGGCTTATAGATGCCATTTGGAGAAGATGACTGAGAATCGTCAGAGATGCGATTATAGATTACATCCAAAGTAAATGTTAACTTCAAACTGGAAAAAGTATCAGAATTAATCTACGGTTGATTTTATCTGACCCATAATAGGTCTTTGTATCTGACTTCGTATGAGAAGTATACTAGAATGAGTCTGTGTCTGATTGTATCTAGTAGTTGTGTTGGGGAATTTCAGAATGAATCTATGTCGTGATTGTATCTGGAGACGTATTGAGTATGAGTATCAAAATGAATCTATATCTTGATCGTATCTGAACTGAAATATGTATTGAATGAGTATTAGAATGGCATCCGTATTTGGAGCGTATCTGAATTGTATCTGAAAGATGTACTGAATGAGTATCAGAATGACATCCATATTTGGAGCGTATCTGAACTGTTTCTGAAAGATGTACTAAATGAGTATCAGAATGACATCCAAATTTTGGAGCGTATCTAAACTATATCTGAAAGATGTACTGAATGTGTATCAGAATGGCATCCGTATCTGGAGCATATCTGAACCGTATCTAAAATATGTACTTAATGAGTATCATAATGACATCCGTATTTGGAGCGTATCT
This sequence comes from Vicia faba, assembly GCA_948472305.1. Classification (NCBI taxonomy): domain Eukaryota; kingdom Viridiplantae; phylum Streptophyta; class Magnoliopsida; order Fabales; family Fabaceae; genus Vicia; species Vicia faba. The sequence goes on from OX451736.1 coordinate 328,310,871, forward strand.
GAACTATATCTGAAAGATGTACTGAATGAGTACCAAAATAACATCCATATCTAGATCGTATATGAACCATATCTGAAAGATGTACTGAACGAGTATCAGAATGAAATCCATATTTGGAGTGTATATGAACTGTATCTGAAAGATGATCTGGAATGAGTATCAGAATGACATCCATATCTGGAGCGTATCTGAACCATATCTGAAAGATGTACTAAATGAGTATCAGAATGGCATCCGTATCTGGAGTATATCTAAACCGTATCCGAAAGATGTACTGAATGAGTATCAGAATGACATTCGTATTTAGAGCATATCTGAAAGATGATCTGGAATGAGTATCAGAATGACACCCGTATCTGGAGCATATCTGAACTGTATATGAAAGATGTACTGAATGAGTATCAGAATGACATCCGTATTTGGAGCGTATCTGAACTGTATCTAAAAGATGTACTGAATGAGTATCAGAATGACATCCGTATTTGGAGCGTATCTAAAATGTATCTGAAATATGTACTGAATGAGTATCAGAATGACATCCGTATTTGGAGCGTATCTGAAATGTATCTGAAAGATATACTGAATGAGTATGAGAATGACATCCATATTTGGAGCGTATCTGAACTGTATCTGAAAGATGTACTGAATGAGTATCAGAATGTCATCCGAATTTGAAGCGTATCTGAACTGTATCTGAAAGATGTGCTGAATGAGTATCAGAATGACATCCATATTTGGAGCGTATCTAGACTATATCTGAAAGATGATCTGGAATGAGTATCGGAATGACATCCGTATGTAGAGCGTATCTGAACCGTATCTGGAAGATGATAAACTGTCTACAATTTCTATCTGTTCGGGAACTAACCTGAAAAGACAAAGTTAGTTTTATGCAATGTCATGATACAGGTATTGTATTGCGTAATGATGCTCTCCAAATAAACGAGATTGTGCTATATGCATTTTATATGCATATGCTATGTCGTTTGTAAATGATGTATGAATGTGAAATGTTATTGAGGTGCATTTTTAAACCCGAGCATCTTTGTCTGGGGAAAATAAATCATTGACTGTTGTTAGGGATGAAGAGTGTGTGCATATTCGATCTTCTATGAATTGTTTCCACTAGGGATCCCTGCTTTCTTGTTCGAGGAAACTCTGCTGGGGAACATTGATTTTTGATCTTTGCTAAAGGAAAATCTGTTGGATCATGTTAATTCTTGCTTTAGGAGAAGAGTTTAAGAACATTGGATGTTCATTGTTCTACTTGGGAGTTTATGTTAGAACAAGATTAGTTCTGATCTATCTCAGAGTTTTGATGATAACAATAAATTATATCCTAGATAATTTATACTCTGATTAATGTATTTGAATGTTTTAGATAATGTTCTGACAGAAGCATTCTGAAGTGCTAAGCAAAAATTATATGAAGAAGTTCTTTAATGAAAGAACCATTTCTGTTTTTAAGCGCATATGCTGACTCTGGTAAGACAATTTATTTTAAATACATCTTCTAACTTTTAGCATGATTCCTTGCTCAAAAGTTTACTTCAAAGCAAGTGTTGTTCAGAAGTTATTTGAAAGCAAGCGTTGATCAAGTTCTTAGCAAGCAAAGCAATGCCTAGAAGATGAGTAAAGCATGTTCTGATTTGAAGACATTGAAGCAAGCTTTGAAAGAACGTTAAATCCAACTTGTCTTGTCAAGCGTAGGAACCATGTTCTTACATTTTGTCATTTGCTCATTAATGCAAAGACGGATGAAAGCACTCAAGTGTCTAAACTAGTTTCTTGGAAAATGGAATATTGCAAGGAAACACGCAAGCATTTAATGCTCTCCATTTTTTCTGAAGGCAGCAACGGTCTTATTGTTCCTACTATAAATAGAAGGACATTTATTGCAAGTCAATCCAACTAGTCAACGAATCAACAATTTTCAAAAAGAGAAGCAAGAAATTACGTGAAAAATTCTAAGCTCACAAACTCTTTGTTCATACACTTTGTGCAATTTATTTTAAGTGAAAAATCACAGTTGTGATATATATTTTTAGAAGAAAATTTCTATTTCACTCTTTGTAAGTTTGAACTCTTGTAATTGTTCCTTGAGAGACCAAGTTTGGACAGATTTCTCAAGTAGACTAGGACTAGATTTAAGTCTTAGTGGTGTTAGTCACTTGTAAAATTACTTGTGCATTGTTAGTCACAAAAGTTGTTGTGTGTTTGTAATCATTTGATTATAGTGGATTAAGTCATTGTTGAGAAAGGCGAAATCACCTTGACGGGTGGACTGGAGTAGTTTGAGTTCAAACGAACCAGGATAAAAATAACCTTGTCCTTCCATTCTTGTTGAGCTTTGCTATTGAGAAAAAGAGTCACTTATTCAACCCCCCTCCCCTTCTAAGTGTTTTCTTACCCCTTCAATTGGTATCAGAGTTTGACTCTGAGCACAACACTTAACTGTGTCAGGAAAAGATCCAAAAGAAAACACAATGGCCGCTGAACAAAACAATAATAGTTACAACAAACCTCCTGTATTTGACGGAGAAGATTTTGAGTACTGGAAAGATAGACTAGAAAGTTTCTTTCTAGGTCATGATAGTGATCTTTGGGATATAGTCTTGGATGGTTACAAACATCCTATAGATTCAGAAGGAAACAAAGTGAATAGATAAAATATGGATAGACAACAAAAAGCTTATTTTAAAAATCATCATAGAGCTAGAAATATTTTTCTAAATGCTATCTCTAAAGTAGAACATGAAAAAATCACTAATAGAGATACAACGCATGATATGTTTGAGTCTCTTAAAATGACTCATGAAGGAAACGCTCAAGTGAAGGAATCTAAAGCTCTGGCCTTAGTTCAAAAGTATGAAGCCTTCAAAGTTGAGGAAAATGAGTCAATCGAAGGAATGTTTTCTAGGTTTCAAACTCTGATCGCTGGTCTGAGAGTCTTGAACAAGTGATATACTAAAGCAGATCCTGTGAAAAAGATCATCAGAAGCTTACCCAGAAGATGGGCACCACTGGTCACTGCTTTTAAAGTTTCAAAAGATCTGAACAACATGTCTCTGGAGGAACTCATCAGCGCTCTCAGAAGTCATGAGATTGAACTGGATGAGCACGAGCCTCAGAAGAAAGGTAAGTCTCTGGCCCTTAAATCTATTAAGAAATTTGAGACTAACACTTATCAGGCTGAAGAGGAAAACTCTGAAGAATCAGCGTTAGAAGAAGATGAACTATCCCTGCTCTCCAGAAGAATCAATCATATGTGGAAGCACAGACAAAAGAAGTTCAGGAACTTCAAAAAGTCAGAAGATAGACCAGAATCTTCTGGACACAAAAAGTCAAACAGAAGAGAGATCATCTGTTATGAATGCAAAGAACCTGGTCACTACAAGAGTGATTGCCCAAAGCTTCAAAAAGAAAAACCAAAGAAAAGGTTTGGTAAGAAGAAAGGGATGATGGCAACCTGGGATGACTCAGAATCATCTGAGGATGAATCTGGTTCTGAAGATGAGAATGCCAACCTAGCTCTGATGGCTACTACATAAAATGACTCAGACTGTGAGTTAGAACCAAGAGAGGTATTTTCTGAATTTTCTAGAGATGAACTTACTGATAGTTTATCAGAACTTCTGGAAAACTATAGTCAGCTCAAAATCAAATACAAGAAACTCAAGAAGAGTCTTGCATCTGATCTTGAGAAACTTGAAATAGAAAAATATGAACTTTTAGAAAACAATTTTAAACTTAAAAAGGAAATTCAAAATGTTCAAAAGAATTTTAGTTCAGAGTTTGTTTCTAGTTCAAAAGATATTCTGAAAGAATATGACTATAGCTTTCAATCTTTTCTAGCTAAAGGCATAGATAGAAGCAAAATGGCTTCAATGATCTATAGAGTTAGTGGGAAAAACATAAGAGGAATTGGATATGAACCTCCCAAAGGGAAGGAGACATACATACCAAAACATGTTGCTAAAATGACTTTCCCTTACAAACCTCTGAATAGACAATTCAAGTTTGGACACTCTCATGATATAAAATATACATCACATTCTGGAAACTCTTATGCTAACCTAAAGTTCAAACAGAACTTTAAATATTCTAACCTAAAAGGACGCAAAAAGATATGGGTACCTAAGGATAAAATAATATTTGTTGCAGATGTCCTTAACAGCTCAATTGAGACACCTGTCATGGTACCTGGACTCTGGATGCTCACGACACATGACGAGAAAAAGGTCTATGTTCCAAAGCCTGGAACTTAAAGTTGGAGGAGACGTGTAGTTTGGAGGTAATCAAAAAGGGAAGATTATTGGTTCTAGAACCATTGGAAACAGTAACCTTCCTTTTATCTCTGATGTTTTATTAGTAGAAGGATTAGCTCACAATCTATTGTCCATAAGTCAACTAAGTGACAATGGTTATGACATTATCTTCAATCAAAGCTCCTGTGGAGCTGTAAGTCAAAAAGATGGATCAATCCTATTTTCTGGAAAGAGAAAGAACAACATATACAAAATTGATTTATCAGATCTTAAATCTCAGAACGTTAAATGCCTTTTGTCTGTTAGCGATGAGCAATGGGTATGGCACAGAAGATTGGGACATGTTTGTCTAAGAAAAATCTATCAACTAAATAAATTAAATTTAGTCAGAGGACTTCCCAATCTGAAGTACAACTCAGAAGCTCTGTGCGAAGCATGTCAAAAAGGAAAATTTTCAAAACCTTCCTTTAAATCCAAAAATGTTGTCTCTTCCTATAAGCCATTAGAGTTACTTCATATTGATGTGTTTGGGCCAGTTAAAACTGAATCCATCAGAGGCAAGAAGTATGGATTGGTCATTGTTGATGACTTCAGCAGATGGACATGGGTAAAGTTTTTAAAACACAAGGATGAGTCACATTCTGTGTTCATTGACTTCTGTACTCAAGTGCAAAATGAAAAAGATTTTAAAATCATAAAAGTCAGAAGTGATCATGGTGGTGAATTTGAAAATCATTATTTTGAAAAATATTTAAATAAAATGGTATTGTTCATAATTTTTCTTGTCCTGGAACTCCCCAGCAAAATGGAGTTGTAGAAAGAAAGAATAGAGCTTTACAAGAAATGGCCAGAACCATGATCAATGAAACTAATATGGCTAAGCACTTTTGGGTAGAAGCTGTGAACACATCGTGTTACATTCAGAATAGAATCTCTATAAGACCTAATCTTGAAAAGACTCCCTATGAACTATGGAAAAACAGAAAGCCAAACATCTCTTATTTCCATCCTTTTGGATATACTTGTTTTATTCTGAACACTAAAGAAACTCTGAACAAGTTTGATTCTAAAGCATAAAAGTGTTTTCTGCTTGGATACTTTGAACGCTCAAAAGGCTATAGAGTATACAACATAAAAACTCTGATTGTTGAAGAATCAATCAAAGTCAGGTTTGATGATAAGCTTGGCCAGCAACAACCAAAGAAAATTGATTTTTCTATAGGTACAGAAGATCATCCCTCAAACTCTGACACTTCAGAAGCAAAAGAAAACTCTGAAGCAAAGGAAGACTCAGCTGATCATCCTCTTGACAATGCTCTGGAAAACCTCAGAATCTCTGACCAACCCACTCAAAAGGTTTCCTAGAATCTCTTCAGCTCACAAAGAAGATGTAATCATTGGAAGAAAAGAAGATCCCATCAGTACAAGATCCTCTCTCAGAATCATTGAAGAATCCTTGTTTGGTTTGGTTTCTCTGATTGAGCCAACTTTCATTGATGAAGCTCTGGAAGATAATGATTAGATCTTAGCAATGCAAGAATAACTAAATCAATTCTCCAGAAATGATGTATGGAATCTAGTTCAAAGACTCAAAGGATTCAACGTTATCGGAACCAAATGGGTTTTTAGAAACAAACAGAACGAGCAAGGAGAGGTGATCAGAAACAAAGCACGACTGGTTGCACAGGGTTATAGTCAACAAGAAGGAATTAATTATAATGAAACCTTTGCCCCAGTCGCCAGGTTAGAATCTATAAGATTATTAATTTCCTTTGTTGTACAAAATAACATTTAATTATATCAAATGGATGTTAAAAGTGCATTTTTAAATGGCTACATTGAAGAAGAATTTTATGTCCATCAACCTCCTGGATTTATTGATTCAAAATATCCAGAACATGTTTTTAAATTAAAAAAAGTGCTTGTATGGTTTAAAACAAGCTCCCAAAGCTTGGTATGATCGTCTGAGTAATTTTCTTTTAGAAAAAGATTTTACCTGAGGGAAAGTGGACACAACTCTTTTCAGAAAGACACTTAAAAATGATATTTTAATTTGTCAAATTTATGTTGATGATATAATTTTTGGAACATCTAATATCTCCCTTGGAAAAGAATTTGCTAAGACCATGCAGGCAGAATTTGAAATGAGCATGATGGGAGAATTGAAATTATTTCTGGGAATTCAAATCAACCAGACTCCAGAAGGTACTTACATACATCAGACGAAGTATGTTAAAGAACTTCTGAAGATATTTCAGATGTCATAAAGCAAAGATGCCAAGACACCTATGCATCCAACCTGCATTCTGGGAAAATATGAGGTAAGTATGAAGGTAGATCAGAAGCTCTATAGAGGTATGATTGGATCCCTTCTCTATCTGACTGCATCTAGACCCGATATACTATTCAGCATGTGTTTATGTGCTAGATTATAATCAGATCCTAGAGAAACTCACTTAACATCAGTTAAGAGAATTCTTAGGTATCTGAAAGGTACTACTAATCTGGGTTTGTGTTACAGAAGATCACAAGATTACAGACTAGTAGGTTATTGTGATGCTGACTTTGTTGGAGATAGAGTTGAAAGAAAAAGCACCTCTGAAAGCTGTCAGTTTCTGGGTGAAAATATTATCTCGTGGTACAGCAAGAAGCAAGCAACAACTGCACTTTCCACCATAAAAGTTGAGTATATAACTGCTGCTGGATGTAGTTCTCAGATGATTTGGATGAAAAGTCAGCTAGAAGATTTTAATCTTTATGAAAATAAGATTCCTATCTTCTATGACAATACCTCTGCTATTTGTCTTTCTAAGAATCCAATTTTACATTCTAAAGCCAAACATATTGAAATTAAATATCATTTTATAAGGGACTATATTCAGAAGGGTATTTTAAATTTAATTTTTGTAAAAACAGACCATCAATGGGCTGACATTTTTACCAAACCCCTTTCAGAAGATAGGTTTAATTTCATCTTGAAAAATATTTGTATGGAATTATGCCCTGAATAAAATAATATTTATCTTCTGTGTTTGACCTCAAAATATTCTGAAATAAATGTTCTAATTAACAACTCTTCAGAAGTTAGAAGAGAAGTTACATCATAAGCTATATGAAAAGTTCTGAAATGTTCTAACGTTTCATTTCTAAGTATAGTTCAGAAGTCCATTTAGAACAAACAGTTGTTACATGCATCCTTCAGGAGCTGAACACATGGTGTGTTTCTGAAAGGTCAAGCGTGCAAAGGCTACTGACGCCATTCTAGAACTTCAATGGCTTCTTCCTCATCCCACTCTGAGCAATACATTGTGCCTGAAAGAACTACCCTCATTCCTGTAGACAGTTTGGAAGTTCTAAGTGAATTAATGGTAGAATTTGAGAATCTAAGAGAAAATGGATTTGACTTGTTTCCCGCAGTTAAGTTTCAAGAATGGCAAAGCTTTTTTGATCGTCTCATTGGTCCAGTCTTTCCACATCTGGTGAAGGAATTCTGGGTTCATGTTATTGCAACGCCTAAGGTTATTCTCTCCTTCGTAATGGGTAAGGAAATATCCATTACTGAAAACCTAATCAGAAAGTTTTTAGGGTTTAAAGGACTTGGAGTTACAGGAATGCCAAGTGGAAGAATGGAGATGTCACGGGTATATTCAGAGATTTTCACAAATTGTTAAGGTTCCTCTAAAGTCAGGGACTTGAAAGATAAATACAAGATTTGGGCAAGAATTATCCATGGATGTATTCACCACAGAAAAGACACCAACTCTCCAGATTACATCAATGTTGATCAACAATATTTGTTGTTCTGCCTTTGAACTAATGTCAAAATTGATTTGCCTTACTTGCTATTTGAACTTCTCTGGAACCATGTGAAAGAGACTAGGGAAGCTGAAAGGTTGAAAAACCCGAAATCCAAAAGGAATTGGATTCCTATGGGTAGATTAATCTCAGACATTCTAACTGAGAATGGTCTGATTGCTCACCTAGATGAAGCCAATCTTCTGGGGGAGCTAGAACCAACTTGTGGTAAAACTATGACTGGGAAAAATTTGCTGAAAAGGAAAATAATTGACAAGCTACTGGTGGAACCAAATCCATATGTGTCAACTTCTATGAAAAGAAGAAGGATACCTCTTGCTGATTTTCCTCTGTTCAACTCAGGAGATCACCCACGTATCATCCTGCACTATATTGAAATCTGCAATGAAATTGGAACACCTATTGATCCAGCTTGGCTTCAAGGAAGAAATCAAGCTGCTCCAGACGTTGTTCTTCAGGAATATTTGAAGAGGAAAGCAGTAGAAGGTCCTTCTGCCAGACCTCAGAAGAAGAAGAAGACAGGTAAACATGCTGAAACTGTCACTGTTTATGATTCTGTAAATGTATCCACATCTGCTGAACCCTCCCAAACCTTAGGAGATATAGATGTAGATATTGACCTAACCTTACCATCTGACTCCCTTGCTGATAACCCTCAGAAAAATCAAGGTTTATCAGATTTGAATGATTTTGACTTTGATGAACACTCTGATTCCCAATCAGAACACTCTCAATCAGAACCCTCACACTCGGAACCCTCTGAACCATCTGTTTCTCAACCCATTCCAACTGAACTCTTTTCAAGACATCCTCCTAGACCTCTATCACCCAGACCCTCTGGATGGTATGACGCTGGATCTTGGAGATTTCCTGGAATCATCGTTCCTCTAGCAACACAAAAACCACCTTTCACATTACCATCTGAAAACATTTTTGCCATGAACCAACCATCACATCAGAACCCCACTCCCACTCCTGAAAATACTATAATCATTTCACCTGACATCACTCCACCTACTTCACCACAACATCCAAACTCACCTACACTCTCACCCCCTCATATTCCAGAACAACAATCTGTTGAACCACCTGAAAATTTTGAATCGTCTGAACCCCATGAACAAACAGCACCACCTAACTTTGATGACCAACCTGATCTTTCACCCACTCCTGAACCAACCAAAAATCCTGAACCTGCTATATTTTTAAGAACTATAGTGGATTATGAATCTCTATAGTTTTTGAAAAATAAATCTTTCAAGAAGGCTGTACAAAAACCTGTTCAGCCAGATGTGAATACTTTGTTTCAGAATTTTATAACAGATGTTCAAGCATGGTTAAATCTGCTGAAAGAAGATTGTGCCAGAAGCATGAACCCAACTGCAACAGATCTTCTGTGGGAATCTTTCAGACGAACTTTGGATGTTGAGTCACTGAAGTTACAGGACTTATGCCACTTTCAGGTGCTGGACAACTTTTCCAAACTTCTGCATGCTTTCAAGTCAGAAGCTGCTGACATTTGGAATAAGAAGTCTTTGTTAATGATTACTGATACACCAGCTGATACAATGGACATATCAGAAGATGAATCTGAAGATGCCTCTGAAGATTCAAATCCTCTGGCTATTGTTCTATTGAATCAGCATTCTGTTAAAGAAGCTCCTGAACTCGTGCCAACCCTTGTAATGGATTTGGGCACTCTACTTTCCACCTTTGTACATTCTGACTCAACGGTTGCTGCTCCCAAGCCTGTTTCTGCTGAAGCTTCGTCATCCTCTACCCCTACCTCACTTATTATGGACACTCTGAATGAGCTAAAGAGAGAGAATAAAGTCATACACGAACGCTTGGACAAGCAAGACCAAACAAATCAAGAAATCAGAAGCTGGATGATGAAACAAGAAGAATCTGCCTCTGAGATCAAGAATCTTCTGATGACTCTGGTTACTAAGAAATCCTAGTTTATTTTTGTCTCTTGTCTTTTGTTTGGGTGTTTTTGTACTTCTGGATATTTATTTTACCTATTTTATAAAATCTTTTAAATTCGTCAACTATTTTATTTTTTACACTTTTTGATTATGCCAAAAAGGGGGAGAAAATGAGTATTTTGAACTAATCACTGTTTAACAGTTATGGGACTAAGTCTCAGACATTCTAACAAAATACAAGATTTCTTTCTGTGCAAAAGAATTTATTTTGCAGGTATCACTTTAACTCAAAAAGTTTAAGAGGGAGAAAATCTTTTTAAAGAAGTTATGAAGAAATCCAAGAAGATTTTTTTTATATACTCTGACAAATAAATTCAGGAAGTTTTACATATAGAAATATTCATTTCTGGGGGAGATTCTTATCTCTTATCATATTTTATTTCTATATCTGAATAATTTTTTGTCATCATCAAAAAGGGGGAGATTATTAGAACAAGATTAGTTCTGATATATCTCAGAGTTTTGATGATAACAATAAATTATATCCTAGATAATTTATACTCTGATTAATGTATTTGAATGTTTTAGATAATGTTCTGACAGAAGCATTCTGAAGTGCTAAGCAAAAATTATATGAAGAAGTTCTTTAATGAAAGAACCATTTCTGTTTTTAAGCGCATCTGCTGACTCTGGTAAGACAATTTATTTTAAATACATCTTCTAACTTTTAGCATGATTCCTTGCTCAAAAGTTTACTTGAAAGCAAGTGTTGTTCAGAAGTTATTTGAAAGCAAGCGTTGATCAAGTTCTTAGCAAGCAAAGCAATGCCTAGAAGATGAGTAAAGCATGTTCTGATTTGAAGACATTGAAGCAAGCTTTGAAAGAACGTTAAATCCAACTTGTCTTGTCAAGCGTAGGAACCATGTTCTTACATTTTGTCATTTGCTCATTAATGCAAAGACGGATGAAAGCACTCAAGTGTCTAAACTAGTTTCTTGGAAAATGGAATATTGCAAGGAAACACGCAAGCATTTAATGCTCTCCATTTTTTCTGAAGGCAGCAACGGTCTTATTGTTCCTACTATAAATAGAAGGACACTTATTGCAAGTCAACCCAACTAGTCAACGAATCAACAATTTTCAAAAAGAGAAGCAAGAAATTACGTGAAAAATTTTAAGCTCACAAACACTTTGTTCATACCCTTTGTGCAATTTATTTTAAGTGAAAAATCACAGTTGTGATATAGCTTTTTAGAAGCAAATTTCTATTTCACTCTTTGTAAGTTTGAACTCTTGTAATTGTTCCTTGAGAGACCAAGTTTGGTCAGATTTCTCAAGTAGACTAGGACTAGATTTAATTCTTAGTGGTGTTAGTCACTTGTAAGATTACTTGTGCATTGTTAGTCACAACAGTTGTTGTGTGTTTGTAATCATTTGATTATAGTGGATTAAGTCCTTGTTGAGAAAGGCGAAATCACCTTTACGGGTGGACTGAAGTAGTTTGAGTTCAAACGAACCAGGATAAAAATAACTTTATCCTTCCATTCTTGTTGAGCTTTGTTATTGAGAAAAAGAGTCACTTATTCAACCCCCTCCCCCCTTTCTAAGTGTTTTCTTACCCCTTCAGTTTATACCCTGACTAGGAATAGAAGAGATGAATAACCTTCCAGCTCGCCTGGGGAGGATAAAGTTGACTGAAATCTGGTCTGGTTTCCAGGTTCCATAGTTTTCTACCCCAAAATTTTCCTTCTCATTTATCAAGATTTTTCTAACATGATCTCTTTGACTCAAGACTGGATTAGGGCTTGACCAGCTCAAGACATCTCATCATGCACTAATAACCAAAAATTAGGGTTTGTGATTGCACAAAGATTTTTGTACTATAAATGATTCATATAACTTTCAAGTATCATTATGGACCCCTAAGATTACCCATGTCAAGTTTCAAGCCTTGAATCACATTTTTGATCAATCAATTGGACATTTGACCTAAAAATCAACTGTATTGGGGAAAAAGTCAACCATGGCCAATTTACAGTCAAACTTCATAATTTTTATCCACATCAACATTATAGACTCATATGTATCATTTTATCAAATTTGGACCACAATTCCTCAAGAAATTTGATCAAATCATTAAAAGGACAAAATGGTTAAAATTAGGGTTTTGACTGAGAAAGGGCAATTTCTGATTTTTGACCTAGCAAATGACCAATTGGTTTGAAGCATGATTTCAAGAGTTCAATTGCATCATCTTTACCTAAAGACATGGTTCAAAACATTTCAAATCCATTGGATTGACAGATGAATTTTTCAATCAATTGATCAAAAGTCAACTATATACTGAAAAGTCAAACTTTGACTTTTTGGTCAAAATCAAATACCAAGGATCACAATTCATCAAAACATGTCAAAATGTGAAACTTTTTCATCAAGAAATCAAAGATTGAAGATTTTGTTTTGAAATTTGAAATTTTCTTAACTTAGAAAATTTTCAAAGTATAAAAGATTTCTTATTTTTTCTCAACTTTAAGCCAAATTCTCACCATGATACAACATGATTCAAAGTAAGTTCCAAACATGAAAGTTGTAGATATCCTGGAAATCTACAACTTTTCTTCACACAATTTCTCCTAAAGATGCTTGGATCTCAAGATATAATTTTGTGAATACATGCTCATGAACTAAAATGACTTAGTGAAAATTTGCCCTAATTTAGGCAGGTTTTTGACCTAACTTCATGGCAACTTTTCACCTAGTTCCAAGAGGAATCTTGGAAAGCAATTCAAATATGAGTTATAGAGAACATTGTAATATTTCCAAAATGTCCAAGAACTCCTTGAGATCATTCTTGAGTATGGAGAATCGAAGAGATGAAGTTGGCAATTTCTCACTTTGATTTCAAGCCATTTCATGATGAACCAAAATTCAAATCCAAACCTAGGCTGCATAATCCTTGCTTTGCAGGTCTCAAAAGTGTTTCTCACTCCATAATTAAATGCTTACACAACTGTAAAGCTTTAATCCAAGCATGAGAGCCTTTGTCCAAGCTATAATTCCATAAATGGCACAAAGTTTCCATTTCCATTTTGGTAAAGCATAACTTTTGCAATTGTCAACTCCTTGAGCTTTGCACTTGTTCTTTCTGCACACACAAACCCTCTAAACCAAAAGTAATGTGTCTAAGACCTTACCACCTCAGCTCAGGCTTGTACAAGCACATAGAGAGTTGTCTCCTCACTTTTCTTCAAAAGCAAGCAATATAGAAAAAAGTCTATAACTCAGAAATCTGGAGGAAGCTTGAGGTATAACCTTTTCTATACTTATACACAAATGTATTGTGACTTAGAACACGATTTCTAAAGCTAGGAAACTCTCCCAAACTCTCTACCACCGAAAACCTTCCATAACTTGCAGTTTTACACCTTGCATAACAATCTCAAAAACCACTTGTGCGTCTTAAATAACCACCTAAACACTTAACCTACATCATATCTAAGTGTTCCAGACCATCATCCCTTCAGTGTAACTCCTCCTTCTCCATCTGCCATTTTTGCATTCCAAGCTTGCAGGTTGACTTGAGTAGGGAGATTCAGGAACTCTCAAGGAAAAGTAAGGATTGGAACACACTCAGGGAGGTCCAAGCAAGCTAAATAGATTCTCAGACCTTCTGAAAACTTGCTCAAACTCCATTCACGATCTCAACTGAAAGACGTAAAAACTCTAAGTTCTATCGCTTCATACAGGCATCCTTTGGTCTCGATTTGTGAAAATAAAATGTAGATATCCTTCCACTAAAGCCAACCATGTCCATAGATTTCATTTATATTCATTGTGTATAGAGAATTTTGGATTTGAAATTTCTGTAAAAATTATGTTTTAAATTAGGGCCAGTAAAATTAGCTTTGATCTTTAACTGTTAGTTTACATGAGTTACATGGTTGAAATCGTAGGAAGAAGTACTATCATTTTCATGTTTGGAGTTTCCATTTTCATGGAGAAATGAGAGAGATACAAGTGGTCTGGTTGGCTAGAGGAAGAAGATGAAGTACAAGGCAAAGAAGCGTTTTGTGTTATGAATTTTTAGTTTCATTTGAACTAACAGATGTACAGCCACCCAGTGGTAAGGCAGCGTGCATAAATACCATAGGTCACGGGTTCAAATCTTGGCGCTGCCTTTTGCATTTTTCATATTTTGTCCAGCTTTTTTTTGTTTGTTTGGCAGCGTGGGCTTCTGAACTTGTGGGCCTTATTTTTTTTCAAACCACCTACCCCTGTTTTCTTGCAGCAACCCTGGCCCATATGTTTTTATTATTTATTTTATTTTCATTTCTATTTTACTAAATATATTTTTCCTTAACATAAAAAATCATAAAAAATATAAAAATGCAAAATTTATATTTTTGTTCATTTTATTTATTTTTCTCATAGAAAATATTTCTATTACATATAATTTTTTTTATATAAACTTGTAAATTAAAATAGAATTAGGTTAAATATTTATTTTTTCTTCACACCTATTAAATATTTGTTTTAACATATAAAAAGACCAAAATACTTTATAAATACCATTTATTTTTTTCAAGACAAAAATACAAAAAATAATACTTAAAGAACTTTATTTTCTTTTAACATATTAGAATAAGGGTTAACCAATTTCTAAGAAATAATTTTCTTTTTCTTAAATTATTAGGGTTAGTTCAAAACTCTTTTTCACATAAAAAAAAAACAAAACAAAAATCTTTTTCTTGCATATACATATCTTTGCATATTTAATTTATATTGTGTAATATTTATTCCAATATTTGTACAAATTAGATTTTGTTGTAATAGATTAATTAGGTTTATATCATTGCAATCCTCATTCATAATTTGTATACCCCCTCCCATAAAATGTTGTAATAGCGTAGTAATCTCTAAATTACACAATTTATCGCTTTTACATAACATGTTAGTAATTAGGGTTTGTATGGAAAGATAAAAGTAATCAAATAGAAAACCATATTCCAAGACAAAATAAAGCATGAAAATAACACACTTGCACAGAAGCACCCTTAGGGTTACTCAATTTGGTTGCCTTACACAAAAAATGGCCATATTATGCATGCGAAGTATCTTAGCAAACCAAACAAATATAAGATCATAGTCCCTCGATGACGCTATCCAAAGTTGCCTTACAAAATGATCTTAGTCCCTCAAAAATGCTAAGATACTTTGAAACATTGCTAATCATGGTTATACGATGACCCACGCCCGTCCTGTTTACATCCAAAGATAGGGTTGCTTAACAAATCAATGGTAAGACAACAATGTCAAAGGAAAAGAAAATGAACAAGAAAGATATTTGAGTAGGTAGATTACTTCTAGTTACTTGCTCCATTTCAAAACAACTATCCTTGCTATTTTCAAAAACAAACACACACATTTCCAAACATCTCACAAATATTGAAAACATTTTCAAAAAGACAAACATCTTTGTATACATTCTTACGAACGATAATTATTACAAAGATTGCCTAAACAATGGCCCCTTTTACAAAATACTTTCATAAAAACCACACAAAGCACAATTTTAAAACAAAAGCAAGTGATCTAGCAAGTAACTAAGAGCCCATGGAAAACCATGGGTGAAAAGGATGCTAATACCTTCCCTTTTCATAATCAAACCCCCGATATCAAGAAACAATATCAAAGGTCTTTCATGTGCTTTTTCACCTTTCCTTTTGGATAAAATAAAATTCGGTGGAGACTCTTACTAACCGCAACATTTGCGATCAAACGCAAAACCCTCAAGTCAGCTCTCCTACCGTATCACATAACTGGCGACTCTGCTGGGGACTTTTTAAAAGTGGGGTTACCTTAGGGCTAGATCACATTTATTTGCTTACATTGTTTGACTTGTATGCTTTACTTTATGGTTCTTTATTTGGGTTTGAAATCCTCTACCCGGATTTGGGATACATTATAGGTAAATAGCAATACGTTGTGGAAAATATGCGGGGTATACCGACATGGTCTAAGCAATAGCTATGTTAGTATGACATATTTGTGAGTACCGGTAGCCTTTGAGTTAATCACAGAGAATATGGGGCCGCTGAGTGATGTCATGAAGGACTAATGGACTTTTAGAACCTTTACTTGACCAACTTGGCCTTTAGGATGTAGTGAGATGACCGGCTTTGGTGCAGTCTGAAGTTGGTAGATACTCGATACTACACTCATTGAGGTTTGGTTTCTTGGGATATTTCGGTCGCTATTAAATAGGCTTGAGATGAAACAATGACCAAGGAAACAATCTGGTGATATTGAGCTCCTTAGAACCCGATTACTATTACTAGGACAGGTTTAAGCCAACTAAACTTCAAGAGGGTACTTACCTATAAAACCCCATGAAATCCTAAACTAAGAACTGGATTTCTTTGCTTGTATATGCATACTTGTACATAACATCATTGACATCATGAACATCATATACATCTACTAACCAATTCAAGGATTTTGGGATTCATCTTTGTTCTTGTTTTGTAGGATATGGATTCAATTCGCAAGAAAACTATTCAAGTCATCCTTGTAAGAATTCCTCCACAACTTAAGGAGCTAGCGTCAAGGATCCATGAGAACTCTCCATTCACCGAGAGACAAGGTCGTCTACTCAACTTGGTCACCTCCAACACTGATGAGGATATGATGAAGGTGCTCTTTCAGTTCTTTGATCCTTTGCACCATTACTTCATATTTCCCGACTATCAACTTGTGCCTACTTTGGAAGAACTCTCCAAACTCTTGAGGATTCCCACTCTCAATCAACTACCTTTCAACGGTACGGAAATAGACCCAAAGCCAGAAGAGATTTATCAAGCTCTACACTTGCACTCATCTGATTAAACAACTCATTGGGAAACTAGGAGTGGTGTGAAAGGCTTCTTAGCAAAGTTCCTGTTTGAGAAAGCCCAAAGTTGTTGGAATTCCTTAGACTTGCAAGCCTTTGAGGAAATTGTGGCTCTTCTTATCTATGGGATGGTCTTGTTTCCAAACCCTGACCAACTCATAGATGTGAATGCCGTCAAAATCTTCATGTAACGCAACCCGGTGCCTACATTGCTAGGGGATATCCTACACTCTTTTCACACTCGCACAATGAGGAAAAGAGGTGTCCTTATATGTTGCACCCCTCTCCTGGCAAGATGGTTTATTTCTCATCTCCCCAAATTCGTCTTAAAGAATGAGCAAGGTTCAAGGTGGTCACAAAGGTTAATGACACTCAAACATTCAGACATTCATTGGTGCTCCCGATCTAAAGAGAATGTTATCATTGTTGACCATTGTGGAGAATTCCTTAATGTCCCTCTACTTGGCATTAGGGGAGGCATCACCTACAACCCATGTTTAGCCTTAAGAAAGTTTAGTTACGCCCGAAGGGATGGCCCACACGAAATGATGATTCAAGGTTTAGTGTTCGACTACGACAACAACGATCAAGGTCTTCGCCAGAGATTCATCCGAGCTTGGAGGATGCTAAACAAGATGGATAGCAAGACTCTGGGGCACAAGAATTCCATCCCTCTTGAGCCTTACCTCAAATGGGTATGAACTCGTGCTCAAAGTCTTATGATGCCTTACCCCTCCATTCTCCCGGTAATCATTGAGCCTGTCAAGGAGGGAGATGTTCCATACACTATCCTACATCCTGAAATGCCCACATCTCTTGAATACTTACAAAGGGATTGGATACAGCTCAAAGGAGAGCGAGATACTTTCGAAGCCCAATTCTACACAAGCGATAAGAAGGTTTTGGAACTCACTAGGCTACTTCATAAGGAGCGGACTCTAAATGCCTGCATTGCACCAAAGAGGATGCGCACTACTTTTTTATCTTAGAGTTTTGTATTATTTTGTACAAGGGGAATTAATGTATTCAAACTTTATCTTATTAATATAACGTGTGTTTCTTTTTGTCTAAAACCAACTTGAATCTTTGAAATCCATGAAAACATTGCATATGCACATATCATTCATCATAACAAAAACAGGTCTTTTGCAACAAGTTTCCTCATCTCTCTATTGTTTATTTCAGTAGGATGGATCTCGAATAAACAGTAAAAGATCTCCATGCTCAGAACACGTAGTTTCAACAATTGCTCATGACCCTAGCCAAGGGGCAAGAAGAATTAAAGACTCTGCTAGATGAAGAGAAGAAAAAGAAAACAAAGAAGGTAAATGGAGTCTTGAACATGGGGAGAAGATTTTATGAGCAGACGAGAAGGACTTTGAATTTTGCAACAACATCCGGTGAAGGAGAAGGGAAAGGCAAGGAAACAGCGGTCCCGTCAGAATCTGAAGAGGAGGAAGAAGAGGAAGACTAATCTGAGGAACAATATCCTCCAGCTGATGACAAGTACAGACATCTCGAAGAGCGTTTAAGCGCAATGGAAATACAAAAGGTGCCAGGCTTAGACTTTGAAGAATTGGGACTAGTGTCGGGGATTGTGATTCCTCTGAAATTCAAAGTGACTATGTTTGTAAAATATTATGGGGTGTTATGCCATAGGATGCATCTCTGATCATATGTGAGAAAGATCCAACCACACTCTGTTGATAAAGCCTTGTGGGTGCATTTTTTCCAAAATAGTCTACCTGGAACACAACTCGACTGGTTTTACCAACTAGAAAGAGCCAACATCCATAATTGGGAAGATCTTGCCGTAGCTTTCTACAAGAAATATCAATACAATGTTGATTTGACGCCTACCCGTACTTAACTTCAGAGTATGGCTATGGCTTCCAATGAGGGTTTCAAGGATTACGCACAGAAATGGAGAGATCTGGCTGGAAGAGTTCAAGCCCCTCTGTCTGAAAGGGAATTGGTGGACATGTTCTTAGGCACCTTATCTGGCCCCTTCTTCAACCATTTAATCGGAAGCTCATCTACAGGCTTTACTGAATTAATATTAACTGGAGAGAGAGTGGAAGCTGGCATAAAAAGTGGAAAGATTCAGAAGGATTCATCTTCTTATACAGCTGTGAGGAAGCCTTTTATTGGGAAGAAAGAGGTAGTTGTTGTATATCCACAAAGAAACCAAGAGAGAGCCGAACGCCAACCAATGATGGGGGCTGTTATGATTCCAAAGCCTACGTTTGATCAACAAAGAAGTAATCAACCAAGGGTGGAAAGGCCAGTCAGGAAGTTCACCAGAATCAACATTACTCAGTCTCAAGTATTACCGCATCTTCTGAGATCCAATTTGGCAACCTTGAAAGAAGCTCCAAAAAACCCCAACACAATATCCCCTCATTATCACCCCAATGCCCATTGCGCATATCACTCTGCCTAGACATGGTCACAATACTAATGCTATTTAAGAAGATTTGTTTGTTACCATAGTTGATGAACTCGTGACTCCACTTCCATCCATTAAGATAAACTTGTTGAATGTCGATGTGTTCCTGGGCTGTAATAAGGACTGCCATCTCTGCTTATCCTCACCAACTTATTGCCCTTTGTTGAAAACAGGCATTCAATGCTTGATAGATAACAACTAGATTTTGTTTGAAAGTACTCCTGTTTCACCTGTTCCTGTTGAAGATGTTTCAATCATTACCATATCCACCAATTCTTCCAGGGTCTCCACCAAAAGACCCGTTAGAATTACATCAGTTCCGAAAGCAACTCCTCTAATAATCACAATGCCTTGGCTAGTCCCATATGAATCAGAAAAAACTGTGCTGTGGAATTAAGGAGGGGACATTTATTACCATGGCATCAAACAAGTTAGGTCGGCCGCCGAAGAGGTAAACCCCGAAGAAGAAGATTCCGACATCAGCAATATTGCTGGAACTAGTAAAATTACCCGAAGCGGTAGGATCTTTTCCCCAGAAATTGCCCCCTCAAAGGCTGTTTCTGGACCCGTGGTTGTTCCAAAGATTACTTTCGTACCCATAATCAACTCTGCAAGTGCTCCTATTGACGAAGTCGTTACAACCCCTATTGTCATTCCTACCAACACTCATATTGCTGAAACTCGAGGAAATAGTATTCAAGTGGAGCCTGTCTGGACAAAGGCTCAATCACTGACTATCCCCGAGACATCCAAGAAAGAAATGGAAGAGATCCTAAAAATTATAAAGAGGAGCGACTACGATGTAGTTGAATAGTTGGGGCAAACTACCTCTAAAATCTCCATGCTGGCATTACTACTGTGTTTCGAGGCACATGCAAAAGCCTTGGTGAAGTTCCTAAAAACAGCCCATGTGCCTCAAGAGACGTCTGCTGATCAATTTCAAGACTGCATGGCCAGCTTGACAGCGGATAATGGCCTATGATTCTCGGATGCTGATCTGACACCAAGGGGAAGAAAGCACAATGAGGCATTACATGTCTCAGTGGAATGTAGGGGCACAACTCTGGCCCATGTTTTGGTGGACACATGCTCATCCTTGAATGTATTACCGAAAAAAGCTCTTGACAGACTTGACTGCGAAGGACTGACGTTAAAGCCAAGCAACATAGTAGTAAGGGCATTTGATGGCTTGAAGAGGATGGTACACGGGGAGGTGGATATCCCCATAAAGGTTGGGACTCAAACTTTCAATTCAACCTTTTATGTAATGGATATCCTCCCCCTCTTACTCATGTCTGCTAGGACGGCCATGGATCCATAATGCTGGTGCTATTACCTCTACATTGCACCAGATGCTGAAGCATCTGGTTCAAGGAAAGATTATCATTGTCCACGGAGAGGAAGAATACATGATCAGCCATCTCAATTCCTTCAGGTATGTGGAATTGGACGGAGAGTTAATTGAAACTCCTTTCCAACACTTCGAAGAGGTCCCTCGAGAAGTAGAAGTGACTAATATTGTGTCCCAGATTCCCAAGATTACAAGGCCTCCACTCCGGATGTCATCTCTGAAGGACGCCAAAGCAGTAGTAGAGGAAGGTGGATGCACCATCTGGGGGTAGCTTCCGGTAGAAGATGGTGATGCTGATTCCAACCTGGAGGATTGGATCTTTGCAACCGTCAATGGAGAACTCAGCAATTGGGAGGCTAGAGACTTCGTCCCAATAACTTTCATCCCACAGTAGTTTATCTTTACATTTTGTTGGATCTGTAATATTAAAAAACAATTCGCACTCTTAAAACCTTGTGTCTTGCCCGAGGTACAATTGTCCATTTGTAAGGGTTATTATTTCATCCTCATATGACATCAATGAATCATGGACGTTTTTCATACAAACTTTTGTGCTCATTGTTTTTCTTTTACATTTTATTTTCTTTTAAAGATAGCTATACCCTTACACACACCCACACTCACAAATGCAGGTATCCATCCATTCCGGATCCCATGGGTAACAATACTACTATGGCCTTTCATGAATCTGAGGATCTAATCTACCAAGCCGAAGACGAAGGTGAGGAAGATTGTGAAGTACCAGGGGAACTTGCCAGACTGCTACAACAAGAGGAAAGAACCATTCAGCCTCACGAGGAACCTGTATATACGACAAACCTGGGAACCGAGGAAGATAAAAAAGAGGTCAAAGTGGTTGCCAATCTGGAACCCATTGTCAAGGAGCGTGTAGTTCAGTTGTTACACGATTATGTTGAAGTTTTTTCCTGGTCATATGAAGACATGCCAGGACTTGATACAGACATCATGGTACATCGTCTGCCTACAAGGGAAGATTGCCCGCCAGTAAAACAAAAGGTTCGCCGCATGAGACCTGATATGTCAGAAAAGATTAAAGCGGAGGTCATGAAGCAATTCAATGCTGGATTCTTGGCTGTCACTTCCTACCCTCAATGGGTCGCCAACATTGTTCCCGTACCTAAAAAAGACGGCAAAGTACGAATGTGTATGGACTACAAAAATTTGAATAGGGAGAGCCCCAAAGATGATTTTCCACTCCCCCACATTGATATCCTAGTTGAAAATACGGCACAACACAAAGTGTTTTCCTTCATGGACAGATTCTCAGGTTATAACCAAATCAAAATGGCACCTGAGGACACGGAGAAAACAACATTTGTCACACAGTGGGGCACATTCTGCTACAAGGTAATGCCATTCAGATTGAAGAATGTTGGGGCAACCTATTAGCGCGCCATGGTAGCTTTATTTCACGACATGATACAACATGAAATAGAGGTCTACGTAGACAATATGATAGCCAGATAGAAAATAGAAGAAGAGCATCTTGATCACTTACAAAAGCTGTTTGAGAGACTGAAGAAGTACAAGCTGAGGTTGAATCCAAACAAGTGCACATTTGAGGTACGGTCCAGTAAACTCCTAGGCTTTGTCGTCAGTAACAAAGGTATTGAGGTCGATCCGGCCAAAGTCAAAGCAATACAAGAAATGCCTGCTCCTCGTACTAAGAAGGGAGTCAGAGGATTCTTGGGACGCTTGAACTATATTGCCATATTCATTTCTCACCTAACAACTACTTGTGATCCAATCTTTAAACTATTGAAGAAAGATCAAGTAGTCAGATGGAATGATGAGTGCCAAGTTGCTTTTGAAAAAATCAAAAAATACTTACAAGAACCTCCTGTATTGATGCCACCAGTCGAGGGAAGACCATTGATCATGTATCTGACTGTTTTAGAAAACTCAATGGGGTGTGTATTGGGGCAGCATGACGAGTCTGGCCGAAAAGAGAATGCTATTTATTACCTGAGCAAAAAGTTTACCGACTGTGAAACCAGATATTTACTGCTTGAGAAAACTTGTTGCGCTCTGGCATGGGCTGCTCGTCGGCTAAGACAGTATATGCTGACTCATACTACCTTATTGATATCTAAGATGGATCCGATAAAATACATCTTCGAGAAGCCTGCTCTTTCTGGAAGAATAGCTAGATGGAAGATGATCCCGACAGAGTAAGACATACAGTATACTACCCAGAAAGCTATAAAGGGTAGTGTATTAGATGATCTCCTCGCTCACCAAGCTGTAGAAGACTATCAGTCCATGAAGTTTGAATTCCCGGATGAAGACATCATGACATTAGACAATTGTGAAGAATTCAGGCCATATGACGGACCTGAACAAGGATCCCGATGGACCCTGTTCTTTGATGGAGCATCCAATTCACTCGGCAATGGTATCGATGTTGTACTCATATCTCCGGAAGGGTGCCACACTCCCTTTACCGCCAGACTTTGCTTCAATTGTACAAACAACATGGCGGAATACGAAGCATGCATCTTTGGTCTCAGAGCTACCATAGACTTGGGAATCAAATCCTTGGATGTATTTGGAGATTTAATCTTTGTCATTAGTCAGATTAAAGGGGAATGGGACACCAAGCACCCAAACCTTATCCCTTACAAAGAACATGTTTTGACATTGCTACCACATTTTGAGAAGATTACTTTCGAGCATTTCCCGCGAGAAGAAAATCACCTAGCAGACGCTCTATCCATAATGTCATTTATGTTTAAACTTAATTGGGATAACGAGGCTCCTCAGATCACCATCGAACGAATGGATGAACCAGCGCACTTTCATGAGATTAATACGGAAGAAGTAGTGGACCAACCTTGGTTTCATGAAGTCAAGAGGTATCTCGAGGCTCAAGAATATCCAGAAGGAGCTTCAATCAATGATAAGAAGTTCTTAAGGAGATTCTCTTCTAAATTCTTCCTTAGTAATGGCATCCTGTACAAACGCAATCATGACTCCATTTTGCTTCGGTGCATGGATAAGGTTGAAGCTGAAAAGATCATGGCTGAATTACATGAAGGTACTTTTGGCACCCACTCCAGTGGGCATACGATAGCGAAGAAAATCCTACGGGAAGGCTATTATTGGTCTACCATGGAAGCAGATTGCTATCAACACTCTCGAACCTGTCATAAGTGTCAAATTTATGCGGACAAGGTGCACGTACATCTGGTTCCTCTGAATGTCTTGACGGCTCCTTGGCCCTTTGCTATGTGGGGAATTGATATGATTGGAGAAAACAAGCCAACAACCTCCAATGGACATCGCTTCATCCTAGTGGCTGTTGTACCCCAAAATTTTCCCTCCCATATTCCTCAAGATATGTCAAGAATCATCTCCAAATGGTTCAAGATTGCTCAGGGGTAGACAGTCAAACCATCTCCTAAGACAACCGAAATTAGGGTTTTGGTTTTTTCCAGGAATTTGGGGTTCTCAATGGTTCAATCAAGTCTCATAGGCCTATATACATTCTCAAACACCTACATGCCAGGTCTTAAGACTCACAGTGTCAATTTGCACAGTCAAAAGCTCCATTTGATCCACAGTCAACTGCAGGGGAAAAATGGTCATTTTACAGTCAAAAGTCAGAATTTTTGGTCAACATCTTATTTTGAGTCCAAAATCATCATTTGATCAAATCTTGATCATGATTCAACAAGAATGGCTCAAAAATCATCAAGATGCAAAAAGTTACTATTTTTGGACAGCAGAAAAGTCAACTGTATCTTGAACAGGGCATAACTTTTTCATGGTTTGTCAGAAAAATCCCATCCAATGCTCATTTTGAAGGGGATGCAATTTCCTACAATCCATCTTCACATTTCAAGTCCAAGAAATGCTCTCATAAAAAGTTATCAATTTCTACATTATAGGTCAAATTCAAAAGTCAACAAAAGTACACTTTAAGACAAAGGCCATAACTTGAGATTGGTAAATCCAAATGACATGGGACCAAAGGAATTGGTTAGAGAACTTCAAGACCTTTCCAAAATGTCATAGAACATGGTCATAGGATCAAAATTGAGCAAGATATGCATTGGAGAATTTGGGAAATTTTCATGAATTTGCAAAAGTCAACTTTGCTCAAAACACCTTATTTTTGCTAATAGGCCTCAAATCTCTTCTTGAAACTTCATCCATGGCCTATGCACGACCCATCAAGCTTAATTGAATTTATTTTCTTATTTTTTATTAATTAATTGGATTTTTAATTAATATTAATTCCTTTAATTAATTTAAATTGTAGGAAAATACAAGATTTGATTTTTTTCAATCAATTTGTGAAGCAAATATGGTCAAGATATGCTGGCAATTTCGTGCACCAAGTTAAAGATGCAAAATCTCCAAAATTGGCAACTTTGTTCAATCATGAAAATGTAAAAAGATTTGATTTTCAATCAAATATTCAATCATCATTATAATGGATTCTTGCTCAAGATTTTGACCTAATTCCATTCCTCTATATATATGCAAGTAAACCCTAACTCGTGGATGTGAGAGAAGCTGCAGAAAAGCCATAGCATATTGAAAAATTTCCAAGAAAACTCAAAACTGACTTTGGCATTCTAGAACGATTCAAAGGTTTTTATTGATTCTAATCCACTGCAGAAGGTTCCCGGAACGTGTGGCAATCAAATTCAGGCCTTAAAGCTCAAAGAATCACCATATACAGAGTCACAGTTTGCAACTTTTATTCACAATCGTATATCGTGATTCATGCATCTTTAATATGTTTTCATGATTGTTTTGTGTTGCTAGGGACTGTACAAAGCTAATGGTATAGCTTAATTGAACTAAAACGCCATAAATCCAATGATGACATAGTTGAATTTTTAGGGTTCATAAGCTTTGAATTGGGGATTCCTAAATCAGGAAAAATTGAGACCACTAAGGCACATGGTTGGAATCCTGAGAACCAGACGAATCCAAATCAACCATCGCGAAATATTTATATATTCTGCATCTCTATTCGCTATTTTTCGTCACCATGTTTAGTGGGGGTTAAAAACCCCCGCTATCTAATGTTTGTTTTTTGCAGAACGAAGGAAGACGATGATGATGTGTTGATACATCATTGGACCATTTGAATAAATATGCGCGTTTTTCTTTTGAACAACATATTGTTTGGTTTATCAATATATTAATTGCCTGTTATTTTACTAATGACTAAAGCGTGATGGTGGAGTGGTTAAGGCATTGGCTTGGAAGCATTGGGACCTGGGTTCGAATCCCAGGTCCCCCAAAATATTTGTTTCTATTTTTCTTTACATATTTACATGCAGGCTTCCAAGGTGAGGTCTACCATATACCTCCAGTTATCACTGCGCCAGGTGGCCTCCAACTTAGATCCCATGGCCCAGGTTGAAAGACTACCATGATCCTCAGTCAACAAATGCCTAGCCAATCTCAATGGTCAAACAGGCTTGCAGCTTAATGGGCCACAATTTCCAAACGTACCTCCTTCTGGGCCCAACACCCCCTGGGTTTTATTTCTTTTTTTTTTCTTTTATATATTATATTTAATAGTTTTCACTATTATTAATTATTATTATTTTCACTAAAAAAAATAATTAACTATTTTCATAATAAAATCAGAAGACTAAAAATAATATTTTTTATTATTATTATTATTTAAATTAATTTCACCCTTAGTTAGTTATTTTTGTAAATAAATAATGTAATTAACAAAAGTACACTTTAAGTCAAAGGCCATAACTTGAGATTGGTAAATCCAAATGACATGGGACCAAAGGCATTGGTTAGAGGACTTCAAGACCTTTCCAAAATGTCCAAGAACATAGTCATATGATCAAAATTGAGCAAGATATGCATTGGAGAAGTTGGGAAATTTTCATGAATTTGCAAAAGTCAACTTTGCTCAAAACACCTTATTTTTGCTAATAGGCCTCAAATCTCTTCTTGAAACTTCATCCATGGCCTATGCACGACCCATCAGGCTTAATTGAATTTATTTTCTTATTTTTTATTAATTAATTGGATTTTTAATTAATATTAATTCCTTTAATTAATTTAAATTGTAGGAAAATACAAGATTTGATTTTTTCAATCAATTTGTGAAGCAAATATGGTCAAGATATGCTGGCAATTTCGTGCACCAAGTCAAAGATGCAAAATCTCCAAAATTGACAACTTTGTTCAATCATGAAAATGCAAAAAGATTTGATTTTCAATCAAATATTCAATCATCATTGCAATGGATTCTTGCTCAAGATTTTGACCTAATTCCATTCCTCTATATATATGCAAGTAAACCCTAACTCATGGACGTGAGAGAAGCTGCAGAAAAGCCATAGCATATTGAAAAATTTCCAAGAAAATTCAAAACTGACTTTAGCATTCTAGAACGATTCAAAGGTTTTTATTGATTCTAATCCACTGCAGGAGGTTCCCAGAACGTGTGGCAATCAAATTCAGGCCTTAAAGCTCAAAGAATCACCATATACAGAGTCACGGTTTGCAACTTTTATTCACAATCGTATATCGTGATTCATGCATCTTTAATATGTTTTCATGATTGTTTTGTGTTGCTAGGGACTGTACAAAGCTAATGGTATAGCTTAATTGAACTGAAACGCCATAAATCCAAAGATGCCATAGTTGAATTTTTAGGGTTCATAAGCTTTGAATTGCGGATTCCTAAACCAGGAAAAATTGAGACCACTAAGGCACATGGTTGGAATCCTGAGAACCAGACAAATCCAAATCAACCATCGCGAAATATTTATATATACTGCATCTCAATTCGCTATTTTTCGTCACCATGTTTAGTGGGGGTTAAAGACCCCCACTATATAATGTTTGTTTTTTGTAGAACGAAGGAAGACGATAATGATGTGTTGATACATCATTGGACCATTTGAATAAATATGCGCGTTTTTCTTTTGAACAACATATTGTTTGGTTTATCAATATATTAATTGCCTGTTATTTTACTAATGACTAAAGCGTGATGGTGGAGTGGTTAAGGCATTGGCTTGGAAGCATTGGGACCTGGGTTCGAATCCCAGGTCCCCCAAAATATTTGTTTCTATTTTTCTTTACATATTTACATGCAGGCTTCCAAGGTGAGGTCTACCATATACCTCCAGTTATCAGTGCGCCAGGTGGCCTCCAACTCAGATCCCATGGCCCAGGTTGAAAGACTACCATGCTCCTCAGTCAACAAATGCCTAGCCAATCTCAATGGTCAAATAGGCTTGCAGCT
Source organism: Vicia faba (assembly GCA_948472305.1). Classification (NCBI taxonomy): domain Eukaryota; kingdom Viridiplantae; phylum Streptophyta; class Magnoliopsida; order Fabales; family Fabaceae; genus Vicia; species Vicia faba. The sequence goes on from OX451736.1 coordinate 328,338,836, forward strand.
TAATGGGCCAGAATTTCCAAACATACCTCCTTCTGGGCCCAACACCCCCTGGGTTTTATTTCTTTTTTTTTCTTTTATATTTTATATTTAATTGTTTTCACTATTATTAATTATTATTATTTTCACTAAAAAAAATAATTAACTATTTTCATAATAAAATCAGAAGACTAAAAATAATATTTTTTATTAGTATTATTATTTAAATTAATTTCACCCTTAGTTAGTTATTTTTGTAAATAAATAATGTAATTAACAAAAGTACACTTTAAGTCAAAGGCCATAACTTGAGATTGGTAAATCCAAATGACATGGGACCAAAGTCATTGGTTAGAGGACTTCAAGTTCTTTCCAAAATGTCCAAGAACATAGTCATATGATCAAAATTGAGCAAGATATGCATTGGAGAAGTTGGGAAATTTTCATGAATTTGCAAAAGTCAACTTTGCTCAAAACACCTTATTTTTGCTAATAGGCCTCAAATCTCTTCTTGAAACTTCATCCATGGCCTATGCACGACCCATCAGGCTTAATTGAATTTATTTTCTTATTTTTTATTAATTAATTGGATTTTTAATTAATATTAATTCCTTTAATTAATTTAAATTGTAGGAAAATACAAGATTTGATTTTTTCAATCAATTTGTGAAGCAAATATGGTCAAGATATGCTGGCAATTTCGTGCACCAAGTCAAAGATGCAAAATCTACAAAATTGGCAACTTTGTTCAATCATGAAAATGCAAAAAGATTTGATTTTCAATCAAATATTCAATCATCATTGCAATGGATTCTTGCTCAAGATTTTAACCTAATTCCATTCCTCTATATATATGCAAGTAAACCCTAACTCATGGACGTGAGAGAAGCTGCGGAAAAGCCATAGCATATTGAAAAATTTCCAAGAAAACTCAAAACTGACTTTGGCATTCTAGAACGATTCAAAGGTTTTTATTGATTCTAATCCACTGTAGGAGGTTCCCAGAACGTGTGGCAATCAAATTCAGGCCTTAAAGCTCAAAGAATCACCATATACAGAGTCACGGTTTGCAACTTTTATTCACAATCGTATATCGTTATTCATGCATCTTTAATATGTTTTCATGATTGTTTTGTGTTGCTAGGGACTGTACAAAGCTAATGGTATAGTTTAATTGAACTGAAACGCCATAAATCCAAAGATGCCATAGTTGAATTTTTAGGGTTCATAAGATTTGAATTGGGGATTCCTAAACCAGGAAAAATTGAGACCACTAAGGCACATGGTTGGAATCCTGAGAACCAGACAAATCCAAATCAACCATCGCGAAATTTATATATACTGCATCTCGATTCGCTATTTTTCGTCACCATGTTTAGTGGGGGTTAAAGACCCCCGCTATCTAATGTTTGTTTTTTGCAGAACGAAGGAAGACGATGATGATGTGTTGATACATCATTGGACCATTTGAATAAATATGCGCGTTTTTCTTTTGAACAACATATTGTTTGGTTTATCAATATATTAATTGCCTGTTATTTTACTAATGACTAAAGCGTGATGGTGGAGTGGTTAAGGCATTGGCTTGGAAGCATTGGGACCTGGGTTCGAATCCCAGGTCCCCCAAAATATTTGTTTCTATTTTTCTTTACATATTTACATGCAGGCTTCCAAGGTGAGGTCTACCATATACCTCCAGTTATCAGTGCGCCAGGTGGCCTCCAACTCAGATTCCATGGCCCAGGTTGAAAGACTACCATGCTCCTCAGTCAACAAATGCCTAGCCAATCTCAATGGTCAAACAGGCTTGCAGCTTAATGGGCCACAATTTCCAAACGTACCTCCTTCTGGGCCCAACACCCCCTGGGTTTTATTTCTTTTTTTTTTCTTTTATATTTTATATTTAATTGTTTTCACTATTATTAATTATTATTATTTTCATTAAAAAAAATAATTAACTATTTTCATAATAAAATCAGAAGACTAAAAATAATATTTTTTATTAGTATTATTATTTAAATTAATTTCACCCTTAGTTAGTTATTTTTGTAAATAAATAATGTAATTAACAAAAGTACACTTTAATTCAAAGGCCATAACTTGAGATTGGTAAATCCAAATGACATGGGACCAAAGTCATTGGTTAGAGGACTTCAAGACCTTTCCAAAATGTCCAAGAACATAGTCATATGATCAAAATTGAGCAAGATATGCATTGGAGAAGTTGGGAAATTTTCATGAATTTGCAAAAGTCAACTTTGCTCAACACACCTTATTTTTGCTAATAGGCCTCAAATCTCTTCTTGAAACTTCATCCATGGCCTATGCACGACCCATCAGGCTTAATTGAATTTATTTTCTTATTTTTTATTAATTAATTGGATTTTTAATTAATATTAATTCCTTTAATTAATTTAAATTGTAGGAAAATACAAGATTTGATTTTTTCAATCAATTTGTGAAGCAAATATGGTCAAGATATGCTGGCAATCTCGTGCACCAAGTCAAAGATGCAAAATCTCCAAAATTGGCAACTTTGTTAAATCATGAAAATGCAAAAAGATTTGATTTTCAATCAAATATTCAATCATCATTGCAATGGATTCTTGCTCAAGATTTTAACCTAATTCCATTCCTCTATATATATGCAAGTAAACCCTAACTCATGGACGTGAGAGAAGCTACAGAAAAGCCATAGCATATTGAAAATTTTCCAAGAAAGCTCAAAACTGACTTTGGCATTCTAGAACGATTCAAAGGTTTTTATTGATTCTAATCCACTGCAGGAGGTTCCAAGAACGTGTGGCAATCAAATTCAGGCCTTAAAGCTCAAAGAATCACCATATATAGAGTCACGGTTTGCAACTTTTATTCACAATCGTATATCGTGATTCATGCATCTTTAATATGTTTTCATGATTGTTTTGTGTTGCTAGGGACTGTACAAAGCTAATGGTATAGCTTAATTGAACTGAAACGCCATAAATCCAAAGATGCCATAGTTGAATTTTTAGGGTTCATAAGCTTTAAATTGGGGATTCCTAAACCAGGAAAAATTGAGACCACTAAGGCACATGGTTGGAATCCTGAGAACCAGACGAATCCAAATCAACCATCGCGAAATATTTATATATACTGCATCTCTATTCGCTATTTTTCGTCACCATGTTTAGTGGGGGTTAGAGACCCCCGCTATCTAATGTTTGTTTTTTGCAGAACGAAGGAAGACGATGATGATGTGTTGATACATCATTGGACCATTTGAATAAATACGCGCGTTTTTCTTTTGAACAACATATTGTTTGGTTTATCAATATATTAATTTCCTGTTATTTTACTAATGACTAAAGCGTGATGGTGGAGTGGTTAAGGCATTGGCTTGGAAGCATTGGGACCTGGGTTCGAATCCCAGGTCCCCAAAAATATTTGTTTCTATTTTTCTTTACATATTTACATGCAGGCTTCCAAGGTGAGGTCTACCATATACCTCCAGTTATCAGTGCGCCAGGTGGCCTCCAACTCAGATCCCATGGCCCAGGTTGAAAGACTACCATGCTCCTCAGTCAACAAATGCCTATCCAATCTCAATGGTCAAACAGGCTTGCAGCTTAATGGGCCACAATTTCCAAACGTACCTCCTTCTGGGCCCAACACCCCCTGGGTTTTATTTATTTTTTTTTTTTTATATTTTATATTTAATTGTTTTCACTATTATTAATTATTATTATTTTCACTAACAAAAATAATTAACTATTTTCATAATAAAATCATAAGACTAAAAATAATATTTTTTATTATTATTATTATTTAAATTAATTTCACCCTTAGTTAGTTATTTTTGTAAATAAATAATGTAATTAACAAAAGTACACTTTAAGTGAAAGGCCATAACTTGAGATTGGTAAATCCAAATGACATGGGACCAAAGGCATTGGTTAGAGGACTTCAAGACCTTTCCAAAATGTCCAAGAACATAGTCATATGATCAAAATTGAGCAAGATATGCATTGGAGAAGTTGGGAAATTTTCATGAATTTGCAAAAGTCAACTTTGCTCAAAACACCTTATTTTTGCTAATAGGCCTCAAATCTCTTCTTGAAACTTCATCCATGGCCTATGCACGACCCATCAAGCTTAATTGAATTTATTTTATTATTTTTTATTAATTAATTGGATTTTTAATTAATATTATTTCCTTTAATTAATTTAAATTGTAGGAAAATACAAGATTTGATTTTTTCAATCAATTTGTGAAGCAAATATGGTCAAGATATGCTGGCAATTTCGTGCACCAAGTCAAAGATGCAAAATCTCCAAAATTGGCAACTTTGTTAAATCATGAAAATGCAAAAAGATTTGATTTTCAATCAAATATTCAATCATCATTGCAATGTATTCTTGCTCAAAATTTTGACCTAATTCCATTCCTCTATATATATGCAAGTAAACCCTAACTCATGGACGTGAGAAAAGCTGCAGAAAAGCCATAGCATATTGAAAAATTTCCAAGAAAACTCAAAACTGACTTTGGCATTCTAGAACGATTCAAAGGTTTTTATTGATTCTAATCCACTGCAGGAGGTTCCCAGAACGTGTGGCAATCAAATTCAGGACTTAAAGCTCAAAGAATCACCATATACAGAGTCATGGTTTGCAACTTTTATTCACAATCGTATATCGTGATTCATGCATCTTTAATATGTTTTCATGATTGTTTTGTGTTGCTAGGGACTGTACAAAGCTAATGGTATAGCTTAATTGAACTGAAACGCCATAAATCCAAAGATGCCATAGTTGAATTTTTAGGGTTCATAAGCTTTGAATTGGGGATTCCTAAACCAGGAAAAATTGAGACCACTAAGGCACATGGTTGGAATCCTGAGAACCAGACGAATCCAAATCAACCATCGCGAAATATTTATATATACTGCATCTATATTCGCAATTTTTTGTCACCATGTTTAGTGGGGGTTAAAAACCCCCGCTATCTAATGTTTGTTTTTTGCAGAACGAAGGAAGACGATGATGATCTGTTGATACATCATTGGACCATTTGAATAAATACGCGCGTTTTTCTTTTGAACAGCATATTGTTTGGTTTATCAATATATTAATTGCCTGTTATTTAACTAATGACTAAAGCGTGATGGTGGAGTGGTTAAGGAATTGGCTTGGAAGCATTGGGACCTAGGTTCGAATCCCAGGTCCCCCAAAATATTTGTTTCTATTTTTCTTTACATATTTACATGCAGGCTTCCAAGGTGAGGTCTACCATATACCTCTAGTTATCAGTGCGCCAGGTGGCCTCCAACTCAGATCCCATGGCCCAGGTTGAAAGACTACCATGCTCCTCAGTCAACAAATGCCTAGCCAATCTCAATGGTCAAACAGGCTTGCAGCTTAATGGGCCACAATTTCCAAACGTACCTCCTTCTGGGCCCAACACCCCCTAGGTTTTTTTTCTTTTTTTTTTCTTTTATATTTTATATTTAATTGTTTTCACTATTAATAATTATTGTTATTTTTAATAACAAAAATAATTAACTATTTTCATAATAAAATCAGAAGATTAAAAATAATATTTTTTATTATTATTATTATTTAAATTAATTTCACCCTTAGTTAGTTATTTTTGTAAATAAATAATGTAATTAACAAAAGTACACTTTAAGTCAAAGGCCATAACTTGATATTGGTAAATCCAAATGACGTGGGACCGAAGGCATTGATTAGAGGACTTCAAGACCTTTCCAAAATGTCCAAGAACATGGTCATATGATCAAAATTGAGCAAGATATGCATTGGAGAAGTTGGGAAATTTTCATGAATTTGCAAAAGTCAACTTTGCTCAAAACACCTTATTTTTGTTAATAGGCCTCAAATCTCTTCTTGAAACTTCATCCATGGCCTATGCACGACCCATCAAGCTTAATTGAATTTATTTTATTATTTTTTATTAATTAATTGGATTTTTAATTAATATTAATTCCTTTAATTAATTTAAATTGTAGGAAAATACAAGATTTGATTTTTTCAATCAATTTGTGAAGCAAATATGGTCAAGATATGCTGGCAATTTCGTGCACCAAGTCAAAGATGCAAAATCTCCAAAATTGCCAACTTTGTTAAATCATGAAAATGCAAAAAGATTTGATTTTCAATCAAATATTCAATCATCATTGCAATGGATTTTTGCTCAAGATTTTGACCTAATTCTTTTCCTCTATATATATGCAAGTAAACCCTAACTCATGGACGTGAGAGAAGCTGCAGAAAAGCCATAGCATATTGAAGAATTTCCAAGAAAACTCAAAACTGACTTTGGCATTCTAGAACGATTCAAAGGTTTTTATTGATTCTAATCCACTGCAGAAGGTTCCCAGAATGTGTGGCAATCAAATTCAGGCCTTAAAGCTCAAAGAATCACCATATACAGAGTCACGGTTTGCAACTTTTACTCACAATCGTATATCGTAATTCATGCATCTTTAATATGTTTTCATGATTGTTTTGTGTTGCTAGGGACTGTACAAAGCTAATGGTATAGCTTAATTGAACTGAAACGCCATAAATCCAAAGATGCCATAGTTGAATTTTTAGGGTTCATAAGCTTTGAATTGGGGATTCCTAAACCAGGAAAAATTGAGACCACTAAGGCACATGGTTGGAATCCTGAGAACCAGACGAATCCAAATCAACCATCGCGAAATATTTATATATTCTGCATCTCTATTCAATATTTTTAGTCTCCATGTTTAGTGGGGGTTAAAACCCCCCGCTATCTAATGTTTGTTTTTTGCAGAACGAAGGAAGACGATGATGATCTGTTGATACATCATTGGACCATTTGAATAAATACGCGCGTTTTTCTTTTGAACAGCATATTGTTTGGTTTATCAATATATTAATTGCCTGTTATTTTACTAATGACTAAAGCGTGATGGTGGAGTGGTTAAGGAATTGGCTTGGAAGCATTGGGACCTGGGTTCGAATCCCAGGTCCCCCAAAATATTTGTTTCTATTTTTCTTTACATATTTACATGCAGGCTTCCAAGGTGAGGTCTACCATATACCTCCAGTTATCAGTGCGCCAGGTGGCCTCCAACTCAGATCCCATGGCCCAGGTTGAAAGACTACCATGCTCCTCAGTCAACAAATGCCTAGCCAATCTCAATGGTCAAACAGGCTTGCAGCTTAATGGGCCACAATTTCCAAACGTACCTCCTTCTGGGCCCAACACCCCCTGGGTTTTTTTTCTTTGTTTTTTCTTTTATATTTTATATTTAATTGTTTTCACTATTAATAATTATTGTTATTTTTACTAACAAAAATAATTAACTATTTTCATAATAAAATCAGAAGACTAAAAATAATATTTTTTATTATTATTATTATTTAAATTAATTTCACCCTTAGTTAGTTATTTTTGTAAATAAATAATGTAATTAACAAAAGTACACTTTAAGTCAAAGGCCATAACTTGATATTGGTAAATCCAAATGACATGGGACCGAAGGCATTGGTTAGAGGACTTCAAGACCTTTCCAAAATGTCCAAGAACATGGTCATATGGTCAAAATTGAGCAAGATATGCATTGGAGAAGTTGGGAAATTTTCATGAATTTGCAAAAGTCAACTTTGCTCAAAACACCTTATTTTTGTTAATAGGCCTCAAATCTCTTCTTGAAACTTCATCCATGGCCTATGCACGACCCATCAAGCTTAATTGAATTTATTTTCTTATTTTTTATTAATTAATTGGATTTTTAATTAATATTAATTCCTTTAATTAATTTAAATTGTAGGAAAATACAAGATTTGATTTTTTCAATCAATTTGTGAAGCAAATATGGTCAAGATATGCTGGCAATTTCGTGCACCAAGTCAAATATGCAAAATCTCCAAAATTGGCAACTTTGTTAAATCATGTAAATGCAAAAAGATTTGATTTTTAATCAAATATTCAATCATCATTGCAATGGATTCTTGCTCAAGATTTTAACCTAATTACATTCCTCTATATATATGCAAGTAAACCCTAACTCATGGACGTGAGAAAAGCTGCAGAAAAAGCATAGCATATTGAAAAATTTCCAAGAAAACTCAAAACTGACTTTGGCATTCTAGAACGATTCAAAGGTTTTTATTGATTCTAATCCACTGCAGGAGGTTCCCAGAACGTGTGGCAATCAAATTCAGGCCTTAAAGCTCAAAGAATCACCATATACAGAGTCACGGTTTGCAACTTTTATTCACAATCGTATATCGTGATTCATGCATCTTTAATATGTTTTCATGATTGTTTTGTGTTGCTAGGGACTGTACAAAGCTAATGGTATAGCTTAATTGAACTGAAACGCCATAAATCCAAAGATGCCATAGTTGAATTTTTAGGGTTCATAAGCTTTGAATTGGGGATTCCTAAACCAGGAAAAATTGAGACCACTAAGGTACATGGTTGGAATCCTGAGAACCAGACGAATCCAAATCAACCATCGCGAAATATTTATATATACTGCATCTCTATTCGCTATTTTTCGTCACCATGTTTAGTGGGGGTTAAAAACCCCCGCTATCTAATGTTTGTTTTTTGCAGAATGAAGGAAGACGATGATGATCTGTTGATACATCAATGGACCATTCGAATAAATACGCGCGTTTTTCTTTTGAACAGCATATTGTTTGGTTTATCAATATATTAATTGCCTGTTATTTTACTAATGACTAAAGCGTGATGGTGGAGTGGTTAAGGAATTGGCTTGGAAGCATTGGGACCTGGGTTCGAATCCCAGGTCCCCCAAAATATTTGTTTCTATTTTTCTTTACATATTTACATGCAGGCTTCCAAGGTGAGGTCTACCATATACCTCCAGTTATCAGTGCGCCAGGTGGCCTCCAACTCAGATCCCATGGCCCAGGTTGAAAGACTACCATGCTCCTCAGTCAACAAATGCCTAGCCAATCTCAATGGTCAAACAGGCTTGCAGCTTAATGGGCCACAATTTCCAAACGTACCTCCTTCTGGGCCCAACACCCCCTGGGTTTTATTTCTTTTTTTTTTTCTTTTATATTTTATATTTAATTGTTTTCACTATTATTAATTATTATTATTTTCACTAACAAAAATAATTAACTATTTTCATAATAAAATCAGAAGACTAAAAATAATATTTTTTATTATTATTATTATTTAAATTAATTTCACCCTTAGTTAGTTATTTTTGTAAATAAATAATGTAATTAACAAAAGTACACTTTAAGTGAAAGGCCATAACTTGAGATTGGTAAATCCAAATGACCTGGGACCAAAGGCATTGGTTAGAGGACTTCAAGACCTTTCCAAAATGTCCAAGAACATAGTCATATGATCAAAATTGAGCAAGATATGCATTGGAGAAGTTGGGAAATTTTCATGAATTTGCAAAAGTCAACTTTGCTCAAAACACCTTATTTTTGCTAATAGGCCTCAAATCTCTTCTTGAAACTTCATCCATGGCCTATGCACGACCCATCAAGCTTAATTGAATTTATTTTCTTATTTTTTATTAATTAATTGGATTTTTAATTAATATTAATTCCTTTAATTAATTTAAATTGTAGGAAAATACAAGATTTGATTTTTTCAATCAATTTGTGAAGCAAATATGGTCAAGATATGCTGGCAATTTCGTGCACCAAGTCAAAGATGCAAAATCTCCAAAATTGGCAACTTTGTTAAATCATGAAAATGCAAAAAGATTTGATTTTTAATCAAATATTCAATCATCATTGCAATGGATTCTTGCTCAAGATTTTAACCTAATTACATTCCTCTATATATATGCAAGTAAACCCTAACTCATGGACGTGAGAAAAGCTGCAGAAAAAGCATAGCATATTGAAAAATTTCCAAGAAAACTCAAAACTGACTTTGGCATTCTAGAACGATTCAAAGGTTTTTATTGATTCTAATCCACTGCAGGAGGTTCCCAGAACGTGTGGCAATCAAATTCAGGCCTTAAAGCTCAAAGAATCACCATATACAGAGTCACGGTTTGCAACTTTTATTCACAATCGTATATCGTGATTCATGCATCTTTAATATGTTTTCATGATTGTTTTGTGTTGCTAGGGACTGTACAAAGCTAATGGTATAGCTTAATTGAACTGAAACGCCATAAATCCAAAGATGCCATAGTTGAATTTTTAGGGTTCATAAGCTTTGAATTGGGGATTCCTAAACCAGGAAAAATTGAGACCACTAAGGTACATGGTTGGAATCCTGAGAACCAGACGAATCCAAATCAACCATCGCGAAATATTTATATATACTGCATCTCTATTCGCTATTTTTCGTCACCATGTTTAGTGGGGGTTAAAAACCCCCGCTATCTAATGTTTGTTTTTTGCAGAATGAAGGAAGACGATGATGATCTGTTGATACATCAATGGACCATTCGAATAAATACGCGCGTTTTTCTTTTGAACAGCATATTGTTTGGTTTATCAATATATTAATTGCCTGTTATTTTACTAATGACTAAAGCGTGATGGTGGAGTGGTTAAGGAATTGGCTTGGAAGCATTGGGACCTGGGTTCGAATCCCAGGTCCCCCAAAATATTTGTTTCTATTTTTCTTTACATATTTACATGCAGGCTTCCAAGGTGAGGTCTACCATATACCTCCAGTTATCAGTGCGCCAGGTGGCCTCCAACTCAGATCCCATGGCCCAGGTTGAAAGACTACCATGCTCCTCAGTCAACAAATGCCTAGCCAATCTCAATGGTCAAACAGGCTTGCAGCTTAATGGGCCACAATTTCCAAACGTACCTCCTTCTGGGCCCAACACCCCCTGGGTTTTATTTCTTTTTTTTTTCTTTTATATTTTATATTTAATTGTTTTCACTATTATTAATTATTATTATTTTCACTAACAAAAATAATTAACTATTTTCATAATAAAATCAGAAGACTAAAAATAATATTTTTTATTATTATTATTATTTAAATTAATTTCACCCTTAGTTAGTTATTTTTGTAAATAAATAATGTAATTAACAAAAGTACACTTTAAGTGAAAGGCCATAACTTGAGATTGGTAAATCCAAATGACCTGGGACCAAAGGCATTGGTTAGAGGACTTCAAGACCTTTCCAAAATGTCCAAGAACATAGTCATATGATCAAAATTGAGCAAGATATGCATTGGAGAAGTTGGGAAATTTTCATGAATTTGTAAAAGTCAACTTTGCTCAAAACACCTTATTTTTGCTAATAGGCCTCAAATCTCTTCTTGAAACTTCATCCATGGCCTATGCACGACCCATCAAGCTTAATTGAATTTATTTTATTATTTTTTATTAATTAATTGGATTTTTAATTAATATTAATTCCTTTAATTAATTTAAATTGTAGGAAAATACAAGATTTGATTTTTTCAATCAATTTGTGAAGCAAATATGGTCAAGATATGATGGCAATTTTGTGCACCAAGTCAAAGATGCAAAATCTCCAAAATTGGCAACTTTGTTAAATCATGAAAATGCAAAAAGATTTGATTTTCAATCAAATATTCAATCATCATTGCAATGGATTCTTGCTCAAGATTTTGACCTAATTCTATTCCTCTATATATATGCAAGTAAACCCTAACTCATGGACGTGAGAGAAGCTGCAGAAAAGCCATAGCATATTGAAGAATTTCCAAGAAAACTCAAAACTGACTTTGGCATTCTAGAACGATTCAAAGGTTTTTATTGATTCTAATCCACTGCAGAAGGTTCCCAGAATGTGTGGCAATCAAATTCAGGCCTTAAAGCTCAAAGAATCACCATATACAGAGTCACGGTTTGCAACTTTTATTCACAATCGTATATCGTAATTCATGCATCTTTAATATGTTTTCATGATTGTTTTGTGTTTCTAGGGACTGTACAAAGCTAATGGTATAGCTTAATTGAACTGAAACGCCATAAATCCAAAGATGCCATAGTTGAATTTTTAGGGTTCATAAGCTTTGAATTGGGGATTCCTAAACCAGGAAAAATTGAGACCACTAAGGCACATGGTTGGAATCCTGAGAACCAGACGAATCCAAATCAACCATCGCGAAATATTTATATATACTACATCTCTATTCGCTATTTTTCGTCACCATGTTTAGGGGGGGTTAAAAACCCCCGCTATCTAATGTTTGTTTTTTGCAGAACGAAGGAAGACGATGATGATCTGTTGATACATCATTGGACCATTTGAATAAATACGCGCGTTTTTCTTTTGAACAGCATATTGTTTGGTTTATCAATATATTAATTGCCTGTTATTTTACTAATGACTAAAGCGTGATGGTGGAGTGGTTAAGGAATTGGCTTGGAAGCATTGGGACCTGGGTTCGAATCCCAGGTCCCCCAAAATATTTGTTTCTATTTTTCTTTACATATTTACATGCAGGCTTCCAAGGTGAGGTCTACCATATACCTCTAGTTATCAGTGCGCCAGGTGGCCTCCAACTCAGATCCCATGGCCCAGGTTGAAAGACTACCATGCTCCTCAGTCAACAAATGCCTAGCCAATCTCAATGGTCAAACAGGCTTGCAGCTTAATGGGCCACAATTTCCAAACGTACCTCCTTCTGGGCCCAACACCCCCTAGGTTTTTTTTCTTTTTTTTTCTTTTATATTTTATATTTAATTGTTTTCACTATTAATAATTATTGTTATTTTTAATAACAAAAATAATTAACTATTTTCATAATAAAATCAGAAGACTAAAAATAATATTTTTTATTATTATTATTATTTAAATTAATTTCACCCTTAGTTAGTTATTTTTGTAAATAAATAATGTAATTAACAAAAGTACACTTTAAGTCAAAGGCCATAACTTGATATTGGTAAATCCAAATGACGTGGGACCGAAGGCATTGATTAGAGGACTTCAAGACCTTTCCAAAATGTCCAAGAACATGGTCATATGATCAAAATTGAGCAAGATATGCATTGGAGAAGTTGGGAAATTTTCATGAATTTGCAAAAGTCAACTTTGCTCAAAACACCTTATTTTTGTTAATAGGCCTCAAATCTCTTCTTGAAACTTCATCCATGGCCTATGCACGACCCATCAAGCTTAATTGAATTTATTTTATTATTTTTTATTAATTAATTGGATTTTTAATTAATATTAATTCCTTTAATTAATTTAAATTGTAGGAAAATACAAGATTTGATTTTTTCAATCAATTTGTGAAGCAAATATGGTCAAGATATGCTGGCAATTTCGTGCACCAAGTCAAAGATGCAAAATCTCCAAAATTGCCAACTTTGTTAAATCATGAAAATGCAAAAAGATTTGATTTTCAATCAAATATTCAATCATCATTGCAATGGATTCTTGCTCAAGATTTTGACCTAATTCTTTTCCTCTATATATATGCAAGTAAACCCTAACTCATGGACGTGAGAGAAGCTGCAGAAAAGCCATAGCATATTGAAGAATTTCCAAGAAAACTCAAAACTGACTTTGGCATTCTAGAACGATTCAAAGGTTTTTATTGATTCTAATCCACTGCAGAAGGTTCCCAGAATGTGTGGCAATCAAATTCAGGCCTTAAAGCTCAAAGAATCACCATATACAGAGTCACGGTTTGCAACTTTTATTCACAATCGTATATCGTAATTCATGCATCTTTAATATGTTTTCATGATTGTTTTGTGTTGCTAGGGACTGTACAAAGCTAATGGTATAGCTTAATTGAACTGAAACGCCATAAATCCAAAGATGCCATAGTTGAATTTTTAGGGTTCATAAGCTTTGAATTGGGGATTCCTAAACCAGGAAAAATTGAGACCACTAAGGCACATGGTTGGAATCCTGAGAACCAGACGAATCCAAATCAACCATCGCGAAATATTTATATATTCTGCATCTCTATTCAATATTTTTTGTCTCCATGTTTAGTGGGGGTTAAAAACCCCCGCTATCTAATGTTTGTTTTTTGCAGAACGAAGGAAGACGATGATGATGTGTTGATACATCATTGGACCATTTGAATAAATACGCGCATTTTTCTTTTGAACAGCATATTGTTTGGTTTATCAATATATTAATTGCCTGTTATTTTACTAATGACTAAAGCGTGATGGTGGAGTGGTTAAGGAATTGGCTTGGAAGCATTGGGACCTGGGTTCGAATCCCAGGTCCCCCAAAATATTTGTTTCTATTTTTCTTTACATATTTACATGCAGGCTTCCAAGGTGAGGTCTACCATATACCTCCAGTTATCAGTGCGCCAGGTGGCCTCCAACTCAGATCCCATGGCCCAGGTTGAAAGACTACCATGCTCCTCAGTCAACAAATGCCTAGCCAATCTCAATGGTCAAACAGGCTTGCAGCTTAATGGGCCACAATTTCCAAACGTACCTCCTTCTGGGCCCAACACCCCCTGGGTTTTTTTTCTTTTTTTTTTCTTTTATATTTTATATTTAATTGTTTTCACTATTAATAATTATTGTTATTTTTACTAACAAAAATAATTAACTATTTTCATAATAAAATCAGAAGACTAAAAATAATATTTTTTATTATTATTATTATTTAAATTAATTTCACCCTTAGTTATTTATTTTTGTAAATAAATAATGTAATTAACAAAAGTACACTTTAAGTCAAAGGCCATAACTTGATATTGGTAAATCCAAATGACATGGGACCGAAGGCATTGGTTAGAGGACTTCAAGACCTTTCCAAAATGTCAAAGAACATGGTCATATGATCAAAATTGAGCAAGATATGCATTGGAGAAGTTGGGAAATTTTCATGAATTTGCAAAAGTCAACTTTGCTCAAAACACCTTATTTTTGTTAATAGGCCTCAAATCTCTTCTTGAAACTTCATCCATGGCCTATGCACGACCCATCAAGCTTAATTGAATTTATTTTCTTATTTTTTATTAATTAATTTGATTTTTAATTAATATTAATTCCTTTAATTAATTTAAATTGTAGGAAAATACAAGATTTGATTTTTTCAATCAATTTGTGAAGCAAATATGGTCAAGATATGCTGGCAATTTCGTGCACCAAGTCAAAGATGCAAAATCTCCAAAATTGGCAACTTTGTTAAATCATGAAAATGCAAAAAGATTTGATTTTTAATCAAATATTCAATCATCATTGCAATGGATTCTTGCTCAAGATTTTAACCTAATTACATTCCTCTATATATATGCAAGTAAACCCTAACTCATGGACGTGAGAGAAGCTGCAGAAAAAGCATAGCATATTGAAAAATTTCCAAGAAAACTCAAAACTGACTTTGGCATTCTAGAACGATTCAAAGGTTTTGATTGATTCTAATCCACTGCAGGAGGTTCCCAGAACGTGTGGCAATCAAATTCAGGCCTTAAAGCTCAAAGAATCACCATATACAGAGTCACGGTTTGCAACTTTTATTCACAATCGTATATCGTGATTCATGCATCTTTAATATGTTTTCATGATTGTTTTGTGTTGCTAGGGACTGTACAAAGCTAATGGTATAGCTTAATTGAACTGAAACGCCATAAATCCAAAGATGCCATAGTTGAATTTTTAGGGTTCATAAGCTTTGAATTGGGGATTCCTAAACCAGGAAAAATTGAGACCACTAAGGTACATGGTTGGAATCCTGAGAACCAGACGAATCCAAATCAACCATCGCGAAATATTTATATATACTGCATCTCTATTCGCTATTTTTCGTCACCATGTTTAGTGGGGGTTAAAAACCCCCGCTATCTAATGTTTGTTTTTTGCAGAACGAAGGAAGACGATGATGATCTGTTGATACATCAATGGACCATTCGAATAAATACGCGCGTTTTTCTTTTGAACAGCATATTGTTTGGTTTATCAATATATTAATTGCCTGTTATTTTACTAATGACTAAAGCGTGATGGTGGAGTGGTTAAGGAATTGGCTTGGAAGCATTGGGACCTGGGTTCGAATCCCAGGTCCCCCAAAATATTTGTTTCTATTTTTCTTTACATATTTACATGCAGGCTTCCAAGGTGAGGTCTACCATATACCTCCAGTTATCAGTGCGCCAGGTGGCCTCCAACTCAGATCCCATGGCCCAGGTTGAAAGACTACCATGCTCCTCAGTCAACAAATGCCTAGCCAATCTCAATGGTCAAACAGGCTTGCAGCTTAATGGGCCATAATTTCCAAACGTACCTCCTTCTGGGCCCAACACCCCCTGGGTTTTTTTTCTTTTTTTTTCTTTTATATTTTATATTTAATTGTTTTCACTATTATTAATTATTGTTATTTTTACTAACAAAAATAATTAACTATTTTCATAATAAAATCAGAAGACTAAAAATAATATTTTTTATTATTATTATTATTTAAATTAATTTCACCCTTAGTTAGTTATTTTTGTAAATAAATAATGTAATTAACAAAAGTACACTTTAAGTCAAAGGCCATAACTTGAGATTGGTAAATCCAAATGACATGGGACCGAAGGCATTGGTTAGAGGACTTCAAGACCTTTCCAAAATGTCCAAGAACATGGTCATATGATCAAAATTGAGCAAGATATGCATTGGAGAAGTTGGGAAATTTTCATGAATTTGCAAAAGTCAACTTTGCTCAAAACACCTTATTTTTGCTAATAGGCCTCAAATCTCTTCTTGAAACTTCATCCATGGCCTATGCACGACCCATCAAGCATAATTGAATTTATTTTCTTATTTTTTATTAATTAATTGGATTTTTAATTAATATTAATTCCTTTAATTAATTTAAATTGTAGGAAAATACAAGATTTGATTTTTTCAATCAATTTGTGAAGCAAATATGGTCAAGATATGCTGGCAATTTCGTGCACCAAGTCAAAGATGAAAAATCTCCAAAATTGGCAACTTTGTTAAATCATGAAAATGCAAAAAGATTCGATTTTCAATCAAATATTCAATCATCATTGCAATGGATTCTTGCTCAAGATTTTAACCTAATTCCATTCCTCTATATATATGCAAGTAAACCCTAACTCATGGACGTGAGAGAAGCTGCAGAAAAGCCATAGCATATTGAAAAATTTCCAAGAAAACTCAAAACTGACTTTGGCGTTCTAGAACGATTCAAAGGTTTTTATTGATTCTAATCCACTGCAGGAGGTTCCCAGAACGTGTGGCAATCAAATTCAGGCCTTAAAGCTCAAAGAATCACCATATACAGAGTCACGATTTGCAACTTTTATTCACAATCATATATCGTGATTCATGCATCTTTAATATGTTTTCATGATTGTTTTGTGTTGCTAGGGAATGTACAAAGCTAATGGTATAGCTTAATTGAACTGAAACGCCATAAATCCAAAGATGTCATAGTTGAATTTTTAGGGTTCATAAGCTTTGAATTGGGGATTCCTAAACCAGGAAAAATTGAGACCACTAAGGCACATGGTTGGAATCCTGAGAACCAGACGAATCCAAATCAACCATCGCGAAATATTTATATATATTGCATCTCTATTCGCTATTTTTCGTCACCATGTTTAGTGGGGGTTAAAAACCCCCGCTATCTAATGTTTGTTTTTTGCAGAACGAAGGAAGACGATGATGATGTCTTGATACATCATTGGACCATTTGAATAAATACGCGCGTTTTTCTTTTGAACAGCATATTGTTTGGTTTATCAATATATTAATTGCCTGTTATTTTACTAATGACTAAAGCGTGAGGGTGGAGTGGTTAAGGCATTGGCTTGGAAGCATTGGGACCTGGGTTCGAATCCCAGGTCCCCCAAAATATTTGTTTCTATTTTTCTTTACATATTTACATGCAGGCTTCCAAGGTGAGGTCTACCATATACCTCCAGTTATCAGCGCACCAGGTGGCCTCCAACTCAGATCCCATGGCCCAGGTTGAAAGACTACCATGCTTCTCAGTCAACAAATGCCTAGCCAATCTCAATGGTCAAACAGGCTTGCAGCTTAATGAGCCACAATTTCCAAACGTACCTCCTTCTGGGCCCAACATCCCCTGGGTTTTATTTCTTTTTTTTCTTTTATATTTTATATTTAATTGTTTTCACTATTATTAATTATTATTATTTTCACTAACAAAAATAATTAACTATTTTCATAATAAAATCAGAAGACTAAAAATAATATTTTTTATTATTATTATTATTATTATTTAAATTAATTTCACCCTTAATTAGTTATTTTTGTAAATAAATAATGTAATTAATTTAGTTTTAATTAGGTTTAATTTTATCTTTTTCACAATAATTTAAAATCAACATAGAGTTAGGGTTTTCACTAACTTTTGACTATTTTTATTTATTTCATTAACACATAAAAAACTCAAAAATATTTCTTTAATTAATTGATTAGCTTAGGTTTAATTTAATTCGTAAAAGATAATAAAAACTTCTTTCTTTCTCAAAAAGGGTCAAAACCCTAGAACTTCTCCGATTCAATTCTTTCTCGCGCATATAATTTTTGATCCAATTATGTAATTGCTCCGAGGATGTAATAGCTTTAATTAGGACCTTTTTATCGCTTTTCTTTATTTTCCGCAATTTACTTTTCAAGGGTTGTTTTTGGCGATGTAAATACCCGACGCCTTGTAATAGCGTAGATTTACTTTCCGCAACTATTAATTGCTAGATGTATGTTAATTAGGATATGCATGACAAGACTTATCCTTAAAATAAAATCAATCGTAGCTCACCATAACATGTGCAAAGATAACTTAACTGAATCCTGACACACTCGCACATGCCACTCCGAGGGTACGCCTCACTTGGTTGCCTCGACGTGGTCATTGAGTATAGGGTGTTTTAGAGGTCGCCCTCTTGTCTAAAGATCCAAGTTGCCTCGAAACAGTTGCCTCGGATAAAAAAGATCTAAGACATTAGGGTTACCGCTAAGGCGTCCTACTATTGCTTTGGTGACCACATGTCCCTATAATCGAATTGACCCGAATAACTCCAAACGACGGTGCTACCTACTTCTCAATAGTGGGATGGTACTGTCTAAAGGACATTTACACAGCTTAATTTCTTTTGAGTAGGTAGAGATTCTCAGGTACTTGCTCTTTCAAAAAAACAAAAATACTTTTCGCACCTACACTTTTCTAACAAAAGTTTTCTAACAACACTTCATACACTCTTGAGGACAGATACAAGAGTTAAATCAAAGTTTTCAAAACAAACTTTTTCAAAACCCACAAACACAAGAAAAGCAAACATTTTTGAAAACATAGTGAGCAAGTACCTAAGAGCCCGTGGATAACCACGGATAGAAAGGGTGCTAACACATTCCCTTTCTATAATCTACTTCCCGAACCGAGAAACATCTCGAAAAGGAATTTTGCTGTGATTTTGTCCTTTCCTTGTTGGAGAACATAAAAGACGGTAGCGACTCTTGCTTACCGCGACATTTTGCTAAACGCAAACGCGAACCAGCATTCTAAAACAGTCAGTTCTATTTCCACCGATCACAGAACTGGCGACTCTACTGGGGACTTAATAAGTGAGGTGTACCTTAGGATTAGACCATTGTGTTTTCAATTGTATGCTTTGTATGATTTATATTTGTGGGATTATATTGGAGTTTCATAGATCCTAACCCGGATATGGGGAATACCCTTTAGGTAAGTAGCAATAAACTATGAGGGACCTGTCCGGCGTAGACCGACACGGGTGAAGCAGTAGCTACGTTGGTGTGACACCTTGGTCTGTACCGATATTCCTTGTGTTGGAACGAGGAGAATATGGGTCTTCTGAGGAGTCATTAAGCACCAACTGACCTTAGCACCTTAAATTGACCAACTCGGCCATAGAACAATAGCAGTATGCTACACTCATTGAGGCTAAACTCTCTTGATGGTTCCGTCCGCAAGAAAAGGTTGCTAAGCTGGAGTTATGACCGATTGAGGGTAGTCAGTGATATTGAGATCCTCTAGAACCCGGTTACTATTTTTAGGACAGGTCTTAACCAACTGAAACTGAAAGAGGGTAGTACCTAAACTTCATGCTGGCCTGAAATCTAAGGGCTCTTGTGTGACTTGTGTGCCTTACCATGTTTGCCTTTTGTGAATACTTGTGGTGTGCCTTTATCATGACATCATACCATCATACCATTGCATGCATCCTGCATAAGGACTAACCCATTTCAAAGACAAGAGGGTTTCATCTTTGCTCTGTTTTGTAGGACATCATGATGCCTGTGCGTAGGAATACTATCCGGCTCAACTTTGTTCAACCACCTACTTTGCTTACAGAATTGGTTGATAGGATTCCAAACACTACTTCCTTCATCAAGAGGCATGGTTCTCTTCTCGGTTTAGTCACTTCAAAGTGGGACCAACAATTGATGAGTGTCCTTGCCCAGTTTTATGATCCGCTATACCATTGCTTCACCTTTCAAGACTTCCAGCTGGTCCCTACCCTGGAAGAATTCTCTGATTTGCTTGGTATCCCTGTTTTGGAACAAACTCCATTCACTGGTTGGGAAAAGACTCTTAGGCCTGAGGAGATTGCTGCAGCCCTTCCTTTGACCAAAGAAGAGGTAACGGCTAACTGGGAGACTAGAAGTGGAGTTAAGGGCTTTTTGGCTAAGTTTCTGATTGGCAAAGCTAATAGTTTCTGGAATGACTTAGACTTCAGGGCGTACGAAGACATTCTGGCTCTCTTAATCTATGGTCTAGTATTGTTTCCAAATTCTGATACCTTTGTTAATGTCAACGCCATAAGGATCTTCATCTCTCAGAACCCTGTACCCACTCTCTTGGGTGATATCCTGCAACAGCTTTATGCTCGTACTGCTCGAAGACGAGGAACTTTGTGGTGTTGTG
This sequence comes from Vicia faba, assembly GCA_948472305.1. NCBI lineage: Eukaryota > Viridiplantae > Streptophyta > Magnoliopsida > Fabales > Fabaceae > Vicia > Vicia faba. Next base: position 328,359,641 of record OX451736.1, read on the forward strand.
CTCCTTTATTGGTGAGGTGGTTTATTTCGCACCTCCCTAAGTTCGTACTGAAGAACAAAGAAGGAAGGGGCTGGGCTCATAGGATAATGTCTCTCACTAATAATGACATCATTTGGACTCTCAGAGGTTCAGAGGAGGTGGCCGTTATTGATCGTTGCGGAGAGTATCCTAATGTTCCATTGATCGGAACCCAGGGAGGAATCTCTTATAACCCATGTTTAGCTCTCCGTCAGTTTGGAAAATCCAGAAGAGCAGGGCCTCATGAGATGTTGATACCTCACATCAGTTTTGAGTTTCAGGTAGATAGTGACGAGCTGCATCGTAGATTCATCTAGGCTTGGGATAGAATTCACAAAGCTGACCCACATGAGTTGGGACCGAAGACTTCTCTACCAATGGAATCCTATTTCAGATGGGTCCTCATCCGTGCTCAGAAGTTAGGTATGCCATACGAAGCTGTCAGGCCTATCACTCTTGAAATTCCTGACAAATATGGGGTTCCTCCAACTGTTCTCCATCCTCATATGCCCACTAATGTTGACACGCTGAAGAGGTCTTGGGCACAACTGCAGGAAGAACAGGATTCTTATTGGGAAAGGTTCAATGAATAGGAACAGAAGATCCAGAAGCTGAGAAAGCAATTGGAGAACGAGCGGATCCTGAATGACTATATCTGCACTGAGAAGAAGAGGCCATGGGAGCATTGATGTGCTTTAGATGTTTCTTTTACAGCCTTTATTTACTTTTCAGTATTTCTATCCATGTAACGCCTAAGGGAAATTTGTTGAACAATTTAAATTCCAAAGTTGAATCTAATAAAGTTTGTTTCCTTTCTTGTCTACAAAGTTGAATCCTGATTGTCTTTGAAAACTTAAATCATACGTATTTCATGTCATCATATGCATCACAGGTACCCTTTTTACAGGTCACTTATCTTCTTCGTTGTTTATTTCAGCAATCATCATGTCTTCTGAACCTTCTACTGAACAAGCTATCAAGGCCCTCCAGGCCCAGAATGCCCAGTTCCAAGAGTTGGTCATGAGCCTAGCCCAGGGTCAACAGGAGTTGAAGACTCTGATTCTGAAGAAGAAGAAGAAGAGGACCGTCTTGTTCAACACTGGACGCAGATTTGGGAATGGACTACAAAATGAGGTTGATCTGACTACTTCCTCTGTAGGGAAAGACAGTCCCCAAGAGAGAAGGGTCCCTAGTCCCGTGGTCTCCGACAACGAGACAGATTATAATGATGAATAGTACCCTCCTGCTGAGGATAGGTACAAACAGCTGGAGGACCGCTTAAGTGCTATGGAGATTCAGAATGTGCCTGGGTTGGACTTTGGGGACCTAAGCTTATCCTCTGGGGTGGTGATTCCCCACAAGTTCAAGGCACCTGCTTTTGCCAAATACAACAGAGCTTCCTGTCCTAAGCTGCACCTCCGGTCGTATGTAAGGAAGATCCAACCTTATACAGCTGACAAGAATTTGTGGATCCATTTCTTCCAGGATAGTCTTTCAGGGACTCAACTCGAATGGTTCTATCAGCTGGATGGAGCCAGTATTCGTAACTGGGAGGATTTGGATACTGCGTTCTATAAGCAGTATCAGTATAATTCCGACCTCGCTCCTACGCGTACCCAACTCCAGGGTATGTCACTAGGGACGCGTGAAGGATTTAAGGAATATGCCCAAAAGTGGAGAGACCTTGCTGGAAGGGTGCAGCCACCTTTAACTGACCGTGAACTTGTGGATATGTTCTTGGGGACCCTGTCTGGTCCGTTCTTCAAACATTTGATCGGAAATTCTTCAACCGGGTTTACAGACCTTATCTTGACCGGTGAGAGAATAGAAGTTGGTATCAAGTCTGGGAAGATACATAAAGGTGCCTCCTCGAGCACTGAGAAGAAGCCCTTCAAGAAGGAATCCAGTGTTGTGTATGGCTCAAGGAGACAGAATAAACCGGAACGCCGCCAAGCTGTCAACGTGGTGGTAATTTCAAAACCTACTGCTGCTCCTCAGAATCACAACCAGCAAAGGGGTGAGAGACCTAGAAGGAAGTTTACTCGGCTCAGCATGACCTTGTCCCAGATATTGCCGCAGTTACTGACAACCAATCTGGTGACTATAAAAGAAGCTCCGAAGGTTGTAAACACAACATCCCCGAAGTACAATCCTAACGCCCGCTGCGCTTACCATTCTGACAGCCCGGGGCATACTACGGATGATTGTTGGGCTCTGAAGAATAAGGTCCGGGACCTAATTGATGCTAAAGAGATAGAGTTCGAGGCACCCGAAAGGCCCAATATTGTGACTGCTCCCATGCCCTAGCATGGAGTGAATGCTGTAGAGGAAGACCTGTATGTAGCCTCTGTGGATGATATTGTTACTCCGTTGTTGACTGTCAAGAGGAACCCGTTACTAGCCGGTTTATTTCTGGGATGTAGTGAAGGTTGCCATTTGTGTTCCGTTTCATCTGCTGGTTGCCCATCTTTGAAATCAGGTATCCAGAACCTGATGGATAATAAAGAAATCCTGTTCGAGAAGATTGTCGTTCCTGCTACCCCTACTGAAGAAGTGTCCATTGTTACTATTTTCAACAATTCTCCCAAGGCTCCCCCGAGGAAGCCTGTCAAAATTATGCTTGCCCAGACGGAGGCACCGAAGACAACCACTGTTGAAGCTTCCAAACAGGAGATGGAAGAGATTCTTAAGATTATCAAGAAGAGTGATTTTAATGTAGTTGAGCAGCTGGGGCACACCCCATCTAAAATTTCTATGCTATCACTGTTATTGTGCTCAGAGGCCCATGCCAAGGCTTTGATTACCTTCCTGAAGACGGCCCACGTGCCACAAGAGACATCAGCTGATCAGTTTACCGATTGTGTGGCCAACTTAACTGCTGATAATGATTTGGGTTTCTCCGACGCTGATCTGACCGCTAAAGGGAAGAACCATAACGATGCCCTACATGTCTCCATTGAATGCAGGGGCACTACTCTTGCCCATGTGTTGGTCGACACAAGGTCCTCATTGAACGTCTTGCCCAAGAAAGCTCTAGACAGGGTGGATTGCAAGGGTTTGGAGCTGAAGCCAAGTAACATTGTTGTCCGGGCCTTTGACGGGTCTAAAAGAATGGTGCACGGCGAGGTTGATATTCCAATCCGAGTTGGTTCTCAGGTCTTTGATTCAACATTCTATGTGATGGATATTCGGCCGTCCTATTCTTGTTTGCTGGGTCGTCCATGGATCCATAAAGCTGGAGCTGTGACCTCCACACTACATCAGAAGCTGAAGTACCCAGTCAAGGGGAAGATTGTGACAGTTCAGGGGGAGGAAGAATACATGGTCAGCCACCTCAACTCATTCCGGTACATAGAGATGGATGGGGAATTCATTCAGACTCCATTCCAGCACTTTGAAGAGGTTCCTCAGACACTGGCATCAGCTGAGACCGTGAATGAAGAAGATTCTCCGTTGAAGATGGCTTCCTTAAAGGATGCCCGAGCTGTTATTGAGAAGGGTGAGTGCACAAACTGGGGCCGACTTCCTGATTTCACTCAGAAGACTGACAAGTTTGGTTTGGGTTTCACTGCAGAAGCTCAAAAGGATGTTCGGAGGGAAAGGATTGGAAGACCTCCTGTGTTCATCAGCAACTCGGGAGTAAATGCCATTGAAGACGACGTGGAGGAATCTGAATTCGACAGCTGGATCTACCCTACGACCCACGGTGGACCAAACAACTGGATAGCGAAAGACTTCGTCCCTATTACTTTTGTGACTCAGTAATGAACTCCTTTGTTTTGAATTTGTAACAAACAATATTATGAAACTTTATGGCCAGGTGTCTTACCCGGGGCACCGTGGCTTCATTTGTGAGGGCTTTTGTGTGTCATTTTCATATATCATTAATAAAAGCATTGGACGTTTTTTTGCATTTCAAATCTTGCGCTCCTTGTCTTTCTTTATTATATATTGCAAAACAGCTATTTACACACACTCACATATACAGGTCCCAATCCACTTTGGATCTCACTGGCAACGACTCTGCTACTGCCAATTATGACTTCGAAAATCCGATCAACTTAGCCGAAGACGAAGGTGAAGATGATTGCAAAGTGCCTGGTGAGCTTGTAAGACTGCTACTCCAGGAAGAGAGGGCCATTCATCCACATGAAGAGCTAGTGGAAACAGTGAATCTGGGTACTGAGACAGACAGAAAGGAAGTCAAGATCGGTGCAAATCTGGAGCTTAGTGTGAAACAACGGTTGATTCAGATGCTGCATGACTATGTGGAAATCTTTGCCTGGTCTTACGAAGATATGCCTGGGTTGGATACCGACATTGTGGTTCATCATCTGCTTACCAAGGAAGAATGCCCTCCGGTAAAGCAGAAGGTCCGCCGTATGCGTCCAGAGATGTCCGAGAAAATCACAGCTGAGGTTATGAAACAATTTGACGCCGGTTTTCTAGCAGTGACTTCTTACCCTCAGTGGGTCGCCAATGTGGTTCCAGTACCGAAGAAGGATGGTAAGGTCCGAATGTGTGTTGACTACAGGGATTTGAACAGGGCGAGCCCTAAGGATGACTTCCCTCTGCCTCACATCGATGTTTTGGTCGACAACACTGCTCAGCATAAGGTATTCTCCTTCATGGACGGCTTCTCCGGTTATAATCAGATAAAAATGGCTCCCGAAGACATGGAGAAGACCACTTTCGTTACTCAGTGGGGCACCTTTTGTTACAAGGTCATGCCTTTTGGGTTGAAAAATGCGGGGGCAACGTATCAGCGTGCCATGGTTGCTTTGTTTCATGACATGATCCATCATGAGATTGAAGTATACGTCGACGACATGATTGCAAGGTCCCAAACTGAGGAGGAACACCTTGACCATCTACAGAAGCTGTTTGACCGGTTAAAGTTGTACAAATTGAGGTTAAACCCGAACAAGTGCACCTTCGGGGTGAGATCTGGAAAGCTATTAGGTTTCGTTGTAAGCGACAAAGGTATTCAAGTGGACCCTGCCAAAGTGAAAGCCATACAAGAGATGCCAGTTCCCAAGACAGAGAAGGAATTCAGAGGCTTTCTAGGACGGCTGAACTACATTGCCCGATTCATCTCACATCTAACTTCTACCCGTGAACCAATCTTCAAGCTACTGAAGAAAGATCAAGTAGTACGTTGGAACGATGAATGTCAGGCCGCTTTCAAAAGAATCAAAGAGTATCTCCAAGAGCCACCCATTCTTATGCCACCGGTTGAAGGGAGACCTCTAATCTTATACTTGACAGTACTTGATAGCTCAATGCGGTGTGTGCTGGGGCAGCATGACGAGTCTGGCCGAAAAGAGCATGCCATTTATTACCTTAGCAAAAAGTTTACCGACTGTGAGACCCGATACTCACTGCTCGAGAAAACTTGCTGCACTTTGGTATGGGCTGCTCACCGGCTGAGACAGTATATGTTGACTCACACTACTCTGTTGATTTCAAAGATGGATCCCATCAAGTATATCTTCGAAAAGCCTGCCTTGTCCAGAAGAATAGCAAGATGGCAGATGATCTTGACTGAATATGACATCCAGTACACAACTCAAAAAGCAATCAAAGGAAGTGTATTGGCATACCATTTTGCACATCAGGCAGTGGATGATTACCAGTCCATGAACATTGAATTTCAGGACGAGAATATCATGGTAGTGACTGATTGTGAAATACCTGGACCGGATGAAGGACCTGAGGAAGGATCCCGATGGTCTATGCACTTTGACGGAGCCTCAAACGCTTTGGGTAACAGCATTGGCGCTGTGATCATATCTCCAAAAGGCTCTCATATTCCACTTACCGTCCGACTATGTTTCAACTGCACCAACAACATGGCGGAGTATGAAGCATGCATCATGGGTCTTCAAGCTGCAATTGACCTAAGGATTAAGTTTCGGAGTGTCTTCGGAGATTCCGCTCTCGTGATCAATCAGATCAAAGGCGAGTGGGATACGAAACACCCAAATCTTATTCCTTACAAGGAGTATGTATTGACGTTGATTCCCCATTTCGAGGAGATAACCTTTGAACATTTCCCAAGAGAGGAGAATCAGTTGGCGGACGCGCTGGCTACGATGTCTTCTATGTTCAAAGTCAAGTGGGACAACGAGGCTCCCCGGATCATTATCTGGAAATTGGATGAACCTGCACATTGCTGTGATCTTGAGACTGAAGAGGTGACAGAAAAGCCTTGGTATCATGAAGTAAAGAGGTACTTGGAAGCTCAAGAATACCCCGAGGGCGCATCCGTTAATGACAAGAAATTTCTGAGAAGGTTTGCGGCAAAGTTCTTCCTCAGCAATTACATTCTCTATAAGTGAAACCATGATTCAACCTTACTGCGTTGTGTGGATAAAACTGAAGCAGAAAGGATCATGGCAGAGCTGCATGAAGGTACCTTCGGAACTCATTCCAATGGACATACCATGGCAAAGAAAATCCTCTGGGCAGGATATTACTGGTCCACAATGGAAGCCGACTGTTACCAACATTCTCGGACGTGTCACAAATGCCAGATCTATGCTGATAAGGTGCACATTCCTCCAGTTCCTTTGAACGTCTTGACAGCACCTTGGCCTTTTGCAATGTGGGGCATTGATATGATCGGTGAGATCAGACCTACAGCATCCAACGGGCATCGGTTCATCCTGGTAGCGATCGATTACTTTACAAAGTGGGTTGAAGCAGCTTCCTTTGCCACCGTAACCAAGAACGTCGTGGCACGGTTCATACGGCACAACCTGATATGTCGATACGGTGTACCAGAGAGGATCATTACGGATAATGGTACCAATATTAACAACAAGATGATCACTGAGCTCTGCGAGCAATTCAAGATACAACACCACAACTCTTCTCCCTACCGGCCGAAGATGAATGGGGCTGTAGAAGCAGCTAATAAGAATATCAAGAAGATTGTGCAGAAGATGACAGTGACCTACAAAGATTGGCACGAAATGTTACCATTTGATCTTCATGGGTACCGTACCTCAGCACGGACGTCAACAAGGGAAACACCCTTTTCCTTGGTATACGGCATGGAGGCAGTCCTGCCCGTTGAAGTCCAGATACCCTCTCTCCGGATAATGAAGGATGCAGGTTTGAGCGAAGATGACTGGATTCAGACCCGGCTTGATCAACTGAATCTAATCGACGAAAAGATACTCACTGCTATTTGTTATGGTCAGACATACCAAAAACGGATGATCGAGGCATTTAACAAGAAAGTCAGACGACAAGAGTATCAAGTCGGAGACCTGGTAATCAAACGCATCATTCTACCTCAAGGTGATCCCAGGGGAAAATGGACCCCTACTTACGAAGGGCCATTTATGGTTAAGAACATCTTCTCAGGAGGAGCAATGATATTAACCACCATGGATGGTGACGACCTTCCTCACCCCGCCAATGCAGACATAGTAAAAAGATACTACGCATGATCAAAGACCCGCTAGGTTGACTGGCCTAGGCAAAAATAAGGGCTTCCCAGCGAACCAAAAGGGTTCGGGCAAAAATAAGGGATGAAAATGAAAAAAATCTGTACACCCGGAAAGTCGAAAACCTGAAAAGGCGGCTTGGGCAAAAATGGGTATCCCAGTGGACTGAAAACCCGAAAGGGCGGTCCAGGCAAAAGTTAGGGATAAGCGTAATACTATGTCTCATTGCATCACCCTGCATCCAGACTTTGGTATCAACTGTCATGCTCAAACAGCACCAATCAATCAGATTCCCCTCCAAACAAGCAGTAAAGTGATGAGACGCTTGAAGACATAAAGGCGATAACAGAGTTGGAACCCAGTGGGATTTTTCACATAGCTGTTTTGTTTTCTTTTCACAAATTGTATAAACTCTATTTTGTTCAGCGACGTTCTCTTACTAGGACGTCAGCCTCTTGTACAAAAAAAAAACGCCTATTTACAGGCAAACTTCAAAATCAATACAAGCTTATTTTTTTCAGACAAATTACAAATTGCTTTTTCCTTTATCTGTTTTGTTTTGCAAAGAACGTCCAATGTTCATTTTTTGATATATGCATTTGACATTAATTGCCGATCACAAATATTTGCATGCGAAACAAAAGACTAATTACAGGTGACATCAGAAGTAGGGGCAATAAGAATTGTCTAAGCGATCTAGTTGCTTTGTCCACCAAAGTACCAAGGTAAGTTCAGCGGAAGAATTTGACCAAGATACCTTCACTCCCCAAGCAGAGTTGGTCTCCCATCAGCCCTAAAAAGGCACAGTATCCCCAACAAGTCAGCAATACTCTCCCCCGAGCAGAGTTAGTCTACCATCAGTCCTGAAAAAGTTGGGTATCCCCAGAAGATCTTAATATTCCCTAGCAGAGTATACAAATATTCCTCAGCAAGCATCCCCGACGTTCTTAATATTCCTCAGAAGAGTATAAGATTGTTCCCCGGCGGAATACAAGATACCCCAGTGGAGCCATTTTCCAGCGCAGTCTAAAAAGCTTCCCAGCCAGAGTTGAATCATCTCCCCAGTAGATTTTGGAAGCTTGTCCCCTACAGAGTACAAATGTATCTCCCCAGCCATATTCAGAGGTTATCCCCACCAGAGTCTAACTGGGTTATCCTCAGCAAGTTGCAACGGAAAGATCATCCCCAACGAAGTTCTTACTATCCCACAGCGGAGTTCATCATCAAAATCCCCAACAGAGCTTATCAACGGAGTCCCCAGCGGAGTTATCGTTAAAATCTCAGCGAAGCATCTCTTCCCCACAGAGTAATTCCCCGCAGAGTAACCTCTTCACCAGTTTTATCCCCCAACGGAGTCATCTTCTCCTACCGGTTTATTCTTGCAATCATCTTCGTTCATCATCCCCAGTGGAAACGAAAAATTCAACCAGACTCTTCAACATCAGCCCAGGATTTAACAAGTTCTCGGCATTCGTCAAGGATCTATTTTCCCATACGAAAATACATTCATAAACATATCACATCTCATACCTCATATTTACATACATGATAAAGTGCATACGACACGATCTCATTTATTTTTGAGAACATCATGACATCATGCATTTCATACATCATGACATTGCATAAAACTAATGTTTTGCCTTTTCAGGAAAAGGTCAATCCAAAGATGATTACCATCAACCTTTGAAGTTCCAGATCAACACCTATAACTAGCCAGGAAATATCTGTGGACGACTGATTATAGGTCAACACCTGAAACCAGACAGGAAAACCACCTATATGAACTGATTGTAGATCTATACCTGAAACCAGACAGGAAAGTTATCTACATTGAAGAGATTGAAGATCAACACCTGTAACAGGCCAGGAAGACCATCTTTCTTTCTCAGGTCAGAGATTAATATCTGAAACCAGCCAGGAAAACTACCTCATCGGCCAGCCTTCTTAAGTTCCAGATCAACACCTGTAACTAGCCAGGAAATATCTGTAGACGACTGATTGTAGATTCGATACCTGTAACTAGCCAGGAAAGTTATCTCCATAAAGAGATTGAAGATCAATACTTATAGCAAGCCAGGAAGACAATCTTTCTTTCTCAAGTCAGAGATTAATACCTGTAACCAGTCAGGACAACTATTTCATCTGCCAACCTTTTTCAAGTTCCAGATCAACACTTGTAACTAGCCAGGAAATATCTGTGGACGACGGATTGTAGATTAATACCTGAAACCAGACAGGACAACTATCTACTTGACCATCATGAAGCAACCCTACACCGGTTCCTTCTCTTTCAGATGCAGTTTTTCATGGACTCATCATCAGGCAACCCTACACAGGTTCCTTCTTTCAACCTACCAGGTTACGACTCAACAAACAATCTCCAGATGGCATCTATAAGCCCATCCCCGACAAGATCCTGTCACCTCTCCAGATGGAATCTATAAGCCCATCCTCCTATCCATCATCTCTCTAAATGGCATCTATAAGCCCATTCCCAACATCACATTGCTGATACTAACACCATGCGAGTGCAAATTTCTGGGCACTCTAGTGTTCAATCATCTTCCACCTTCGGATCACGAAAGGCACGCAAGCCAATCTACATCCTCAGGTTTAACAAGATTGAACAGGGGAAACTATTGTACCCCAAAATTTGCCCTCCCATATTCCTCAAGATATGTCAAGAATCATCTCCAAATGGTTCAAGATTGCTCAGGGGTAGACAATCAAACCATCTCCTAAGACAACCGAAATTAGGGTTTTGGTTCTTTCCAGGAATTTGGGGTTCTCAATGGTTCAATCAAGTATCGTAGGCCTATATACATTCTCAAACACCTACATGCCAGGTCTCAAGACTCACAGTGTCAATTTGCACAGACAAAAGCTCTATTTGATCCACAGTCAATTGAAGGGGCAAAATGGTCATTTTATAGTCAAAAGTCAGAATTTTTGGTCAACATCTTATTTTGAGTCCACAATCATCATTTGATCAAATCTTGATCATGATTCCACAAGAATGGCTCAAAAATCATCAAGATGCAAAAAGTTACTATTTTTGGACAGTAGAAAAGTCAATTGTATCTTGACTAGGGCATAACTTTTTCATGGTTTGTCAGAAAAATCCCATCCAATGCTCATTTTTAAGGGGATGAAATTTCCTACAATCCATCCTCACATTTCAAGTCCAAGAAATTCTCTCATAAAAAGTTATCAATTTCTACATTATAGGTCAAATTCAAAAGTCAACAAAAGTACACTTTAAGTCAAAGGACATAACTTGAGATTGGTAAATCCAAATTACATGGGACCAAAGGAATTAGTTAGAGGACTTCAAGACCTTTCCAAAATATCAAAGAACATGGTCATATGATCATAATTGAGCAAGATATGCATTGGAGAAGTTGGGAAATTTTCATGAATTTGCAAAAGTCAACTTTGCTCAAAACACCTTATTTTTGCTAATAGGCTTCAAATCTCTTCTTGAAACTTCACCCATGGCCTATGCACGACCCATCAAGCTTAATTGAATTTATTTTCTTATTTTTTATTAATTAATTGGATTTTTAATTAATATTAATTCCTTTAATTAATTTAAATTGTAGGAAAATACAAGATTTGATTTTTTCAATCAATTTGTGAAGCAAATATGGTCAAGATATGCTGGCAATTTCGTGCACCAAGTCAAAGATGCAAAATCTCCAAAATTGGCAACTTTGTTCAATCGTGAAAATGCAAAAAAAATTATTTTCAATCAAATATTCAATCATCATTGCAATGGATTCTTGCTCAAGATTTTGACCTAATTCCATTCCTCTATATATATGCAAGTAAACCCTAACTCATGGACGTGAGAGAAGCTACAGAAAAGCCATAGCATATTGAAAAATTTCCAAGAAAACTCAAAACTGACTTTGGCATTCTAGAATGATTCAAAGGTTTTTATTGATTCTAATCCACTGCAGGAGGTTCCCAGAATGTGTGGCAATCAAATTCAGGCCTTAAAGCTCAAAGAATCACCATATATAGAGTCACGATTTGCAACTTTTATTCACAATCATATATCGTGATTCATGCATCTTTAATATGTTTTCATGACTGTTTTGTGTTGCTAGGGACTGTACAAAGCTAATGGTATAGCTTAATTGAACTGAAACGCCATAAATCCAAAGATGCCATAGTTGAATTTTTAGGGTTCATAAGCTTTGAATTGGGGATTCCTAAACCAGGAAAAATTGAGACCACTAAGGCACATGGTTGGAATCCTGAGAACCAGACGAATCCAAATCAACCATCGCGAAATATTTATATATACTGCATCTCTATTCGCTATTTTTCGTCACCATGTTTAGTGGGGGTTAAAAACCCCCGCTATCTAATGTTTGTTTTTTGCAGAACGAAGGAAGACGATGATGATGTGTTGATACATCATTGGACCATTTGAATAAATACGCGCGTTTTTATTTTGAACAGCATATTGTTTGGTTTATCAATATATTAATTGCCTGTTATTTTACTAATGACTAAAGCGTGATGGTGGAGTGGTTAAGGCATTGGCTTGGAAGCATTGGGACCTGGGTTCGAATCCTAGGTCCCCAAAAATATTTGTTTCTATTTTTCTTTACATATTTACATGCAGGCTTCCAAGGTGAGGTCTACCATATACCTCCAGTTATCAGTGCGCCAGGTGGCCTCCAACTCAGAGCCCATGGCCGAGGTTGAAAGACTACCATGCTCCTCAGTCAACAAATGCCTATCCAATCTCGATGGTCAAACAGGCTTGCAGCTTAATGGGCCACAATTTCCAAACGTACCTCCTTCTGGGCCCAACACCCCCTAGGTTTTATTTCTTTTTTTTTCTTTTATATTTTATATTTAATTGTTTTCACTATTATTAATTATTATTATTTTCACTAACAAAAATAATTAACTATTTTCATAATAAAATCAGAAGACTAAAAATAATATTTTATTATTATTATTATTATTATTTAAATTAATTTCACCCATAATTAGTTACTTTTGTAAATAAATAATGTAATTAATTTAGTTTTAATTAGGTTTAATTTTAACTTTTTCACAATAATTTAAAATCAACATAGAATTAGGGTTTTCACTAACTTTTGACTATTTTTATTTATTTCATTAACACATAAAAAACTCAAAAATATTTCTTTAATTAATTAATTAGCTTAGGTTTAATTTAATTCGTAAAAGATAATAAAAACTTCTTTCTTTCTCAAAAAGGGTAAAAACCCTAGAACTTCTCCGATTCAATTCTTTCTCGCGCATATAATTTTTGATCCAATTATGTAATTGCTCCGAGGATGTAATAGCTTTAATTAGGACCTTTTTATCGCTTTTCTTTATTTTCAAGGGTTGTTTTTGGCGATGTAAATACCTGACGCCTTGTAATAGCGTAGATTTACTTTCCGCAACTATTAATTGCTAGATGTATGTTAATTAGGCTATGTATGACAAGACTTATCCTTAAAATAAAATCAATCGTAGCTCACCATAACATGTGCAAAGATAACTTAACTGAATCCTGACACACTCGCACATGCCACTCCTAGGGTACGCCTCACTTGGTTGCCTCGACGTGGTCATTGAGTATAGGGTGTTTTAAAGGTCGCCCTCTTGTCTAAAGATCTAAGTTGCCTCGAAACGGTTGCCTCGAATAAAAAAGATCTAAGACATTAGGGTTACCGCTAAGGCGCCCTACTATTGCTTTGGTGACCACATGTCCCTATAATCGAATTGACCCGAATAACTCCAAACGAAGGTGCTACCTACTTCTCAATAGTGGGATGGTACTGTCTAAAGGAAATTTACACAGCTTAATTTCTTTTGAGTAGGTAGAGGTTCTCAGGTACTTGCTCTTTCAAAAAAACAAAAGTACTTTTCGCACCTACACTTTTCTGACAAAAGTTTTTAAACAACACTTCATACGCTCTTGAGGACAGATACAAGAGTTAAATCGAAGTTTTCAAAACAAACTTTTTCAAAACCCACAAAAACAAGAAAAGCAAACATTTTTGAAAACATAGTGAGCAAGTACCTAAGAGCCCGGGGATAACCACGGATAGAAAGGGTGCTAACACCTTCCCTTTCTATAATCTACCTCCCGAGCCGAGAAACATCTCGAAAAGGAATTTTGCTGTGCTTTTGTCCTTTACTTGTTGGAGAACATAAAAGACGGCGGCGACTCTTGCTTACCGCGACATTTTGCTAAACCCAAACGCGAACCAGCATTCCAAAACAGTACGTTCTATTTCCACCGATCACAGTGGCCATTGACTATTTTACAAAATGGGTGGAGGCAGCTTCCTTCGCTTCTGTTACCAAGAATGTTATTGCCCGCTTCATCAAGCAAAACCTTATTTGCCGGTATGGTATCCTAGAAAGGAACATCACTAACAATGGTACAAATCTCAATAACACTATGATCACCACGTTATGTGAGCAATTCAAGATCCAGTATCACAATTCTTCTCCCTATCGGAAAACGATGAATGGTGTTGTCAAAGTTGCAAATAAAAACATTAAGAAGATCATACAGAAAATGATAGTCGCATACAAAGACTGGCATGAGATGTTACCATTCGCTCTCCACGGGTATCGTACCACAACTCACACATCAACCGGGGAAACACCCTATTCTTTGGTTTACAGAATGGAGGTTGTCTTGCCTGTTGAGGTTTAGATCCCCTCCCTGAGGATTATGAAGGATGCAGGGTTGAAAGAAGACGATTGGATCCAAACTCGACTTGATCAACTGAATTTTATTGATGAAAAGAGACTTACTGCTGTTTGCCATGGTCAAAAGTATCAAAATCGGATGATCAAGGCTTTCAACAAGAAAGTCAGACGCCAAGTATATCAAGTTGGGGATCTAGTGATCAAACGTATCATCTTGCCACAAAGTGATCCCAGGGGAAAATAGACTCCTACCTATGAAGGACCATTTGTAATCAAAAACATATTCTCCGGTGGGGCAATGATCTTGACCACCATGGATGAGGACGACCTGCCACACCCTGCGAACACAGACATAGTCAAAAGATACTACGCATAAGAGACCCGCTAGGTTGACACACCTAGGCAAAACAAGGGCGTCCCGGCAAGTTGAAAATCCAAAAGGGAGACTTGGGAAAAAAAGGGTTTCTCGGTGGACTGAAAACTCGAAAGGGCGGTCCAGGCAAAAGTTAGGGAATTAAGGCGTATGAATATGTCCCATCGGATCACTTTACGAACAACGTTTGACTTCCACTGACAAACTCAGAGTTTCTGATAAATTCAATCATCTTCGGACGAAGCAACAAATAGACATGATGCTCATAGATACGAAGGCTATAGCAGAATGGGAACCCCATAGGATTATTACACGTAGCTATCTTTTTATGTATAAATTTTTCTTGTTTTACGACAGCATTCTCTTACTAGAATGGTTGTCCCCTTTGTACAAAATATTTATTCAAAGTCAATACAAAGATATCCCTTTGAAATTGCAAAAATTATTTGTCTTTTTCTTTACGCTGGTGTTTTGTTTACAAAAATGTC
Organism: Vicia faba; assembly: GCA_948472305.1. Taxonomy (NCBI): domain Eukaryota; kingdom Viridiplantae; phylum Streptophyta; class Magnoliopsida; order Fabales; family Fabaceae; genus Vicia; species Vicia faba. Next base: position 328,374,679 of record OX451736.1, read on the forward strand.
CAATGATTCATTGTTGAACATATGCATTTGAACATGATTATTGTTTACAAATAAACAAAATGAGAAAGATAATTACTGATAGGTTGAGAGGATAGGAAAATGTCTCTAGGCTATTCCATAAGTAATCCCTTACAGTACGTCATTTAAATCCCCAGCAGAACAAAATTCCCAGTTGTCAATCCTCAGCAAAAGTCGTCATTTGAACATGACATTGCCCTCACAACAGAATTTACTTCTCTCAACAAAAGTTCATCAATACTTCAACTTCAAGACCACATATCCTCAGTGGAATTCAAGGATTTATTTTCCTCAATCAAACAGCAATGCAGCAAATAAGTTCACATACACATACATTGCATCCATATATCATAAACATTAATAAAGCAAATGCATTGCATCATACATTTCATGCAAACATAACTTTGTATTTTAGCTAACATTTTACCCTTTTCAGGATAAGATTAAAAGCTACCATTAACAATATGCAATCTTGATATAGTACAAATACGGTCTAGACACGGATGCCATTCTGATACTCATTTATATGCAACTTTCAGATACAGTTTAGATACGCTCCAGACATGGATGCCATTCTGATACTCATTCAGATATAACTCACATATACAGTTCAGATACGCTCCAGACACAGATACCATTATGATACTCATTCAAATTCAACTTCCAGATACAATTTAGATACGCTCCAGACACGTATGTCATTCTGACAATTAGTCAAAAGTAGCTCCCAGATACAGTTCAGGTACGCTCCAAACATGGATGCCATTCTGATACTCATTCTTTCAGCTTACAAATTACAATTCAACAAAAATTCTTGGATGGAATCTACAAGCCCATCTCCAACAAGATTGTATCACCTCTCCAAATGGCATCTTTGAGCCTATTCCCTCAACCATACATCGTCGAGTGCAAATTTCTAGGCACTCTAGTGTACAATCATCTTTCACCTTCGAGTCACGAATGGAAAAGCTCGCCAATCTAACTCTTCAGGTATAAGAAGATTGAACAGGGGAAGCTGGTGTACCCCAAAATTTGCCTTCTCATTTATCAAGATTTTTCTCACAAGATCTCTTTGACTCAAGACTGGATTAGGGCTTGACCAGCTCAAGACATCTCATCATGCACTAATAACCCAAAATTAGGGTTTGGGATTGGACAAAGATTTTTGGACTATAAATGCTTCATATGACTTTCAAGTATCATTATGGACCCCTAATATTACCCATGTCATGTTTCAAACCTTGAATCACATTTTTGATTAGTCAATTGGACAGTTGACCTAAAAATCAGTTGTATTGGGGAAAAAGTCAACCATGGCCAATTTACAGTCAAACTTCATAATTTTTTATCCACATCAACATTTTAGACTCATATGTATCATTTGATCAATTTTGGACCATAATTCCTCAAGAAATTTGATCAAATCATTAAAAGGGCAAAGTGGTCAAAATTAGGGTTTTGACTAAGAAAGGGCAATTTCTGATTTTTGACCTAGAAAATGATCAATTGGTTTGAATCATGATTTCAAGAGTTCAATTGCATCATCTTGACCTAAAGACATGGTTCAAAACATTGCAAATCCATTGGATTGACAGATGAATTTTTTAGTCAATTGATCAAAAGTCAACTGTATAGTGAAAAGTCAAACTTTGACTTTTTAGTCAAAATCAAATACCAAGGATCTCAATTCATCAAAACATGTCAAAATGTGAAACTTTTTCATCAAGAAATCAAAGATTGAAGATTTTGTTTTGAAATTTGAAATTTTTCTAAGTATAGAAAATTTCTTATTTTTTCTCAACTTTAAGCCATATTCTCACCATGATACAAGATGATTCAAAGAAAGTTCCCAACATGAAAGTTGTAGATCTCCATGAAATATACAACTTTGCTTCACACAATTTCTCCTAAAGATGCTTTGATCTCAAGAGATAATTTTGTGAATACATGCTCATGAACTAAAATGACTTAGTGAAATTTTGCCCTAATTTAGGCAGGTTTTGACCTAACTTCATGGCAACTTTTCACCTAGTTCCAAGAGGAATCTTGGAAAGAAATTCAAATATGAGTTATAGAGAACATTGAAAGCTTTCCAAAATGTCCAAGAACTCCTTGAGATCATTATTGAGTATGGAGAATCGAAGAGATGAAGTTGGCAATTTCTCACTTTGATTTCAAGCCATTTCATGATGAACCAAAATTCAAATCGAAACCTATGCTGCACAATCCTTGCTTTACAGGTCTCAAACTTGTTTCTCACTCCGTAATTAAATGCTTACACAGCTGATAAAGCTTTAATCCAAGTATGAGAGCCTTTGTCCAAGCTATAATTCCATAAATGGCACAAAGTTGCCATTTCCATTTTGGTAAAGCACAACTTTTGCAATTGTCAACTCCTTGAGATTTGCACTTGTTCTTTCTGCACACACAAACCCTATAAACCAAAATCAATGTGTCTAAGACCTGTACCAACTCAGCTCAGGCTTGTACAAGCACATAGAGAGTTGTCTCCTAACTTTTCTTCAAAAGCAAGCAATATAGCAAAAAGTTTATAACTCAGAAATCTGGAAAAAGCTTGAGGTATAACCTTTTCTATACTTATACACAAACGTATTGTAACTTAGAACACGATTGCTAAAGCTCATAAACTCTCCCAAACTCTCTACCACTGAAAACCTGCCATAACTTGCAGTTTTACACCTTGCATAGCAATCTCAAAAACCACTCACGCGTTTTAAATTTTAACCACCTAAACACTTAACCTACATCATATCTAAGTGTTCCAGACCATCATCCCTTCACTATAACTCCTCCTTCTCCATCTTCCATTTTTGCATTTCAAGCTTGGAGGTTGACTTGAGTAGGGAGATTCAGGAACTCTCAAGGCAAAGTAAGGATTGGAACACACTCAGGGAGGTCCAGGCAAGTTAAACAGATTCTCAGGCCTTCTCAAAACTTGCTCAAACTCCATTCACGATCTCAACAGAAAGAGATAAAAACTCTAACTTCTATCTCTTCATACAGGCATCCTTTGGTCTCGATTTGTGAAAATAAAATGTAGATATCCTTGCACTAAAGCCAACCATGTTCATAGATTTCATTTATATTGTTTGTGTATAGAGAATTTTTGATTTGAAATTTCTGTAAAAATTAGGTTTTAAATTAGGGCCAGTAAAATTAGCTTTGATCTTTAACTGTTAGTTTACATGAGTTACATGGTTGAAATCGTGGGAAGAAGTACTATCATTTTCATGTTTGGAGTTTCCATTTTCATGGAGAAATGAGAGAGATATAGGTGGTCCGGCTGGCTAGAGGAAGAAGATGAAGTACAGGGCAAGGAAGCGTTTTGTGTTATGAATTTTTAGTTTCATTTGAACTAACGGATGTATAGCCACCCCAATGGTAAGGCAGCGCGCGTAAATACCCTAGGTCATGGGTTCGAATCTTGGCGTTGCCTTTTGCATTTTTCATGATTTTTCCAGCTTTTTTTTTGTTTGTTTGGCAGCGTGGGCTTCTGAACTTATGGGCCTTGTTTTTTTTTCTAACCTCCTACCACTGTTTGCTTGCGGCACCCCTGGCCCATATGTTTTTATTATTTACTTTATTTTCCTTTCTATTTTACTAAATATATTTTCCTTAACATAAAAAATCATAAAAAATATAAAAATGCTAAATTTATATTTTTGTTCATTTTATTTATTTTTTCTCATAGAAAATATTTTTATTACATATCATTTATTTTTATATAAACTTGTAAATTAAAATAGAGTTAGGTTAAATATTTATTTTTTCTTCACACCTATTAAATATTTGTTTTAACATATAAAAAGACCAAAATACTTCATAAATACCATTTATTATTTTCAAGACAAAAATACAAAAAATAATACTTAAAGAACTTTGTTTTCTTTTAACAAATTAGAATTAGGGTTAACCAATTTCTAAGAAATAATTTTCTTTTTCTTAAATTATTAGGTTTAGTTCAAAACTCTTTTTCACATAAAAAAACAAAACAAAAATCTTTTTCTTGCATATACATATCTTTCCATATTTAATTTATATTGTATACTATTTATTCCAATATTTGTACAAATTCGATTTGGTTGTAATAGATTAATTAGGTTTATATTATTGCAATCCCCATTCATAATTTGTATACCCCCTTCCATAAAATGTTGTAATAGCGTAGTAATCTCTAAATTATGCAATTTATCGCTTTTACATAAAATGTTAGTAATTAGGGTCTGTATGACAAGATAAAAACAATCAAATAGAAAACCCTAATCCAAGACAAAATCAAGAATGAAAATAACACACATGCACACAAGCACCCTTAGGATTACTCCATTTAGTTGCCTTACACAAAAAATGGCCATATTATGCATGCGAAGTATCTTAGCAAAACAAACAAATATAAGATCATAGTCCCTCGATGACGCTATCCAAAGTTGCCTTCCAAAATGATCTTAGTCCCTCAAAAATTCTAAGATACTTTGCAACATTGCTAATCATGGTTATACGATGACCCACGCCCGTCCCGTTTACATCCAAAGATAGGGTTGCTTACCAAATAAATGGTAAGACAACAATGTCAAAGGAAAAGAAAATGAACAATAATGACATTTGAGTAGGTAGATTACTTCTAGTTACTTGCTCCATTTCAAAACAACTATCCTTACTATTTTAAAAAACAAACACAGACATTTCCAAACATCTCACAAATATTGAAAACATTTTCAAAAAGACAAACATCTTTGTATACATTCTTACGAACGAGAATCATTACAAAGATTGCCTAAACAATGGCCTCTTTTACAAAATACTTTCAAAACCACACAAAGCACAATTTCAAAACAAAAGCAAGTGATCTAGCAAGTAACTAAGAGCCCATGGAAAACCATGGATGAAAAGGGTGCTAATACCTTCCTTTTTCATAATCAACCCCCCGAACTCAAGAAACAATCTCAAAGGTCTTTCCTGTGCTTTTTCACCTTTCCTTTTGGATAAAAGAAAAGTCGGTGGCGACTCTTGCTAACCGCAACATTTTCAATCAATTTCAAAACCCTCAAGTCAATTCTCCTACCGTATCACACATAGAAACTCTCTGGGGATAGTGACGACTTTACTGGAGAGAGGGATTTCCCAGTTATTTATAGTAGAAGCACACTCAAGCTGGGGAGTATAAGAATAAATCCATGCCTTAATTGTATCTGAAGATATATTGAATGGGTATCAAAATAATATCCATATATGGACTGTATCTGAACCATATCTGAAAGATGTACTGAATGAGTATCATAATAACATCCATATTTGGATCGTATCTGAAGTGTATCTATAAGAGTAATCTGGAATGAGTGCCAAAATGAATCTGTGTCTAGATTGTATATGTACTTTATCTAGAAAAGAAATCTGGAATGAGTTCCAGAATTAATCTGTGTCTTAATTTTATCTGCACTGTATCTAGAAGATGATAAACTGTTTGGGGAAATAAACCTTATTAATGGAGAAGTACTCTTGCTGAAGAAACAACCTTGTTAAGGAAATCAACTTTGCTGGAGAGCAGAAGTCTAAATGAGGTTTTACAACCTTGGAGGAATAAGCTCAGCTGGGGAAGAGAAACTCCATGAACTGTACTGATTGAAACTCCGTAGGTTGGTGATATTTCCAGGAAGAAGATCATACTCCTTTATCTGCCAGAGAAATCTACCAGGGAAATTGTGGGGAATGTATGACTTTGTGAAGATTACTTTGTGGAGATAATCTCATGGAATTGGCTATGTGGGGGTCCATGGAGACTTGAACATACCTCAACTTCTAGAGCCCTTGATGAATGTTGATCAGGGCGATAAGCCTTCTACTGATAGACAAGTGACGAGATGATGGAACATAGTCATACGCTTTAATCCCTAACTTTTTCCTAGACTGTCCTTTCAGATTTTCAGTCCATCGGGTTACCCTTTTTTGCCTAAGTTGCCTTTTCAGGTTTTTGACTTGCCGGGTGTACAATTTTATTTATATATCCCTAATTTTTTCCCGAACTCTTTTGGTTCTCTGGGATGCCCTTATTTTTGCCTAGGCCATACAACCTAGCGGGTATTTTTTCATGCGGAGTATTTTTCGACTATGTCCGTGTTCACAGGGTATAGAGAATTGTCATTGTCCATAGTAGTAATTATTGTAGCACTACCAGAAAAATGTTTGCTCGATCGTACGTAATCCTTTCCTATAATTAATGTTCAATGCCTCAAGTTATTCAGATGGAGATCTGCCCTTGGCTATTCAGCGCTTTTGAGATATTCCTCGAATCTTGACTCGACTACCCCCAGATCAGTAAGACACCATGTCATGCCCCTTGTGATTCAGATAGAGATTTTCCTCTGGCTATTCAGCACTTTTGAGAGGTTCCTCTAATCTTGACTTGACTTCCCCATATCAATTAAACACCATGTCATGCCCCTTGATTATGAAAGGTCTGTTACTGGAAATGTCTTTCCAACTGAGGTGATCCTGTCCATTGAGAGGATTTCTGTTCATTGAATTTCCATCGTGAGAATTTCTCTGTTGTCGAACAATTAGTCATATGCAAACAATGGAATTTAAATAATGCAAAGCTTATTTTTTTCTTGAAGTTTTAAAAATGCATTTTTAGTAAACAAACAAAATTTGGTAAGAATATGAATTCAACTAAGGATGTATAGTAAACCTCACAGGAGTCAGGATACCTTTTGTAATAGTATGCTTTCGAACTAACCCACGCTTCAACTAGGACTTTTAAGGGTTGTAGCGTTGCCTGGTTCACGATTTCAAAAACAAAGGATAAAGGCTCAAACTTTATTTGTATCCAACCCATTCTCCGTGATGTTCTTCATACCTATACTAAGTTAATTGTGCGTTTAGATCCCAATTGAGTCTGGAATCTTTTCCCTAATATTCCGGTGATAGTTCAGATACTTAAAGTTTATTTAAGAAGGCAGTGATAATTTTTTTTGTAATATTTTTGTTTAGGATTCGTAGAGACCTATTTTTTGATTTTATTATCCTACCTTTTGCATGAACTGTTTCTTTTATGATTACAGTTAGTGGGATGCCTCCATTTTTTTCTGAAGTCTCCTTCATAGGTTTTGACTTAGAGGGCTTTTCTTTTGAGAGATAATGACTGCATGTTTTAATGATTATGTGGAACCATCACCATCTTTTGTTTTGGAAGGATACCTCCAACACTACTCGTCATGTACGAAGGGAAGCTTTCGATTGAATGCACCATTGAATTAACTGAGAAACTACCCTGCCCCAGGTTATGATTAAAGGTTTCAATTTGTATAAAAAGAAAAACTCCTACTTCTTAGGCTCAAAGGGGTTGACTAGGGATTATATTCCTTATAAATCTAATGTTTCGGATTTGAAACAACGTCTGTACATCGTCATTAAGTTCTGTTCAAAAGCATATTGTAGATATTATGGTATCATTTTCATCATCCTCCCTCTAAAGGGTTATAGTTTTTTTAATCGAGAGTTGAATGTCACAAAAGTAAAAACATAGTAGAGTGAAAACGAATGGATTACTTCAAGACAAACATATGCAATTCATTAATGGAATAAAAAAGTTTGACATGAAATAAGTGTTTGAACAATCAAAAGAAATTACATTTTGAAAATTCTAATGAACAAAAATCCTCTTTGTCTGAACATGTCATTTCAGATGGTGCGCCTTGGATGACAGAAGAATTCAGTCTGGCCATCTTGTGTGAACTCCAACACTCCTTCGTAAATCAAGTCTTGAATATTATTTTTCAAAGCCCAACAACTATTAGTGTCATGCCCCAGAATATTGGAATGATAAGCGCATCTCACATTAGGATTGTACCGAGGAGAAGCGGTGTTGGGATTCTTAGGAGGATCCTTCAGTGTAATCAACTCCATCATCAACATGTGTTGTAATACTTGAGCTAGGGACATGTCGATTTTGGTGAATTGCCTTTTGGGCGTGTCCTGCTTACGCTGATTGCCTTATTATTGTTATTGCACCAGTGTTGGATTAGAGACCCGCAATACCCCCACATATTGGTTGAGATTTCTGTTATTGCGACCCTTTTGGTCATACATAGTACTGGACTCTTTCTTTCAATTGTATGGTCTCTTCTAAATACTTGAAGATGCAGTCCCCTATATTTCACCGCTTCTTAACATGTTCCCGCATGAACATGTCATCCAATTCCCTGTCTGCCAAGAGAGGTTGATCATTGATTATGCCCCAAATTCTAGCAGTTTTCCCCAGAAGGTCGTATCTGTCCTGATGAAGGTTACTGATGAGAATCCTCAACTCTTCTTGTCCCGAGCTAAATTTTTTATAAGAGCCATCTGATTATTCATCTGGATTCTCATCCTTTGCATCTTAGATTTCAGTTGTTCCAACTGGTCATCCTTGTTGTCATCGGGATTTTTCTTGGTCAAGTTCCCAACGAGGAGTGCTTTCAATTATTCTTGGCCCTTGGATAGATTTAGGAACATTTCCTTAAACTAAGCATCTTGAGTTTGGAGATCTCTGTCGTTCTGTTTGAGAGCCATTTTCCTTGCTGAAATAAACAACGACAAAAATGAGAAACCTGTCTTGAGAATACCTGTTATGTAATGATATGCATGCAATGATTTCAAGAATCTCACGGGGGAAACACAAGAAAATGTTAGCAACTGAATTTGACTACAGTTTTGATGAAGAAATTCGTATCGTTGAATGTCCTTTTACAAGAATCAAGCTCACCATGTCGAGTAGGTCATATCTACTGACTCAAGACATCATGATTTGAAGGCATTGGCTAGAGGAAAATAAATCCCCTTGCCCCTTGCTAGATGTCTGGTTCATCGTAACCTGCATCACAAGCCCTTTGAGATCCTTGAAATGGTTAACAAAATGCTATGGCAATGTTATGATGTGTATGCTATGCACCAAGCAAAAGTTTAAGGTGACATAAACAAGTAAATCTTGCAAGAAATCCAGGTTACTGGATAATGGATACAAATAGGTCCTACAAGGAACTCACGTCTGTAGGAAATGAAAACAAGCAAGCCCTGCAAGGAGTTCAAGTTGTTAGATAATGAAAGCAAACAAGTCACACAAGTAGCCTTAGGTTCAGGCTTGCATGGAGTTTGTAGGTAAGTACCTCTTGATGTTTTAGTTGGCTTAACTTTTCCTAGTAATAGTAACTGGGTTCTAAGGAGTCTCATATCATTGACCTTTATCTCATGAATTGTTTATGCTCGAGCACCAAAGTATTGCGGCTGAAATATTCCAAAAGTCTAATCTCAATGAGTATACCACCGAGTATCAACCAATCTTCCGTCAGAACAAAAGCCGGCTATCTCACTACTTTCTAATGGCTAGGATGAGCCAATTAAAGGTTCTAAAGGTCAGTCAGCGCTTAATGACACTATGAGGAATCCCAATGTTATCCTTGACTGGCTCAAGGAACATTAGTACAAGCCAGAGTATCATGCTAATGTAGCCATCACTTCGTCCGTATCAGTCTACACCATACAACCTCCATGATTTATTGCTACTTACCTAAAAAGGTGCCCCAGATCCGAGTATAGGATCTTTAACAATAACCCCAACATACCCTTTAAACATAAAGTAGACAAAGCAAACAATGAAAGCAATTTAAAATGATCTAACTCTAAGGTAACCCCACTCTTTGAAATTTCCCCAGCAGAGTCGTCAATTCTGTAATACAATGACATACCTGACTATTATACAGGTTTTGAATTTGTATTCACAAATATTGTGGTAAGCAAGAGTCGCTACCGACTTTTCATTTATCCAACAAAGGAAAGGGTGAAAAGAACAGAAAAGACCTTTTGAGATTATTTCTGAGTAAGGGGGTAGATTATGGAAAGGGAAGGTGTTAGCACCCTTTCCATCCGTAGTTATCTACGGCCTCTTAGATGCTAGCTCATTTGAAAATACCTTGTGTTAGTTTGTTTGAAAAAAAAGTATTTTGAAAAGACGCCTTAGTGCGGCGAACTTTGTAATGTTTCTCGTATTGTTGAGAACGTATACAAAGTGTTTTTGAAATATTTTTGGAAAGGAGTGTAGGTGTGGAAAATATTTTGTTTTAAGCAAGAATCTAAGAACTATCTACCTACTCGAAAAGGTTTTTTATTTTCCTCTTTTCCTTTAGACAGTGCTATCCTACTATTAGTGAGTAGGTAGCCCCATCGTTGGATGTTTGAGGGACAATCGAGGGTCATCGTACAGTCACAAAGGAAACTTGGTGAGATACCTTAGTAACCACCCTAAAGTCTTAAGATCTTACCAAGGCAACATCGAGATGGTCATTTTTGTGATCTTTAAACCAGAGGGTAGCCACTAAAATCCCTCACATTTGAGAGTTATGACTGTTTTATTCTGAAGGCAACCGAAGTGAGAGTACTCTAGAGGTGTGCATGTGCGAGTGTGTTGTATTCAGTTATTTTTCTTTGATGTTAGGTTTGCTAACATTTACTTTTAGTTCTTGTCATGCAATCCTATTAGGCATACATGTAACAGTTCAATAAGTTCTGAAAATAAAAATGCGGAAATTTGAATCTACGCTATTACAATGCTTCGGGGTGAGGGGAATTACAAACCAAAAAATAGGGGGAAAATGTAAAGAGTCTTAATTTTAACTATTACATCCCATGTACAATTACATATATTTGTGAAAAAATAATGTGAAAAAAGTAAAGCACGCGGAGAAAGAAAGTCCTAAAAAAGTTCTAATTGATAAAAAGAAAAATATTTTTTGTTGTTTATTTTTGTTTAGGAAAAATAATGATTAAATTAAATTAAGACAACCTAATTCTAATTTTTTAATTAATTAAGAGAAGATGATTAAAATAATTAAAAAATAATAATTTAATTAATAAAACCTAAGTCTAATATTTTTGTGATTTTCATTTTAAGATTTTTAAGGTTTTTTAATAAAAGGAAATTAATTGAAATAAAATAAAATAAATATAGCAAAAAGACAAAATGGGTCGCGCCGCAAAAATGAAGATGAGGGGTGAGAAAGAAGCAGAATTAAAAGCCCAAACTAGACAAAGCCCAATTCTACGCTGGATCCAGTATGGATAACATCTTGGGGTGCACCACAGGGACGCGCCTTTGAGGCTTTAGATTTGGCATTTTTAGATTCTTGCATCAAAACTTAAAAGAAATGGTGCTAAAACATTCTAAACATTAGTATGAACATGCATGAATGCTTATAAACCATTTACAATGTAAGAATTGAGAGTTTGTAATTAAGAATTTTTACCCAACCGGAGCTACTTGGTGAAACTATTTTGGGCGTGGATTGGCTTGGCAAGAGGCCTGAGTAGACTCCTGGAAGTCTCAGAAATGTGATTTGCTCACTTGTTTAGACTGATAGCGCATGGGAATATAGCTGCGAATTCTTGCAACATTTAGCAATAATGAGAATTTTGTAGAGCTTTCTTGTAGAACTTTTGGAGAGCTTTTTTGAAGAGGATATTCGTGCTCTTTCCTTAGGCTTTTGTTTTGTATTTATAGAGGAATGGAATGGTGAGTAAACATGGAAAGAATCCACACGTAACGGCCTCCTTTCAAAGCAATATCAAACATATTAAAATACTTCCAAAATTGTGAAAAACTTGCCCTTCTTGAGATGCAATGAACCTTGTATTTTTCCTCATGCCTTGCATGAATTTTAAGGCCCAATATCAACCCAAATCATCAGCCCATGTGTCCATACTTTTTATTTATTATTTTATGCAATTTATTTTGTGTTTATTTGAATAAAAACAAAATAAATATGAATAAAATAGAGAAAAAAATGCAAAGAAGGTGAGAGTGAATTTAGGGGTCCTTGAAGTCGTAAACATATTTGAATCCCACAAAATAGGTCTATGAACTTAAAAATGCATTTTTGCTCAAATATGATTTTTTGCATTTTCACAAATTTTCCAAATTTGTACAGGTAATAACTTGATCAATTTTTATCTTTTAGATATGATATTTGAATTTTTAGAAAGCTCAAGATGTCCCCTACAATCTCTATGTTGACCATTTTTGCATTTGGAGAATTTATCTTGATGTAACTTGCCTTGACAAAAAATGCCTTTTTATTGACTTTCAAAAAGACCTATAATGTATTGGCACATATCTTTCCAATGATGCATTTTTTGAACTTGAGGACAAAAGAAAAGTTATTGGGAATTGAATTTTATTCAAAATGGGATTTTTTTAGGGAAAAGTTGATGAACCATGTGAAAGTTATACCTGGTCAAAGTTCAGTTGACTTCTCCTATAGAAACCCTAATTGAGCAATTTTTGATTATTGATGATTTAAGAGCATTCCTTGAGGAATCATGATCAACCCTTGATCAAATGATGAATATCACTTCAAAATGTTTATGTTGACCAAAAATCTTGAAGTTTAACTGTATATTGGCCATAGTTGACTTTTCACCTAATATAGTTGATTTCCAGTCATCTGAGCAAATGGCTGAGCAAACTTGTAACGCAAAGCATGAAAATTGGAATGAGCGTTCTTGAGGACATATTAGGGACCATGTAAACCACTTGAGTCCTTTGAAACCCAGACTTATTTGTGAAAAATGAAACCCTAGTTGGAGATCTACTGCTTAGGAGGAGAATTTGTCTAGTTAATTCTTAGTTAACCTTGAGCATTTTGGGACCTTTATGAGTATGTCTTGAATAAAATGAGAGGGAAAATTTTAGGGTACAATAGTGAGGTAATTGGAAATCTTCTTTAGGCCTTTCTTTGTTTAGATCCCGATAATCTGCACACATGTGTACATTACCATCCTTCTTAGGTACTGTTATGATGTTAGCTATCCAAGGTGGATAATCTACCACCGCTAAGAACCCTGCATCGAATTGTTTAAGGACCTCTTCTCGAATCTTGTAGGACATGTCTGGATGAGTTCTTCTGAGTTTTTTCCTAACTGGAGAGAAACCTTCCTTCAGAGGTAGTCTATGCACCACATGTCTATGTCCAATCCTGGCATATATCTGTAAGACTTGGCGAGTATATCCATATATTCATGTAGAAAATTGATCAACCTTTATTTGACGCTTTTCTCCGATGTTGCCCCTAACTTGATCTCTTTTGGATCTTCCTCTGTTCCAAGGTTAATTGTCTCAATAGATTCCTAGTATTTTTGTATATTATCAGCCTTTTGCTCTACCTCCCTCGCCAATTCTCTAGAAAGTTCAAGATATTCATCATCTTCCTCTTCAGATTGGTTGATGGGTGCATCAAAATTATATCAGATAGTAGCAGTAACATTCTCAGTGATTTTGGGCATGCATCTGCACATTTGACATGTTTTGGTGCAGTTTTTAGTATGTGAATTTGGAAAATGCATATGCAGAAAAGTATTGCCATTTTTACATGTAAGAGATAAATGCAAGAGAAAGACATGGATCTTAATTCAATGCGAAATATACCTTTTATTAATCAAGAATATTGTCCGAAACAAATTGGGGAACCCTTAAAAGCAACCCCTATGCCTCGGGCTTGACATAGGTTCTTTCAAAAACAAGAAAATTACTTTGGAAAGAAAAAGATCTCGGGAATCTCCACAGCTGTCCAATTCTTGAATTCTTTGCTTGAGCATGTTCATGGATTAAATCATATGCCCTTTATATGTTGCTCTTGTTAGATATCATTGCCACTTTTCCTCCATGCTTTACTCCTTTTTTGATGAAGGTCTCCTAGATTGAAGGAAATCATGCTTTGCCTTTCAGATCTGCCTTTGTTGATTCATAACCCAAACCAAAAAGATTCTTCTCCTCAGGTATTTCCAAGAGCTTTCCTTAACCCTTTGAGGTACCACTTTCCACCGCTATTTTCAAATCTCTCCATGAAGTCACAGTAGGTTTCTTGATTTTTTCCACCGGTAAGGTTACCATTGAGGCAACATCTAGGACTTGAAATGGTATGGCTATACAGTCTTCATCAGTACTGATATACTTGTAGGATTCTATGTGACTTACAAAGATTTCTTCTTCACCATAAATTATGACCAATCTTCCTTCAATGAAGAACTTCAGTTTCTGATGTAAAGTTGAAGTGACTTCCCTGCTGCATGATTCCAGGGTCTCTCGAGTAAACATGTATATACTGGTTCTATATCCATGACTTGAAAAGTTATACAGAACATGCGTGGGCCGATCTTGACAAGAAGTTCCACTTCTTCAAATACTGAACTTTGAGAACCATTAAAAGCATTAACTATTGTAGAACTTGGTCTTATCACAATACCATTTAGTGTTAACTTCATCAAGCTGGATTTTGGTAGTACAATGAGGGAAAAACCTGTATTAGTGAGTACCCTGGAAAGGCTTATAGTACCTATCTTGATAGGGATGTGTGATTCCTTGTTGTGAGCTCGTCCTTGTGGAGGTAACTCACTATCATTAAAGCCCATATATGGTCCTAGCGCCAAATTTTCTACAACATTGTCAAATTGGTTTACAATAATCTCCTCAACAACATGGGCAGAACTCAAAACCTTCATTAGAGAGTCTCGATGCGCTTCTGAATTAATGAGCAATGAGAGTATATAAATTTTGGTTGGGGTTTGGTGAAGCTGATCCACCACCCTATAATCACTCCTCTTGATTATCTTCAAAAATTCTTCTGCCTCTTGCTCAATAAAGCTCTTACTTGGAGGCTCTTGTTCTTGAATTGCTTCCACCACTGCTTATCCTTTGTCTTTTATTAACATAAATTATGTATTTTTCACCACGCTATCATCCTTCTTTTGTGGTTCGGAACAAAAGGTTTGACCACTGTGTGTCATGCCCCCTGTTCCTGCTATATTTGAGATTGCAGGTCCTTGACTTGACGATGGCTCACATTCTTGTTAAAAATCCATTGATGTATATAGTCGAATCATAAATCCATGGTATCCTCGGAGTTTTTGGAACTACTGGTATCCTCAGAGTTTGTCTTGGTGTTATCACTAGTGTTTCTGTTTATTCTCCCTACAGAATTGCAAGAGTCTTCTTATTAAGGTTTATCCCTTGGCAAGGAATTACAATTGGCTTATTTGTACTTCCTTCAATTGCAGCTACATATTCTCCTTCATGGTATGATCTGAATTAGACTATCGCATGATCCACCAATTTTTGTAATGTTTTTACAAAAGCTTCATTATGTTCCAAAGGGAACCCACCCTCCAATAGATATTCCTTCAACAAATTTATTGGAGCCTTTACTCGTCTGGCTTCCCCAAAGTCAATGACTACTTCAATTGTATTTATTGCTGGTCCACCATGCAAAGGCATAGGGTTTGACTTAATATTCGGCTTATCAAACCTGATATCCCAAGAATCCAACAGATCTTGAACTTTGTGTTTGAAGGCCCAACATTTTCTATGTTATTCCCGGGAGAATTGGCATGATACTCACTTTTGGAATTGGCATTGTATCTTCGTGGGGGTACCTCGATTTGAGGATCTAGAGGTCTTAGATCTACCAGAGACGCCTTGATCAAGTGTTGTAATAATTGACTGAGTGACATAGGGAGCGGGTTAAACTTTCTTGGCGGCCTTTTAAATTTGTTCTGTTGTTGTTCTAGAAAAATTATCAATGGCTGTTGTGCCCTTGTTTGTAAGGCTATAACATTAATTTCTCCCTCCTTCCTTTTCGTGAAGTTGGGAACATGTCTCTTCGCTTTATAAGGGGTACTAGATAATCCCCCCTATATCGTTCTGCTTTTTATTTCAGCTTCGATCCTTTCTCCAATAGTTACCAAATCTGAAAACTCGGAAGAGACGTTTCCTACCATTTTTTCATAGTAAAATCCTTGCAAAGTTCCCATGAACATATCGACTAGTTCTTTCTCCATAAGTGGTGGTTGTATGCGGGCTGCCATTTCCCTCCATATTTCGGCATATTCCTTGAAAGACTCCTCTTTTTTCTGAGATAAGTTCTGGAGTTGCATGCGGGTAGGTGCCATGTGAAAGTTATATTTGTATTGTTTCAGGAATGTATTATCAAGATCTTTCCATGTCTGGACATGAACCCGTTCCAACTGCATGTACCAATCTAGGTATTCCCTACTTAAATTGTCTTGAAAACAATTAATCATAAGCTACTGGTCTTGAGCACAGGCATTCATTGTCCTGTAATACATGAACAAATGGTTCCTTGGACAAGTGAGCCCCTTGTATTTTCCAAAGTCAGGTGCTTTGAGTTTTGGCGGGATCACCACATTAGGAACTAGACCCATTTCAAGAGCATCTACATTGAAAGCATCATAACCCTCCACAACCTTTAACATTTCTTCTAGAGCTTTGTACAGGTTAAACACCAATAGATTCTTAGTATCCTGGGTAGGGGTTGTTCTTTAAAGTGCTTGATTGACATCCTCTAAGTCGTTGTTTCCATATTGCAAGTCTAAGTAGTTTTCTTCATTGTTAATCAAAATCTGCAAGGTATGAGATGCCCTTACCTTTGGTGGAGGCAGGACAAACACTTCAGTATCAGCTTGTCTTGCTTCTTGTGGAGCCATGGCGGATTTTTAGGGTCCAGATTCCGGTTCTCTCCTCGGTTGGTGACCGCTCGATGCACCAATGGTCTGGGCTACTTCTTCAAAGACTACCCTAGGGATTTTCTCCTTCCTTTCAAGGATGTTATTCAAGGCTAGAAGAACTTAAGTGATATCCCCACTCATTGATTAGATGTTTCCCTTGACTTCCTCAAGATCTCCCTTAAATGCGGCTTGGTTCTCTTCAATTTGTTCCATCACATTTTGTTAATGGGCTCTTGTATGATATGGCAGTCAGAGAGGTGGCACTTTTCTTCTACCATATGTTTAATAGGAGAAGGTTTTGAAAAATGATGAGTTTTTTATGTTATGAATTTATGAGATGCAAATGTTTGTGAATGCATGAATGTGTATGAATGTGCTAAGAGTTTCGTTTTTGAATGTCTAATTCACTTGGATATACATTTTTTTATATATATTTTTTTAGTTTTTGCTTTTTTTATTGGTGAGTATCTAAAAATAAATAGGCAAATGAGATATGGAAACAAAATTCCTTTATTGAAATAATAATTTTCTTTTAGAAAAAGAACACAATTCAGATATTGAAAAATATTAAAATTTTAAAACAATGAAACTTGCTGAAAGAAATAAACGAAGGGAAAAAGTCTTCAAAGTGCGCCTGTAGATGTCTTCCCTGAACCCATCGACCATTGTCCTTCAAAGCTATAGGAATTCTTCAACATCTTTTGGGAGAGGAACCATCACATTTTCTGTGTCTCTCAAACTCCTAGGGATGTCTTCAATGAGATTGTTAGTAAGAAAGCGAGTCTTATATGCTTGACTTTATAGTATCGCTATTCTCGATAGAGGTCGGGAGTTATCTTGTGATTATCCTTTCCCGCTTTGGCGATCTTCACATACTACTCTTCCCAGTACAGCTTTTCAACCCTCGTCTCTGTATAGAGTTTCCGTTGTATTAGGAAATCCTTTAAGAGGCCTTCTAACTCAAGGCATACTTGCTCGTATTCTTCAGTTTTCTGGGAAAGAAATCTTTCTCCTTTCATCCTCTTAAGGCATTCTCTTATCTCCAATTCTTGGCTGTCTTGGATTCTGGTGGTGAGATACTTCATTTATTCTTCTTGATGTAAAGAAGCTTGTGCCAAACATTGGATTTGAGCGCTTAGATCTTCTTCCATCACCTTCTTATCTTGCATTGCCTTTTCATACCTTCTGTTTAATCTCCCGAGTTCAATAGCAGCATCCTCCAACCGTTGGTTATGGAGGTTAAGGTCCAATTCGTCCTTCTCCCTTTGAGCTTGTTTCAAAGCATTCTTTAAATCGTTTATTTCTTCTAAGGACATAGGCACAAAATCTGGGACATCTGGCTTGTATTCAGGATCTACATCAAATGGTAACTTGACAACCCGCACCCTATCCAAAACCCATCGAGTGTAATGTTCTTTCTCCATAATATTCTTCCTTTCAACCTTCCTTTTATTAACCTTATTCCAAGCCCAGATGATCTTATTGAGTAACTCTTGGTTGTTTTGCCCATATCATGAATGCTCAATTACTGGATTTGTTCATCGGAGGGTTTAACTGCCAAAGGATACCTTAGTTATCATAGGGCCAAGGTAGGGTTGTAATTGATGCAACCCCGTGATCCGATCAATGGAACATTAGGAAAGTCTCTGGAACTATTGTTGATATCTTCAATGTCCAGCTTCCTTGCATACCATAATTCATAATTAGCAGTAAGGGACCTTAATTTTTGAGGCCACTCATACCTTGTCAGATTCAGAATCATGTAATCTTATTTGTAGAGTTGAGTCATAAATCAAGAATATAAGAGTGGGATGCAACAATTTAGGGTACCATTTCTTTTTCCCTACCGAGTATGAAGTGTATAATAAATATCAACAAGTAAAGCGGGAGTTGGATCCGTATTAAAAACTTTTGCGCCCCAAAATAAGCAAATGGTCGTAGGGTCAATATAGTTCAAAGTCCATTGAAATAAAATTACACCAAACATAAGGAGTCCTAAATAATCATTACAAGACTCTCATTCTTTATTATTTGCACAATTGAAAGCCTTAGTCTCTAAGTAGCCTGTCGTAATCCCTCGTATGTCACCTTATTTCTTGTAACTAAGTAACAGTTCGGAATAAGGGATCCCTAAACGTTCTTCCAATATTTTGATGTCAATAGTATGCCCTATAGCCACATAATCTTTTTCTTTAGAAAAGTTCAAAATTCTATCAAATTCTTCCAGGGTCGGTGCTAGCTGAAAGTCTTGAAAGGTGAAGCATCTTAATGGAGGGTCGTAGAACTGAATTAGGGAAAAACAACATCTAATTTTATCTCTACTTTGGTTAAGTCAAGGGTATCCCCATAGCGATGAGTGAACATCTTCAAAGTTCTTTCAAACAGTTTCCCTTTTATAGCCTTGATTTTTTACATATCTGGCTTAACGGCATTGACACAGACAAGTAATTTCCCTTTGGTATTCATTTATAGGACACTTCACCAAAAACCTTTAGTTATTTTTTCTTGACCCTATGAATAAGACAAACAAATAAAGAGATGGAGGGTAATGAATATATGTAATGAAAAAATGTATGAATGCATGAATGTGGGGCTTAGTGACGGGATTTCATGAAAGGTACCCTTAGAAGGTAGCTCCTAGTTTTGGCCTACGAATTTTATACTCTCCCCACAAGGTGGTTTCCTTAAGGGTATCATGAATAACACTAGAGGGAAAGGCATAAGGGCCTCCCTTAAGTTGAGCCTCTTTGCAGACCGAAACTTTCGTCTCTAGGTCATGAAAGGTCTCATCATGAGATTTGGTTTAAGGGTTGTACAAAGAGTCACAGGTTTCATTCCAAAGTCTTACCCCCAAGAGGATATATCTTGAAACATATTCCTTTAGCGGAATTCCACCGAATCTAGGCGAAGTCGTCACATAAACTCATAGGGTTGATGTATCCCCTTGGCTAATGGATGAACCTTCTTTCTAAGGCTTTTTGAAATTTTTTTTTTTAAATGATAAAACCCTATCACATATGAATAAATATAATGAACAATATTATAAGAAAGAATAAATAAATAATTAAATAAGCAAGTAAAAAAACCCAAAAACAAGAAAAACCCAAAAACCAAAAGAAAGGGCTTTTAAACCCTAGGGTTAAGTCGCCAGCAGAGTCACCAACTGTTGTAACCGGTTTTAAAATAAGAGTCATCACCCTTAATTTTTATCCTAAGGAAGGGAATATAAAGGGTAACCCTAAATAAGTCATATATTCTAGGTTATTGGACTCGTTCTTAGACGAATGGAAGGTGTTAGGTACCCCTCATCTACCTTGTTCTAAAGGATACTAGTGTTTAGAAGTGCAATTTTTAAGAAAATGGGTTTTAGTTTTTTATTAGGGGAACTCACCACGATTTTAGTCGTATGCCTATGTATCCTCTAATGAGGAATCAGAGTCCCAATTCGTAGTTTGCAGTTGGTTGGTGTTTTTTATGGATTACGAAGATGATTGAATTTCCCATGTACTTAGTCTGGGTGTGTGAATAGAGGAGTTGTTAGACAAAGTGCACAGTAGATTAAAATATTCTTGTAATCCTTTTTGAAAATTGATCTAGAGTTTAATTTATAATGAAAAAAAGAGTTTAATGTTGGTTAGATATTTTTTAATCTATTAATTATAAAAACATCTTATTAATGCATGATTAAAAAATAATTTTAATGCAATAAAATAAATATTTGGATGAGTTTAGAAAATAATATTTGAGTTATAGTAATAATATAATATTAAAAATATAAATATGTAAAAAATATAAAATATAAAAAAATATAAATATAAATAAAAAAGAATTAAATTAGAAAACGCAGAGGTGTAAAATGTATTTGGCAAGCAAGACATGGGGGTACAAGTAGTAGGTCCGTGAATTCAGATGTTGAATTCAGGCCCAGACACCAGGGGGTGTAAATGTAAATTGCGTAGCCAATGTTGGAGGTGCACGAAGTAAGGGTCTAAGTCCAGATGTTGGACTTGGCCCATTAGGCTAAGGGGTGTGATGCTTAACGCAATAGTAAAATAAAAACAGAGGGGGTGATTTTAGAAACTACGCTTGGCCCAAAGGATATTTGGGAGTCTGTTTGGACTCCATGAGAACGGGCGCATGGTGAGACAATAGGCGTGCATTTTGGAACGCTTGATACGGATCATCCGGTTATGACAGAGGGAGCATGGTAACACGCGATGCACAAGATCATGAAACACTATATTTTATTTTCTTACAAAACATTTTGGCTTTTGTGCTTTCTCTCTCTCTCTCTCTCTCTCTCTCTGATCTAACCCTCCTTCTCTCTTCTCTCACTGAACACCATTACAGAACCCTAAATTGATGTCGTCCCTCTGGAAACCTAATCGGTGGCCATCGAACCTAAACCCCACGATTAAACCCAAAATAACCTTAATCGTGAAACAAAACAGAAAAAAAACAAGAGCTAAGTTTTTGTTACCTCTGATCATGATTGTCCTTCCAGCCTCCTCTATGTGATTCTCCTTCTAATCCCTTTTTATTTTGTGTTTGACAGGTACCGGACGGTGGTGCTTGGAAGGAGTAGTGGTGGTGGTTCAAGGAACTAGTGTTTCAAATGATGAAAGCCTAGGCTTAAGTAGCAGTGACGTTGATAAGTGAAAAGTGTAGTTATTTTATATATGCTTTTTGTTGCAATTATCGATTCTTTATTGTTAATATCGTTGAATAATTCCCCGCTTTTTGTATGATTATAAATAAATTATATTTAATCGATTTTTTGTGTATTTGTGTACCATTTGATAGTTTTCCATTCATTTTATAGGTATTGATGCGTATTTGGAGCATGAGCAATAAAGTGTCAAAGACTCGACTTTCAAACTTGGGATTTTGTACTCTTATCAATGAATAAGGCTCAAAATCAAAGATTAAGAAATAAAAATTTGGTTTATATTTTGTCATTTTTATAAATATAATTGAATAAGCTTTCCAACGCTTCAAACCAGACGCAAATCAGAGTTACTTTTCTCAAGTTATGGCCGAAATAGTGCAGAATTTTCTACTGTTGCTTCTGGTGTATTTCGCCCAGCGAATCCAGTTTCGCCCGGCAAATACATTTTCTCCCGGCGAAACTGGCAGAACAGAAATACGTTAAAAGGGGTAAAAACACATTTTTTTAGGTTATGTTTTGGGTATTTTTGGTCCTAATCCATCAAACCTTCAATTTTTCATAGAGTGAACTCGGAAAATTAGTTCAGAGCTTGAATACGAATGATCCGGGGTGGATTGATCATAAATCGGCATTGAAAAATTGGGATATTTTTGGTTCATTTCTCTTCCTCTATGTGTATTTCTCTTTGGTTAGGTTTTGTATATTATTTTACTTTGAACTCATGTATATTTGTTGATCGTGGCGTTATATTTAATTTGCTTTACAAATCTGTGTCGATTGTTATCTTAAATATTTGCTTTGTGGTCGAGGTTTGCGTTGTTATAGATATATATTGCTCAAATATTTATGTAGGATGATTATATATGAGTTTATGGATTCTAGAGATTTATTTAGAGATAACAATCTTTATGGGTGTCGAGGCTTAATTCTTTCGTGTTGGTTGTGTTGGTTGAGAGATCGTCGATACGAGTAATATGGATGTCTGTTGTGTTGTTGAGGTTGGCAGAGAGATCGTCGCCGAGATGATATAGTAGTTCTCTCTACTTTAAGTTAGGAATAACTTTGGGAGTGAGAGATGCTAGATGACTTTGACGAGTATTGTAGGTTGGGCGTAACTGGTTGATAAGTTTAAGTTTGTGAGAAGCAGATTATATGCATGCTTGATAATTTTGTTCTCTCTCGAGAATGAATTCTTTCTTGTTCATATTTAATTTTAGGTTTTTATATTTTACCAATTCAATCCAAACTCATAATTGTAGGAATTTTTGAATGACAGTTCAGTAGCACTAATCCTTGTGGACACGATAAATTCCCAGATAAATATTTCCAAATTTTTTGTTGCTTGCCGCTATACCGCACCAACAGATGTACAAAGATTTACGACGGCGTGCTCGAATCTCCTTTGTCTCTCAGACTCCCTCTTCTCTGCTCTGAATTATTTCTTTCTCTATCAAACTTTTTCCTCCACCCTTCGCTCAGAGTTCTTAGGCTTTTATAGCATTTTAGGTTTAGACAATTTAGGAATTTTTTTGTATAATTGTTGTTATTTTTAGATTGATAGAAAAATTAGGGATGTAATTGATTTTAGATTGTAATTGATTTGTACAATAAGTTTTATACGATTTGATTCAATTTTGTTTTGATAAATTTCGATTCAATATGAAAGATTTGATCTGATTATGATTTGAAAAGTATATGTTTCTAGCCTTAAACATGCATTTTTTTCCTCTGATCTGAAGAATGTATGTTCTCGATTGGGCTTGGGCTTGAAAATGATGAAGAGCCGGTTCAGGAAAATAGAGGGCCTTTTGATTTCAATTTATACTTTCAGTCAATGTTTTTATCTTGATTAATAAATAAAACAAATTTAATTAGGCATTTAATGACAATGTAAGAAATAATTATCTCAAAACAGCAAAAAGTGAAACGGGCCAACCCGTTTAATTGTTTGGACCCTTTTTTAAATAAAAAATTGCTTATGGGCCTCTCTGATATGCCCTTCAACCTTTATTTAAAACATGCCTTAATACTCTTAGTCGGTCGGTCCAATAAATCAATACACCCTTTTTTTATAGAATTATAAATGGGCTAATATACCTTAAGAAATACACCCCTTTTGCAAGAGAACCCGAGTGGGCCTTCAATTCTACACGAGCCTTTCTGATTTAGAAAGGTCCAAGAATTCTTAATAATGTAAAACCCTTTAAAAATAAATTGGGATAAAGACAAACAAAAACTTTACTAAAATGAAATGGGCTTAGCAAGATCAAAATGAGCTAAGAAGTTCATACACCTCCTCTCTAAAAAACGTAATGGAACATCAATTTTTCATGGGCTTTCCTTATTTAAAAAAGCCCATTAATTATATAATAGGATAAAACCCCCCTTTTATAAACGTAAACCCCCTGAATATATCTGAATAAATTATAAAGCAAATGTTGAGCCAGATGTCTTCACATCTTTGCCAAATGTTGAGCAAATTGTTTTTGTGAGATTTTCTTAGATATATCTCACATATTTTTGCAGGCCAAGAAGATTTTATTAGCAACATTGCATATTTGATTGGGTTTCATAAAAAGGATCTTGGATACTTTGTAGGAAACTTTGAAGATTTGTTCCTATGTTTATGGAGAAGATCTCGCAGCTGATTTACAATTGGAAGATTGGATTTGTTTGAAGAGCCAGAGCTCATACTGCAAGAGTCTCTACATAAGGACTTGCTAAACCTAAAATTATCAATAATTCACGTCAATAAACCGTGGGTGTGTGAAATAAGGGTTTAGGGTTTTGAGAGTACTTTAGGTGCTTTTTTGTTTTTGCAGGTCACCCTTGTATCTTTTGATACATTAAGGTAGACTGATTTTTAATTGTTACTTTCCAATCATTCTTGAGCTTTAAAAAAAGAGTAGATTATGTGTCAAGTTATAGTTCTCAGTTAAAATCTTTTAAGAAAAAATGAGTATTGTAGTTTAAAGTGTGTTCTTCTGTTTTTGTTATTATCATAGAGGTGACTGTGGGAAGTGAGAAGGGGATCTTATATCTAGAAGGTTTATATGTAGAAGTAGCACAAGGTATTGATTAGGAGATAAGTTGTAAACTAGGGTTGTTTAGCTTTGAACTAATACTATCATAGTGGATTTCCTTCCTTGCTTGGATTCCACCAAAGTAATTGAGTTACACTGAATTGGGTTAACAATTAAATATGTCTTTTACCTTCTATAATTTACTACTGCACAATTATTATTTTGATAAAAGTTTTTTTGTCAGCAGATGATGTCTTAACACCTATCTTGACATTGTGCTTTGGTGTTGGGACATCAATCTTGAAATTTGTTTTAAAGTTCCAAAATTTCAATTGGCTTTAGAGCGGGCACCCTGTTCTGTTTTTGGATGAGCTATAAGGAGAATAATTTTTGGTATTATGGATAAGGCAGAAGGATACAATAATATACCACCTCTATTAGATGGTGAAAATTATGACTATTGGAAGGTTAGAATGGTATCCTTTTTGAAATCCATGGACAACAAATCTTGGAAGGCTGTGTTGAAAGGATGGAATGATCTTGTTATGAAGGAAAAAGATGGGAATGAGTCTTTGAATCCAAAAGAAGATTTGTCCGATGAGGAAGATGAATTACCTCATGGAAATTCCAAAGCTTTGAATGATCTATTCAATATAGTGGACACATTTGTTTTAGGATAATTAATCCATGTATTGTTGTAATACGGTGGGAGAACTGACTTTTGGTTTTGTATTTTATCACAAATGTTGCAAATAGCAAGAGTCGCCGCCGACTTTTCTTTTATCCAATAAAGGAAAGGGTGAAAAGAACAGGAAAGACCTTTGAGAATTTTTCTGAGTTCGAGGGGTAGGTTATGCAAAGGGAAGGTGTTAGAACCCTTTTCATCTGTATTATCTACGGGCTCTTAATCGGTAGCTCACTTTTAAAAATGCTTTGTGTTTGTGTTTATTTGAAAATATTTTTAAAATGCCAAAGTGCGGAAATTTTTTTAATGATTCTCGTATTGTTGAGAATGCATACAAAATGTTTATTTTGAAAATATTTGTTGAAAAAGTGTCGTTGTATGAACAATGTTTTGAAATGTTCGTGAGAAAGCGATTAAGAACTATCTACCTACTCAAAAATCTTTATTATTTTCCTCCTCCTTTAGATAGTGCTATCCTACCATTGGTTAGTAGGAAACCATATCATTGGATGTGTGAGGGACAGGCGCGTGTTATCTTACAGTCATAAAGGAAACTCGTAGGACGCTTTAGCAATTTATCGTAAGGGACTAAGATCGTTTACCGAAGGAAGCATTGAAGGGTCATCGAGGGACTACGATCTTTTTAACCAAGGGTCTTTGATAAAGGTATCCCTACGTTTGAGGGATCTGATCGGTGGAAGTGAGAACTGACTATTTTTTAAGCTGGTTTCGCGAAATGTCGCGGTAAGCAAGAGTCACCACCGTCTTTTATATTCTCCAACATGGAAAGGACAAAAGCACAGCAAAATTCCTTATTCGAGATGTCTCTCGGTTCGGGAGGTAGATTTATAGAAAGGGAAGGTGTTAGCACCCTTTCTATCCGTGGTTATCCACGGGCTCTTAGGTACTTGCTCTTATGTTTTCACAATTTGTTTGCTTTTCAAATGTGTGTGGGTTTTGAAAAAGTTCGTCAGAAAACTTCTAGGTAACTCTTGTATCAGTCCTCAAGAGTGTATGAAGTATTGTTCGAAAACTTTTTGAAAGTGTAAGGTGTGAAAAGTATTTTGTTTGTTTTTGAAAAGAGCAAGTACCCATGAGTCATCTACCTACCCTAAGGAATTAAGCTGTGTAAGTGTCCTTTAGATAGTGCTATCCCACCATTGAGAGGTAGGTAGCACCGTCGTTGGAGGTGTTCGGGTCAATTCGATTATCGGGACTGTGTGGTCACTGAAGCAATGGTAGGACACCTTAGAAGTAACCCTAATTTCCTAGATCCTTTTATCCGAGGCAACTGTTTCGAGGCAACTGGATCTTGAGATAAAGGGTGACCTCTAAGACGTCCTATACTTGATGACCACGTTTCGAGGCAACGAGTGAAGCGTACCCTAGGAGTGGCATGTGCTTTATGTGTTGTTTTTCAGTTAATGTTTTTGTACATGTTATTTTGTGAGCTACAGGTTAATTTTATTTACATACATTCTTTCATGCATTTAACAGTTAGGGGGTGCGGAAAGTAAACTGCAGAAATATAAATTCTACGCTATTACAAGGCGCGGCTCTATACATCGTCAAAAATACAAAGACCCGTTTTGATAAATAAGTACAAGAAATTAAATAAAGCGGTAAACCTATTTACTATTACATTCTTTGAAGCAATTGCATAATAATCAAAATAAAGTAAATGCGCGCGAATAAAATTTAATCGGGAATGTTCTAAGGGTTTTGACCCTCTTAAGAAAAGAAATTGAATTTTTTTGTCTTTTTTGTGATTAAATGGAATTAAAACTAATTATTAAACTAATTAATTAATTAATTAAAAGAAAAATATTTTTTGTATTTTTATGTTTTTTAATGAAATAAAATAAAAGAATTAAAATTCTAAGTTAACCTAATTCTAAACTTATTTTAATTATAAAAAAAAAGTTAAAGTTGCCTAATTAAACTATTTTATTTGTTAATGTTTATTTACAAAAATAATTACTTAAATTAATAAAGTATTTTTTTGGTTTTATTGAATTTGTATTGTGAAAAATTAGTTATGAGTTAATTAAATAATAATAGTTAATAAATATAATTAGTAAATAAAAAAAGAAAAGAAAAGAAAAAAATGCAAGAACCAATGGGGGTACTGGGCCAGATGGAGGTGTGAATGGAAGTTTCTTGGCCCACTAAGCTCAGGCCTGTATTGACTTTCTGGAATCCAGTGCTTGTTGGTTGACTGGGCACATGGTGAGGACCATCTCCTGGCCTTCAGATCTATGATAGAGGCCACTTGGCGCTTGGATCTGTGAGGTTTATGGTGAGTCTTCTTTAGAATGCTGCACAGGAAAGTGTTAGAAAAAACAATATGGAACTATGGGGGGACCTGGGAATCGAACCCAGGTCCCAACGCTTGCAAGGCACCTGGCCAACCACTACACCAAGCGCGTTAGTTTGTACACATAATAAACAAAGAAAATTAAATGTGAAAAACAAACGTTATTCTGGAAATCAAAAAAATCCGCGCGTTTATTTGAATGCACCAATCCCCTGTTGCCACGCCCTTCGCCTTCAACCTTTTCCTGCAAAACATAAAACACATAGCGGGGGTTTTAAACCCCCACAAAATGCAAGCATTTTGAAAATAGCGATTAGGCGCTAGTGCAGTATAAATTGGGCGCGAGGTGTGATTCAGATCCTTCTTGTCACGCTGATTTCAACCATGCATGTTTGGAGTTCTGATTTTACAGTGTGGCAAAAGCCCCAAATAACAAGCTTTGAAAACCTAGAACTCAACAATGGTGACTTTCGTTTTAGAGCCTTATAATCAAATTAAAACACATAGAAAGCTTCGTAACGATGTCAGCAATGCATAACAATGATCAAAATGAATTAATGACGCGTAAAAATGGAGTTTCAATTCTAGAAAAAAATTGCAAACCGTGAGTTTATTCTGGGCAGTTTCTTGAGCTTTGGCGCTTAGTTCTGATTGCAAAAGGTTCCTGGAAGGGTTGGGAGTGTGTTTGGATCAAAGAAGAGGTTTGAATTATGCTGCAAAGGGGTTTTCAGTTTGTGACTTTTCTCTTGAAATTTTGGAAATTGCTTTGGCTGCCTCTGAGTTTTCTAGGTCGTGTATCATGTATGGACCAATTGCATATATGTTTTTGAATGATAATCAATCAATATCATGAGCCTTAAAGCCTTGTAATGAAGTTTTGATTTTCTCCATAATCACCATTGAAACAACTTGCCATATTTGCTCCAAATTTGAATTTTATGCTTGAAATAGGTCTTGCACGAATTTGGTATGTGTTTCATGATGCATCAAGGCTGTTCACAACAAAAGATATCCCTTAATTAATTTTCTTGATTTTTATTTGAATTTTAAAGATTTAAAATGAATTAAATCAAATAAAATTAAATAAAAATAGAAAAATTAATTTTTAATCTTGAAATAAATCATGGGACACGTGGGAGGCATGGCAAAGCTGAACCAAGTGGAAAAAGTGGGCCCTTTTTGTCAAAAATGAAATTTCAAGGATAGTTGACTTTGGCCATTTCACAAAAATTTCCCAACTTCTCCAATGCATATCTTGCTCAATTTTGATCATATGAACATGTTCTTGGACATTTTGGAAGGGTCTTGAAGTCCTCTAACCAATGCCTTTGGTCCCATGTCATTTTGATTTACCAATCTCAAGTTTATGTCTTTGACTTAAAGTGCATTTTTGTTGACTTTTGAAAATGACCTATAATGTTGAAATTGATAACTTTTTGTGAGGGCATTTCTTGGACTTGGAATGTGAAGATGAGTTGTAGGAAATGTCCTCCCCTTCAATATGAGCATTGGATGTGATTTTTCTGATGAACCATGAAAAAGTTATGCTTTGGTCAAGTTACAGTTGACTTTTCAACTGTCCAAAAATAGAAACTTTTGACACCTTGATGATTTTTGAGCCATACTTGTGGAATCATGATCAAGACTTGATCAAATGATGATTGTGGCTTCAAAATAATATGTTGACCAAAAAAATTGACTTTTGACTGCCAAATGACCATTTTGCCCCTGTAGTTGATTGTGAGGCAATTATGGTTCTTGACTGTGCAACTTGACCTTGTGAGCCTTGAAACTTGACATGTAGGTGCTTGACAATGTATATGAGCATATGTGACTTGATTGAGCCCTTGAAAACTTCAACTTCCTTGCAAGAACCAAAACCCTAATTTGACTGGCTTAGGAGGGTGCTTGACTGTGCAACCCTTGAGTAGACTTGAGCAAATGCTTGCCAAAAACTTTGAAGAATATGGGAGGGCAAATTTTGGGGTACAACAGTTGCCCCTGTTCAATCTTCTTAGACCTGAGGATGTAGATTGGCTTGTGTGCCTTTCGTGATCCGAAGGTGGAAGATGATTGAACACTAGAATGCCCAGAAATTTGCACTCACATAGTAGAGTATCAGCAGTGTGATGGCGGGAATGGGCTTACAGATGCCATTTGGAGAGATGATGGATAGGAGGATGGGCTTATAGATGCCATCTGGAAATGTGACAGAACCTTGTCAGGAATGGGCTTATAGATGCCATTTGGAACTGTAATGGGAGGATGGGCTTATAGATGCCATCTAGGTGTCGATCGCGTAAGAGATTCCTTAGCGAGAACTTGCGTACCTGAGAAAGAAAGATAATTACCTGGCCTGTTACAGGGGTCGATCTTCACTCAGTCGCTCACAGACATGCCCTGGCTAGATACAGGTATCGAATCTGGAACTTCAAAAGGTTGATGGGTTGTCTCTACTGACAGGTTATCTCAGAAAAATATTTGGGATTTAACCGAACCAGAGGAGGTTTTGTCTTTCTTGACGAGTTGTCTCTTTGGACGGGTTATCTTCATGGACGGGTTGCCTTTAACGACGAGTAGTCTTCAATGACGAGGTGTCTTCAATGACGGGTGTCTATAATGACGGGTTGTCTTCAATGACGAGTTATCTTCAATGACGAGATGTCTTCAATGACGAGATTGTCTTAAATGACGAGTTGTCTTCAATGACGAGTTGCCTTCAATGACGAGTAGTCTTCAACGATGAGGTGTCTTCAATGACGAGTAGTCTTCAATGACGAGGTGTCTTCAATGACGGGTTGTCTTCAATGACCAGTTGTCTTCAATGACGGGTAGTCTTCAATGACGAGATGTCTTCAATGACGGGTGTCTATACTGACGGGTTGTCTTCAATGACGGGTTGTCTTCAATGACGGGTTGTCTTCTATGACGGGTGTCTATACTGACGGGTTGTCTTCAATGACGGGTTGTCTTCTATGACGGGTGTCTATACTGACGGGTTGTCTTTAATGACGAGTGTCTATACTGACGGGTTGTCTTCAATGACGGGTGTCTATACTGACGGGTTTTCTTCAATGACGAGGTGTCTATACTGACGGGTGTCTATACTGACGGGTGTCTATACTGACGGGTGTCTATACTGACGGGTTGTCTTCAATGACGGGTGTCTTTCTGACGGGTGTCTATAATGACGGGATTGTCTTCTTTGACTGGATGAGCATCAGAAAAACCTTTGGGATTTAACTGGATTTGTCTTCTTTGACTGGATTTGTCTACTTTGACATAGCGGATTATTTAACCGTATCCTTCCTGAAAGGTAAAGGTCAGTCGTATGCAATGCATGATATGGATCAAGCAATGATGTTCTTGACATAAATGAGAATGTATGACATGATGCGTATATGCATGTATCATGATGTGATGTTTATGAATGTATTTTCGTCTAGGAACGTAAATCCTTGACGCATGCCGGGAAGTTGAATCCTGGGCTGATGTTGAAGAACAGAGTTCTTCATTTCCGCTGGGGATGATGGTTGCAAGAATAAACCGGTAGGAGAAGATGACTCCGTTGGGGAATAGACTTGTCGGAGAGATTACTCTGCAGGGAATACTCTGTGGGAAGAGATACTTCGCTGAGGTTTGATGATAACTCCGCTGGGGATACCGTTGATGAGTTATGTTGGAAGATCCGATGAACTCCGCCGGGGATAGGAAGAACTTCGCCGAGGACGATCTTTCCGTGGTTTTTAGCTGAGGATAACCCAGTTATAAGCTCTGGTGGAGAATAACCTTTGAATAAAGTCCGGGAGACGTGTTCGTGCTTTGCAGGGGTAAGCCTCTAGAATCTACTGGGGATAAGCTTCCTACTGGGGAGATGTATTCAACTCTCCTGGGGAGACTGTTGGACTGTACTGGGGAATAGCTCCACTGGGGTGTCGCCGGGGAACAATCTTATCTTAAGACTGTCGGGGATGCTTTCTTAGGAACATCTGTATACTCCGCTTGGGAATGCTGAGATTTGCTAGGGGTACCCAACCTCCTTAAGACTGACTGTAGATTAACTCTGCTTGGGGAGAGTATTGCTGATTTGCTGGAGATACAGTGCCTTGTTAGGGCTGACGGGAGACCAACTCTTCTTGGGGAGAGTATTGTTGAACCTTGTCTTACTCCTGGGGAGTGGAGGTATCTTGGTCACGTTCTTCAGCTGAACCTACCTTAGTACCTTGGTGTACAGAGCAACTAGATCGCTTAGACAACTCATATTACCCCGGTTTCTATGGGAGAAGATACCTGTGGAGGCGCTTGATGACTGCCGGTTGACAAATCCTCTTCTGGTAGATAAGTGACGAGATGACAGGACATAGTTGTACGCTTTGATCCCTAATTTTTGTCTGGACCTCCCTTTCGGGTTTTCAGTCCACCGGGATACCCATTTTTGCCCAAGCCGCCTTTTCAGGTTTTCGACTTGCCGGGTGTATAGATTTTTTTATCTTCATCCCTTACTTTTGCTCGAACCTTTTTGGTTCGCCGGGAAGCCCTTATTTTGCCTAGGTGTGTCAACCTAGCGAGTCTTTGATTATGCGTAGTACTTTTTCGACTATGTCCACGCTCTCAGAATGCAAGGAGTTGTCATTGTCAATAGTGTGGAGTTGTCAGACTACCAGAAGATCTTCGTTTGATCGTCCAATGCCCCAAGTGATCCAGAAAGAGATTTGCCCCAAGCTGGTTGGCCTTTTGAGAGATTCCTTGAATCTTGACTGGGCTGCCCCAGATGATAGACCACGATCATGCCATGCCCCTTGCCTGGAGGTGTTTCTTCTATTTGAGATTTTGTTGAGAAGATTTTTGTTCACTGGATATTCGTCGTGCGAATTTCTCTGCTGTTCAAACAAATAGTCATATGCAAGCAATGTTATATTAAAAATGCAAAGCTTATGTCTGTCTCGAAGTTTTTGAAAATGCATTTTTTCAGTAAAACAAGCAAATTATGTAACATGTGATGTCAACTCAAGATTTTACAGCGAGCCTTAAGGAGTCAGGATACCTTTGTAACAGTATTCTTTCGAATTAACCCATGCTTCAGCTAGGACTTTTGAGGGTTATAACGTGGCCTGGTTCACGGTTTAAGAAACAAAGGATAAAGGCTCAAATTTTATTTGTACCCACCCGTTCTTCGTGATGTTCTTTAAACCTAAACTCAGCTGATCGTGCGTTAGACCTTGTTTGAGTCTTTGCTTTGATATTCCGGTGATGGTTCGTATGTTGACAGTTTATTTTGAACAGGAAGTCAGTTTTTTTTTGTTGAGGGTTTGTGTGACCTCTTTTCTTTTTGATTTTGTTATCCCTATTTTTTGCCTGAACTGTTTCTTTTGTGATTACAGTCAGCGGGATGCCCCAGTTTTGCAAGTTTCCTTCATAGGTTTTGACTTATTGGGTTTTTATTTCTGAAAAATAACGACTGCCTGTCTTTATGATTATTCGGAACCATCACCTTATTTCGTTTTGTAAGGACCTCTTTGGTGCTATTCGTTGTGCACTTGGATCAACTGAGAGAACTACCCTGCCCCGGGTTATGATTAAGGGTTTTAATTTTCGAAAAGAAAAAACTCCAACTTCTTTGGCTCAAACGGGGTTGACGAGGGATTATCATCCTTATAACTCCAGTGTTTAGGAATTGAAACAATGCCTGTACCTCATCAGCGGGGTCTGTTCGAAAGCATACTGTAGATTACGGTATCGTTTTCGTCATCCTCCCTCAAGAGGCTTAGAATTATTAATTGAGAGTTGATTATCACAAAAATATGAAAACAGTTCGCATATAGTAAATACGAAATAATTACTTCAAAACAGACATGTGTAATGCATTAATGAAATACAACGTTTGACATGAATACAATGTTTTGAACAATCAAAGAAAAATACAACTTGAACATTCGAATGAACAAAAAAAATTCCAATCCTAGCCATATTTTGGCAAGGGAGCAGTGGTCACATCGGGAGTCTCTGGAGAGTCGAACTGGACTTCCTTTGCGTCGATCAGATCCTGAACCTTGTTTTTCAAAGTCCAACAATCATCTGTAGCATGTCCCGGGCTGTCAGAATGATAGGCGCAGCGAACATTGGGGTTATACCTTGAAGGTGTCCTGTTGGGATTCTTAGGAGGGTCCCTTAGAGTTACCAACTTAGTCTCTAGTAGCTGTGGCAATATTTGGGACAAGGTCATGCCGAGGGGAGTGAATTGCCTTTTAGGTCTCTCTTCCCTTTGTTGGTTGCGATGTTGAGGAGCACCGGCCGGTTTTGAAATAACCACCGCGTTGACAGCACTAGATTCCTTCTTGGATGGTCTCTTCTCAGTGTTCGAGGAGTCACCGGTTTGTATCTTTCCAGACTTGATACCAGCTTCTATCCTCTCCCAGGTCAAGATCAAATTTGTAAACCTAGCAGAAGAATTCCCAATCAGATGGTTGAAGAAGGGACCAGACAGGGTCCCTAAGAACATGTCAACGAGCTCACGGTCAGTCAAAGGCGGCTGCACCCTTCCAGCCAGATCTCTCCATCTTTGCGCATACTCTTTAAAACCTTCACTCGTCCCAAGTGACATACCCTGGAGTTGGGTACGCGTAGGAGCGAGGTCGGCATTATACTGATACTGCTTATAAAAAGCAGTTGCCAAGTCCTCCCAGTTACGAATACTGGTTCCATCCAACTGATAGAACCAATCGAGCTGAGTCCCTGAAAGACTTTCCTGGAAGAAATGGACCCATAGATTCTTGTCTGCCGTGTAGGGTTGGATCTTCCTCGTGTATGAACGGAGGTGCAGCTTAGGGCAGGAAGCCCCGTCGTATTTTACAAAGGAAGGTGCCTTGAACTTGTGAGGGATCACCACCTTAGAAGATAAACCTAGGTCCCCAAAGTCCAACCCAGGTACACGTTGAATCTCCATAGCATTCAACCGGTCCTCCAGCTATTTGTACCTGTCCTCAGCAGGAGGGTACTGTTCATCGTTGAAATCTGTCTCGGTGTCAGAGACTACGGGACTAGGAACCCTTCCCTCTTGGTGACTGCCTTCCCCAACAGATGGAGTAGTCCGCTCAGCTTCATTCTGCAGTGTATTCCCAGATCTACATCTAGGGTTGAACAAAACAATCCTCTTCTTCTTTTTCTTCAAAAGCAGAGTCTTCAATTCCTGTTGTCCTTGTGCTAAGCTCATGACCAGCTCCTGGAACTGGGCGTTCTGGGCCTGGAGGGCCTTGATAGCTTGTCCATTGGATGATTCAGGATTCATGATGACTGCTGAAATAAACAGCGAAGAAGGTAAGTGACCTGTAAACAGAGTACATGTAATGCAATGATATCTATGTATGCATGCAATGCTTTCAAGGATCTCGCGGGGTAAACAAGAAAATTGTTAGAATTTGAATCCGGTTGCTTGATTGAAGGAGCTTCATGTTATTGAGAGTCATTCTTCAAGAGTCAAGGCTCACCATATCGAGTGGGTCAATGCCCCTGACTCAAGTCATCAACCTGGCTAGAGGAAGATAAATCCGCTTTTGCCCCTTGCTAGACATTTTGGTTCATCATGACCTGCATCACAAACCCTTGAGATCCTTGAAATGGATTAGTCCTTATGAAGGATGTATGCAATGGTATGATGTTATGCTATGCATGGAGTGATGTAAGTAGGCCCTGTAATGAGTCCCAATTAAGGACTGTAAACAAAAACCTGCAAGGAACTCGTGTTGTTAGGTAACAAATATGCAAGTATTTCAAGTATGAAGGCACACAAGTCACACAGAAGAGCCCTTAGAGCTTAGGCCAACATGAAGTTTGGGGTACTACCCTCTTGAAGTTGGTGGGCTTAAAACCTGTCCTATCAAAAGTAACCGGGTTCTAGAGGATCCCAATATCACTGACTACCCTCAATCGGTCATAACTCCAGCGTCGCAATCTTTTCTTGCGGCCAGAACCATCGCGAGAGTTTAGCCTCAATGGGTGTAGCATACTGCTACTGTTCTATGGCCAAGTTGGGTCACATTAGGGTTCTAAGGTCGGTTGGTGCTTAATGACTCCTCAGAAGACCCATATTTTCCTCGTTGCAACACAAGGGATATCGGTACAGACCAAAGTGCCACACCAACGTAGCCACTGCTTCACCCGTGTCGGTCTACGCCGGACAGGTCCCTCACAGCTTATGCTACCTAAAAGGGTATCCCCAGATCCGGGTTAGGATCTATGAAACTCCGATGCAAAGCCCACAAATATAAAGCAATCAAAGCAAAGCAATTGAAAACATAAGTATGATCTAATCCTAAGCTACACCTCACTTTTATTTCCCCAGCAGAGTCGCCAGTTCTATGATCGATGGAAGTGAGAACTTACTGTTTTTTAAGCTGGTTTCGCGAAATGTCGTGGTAAGCAAGAGTCGCCACTATCTTTTATGTTCTCCAACATGGAAAGGACAAAAGCACAACAAAATTCCTTATTCGAGATGACTCTCGGTTTGGGAGGTAGATTTATAGAAAGGGAAGGTGTTAGCACCCTTTCTATCCGTGGTTATCCACGGGCTCTTAGGTACTTGCTCTTATGTTTTCATAATTTGTTTGCTTTTCAAATGTGTGTGGGTTTTGAAAAAGTTCGTTTGAAAACTTCTAGGTAACTCTTGTATCAGTCCTCAAGAGTGTATGAAGTATTGTTTGAAAACTTTTTGAAAGTGTAAGGTGTGAAAAGTATTTTGTTTGTTTTTGAAAAGAGCAAGTACCCATGATTCATCTACCTACCCTAAGGAATTAAGTTGTGTAAGTGTCCTTTAGATAGTGCTATCCCACCATTGAGAGGTAGGTAGCACCGTCGTTGGAGGTGTTCGGGTCAATTCGATTATCGGGACTGTATGGTCACCGAAGCAATGGTAGGACACCTTAGAAGTAACCCTAATGTCCTAGATCCTTTTATCCGAGGCAACCGTTTCGAGGAAACTGGATCTTGAGATAAAGGGTGACCTCTAAGACGTCCTATACTTGATGACCACGTTTCGAGGCAACGAGTGAAGCGTACCCTAGGAGTGGCATGTGCTTTATGTGTTGTTTTTCGGTTAATGTTTTTGAACATGTTATTTTGTGAGCTACGGGTTAATTTTATTTACATACATTCTTTCATGCATTTAACAGTTAGGGGGTGCGGAAAGTAAACTGCGGAAATATAAATTCTACGCTATTACAAGGCGCGGGTCTATACATCGCCAAAAATACAAAGACCCGTTTTGATAAATAAGTACGAGAAATTTAATAAAGCGGTAAACCTATTTACTATTACATTCTTGGAAGCAATTACATAATAATCAATATAAAGTAAATGCGCGCGAATAAAAATTAATCGGGAATGTTCTAAGGG
Organism: Vicia faba; assembly: GCA_948472305.1. NCBI lineage: Eukaryota > Viridiplantae > Streptophyta > Magnoliopsida > Fabales > Fabaceae > Vicia > Vicia faba. The sequence continues at coordinate 328,411,344 of OX451736.1, forward strand.
TTTTGACCCTCTTAAGAAAAGAAATTGAATTTTTTTGTCTTTTTTGTGATTAAATGGAATTAAAACTAATTATTAATCTAATTAATTAATTAATTAAAAGAAAAATATTTTTTGTATTTTTATGTTTTTTAATGAAATAAAATAAAAGAATTAAAATTCTAAGTTAACCTAATTCTAAACTTATTTTAATTATCAAAAAAAAAGTTAAAGTTGCCTAATTAAACTATTTTATTTGTTAATGTTTATTTACAAAAATAATTACTTAAATTAATAAAGTATTTTTTTGGTTTTATTGAATTTTTATTGTGAAAAATTAGTTATGAATTAATTAAATAATAATAGTTAATAAATATAATTAGTAAATAAAAAAAGAAAAGAAAAGAAAAAAATGCAAGAACCAATGGGGGTACTGGGCCAGATGGAGGTGTGAATGGCAGTTTCTTGGCCCACTAAGCTCAGGCCTGTATTGACTTTCTGGAATACAGTGCTTGTTGGTTGACTAGGCGCATGGTGAGGACCATCTCCTGGCCTTCAGATCTATGATAGAGGCCACTTGGCGCTTGGATCTGTGAGGTTTATGGTGAGTCTTCTTTAGAATGCTGCACAGGAAAGTGTTAGAAAAAACAATATGGAACTATGGGGGGACCTGGGAATTGAACCCAGGTCCCAACGCTTGCAAGGCACCTGGCCAACCACTACACCAAGCGCGTTAGTTTGTACACATAATAAACAAAGAAAATTAAATGTGAAAAACAAACGTTATTCTGGAAATCAAAAAAATCCGCGCGTTTATTTGAATGCACCAATCCCCTGTTGTCATGCCCTTCGTCTTCAACCTTTTCCTGCAAAACATAAAACACATAGCGGGGGTTTTAAACCCCCACAAAATGCAAGCATTTTGAAAATAGCGATTAGGCGCTAGTGCAGTATAAACTGGGCGCAAGGTGTGTTTCAGATCCGTCTTGTCACGCTGATTTCAACCATGCATGTTTGAAGTTCTGATTTTACAGTGTGGCAAAAGCCCCAAATAACAAGCTTTGAAAACCTAGAACTCAACAATGGTGACTTTCGTTTTAGAGCCTTATAATCAAATTAAAACACATAGAAAGCTTCGTAACGATGTCAGCAATGCATAACAATGATCAAAATGAATTAATGACGCGTAAAAATGGAGTTTCAATTCTAGAAAAAAATTGCAAACCGTGAGTTTATTCTGGGCAGTTTCTTGAGCTTTGGCGCTTAGTTCTGATTGCAAAAGGTTCCTGGAAGGGTTGGGAGTGTGTTTGGATCAAAGAAGAGGTTTGAATTATGCTGCAAAGGGGTTTTCAGTTTGTGACTTTTCTCTTGAAATTTTGGAAATTGCTTTGGCTGCCTCTGAGTTTTCTAGGTCGTGTATCATGTATGGACCAATTGCATATATGTTTTTGAATGATAATCAATCAATATCATGAGCCTTAAAGCCTTGTAATGAAGTTTTGATTTTCTCCATAATCACCATTGAAACAACTTGCCATATTTGCTCCAAATTTGAATTTTATGCTTGAAATAGGTCTTGCACAAATTTGGTATGTGTTTCATGATGCATCAAGGCTGTTCACAACAAAAGATATCCCTTGATTAATTTTCTTGATTTTTATTTGAATTTTAAAGATTTAAAATGAATTAAATCAAATAAAATTAAATAAAAATAGAAAAATTAATTTTTAATCTTGAAATAAATCATGGGACTCGTGGGAGGCATGGCAAAGCTGAACCAAGTGGAAAAAGTGGGCCCTTTTTGTCAAAAATGAAATTTCAAGGATAGTTGACTTTGGCCATTTCACAAAAATTTCCCAACTTCTCCAATGCATATCTTGCTCAATTTTGATCATATGAACATGTTCTTGGACATTTTGGAAGGGTCTTGAAGTCCTCTAACCAATGCCTTTGGTCCCATGTCATTTTGATTTACCAATCTCAAGTTTATGTCTTTGACTTAAAGTGCATTTTTGTTGACTTTTGAAAATGACCTATAATGTTGAAATTGATAACTTTTTGTGAGGGAATTTCTTGGACTTGGAATGTGAAGATGAGTTGTAGGAAATGTCCTCCCCTTCAATATGAGCATTGGATGTGATTTTTCTGATGAACCATGAAAAAGTTATGCTTTGGTCAAGTTACAGTTGACTTTTCAGCTGTCCAAAAATAGAAACTTTTGACACCTTGATGATTTTTGAGCCATACTTGTGGAATCATGATCAAGAATTGATCAAATGATGATTGTGGCTTCAAAATAAGATGTTGACCAAAAAAATTGACTTTTGACTGTCAAATGACCATTTTGCCCCTGCAGTTGATTGTGAGGCAATTAGGGTTCTTGACTGTGCAACTTGACCTTGTGAGCCTTGAAACTTGACATGTAGGTGCTTGACAATGTATATGAGCATATGTGACTTGATTGAGCCCTTGAAAACTTCAACTTCCTTGCAATAACCAAAACCCTAATTTGACTGACTTAGGAGGGTGCTTGACTGTGCAACCCTTGAGTAGACTTGAGCAAATGCTTGCCAAAAACTTTGAAGAATATGGGAGGGCAAATTTTGGGGTACAACAAGGGACATCGAGGGACTGCGATCTTTTTAATCGAGGGTATTTGATATAGTCTTTATCTGAAGGCAACAAGTGAGGTTATCCTAGAGGTGCATGTGTAAGAAGTGATTCGATTCAATTATATTTATCTCGTATTAGGGTTTTCTAGCATTTGATTATTATCTTTCCATATAATCCTATTTACCTAGCAGTTATATATACATACAAGGCATACAAAATATATGAGCAAGAAACTAAAATGCGGGAAAGTAAAGACCTACGACTATTACATGGCTTAGGGAGATTTACAATATTTATAACTTTGTGGAAATTTAAACGCTAAACTTTTACAAGAAAACGTATGCGACCTATACATTTGTTTCTAATAAAATAAATAGCAAAAGTAAATACAAAATATTTGCAAAATTATTTTTAAAAATCTTAACATCTAGAAGATTAGAAATCAAATTTTTTGTGTATTTTTGGTTTGATTTGAATTATAAATTAAATAGACTTTAAACCTAAATTAAAGATTTAATTAATTATAAAAGAAACTTATGTCTAATTAATTAATTAAGACAAATATTATCTAGAAATTAAATTAAGCTATTAAAAGTCTAGTTCTGATTTCATTATATTTTTTTGTGATTTTATTGATTAAAGAAAATGATTAAAAAGAAAAATTAAATTAATTAGACAAAATGAAAAAGAAAAATAGAAAAGGGTTAAAAAGTATTGAAAAGAATAAAACAAAGGTGTAAGCTCTGGGGTTTGAGAAATGGGATTTGATCATTATATGATGAACCTGCAAAGGTTGGAAAATAATATCAAAAAATATCCTGCATAGTTGTACCTCAGAAGAACATTAGTGGTGGTAGTATGCAATAAAACAAAATGAAAACAGAAAAATGAATTTGCAAGAAATTAAGAAAAATGGCGTAGCATGTATGCTCATTTCATGCTCTTTGGATCATTACAAATGATCCAAACTTACCCTATAATACTCATGAAAGTGAATGGAAAGGCTTATTTGTTTTGATCGTTGCTGCAATTAGAGTTTACAACTTACCATAGTTTTGAGAATTTTTGAAATTTTGGAGTATTTTTTTGGGAGCATCTTTTTGTGTCCTTTGCAATTGAGTATTGCATGCATTTATAGAGGAGTGAAATGAAACAAGAACAAGACAAGAATCTTGTACCACTATGTCATAATTCATTACAAAAAAACACATTGAAATCTTTCCCAAATTGTTTTAAAAACATTCCAAACTTGAAGATTCTTGTTTCCGACATGTTTTCAACGTTTTGGCATGTTTGTCATGTGTTCTTGGGCCTCCATGTGATTGAAATCAAAAGTCGATGCGCCTTGGCCCAATGATTTTATATTTTATTTGAATTCCTTGCATTTAAATGAATAAAAATTCAAATAAAAGAAATAAAATTCATAAAATATATATGAATGTATTTAGAGGTCCTCTAATACATTGTGAACATGTTTGAACATCAAAAGTTAGGTTCATTAGTCTAGAATTTCCAGTTTTCTCAATTTGCATTTCATGCATTTTACCAAAATTTCTAAATTTGCAATGGTCATAACTCTCTCCATTTTCATCTTTTGAAGATGATCTTTGACTATTTGAAAAGCTCAAGATATCTTCTTCAATTCTCTATTGATCATTTTTGCATTTGGAGACTTTATATTGGTGTAAGTTTCCTTGACAAAAAGTGTCTTTTTGTTGACTTTTGAAATGACCTATAATGTATGGGCTCATACCTCTCAAATGAAGCACTATTTGGATTTGAGCATAAGGATACAAAGTTGTAGAGAATTTAATTTCCTTCTGTTGCACCCCAAAATTTTCCCTCTCATTTTACTCAACACATGCTCATTGAGGTCCTCAATTTGCCCAAGGATGCATAAAGATTGACCAGACAAATTCTCCTCCTAAGACAATGAGCCTCAAACTAGGGTTTCCATTTTCATCAATATGTTTGAGTTCCAAGGGTCCCAAATGATTTCCATTTCCCTAATATGTTCTCAAGATCATCCATGTTAAGTATAATGCGTTGCACAAGAAGTTTGCTCATTCAATTGCTCAAATGCCTAAAAATCAATTGTACTAGGTCAAAATTCAATTGTGGTCCTCATGCAGTCAAACTTCAAGATTTTTGGTCAACATCAACATTTTGAAGTAACATACATCATTTTATCAAGGGTTGATCATGATTCCTCAAGGAATGCTCCTAATTCATCAAAACTCCAAAGTTGCTAAATTAGGGTTTCTATAGGAAAAGTCAACAAAACTTTGACCAGGCATACCTTTCTTATACTTTATCTGAAATTTCCCATCCAAGGCTCATTTTGAAGAGAACTCAATTCCCTACAACTCATCTTCAGCCCTCAAGTTCAAAAAATGCACTCATGAAAAGATATGAATTCAGACATTATAGGTCATTTCAAAAAGTCAACAAAAACACCTTTTGGGTCAAAGCTTCTTACATGAACATGGAAGATCCAATTGAGATGAAACCAAAAGGGTTGTTTATAGGACATCCTAAGCTTTCAAAAAGGTCCAAGAACACCCTCTTAGGGTTAAAATTGAGGGATATATGTATTGTCAAAGTTGACCAATTTTTGGAAATGTGCATGAAGTCAACATTGATCAAAATGACTTTTTTCCAAATGGGCCCATGTTTTCTTGTTTAAAACTTGTTCCTAAGATGGCCCACGACCCCTGAGTTTATCCACCTATTATTATATTATTTTTATTATTTATTTTGATTTTTATCCATTCAAATCAAAATAAATCAATTTAAATAGTAGAATAATCAAATAAAAACAAAGATTTGATTTTATGATCATATTATGAGTCCATGAACAGCTAGCAAATCAAAAAAATCGTGCAAAAGCTAATTGGTTGGAAAAGATCTTAATTTGGCTTGTTTTAGAAACAAATCATACAATGCAAAGAATAAAATCAAATCTCCATAATTTGCAAAGATATGAAGATTTTTTGTTGACCTAAATCATTCTATCATATATACATAACATCCCTAAAGCATAAAAACAAGGATTGGGTCGTGAAAATCACAAGAACAAAACTCAGTTTTTTTGTCAAAAAGTGCAGGTCGGTTTTGATTCCCTAGGTCGTTTCAAGTAATTCCAAGGCCAACAACACGTTCCTGGACGTCTCCTGAAGCTAACATCATCGTTTTCACGCGTCAAAGCATCCAGAATCGCATCTTGACACTCACGGTTTGCTCATGTTTTCTTCAACCTCGATTCTTCTCATTCATACATTATAAATTCTATTTGACTGTATTTCCGTGTTCATAATCATCACATGAATGTGTTTGAATAGTCCAATTTAAGTTTGAGCGCATGTATAAATATCTGCCATAGTTAGGGTTCCAAAGCTTCAAATTGGGGATTCTCTATAGAGGTGAAATTAGGACAGATCAAGGGTACCAATGAACTCAGGGAATAATTTCTAGTTGATCTATGCCCTTAGTTAGGATTTATGTGGCTTGTATTAAGTTTTTGATTATTGTAGGGTTACAACTATGGACAAAAACTGTCACTATAGCCTTTAGTGACAGTTTTGTCCGTAGGTAAAAGGTTTGGCATCAAAGACAACAGTCTTGGGAGAAGACGATGATGTGACTGATAACCATTGGAGGATTTGAAATCACGCGTGCTTCTTGAGGCATAGCATTTTATTTCTTTTATAATGTTATTATGTTATTGTATTAACAAATAAACAAGACAACACGAATGGCAAAGGGTAACGCTGGTAAGAGGAAGAACCTGGGTTCGATCCCAGGTCCAGGCATTTTATTATTTTTCCTAACATGCTTTGCAGGATTCCATACTCCATGCAACCAAGTGCCTATAATAAACTACAACACCTCATCATTGGATCATCTCCATCCCAGATCTAACGCCTCAAGCATGCAGGCGCGTGGTGGACCCCCTGAAGACCAGTTGCACTGAATCACACGCAGGTTCTGGGCCAACAAAATGGGCCTAAGTAATTCAATTCCTTACACCCCCAGATTGCTGACAACATCAGGCCCAATTTTGGTTTATTTTCTTTCTTATTTTTTTATTATTCTATTTCATTTATTTATTTTATTTATTTTACAAAAACAAAAATCATTTTTTTATTAAATCAAAAAAATCACAAAAAACATTAAAATCAGATGTTTTTTTATAAAATATTTTATTTCATTAATTAATTAAAATTAACTAGAAATTAGGTTTAATTTGCACTTAAATTAGTTTCTCAATAAAAAATACACAATAATATTTTTTTAATTAATTATATTTTTTAGGCATCTAATTTATTCTCGTATTTAATTCGTCTCGCACGCATTTATTTATTCACCATTCCATTTATTGTAATTGTTTCAAGGTTTGTAATAGTTTTTAATTAGGGTTTATTTTATCGCTTTTTACTTACTGTTTAATCACCAGTTTGGTTATGTAACCCCCTTCCCAAAAGCCTTGTAATAGTTAGGAATTTAATTTCTCGCACTTTTTAATTTCTGCAACTATAAACTGCCTAGATGCATGGATAACAGGATTGTATGCGAAAGATAAATCAACGATTAAAAGGTAGATAACCCTAATTGTGCAAATATAATTAACTGAAATAAAGCACACTTGCACATGCTCACTCCTAGGGTTTGCCTTACTCAGGTTGCCTTCAGTAAATGGTCATAAAGCATAGGGAATTTTAGTGGTGGCCCTCTAGTCTCAAAAGATCAAAAATGAACCATTCGAATTTTGCCTCAGACAGATCTTTAAGCCTTTAGGGTAGATACTAAGGTTTCCTAACCATTTCTTTTGTGGCCCTCCTTGTCCCTTCGAATGTCCCTTAAAACTCCAACGATGGGGCTACCCACTCCTTAATAATGGCATAGCATTGTCTAAAGGAAACGAGAACGAACAGTCTTTTTTGAGTAGGTAGAAAATCTTAAGTAGTTGCTCAAAACAATAAAAATATCTTTTACACAAACACTTTCAAAACAGTTTTCAAAAACAACCTCGTCACACTCTTGAGGACAAATACAAGGGTTATCACGAAGTTAAATAAAAAGTTATTTTCAAAACACGCACAAGCAATTTCAAAATGAGCAAGTACCTAAGAGCCCGTGGAAAACCACAGATAGAAAGGGTGCTAACACCTTCCCTTGCTATAATCTACCCCCGTACTCAAAAACATCTCGAAAAAGGTTTTTTCTGTTCTTTTTCCTTTTCCTTTGTTGGATGAAATAAAAGTCGGTGGCGACCCTTGCTTACCGCGACATTTACGAACAAAAAACACAAAACCAGTATTAACAGTTGGTTCTGCCACCGTATCACACCTTCAAAATGGGCTTTGGTTGGCAAAAAGTTGATGAAGCATATGAAAGTTATGCTTGGTCAAAGTTCAATTGACTTCTCCTAAGGAAACTGTAATTTGGTAAAATTTGACTTTTGATGATTTGAGGGCTTTCCTTTAGGAATCATGATTAACCCTTGATGAAATGATGAAAATCACTTCAAAATGTTGATGTTAATAAAAAATCTTGAAATTTGACTGTATGTTGACCACAATTGACTTTTTACCCAATACAATTGATTTTCAGTCATCTTAGCCATTGACTGAGAAAACTTCTGATGCATGGCTTGAAACTTGACATGAAAATTGTTGAAGACCTATGGAGAACCATGGAAACCACTTGATACATTTGCAAACCAAACTTACTTGAAAAACATAAAACCCTAGTTGTGGACCTATTGCTTAAGAGGAGATTTGACTGGTCAGTCCTAGAAGAATGTCTTGAAGAAAATGGGAGGGAAAATTTTGGGGTACAACAGCTGCCACTGTTTAATCTTCTTAAACCTGAAGAGTTATATTGGCATGTCTGTCATTCGTGACATGAAGGTAGAAGATGATTGAACACTTAAGTGCCCAAAAATTTGCACTCACATATGCACCAAGTAACATTGTTGGTTGATTATATCGGGAATGGGCTTAAAGATGTCATTTGGAGAGGTGATGGAGAGTCGTCGGAGATGGGCTTATAGATGCCATCCAAGATAACGGTTGATAAGAAAATCAGACTAAGTCTACGCCAAAATTTGTCTTTAGAAGATGTATTTGGAAGGAGTCTACGTCTGACTTTTCCAAAAAGAGCATCAGAAAGAAATCTACGCTTGATTTCATCTGAATTAGAAGATGTCTACGCCTGACTTCAACTAGAAGAGGTACCAGAAAGAGTCTACGGATGACCTTTCCAAAAAGAGTATGAGAAAGAAATCTACGCCTTATTTCATCTGAACTAGAAGATGTCTATGTCTGACTTCAACTAGAATAAGGTAGAGGTAAGAGTCTACGCTTAACTTTTCCAAAAAGAGCATCAGAAAGAAATCTATGCTAGATTTCATCTGAACTGGAAGTTGTCTATGCCCGACTTCAACCAGAAGAGGCATCAGAAAGATTCTACGTCATACTTTTTCCAAAAGAGTATCACAAAGAAATCTATGATTTATTTCATCCGAATCAGAAGATGTCTACGCCCTACTTCAACCAGAAGAGGTACCGGAAAGAGTCTACAACCAACTTTTTCCAAAAGAGTATCAGAAAGAAATATATCCTTGATTTCATTCGAACTGGAAGATGTCTAAGCCCGACTTCAACCAGAAGAGGTACTAGAAAGAGTCTACGTCTGACTTTTTCCAAAAGAGTATCAGAAAGAAATTTATGCTTTATTTCATCTGAACCGGAAGATGTCTACGCTTGACTTCAACCAGAAGAGGTACCGGAAATAGTCTACTCTCGACTTTTTTTAATAGAATATCAAAAAGAAATCTACGCTTGATTTCATTAGAATGATGTACTAGAAGATGTCTATGCCCAACATCAACTAGGAGAGGTAACGGAAAGAGTCTACGCCCTACTTTCTCCAAAAAGAGCATCAGAAAGAAATCTACGCCTGATTTTATCCGAACTAGAAGATGTCTACGCCTGACTTCAAATAGGAGGGGTGCTATTTTATCATGACTTTCTAGGGAAAGTGCTTAAGTAGTTATTCATCAGATATAGCCTCTGAGGGATCCGTTTGTAGATCTTAACCTGAAAAGATAAGGAGTTAATTGTATGCAATGTCATGATGTTTGAAATGCATTGCATAATGATATTAACAAAATAAATGAGAGTGTGCTATATGAATTTCTTATGCATATGCTATGATGTTTGTATATGATGTATGAATGTGGGATGTCTTTGAAGTGTATTGGCAACTTCGTGCGACATTCTTTGATAGGGAAAATAAATCCCTCACTATTGTTGGGGATGAAGAATATGTGTATCTTCAATCTTGATAAGGATTCCTGATTTTTTTTGTTTCAGGAAACTCCGCTGGGGAATGTTGATTTTTGTTTGGAGAGAAGGGTTTGAGAATATTGGTCATTCATTGCTCTATTGGGGAATTTAATTCTTATATACCCTGACTGGGGATAAAAGAGATTGATAACCTCTCAAAGTGTTGTCTAACCGAGTTTCTGTTATGGACGTCGACTCGTCTGGAGAGGATAAGGTTAAATAATATCTAGGCCTTCTTCAGATTTTGTAGCAACTCTCCGGGGCTTATTGGTCTGGACTGCCCTTTACTGGTGAGAGAAATTTTGCCGGTGATCTGTAGTAGTTAGAGAAATAGACTCAAGCTGGGGAGACTGAACTCCGTTGGGGAAATAAACCCAGTTAGGGAAATAAACGCTAAACTTTGATGGAGGAATACTCTGCTGAGGAAATACCCTTGCTGGGGACATGAGCTCTGCTGGAGAATTGGAATTCTGCAGGGGATTTTATAGTGTTGGAGAAATAAACTCAGTTGGGGAAGAGAATTTCCATAAACTGTATTGATGACCTGATCACTAATGAGGGTTAGGAATCTGTAAGTTGGCGACATTACCGTGGAGAATATCATACTCCTTTATCCGTTAGGGGGATCTGCTGGTGAGTACGGTTATGTATTTCATGTTGGAAGATGTCCCACTTTCTGTTTAAAGGCACATTAGACCTGTCGGGGATGTATCTTTGTTGAAGATGGGCTTATTAAGGTAGCTCTGTGGGGATTTATGGATGTCTTGAACATTACCTCAACTTCTAGAGCCCTAGGTAAATGCTAATCAGGGTGATGAGTCTTCTACTGATAGACAAATAATGAGATATTAGGACATAGTCGTACGCTTTAATCCCTAACTTTTTCCTGGACCAACCTTTCGTGTTTTCAGCCCACTAGTATACCCCTTCTTGCCCAAGCCCCCTTTTCAGGTTTTCGACTTGCCGGGTGTACAATTTTATTCATATATCCCCAATTTTTGCCTGAATTGTTTTGGTTTAGACGGGATGCCCTTATTTTTTCCTAGGCCAGTCAACCTAGCGGGTCTTTTTTCGCGCGTAGTATTTTCCGATTACTTTCGTGTTCATAGGGTGCAGAGAATTGTCATTTTCCATAGTAGTAAGTGTTGTAGCACTACCAGAAAATTTTTGCTTGATCATGCACGACCCTTCATATACGGGAGTCCATTTACCCCTGGGATTAGTCTGGTGCACCCGATGCTTGAAGTTATTGATCAACCATTGATTGCCAATTTTCTACTAATCTTGACCTTCCTCAGTACTCTTCTAAGAACTGATATGGCGGAATGACACCATCTGATACTACTGTCATAGACAAGCAATTTAGTGACATCGAGGATAATGGCTTTTATTTAAACCCACGATCAATGTAGCATGCCCCAAGTGATTAGGATGGAGATTTACCCCTGGCGATTCAACACTTTTTAGAGATTCTTTGAATCTTGACTCGAATGTCACAAATGAGTTGGATAATAACATGTAATGCCCCTTGAAGGCTTGTTATTGGAAGTGTCTTTCCATTTGAAATTACTTTGTTCATTGAGAGGATTTATGTTCATTGAATATTCGTCGTGTGAATTTCTCTACTGTCAAACAATTAGTTATATGCAAACAGTGGTATTAAAAATGCAAAGCTTATATCTGTCTTGAAGTTTTGAAAAATGTATTTTTAGTAAAAATATGAATTCAACTTAGGATTTATAGTAAGCCTTACAGGAGTCAAGATACTTTTTGTAACAGTGTGCTTTTGAACTAACCTATGCTTCAGTTAGGACTTTTAAGGGTTGTAACGTGGCTTGGATTATAATTTAAGAAATAAAGGATAAAGGCTCAAACTTTATTTGTACCCAACCCATTCTTTGTGATGTTCTTCAGCCCTATACTCAGTTAATTGTGCGTTTAGATTCCAATTGAGTCTGGAATGATATTTTGGTGATGGTTTGGATACTGGAAGTTTATTTGAGAAGGAAGTCATTTTTGTAACATTTTTTTGTTGCCGAGTATTTCTAATGACCTCTTTTTGATTTTATCATCCCTACCTTTTCCCTGAACTGTTTCTTGTGTGACATAGTGGCTTTTCTTTTGAGAGATAATGACACCCTATTTTACGGGGAACCATCACCGTCTTTTGATTTGGAAGGATGTCTCTGATACTATTCGTTGTGTACGAAGTAAAATCCTGCGACTGCATGTGCATTTGAATTAACTAAGAAACTACCATGCCCTAGGTTATGATTAAAGGTTTCAATTTGTGTGAAAAGAAAACTCTTACTTATTAGGCTCAAAGGGGTTGACTAGATATTATCTTCCTTATAACTCCACTTTTTAGGATTTGAAACAACGCTTGTACATCATCAGCAAGGTCCGTTCAAAAGCATATTGTAGATATTATGGTATTTTTTGTGTCATCCTCCTTCTAAAGGCTTATAGCTTTTAATCGATAGTTGAATATTACAAAAAGGAAGTAAAAGCATAGTTTAAGTATAGTGAAGACAAATGGATTAATTCAAGACAAACATATGCAATGCATTAATGGGGACAACCAAACTCTGACGTAAAGATGAGTGTTTGAATAACAAAGAAATTACAAATGAAAATTCGAATGAACAAAAAGCTTCTCCGTCTGAATTTGTCACTTCAGATGGTGTGCCTTTGAGAGGTGACAGAAAAGCTCAATTTGACCATATTGTGTGAATTCCAACACTTCTCCTTCAATAAAGTCTTAAATCTTATATTTCAACATCCAACAGCTATTAGTATCATGCCCCGAACTGTTGGATGATATACACACCTTGAATCAGGATTGTTGCTAGAAGCAGAAGTATTGGGATTATGAGGAGGATCCTTCGACGTGACCAAATTCATCTTTAACACGTGTTCCAAGGATTTTGACATCGACATGATGAGTTTGGTATATTGCCTTTTGGATGTATCCTGCTTACGCTGACTACCCTATTGTTATTGGGCTTGTGATGTAGTAGCAATTCGGAAAGGCCTACTTTCAATCAAGCCAACTTCCTGTCTCATTGGAGGTTGATTAATGATTTGGTCACCAATTCTAACCATTCGTCCCATATGGTTGTATTCGTCCTGATGAAGTTTGTTGGTGAGAATTCTCTACTTTTCTTGTCCCCGAGCTATGTTTTGGATAAGAGTCATATGACCCATCATCTGGATTCTCATATTTCCATCTCAGCTAGCAATTGGTCCAACTGATCATCCTTGTTGTCTTTAGGATTTTTCTTGGTCATCTTCTCAGTGAGGAGTGCTTTCAATTCCTCTTGCCCCTTGACTAAGCTTAGGAACATCTCTTGGAATGGTGCATTTTGACTTTGGAGATCTCTAACGGTCTGTTTGAGAGCCATTTTTCTACTGAAATAAACAGCGAGAAAATGAGAAACTTGTCTTGAGAACTACCTGTTATGTAATCATATGTATGATATGTAAATGCAATGTTTTCAAGGATCTCGTAGGATAAATAGAAGAAAATGTTACAATCCGACTGCAGCTTCTACGAGAATCAAACTCACCATGTCGAGTTGGTCCTAGCCTTTGACTCAAGATAATTTACTTTGTTCTTTGACGACATTTGGTTAGAGGAAAATACATCCTCTTGCCCCTTGCTAGATGTTTGGTTCATGCTACTTCAACGACATTCAGTTTGAGGAAAATAAATCCTCCCACCCCTTGCTAGATGTCTGGTTCATAATAAACCTGAATCACAGACCCTTGAGGTCCTTGAAATGGTTAACGAAAATGCTATGGCATGATGTCATGATGTGTATGCTATGCACCAAGAAAAAGTGTAAGGTAGTGAAAACAAGTAAGTCTTGCAAGAAGACCAAATTATTGGATAATGAATACAAATAAGTCATGCAAGGAATTCACGTTGTTAGATGATGAATACCAACAAGCCCTGCAAGGAGTTCAAGTTGTTAGATAATGAATGCAAAAAAATTACAAAAGTAGCCTTAGGTTCATGCTTGCATGGAGTTTGTAGGTAAGTACCCTTTTGAGTTTTAGTTGGCTCAACCTGTCCTAAGAAAATTAATCGGGTTCTAGGAGCCTCAATATCACTGATCTTTCTCCTGGGCATTATTTCAGCATAATCATCTGATTTGCGTCTGAAATATCCCGAGATTCTGATCTCAATGAATGCAGCATCGAGTATCAACCAAATAATGGCTAAGTTGTGTCAACTAAGGTTCTAAGGTCAGTTAGTGCTTATGACACCACACGAAAGCCCAGCATTCTCCTTGATTGACTCAAGGGACATTGACACTAACAAATGTGTCGCACTAACATAGCCATCATCTCAACCATATCAGTATACGCTTTATAGTTTCCATGATCTATTGATACTTACCTAAAATGCCCCCAGATCCGGGTATAAGATCTTTACAAAAATAAACCCTATCAAAAACCCCGAAATGTAAAGCATACAAATCAAGCAAGTAAAGAATTTTAAATATGATCTAGCTCAAAGGTAACCCTACTTTTAGTTCTCCCCAACAGAGTCGCTAGTTCTGTAAAACAGTGGGAGAACTGACTTTTGGTTTTGTATTTTATTGCAAATGTTACGGATAGAAAGAGTCGCCACCGACTTTTCTTTTATCCAATAAAGGAAAGGGTGAAAAGAACAGGAAAGGCTTTTGAGAATTTTTCTGTGATCGGGGGTAGGTTATGAAAAGGGAAGGTGTTAGCATCCTTTTCATCCGTAGTTATCTACGGGCTCATAATTGCTAGCTTGCTTTTGAAAATTCCTTGTGTTTGTGTTTGTTTGAAAATATTTTGAAAATTCCTAAGCGCAGCAATTTTGTAATGACTCTCGTATCGCTGAGAATGCATACAAAATGTTTATTTTGAAAATATTTTTTGAAAAAGTGTCGTTGTGTGAAAAATGGTTTGAAATGTTTGCGAGCAAGAGATTAAGAACTATCTACCTACTCAAAAGTATTTGTTCTTTTCCTCCTCCTTTAGATAGTTCTATCCTACCATTGGTTAGTAGGAAGCCCTATCATTGGATGTGTGAGGGACAGGCGCGGGTCATCGTACAGTCATAAAGGCAACTCGTAGGGCGCTTTAGCAATTTATCGTAAGGGACTAAGATCGTTTACCGAAGGCAGCATCGAAGGATCATCTAGAGACTACGATCTTTTTAACCAAGGGTCTTTGCTAAAGGTATCCCTACATTCGAGGGACAAGACTGCTTTATCCGAGGCAACAAGTGAAGTTACCTTAGAGGTGTATCTGTGAGAAGTGACTCGATTCAATTATATTTATCTTTGATTATGGTTTTCTAGCCTTTGATTATTATCTAGCCATACAATCCTATTTAGCTAACAGTTATATATACATACAAGGCATACAAAATATAGGCGCAAGAAAATAAAATGCGGGAAAGTAAAGACCTACAGCTATTATATGGCTTTGGGAGATTTACAATATTTACAACTTTGTGGGAATTTAAACGCTAATCTATTACAAGAAAATGTATGCGACCTATACATTTGTTTCTAATAAAATAAATAGCAAAAGTAAATACAAAATATTTGCAAAATTATTTTTAAAAACCTTAACATCTAGAAGATTAGAAATTAATTTTTTTGTGCATTTTTGGTTTGATTTGAATTATAAAATAAATAGACTTTAAACCTAAATTAAATATTTAATTAATTATAAAAGAAACCTATGTCTAATTAATTAATTAAGAAAAATATTGTCTAGAAATTAAATTAACCTATTACAAGTCTAGTTCTGATTTCATTATATTTTTTTGTAATTTTATGGATTAAAGAAAATGATTAAAAAGAAAAATTAAATTAATTAGACAAAATGAAAAATAAAAATAGAAAAAGGTTAAAAAGTATTTAAAAGAAGAAAAGAAAGGTGCATGCGCTGGGGTTTAAACCCACGCCCTTCTATTTATATATACATCATTTTCCATCTGAACCATGCGCATTTTGTGTTTGAAAAATAGGATTTGATCATTATATGATAAAACTGCAAATATTGGAAAATAATAGCAAAAATATATCCTGCATTGTTGTACCTCAGAAGATCATTAGTGGTGGTAGTATGCAATAAAACAAAATGAAAAAAGAAAAATGAATTTGCAAGAAATTAAGAAAAACGGTGTAGCATGTATGCTCATTTCATGCTCTTTGGATCATTACAAATTATCCAAAATTACCCTATAATGCTCCTGGAAGTGAATGGAAAGGCTAATTTGTTTTGATTGTGGCTGCAACTAGAGTTTACAACTTGCCTTAGTTTTGATAATTTTGGAAATTTTGGAGTGTTTTTTTGTGAACAGCTTTTTGTGTCCTTTGCACTTGAGTATTGCATGTATTTATAGAGGAATGAAAAGCAACAAGAACAAGACAAGAATCTTGTACCATTATGTCACAATTTATTGCAAAAAAAAAACACATTGAAATCTTTCCAAAATTATTTTAAAAACATTCCAAATTGAAGATTCTTGTTCCCAACATGTTTTTACGGTTTTGGCATGTTTGTCATGTGTTCTCGGGCCTCCATGTGATTGATATCAAAACCCATGCGCCTTTGGCCAATGATTTTATATTTTATTTGATTGACTTGCATTTAAATGAATAAAAGTTCAAATAAAGTAAATAAAAATCATAAAAAATATATGAATGGACTTAGAGGTCCTCTAACACACTATGAACATGTCTGAACATCAAAAGTTAGGCCCATTAGTCTAGAATTTCAAGTTTGCTCACTTTGAATTTCATGCATTTTACCAAAATTTCTCAATTTGCAATTGTCATAACTATCTCAATTTTCATATTTTGAAGATGGTATTTTAATTTTTGAAAATCTCAAGATGTGTTATTCAATTTCTCTTTTGATAATTTTTGCATTTGGAGACTTTATCTTGGTGTAAATTTCCTTGACAAAAAGTGTCTTTTTGTTGACTTTTGAAATGACCTATAATGTATGGGCTCATATCTCTCAAATGAAGCACTTTTTGGATTTGAGCATACAGATACAAAGTTGTAGAGAATTGAATTTCCTTTAAAACGGGCCTTGGTTGGGGAAAAGTTGATGAAGCATGTGAAAGTTATGCTTGGTCAATGTTCAGTTGACTTCTCTTAAGGAAACCCTAATTTGGTAACTTTTGACTTTTGATGATTTGAGGGCTTTCCTTAGGGAATCATGATCACCCCTTGATCAAATGATGAAAATCACTTTAAAATGTTGATGTTAACAAAAAATCTTGAAGTTTGACTGTATGTTGACCATAGTTGACTTTTTACCCAATATAGTTGATTTTCAGTCATCTAAGCCATTGACTGAGAAAACTTGTGATGAAAGGCTTGACTCTTGATATGAACATTGTCGAATACCTATGGAGAACCAAACCACTTGAGACCTTTGAAAACCAAACTTCCTTGAAAAACACAAAACCCTAGTTGTGGACCCATTGCTTAAAAGGAGATTTGAGTGGTCAACCCTTGAGCATCCTTGAGCATTTGAGAACCCTAGAAAAATGTCTTGAAGAAAATGGGAGGGGAAATTTTAGGGTACAACAACTGTAGCTAAAGATGCTTGGGAAACCCTCAATATAACTCATGAAGGTACATACAAAGTGAAGATGTCCACACTTTAACTTCTCACTGCAAGATTTGAGAACCTAAAGATGAATGGTGATGAAAACATTCAAGACTTTCACATCAATGTTCTTGAATAGAAAATCTCAGAAGAAAATCTTGTTAGAAAGACTCTCAAGTCTATATCTAATAAATTTTACATAAAGGTGACATCCATTGAATAAGCTCATGACATCATCAACATGAAGGTTGATGCAATTTTTGGGCCTCTTCAAACTTTTTAATTGGCTATAAGTGAAAAAGTTGAGAATAAGAAAAAATCATAGCTTTTGAATCTAATTCTAATGATAAAAGAGGGCGAGGTTGATTTGGATACTGAGGAAGGTTGGGAAAATACTATTGTATTACTTGGTAAGAAATTTAATAGAATTATGAAAAGAATCGACAGAAGCGGAAGACCAAATGTCAAGAACATCTCATCTGTCATTAGCAATGATGATGATTCTTAGAAAAATATCAGAACTAAAGAGAAATCCAATTAAAGGCAAAGCATTTAATATTTTGACTGTGAAGGATTTGGTCACATTAGGCCAGAATGTCCCATCTCAAGAAACAGAAGAAGAGATTTTTTGCATTATGGTCTGATGATGATGAGTCAGAAGATGATCCTAACTCTGGGACTGTCAAACTTGTGACTGCTCTCACTGAAAAATGGGTAGATGAAGTAGAATCATGTAATGAAAATGTTATATATGAAGATCTTGAGAAATTCTTAAGAAATAAGAAAATCAAAGAAAGATCATAGCTGATTTGGAGAATGAGAAAAGGGAACTTCTATGCGTTGTTTCTCATCTACAAAATGAGGTAAGTCTATAAAATTCCAAGCTTAATAACATGACATATTCCTTGAGATGGATGAAAAATGCAACTGAGATTGATGAAAGGGGATGAAGATACAAATGTTAACTATAAAAAACAACCGGTCGAACCGTCATCTGATATAAAATTAATGAAGTCACCACCGAACGTCTTTTATCTCACCGAAAGGGAAAGGTAAACATCGAGAAAAACTGAGAAGGAAGAAATCACGGTCAAACAATCGAGAGATCGATTAAGGGAGTCTGTTACACGAGGGGAAGGTATTAGCACCCCACACGCCAGTAGTACTCTACGGTATCCACTCTTGTTGTCTAATCTAATGGGTGTAGTACAAATCTATGTCTAATGCTTAATGTTGAAAAGGGAATGCATGCAAAGAGAATGCGGGAAAAAGAAAGGAATATTTTTCAAAGATATGCTCGATTAGGCCCCACAAAAACCTCCACATACGTATACCTTTTAAAGAATCAGAGCAGTCGTAGTTTGGCTCAAATATTTTGGTTGGTTTGTGTCTTTTAATAAAAAAGACAAAAGAGATAATCAAGATGGCAAAACATCATATAAAATGACAAAACAATCAGCAACAATGATAAAACATCAAAACAAGGACGACAAGACATCACATGGCAACACAAACTCAAATAAGATGATAACACATCAGCATGATAGCAAAATGTCATATAAGATGATAAAACATCACTATGATAGTAAAATACCGAATAAGATGATAACAAAGTTGGATAACAAACATATGCAATGACGAAGCATCGGTAAGAAGATAACAAAATATCATGGCAAAGATGACAATACATTAAAATTTAGATGATAAAACATCACACCTAACAATGATATTGAAAATCAAAGTAGGATAACAATCATATGTGATGACGAAGAATCAACAAAAAGATAGCAAAATATCATGGCAAAGATGATAATACATCAAAACTTAGATGGTAAAACATCACACCTAACAGTGATATTGAGAATCAAAGTAGGATAACAAACATGTGGGATGGCGAAACATCGGCGAAAAGATAACAAAATATCATGGCAAAGATGACAATACATCAAAACTTAGATGATAAAACATCACACCTAACAATGCTATCGAAAATTAAAGTAGGATAACAAACATTTGCAATGGCGAAACATCGGTAAAAACATAGTAAAATATCATGGTAAGGATGGCAAAACATCACAATTTAGATGATAAATCGTCACACCTAACAATGATATTGAAAAACAAAGTAGGATAACAAACATATGCGATTGAAAAACATTGACACAAAGATAGCAAGATATCATGGCAAGGGTGTTAAGATGTCAGCTTATCAAAGATTTAATGCAGTGTCAAAAGGCGCACAAACAATTAAGATTGGTTTATATTTTTTACCTTGAAGAAGAATTTAAGTTAATTAGAGAGGTTTTATGATTTATAGAGAGTTTTTATTTTAAGATGCAATATGCAAAGAAAATAAAACATCTAAGGGAGACTAACCTAAATCTATCCCTAATGTTATGATACAAATGATTGACCCTAAAGTTGAGTTTTGAAGGGGAAACTCTAACCTATTGTTAACATGCATGGATAACAATCCTGGTGTCTATCTCAAATCACCACCAACTGATGAATCAAGAAGTCCTAAGGGAGCATAGTAAGGGATCACCACCTAAAACTATGTCTAACTCAAGTCACCACCAAAGGATGAATCAAGAGCTCCTAAGGGAACATGCCAAGGGTAAACATCTTAAGACATGTACATAAAGATGAAAACAAGCTCGAGAGAGATAGCTCAAGAGAGCACCCAAATATGCATTGCGAAATCATATGCTGGGGAAAAGAGAAATGCTTTATCCAGGGGAAATATATCAACCGAGTCTGAAAAATATTCATGTGGGAAGTCATAACTATACCATGGAAATAAAAGTCCAGGAAAGTAGAATAATATGATATGAACAACCATGAAGCATCCGCATTGGTCATGCGATCTCCTGAAAGACGTGGGGGCCAGAATCAAAACCCTTTTCCACTTGACTGACTCGATACACAAGATCTTGGGAACATGTTCAGAGCTCGGAACATGCAAAAAGTGAGCATAAGAACGATAATAATAGAAAACTGGTGGGGGTTGATTACTAACCCTTTCCACTTGCCTCTCTCTTTTTGGAGGACTTGAGAATGGTTGCCATGTAGGACCTAAAACCAAACATCCCGCTATACAAGCACAACTGTAAACACACATGCGAAATACCTACTAAAAAAGGTAGGATTTTAAACAAACCAAACACAATTAGCAGAACGACAAAATTTCCTTAAACAAGTCTTTAAATAAACCAGAGGGATTCCTGACAGGCTCCACAACGGAGATCCCTTCATGCAATCGAAAGTGGTAAAGTTCGGAAATAGTAAAAGGGAGTGTGGTATAATACCTAATGAGTAACAATCTGTAATATGAAAAGCAACTAAAGAAACCCATAGGCTCCGAATCAAGCTAGCATCAACAAGTGAAAAATGTCAGAATGCTCTTCGAGGCATCAAAAGCAAAGTATACATGGTTGCAATGACATATATACACCTCGCGCGAGGGAAATGAGAAGTCCACATGCGGTGTCCTATAAATAAAGTGGATCACCGAAGTCTCGACATATGTCAAAATGCGATACCCCACAAGTAAAGCAGAATTCCGAGCAAAGAAACTGCATAGGAGTCAAGCTATGGAAACCTCGTACGAACTCAACAAACCATTGAGAGACTACAAATGTGCAACCTAGAGTTGCAAAACTAGCTCAAATGGTGAAAACAGAAAAATAGCTCAAAACAGTAAAAACACATTATGTGAAATTGCAAAGTAAGTGTTAAGCAATTAGAAACTATGCAAACATGGTCACAATAGCTCACAATAAGCAAACTAATCATATAAATGGTATGTAAAAGTCAAATTCAGCAAGTACAAATCAATTGTACCGATAAAACGACAAAAATGGGAAAAACGAGCCAAAAATCAAAGTTGTCGGAATTCAATGAAATTTACATGGCGGCTTGTAAGCTTCCCAACAAACTAAAAAATGAAGTCAATTTCTCTAAATTCAAAGCCTAATGCCGACTTTCGATCATTACAGAAGCTAAAACAGTAAAATAAAGTGGCTGAAATGTGAAAATAAGTGCACAAACAGTTCTAGAATAGTCAAAATAGGGTAGTTACATGTAAAGAAGTCGGAAAAACTCTGCATGATTTAAAAGTTATGGTTAAAACGAGTTTATGTACAAAATACGCTAAAATTGGGTGTTTGTGTCACTTTCCGACTATCTCAAGTTTAGGAACTTGGAAATAGTTTCATTATGTATCTTGAGTTAATTGGAACATGATACAAACCCAAACAACAAACATTACAATAATTGGCACAAAAATCACAACGTTGAAAAAATACACATGTTATGTAAAAAGAGTGAAAATTATCATATTTGTGAAGTATAGACAACTTATTAGTATTGAGTCAAAATGCTATGTTAATATATCGTAAAGTCAATAAACTAAGCACAAGTTAACAATCTTTTATGTCTTTAGCAAACTAGATGTACTTATGTCAAACTAATAAGCCACAACTAAAAAGAAAGAAGCATTAGTGTTAAAGTAGAAACTTGATGTTAGTCTTATGTAATGTTAGAAATTAAACTCAATGCTAATGGTATCACATTACAAGCATATATCTAATTAGAAACATCACTATTTAGAGATGAGACAAGTTAGACACAAATGTTATAAATACAACTCACAGACTTACTGAACTTATAACATACTCTATTTTCACATTTTACAAGTCAAAAACCATAATATGTACCTATGTAAAAAGTGATCCGGAAACAATGGAACATCATCAAAAATAAACTGGCATGACTAATAAAAAATATAGCATACTTTATCTACACGCGCGGACTCAAAAAGATGCTCGATTCGATCACTTTTCACTCAAAAATATCGATTTTCGCACAAGTTCCAGAACTTCCAGAATTGACCTAAAATGTCCGAACCCAAAATCCATCCATGTTGGGAGCTTTAGAATGCTTAATAAAGTTGGTTTTCATTATGGAAAGTCGAAAAAACTCATCATGGATCAAAATTTACAGCAAAAATAATTTTATGTCGAGTTTTTGGCAAATTTCATGAATCTTGGTAATTTCTCATAAACTCAAGATTTTGTGTGTCAAAAATGATTTTGTAATGTATTTTGTATCATGTATAAATTGTCACAGCTCATGGAAAAGCAAATGTTAGTGGGGAGCTATGTACATCAACACAAACTAGCACAACTTTACATGTTCACGAGTATATTCTATGTCAATTTCTATTACATGTTCACCTAGTGTGCTGAGGTTCTACAAACAAAAATCTATGTTAGATTTACATGTCAAATCCTACCAATTCTAAAAATTAGTATTGAGCTATACTAATAACAACTTCAATTTCACAATTTAAATTCAACCTAGGTTCAAATTCAAGCTTAAACAAAAAAGTATTTCTCAATAATCACTTATTTTAAAAAATGCTTAATTTAAGAAAACTCACAGATAGAATTGAAGAGGAAGCTTAGGTTTGGAGATCGCAACAATCAGATTCGAAATTGGAGAAGTCTTGGTCAACCTTGACTTTTTTTATCTTGAAAAAGTTGTTGGTGTTCTTGATGAAAAGTGAGAGAAAGTTGCTCTTTGATCCTTGAGCAAGTTGAGAGAAATATTTGAATGTTTTTTAGAATTGGTAAATTATGAGAGTCCTCCTTGAATTTTTCCTTGAAAATTTATTATATGCTTGGGCCAATTGGGCCTTGGGTGAGAAATTGAGTTGGGTCTCTATTTGACAGTGCAAGCTCGACACGTTCAGGTCAAATTCGTAGGGAACCCGGTGCAATTTTTGAAGTTGAAATATGAAACTAAAATGTAGCCAACATCGAGAGAGACATCATATCCGAAGATGGACTCAATCGGATAAACGATGATTTAGTAATAATTTTCTGAAAGTTTTGTCTCAGACAACTTAATTTCCAGCTTCAGGATTTTCAGTGAGCTGCGCATGCTTTGAGCCAAAAAAGGAAGTCTTCGGGACACCGTTTGCTTTTGACAAGAGAGAACAAAATTTAGCTAACTCAATTTTTGAGAAAATTCCACCAGAACCAGCTCGATTCGATAAAAATCTATCGAGTTATGATTTTTTGGAGTTGGTGCAGATAAACATTTGTCACAAATTTTCCAGTGCGAAAATGCCTGAAAAATCACATTTTTGGAGACTTTCTGAGGGAAATTGGCCTCCGACCGTGAGAGATGAAAATGTAGATTACATCGAGACAGAATTTTGTCCACTGGAACGAGATCAAAATGAGA
Source organism: Vicia faba (assembly GCA_948472305.1). Lineage (NCBI taxonomy): Eukaryota > Viridiplantae > Streptophyta > Magnoliopsida > Fabales > Fabaceae > Vicia > Vicia faba. Next base: position 328,435,154 of record OX451736.1, read on the forward strand.
CATAGGCTTCAAGTTATGAATTTTTTTAGTGCGCCAAAACTGCACTTTCAGCATATTTTACTGTATTTTTCCATTGTATAACACTGACAGATTTGCATATTCGGAGACCTTACTTCGAGAATTATCCTTTGGCACAAACATAAAAGTTTGATAGGAAATTGAGACAAATTCAATGGCTAAAGAACCACCTCGAGACGGTATATCAAATCAGAGTTATAAATTTCTGAACGCTAGAAATACCGTTGATCGGTAACCCAAAAACTCAGTAACGTAATTATTTGACCGTCTTCTGCATATAATTTGCTCCCGCCTGAACATGAAAAAGTGAAGATAATATCCACATGGAACCGGTGATCAAATGTCATCTCAAAATAATACTCTGGTCTGGAGTTATAAAGTTCTGAAGTCTATCGTGTCGAAACAGACTTTCAACTTGAACTGTTCTGAATCAAGCAGAATCTCTGGCTTCCTTCTACCACTCAAGACATGATAGAATACATGGGAATTAGGCATGGTAAGAAATCATTCATTCATTTCATGGATTATCTGTACAAAGCTTTAAGCGTCTCTAATAAGCAGTCAATACCTTTTGGAACAACCTTTGTCCCATTTCAAATGCATGAATATGTAAGATATGCATATGATGAAACATAAGCCATTAATATTTTGAAATTAATAGGGTAAATTTTGGGGCGCAACAGCTGTCCCTGTTCAATGATCTTAAACCTGATAAGTGAGAAAAAGCAATAACTTTTGAATGTTCATGGTGAAAAAGGATTGAATACTAAAAGAACCCAAAATTTTATACTCTTGAAAAAAAGAAGCAAAACCCCCCAAAGACAAATAATTCCAGCAAACGCGGGACATAGAAGGTACCAAACGAAATTGGATTTAGCAAGCAGAGGGTCTAAAGAAAATTGGACCTTAAAAGACATGCGTCAGAATGAAACTATAACATAGAATTTACCAAAGTTGAGACAAAACTCATACTTAGAAGAGCAACTGAAGCTAAACTTCAGAAAAAATGTGTCAGGATACAACAAGACCACAAAAAGGGTGAGATAAGACTCAAACCACAGAGAATAGGAAAAACTAAACTCTGGAAAAGTACGCGGGGCAAAGTGGCTAGAGCGCGTGATTCTAGGAGCACCTGCTAGTCTTAAAAGAGATGGGTTAACTAAGGATACAACAAAAAAAAGTTGAAGTACAGTAATCAAACACTGTTAGAGACTCAGTAAACAACAACTGATAAAAATCCAAGGAATGACATTAAATGAGACAAAACTCGACCCGTCAATACGAGAAGATCAAAACTTCCTATAAACGAGTACCAGGATAAAATAAATTGGATTTCACGCACAGGTAACGTGGCAAAACTCGACCCATATCAAAGTTTTGAAAGTGCATGTTTCTCAGAGAACCTACTGGTCTTTATCTACGAGTAAATAGTAAGCGAAAACTGACTAAGACCCGAATAGGTATAAACGAGACATCTCAAGTCGATGGACACAGTAAATGACAATCGTAATACAGTAAAAAAACATTGTCAAAGGTTGTGTAAAAAAACTTATAGATGTCCAAAGAGTGAGATACGAGTTTCGACCAAGGACACGGTAAGCGAACACCGATAGAATAGTCCAGGGAAAGAAACAAAACGAGACGACACTCGACTCATAATGAGTAGTTAGGCAAGACAAACTAGATGAGTACTAGGGAAAAACAAACTGGATTTCATGCACAGGCGACGAGATCAAGACTCGACCCAAAGCAAAGTGATGACAGCGCACATTTCTCATAGCACTTGCTAGTCTCAGACCAATGGATAAATAGTAAACGAAAACTGATAGAAGAATCCAAGGAACAAAGGATAATGGTTTCAACCAAGGATGTAGTTAAACAAACACTACAAAGAGTTCCAGTAAACAAAAATCTGTAAAAGGTTCAGTAATCAAACACTGATGGAAGTCCAAGGTATGAAAACACAATGAGATAACACTCGACTCATTATATCTAGTTAGAAAAAACTAAACTAGATGAGTACCAGAACGAAAACTGGATTTCATGCGCGAGTGAGGAGACAAAACTCAAAACTCGAACCAAAGCAAGGTGATTAGAGCGTACTACTAAAAACCTATTGAAAGTGAATATCAGGATGAAACCGATATTCAAAAGGTACATCAATAGACATTGGAATAAACCAACGAGGGTTGTAAAGACTAAACCCGAGAAAACTACGTCAAGGTAAAACTGATCTACAATCAAGAGTAGACACTCAACCAATCAAGCAATTAACATCGACAAGATATTTGTATAGGGTGAAACTGAGATACCGAGGATGAAGACCTCGCTGGGCATATAATCTGAAGTTTTAGAAAATTCACTAGGGAAAACAGAAACAATAATGGATTATGTTCCGATGCATGTTTAAATTATTTTTCTATTGAATAGTATTTCAAAAGAGAATGAAACACTATACTTTGAGGATGCAATGTAATGATGCATGTTTAGATGTTTCACTGGGGAATGGCCAATCAAGAAGCCAACAACCAAAAAGTCAAAATCTGATAGGACTTGAATAAATAAATTGGAAAATCCCATGGAGAAGAGAAGATATGAGAAACCGCCGGATACAAAGCCTTGAAGATCTGAAACTTTATAGGGAGTAACAAACTGAGTAACCGGTAGAAACAGGCTACAAACACTGAGAGGAGTTGCAAAAATAAATTGTGAACTCTGCTTTAGGAGATCAGGTCGAAACTGTAATCTATGAAAAGAGGTGCCAATGAAGATTGGACGTTGCTAGAGAAGATCAGGAAAAGAATGTAACTTCTAAAGGAGAATGCTAAATAATCTATTGTTGTGGGAGAAGGTCAGTTGTAATCTCTAGAAAAGAAGGCGTGCATTCGTGTTGAGGATGAAACCAAGTTAATAAATCAGATGTGAGAAGCGAAACCCTCGCTGGGGAATAAAAAAAACTCTATCAAAGCCAACCTTGTCGGGGATAAGATGTTCTTTGATAAGAAAACTCAATCAAAAATATTAATGCTGGGGATACAAAAATCCTAGAAAAGAAAATATAGTCAGAACCACACTGATGGAGATTGACGATACTCTTCAAAACTGGCCAAACCTACTGGGGAAACTTCCATCGGAAAATCCTTTAACGATTGCCTAAGATTAATAAAATCTCAATTAATTGACCATCATCAACTATATTGGGGATAAAGAAAGATCCTCAAATAAGCATGCCCCAAGCAACAAATTAGATGGGGAATGAGAGATCAAGACGAGGAATCTCTGATTAGAAACTCCGCTATGGAATTGAAACTTCTTCAGACTATGAATTCTCATCTAAGCAACTCCACCGGGGACATGAGATGTCTTCAAACTTGAAGTCTCTGAACGAAGCCTTTCTCTTGAAAAATATTTTTGGGAAACAAAACGACACTGAGGAAAAAAAACTACACCGACGATACAAAACTCTGTCTGGGAGTATTTTGCTGGGGATAAGAGATACAAAATTCTAAAAGTGGAAACCCCTAGTGGGAATGCTTCTGCCATGGATTTCTTCACAAAGAACCCGACTGCCAGGGATTAAAGGAATCTTGGATATGCAGTCATAAAATATACCATGAAGATAGTCAAACAGTATTAACTCTACAAGGGATACGACAATCTCAGCCATCATCAACTCTACTGAGGATGATAAAATATTATTTTGATAAAGAAATGCTCCAAGTCACAACTCATATGGGAAAATGAGAATTTCTGAATGCAAACTCAATGATAATTTAAATCGGAAGGTAAACTCCATTGGGAATAGTCTTTATTAAGAAATGAGATAATGCTCATCAGGACTTGGTTGGGGAATGAAGGTATCCAAAAACTTTATCTTCCTCAAGAATCCCTCATATGACAATGCTAGGGAGAAACAACTCTGCGGGGAATTCCCTATTCCAAAATTCAAAAGTTAGAGGTAAGACTCTTGCATGGGTGTTGACAAGCTGCAACTTACAGAGTGAACGTTAATTCCTCGAGAGGACTTCATGGGATTCTTACCATCATTGATATGCTTCCCCAAAAGAGCTAAACTTTGAGAGATCGATCCTCAACTTGGCTGCCCCAGATTGGCGAAACAAAAAAAGCTAATAACCACAAGCTGAACCCTAATAAAACTTGCAAGAATAAATTACAAATTCTACTAGAGAATATCAGATCAAAACTGTAACATCTGCGAGGAAACGCCAAATGGATACTTGACGTTGTTGGAGAGAGCATTAATAAAATGGGGTATATGGGAAATCAAAATTCACCTGACTATTGTTTGATAACTTTTCAATTTCTCACGGGAGAGAACTAAACCTTATACTTCTAAGGATATGAAGATCCATGCTAGGGCTACGAGACCTTACAAACATAACCCTTGTCGGGAATGAGAAATTATTTGTATGAGAAATTCAACAAAATATGCTACTGCTAGAAATAAGAGAATCTTCAGCTCCACTGGGGAATAAGGATGTGCTTCAACTAGAAAGAAATACATCTATGATGCTCTTTCCTGGGGCTAGCAACCATGATAGCGGAATATTTCGGGGAAGTAACATTTATCAACATCCAGGATTGAGATCTACTGGGAAAAGGAGAGGATCTGTGAATAAGTACTTTTGATGAAACAACTCCATTGGAGAAATGAGAATTCCTAAATATGAGATTTCTCAATAATGCAACTTCACAGGGAAGATGAAGATTTTTGAATGAGAGATTTCTGAAGGCATCTCTGCCGGGGAAAGGAGAAATTTTGCATAAGAGATCTCTGACAATGGTTTTTACCAGAGAGATGAAATAAACTCGAACACAAATCAGTTGGGGGAATTAAAATTCCTGAGACAGAGATCTCAAATAAGGAAGCTTCATTGGGGAAAGAGAAATCTTGGACAAGAGATACTCATAAATAACCTCCTCTAAGGAAGTGAGATAATGCTCACATGACTTCGCTAAGAAACAAAACAGACTTGAACAGTCTTTACTGGGGATAATAAAAGATTCTCCGCATAAAGAACTTCAAACCATGCTTCTGCTATGGAGAGAAATAGAGAAATCTTGAATAAGAAATCTTCATGAAGTGACTTCATCGAGGAATAGGAGAAATTTCCGAAGGAATTCTTGACTTCAGCTAAGGATGAGAACACTCCACTTCAGGGAATAAACATTCTTTTACTAGGTGATGTTGGGGAAACAAAACTTCAAACACTTGGAGAATAAAACTCTCTTAATCTGAAATTCCAATTAGTCAATCTTTAAAATTCTCCACTTGGGGAGATTTACTAGGGAGAAATAGAAACTTCAGATCTTTGTAGAAACCCACGACTAATCTCAAATAGATTTAGTCTTCATGAAGTGACTTCACCAGGGAATAAGAAGATATTCAACCAAATATTTAGTTAGGATAAAGATGGCCTTCTCCGGAGAATGGATATTCTTTTATGAACACAACCATGTTAGATTTTTCGAGAAATGGGAATTCCATATCAAAAGATCATAACTTTCAGTCAAAGACTTTCTTCTAGGTGATATTGGGAGACAAAGCTTTATGCATCCAGAGAACGAGACTCTTTTAATCCAGAATTCCAGTTGGGCAATCTTAAAATCTCTCTTTTGTGGAGACTTACTCGGGAGAAGTAAAAACTTCAGTGTTGCTTCGGAGGAAACGATCTAGGTTAGGGACACTTTAATCATCTTAGAAGACGTTACTCTAGTAATGGAGAATTACACAGGTAAAAAAAGTAAATGATAATTTCTGCGAAACAGACCACTGAATGGGCCCCAAATAGTGTGATAACTTCACTGGAATATGGGTCCTTTTGACTTGAGATAATCTTCCCCGGATTATTTGAGCTCTGAAAAATTCTCTGACATAATGGGTCCAAGGAGAGATTCGTCGAATCCTGACGTAACTGCCTCAGGTTGACTAACTTTTGAGGAGATTTGCCTCGGGAGGACTTCCTGAGATATGTGTTGAGGATAGCAATCATGACTTCAGTCAAAAATAAAGATCTCAACTTCTGATGAAGGAACAACAATTCATAAATTTAAAAATTCTGATGAGCTAAGGATAATAATCCTGACTTCTTGTTATGCTCTTCACCTTCACGAATTATTCAGCCTGCAACCAGATTTAATCTGATCAACTTTGAGGTGAAGGAATGCCCCTACATAATGCCTTTTCCCAGTCTGTAGGGCTGTTAAAGAACGTGCTTTGAAAGGACTTCCTGAGATCTGTACCATCTAGATAAACTGCCTAGTGTTTCAAACTTTGAAACACGGCTTCTGACTAATAAATCAGAGATGGCTTTAATAAATCTTGGGTAATGGACCCTGATCACTCGACACTTGAGAGATTTTTCAAATCTCGACATAATTGCCTCAAATTGACGAAACTTTGAGAGTCAATGGATCTTGACTTAATTTCCCTAGATAAGCGGAATCTTGGAAAACCATTTCCTTACCTCTTGCTCACAGAGAGATGATAAGTTCATGAAGTTTGGAAAATAACACCTCGAGATAATTAATTTACGTCTTGAAAACTAGCTAATACACAATAATACTTTTTAACTTGAATTGCTTCACGCGCGAGAAGATGCTTGAAGAAAATTGTCCTTGGGGACCAACTGGAAATGATACGCCATTGCTCAACAAAGATTGGTGGGCAGACAAAACTTCCGCACAATCGTCAAACAAATAGTTCTTGATCAATCTCTAAAACTAGCATTTTTCATTTCAAAGGAGTAGCTAGAAAGCATGCCCTAGATTAAGATCATTCTTTTCAACATATTCCTGAAACAATTCGTCCCTCGAGATAATCAAACTCTCATATGATGCTCATATGCAAGCTCCCTTAATGTTTAAGAACTTTTTCGTATATAAAGAATGTTTTATCCTAAGAATGATAAATCTAATGCAAATCATATGCTTGTCTTGAAGTTAAAAAACTTTTATTGAAAAGATGTCGAAACATCAAAAAAAAATTGTACAAAGAAAATAAAAGAGGGAGTGATACCAACTAAAAGTTTTAGAAAATCTCCTAGGGGTCAGGTTTCAGTGCTCTTGTAACAGTTTTGCTTTCGAATTAACATGTGCTTCCATTAGGACTTTTAAGGGTTGTAACATGGCCTGGTTCACAGTTTTTTTAGAAAAATTTTTTTTTAAGGTTCAAAATTATTTGGTGCCCACCCATTCTCCATGATGTTATCCAGTCCTACATTCAGTTAAATCGATATGACCACCCATATCTCAAAAGAGTTTATGATGGTTGAGGAACCACAGTAATTTCTTAGACACGGCAATCACTTAACCTTTAGTTTTTAGGTGTTCGATCACATGACTTTTCTTTTGATGAGGATCTTTATTGGATAATCCTTTTCTACCTTTAGGGATTTTCAAATTCTTTTTCTCTTTCCCTAAATTTTACCTAGACAAATTCTTTTGAATTTCAAGGTGGAAGTCCAACGGAATGCCCTAACTTTTGCCTAAGCGACTTGTTTCAAGTTTCGACTTAGCGGGGATTTATGTTTCTTTCTTATTCATAATTTTCCCTTTTGAAAATGTTGTGTGACCCTAAGTCTTTGAACTTTTGGGAAGAAAAGTGATTGCCTCATTCCTTGGTCGGTGAGGGATAACCATTGTTGTATCGATTCGATCTTGACCTCGGGATTTTTTGACGAAATAAACATTGTGGTTTTGATCTTTTCTCGACCTCATAATGTGAGGGATAAAATTTGATGATCCTCAGATGGGACACTCCTTCTGATATTTGAATGCTCAATTAGATTAACTAAATATCTATCCTGCCCCAGGTTAAAATAAGGGTTTTTTTCTGAACAGAAAAAAACTCCTACTTCGAAGGCTCAGAGGGGTTAATGAGGGTGTATCTCCCTTATATCTCTGATGTTTGGGGATTGAAAAAAGGTTTGTACATCATAAACAAGGTTTTTTACTAGAAAGCATACCATTTGAGATTCCAGGTAAATTTTCGTCATCCTCCCTCTAGAGTTGTTACTTTATAAACAAGAATTGAATATTAAAAACATAATAAAATAAGAGTGATAACGAATGGATTAATTCAAGATAAACATATTCAATGAATTATGATTTAATATTAAAAAGGATGAGAAAGTTTGCATACAAGAAAGTACTAAACAAAACAATTAAGTTTGCAAATTAGAATGCAAATGAAATTTGAAATTTCTATGGTTGAGGAGATTTGACTATGTATGAACTGATTGCTTCAAACGATCTTCCACAACCTTGAGGCTCATTTGAATAAGAGATTCCATGCTAATCTGGACACGACAGTTTTTGAATTGATCCAAGCTTGTACTTTATCTCTGGATGACAAAACATCTTCAACTGAATAGCCGAGTGTCCCAGAATATACTCACCAAAGATTCTCTTAAAAGAGATAATGAATGTTATATCAATCGAAATTTCATAGACTGAATCACAGGTATCTTCTACCACACGGGAGAGATGTTGTCCATCAAATAGAAATTAGACTTTGGAAAAGACGTCAGACAGAAGCTGGACTTTACTTAAACCATCTTGCAATTTTCAACATCATGACCAAATGCCCTAGAATGGGAGACACACTTAGCATTTGCATCAGGAGAGAGATTAATCAACTGAAAAGTCTCCAAAGCGTAAAGCTTAATCAAATGAATTCCCAACAGATGAGGAAGTGCCAGGATGTAAAGCATTGAGATGGTATCAACATACTTCTCAGTCTTCTTCTATATTTTATTAAAAGCATTGACCCATACACTCACTTAGGGAACAAACACTGACTACTGAAGAGAAGATCAGGTGGCCTAAAGTTTTAGAGAGTATGCCTAATTGAATAATCGGGTGCCCCAACGTTGTAAACATATATGGTGTTGGTAACAAAATTTGGGAGGGGATTTTTATACGGTACTGAAGTGTAGAGCCTAACCCACTCTTGAACTTAACTGGTAAATGGGAATCATCTGGTGATAAGACGTTCCAAGCACTCAAGATAGTGTAGGAGATCCACAAGGAACTTCATGGTTTTGAAAGAAATCCCAAAAGATGAGCAGATGAGAATAATTCATGTTGCAACAGTCGGTGTAGGATTGTTGATACTATCATCAACCTTCCATGACTTGACTCAATTGAGTCTTCAACTAATTATCTTCCTTCTCGAAGATTTCCTGATCATGGGCAAAGGCTTGCATATATACCACAAATAACCACATCTTAATCTTCATCCTGGCCAATACCCCACGAAATTGTTCCATAACTAATCTTTGAACACGTGACAACACGAGTTCAAGTCTGTAACTCTGAAGAGATCACCAAATATGAATATGAATCTTTAACTCTGAGTACCTCTTATGAATGCATGAATATGCATGAAGTGCGTGAGTGGATGCAATTCTATGTTCGATCATTTCCAAGGAACCATCATGCTTTGAACTTTTTTTTTATAAGTAAGAGATGAAGAAAATGCAACGCCAAGCTCACAAGCATGATTTATTTGAAATGGAAGACCATATGTGTCAAAATGATGTTAACATGTTGTATGTGAAAGAACATAGGGCCAGGGTTCCATAAACATGTTGCACTGTCTCTATAATGAATAATGAATATCATTTGATTAAAGGTCTGACGCCACCTTGGAACACAAAAGAAACAAGTACCAAGTGGATCAGCAACTGCATGAGACCAAAATCTCACTGTCATAAAAGATAACTACCGAACTGCCGAAATAAATGGCCATGACAAGGTGAGAAGTCCGTACCAAAACCAAGGGAACACACAGTTGCCGACAGTATCAAAGTCACCATAAAAAAACAGTAACTATTAGAACATGGTCATCAACAGAACTCAAGTTACCAACATAACCAAATTCACCGTCAGAACTAGAGTCACCATCCGTAACTGTAAGAATCAATCATACTTCCCCACTCACGGGTGAAACAAGGTCAGGGTAAGGCACGGGTAACTCGGAATCATGGGACCGCCTGAGGCCACTATCGCATAAACACCTACGTGAAATGATAACACCTCATTTGTAACTCAACTGAGCATGGACGACATGGACGGCATGACCGTACTAAAAAACCTTAGTTGACTAGTTGTTCATGTTCCACTATATTCCTAAGGTTCTTATGGTTGTCACTTGGTCTGGGTATTGGGCCTTTTACCTCTTGTATCACCCACCCACAAAGAGACAAATAAACAACAATATCACCAGCATATGAAAAGTGATAAAATGCATGCACAAACATATGCAGGAAGTGTATATAAAGCTCTAAATAACTGGAAGTAAATGAACACCCAAATTAGTTAAAAACAAGAGTTAGGTCGATCTGTCCCCAGTGAAGTTTCCAGCTGAAACAACCGTCTGAACCATCATCTAATATAAATTCAATAAAGTCTCCATCGAACATCTTTTATCCCACCGAAAGGAAAAGGTAAACATCGAGAAAACCTAAGAAGGGAGAAATCACGGTCAAACGACTGAGAGATCGGGTAAGGGAGTCTGTTACGCGAGGGGAAGGTATTAGCACCCCACATGCCCGTAGTACTCTACAGTATCCACTCTTGTTGTCTAATCTAATGGGTGTGGTAAAAATCTATGTCTAAGGCTTAAAGCTGAAAAGGGAATGCATGCAAAGAAAGTTCAGGGAAAAGAAAGGAATATTTACAAAGATATTATTGATTAGGCCCCATATGATCCTCCTCCTACGTATCCCTTTTAAAGAATCAGAGCAGTCGTAGTTCGGCTCAAATATTTTGGTTGGTTTGTGTTTTTTAATTGAAAAGACAAAAGCGATAATCAAGATGGCAAAACATCAGATAAAATGACAAAAGATCAGTAACGATGATAAAACATCAAAACAAGGTCGACAAGACATCACATGGAAACACAAACTCAAATAAGATTATAACACATCAGCATGATAGCAAAATGTCGGATAAGATGATAAAACATCAGCATGATAGTAAAATACCGAATAAGATGAATTAACATCACACCTAACAATGATATCAAAAATCAAAGTAGGATAACGAACATATGCGACGATGAAGCATCGACAAGAAGATAACAAAATATCATGGAAAAGATGACAATACATCAAAATTTAGATGATAAAACATCACACCTAACAATAATATTGAAAATCAAATTAGGATAACAAACATATTTGATGATGAAGCATCGGCAAAAAGATAGCAAAATATCATGGCAAAGATGACAATACATCAAAACTTAGATGATAAAACATCACACCTGACAGTGATATTGAGAATCAAAGTAGGATAACAAACATGTGCGATGGTGAAACATCAGTGAAAAGATAACAAAATATCATGGAAAAGATGACAATACATAAAAACATAGATGATAAAATATCACACCTAACAATGACATTGAAAATCAAAGTAGGATAATAAACATATTCGATAACGAAGCATCTGTAAAAAGATAGCAAAATATCATGGTAAGGATGACAAAACCTCACAATTCAGATGATAAAATGTTACACCTAACAATGATAATGAAAATAAAAGTAGGATAACAAACATATGCGATGGAAAAACGTTGACACAAAGATAGCAAGATATCATGGCAAGGGTAGTAAGATGTCAGCTTATTAAAGATTTAAAACAGAGCCGAAAGGTGCACAAACAATTAAGATTGGTTTATATTTTTTACCTTGAAGAAGAATTTAAGTTCATCAAAGAGGTTTTATGATTTACCAAGAAAAGAGAGTTTTTATTTTAAGATGCAATATGCAAAGAAAATAAAACATCTAAGGGAGACTAACCTAAATCTATCCCTAAAGTTATCATACAAATGATTGACCCTAAAGTTGAGTTTTGAAGGGGAAACTCTAACCTATTGTTGACATGCATGGATAACAATCCTAGTGTCTATCTCAAATCACAATCAACAGATGAATAAAGAAGTCCTAAGGGAGCATAGCAAGGGATCACCACATAAAGCTTTACGTGGGAAGTCATAACTATACCATGCTACTAAAAGTCCAGGCAAGAATAATAATATGATATGAACAATCATGGAGCATCTACGTTGGTCATGCAAACTCTTGAAAGACGTGGGGGCCAAAATCAAAACCCTTTTCCACTTGACCGACTCGATACACAAGATCTTGGAAACACGTTTAGAGCTCGGAACTTGCAAAAACTGAGCATAAGAACTATAGTAGTAGAAAACTAGTGGGGGTTGATTACTAACATTTTCCATTTTCCTCTCTCTTTTTGGAGGACTTAAGAATGATTGCCATATAAGACCTAAAAACAAACATCCCTCTATACAAGAACAAACGTAAACACACGTGCGAAATACCTACTCAAAAAGGTAGGATTTTAAACAAACTAAACACAATTAGCACACTGACATAATTGCCTTAAACAGGTCTTTAAATGAACAAGAGGGATTCCTGACATGCTCCACAACAGAGATCCCTTTATGCAATCGAAAGCGGTAAAGTGCGGAAATAGTAAAAGGGAAAGTGGTATAATAACAAACAGATAATAATCCGTAATAAGCAAAGCAACTAAAGAAACCCACAAGCCCTGAATCAAGCTATCATGAACAAGTAAAAAGTGTCAAAATGCGCTTTGAGGCATCCAACGTAAAGTGTACATGGCCGGTCGCGAAAGTAAATCACAATTGTGAAACATGCGGGTAAACATGTGTAAAGACCAGATACAATGGAATATATACACCTCGCACGATGGAAATGAGAAGTCCACATGTGGTGTCCCACAAATAGAGTGGAACACCGAAGTCTCGGCATATGTCAAAATGCGATATCCCACAAGTAAAGAGAAATACCGAGCAAACAAAACGCATAGGGGTCAAGCTATGGAAACCTCATACGAACTCAACAAACAAGTGAGATACGACAAATGTGCAACCTAATGTTGCAAAACTAGCTCAAATGGTGAAAACCGAAAAATAGCTCAAAACGGTAAAAACATATTATGTGAAATTGCAAAGTAAGTGTTAAGCAATTAGAAACTATGAAAACATGATCACAATAGCTCACAATAAAAAAACTAAGCATATAATTGTTATGTAAAAGTCAAAGTCAGCAAGTACAAATCAACTGTACTGATAAAACGACGAAAACGGAAAAAACGAGCCAAAAATCAAAGTTGTCGGAATTCAATGAAATTTACATGGAGGCTTGTAAACGTCCCAACGGAGTCAAAAATATAGTAGGTTTTGCTAAATTCAAAGCCTAAGGCTGACTTTCGATCTATTATAGAAGCTAAAACAATAAAATTGTAATACAGTGGGAGAACTGACTTGGGTGTTTTGCGTTTTATCGCATATGTTGCGGATAGAAATAGTTGCCACCGACTTTTCTTTCATTCAATAAAGGAAAGGGTGAAAAGAACAGGAAAGACTTTTTGAGATATTTTCTTGAGTTCAGGGGGTAGGTTATGAAAAGGTAAGGTGTTAGCACCCTTTTCATCCATAGTTATCTACAGGCTCTTAGTTGCTAGCTCACTTTAAAATACTTTGTTTGAAATGTGTTTGTGATTGGTTTTTGAAAGTATTTTAGAAATTTCCTTTGCTTAGGCGAACTTTATAATGATTCTCGTCTCTATAAGAATGCATACAAAGTTTTGATTTTTAAAAATATTTCATTTGAAAGTGTTGGTGTGTTTGAGAGATGTTTGAAAATGGTTGTGAGCAAACAACTATAAATGTTCTACCTACTTAAAAAGTCTTAGTTCTTCTCCTCCTCCTTTAGATATTGCTATCTTACAGTTGATTGGTAAGAAGCCATATCATTGGATGTGAAGGAACAGCCGTGGGTCATCGTGTAGTCATAGAAGACAACATTGTAGGATACCTTAGCAATTTTTGTAAGGGTCTAAGATCATTTACCAAAGGCAACATCGAAGGGTCATCGAGGGACTACGATCTTGTATTCGAGGGTCTTTGCTAAAGTATCCCACATTCGAGGGACATTACTGTTTTTCTCAAGACAACAAGTGAGGTTAACCCTAGAGGTGCAAGTGTGCAAAGTGTTTGTTTTCATGCATTTTTGTCTTGAGATTAGGGTTTTCTAAGATTGATTTTGTCTTGCTATAGACACCCTAATTATTAACAATAATATGAAAAGCAATAAATTATGGAAATTAAATGTCCTACGCTATTACAATACTTTAGAGGATGGGGGATACAAATTTACAAATGGGGAATGAAAGAAATTAAAACATAATTAATATTACAACCATATTGAATAATGAATAACAATAAAAATATAAAGAAATATAAAGATAATGTAAAAAAAAGGAACATTGTTGTAAATAAAATTTTATATATTGAGACATGCACTTATGCATTGATATGAAAACTTTTATGCATTGACGCATGCGCTTATGCATTGATACGAAAACTTTTATACATTGATGAAACAACCGGTTGAAAATCATCAAACAATGAAGTCGACATCGGACGTCTTTTATCCCACATGAATGGAAAGGTAAACATCGAGAAAACCTGAGAAGGGAGAAGTCACGGTCTTGTAACCGAGAGATCGGGTAAGAGAGTCTGTAACGCAAGGGGAAGGTATTAGCACCCCACACGCCCGTAGTAATCTATGGTATCCACTCTTGTTGTCTATCTTATGGGTGTGTTTAATCTATGTTTACTGTTTATTATACTAAAGGGATAATGCATGCAAAATAAATGAGAAAAGAATGTAGGGAAAATAAAATTGTACTCTCTTGGGCCCTACCCCAATGCCTACGTATCCTTTTTGAGGAATCAGAGCTACCTTAGTTCGGCTCACATGTTTTTGTTTATTTTGTGCTTTTTATGGACAATGTTAATCCCGCCTTCTGCCGCAGCTTGACCTTTGGAGACTTATGCATTGACACAAAAGTAAATTAAACATGTCCTTACTTGAAAAGGGTTTTAGAGAAAAGGTGCTCGAGCGCACAAAAAAGTTTGAATTGGTTTGTTTTTTATTACCTTGAAAAAGGGTTTAAGTTTTGTTAGCATGTTTTATGATTTGCTAAAGAAAAGGTTTTAGTTTTAAGTGCAAGGATGCAAAAAGGGAAGAAAAGGGTCTAAGGGAGACTAGCCTATTTCTAAACCTAATGTTATCATACAATGATAGTCCTAAGGTTTGGGTTAACAAAAGGGAAGAGTCTACCTAATGTTATCATACAATGGAAGTCCTAAGATTTAACTTGCGCCTGAAGGGAGCAAGCACGTCCTAAGGGAACATGGTATGTACAAGGATAAAGAAAACAAGCCAATAAACTCATGAGAGCACACCTAGAGAGATCCTATCTAAGTTAGCATGCCAAAGAAAGTCTAACAAAACTATCCTATAGGGAACATGCAATGAGAACGAAGTCGTGATCTCAATTTCTAAATTGAGTGACTCATCGATCAACAAGAAATAAAAGAAAAGTGATAAAATCCTATCGGGAGCATGCACTGAGAGAGAAGTCGTGATATCAATTGCTAAATTGAGTGACTCATCGATAAACAATCAAAGAAACAAACACAAGCACAACACATATAGCAAATAAATTGTGGAATGCCTGCTACAAGTCTTTAAACAGCGTCTTCGAGCACACGCTCTCTGTTTCCTACTTCTCATGGTATCTAGAAAGCAATAAAGTGTGAAATGAGGAATAAAACAAGGTCACGATGATACCGAATGGAGAAAGTCCGTTTCCTCTTCATAACCACGCAATAAATAAGAAAACTCTACCAAAAGCTCCCTTGAATTTACTTGATGACAATTATGCTCTTAGTTCCCTTTGAAACTTCTTGAAAATTTCCAACCAAGTCTCATTTATTCAACAATACCACACAAAATTTGTTCTAAAGTCTACCAAAAGATCATGACAAAATTAGCAACCAAAACTAATCATGAAATGAATACTATAAAACTCAAATTAAATTCTAAAGAGAATCGTAAAATCAATTAGCACATTTCTACTTTTTTATTTCTTTTTTATCACTAACTTTATTAAAAAAATAGAATAAAAAGAAAATTAGCGGGGAAAGAACTTAAAACTATAAACAAAAGGGGTGTATAGATTTGAGATTAGAAGGTATGCTGCAGCAAATTGATGCTAAGCCCATCAACTATTTTTGTTCACTAACCCATAAACTACCAAAAATGAAGAACGGACCTAAGGTAACTAAGCCCGGCCCATCACCAATTTTTCTATGCCTTTGAGTATTCTTCTCTTTCAATTATTAATGCAAAAAGATTAATTAAAAATTAAACAAATTATAAAAAATGATACGAAGAAGAGAATGTAGAAACGACATCGTTTGCAGATTGTAGGTCTTAGTAGTTGCGATGATTCATCTTCTCCTTCTGCAATGTGATAACACATTCTCTCGATACACGGCGGTGGCGCTTCCAAACAGCTTCGTTCTTTCGTCGATTCTTCACCTCTCATCTCAATATCCTTTGATTTTGTCTAATCAGTCACGATTTTGATTCAGTCATCACCTTTGCATCAGCCTTCTTCCGTCTTCTCTGACTCTGATCAATCATCATCATAACGCTGCCACGCTTTTCTGTTCAACTCTGCCTCAGAGAGAAGTATGGCGCTTCTTCAACACCGTTAAGAATCCAGTAAGTTCTTCAATCAACCTTTTCGACGATTTTGCTCTTCATTTCTTCTTCTACGATTTTATTCTTTGTTTGTTCTACGCGATGATGCAGATTCGCGCTGTTGAATTTATTTTGTAGCATTGTTATAAAGTTGCGGTTGTGATGTTGTTGATGCAGGAAAGAGTTTGCAAAAGATGATGAAGATCTTCTGAGACGATTGGCGTGAGTATGATGAGAAGATGCTCTAAGATGCAATAATGTGAATTAATCTCTGATTTGATGCAGAAACACTGCAACAGTGTTGTTGTGGTTATTGCAGAATCAAGATGGATGAGGGAACTGAAGAGTTAAGCTTCTCGTCCTATGCTTGAAGGTTGGAGATGTTTGATAGATGAAGAGAATTGAGAGATTGAGGAAGATGAAGATGGAATTCAGAGGGAGAGCGAAGAAGTTTTTATGGTGGGGATTGAGAGTTTTCCAGATATTTTTTGGTGAGTTCTCTTTTTTTTGTTGGAAGTTATACCTCTCTATTCTTCTCAATTGTGAATTCTTCTTCTCTCTTCTTTTGATATTTTCTGTAGCCTTCTGTTACATCCTTCCATCTCTCTCTCTTTTCTGTTGAATAATCGTTAATGAATATTCTCTGCCATTTTGGGAATTTTCCCCCTTTTTTGCTTCTTCTGAATTCTATTATAATTTGTTATCTCCTCTCAGAAGTTTGTTACGGTTTTGTTACAGAAACGGTTGGTTAGAGGGAAGTTTGGGGTTTCTATTAGAATTTCGTTGACAGTTAGGATAAAAGCTGTTATGGAATTAGTTGGACTGCTGTTTTGAGATGTTAATTGGTTGTATTTTGAAAGTTATGAGTGGTTAGTTGGTTAGGAATTCTGTTATGAAGAATGGTTTTTGACAGTTCTGCTGGCTTTTTTCCTTGAACAGAGAGGTTTTTCTGGATTAATTTTGCAGGGGGTTGGTTTTATGGCTGAATGCAGGGCTTGTTTTTAAATACTGATTGTTTGCATCTATTTCTATTATTAGTGAACTTATTGTAAATTTTGAATTGGATTCTTGGTTTGCAGGGCTGCGGGTTTACGCTTATATATGGATGGAAGGTCCGATTTTTGTAATGAGGAACATGAAGCATGGTGTAAAGATGGAATAGTTTGAAGAGAAATAGTACTTCAAGACATAGAATCTTATCAAGACAAGACATAGGCATAAACTTGTAACTATTTTGTAAAATATTCGATGTAATCTTCTTTTCCAAATTGATCCTTATGCCTCTAAGTTCCTTGTAAGGACTATAGTTTTTGTATTTCCTGTATGAATGATAACTATGAATATAGTTGGAATCAAATTTGAATAATGAAGGAAACTTTGTCTTGAAGCCTTTGCATAGATAAATCTCTGTATGAAACATGGTGAAAACCTTGGAACCAAGCTTAGATACCTTTCATATATCCATACTAATTGAATCTAAATTGAGCACTCATGTGACACGCTTGCACTTTTAAGAACCCTAATTCAAGTTTGAATCTTCAATTGGCAATTGTGATCGGTGGATTTAGAACTGACTGTTTAACGCTGGTTCGCGAAATGTCGCGGAAGTAAAAGTCGCCACCGTCTTTTATTTTCTCCAACATGGATAGGACAAAAGCACATCAAAATTCCTTATGAGAATAGTTCTCGGTTCGGGAGGTAGATTTATAGAAAGGGAAGGTATTAGCACCCTTTCTATCCATGGTTATCCATGGGCTCTTAGATACTTGCTCATTGTGTTTTCAAAAGTGTTTGCTTTTCAGATCGTGAGTGAGTTTGAAAAAGTTTCGTTTAAAGATTTCAGGTCGACTCTTGTATCAGTCCTCAAGAGTGTTTGAAAAATTGTTTTGAAATCTTTTTGAAAGTGTCGGTGTGAAAAGAGTTTTTGATTTGTTTTTGAATAGAGCAAGTATCTATGAGTCATCTACCTACCCTAAGGAATTAAGCTGTGTAAATGTCCTTAAGGTAGTGCCATCCCACCATTGAGAGGTAGGTAGCACCACCGTTGGAGATGTTCGGGTCAATTCGTTTGTAGGGACAGTGTGGTCACCAGAGCAACAGTAGGACACCTTAGAAGCTACCCTTATACCATTGATCCTTTTTTAATCCGAGGCAACCGTTTCGAGGCGACTGGATCATGGATATAAGGACTTACTAAAACGTCATATACTCGACGACCACGTTTCGAAGGCAAGGCAACAGTGAGGCGTACCCTAGAAGTGGTGTGTGAATTTGTGTGTTATTTTCATGTTATGTTTGTCTTTCATCAGGGCAGTTGTGAGCTACGAGTTATTTTTAATTTGGCCATACATTCTTTCATGCAATTAGAATTTAAAAGTGCTGAAACTTAAATGCGGAAAGTAAAATCCTACGCTATTACAAGGCGCGGGTCTATACATCGCCAAATTACAAAGACCCGTTTGAATAAAAAAATGCGGAAAGTAAATAAATTTCCTAATTACTATTACAAGGCTTGAGCAGTTACATAATATTCGAAAAGAAAATAAATGCGCGAAAAGAAATTAGAATCGAATGTCCGAGGGCGTTGGACCCTTTCGAAATTAAATTGAATTAAAAGTTAATTAAGTATTAAATAAAAGAAAAGAAGTGTTTTTTATGGTTTTTGTATTTATGAAAGTAAAGGAAATCGAAAATCAAGAGAAACCCTAATTCTAAGTTGTTTTTAATTATTAATGAAAAATATTAAAGTTTAACCTAATTTACTAAATAATTAATGTATATGTTTATTTACAAAATATTTAGTAATTAATAATAATAATAATGATGAGAAAATTATTTATTAAAAAAAAAAGATGAAAAAGTTAAAAACCCTAATTTCTACATATTTTAATTTATTAAGAAAAAGATTAAAGTTTTAAACCCTAAATTAAACTAATTTAATTATTAAAGTTTATTTACAAAATAAATTAATGGTGAAATAATAATAATTAAATATATTGTATTTTTGATTTTTCTGTTTTTTATTATGGAAAAAACTATTTTATGGAATTTAAAGAAAACAATTAAAAAAACAATTAAAAGAATTAAAATTGAAGAAAAATAATAAGAATTAAAAAAATGCAAACCAGGGGGTGTCAGGCCCCAAAGGGAGGTTTTTTTGAAGCATTTTGGCCCATCAGAATCCAAGCCTTTTTTGACGTTCCATGTTTGAGTGCGTGTGGTTGACTAGCGTGTACCATGGACTGCACGTTCTGGCCTTCAGATTGATCTTGAAGGACACTTGGCAAGCCTAAGCGTTAGGACATATGGTAGGACGTTTGAAGGAAACTGCATGGGAACGTGTTAATACAAAAATTATCAAACATGTGGGGGGACCTGGGAATCGAACCCAGGTCCCAATACCTGCCAGACACCTCAGCCACCAACTGAACCATTGCGCTTATTTGTAAGGTTAGTGGAACATAAATAATATAAAAGAAACGCACGCTCATGATATGGAACAAACAAAAACGCGCCAGATTTCAAACGCTCCAATCATCATAGGCCACGTTCATCTTCTTCCTTATTTTCCCTGTAATTATAAAACAGATAGCGGGGGTTTTAAAGCCCCACTAAATGAAGCATGAAAAAATAGCGATTAGAACATGGACAAATATAAAAAGGGCGCGAGGTATTGGTTTGCTTCGTCTGGATGTCACGAATTCAATGGCATAGGTTTGGTGGCCTAATTTTTCCATATGAGGAAAACCCCAATTTGAAGCTCTGAAAAACCTAGAAAACGTTAATGGAAAATCTCGTTTCAAGCATTGTTAGGACAATTAAACTATGCCAACAGTTTCAGAACATCATTATTAGCAAGAATCAACAGTTAAAACATATGAATAATGCATGAAAGTTAAAACACGATTATGGAAAAGTTTGTGATGAATGTGATGTTGTTCTACCAATTCTTGGAGTATGGAGATTGGAAAGTGATTGAAACACGTTCAAGGAAGTCTCAGTAAGCGTTTGGAATAGGTTTTAGGCTTTGAATCTCGTTGTAGCTATGTTTTCAGATTCCAAAAATTTGATGAAAATTTGCAATTTGGTTCTTAGCCTTTGAGCAGTCTTTCGTGTCTCCCTTGGTTCCATTAGGTCTTGCCTATGTAAGTGAACGAAATTAGGTTAAAAAACCAAGCCCAATGTCCATGAACTTATGATTCCAATATTTGATTTTCTCCATATCTTTTCCAATCTTTTTGCCATGAAAATCATGCCAATTATGGAAGATTTGGCCTTGTTGATTGATGCACGAAATATTTAGCTCATAATGAGTGAATTTGCTGCAC
Organism: Vicia faba; assembly: GCA_948472305.1. Lineage (NCBI taxonomy): Eukaryota > Viridiplantae > Streptophyta > Magnoliopsida > Fabales > Fabaceae > Vicia > Vicia faba. The sequence continues at coordinate 328,456,137 of OX451736.1, forward strand.
AAAAAGATTTGAAAAATATTATTTAATATTTGTTCATATTTAAATCTAATTAAATGAATTAATATGAATAAAAATTCAATTAATTAATTAAAAATAAGAAAATAAATCCCTTGGAGCTTAATGGGTCGTGCATAGCCTTTGGGTAATGATTCATGGGAGAATTTGTGGCCCATTAGCAATTTTGAAGCCTTTGAAGCAAAGTTGACTTTTCAAAATTCCCAAAAATTTCCCAACTTCTCCAAGGCATATCTTGCTCAATTTTGAAGCTATGAACATTTCCTATGACATTTTGGAAAGGTCTTGAAGTCCTCTAACCAATGTCTTTGGTCCCATGTCATTTTGATTTACCAATATCAAGTTATGGTCTTTGACTTAAAGTGCCCTTTTGTTGACTTTTGAAAATGACCTATAATGTTGAAATTGATAACTTTTTGTGAGAGCATTTCTTGGACTTGAAGTGTGAAGATAAGTTGTAGGAAATGTCATTCTCTTCAAAATGAGCTTTGGATGGGATTTTTATGATAAACCATGAGGAAGTTATGCCCTGGTCAATTTGCAGTTGACTTTTTCAATTGTCCAAAAATAGAAACTTTTGCATCTTGAGACTTTTTGAGCCATGCTTTGAGAATCATGATCAAGAATTGATCAAATGATGTTTGTGGCTTCAAAATAAGATGTTGACCAAAATTTTTGACTTTTGACTGTCAAATGACCATTTTGCCCATGCAGTTGACTGTGGAGCAATTAGGGTTTTTGACTGTGCAATTTGATGTTGTGAGTCTTGAAACTTGGCCTATGGATGCTTGACAATGTATATGAGCATATGGGACTTGATTGGACCCTTGGAAACTTCAATTTCTTTGCCAGAACCAAAACCCTAATTTTGACTATGTTAGGAGGCAATTGGACTGTGCAACCCTTGAGGGATTTTGAATCATCTGGAGATTGATCTTGACAAATCTTGAAGAATATGGGAGGGCAAATTTTGGGGTACAACAACAATTCCTTGCCTTTGACGCACCATTTGATTGAAGAAAACCCTAATTGATGAAGGACGGATAAGTGAAACTTTGATCCCAAGCTCAAACTTTAAGATGCTTCCTTGCTTCATAAAGACGCAATGCATCAAACCCCAGTATTGGCTTGTAACGCAGGTAATTAGGAGAAGTCTTCAAATGAAATTCAAGCATGAGGTATTGAAGTAAAATTGATAAGGGTAAGCACATAATCAACCTTAATCCAATGAACCACAACTAAAGCATAGTAGACAAAAACCTATGATCTTCAATCAAACATTGAGAAAATAACTTTAACAGTCTCGTAGCCCGGTGAAGGATGAAGTGTGTAATGACCACAATCACAAACCTTAATTCCATAATTTACCACTTGCAGAAAGAACCATATGAATCAGCTTTATTGGATGAAACCTCAAATCAATAGGAACCCTAATTTGCAATATTATTGATCCCATGCTAATTTTTATTGATTAATGAATGAATGATGTGTTAGATGACCTAATGGGGATTATGTACGTAAGAAAAATGCGAGAATGCATAAGCCAGATAAAAGTAAAAGGGTAGGACAAATTTGGGGTATTACAATTGACGCATGAACTTATGCATCAATACATATCATTTCTTGTTCTTGAAATTCAAAATCAACTCAATATGAGTCGATACATAATGGTTTGCATCAACTCATTTCTTAGTTGAATCGATGCATTCGTGTTTTACATCGACTCATACATATTCTGTCTCTCTGTATAATGTCTTGATAACATTATGCATTGATGCATAATGCCTTGTATCGACTCATAACCTATTTTGTATATAATATGAGTTAACTCATAGAGATATGCATCGACTCATACTGTTGTTTTTACTTTCTAATACTTTTCTGTTACATATACAAGTCAGTTCTCAACACATGGACAATGAAAATGAAAAGTAAGCATATGGTTAGCTTAAGGACAATAATATCTACATTTTATCTTCACTAATGAACTAATATTGATTCTTGTATGAAGAGTTCAAAGTCAAGAAAACTTACCTTGAAACAGAAATCCGTGTTTTGATTTAGAGTTGTTATATTATTTTGGAGAAGTCAAGTGGTTATTTTTGAGTTTGGAGAATGGTGATAGTGATGTTACAGAAGTTGCTCTTGTGTTTTGACAAATTTTATGTGATGTATATGAAGTATTTAGATGTTTTGTTTGGACAAGATTTGTAAGGTTTGAGAGGTTTGGAGATTTTTGTTTCAAAGCTCAGAAATGGAGGTTTTTATGGACAATTCGGGTTTTTAGAGTATAAGGGGGTTTGAGGATTTTTCAGCACACAAGAATCTGGCCTCTTTAGTTTGCAAATGACCTCTCTATTTATAGAGAAAAGGTTTGGGAAGTTGAAGTAATCATATTTGCAAGGTAACAAGTTATGGTTTGGTTGAAATGCAAATTTCAAGTTATGCCTAGTCTTCCATGGTCCCAAGATGAAGTACCAACGTTGCTGGTATAGAGGGGCTACTTTCTATGATTTATGGTGGAGTATAATCAGAAGTAAGAAAGGTATGGGCTCAAGACAAATTTTGTTAAAAAAGCTTGCTTTTCAAGAATAGCAATGGTGCCTTTATGCCATAAATGGAAAGATCTTTTGGACAATGGCTCAAACACTTGTGTAATAGCTCAAGAGTAGGTGTAAGCATTAAATTATGGTGAGATTTGAAAGTTAGAAGGCCTGCAACACAAGATTATTCAGCATATCATAAGGATTGGATTATGTGTTCTTCACCACCATGACTTGTAATTTAAGAATGGATATCCAACTTCATGCCTTTGAATCTCCTAACTAAAGTATGATAAATTCACGCTATTGAACATTTTGGAAAGCTTGAAAATTTTTCGATAACTTTCACGTTGACCATTTTTGTTAAATCAAACTAGAACTTGGTTAAAATTGGCCAAGAAGATGAGATAAAATATGACCAAAACCTATTGAAATTTTCTCTGTGTTTTATGAAAAATGTCATGACTTTAGGAATTTATAACTCAAAATCCAAGCACTTCAAGGACTCTATCAGCAAAGAAAAGTTGTGTATCTCATTAAGATCTACAACTTTCATGTTGAAAGTTTTCTTTGAATCATCTTGCATCTTGGTGAAAAATTGGCATGAAGTTATGAAATTATCATGTATGAAAGCACTTAGAAAAAATTTCTAAGTCTTGAAAAGTTTGACTTTTCAAATTGACTTTTGAATTTCTTGATTTCTTGATGATCAAGCTTCATATATTTGAATTCCTTGACGAAATGTTATCTTTTAAATTAAATCATGACCAAAAAGTCAAAGTTTGACTTTTTGTGCATTAGTTGACTTTTCATTAGTTGATCAAATTTAAACTATCAATCTGTTGATCTTGAGAGATGATTTGAGTCATGCAATTAGGTCAAATTTATGTCCTTGAATCCTTGATATTATGTTTCAAACCAATAAGTCACGTATTAAGTCAAAAGTCAAGAATCAGTCATTCTCAATCAAAACCCTAATTTTGACCATTTTGCCCTTTTGATGATTTGAACATTTTTCTTGAGGAATTATGATCCAAACTTGATCAATTGATGCATATGACTTCAAAATGTTGATATTGGTAAAAAAACATTGAAGTTTGACAGTAAGTTGACCACGATTGACTTTTTACCCAATACAGCTGAATTTTAGTCATCTGGTCAATTGGTTGAGCAAAATTGTGATTTCAAGACTTGAAATTTTACATGAGTATTCTTGAAAGTCTATAATGATCCACGCGAGTCATCTTATGCATTAGAACTGCAATTGTCTTTGTGAAAATCAAAACCCTAATTTGAGGCATCAGTGTTTAGGAGATAGTTTGACCTAGTCAACACTTGTGCAAACTTGAGCCATTGAAGATCTTTGTGAGAAATGTCTTAAGAAATGAGAGGGAAAATTTTATGGTACAACATCTTCCCCTATTTAATCTTCTTAAACCTGAAGAGTTACATTGGCGGGTCCGTCATTCATGACTTGAAAGTGGAAGATGATTGAACACTAGAGCACCCAGAAATTTGCACTTGACGATGTGTTAGTTGATTGTGTCGGGAATGCGCTTAAAGATGCCATTTAGAGAAGTGATAAAGAATTTTTCAGAGATGGGCTTACAGATGCCATCCAGAGTGACTGTTGGTAGAAATTGGAAGAAGTATCAAAATAAATCTTTGGTCGATTTATACTAAAACAATATATGTATCTTACTCGTTTTTTTACTGGAAGAGATAAACCTAACCAGAAGAGGTGTGTTGTTTGGAGACTTCACTAGGGAAATAACCCTAACCAGAAGAGGTATGTCATTTTCCTATCTTTAACTGGAAGAAGTGAATATAACCAGAAGAGGTCTTCGTCTGCATGTCTTTAATCTGGAAGAAATAAATCTAACCAGAAGAGGTCTTTGTCCGCCTGTCTTTAATCTGAAAGAAATAAGTATAACCAGAAGAGATACTCATTCGCCTGTCTTTAATCTGGAAGAAATAAATCTAACCATAAGAGGTCTTTGTCTGCCTGTTATTAATCTTGAATAAATGAATCTAACCAAAAGAGGTCTTTGTTTTCCTGTATTTAATATGGAAGAAGTAAATCTAACTAGAAGAGGTCTTTGTTCGCCTGTCTTTAATCTGGAAGAAATAAATCTAACTAGAAGAGGTATTTTATCTTGTTGATTAATTTTTCCTGCAAGGAAGAGGGTTAGTTGCATACAGATGTTTGCATGGCGTAATGATGTTCTCAAAATAAATGAGATTATGTTGTATGCATTTGTCATATATGCGCTATGATGTATGAATGTGAAATATAGAAGTGCAACTTTATCTGGAAAATAAATCCTCGACAAATTGTTGGGAAGCTAAATCCCGGACTGCCGCTGGAGATGAAGAGTATGTGTATCTTTAACCTTGTTTAGAATGCTTCCGTTGGGAATTCCTGTTTGTTGTGGGGAATGTTGATTTCTGCTTGGTAAGTAGGGTTCATGGATCTATGGTTCTCCATTACTCTACTGGGGAATCATAACTTGATTTGGGAGGATGAAAGTTAACTGGTATCTGGTCTAATTCCAGGCTTTGCAGTAACTTTTTTAGGAGAATGAAGTTAAATGTTATCTGGTCACATTCTAGGCTTCATAGTAACTTTTTGAGGTTAACCATTATCTGCTCGGATCCCAGGCTTCGCAGCAACTTTCTGAGATAGATGAAGTTAATTTTTATCTGGTCGGATTCCAGGCTTCACAACAACTTGCTGAAGTTAACTGTTGTCTGGTCGGATTCCAGGATTCGAAGCAACTTTATAAGGTTAACTGTTATCTGGTCGAATTATAGGCTTCACAACAACTTTCTAAGATAGATAAAGTTAATTGTTATCTGGTAGGATTTCAGGCTTCGCAACAACTTACTGAAGTTAACTGTTATCTGGTCGGATTCCAGGCTTCGCAACAAATGTCTGAGGTTAACTGTTATCTGGTCAGATTCTAGGCTTTGCAACAACTTTCTGAGAGAGATGAAGTTAATTGTTATCTGGTCGGATTCCAAGCTTTGCAACAACTTACTGAAGTGAACAATTATTTGGTTGGATTCCAGGCTTCGCAACAACTTTCTAGGGAGAATGACGTTAATTATTATCTGGTCAAATTCCAGGTTTCACAGTAACTTTTTGAGGAGAATGAAGTTAAACTGTTATCTGGTCGGATTCCAGGCTTCATAATAACTTTTTGAGGAGAATGAAGTTGAATTGTTATCTGGTCGGATTCCAGTCTTCGTAGTAACTTTCTGAGGATGATGAAGTTAAATTGTTATCTTCTCTAATTCTAGGCTTCATAGTAACTTTATGAGGATGAAGTTAACTGTTATCTGGTCGGATTCCAGGTTTCATAGCAACTTTCTAAGGAGAATGAAGTTAATTGTTATCTGGTCGGTTTCCAAGCTTTGCAGCAACTTACTGGGGATAGTATCAACTCTGCTGGGGATAAGGTGTTTTGTCTGTTGATTTGTAATAGTATGAGAAAAGACTCGTGGTGGGGAATCTGGAGTTTGTTGGGGAAATAATCCCTGTTGTGAAGAATATTTTTGAGACCTAACTGGGGACATGAATTCTTTCATGCAAGGTTCATTTTTTCTGTTAAGGCCACACTCAATTGTGGAGAGGATTTTCAAGAAATTGGAACTTCGGTTGGAGACTGTATGAATCAAACTCTTATGGGGATAACCTTTTTGAAGTGATTATGTGGGGATATCCATGAATTTGGCCTTGTTGGGATTTGTGGATAGATTGAACTCTGCCTTCTCCTAGATTCCTTAGTAAATGTTGATCAGAGTGACAAATCATTTACTTATAGACAAAATGATGAGATAATAGGCCATAATCGTACACTTTAATCCCTAACTTTTTCCTGGACCGTCTTTCCAGATTTTCAGTCCAACGGAATACCCTTTTTTGCCCAAGCAGCCTTCTCAGGTTTTCGACATTCCGGGTGTACAATCTTTTGTATATATGTCTAACTTTTACCCGAACCTTTTGGTACGCCGGGATGCCCTTACTTTTGCCTAGGTATGTCAACCTAGCGGGTTTCTTTTCATGCGTAGTATTTTCCGACTATGTCCGTATTCACTTGGTGTGGAGAATTGTTATTGTCTATGGTCATAAGTGTTTTAGAAGTGCCATAAAGTATTTGCTTGATCGCGCATGACTTTTCCTATGTGGGAGCCTATTTTCCCCTAGGGTTAGTCTGGGGCACTTTGATGTCTGATGTTTTGATCACATTTCTGGTAGTCTTAAACTTCCTAGATATCTTTTTCTAAGAACTGTCATGGAAGAATCCGAAGACATGATACTGACACCATCTGATACTACTGGCACAGACAAGCAATTTGGTGGTATCAGAGGTCTTCATAGTGGATTTTGTTCAAGCCCATGATCAATGTAACATTCCCCCTAATTGATTCGGATGGAGATCTGCCCTTGGCTATTCAGCACTTCTTGAGAGATTCTTTGAATCTCGACTTAACTGCCCTAGATGGTCATGTCATGCCCCTTGATTATAAGAGATTTGTCATTGGAGGTGTCTTTTCCTTTGAAGTGATTCTGTTTATTGAGAGAGTTTTCGTTCATTGGATATATGTCGCATGAATTTCTCTGTTGTCAAATAATTAGCCATATACAAACAGTGGTATTCGAACAATGCAAAGTTCATGTCTGTCTTGAGAATTTTCTTTTGAAAAATGAAATTTTAAAGAGCAACAAAAATTTGCAATAATATGAATTCAAATTAGGATCTACAGTAAACCTTATAGGAGTCAGAATACCTTTTGTAACAACTTGCTTTCGGACTGAGCTATGCTTCAATTAGGACTTTTAAAGGGTTGTAACATGGTCTGGTTCATGGTTTAAGAAATAAAGGATAAGGCTCAAAGTTTATTTGTACCCAACCTGTTATACATGATGTTCTCAAGTCTTATACTCAGTTTATCGCACGTTTATCTCTTACTAGAATCTGGAATATTATTTTGGTGATGGTTCGGATACTGGAAGTCTATTTAGGAATACATCATTTTTGTAACATTTTTCATGTTGTCGAGGATTTGTAGTGACCTCTTTTTTGATCTATTATCCCTAATTTTTCCCTAACTACTCTAGTTTTGAGATTACAGCCAGCGGGATGCCCCTGTTTTCTTAAGTCTCCTTTAGAGGTTTTGACCTAGTGGGCTTTTCTTTTGAGAGGTAAAGACTGTCTATTTTATGGGGAACCAACACCATCTTTTGATTCAGAAGGATATTTTTATTGTGATGTGACAACTTATGACTGCATGCGCCTTTAGATTAATTGAGAAAATACCCTGCCCCAGGTTATGTCTTAAAGGTTGTAATTCATGCGAAAAAGAAAACTCCTACTTCTTTGGCTCAAAGGGGTTGACTAGGGATTGTCTTACTTATAACTCCATTGTTTGGGGTTTGAAACAACGCTTGTACATCATCAGCAAAGTCTGGCCAAATGCATATTCTATGAGATTATGGTATTATTTTCGTCATCTTGCCTCTAAAGGCTTAAGGCTTGTAGTCGAGAGTTGAATATCATACAAAAAAAGAGGTAAAAGCATAATTTCAGTATAGCGAAAATGAATGGATTAACACAAGACAAACAAATGCCATGCATTAGTGAGAACAACCAAGGTCTGACATAAAGATAAATGTTTAAGGAAACAAAGAAATTACAAATGAAAATTTGAATGAACAAAAATTTCTCCGCCTAAATTTATCACTTCAGATGGTGTGTCTTTGAGGGGTGACAGAAAACTCAATTTGACCATATCGTATGAATTTCAATACTTCTTTGTCGATCAGGTCTTAAATCTTGTTTTTCTACGCCTAACAATGGTTAGTGTCGTGTCCATGACTGTTGGAATGGTATGCACACCTTTCATTATGTTTGTAACAGGGAGAAGCAGTATTAGGTTTTTGAGGAGGCTCCTTCAATGCAACCAGCTTGGCTTCCAACACATGATGTAATGCTTATGACAAGGACATGTTGATCTTGCTAAATTGTCTTTTGGGCGTATCTAGCTTATGCTGACTACATTGTCGTTGTTGGCGAGGTCATTGTTGGACTCGTGGTGTAGTAACCATTTTGAAAGGTGTTCTCTCGACTAAACCAACTTCTTGTCTAATCGGAGGCTGATTAATGACTTGATCCCCAACGTTGACTGTTTGTTTCATATAGTTGCATTCATCTTGATGAAGCTTGTTGATGAGAGTTCTCAACTCTTCTTGTCTCCGAGCTAAGTTTTGGATAAGATCCATTTGTCCCAACATCTGGATTCTCATCGTTGCTATTTTAGCTTGCAATTGTTTCACCTGGCCATCCTTATTGTCTTTAGGATTCTTCTCGGTCATGCTCTCAATGAGGAGTGCTTTCACTTCTTCTTTCCCCTTAGATAAATTTAGGAAAAATTCTTGAAGCTGATCATTTTGGGTCTGAAGATCTTGGACAGTCTGTTCGAGAGCCATTTTTTACTAAAATAAATAGTAAACGGATGAGAAAACCTGTATGGGGAAAACCTGTTATGACATGATGCATGATATATGGATGCAATGTTTTCAAATATCTCGCAGATTAAACACAAGGAAATTTCACAAGTTGAACTTTGATTATAGCTTTGAAGAACTTTGTATCGTTGAATGTCCTTCTACGAGAATCAAGCTCACCATGTCAAGTGGGTCATAACCCTCGACTCAAGTTATCGTGCATTGGTATTTGACAACATTTGGCTAAAGGAAAATAAACCCTCTTTCCCCTTGATAGATGTCTAGTTCAATATAATCCTGCATCACAGACCATTGAGATCCTTAAAATGGTTATTGAAAATGCTATGGTATGATGTCATGATGTTATGTGCAAATAAACGTATACAAGCTAAGAAAACAAGTCCTTAGGTTTAGGCTTGCACGGGGTTTATAGGTAAGTACCCTCTCGAAGTTTAGTTGGTTCAACCTGTCCTCGAAAGTAACCGGGTTCTAGGGAATCTCAATATCACTGATCTTTCTTCATCGGGCATTGTTTCAGCATAAGCCTCTTTATTGGCGACCAAAATATCCCGAAAGTACGATCTCAATGAGCGTAGCATCGAGTATCAACCAACTCCGGACTGCACCAAAGCCGACTATCTCACTACTTCTTAATGACCAAGTTGTTCAATTAAAGGTTCTATGGTCAGTTAGTACTTCATGACAACATACATCGGCCCCGTATTCTCCTTGACTGGACTCAAGGGATACTAGTACCAGCAAATATGTCACACTAATGTAGCCATCGCATCAACCATGTCGGTATACCCCGCACAGTCCCCATGATTTATTGCTACTTACCTAATAATGTTCCCCGATCCGGGTAGAGGATCAACACAAAACCCAAAAATGGACCAAAAAATGTAAAGCAAACAAACCAAACAAAGAAAGCATTTAAAGGTGATATAGTCACTAAGGTAACCCCACTTTTAAGTATGTCCCCAGTAGAGTCGTCAGTTCTATAATATGGTGGAAGAACTGACTTGAGTGTTTTACGTTTTATCGCAATTGTTGCGGATAACAAGAGTCGCCACTGTTTTTTCTTTTATCCAATAAAGGAAAGGGTGAAAAGAACAGGAAAGACCTTTTGAGATATTTTCTTGAGTTCGGGGGGTAGGTTATGAAAAGGGAAGGTGTTAGCACCCTTTTCATGTAGTTATCTATGGGCTCTTAGTTGCTAGATTACTTTAAAATACTTTGTTTGAAATGTGTTTGTGATTGGTTTTTGAAAGTATTTTTGAATGTGCCTTTGCTTAGGAGAACTTTGTAATGATTCTCGTCTCTATAAGAATGCATACAAAGTGTGAACTTTTGAAAATATTTCATTTGATATTGTTGGTGTGTTTGAAAGATGTTTGAAAATGGCTGTGAGCAAACAACTATGAACGTTCTACCTACTCAAAAACTCTTAGTTCTTTTCCTCCTCCTTTAAAAATTTCTATCTTACCATTGCTTGGTAAGAAGCTCTATCCATGGATGTGAAGGGTGAAGAAGTGAAAAACACAAGAAGGGGGGAGGGTGAATTGAAACTTGAAATCAAATGCGCAGTAGACACGATATTTTTATCCTGGTTCGTTTGATCTCAAACTACTCCAGTCCACCCGCCAAGGTGATTTTGCCTCTCTCTAACGAGGACTTGATTAACTAATCAAACTGATTACAAATCTACTTTAACAACTGATAAAGTCTTCTTGAGTCCAAAACCACAACCCGGTTTTCTCAAGGAATTTCACTAAACAATTAATTGAATAAAAGTGTACAATGATGTTTCTAAATAAACAGTATCACAAACTTGTGATGTATTACACAATTTAATATTGAATCGTTGAAGATGAAGAATGAAAGATGCGTTGTTTACTTTTTCACGTGAGTTATTCTTTATGAGCGCAGTTGTTCATCATCCTGAAATCTTCTTCTTGTCAGCTTGAAATAGGCCTTACAATAGTGACATAAGAATATACTTTTGGTATGTCCATAACACGTGTTAATGAGCTTTCCAAATCAGGAGATCCTTGTCTTTTTGTAGCTGTTACTTATGATATTGCATTTATGGATTTGTAACGCTTCAGAGCTTCTCACATCAGAGGATGAATATTACCGTTAAGAGTTCTTTACAGCTCGATCAGAACTTTGCACATCAGAGTATCAGAGATTTTGTTTGGTAGCGCTGGTGCATTCAGAAGTTCAATCAAAACTTCTTCATATAAGCGTGTCATGCATATCTGATGAGTATGAATCTTTCATTATGCTCTCAACTTCTGCGCTTGCATAATCATAACTTCTGATGATGTTATGGAAGAACTTCCAGTTGCATCAGAACATCTTTTTAACATCAGAACATTTGGGATGTCATAATCAGAACTTCCGGTGATGTTCTGGCAGAACTTCCAGTTGCATCAGAACATCTTTTCAACATCAGAACATCCTGCATGTAAACATACTTTTATTAGTGAGCATATTTGTTCTTTATATATTATATTTGTTATCATCAAAACTCTTGCTGGAATTATGTTCTAACAAAGGGACATGTGTGGGTCATCGTGTGGTCATAGAAGGCAACATTGTAGGATACCTTAGCAATTTTTGTAAGGGTCTAAGATCATTTACTAAAGGCAACATCGAAGGGTCATCGAGGGACTACGATCTTGTATTCGAGGGTCTTTTCTAAAGTATCCCACATTCGAGGGACATGACTATTTTTCTCAAGGCAACAAGTGAGGTTAACCCTAGAGGTGCAAGTGTGCAAAGTATTTCTTTTCATGCATTTTTGTCTTGAGATTAGGGTTCTCTAAGATTGATGTTATCTTCCCATACACACCCTAATTATTAACAATAATATGAAAAGATATCAATTGCGGAAATTAAATGTCCTACGCTATTACAATACTTTAGGGGATGGGGATACAAATTAACAAATGGGGAATGAAAGCAATTAAAACGTAATTACTATTACAACCATATTGAATAATGAATAACAATAAAAATATAAAGAAATATAAATATAATGTAAAAAAAAGGAAAATTGTTTTAAAAAAACTTTTATGTATTGACACATACACTTATGCATTGATACGAAAACTTTTATGCATTGACGCATGCACTTATGCATTGATACAAAAACGTTTATGCATTTATGCATGCACTTATGCATCAATACATATCATTTCTTTTTCTTGAATTTCAAAACCAACTCATTATGAGTCGATACATAATGGTTTGCATCGACTCATTTCTTGGTTGCATCGATGCATTCGTGTTTTGCATCGACTCATACATATTCTGTCTCTCTGTAACATGTCTTGATAATAGTATGCATTGAAGCATAATACCTTGTATCGACTCATAACCTGTTTTGTACATAATGAGGCGACTCATAGAGATATGCATTGACTCATACTACTGTTTTTACTTTCTAACACTTTTCTGTTACATATACAAGTCAGTTCTCAACACATGGTTAATGAAAATGAAAAGTAAGCATATGGTTAGCTTTGGAGAATGGGAATGGTTATAGTGATGTTACATAAGTTTCTCTTGTATTTTAACAACTTTCATATGATGTAGATGAAGTATTTGGATGGTTTGTTTGGACAAGATTTGCAAGTTTTGAGATATTTGAAGATTTTGGTTTCAAAGCTCAGAAATGGAGATTTTTGTGGACAATTCTAGTTTTTAGAGTATAAGGGGTTTGAGGATTTTTCAGCATACAAGAATCTGGCCTCTTTAGCTTGAAAATGACCTCTCTATTTATAGAGAAAAGGTTTGGGAAGTTTAAGTAATCATATTTGCAAGGTAACAAGTTATGGTTTGGTAGAAATGCAAATTTCATGTTATGCCAAGTCTTCCATGGTCCCAAGATAAAGTACCAAAGTTGCTGGTATAGAGGGGCTACTTTCCATGATTTATGGTGGAGTATAATCAGAAGTAAGCTAGATATTGGATTAAGACAAATTTTGTGCCAAAAAGCTTGCTTTTTCAAGAATAGCAATGATGTCTTTATACCATAAATGGAAAGATCTTTTGGACATTGGCTCAAACACTTGGGTAATAGCTCAAGAGTATGCGTAAGCATTAAATTATGGTAAGATTTGCAAGTTAGAAGGCCTGCAGCACAAGGTTATGCAGCATAGCATAAGGATTGGATTATGGGTTCTTCACCACCATGACTTGTAATTCAAGAATGGATACCCAACATCATGCCTTTTAATCTCGTAGCTCAAGTATGATAAATTCATGCTCTTGTACATTTTGGAAAGCTTGAAACATTTTCCACAACTTTCATGTTGACCAGTTTTGTTAAATCAAACTGGAACTTGGTGAAAATTCTCCAAGAATTTGTGATAAAAACTGACGAAAACCTATTGAAAATTTCTCTAAGTGTTTTATGAAAAATGTGATGATTTTAGGATTTTCTAACTCAAAATCCAAGCACTTCTAAGACTTGATCAGCTAAACAAAGTTATAAATCTCATCAAGATCTACAACTTTCATGTTGAAAATTTTCTTTGAATCATCCTGCATCTTGGTGAAAAATTGGCATGAAGTTATGAAATTATCTTGTATGAAAGCACTTAGAAAATATTGAAGTTCAAATTGACTTTTGAATTTCTTGATTTCTTGATGTTAAAGATTCATATCTTTAAATGACTTAATTAAATGTGATCTTTGAAATTAATTGACCAAAAAGTCAAAGTTTGACTTTTTGTGCATCAGTTGACTTTTATCAGTTGATCAAATTTCAATTATCAATCCGTTGATCTTGAGAGATGAATTGATTCATGAAATTAGGTCAAAATGATTTCCTTGAATCCTTAATATCATGTTTCAAACAAATAATTCATGTATTAAGTCAAAAGTTTAGAATCAGTCATTCTCAGTCAAAACCATAATTTTGACCATTTTGCCCTTTTGATGATTTGAACATTTTTCTTGAGGAATTATGATCCAAACTTGATCAATTGATGCATATGACTTCAAAATGTTGATATTGGTAAAAAATATTGAAGTTTGACTGTAAGTTGACCACAATTGACTTTTTACCCAATACAGTTGATTTTTAGTCATCTAGTCAATTGGTTGAGCAAAATTGTGATTTCAAGACTGGAAATTTGACATGAGTATTATTGAAGGTCTATAATGATCCATTAAAGTAATTTTATAGAAGTCCAATTGTCTTTGTGAAAATCAAAACCCTAATTTGAGGCATCAATGTTTAGGAGTTAGTTTGACTTAGTCAACACTTGTGCAAGTTTGAGCCATTAAAGATCTTTGTGAGAAATGTCTTGAGAAATGAGAGGGCAAATTTTGGGGTATAAAAAAAATAAAGTTCCCTAAACATGAAAATAAGTGCACAAACAGTTCCGGAATAGTCAAAATAGGGTAGTTACATGTAAAGAAGTCGGAAAAACTCCGTATGAATCAAAAGTTATGGTTAAAACGAGTTTATGTATAAAAAACGGTAAAATTGGGTGTTTGTGTCACTTTCTAGTTATCTCATGTTTAGGCACTTTAAAATAGTTTTATTATGCATCTTGAGTTAATTTGAATATAATACAAACCCAAACAACAAATATTGCAACAATATGTACCAAAATCACAAAGTTGGAAAAATACACATGTTATGTAAAAAGAGTGAAAATTGTCAAATTTGTGAAGTAAAGACAACTGTTAGTATTGAATTAAAATTCTATGTTAGTATACCATAAAGTCAACAAACTAAGCACAAGTTCACAACCTTTTATGCCTTTAGCAAACTAGATGTATTATGTCAAATGAACAAGCCACAACTAAAAAAAAGAAGGATTAATGTTAAAGTAGAAACTTGATGTTAGTCTTATGTAATGTTAGAAATTAAAATCAATGCTAACGATATCACATTACAAGAATATATCTAGTTAGAAACATCACTAGTTATAGATGAGATAAGTTAGACACAAATATTATAAATACAACTCATACACTTAGTGAACATATAACATACTTTATTTTCACATTTTACAAGTCAAAAACTATAATATGTATCTATGTAAAAAGTGATCCAGAAACAATGGAACATCATCAAAAATCAACCGGCATGACTAATCAAAAATATAGGATACTTTATCTACGCGCACTGGCTCTAAAAGTTGCTCGGTTCGGTCACTTTTCGCTCAAAAATACCGATTTTCGCACAAGTTCCAGAACTGCCATAATTGACCGAAAAGTATCCAAAACCAAAATCCATCCACAAGAAGAGCTATAGAATTCTTAAGAAATTTTGTTTTCATTATAGAAAGTCGAAAAAATTCATCACGGATCAAAAGTTATGGTAAAAATGAGTTTATGTCGAGTTTTTGGAAAATTTCACGAATCTTGGCAATTTCTCAGAAACTCGAGATTTTGTGTGTCAAGAATGGTTTTTTAATGTATTTTTATTCTTGAAGAAATTGTCACAACTCACGGAAAATAAAATGTTAGTGAGGAGCTATGTACATCAACACAAACTAGCACAACTTCACATGTTCAAAAGTATATTCTATGTCAATTTCTACTGCATGTTAGTTCTAAGAGGAAATTGAACAAACACCTAGTGTGCTGAGGTTCTACAAACAAAAATCTATGTTAGATTTACATGTCAAATCCTACCAATTCTAAAAATTAGTATTGAGCTATACTAATAACAACTTCAATTTCACAATTTAAATTCAACCTAGGTTCAAATTCAAGCTTACTAAAAAATGTGCTTCTCAATAATCACTTATTTCAAAAAATGCTTAATTCAAGAAAACTCACTGATAGAAGTGAATTGGAAGCTTAGGTTTGGAGATCGCAACAATCGGATTCGAGATCGGAGAAGTCTTGATCAACCTTGACTTTTTTTATCTTGAAAAAGTTGTTGGTGTTCTTGATGAAAAGTGAGAGAAAGTTTCTCTTTGATCCTTGAGCAAGTTGAGAGAAAATATTTGAATATTTTTGAGAATTGGTGAATTATGAGAGTCCTCTTTGAATTTTTCCTTGAAAATTTATTATATGCATGGGGAAATTGGGTCTTGGATGAGAAATTGAGTTGGGCCTCCATTTGACAGTGCAAGCTCGACATGTTTAGGTCAAATTTGCAGGGACCCTGGTGCAATTTTTAAAGTTGAAATATGAAATCAGAATGTATCCAACGTAGAAAACAACATCGTGTTTGAAGATGGGATAAATCCGATAAACAATAATTTAGTTATGATTTTTTGAAGTTTTGTCTCAGACAACTTAATTTCCAGCTTCGGGATTTTCAGTGAGCTACGCACGCTCTGATTCAAAAACGAAAGTCTTTGGGATACCGTTTTCTTTTAACAAGAGAGAACAAAATTTAGCTAACTCAATTTGTGAGAAAATTCCACACGAACCAGCTCGATACGATAAATATCAATTATGTTATGATTTTTTTAAGTTGGGGCAGATTAACATTTATCACAATTTTCCTGTGTGAAAATGCCTGATAAAGCCACATTTTTTAGACTTTCTGAGCGAAATTTGCCTCCGACCGTGAGAGATTAAAATATAGCTGACATCAATACGGAATTTTAGCCACTGGAACGGGATCAAAACGAGCCATGGGCTTCGAGTTATGAATTTTTTTAGTGCGCCAAAACTGCACTTTCAACACATTTTTTATTGTATTTTTCCACTATATAACCCTGACAGATTCGCGTATTCGAAGACCTTCCTTCGAGAATTATCCTTTGTCCCGAACATGAAATTTGGATAGGACATTGAGACGTATTCAATGGCAAAAAAACCACCTCGAGACGGTATATCAAATCAGAGTTATAAATTTCTGAACGCCAGAAATAATGTTGATCGGTAACCCGAAAACTCAATAACGAAATTACTTAACGGTCTTCTGCACATAATCGGCTCCCGCATGAACACGAAAAAGTGAAGATAATATCCATATGGACCCAGTGATCAATTGTCAGCTCAAAATAATATTTTGGCCTGGAGTTATAAAGTTCTGAAGTCGGTCGTGCCGAAACGGACTTTCAACTTGAACTGTTCTGAATCAAACAGAATCTCTGGCTTCCTTCTACCACTTAAGACATGATAGAACAAACGGGAATTAGGCATGGTAAAAAATCATTCATTCACTACATTGATTATCTATATAAAGCTTTGAACGTCTCTGATGAGCAGTCAATACCTTTTGGAACTGCATTGATTCCATTTCAAATGCATGAATATGTATGATATGCATATGATGAAACATAAGCCATAAATATTTTGAAATCAATAGGATAAATTTTGGGGTGCAACATTATCCATATGATAATCAATAAACTAAAATATTTTTAGAAAAGTTCTTCCCTTCTGAAAAGAAGATGATGATCACTATGTACAACCACATGTTACAACATCCTAGAAGAATTAATGAAACTCCAACAAATTCCAATTCTTCAACTTTGAGATGTCATTATTGTGGTGAGTATGGTCATATAAAGAATTTTTGTTATAGCTTTCATGGAGTTCAAAAGCAGTAAACTCTTTCAAGGATTGATTAAGTGATTAAAAATATAAATTTTAAAAATAGAGATGTCAACCTTATAGCTCATACCTCTTTACTAGCTTCAACCAAAGAAGACTGGTATTTTGATAGTGGATGCTCTAGTCACATGACAAGGGTTCAAAAGTTTCTGGTGGACATCAAATCTCAGCCCACATGCTCTGTCAGATTTGGTGATGGATTAAAAGGTAAAAATCAAGTGGTTGGAAAATTGTTATGGGATAGCTCTCCTAGTCTAGAAGATGTTCTTCTTGTAGAAGGACTAACTGATAACCTTATCAGTATTAGTTAGTTGTGTGACCAAGAACTGTTAGTTAATTTCTCAAAGTCAGAGTGTTTAGTCAAAGATGATAAATATGTTGTTCTAATGAAGTAAATAAGGTCTAAATATGTTGTTCCATTTGTTTAACAATCAAGGAGGATGAGGTGATGTTATGGCACCAAAAATATTTGACACCTTCATATTTAAAAAATAAAGGAAATCATATCTATAGGAGCCATTAGAGGCATTCCAGAACTAAAGGTTGAGGAAATAGAAGTATGTGGTAAGTGTGAGATTAGGAAGCAAACCAATATATCATACCCAATGTTACAACATCAGACTACTTCCAAAGTGTTGGAACTTCTTCACATAAATTTAATGAGACCAATGAAGGTAGAAATATTGGGTGGAAAAAAGTATGTCTAAGTGGTTGTAAATGACTTCTCAACGTTTACTTGGGTGAAATTTCTTAGAGAAAAATCAGACACATTTTAATTCTTCAAAGATTTGTGTCAAAGTATTCAAGAGGAGTATAATAGTGTGATTATCAAGTTTATAACTGATCATGACAAGGAGTTTGAGAATGCTAAATTCTTTGAATTATGTGCTACTAAGGATATCAGTCATGAGTTTTCTTTTTCCATCACTTCGAAGCAAGATGGAATTATTGAGCAAAAGATTAGGGCTACGCATATTAGCTAGAGTCATGCTTCATGCTAAGCAGTTTCCATTGCATTTTTAGGCTGAAGCTACGGATATTGCATGCTATTTTTTTAATAGGTTCACTTTGAGGGTAGGCATCTCATCTACTCTCTATGAGTTATGAAAAGGAAGAAAACCTACAGTCAAATACTTTCATGCCTTTGAAAGTAATTGCTATATTTTGATTGACAAAGAACAAGATGGAAGGATGGATCCCATAAATGATGAAGGGATATTTCTGGGTTACTCCTTAACAACGGAGCCTATAGAATCTTTAATTTCAGAAGTAAAGTTGTAATGGAGTCCATAAGTGTGGTGATTAATAATTCAATCATTGAAAAGAAGGTTGATGCCATAGAAGATGTTGGAACTTCTCCTGAATGGGACGATGAAGCAGGAAGAGAGGTAATGTGTGAGTTCACAAGCCTTGAATCGGTTAGTTCTCAAATCGAAAAATATTTATTGAGAGAATTCAAACAGAACATGTGAGGGAAAATCTGATATACAATATTTTTCATGAGTTTCATTTTCAAATATATTTATATAAAATATCAAAATGTTTATCTATTAATCATCCTATATATGGTAATACACTAATGTAAGAATGTGTCTCCAAATTTTTTAATTGCATTTGACTATAACATCGAGGTGTTAATCAATTTCTAATATTTTATTTGTTTTTATCAAATATTCTAAATATTTTTAATAAAAAGTGTTTTACTTGTTTTTCTATGACTAAGAATATTTATATATGAATGTAATTATTTAACTCTTATGTCTATAATCTTTTGATACAGTGTAAAACCTTGAAAAAAAATCAAATACACTTCCATTACAATTTTAACTTTAATATTTAAAGGCAAAAATTTAACATAAATAAGATTATAAACAAATGAAAAAGAAATCTTTAAAGTATATTAATTACATGAACAAAATAAATTTTCAACATATTATTCAATATAATTTTTTCAAAATTAAATCCTCTCACATTTTAAAACAATTATTGGAGTTAGACTATCATATTTAAAAAAGTACTAACAATTTTATTTATAAAAAGAAAAAAGCATAATTAATTATTTTTATAAAGTATTCAAGAAAGGGAAATTATTAATATTAAGAGTGATTGTAAAGCACTTTTTTCAAAGAAACATTTTTATTTTTATAATTCTCGTTCAATTATAAAATCAAAACTCTTACAATTTTACAATTATCATTGGGATTCATTTTTAAAGGATGGTTCATATAACACTTTGGATTATATGTATGTTAGTTTTAGTTTTTTTAATATTTTAATTTCATTTATTATCTCTTGTACGCTTAAGTTTAAATTTTAATTGATTTATAATTTGGAGAAAAAGTTTAATTTTAATTTTATAAATTTTCTATTATGGGTCAGGTACAATGCCTCACACATTTTATTTTTACTTTTTTAATTTTAATCTATATTTTATTTATAAATTTTATTATTATTTTTAGAGTTGTTTGCATTAGTACATTGTGAGAAATTAAAAAATAGTGTTGTTATTAAAGATTGAAATCGCATAGACAAACAACAAGATCCATATAGCCCAACTTGCGAATCTTTTTTGAGTCACCTCACACATCGAATTTCTTTAATCATTTTATACAATAGAGGGTATTGGTCAATGTTTGACAGACTCCTTACCCAGGGTTCAAAAAAGTCTGTCTATCAGAGTCCATAAAAAAATTGATAGAATCTCTATGTTTAAACACGATGGCACCAATATTTATATATGTTTAACTATGTAAACCTATTTTAATATCATTCTCCATACACATGTATCTTGAAAAAATAGATGTGTCAATTTTAAAAAATCTTATCTTTTTAAGATTTTAATAATATTAAAAATTATTTCTTTTTTTTAAGAAATGAAGTAAACAAATATTTTTATTAAAATTCTTAATAATTTAGTAGTTATGTAATTTTTGTGAATAATATATATATATATATATATATATATATATATATATATATATATATATATATATATATATATATATATATATATATATATATATATATATATATATATTAATAATTAACCATACATTATGCACATGCAGGGTAGAATAGGTATTAAGGTACATGGGTCGCACTCATGCCTCTTAAAATTAGTAAATAATTATTCAATCCCCTATCCATATGTTTTCTAATGAATTTTAGCCTAACCATTATAATTTTTTTATACTTTTGTGTCGGATATGTTTCTATTTGTAAACTCTATCTAAGTACAATATTCCTTTTTAGTTAATTTTTTTTAAATCTTATGCAAATTAAATTTAAATTTATTTAATGTCGGTAATACCAAATCAATCTCGTACATAATTACATCGAATGAAACATGTAACACCCCGCACATATATGTCTAGAATAATATGCATGAATGCTAAAAATGGTACAACGAAACATACATATAACTGGAAAAGACAAGAAATAAATACTATATACAATACAATACAATATCAGAACGTATACAATAAGATTGTCTTCTAGAATTGCACAGCAGAAAGGTAACATCTTCAAAGGTCTTCCTACAATCTGTTCGTCTGCAGTCTTCTAAACTGACCATCTAGCAATTCGTCTACTAAAAACCTGTGGCTTGATATAGAAGAAGGAGAAGCTACGAAAATCAGAAGTAGATGATAAAGATAGCTGAACTAATGGTGAATGCAAGGAAGGAAGCTTGAACTTTGAACAATGACTTTCCTCCTTCTTTGTCTATTTCACGTTTCTCTCATCCTCTATTTCACAAAATCTCATTTTTGATCCCATAAGTGAGAAAGACCACAACCAAACAACCCTAAAAAAATTCATCACTAAAATAATTAGTAATAGTTCTTAGGAAATTAATTACACTAGGTATTACATTCTCCCCACCTCCCCCCCATAAATAGAATTCACCCTCAAATTCCTTTCAATCACCATAACAACAGGTTCCTCTCATCTTCTTCCAACAAGGGAACAAATGTTCTTTATATTTTTTCTTTGGATAAACCTCACAACTCCATCTGAAGGTTGTTCCATCCTAGGAAACATAACTCGTCAGTACATTGTGTTAGAACATAGTTTGATTCTACAACCCTTAGAACAAATATGCACCCTAAAAATTATGTTATTGTGTATGCAGAAGTTCTGACCAAAGCGGCATCAGAAGTTAAGCAATAGAAGCTACACGCTGAAGTAATCAGAATTTACACTGAAGATTGATGACCAGAACCTGCGCTTAAGTGAAGTAAACTCTGATTCTGAATAGAAGCATAATAATCTAAGTCATCAATATTCTGAAGCATCAGCAGGAGACAATGATGTAAGATTCTAAAGCGTTACTACTCATTCAAGACAGCATCAATTACAACGTCTTCATTCAGAGATGATCTTCTCCAAATGGAAACTGAGTTAATGACATTTATCACGCTTAATGATCAACAGGAATCCATTGCCTATATAAAAAAGCTAAGTGATCAAATCGTACACGATTTGCCAATACTACCATACGAGAATTCAAAATGCTACAAGCTTACTCATCTCTATTCCACGCTCTAAATTTTGTGTAAACTATCACAGTTGTGATAACTGTTTTTGTAACGAAAAACAACTATACACACATTCTTGTATCTTTGTTTAAGACAACTTTCCTTGAGATTAACCAGATTGTGGTTGTACTCAAGAGGACTTTGAAAGTTGTCAAAGTAGTGATTGTAATCTGTTTGTGATTAGTGAATTAAGTCCTCGTTGGAGAGAGGCGAAATCACCTTGACGGGTGGACTGGAGTAGTTTGAGATCAAACAAACCAGGATAAAAATACTATGTCATTGCGCATTTGATTTCATGTTTTCAATTCAACCCCCCCCCTTCTTGTGTTTTTCACTTCTTCAATTGGTATCAGAGAACCTGGTTCTGAGCTAAAACACTTAACCGTGTCAGTACAAGATCCAAGCTTCAGAAAAACACTATGGTGGGACCAAGCCAAAACATTAGCAATGACTACCATGAAGACAAGGACAAAATCAGTGGCAAACCTCCTGTCTTTAATGGACAAAATTTTGACTACTAGAAAGATAGAATTGAGAGTTTCTTTCTGGCCCATGATGCTGATCTATAGGACATGGTCACTGATGGATACACACACCCAGTGGATGGAAGTGGTCAGAAGATAGACAGAAAAATGATGTCTGACCAGCAAAAGCGTGATTTCCGAAACCACCACAAAGCTAGAACAATATTCCTCAGTGTTATCTCATACTCAGAATATGAGAAAATCTCAAACAGAGAGACAACCAAGAACATGTTTGACTCTCTGAGAATGACGCATGAAGGCAACATTCAAGTCAAAGAAACCAAGGCCCTTGCGCTCATTCAGAAGTATGAGGCATTCAAGATGGAAGATAGTGAATCCATAGAAGTTATGTTCTCAAGATTCCAAATACTTATTGATGGGCTGAAGGTTCTTGACAAAGGATATTCTACTGCTGATCACGTTAAGAAGATCATCAGAAGCCTACCCAAGCAATGGAGACCAATGGTCACAACACTTAAGCTAGCCAAAGATCTCAACAAGATAACTCTGGAGGAACTTGTCAGCTCCCTCAGAAGTCACGAGATAGAGCTAGAAGAAGATGAGCCTCAAAAGCAAGGTACACCATTAGCTTTAAAATCTAACAAAAAATCTGATTCTAAGGTTTTGCAGGTTGTGGAAGAAACTTCTGATGGATCCTCATCAGAAGAAGATGAACTTTCTCTCCTCTCCAGAAGGGTGAACCAACTGTGGAAGCAGAGACAAAGGAAATTCAGAAATCCTAGAAGATCAGAGAATCAAAATGAATCCTCCTCCAGATACAGAAAGTCTGAGTCTTCCTCTGGACACAGAAGATCTGAAGGTTCTTCAAGATACAGAAAGCCAAATAACAAGGACATCATCTCCTATGAGTGTAATGAGCAAGGAAACTACAAAAGTGACTTCCCAAGGCTTCAGAAGGAGAAGCCCAAAAATAAGTTCTTCAAGGAAAAGAAGAAAAGCCTCATGGCAACATGGGACGATTCAGACACCTCTAAAGCTGACTCAGAGTCAGATGATGAAAGAGCAAACATAACTCTCATGGAAAACGTGTCAGAAGAAAGTGAAGCTTCTGGTTCAGACTCAGAATCAGACACTGAAGAGTTATTCCCTGATTTCACTTTAAACTTTACTAAGGCTGAACTTGTAGAAAGTCTAAATGAAATTCTGGAAAAGTATCAGCAAATCAGAGTTAAATTCAAGAACCTGAAAAGGGATCTTGCCTCTGACTTTGAACAGATTGAGAGTCTCAGATTAGAAAGCTCTGAGTTGAAATAAAAATTCTCAAAATTAGAAAATGATTTACAAAACTCTCAGAAGGAAATAATCTCAGAGACTCCTAGTAATGCTGATGAGATCATGAAAGAGTATGATCACAACTTTCAGAAGTTTCTGACTAAAAACATAGATAGAAGCAACATGGCTTCAATGATCTATGGAGTTAGCAGAAATGGCAGAAAAGGGATAGGATATCAAGGTAAGGTATCTACACCTAAACAGGCCATGGACTTAGTCATAAAACTCACACCACTTAAATCACATTTTATATATGGGCACACACATGACATAAAATACACTAGTAGTGATTATTCTGTCAAACCAAAATTCAATCAGAATTTTGGTAAAACTAACAAACCAGGACCCAAGAAGATATGGGTACCTAAGGACAAAATTATATATGTAGCAGATATCTTTAGCAGCAAGGCTAAAACACCAATCATAGTACCTGGACTCTGGCTGCTCTCGACACATGACGGGAAGAAGGCATATGTTCCAAAGCCTGGAACTTAAACCTGGAGGCTACGTGGGCTTTAGAGGAAACCAAAGAGGAAAGATCATTGGCTCTGGAACAGTAGGTAATGGAAATCTTCCCTCTATAAATAATGTGTTGCTAGTTGATGGATTAATGCATAACCTGTTATCCATAAGTCAATTAAGTGATAACGGTTATGATATAATCTTTAATCAAAATTCATGCAAAGCTATTAGTAAAAAAGATGGGACTATCCTGTTTAATGGAAAGAGGAAAAACAACATTTATAAAATAAAACTTTCTGAACTAAAGAGTCAGAATGTAAAATGCCTTCTTTCTGTTAACAACGAGCAATGGGTCAGGCACAGAAGATTGGGGCATGTTAGTATGAGAAGAATATCTCAGATTAACAAACTGAATCTAGTCAGAGGACTTCCCAATTTGAAGTTCATCTCAGATGCTCTGTGTGAAGCATGTCAGAAAGGCAAATTTGCAAAACCTTCTTTTAAATCCTAAAATGTTGTTTCCACCTCTAAGCCATTAGAACTTCTGCACATAGACTTATTTGGACCAGTAAAAATTGCGCCTGTTAGTGGCAAGAAGTATGGGTTAGTTATCGTAGATGACTATAGCAGATGGACATGGGTAAAGTTCTTAAGACACAAGGACGAGTCACACTCTATGTTCGTTACCTTCTGTAACCAAGTTCAGAATGAAAAGGATCTTAGAATTGTCAAAGTCAGAAGTGATCATGGTGGGGAATTTGAAAATCAAAATTTTGAATCATTTTTTAATGAAAAAGGCATCTTGCATGACTTCTCTTGTCCTATAACTCCCCAACAAAATGGAGTTGTAGAACGAAAGAACAGAACATTGCAAGAAATGGCCAGAACCATGATCAATGAGACTAACATTGCTAAGATCTTATGGGCAGAGGAAATCAACACAGCGTGTTACATTCATAATATAATCTCTATAAGACCTATTCTGGAAAAGACTCCATATGAATTGTTGAAGAACAGAAAGCCCAACATTTCTTATTTCCATCCTTTTGGATGCACTTGCTTTATTCTGAATACAAAAAATTATCTGAACAAGTTTGACTCTAAAGCACAAAAGTGTATCATGTTAGGATACTCTGAATGCTTAAGAGGGTACAGAGTATACAATACAGAAACACAGATTGTTGAAGAGTCAATCATTGTTAGATTTGATGATAAGATTGACCCTTAAAAGTCAAAGCAGAATGAATTATTTGCACATATAGAAGTTAAATTCACAGGTACTGAAGACAACTCGTCAGAAGTTCTCAACAGAGACGCTCCCACAACATCAGAAAGAGTTATTGCAAGTAATCCAACACCTTCAGTTGATCAACTTCAGAAAAGGCTATCCAGAAGCAGCATTTCTCACCCAGAAGATAAAATACTGGGAAAGAAGGATGATCCAATCAGGACAAGATCAACATTCAGAAACTATGAAGAATCCCTCATGGGACCGGTCTCTCTGATTGAACCAACAACAATTGATGAAGCGCTTCTGGACAATGATTGGATTCTGGCAATGCAGGAGGAATTGAATCAGTTCACCAGAATTGACATATGGGATCTGGTTCCCAAACCAAAAGGATTCAACGCCATTGGAACAAAGTGGGTGTTCAGAAACAAACTGAATGAGCAAGGAGAAGTCATCAGAAACAAAGCACGACTGGTAGCACAAGGTTATAGTCAGCAAGAGGGGATAGATTATACAGAAACCTTTGCTCCAGTCTCCAGGTTAGAATCTATCAGACTCTTAATCTCATTTGCTGTACACAATGGCATCACTTTGTATCAGATGGATGTCAAAAGTGCATTCCTAAATAGCTATATAAATGAAGAGGTATATGTGCACCAACCCCCTGGGTTTGAGAATTCCAAACATCCAGAATAAGTTTTCAAACTAAAGAAGTCACTCTATGGTTTGAAATAATCTCCCAGAGCTTGGTATGAAAGACTAAGTAACTTCCTGTTAGAAAAGGAATTCACCAGATGGAAAGTGGACACAACCTTGTTCTGTAAGACATTTAAGAATGACATTTTAGTATGTCATATTTATGTTGATGACATCATCTTTGGATCTACTAAACCCTCTCTGGGAAGAGAGTTTGCTAAATGCATGCAAGCAGAGTTTGAGATGAGCTTAATGGGGGAACTCAAATTCTTTCTGGGCATTCAGATAAACCAAACTCCAGAAGGAACTTACATTCATCAGAGTGAATATGTCAGATAACTTCTGAAGAAATTTGATCTCTCATAATGTAAGCCCTAAAAGACTCCAATGCACCCCACGTGCATTCTGGAAAAGGAAGAGGTAAGTAAAAAGGTAGAACAAAAAGTCTACAGAGGTATGATTGGTTCTCTCCTCTATCTGACGGCTTCAAGGCCTGACATTTTATTTAGTGTTTGCTTATATGCTAGATTCCAATCAGATCCTAGAGAATCTCACTTAAAAGTAGTTAAGCGAATTTCAAGTATCTGAAAGGTACTACTAATTTGGGTTTGTTTTATAGAAAATCAAATGATTACATCTTAATAGGATATTGTGACGCTGATTTTGCTGGAGACAGAGTAGAACGTAAAAGCACTTCTGGAAGCTGCCAGTTTCTGGGAGAAAATCTGATCTCATGGACCAGCAAGAGACAGTCCACAATAACACTATCAACAGCAGAAGCTGAATACATATCAGCTTCTGGATGTAGCACGCAAATGCTCTGGATGAAAAGTCAACTTGAAGACTTCAACATATTTGAGAGTAACATTCCTATCTTCCGTGACAACACTCCTGCTATATGTCTCAGTAAGAATCCTATTTTGCATTCTAGGGTAAGCATATAGAAATAAAACATCATTTTATTAGGGACTATATTCATAAAGGAATTCTTACCTTAAAATTTATTTACACAGTCCATCAATGGGCTGATGTATTTACAAAACCTTATTCTGAAGATAAGTTCAACTTCATTCTGAAACATCTCAACATGAAGCTATGCCCAGAATAATGTTTTATTTACATATCTTAACTCTCAGAACTTTATTATTTTCTGTGAACAACTGATCAACCTATCTTCAGAGTTTAGAAGTACAGATTGCATCAGAATCTATCCAAGAAGATCTGAATGTTTCATTTCAAGCATAGAGGCATGTAGTTCACATCATCAAACACTTGTCATCCTCTCACCAGCTACCTTCTAAGGCTGAACATGCATTCAATTTCTGAAGGATGCAAGGTGCTGATTGGATGCATTGAGACACTTTTCAATGGTAACCGTTCAATATCTTTCTAAATCCCCTAATTTCAGGTGTCATTAATTCATATAATCATTACTAATTTTTTTCTTACTTACTGTTTAAGTTTTCAAGAAACCTATTTAAACTCAAAATTACTATTTCATTCATTCACTTTTACTCTACTCAATATTTTCTCTTGTTTCAAGTTGTTGCTTTCAAAAACCCTTTTCATTTTCCTCAAAAATCCGTTTGAACAATGGCATCATCATCAAGTCTCAAAAATCTCAGTGCTCCTGATTCTTCATCAACAGAACAATATGAAGAACCCTTTAGAATGTTTCTCACTCCTGTTGACAACCTGGAAGTTCTCTCTGCACTGATTATCGATTTTGAGAGCTTGCAAGAAAATGGTTTCAACCTCTATGAAGACGTTACTGCACAGGGATAGAACAGGTATTTTGACCGTCTGTTGGGTCCAACGTTTCCCATTCTCGTCAAAGAATTCTGGATACATGCTTCCTCATCCAATCACCAGGTTACTTCTTATGTCACAGGGAAGAAAATTGTGATAACAGAAGATCTAATTGGGAAGCTTATTGGATACAATGATGGTGGAGTCAGATGCATTGATATGGCTGAAAGATGCTCTGACCTAAGATCAATTGCAAAGGAAATCTTCACTTCTGGACAACCCTCCAGTAAAATCAGAGATTTGAAGGATCATCACGGAATCTGGGCCAGAATCATTCTGGGGTGTATCAACCACAGGAAACCTACAAGCTCTCCTGATTACATCAATATTGATCAGCAATTTCTGATCTATTTCATTGCTAAGAAGACAAAGGTAAATGTTCCACACTTGCTCTTCAACCATCTCAGAACAAGTGTGAAGGAAACCAGAGAAGACGAAAGGACTAAGAGGGATTGGATTCCCTTAGGAAGGCTAATATCAGATATTCTAACAGAGAACAGGCTGATAGAACATCTGACAGAGGCTTAGGAAATAAGCACATTGGAAGCAACTGCTGGGAAGCCTTTGAACGCCAAAAATCTGAAGAAAATGAAGATCATTGAGAATATAAAAAAGGAACCAACTGTTGCTTCTCATGAGACCACCACTTAAAGAAGGATACCTCTGAAGGATTTTCCTTTATTTTCTGAGATAGACTCCAAACCAGAAATCATTGTCAGAAACCTTGATGCTTGCAAAGCTGATCGGACTGCTCCAGAAATCAACATTCAGGATCTGCACAAGGCTACTCCATAGGTTGCGTTAAAGAAATCAAAGAAGAGGAAAGAAGCAGGAGAAGGACCCTCTCAAAGGACACCTAAAGCTTCCAAAAAGAAAGGTAACCCATCTTCTGTTTTTGTTAAAGAATCAATAACTGTTTCAACATCTGAAGCCATGCCTTCTCAACCAGAAAATCCATCACCCCAAACCTTTGAAGATTTTGACATAGAGTTTGATCCATATGTAACTCTCGGTAAGTTTTTGAATAAACCTCACTCCCCTACTCAAAATCCAAACCCAGAACATCATCAACCAGAATTTGCCAAAGTTCTGTCTGACATTGAACTGTTTGATCAAGATTTTTCCTCTCCTTTACCAGAAAATCCAAACACTCAACTCCCAGAAAATCCAAACACTCAACAACCACCAGAAATTCCTCAACCAAAAATCCCACAATCACCTCAACCAGAAATTTCACATCCACAATCTCCTCAACAAGAAATTCAACAACCACACTCACCTCAACCAAAAATTCCACAACCAGAAAATACTCAACCACAATCTCCTCAACCAGCAGATCTGAACCCCAACTCACCACAACCAGAAACTCAACCTTCTGAAAACCCATCTTCTTATATTCTTGAACCAGAAACCCAACATGCTGCCACAAACCAATCTGAAGACTCTCCTTCAGATTCTGACACCTCAATCCAAATACTTGGAATAACAGAACTTCTTGCGGTTCGCATGCCTCTCACCATTCATGATATTCCAGAAATACCTTTATCCCTTGAATCCACACCACCAAACACCCCTACCAAACTAATCATTATTCCTGACTCTCCCACTCCATCACCCACTAACCGTCCAGCTGACAACTTCAGACTTGTCATTGATCCACTTGTGCTGGAAAGACTAGCTTCCACCTCACACAAAACTCCCATTCCCAAACCTAAACCAACTGCAACCACATCAGATGTTGGTACAAGTTTGTTGATTTTTGAAACAGAATGGATCAATTCTTTGAAGCATGCAAGTCAAGAGATTTCTAATCCTGCTGCTTCTGATTGTATGTGGGAAAGATTCAGAAACTGGCTCAACTCTGAAACACTGAAGCTGAAGGAATTGGGTTATGAAAAGGCTCAGCAGAACTTCAGTGATCAGTTGAAGGATTTCCAAGACCAAGTTCTAAGCCAACTGTTCAATAAAGATATCCTCTCGTTGGATAATGCTCCCTGGAAAGAGCATCATCCTTCAGAAGTAGCTGAACCAGAATCAGAAAGTCTCTCTCTGACTACTGCTCCAGAAGACATGATTGTAGAAGAAGAAATGGTTCACTCAGAAGAGGCTGCAGAATGTTCTGAGCAACATCCAACCCCTGAAGAAACACCAGTTTCCTCCTTAGTCATGCAAACTCTGGAAGAGTTGAAGAAAGAGAATGCTTTAATCCATGCAAGACTGGATAAGTAAGAGGATACGAATAAATAGATCAAAGGTATTCTGGGTAAACAAGAAGACACCATAAAGGAAATCAAAAACATTATGGGAAAGCAAGAAGAGTCAAATACTCAGATCAAGATCTTGTTGGAAGCGTTGTTCACACGTCTTCCTCTATTCGTCTTAGATTTTCTTTCAAAATTGTTTATCTGTAACTTTTATCTTTACCTCCCTATTTCTGAAACATGTCATTGCATTATGTTTTAAATATAATACATCTATTTCGGCTCTGATTATATTGCCTTTTTGATACCTGACAAAAAGGGGGAGAAAGTAAGATATTTTCAATAATGGTTTACCGGGACAAAAGTCTCAAACATTTTGAATTATTTAACCTCTACTTTTCTGAAAAGTTTGAACAGGAACAAATTCTAATATGAGATGCAGCAAAAGATCTTATGAGAAGGAACTTCAGGGAAGTAATCAACTCAGGGGGAGTTTCTCTTAAACCTTTTGTTCTTTATTTTTCATTGAAAATTATAGTTTTTGTCATCATCAAAAAGGGGGAGATTGTTAGAACATAGTTTGATTCTACAACCCTTAGTTAGAGTTTTGATGATAACAAATAAAAAGAACAAATATGCACCCTAAAAATTATGTTATTGTGTATGCAGAAGTTTTGACCAAAGCAGCATCAGAAGTTAAGCTATAGAAGCTACACACTCAAGTAATCAGAATTTGCGCTGAAGATTGATGACCAGAACCTGCGCTTAAGTGAAGTAAACTCTGATTCTGAACAGAAGCATAATAATCTAAGTAATCAATGTTCTGAAGCATCAGCAGCAGGCAAGGATTTAAGGTTCTGAAGCGTTACTACTCATTCAAGACAACATTAATTACAACGGCTTCATTCAGACAGGACCTTCTCCAAATGGAAACTGAGTTAATGACATTTATCACGCTTAATGATCAACAGGAATCCATTGCCTATATAAACAAGCTAAGTGATCAAATCGTACACGATTTGCCAATACTACCATATGAGAATTCAAAATGCTGCAAGCTTACTCATCTCTATTCCACGCTCTAAATTTTGTGTAAACTATCACAATTGTGATAACTGTTTTTGTAACGAAAAACAACTGTACACACATTCTTGTATCTTTGTTTAAGACAACTTTCCTTGAGATTAACCGGATTGTGATTGTACTCAACAGGACTTTGATAGTTGTCAAAGTAGTGATTGTAATCTGTTTGTGATTAGTGAATTAAGTCCTCGTTGGAGAGAGGCGAAATCACCTTGACGAGTGGACTGGAGTAGTTTGAGATCAAACGAACCAAGATAAAAATACTATGTCATTGCGCATTTGATTTCATGTTTTCAATTCAACCCCTCCCCCCCCCCCCTCCTTGTATTTTTCACTTCTTCACATTGGGCATAACATTCTTGACTAGAAACCTCAGTCCTTACACAAAACACTTGTCCTGACTCTCCATCTTGACATACATGGGAAATAATCCATCCAAGTTCCTAACCTTTACTTATTCACAAAGAATCTGGGTAGCCTCAGAATTCTTGGCAATACATTATGTCTGAATATTCCTCATCCGTAATATTTTCCAAGCTCATCCTTTCTCAACACATGCCTTTAGATTCCATACAATGCCACACATATGTTTGTTGAACCCCTTGGTTCTAACTTCTAACTCACATATTTTAAAATTGACTTGATCCAAGTCTACCATCTTTCTGTCTTTATGGTAACACAACCACCGAGAACCGGCACAGTGTAAAATTTATGAAATAGTGTTCTTGATATCTGACAAATTCAAGGAACATTCCTCCAGCGAAGGATGAATCCAGACAGTTAACCTGCACTCAATAACATAGTCTCTATACATGCCTCCAAGCATAAAGACAAAGCCACAAGAATTGACATCATGAAAACATAACCGACATAAAGCCACAAACAATCGGCACAAGGCCCGACATCGTCCACAAACAACCTTCAGATTTGAACCCACACATGAAGAGTCTAGAAGTAAGTTCTCTCTACTATGTAGTGTTAGAACATAGTTTGATTCTACAACCCTTAATTAGAGTTTTGATGATAACAAAATACAAAGAATAAATAAATCCAAAGATATATACAAAGAACAAATATGCTCCTTAAAATTATGTTTTGTATATGCAGAAGTTCTGATAGGATCAGCATCAGAAGATAAGCTGAAGTATTACACGCTGAAAGCAAAACAGGTTTTACGCTGAAGTTTGATGGCCAGAATCTGCGCTTTAAACAAGTACACTATGACTTTGAACAAAGACATCTCAACCAAGTCATCAACACTCTGAAGCGTTATCAGCAGTTAAAGCAAAGAAGACTCTGAAGCGTTACTGGTTATTCAAGACAGAATTAAATGCCAAAGGCTTTCTTCAGACAAGATCTTCTACAAAAGGAAAGTGTGTTATTAACATTAAACTTGCTTTATGGACAACGTCTCTTGCTTGCCTATATAAACAAGTATGCTTGTGAAAGAAGCACGTACGTACGCACACATCAATTTGCATAGAATTCCAAATAACGCATATTCAAGCTCTAGCAAAGTTATTTTATTCCAAGCTTAATCTGTGTAATTATCACAGTTGTGATATACTGTTTTGTTAGAAAACAACAACACACTCTTGTTTAATTATTTTGTAAAAGATTTCCTTGAGATTAACCGGTCTATCATTGTACTCAAGAAGACTTTAACAGTTGTTAAATTAGTTGTTGTAATCCTTTGAGATTAGTGGATTAAGACCTCGTTGGAGAGGGGCGAAATCACCTTGACGGGTGGACTGGAGTAGTTTGAGATCAAACAAACCTGGATAAAAATACTGTGTTGTTAAGCCTTTTTGATATAAGTTTTTCAATGCAACCCCCCCTTGTGGTGTTTTTCACATCTTCAATTGGCATCAGAGCGTCTGGTTCTGAGCTTAAACACTTAACCGTGTCAGTACAAGATCCAGCGTCAGAAAAACACAATGGCAGGACCAAGTCAAAACATCAGCAATGACAATAATGAAGAAAGGGACAGATTCAGTGGAAAACCTCCAGTCTTTGATGGAGAGAACTTTGACTACTGGAAAGACAGAATTGAGAGTTTCTTTCTGGCCCATGATGTTGATCTGTGGGACATGGTGACTGATGGATACACGCACCCAGTGGATGAACGTGGTCAGAAGATTGACAGGAAAATGATGTCTGATCAGCAAAAGCGTGAGTTTAGAAATCATCACAAGGCCAGAACAATTCTTCTCAGTGCCATCTCATATTCAAAATATGAGAAAATATCAAACAGAGAAACTGCCAAGAATATGTTTGATTCTCTAAGAATGACGCATGAAGGCAACATTCAAGTCAAAGAAACCAAAGCCCTTGTGCTCATTCAGAAGTATGAGGCATTCAAGATGGAGAAGCCCAAAAAAGTGATTGCCCAAAGCTTCAGAAGGAGAAGCCCAAAAAGAAGTTTGGCAAGGAAAAGAAGAAAAGTCTCATGGCTACATGGGATGATTCTGACACATCTGAAGCTGACTCAGAATCAGATGATGAAAGAGCAAACATAGCTCTCATGGCAAACATATCTGAAGACAGTGAAGCTTCTGATTCAGACTCTGAATCAGATACAGAAGAGGTATTCCCTGACTTTACTATAAACTTTACTAAGGCTGAACTAGCTGAAAGCCTTAATGAAATTCTGGAAAGGTATCAGTAGATCAGAGTCAAATTCAGAAACCTGAAAAGGAATCTTGCTTTTGACTCTGATAAGACTGAGAGTCTCAGATTGGAGAATTCTGAGTTAAAAGAAAAAATTTCAAAATTAGAAAACCTATTGCAAAACTCTCAGAAGGAAACAATCCCTGAAACTCCCAGCAATGCTGATGAGATCATCAAAGAGTATGATCACATCTTTCAGAAGTTTCTTGCTAAAAACATAGACAGAAGCAAGATGGCTTCAATGATCTATGGAGTTAGCAGAAATGGCAGAAGAGGGATAGGATATCAAGGTAAGGTACCTACACAAAAAAATACCATGGACTTAGTTATAAAACGCACTCCACTTGATTCACACTTTATATATGGGCACACACATGACATAAAATACACAAGTAGTGATTACTCTATCAAACCAAAATTCAACCAGAGTTTTGGTAAAACTAACAAATCAGGACCCAAGAAAATGTGGGTACCTAAGGATAAAATAATACATGTGGCAAATATCTTTAGCAGCAAAGCAAAGACACCAATCATGGTACCTGGACTCTGGCTGCTCACGACACATGACGGGAAGAAGGCATTTGTTCCAAAGCCTGGAGGCCACGTAGGCTTTGGAGGCAATCAAAGAGGAAAGATCATTGGCTCTGGAACAGTAGGTAATGGAAATCTTCCCTCTATAAGTAATGTTTTACTAGTTGATGGATTAATGCATAACCTGTTATCCATAAGCTAATTAAGTGATAACGGTTATGATATAATCTTCAATCAAAATTCATGCAAAGCTGTTAGTCAGAAAGATGGGACTATCCTATTTAATGGAAAGAGAAAAAACAACATTTATAAAATCAAACTTTCTGAACTAAAAAGTCAGAATGTAAAATGTCTTATGTCTGTTAACAACGAGCAATGGATCTGGAACAAAAGATTGGTACATGTTAGTAAGAGAAGAATATCTCAGATTAACAAACTCAATCTAGTCAGAGGACTTCCTAACTTGAAGTTCAATTCAGATGCTCTGTGTGAAGCATGTCAGAAAGGCAAATTTGTAAAACCTGCTTTCAAATCCAAAAATATTGTTTCCACCTCTAAGCCATTAGAACTTCTGCACATTGACTTATTTGGACCAGTAAAAACTGCTTCAGTCAGTGGCAAGAAGTATGGGTTAGTAATCGTAGATGACTATAGCAGATGGACATGGGTAAAGTTCTGAAGGTACAAGGACGAGTCACACTCTGTGTTTGGTACCTTATGCAATCAAGTTCAGAATGAAAAGGATCTTAGAATCGTCAAAGTCAGAAGTGATCATGATGGAGAATTTGAAAATAAAGATTTTGAGTTATTCTTTAATGAAAAAGGAATTTTGCATGATTTCTCTTGTCCTAGAACTCCCCAGCAAAATGGAGTTGTAGAACGAAAGAACAGAACATTGCAAGAAATGGCCAGAACCATGATCAACGAGACTAACGTTGCTAAGATCTTTTAGGAAGAGGAAATAAACACAGCATGCTATATTCAGAATAGAATCTCCATAAGACCTATTCTGGAAAAGACTCCATATGAATTTTGGAAGAACAGAAAGCCCAACATTTCTTATTTTCACCCATTTGGATGTACATGTTTTATTTTGAATACAAAAATTTATCTGAACAAGTTTGAATCTAAATCACAAAAGTGTATTATGTTAGGATACTTTGAACGCTTAAGAGGGTACAAAGTAAACAATACAGAAACACAGATTGTTGAAGAGTCAATCAGTGTTCGATTTGATGATAAGCTTGACTCTCAAAAGTCAAAGCATAATGAATCCCTTGCTGGTATGGAAGTTGAACTCACAGGTACTGAAGACAACTCATTAGAGGCACCCAACAGAGACACTCCCTCAACATCAGAAAGACCATCCAGAAGCAGCATTGACCACCCAGAAGAAACAATTTTAGGAAGGAAGGAAGATCCAATCAGAACAAGATCTACCTTCAGAAACTCTGAAGAATCCCTCATGGGACTGGTTTCTCTCATTGAACCAACAACAATTGATGAAGCACTTCTGGACAATGACTGGATTCTGGCAATGCAAGTGGAGCTAAATCAATTCACCAGAAATGACGTATGGGATCTGGTTCCCAAACCAAAAGGATTCAACGTCATTGGTACAAATGGGTGTTCAGAAAAAAACTGAACGAACAAGGTGAAGTCATCAGAAACAAAGCATGACTAGTAGCACAATTTTATAGTCAGCAAAAGGGGATAGACTATACAGAAACCTTTTCTCCAGTCGCCAGGTTAGAATCTATCAGACTTTTAATATCATTTGTGTTAATAAAGGCATCACTCTGTATCAGATGGATGTCAAGAGTGAATTCTTAAATGGCTATATAGAAGAAGAGGTATATGTGCACCAACCCCCTGGTTTTGAAAATTCCAAAAATCCATAATATGTTTTCAAACTAAAGAAGTCACTATATGGTCTGAAACAAGGTCCCAGAGCTTGGTATGAAAGACTAAGTAACTTCCTGTTGAAAAAGGAATTCACCAGAGGAAAAGTGGACACAACCTTGTTCTATAAGACAGTTAAGAATGACATTTTAGTATGTCAGATTTATGTTGATGACATCATATTTGGATCCACTAAACCCTCTTTGGGAAGAGAGTTTGCTAAATGTATGCAGGCAAAATTTGAGATGAGCCTAATGGGGGAACTAAAATTCTTTCTGGGCATTCAGATTAATCAAACTCCAGAAGGAACTTACATTCATCAGAGCAAATATGTCAGAGAACTTCTGAAGAAATTTGATCTCTCAGAATGTAAGCCATCAAGGATTCCAATGCATCCCACGTGCATTTTGGAAAAAGAAGAGGTAAGTAAAAAGATAGAACATAAGGTCTACAAAGGTATGATTGGTTCTCTTCTGTATCTGACGGTTTCAAGGCCTAACATTCTATTCAGTGTTTTCATTTATGCTAGATTCCAATCAGATCCTAGAGAATCTCACTTAACAGCAGTTAAGCGAATTTTCAAGTATCTAAAAGGTACTGCTAATCTGGGTTTGTTTTATAGAAAATCAAATAATTATAGCTTAGTAAGATACTGTGATGCTGATTTTGCTAGAGACATAGTAGAACGTAAAAGCACTTCTAGAAGCTTCCAGTTTCTGGGAGAAAATCTGATCTCATGGTCCAGCAAAAGACAATCCACAATAGCTCTATCAACAGCAGAAGCTGAATACATAGCAGCAGCTGGATGCAGCACGCAAATGCTCTGGATGAAAAGTCAACTTGAGGACTTCAATATATTTGAGAGTAACATCCCTATCCTCTGTGACAATACTTCTGCTATTTGTCTCAGCAAAAATCCTATTTTTCATTCTAGGGCTAAGCATATAGAAGTAAAACATCATTTTATTAAGGACTATATTCAGAAAGGGATTCTCAATTTAAAATTCATTGACACAGACCATCAATGGGATGATGTCTTTACAAAACCTATTTCTGAAGATATGTTTAACTTCATTCTGAAACATCTCAACATGAAGCTTTGCCCAGAATAAACTGTTTTTATCTATATATCTTAACCTTCAGAATTTTGGTTATTTTCTGTGAACTCCTGATCAACCTGCCTTCAGATTTTTAGAAGTACAGATTGTACCAGAATCTATCCATGAAGATCTGAGCATTTCATTTCAAGGATAAAAGTGTGCTGTTCACGTAAGCAAACAGTTGTCATCCATTCATCAGCTACCTTCTGAGTTTGAACACGTGTTCACTTTTCTGAAAGGTTAAAAGTGCTGATTGGGTGCATTGAGACACATGTCATGGGTAACCGTTCCAAATATCTTTCTGAAACCCCTAAAATCAGCTGTCATTAATGCTTATAATCATTACAAATTATTTCTCTCTCTCTTGCAGTTTATGTTTTCAAAATCTATTTAAACGCAATTTTCTCTCTTTACACTCTTTCACTTTCACTTTCTCTACAATCTAATTGTTTTCAGTTTGCATTTTTCAAAAACCCTTTCATTTTCTTCTCAAACTTTCTATGTGAACATGGCTTCCTCAAGCATCCCAAATACCAATACTCAGAGAACAGAATCCATGGAACAATATGAAGAACCTTTCAGAAATCTCCTCACGCCCATTGACAACCTAGAAGTGCTTTCAGAACTGATTGTAGATTTTGAACATCTTCAAGAAAATGGATTCAATCTTTTTGAAGAAGTAAAGGCTCAAGGATGGAACAGGTATTTTGACCGTCTTCTAGGTCCAACGTTTCCAATCCTTATGAAGGAATTTTGGATTCATGCTTCATCCTCCAACCATCAACTCACTTCATATGTAATGGGGAAGAAGATAGTAATTACTGAAGACCAAATTGCAAGACAGATAGGTTACAGTGGTGGTGGCGTAAGGTGTATAGACATGGCTGAAAGATGTGCTGATGTTGCTTCAATTGCTAGAGAAATTTTCACTCTGGGTCTTCCCTCCAACAAGATAAGGGATCTGAAGGATCATCACAGAATATGGGCTAAGATAATTCTGGGATGCATAAACCACAGGAAGCCAACCAGCTCTCCTGACTACATAAACATTGATCAACAGTTTCTTATCTAGTTTATCTCCCAGAAGACTAAGGTGAATCTGGCTCACTTGTTATTCAATCTTCTGAGGACCAGTGTTAAGGAGACTAGATAAGATAAGCGCACCAAAAGGGACTGGATACCCCTTGGAAGGCTCATATCAGATATTCTGACAGAGAATAGGCTGATAGAGCATCTAACAGAAGCACAAGAAATCAGCTCTCTAGAGGCAACTACTGGGAAGCCTTTGAATACAAAGAATATGAAAAAAGATGAAGATTATTGAGAACATCAAGAAGGAACCCAGTGTTACTTCTTTTGCAACCATCACCTCCAGAAGAATCCCTCTGGATGATTTTCCTATGTTCTCAGAAATTGATTCCAAGCCTGAGATTATCGTCAGATATTTGAATGCGTGCAAGGTAGATGGTACTGCACCAGATTTAAATATTTAGGACTTACAACAGAAGGCTCCAGAAGTTGTGTTGAAGAAGAATAAGAAAAGAAAGGCAGCAGCAGAAGGATCATCCCAACGGACTCCTAAATCTGCTAAAAAGAAAGGTAATCCTTCTACTATTAATGTTTTAGAATCAATATCTTTATCAACATCTGGACCCTTACCTACCCATTCAGAAATTCCTACCCCTCAAACCTTTGATGATTTTGACATAGGTTTTGACCCCTCAGAAACTCTAAGTCTTAGAGAAACTCACTCCCTACCTATCAATCCAAATACTGAAACAACTCAACCAGAACTTGCAAAAGTTACGTCAGACATTAAATCTTTTAACCAAAATATTTCTGCTCCCACACCAGTAAATCCAAACTCTGAAACCACCACAGAAGCACCACAACCAAATATTCCCCTCTCTCCTCAACCAGAAATACCACTACCTCCATCTCCTCAACCAGATATTCGTCCACCATCTCCACAACCTGAACTATCACAACTAGAAGTTCAAACTTCTAATATTCAACCTTCTGAAACCTGTGAACTAGAACATCATAACGTTCAATCCAACCAATCTGAAGAACCCACTTCATATTCAGACACAATTCCTATTCCAGGTATCACTGAACCTCTGGCCATCCGTATGCCCCTCACCATTATGGATATTCCCCAAAATCCCTCTTCACTAGAATCAACTCTACCAAATTCCCCAAGTAGTCCAATAATTATACCAGACTCTCCCACTCCCTCACCAAAGAGAAATCCAGATGACAATGCTAAACTTGTCATTGATTTAACTATTTTTGAACGCCTTGCTGCCATAACTCACAAAACAGCCATTCCAAAACCAAAACCATCTAAACCCATACCAGATGTTGGTACTAGTTTATTGATGTTTGAAACAGAAATGCAGAAATGGATAACCTCCCTGAAGCAAGCTAGTCTTTAGATGATTAATCCTGCTGCTTCAGATTATCTTTGGACAAGTTTCAGAAAATGGATAAGCTTTGAAACTCATAAGATGCAAGAACAGAGCTACGGACAAGTTCAACGGAATTTCAGTAATCTGCTAAAGGTAATTGAAGACCAAGTTCTGAGCCAACTGCTCAAGGAAGAGATTCTCCCTCTGGACAATGCTCCCTGGTCAGAACATCTTCCATTAGACAAAGTTCAACCAGAGTCAGAAGGTCTCATTCTGAATGATGCTCCAGATGAGATGATTCCTGCAGAGGAATTGGTTCAAAAAGATCACGTTGCAGAATGCTCTGAGAAGTATCCAGTTACTGAAGACTCTCAAGCTTCCTCCTATGACAGGCAGACTCTGGAAGAACTAAAGAGAGCGGATATTGTTATTCAGGAAAGGATGGATAAACAGGATGATAAAATTCAGGAAATCAAGAGCATGTTAAGCAAACAAGAGGAAACCAACACCCATATCAAGGGCTTGTTGGAATCTTTGTTCAGGCGCCTTCCTCCTCTGTGATCGGTGGATCTGGAACTGACTGTTTAACACTGGTTCGCGAAATGTCGCGGTAAGCAAGAGTCGCCACCGTCTTTTATTTTCTCCAAATGGAAAGGACAAAAGCACAGAAAAATTCCTTAAAGAGATTGCTCTCGGTTCGGGAGGTAGGTTATAGAAAGGGAAGGTGTTAGCACCCTTTCTATCCATGGTTATCCATGGGCTCTTAGATACTTGCTCATTTGTGTTTTCAAAATTGTTTGTTTGCTTTTCAACTGTGGGTTTTAAAAGTTTCTTTGAAAATTCTAGTTCGACTCTTATATCGGTCCTCAAGAGTGTTTGAAAAATTGCTTTCGAAAGCTTTTTGAAAAGGTGTCGGTGTGAAAAGTATTTTTGATTTGTTTTTGAAATTAGAGCAAGTATCTAGAGTCGTCTACCTACCCTAAGGAATTCGTCTGTGTAAATGTCCTTTAAAGTAGTGCCGTCCCACCATTGAGAGGTAGGTAGCACCACCGTTGGAGGTGTTCGGGTCAATTCGAAGTTCAGGACATGGTGATCACCGGAGCAATAGGAAGATACCTTAGAAGCTACCCTCATGCCAGGTTCCCGGATCATGAGGACTTACTAAGACATCCTCTACTCGACGATCACCTTTCGAGGCAAGGCAACAGTGAGGCGTACCCTAGGGGTGGTGTGTGATTTGTGTGTCAGATTCATTGTATTTATCTTGTTCATGTCAAAGTGATCTACGCGTTATTTTTATTTTAGGCCATTCATTCTTGCATGCATTTATTTAACAATTAAAAAAGATGCGGAAATTGAAAGTTCTAAACTATTACAAAGGCGCGGGTCCACATCGCCAAAATTAAAATCCAGGACCCGATTTGACGGAAAGTAAATAAAGAAATAAAATAAAGTGCGAGAAATTAAGTTTACAAGGCTTTGGGAGAGTTACATAAATATTTAAAAGAAGGAAATAAAAAAAAATGCGCGAATAGGAATTAAAATTGGAAACGAGGGCGTTGGACCCTTTTTAATGAAATTAAATTAAATGATTAAACTAATGAAATTAAAGAGAAAAAAGAAATTATTATTTTTTTTTTGAGTTTTTGGTATTTATGTTTTTTATGTATTTTTATGAGAAAGATTAAATGAAATTAAAATATTAACCCTAATTCTAATTTTTTTTATTTATTAAGAAAAACATGTTAAAATTAAACCTAAAATTAATCTAATTATTTACATACAATTTTTATTTATAAAAATAAATAATTAATTATTAGTGAAATTTATTTACAAAAAATATTAATTAAATAAATATATTTTGATTTTTATGACTTTTCTGTTTTTTACTATTTTTTATATTTTATGAAAATAAGTTAAATTAAAGGAATTAATTAAAAAAAGAAATAATTGAAATAAATAAAATAAGGAAAAGAAAGAAAATACAATACCTTGGGGGGTTTCTGTCCCCTTTTTGGAGGTGAATTGGAGTGGTTTGGCCATTTGTGTTCTGGCCTCATCATGCATAAGTTGTTCTACTTTGGTCATTTGGCTTTTGGCTTTTGGCCATTTGCGTTTTGGCCTCAACGTTCCTTAATCTTTTCAGGATGTCTGTCTCGCCATGTATTGGTGTCATGCATAAGTTTTTCTACTTTGGCCATTTGGCTTTTGGCTTTTGGCCATTTGGCTTTTGGCCTCAACGTTCCTTAATGAACCTGGGATCCTGTCTAAATCTGCAGTGTTGAATCTCACGAACACATTAAATAAAATCATTAAATGCAAATAAAGCCAATATATGAAGAAATTTAATGTTTAGGCACAATATGACATGTATGAATGATTATACCCTTTTGATCATGGAGATCAAATCAATCTTACCCTTACTGGAAAATCAGTGGCCTGAATGCTTTTATGCCTTACTGGAAAATTAGGATCATGGAGATCAAGCCAGCCTTACCCTTACTGAAGAAGTAGTGAGGTGTTGGTTTGTAACTGTGATGGCTTGTTTGTAGTGAGAGAGGGATTTGTAATAAGGATTTCAAGGTTTTAGGGTTCTTGAAAGAGTTTGATATTCTAACAGTGTTGTGGCAAGGTTTTTTTCCTCTTTTTCTCCTCTTTTTTTTCCTCTTTTCCTCCTCTCTGGTTTGTGTGAAAAGAAGGTGATTATATAATGGAAATTAGGGTAAAGAAAATGGGCTTTGAATGTGCAATTGGGCCTCCAATGTTCACTTGAGTTCGTCACTTTCCAGGCTAAATCGCAGGGACTTAAGTGCAATTTTTGAAGTTGAAATGTGAAAAAAAAATGTAGCCGATATCGAGAACTAACTCCTGTCCGAAAATAGACTCAATCGGATAAACGGTGAATTAGTTATGAATTTTTGAAGTTTCAGCTCAGACAAACTTATTTTGGGCTCCAGTGTCGACTCTGACACGTTCTTCAATAAAAAACTGGTATTGATCGGTGCATAATTTGGTCTCGACTTTTGAAGCAAAGTTGTAGATCTATGAGTCAGTGACCTTGTGTAAAAATATGAGTCCAATCCGATAAAAATTGACCGAGTTATGAATTTTCGAAGTTTCGGCCCAGATGAAATAATATTCAGCATTCAGGATTTTCAGCGTGTCACGCATTCTGAGCAAAAAACGAAGGCCTTTTGAATATTGTTTGAACTCAATAGCTTCTGTGAAAATGTAGCCAACTCAATTTGTGAAATTTTGGCGCCAGAACCAGCTCGATACGATGAAAATCGACCAAGTTATGATTTTTTGAACATAACGCAAATAAACTTCTGTCACAAATTTTCTGCACGAAAATACTTGATAAATCCACATTTTTGAAGACCTTCTGATCGAAATTTGCTTCCAGCCGTGAGAGATGAAAACGTAGATAATGTCAAGACGGAATTTTGGCCACTGGAACGGGTTCAAAACGAGCCAAGATCTTCAAGTTATGAATTTTTTAGCGCGTAAAAACTACACTTTCAGCAGACTTTTTCACTATATTTCTTCGAGAAAACTCACACATTCGGATACCTTCTTTAAAGAATTGACTCTTGAGCCGAACCTGAATTTGAGAATACGTTATCAGAGATATCTTGGCGAAAGAATACCTAAATATGACGCGCCGGGTTGGACTTGTGAATTTTCTTGAAATGTTTTGAGAAATATGGGAGGGCAAATTTTGGGGTACAACAGTTGCCCCTGTTCAATCTTCTTAGACCTGAGGATGCAGATTGGCTGACGTGCCTTTCGTAATCCGAAGGTGGAAGATGATTGAA
Source organism: Vicia faba (assembly GCA_948472305.1). NCBI lineage: Eukaryota > Viridiplantae > Streptophyta > Magnoliopsida > Fabales > Fabaceae > Vicia > Vicia faba. The sequence continues at coordinate 328,500,022 of OX451736.1, forward strand.
CACTAGAGTACCCAGAAATTTGCGCTCACATAGTAGTGTGACGGGGTAATGGGCTTATAGATGCCATTTAGAGATTGATGGATAGGATGATGGGCTTATAGATGCCATGCTAAGAGATGATGGGTAGGTGGATGGGCTTATAGATGCCATCTGGGTGTCGATCACGTAAGAGATTCCTTAGCGATAACTTGCGTACCTAAAAAAGAAAATGATTACCTGGCCTGTTACAGGAATGGTCTTCCGATTCTTTGTATAGATGTGTCCTGACTGGTTACAGGAGCTGGATCTAGAACTTCAAACGGTGATGAATGAACCAGGGGTGGTTACTATCTCAACAGGAACGGTGAGAGGACCTTGGACGACTTCAACCTCAACAGTATCGCTGAGAGAATCTGGGGACGATTACTTCAACCTCAACAGCAATCGTTGAGCGAATCTTGGGATGATTACTACCTCCACAGTATCTGGGAGAGAACCATAGGCGACTACAACCTCAATAGCAATCATTGAGAGAATCTTGGATAACTTCAACTTCAACAGCAATCGTTGAGCGAATCTTGGGATGATTACTACCTCCTCAGTATCGGGGAGAGAACCATAGGCGACTACAACCTCAATAGCAATCATTGAGAGAATCTTGGATAACTTCAACCTCAACAACAATCGTTGAGCGAATCTTGGGATGATTACTACCTCCGCAGTATCAGGGAGAGAACCATAGGCGACTACAACCTATATAGCAATCATTGAGAGAATCTTGGATAACTTCAACTTCAACAGCAATCGTTGAGCGAATCTTGGGATGATTACTACCTCCGCAGTATCGGGGAGAGAACCATAGGCGACTACAACCTCAACAGCAATCATTGAGAGAATCTTGGATAACTTCTACTGAGTCTTTATTAGAAAAATTTGTTAGGGGTCGATTTAACTGGACTAGAGAAGGCCTTTGACTGGATAAGAAACAGAAAATCTTAGGGTCGATTAACTGAACCGGTCTAGGTCTTGAAATCTTCAACTGGAATAAGTGTCAGAATGTCGCCATATCTGGTTCACATCTGAACTATATCTAGAAGGAAATCTGGAAGAAGTATCAGAACGTCGCCATATCTGGGTCAAATCTGAACCATATCTAGAAGGAAATCTGGAAGAAGTATCAGAACGTCGCCATATCTGGTTCACATCTGAACTATATCTAGAAGGAAATCTGGAAGAAGTATCAGAACGTCGCCATATCTGGGTCACATCTGAACCATATCTAGAAGGAAATCTGGAAGAAGTATCAGAATGTCGCCATATCTGGTTCACATCTGAACTATATCTAGAAGGAAATCTGGAAGAAGTATCAGAACGTCGCCATATCTGGGTCACATCTGAACCATATCTAGAAGGAAATCTGGAAGAAGTATCAGAACGTTGCCATATCTGGTTCACATCTGAACTATATCTAGAAGGAAATCTGGAAGAAGTATCAAAACGTCGCCATATCTGGGTCACGTCTGAACCATATCTAGAAGGAAATCCGGAAGAAGTATCAGAACGTCGCCATATCTGGTTCACATCTGAACTATATCTAGAAGGAAATCTGGAAGAAGTATCAGAACGTTGCCATATCTGGTTCACATCTGAACTATATCTAGAAGGAAATCTGGAAGAAGTATCAGAACGTCGCCATATCTGGGTCACATCTGAACCATATCTAGAAGGAAATCCGGAAGAAGTATCAGAACGTCGCCATATCTGGTTCACATCTGAACTATATCTAGAAGGAAATCTGGAAGAAGTATCAGAACGTTGCCATATCTGGTTCACATCTGAACTATATCTAGAAGGAAATCTGGAAGAAGTATTAGAACGTTGCCATATCTGGGTCACATCTGAACCATATCTCTAGAAGGGGTTGCGATAGTTGATAGTAATCATCTTTGTATTGACCTTTCCTGAAAAGGTAAAGCATCAGTTGTACGCAAGATCATGATGCATGAACTGCATGGCTTCAAGATGTCCTCAAAGTTAATGAGATTCGTGTAGTATGATGCATATGCATGCTATAATGTATTAAGATGTGATGTTTATGAATGCATTTTCGTTTTGGAAAATAAATCCTTCACGAATGCCAGGAGCTTATCCTGGGCTGATGTTGGAGAACAGATTTTTGCCTCCGCTGGGGATGATAGTTGCAAGAATACCGGTAGGAGAAGATAACTCCGTTGGGGAATGAATTTGGCGAATGGATTACTCTGCGGGGAGAGAAGTACTCTAACGATCTTGCTGGGAAGCAATACTCTGTGGGGAGAGAGATACCTTGCTGAAATGTTGATGGTAACTTCACTGGGGATACCATTGTTGAGTTGGGAGTGTTGATAAACTTCGCTGGGGATAAGAAGACTCTGCCGAGGACGATCTCTCCGTGGCTTTTGGCTGAGGATAACCCAGTTATATCCTGGTAAGGAAATAACTCTTTGAATAAAACCGGGAGACGCGTGTTCGTGCTCTGCGAGGGTAAGCTTCCAGAATCTACTGGGGATAGGCTTACTGCTTGGGGAGATGGATTCCAACTTTCTTGGGGAAACTGGATTGGACTCTCCTGGGGAAGTATTGAACTGTATCGGTTATGTTCTTCAACGGAACCTACCTTGATACCTTGGAGGACAGAACAATCAGATTGCTTAGACCACCCATTATTGCCCCTGTTTCTATGGGGGAGGCACCTGTGGGATGCTGATAATTGTTGAGGGTCAAACCTTCTTCAGGTAGGCAGGTGACAAGATAACAGGACATAGTCGTACGCTTTGATCCCTAACTTTTGCCTGGACCTCCCTTTCGGGTTTTCGGTCCACCGGGATACCCATTTTTGCCCAAGCCGCCTTTTTAGGTTTTCGACTTGCCGGGTGTACAGATTTTTTCATTTCATCCCTTCATTTTGCCCGAACCCTTTTGGTTCGCCGGGAAGCCCTTATTTTTGCCTAGGTGTGTCAACCTAGCGGGTCTTTGATTGTGCGTAGTATTTTTTTCTGACTATTTCTGTGCTTTCAGAACGTAGGGAGTTTCCCCTATTAGAAGTGCTTTGTCATGCTACCAGAAGGTGTTCGATCAGGCAAGATTTGTTGTTGAGATGCCCCAAGTGACTTAGGTGGAGATTTGCCCCAGACTATGTGGCCTTTGAGAGATTCTCCGAATCTTGATTGGATTGCCCCAGATGATGGACCATGATCATGTCATGCCCCTTGATTGGAAGTGCTTTTGTTCACTAGGTATTCATCGTGCGAATTTCCCCGCTGTTCAAACAAAAAGTCATATGCAAACAAAGTTATGTCAAAAATGCAAAGCTTATGTCTGTCTTGAAGATTTTGAAAAATGCATTCTTTTTCATAAAACAAATGAATGTTTGTAAAATGTGATGTCAACTCCGTATTTACCGTAAGCCTTAAGGAGTCAGGATACCTTTCGTAACAGTATGCTTTCGAACTAACCCATGCTTCAGCTAGGACTTTTAAGGGTTATAACGTGGCCTGGTTCACGGTTTAAGAAACAAAGGATAAGGCTCAAAATGTATTTGTACCCACCCTCTCTTCGTGATGTTCTTCAAACCTAAACTCAGTTGATCGTGCATTAGACCTTGTTTAAGTCTTTGCTCTGATTTTCCGATGATGGTTCAGATATTGATGATTTATTTGGAATAGGCAGTCATTTTGTTTTTGTTGAGGGTTTGTAAGACCTCTTTCTTTTCTGATTTTTTTTGTTATCCCTTTCTTTTTTGCCTGAACTGTTTCCTTTTTTGGAATCACAATCAGCGGGATGCCCCAGTTTTGTAAGTCTCCTTCATGGGTTTTGACTTAATGGGTTTTTTATTTTGAAAAGTAATGACTGCCTGTCTTTATGATTTTTCGGAACCATCACTGTCTTTTGTTTTGTAAGGACCTCTTTGGTGCCATTCATTATGCACTTGGATCAACTGAGAGACTACCCTGCCCCAGGTTATGATTAAGGGTTTTAATTTTCGAAAAGAAAAACTCCTACTTCTTTGGCTCGAAGGGGTTGACGAGGGATTATCTTCCTTATAACTCCAGTGTTTAGGATTTGAAACAATGCCTGTACCTCATCAGCGGGGTCTGTTTAAAAGCATACTGTGGAGAATCGTGGTATCGTTTTCGTCATCCTCCCTCAAGAGGCTTAGAATTATTAATTAAGAGTTGATCATCAGAAAAAATATGAAAATAATTTGCATATAGTGAATACGAATATATTGCTTCAAAACAGACATATGCGATGCATTAATGAAATAACAACGTTTGATATGAATGGAATGTTCGAACAATCAAAAGAAAATTACAACTTGAAAGATTCTAATGAACAAAAATTTCTCAATCCTAGCCATGTTTTGGCAAGGGAGCAATGATCACATTGGGAGTCTCGGTGGGCTCGAACTCGATCTCTCTAGCATCGATCATATTTTGAATCTTGTACTTTAGTGCCCAACAGTCCTCAGTATCGTGCCCTGGACTACCAGAATGGTAAGCGCGCCTTGCTTCTGGGTTGTAGTTTGGAGAGGAAGTCTTTGGATTTGCAGGAGGGTTGATCACCGCAATCAGGTTCATCCTTAACATGTGCTGCAAAGCTCGTGACCATGACATGTTGATGTAGGTGAATTGTCTCTTAGGCTCGTCCGACCTGTTCTGATCAACTCGCTGTTCTTGGCGAGGTTGTTGTTGGACCTGGGAAGTAGCAGCAACTCGGAGAGGTCTATTCATTGGACCCGACCTTTGCCTTCTTGGAAGCTGTTCTATGACCTGGTCCCTGATTTGGGTTGGTTGCTTTATGCCTTGAGGAAGCTGGCTGATCGTGGCTCTCAGCTCTCCTTGCTCCTGAGCTAAACCTTGAATGAGGGCCCTTTGTCCCAGCATATGGGTTTTCAATGTGTCTACCTCAGCTTGTAGACGTTTCAGCTGTTCGTCCTTGTCATCTTCAGGACTCCTTCTGATCAGATTCCCCATGAGGAGTGTCCTCAACTCTTCCTGTCCCTTGGATAGGCCTAGGAAGATTTCCCTGAACTGAGTCTCTTGAGCGTGAAGGTTCTGGTTATTTTGTTGTGAAGCCATTGCTGAAATAAACAGCGAGAAAGGTAAGTGACCTGCAACAAGGATACCTGTTATGCAATGATGTGTATGACATGCATGTAATGTTTTCAAGGACCTCGCGGGGTAAACAAGAAAATTGTTAGCATTTGAATTTGGGTAGCTTGATTGAAGGAACTGCATATTGTTGAGAGTCCTTCATCCAGGGTCAAAGGCTCACCATATCCAGTGGGTCATAGGCCCTGACTCAAGTCATTAACCTTATTTTTCTTTCCAAACAACCTTGGCTGGGGGAACCTTCTTCAGGAGTCAAAGCTCACCATATCAAGTGGGTCATAGCCTCTGACAACTTTGGCTAGAGGAAAATAAATCCTCTTTGCCCCTTGCTAGATGTTTGATTCATCATGACCTGCATCACAGACCCTTGAGATCCTTGAAATGGGTTAGTCCTTATGCAGGATGTATGCAATGGTATGATGTTATGCTATGCATGGGGGTAATGTAAGTAACCCTGTTATGAGTCCCAATTAAGGACTGCAAACCAAAACCTGCAAGAAACTCAAGTAAAACCTGTCATGAGTCCCAATTAAGGACTATAAACAGAACCTGCAAGTAGTTAGTACACCCTGTTATGAGTCCCAATTAAGGATTATAAACAAAACCTGCAAGAGACTTAGTAAACCCTGTTACGAGTCCCAATTAAGGACTATAAACAAAACCTGCAAGTAGTTCATGTGTCAGATAGATAACAAGCATGCAAGTAGTAAAGTACGAAGGCACGCAAGTCACACAAGAGAAGCCCTTAGAGTTTAAGGCCAGCATGAGGTCTGGGTATTACCCTCTTGAAGTTGGTGGGTTCATACCTGTCCTATCAAAGTAACCGGGTTCTTAGAGGATCCCAATATCATTGACTACCCTCAATCGGTCATAACTCCAGCATCACAATCTTTTCTTGCAGCCAGAACCATCACGAGAGTTTAGCCTCAATGGGCGTAGCATACTGCTACTGTTCTAATGGCCAAGTTGTGTCATTTAAGGTTCTAAGGTTGTTGGTGCTTAATGACTCCTCAGAAGACCCATATTCTCCTTGTTGCAACACAAGGGATATCGGTACAGACCAAGGTGCCACACCAACGTAGCCACTGTTTCACCCGTGTCGGTCTACGCCGGACAGGTCCCTCACAGCTTATGCTACCTAAACAGGGTATCCCCAGATCCGGGTTAGGATCTATGTAACTCCCATGCAACCCACAAATTTAAAGCAGACAAGTCAATACAATTGAAAACACAGTTATGAACTAACCCTAAGGTACACCTCACTTTAAGTTTAAGTCCCCAGCAGAGTCGCCAGTTCTGTGATCGGTGGATCTGGAACTGACTGTTTAACGCTGGTTCGCGAAATGTCGCGGTAAGCAAGAGTCGCCACCGTCTTTTATTTTCTCCAAATGGAAAGGACAAAAGCACAGAAAAATTCCTTAAAGAGATTGCTCTCGGTTCGGGAGGTAGGTTATAGAAAGGGAAGGTGTTAGCACCCTTTCTATCCATGGTTATCCATGGGCTCTTAGATACTTGCTCATTTGTGTTTTCAAAATTGTTTGTTTGCTTTTCAAATGTGGGTTTTAAATGTTTCTTTGAAAATTCCAGTTCGACTCTTGTATCGGTCCTCAAGAGTGTTTGAAAAATTGCTTTCGAAAGCTTTTTGAAAAGGTGTCGGTGTGAAAAGTATTTTTGATTTTTTTTTGAAATTAGAGCAAGTATCTAGAGTCTTCTACCTACCCTAAGGAATTCGTCTGTGTAAATGTCCTTTAAAGTAGTGCCGTCCCACCATTGAGAGGTAGGTAGCACCACCGTTGGAGGTGTTCGGGTCAATTCGAAGTTCGGGACATGGTGATCACCGGAGCAATAGGAAGATACCTTAGAAGCTACCCTCATGCCAGGTTCCCGGATCATGAGGACTTACTAAGACATCCTCTACTCGACGATCACCTTTCGAGGCAAGGCAACAGTGAGGCGTACCCTAGGGGTGGTGTGTGATTTGTGTGTCAGATTCATTGTATTTATCTTGTTCATGTCAAAGTGATCTACGCGTTATTTTTATTTTAGGCCATTCATTCTTGCATGCATTTATTTAACAGTTAAAAAAGATGCGGAAATTGAAAGTTCTAAACTATTACAAAGGCGCGGGTCCACATCGCCAAAATTAAAATCCAGGACTCGATTTGACGGAAAGTAAATAAAGAAATAAAATAAAGTGCGAGAAATTAAGTTTACAAGACTTTGGGAGAGTTACATAAATATTTAAAAGAAGGAAATAAATAAAAATGCGCGAATAGGAATTAAAATTGGAAACGAGGGCGTTGGACCCTTTTTAATGAAATTAAATTAAATGATTAAACTAATGAAATTAAAGAGAAAAAAGAAATTATTATTTTTTTTTTGAGTTTTTGGTATTTATGTTTTTTATGTATTTTTATGAGAAAGATTAAATGAAATTAAATTATTAACCCTAATTCTAATTTTTTTTATTTATTAAGAAAAACATGTTAAAATTAAACCTAAAATTAATCTAATTATTTACATGCAATTTTGATTTATAAAAATAAATAATTAATTATTAGTGAAATTTATTTACAAAAAATATTAATTAAATAAATATATTTTGATTTTTATGACTTTTCTGTTTTTTACTATTTTTTATATTTTCTGAAAATAAGTTAAATTAAAGGAATTAATTAAAAAAAGAAATAATTGAAATAAATAAAATAAAGAAAAGAAAGAAAATACAATACCTTGAGGGGTTTCTGTCCCCTTTTTGGAGGTGAATTGGAGTGGTTTGGCCATTTGTGTTCTGGCCTCATCATGCATAAGTTGTTCTACTTTGGCCATTTGGCTTTTGACTTTTGGCCATTTGCGTTTTGGCCTCAACGTTCCTTAATCTTCTCAGGATGTCTGTCTCGCCATGTATGGGTGTCATGCATAAGTTTTTCTACTTTGGCCATTTGGCTTTTGGCTTTTGGCCATTTGGCTTTTGGCCTCAACGTTCCTTAATGAACCTGGGATCCTGTCTAAATCTGCAGTGTTGAATCTCACGAACACATTAAATAAAATCATAAAATGCAAATAAAGCCAATATATGAAGAAATTTAATGTTTAGGCACAATATGGCATGTATGAATGATTATACCCTTTTGATCATGGAGAGCAAATCAATCTTACCCTTACTGGAAAATTAGTGGCCTGAATGCTTTTATGCCTTACTGGAAAATTAGGATCATGGAGATCAAGCCAGCCTTACCCTTACTGAAGAAGTAGTGAGGTGTTGGTTTGTAACTGTGATGGCTTGTTTGTAGTGAGAGAGGGATTTGTAATAAGGATTTCAAGGTTTTAGGGTTCTTGAAAGAGTTTGATATTCTAACAGTGTTGTGGCAAGGTTTTTTTCCTCTTTTTCTCCTCTCTTTTTTTCCTCTTTTCCTCATCTCTGGTTTGTGTGAAAAGAAGGTGATTATATAATGGAAATTAGGGTAAAGAAAATGGGCTTTGAATGTGCAATTGGGCCTCCAATGTTCACTTGAGTTCGTCACTTTCCAGGCTAAATTGCAGGGACTTAAGTGCAATTTTTGAAGTTGAAATGTGAAATAAAAATGTAGCCGATATCGAGAACTAACTCCTGTCCGAAAATCGACTCAATCGGATAAACGGTGAATTAGTTATGAATTTTTGAAGTTTCAGCTCAGACAAACTTATTTTGGGCTCCAGTGTCGACTCTGACACGTTCTTCAATAAAAAACTAGTATTGATCGGTGCATAATTTGGTCTCGACTTTTGAAGCAAAGTTGTAGAACTATGAGTCAGTGACCTTGTGTAAAAATATGAGTCCAATCCGATAAAAATTGACCGAGTTATGAATTTTCGAAGTTTCGGCCCAGATGAAATAATATTCAGCATTCAGGATTTTCAGCGTGTCACGCACTCTGAGCAAAAAAAGAAGGCCTTTTGAATACCGTTTGAACTCAATACCTTCTGTGAAAATGTAGCCAACTCAATTTGTGAAATTTTGGCGCCAGAACCAGCTCGATACGATGAAAATCGACCAAGTTATGATTTTTTGAATATGACGCAAATAAACTTCTGTCACAAATTTTCTGCACGAAAATACTTGATAAATCGACATTTTTGAAGACCTTCTGATCGAAATTGGCTTCCAGCCGTGAGAGATGAAAACGTAGATAATGTCAAGACGGAATTTTGGCCACCGGAACGGGTTCAAAACGAGCCACGATCTTCAAGTTATGAATTTTTTAGCGCGTAAAAACTGCACTTTCAGCACACTTTTTTCACTATATTTCTTCGAGAAAACTCACACATTCGGATACCTTCTTTAAAGAATTGACTCTTGAGCCGAACCTGAATTTGAGAATATGTTATCAGAGATATCTTGGCGAAAGAATACCTAAATATGACGCGCCGGGTTGGACTTGTGAATTTTCTTGAAATGTTTTGAGAAATATGGGAGGGCAAATTTTGGGGTACAACATCCTCCATCTTAGATTTTCCTTTATTTTTAAAATCTGTTTATCTGTAATATTTTATCTACATTGATGCTGTTATGAACTTCTTATCATTGCTTCTTATCTTTAATATAAACCCTTTTTAGCTCTGATTATATGTTCTTTTTGATAACTGACAAAAATGGGGAGAAAGAATAAGATATTTTCAATAACGGTCTACTGAGACATAAGTCTCAAACATTCTGATCTACTTAATTTCTTTCTTCTGAAAAGCTTAAACAAGTACAAAACTCTAATGAAAGACGTAGTCAAATTCTGATGCTCAAAGACTCATGCAATTAAAGGGAAGTAATCAACTCAGGGGGAGTTTTTTCTTCTAAATTCTATACTTTTTATTCTTTATTTTTAATTGAAAAATCTGGTTTTTGTCATCATCAAAAAGGGGGAGATTATTAGAACATAGTTTGATTCTACAACCCTTGATTAGAGTTTTGATGATAAAAAATACAAAGAATAAATAAATCCAAAGATATATACAAAGAACAAATATGCTCCTTAAAATTATGTTTTGTATATGCAGAAGTTCTGATAGGATCAACATCAGAAGATAAGCTGAAGTATTACACGCTGAAAGAAAAACAGGTTTTACGCTGAAGTTTGATGGCCAGAATATGCGCTTTAAACAAGTACACTCTGACTCTGAACAAAGACATCTCAACCAAGTCATCAACACTCTTAAGCGTTATCAGCAGTTAAAGCAAAGAAGACTCTGAAGCGTTACTGGTTATTCAAGATAGAATTAAATGCCAACGGCTTTCTTCAGACAAGATCTTCTACAAAAGGAAAGTGTGTTATTAACATTAAACTTGCTTTATAGACAACGTCTCTTACTTGCCTATATAAACAAGTCTTCTTTAGAAAGAAGCACATACGTACGCACACATCAATTTGAAGAGAATTCCAAACCACGCATATTCAAGCTCTAGCAAAGTTATTTTATTCCAAGCTTAATCTGTGTAATTATCACAGTTGTGATATACTGTTTTGTTAGAAAACAACAACACACTCTTGTTCAATTATTTTTTAAAATATTTCCTTGAGATTAACCGGTCTGTGGTTGTACTCAAGAAGACTTTAACAGTTGTTAAAGTAGTTGTTGTAATCCTTTGATATTAGTGGATTAAGACCTCGTTGGAGAGAGGCGAAATCACCTTGACGGGTGGACTGGAGTATTTGAGATCAAACGAACCAGGATAAAAATACTGTGTTGTTAAGCCTTTTTTATCTAAGTTTTTCAATTCAACCCCCCCCCCCCCCTTCTTGTGTTTTTCACATCTTCACGTAGTGTACATATTCACATATTTGTGAGTAACCAAGAGCATCAGGTCAGTAAAAAGCACAAATCATTCATAAGTGATTCTATCCGTCAGTTGTGTCTACTCTGATTCAGGCATATGTCGCATAAAATCACATCAAGCACAAAAGGCAAACACATCCTGACATTCAAATGGAGTGAATGGAAACACAATGTTCATACATTTGTCCAAGTCATGATATTTTATAGAGCCTTAAGCATACCTAACAAAAATTACTTCTCGAGGTTGAGAAATCTCCATAATACGGTCGCTAGTGGTTCCCTCAGTCCGGTTAGGTCCATTGAACACAATTAGTTTACATGTTTTAGTTCCGGAAAGTCTAAAGTTAGACACTCATAGAATAGGGATACACCTTACTCTATTGACTTCCACATCGCACAACTGCTATGATTACACTGTCAAATATTTTCATAGTTCCTTCATAATTGTCCAACTTCATGCTCTTAGTGTGACAACACCTCTGTTAACTCAGGTGACTTAACCAATGTAATAATCCTTTTGCGGTCACACTTCATCCATGTAGTCTTCTAATGTCTTTCGTAATTTCTCGGACTGCCTTTGAAATCTCTGACTAACCCTACAAACCAATACAAGTTCTTCCAGCGTGTCCTGTTCTAACTCACATGTATTTCATAAATTTCCCAGAATGTCACCCCATCACAATACTACTCCAAGTCAAGAATACTTAATTATGGAGTTCCTACGGAACAGACTACTAAAAAGGAGATGCATTATGTTAGTATAGGTAGTATCAATGAATCCTTATAAGCCTCCTTCAACCATGCAGTCTCATACCTGCACAACTTCAGCATCCTCTCACTCTGATGCAAAATTCAGTTTCCCGGTTGAAGCTTCTAGGAGCGTCTCATAACCAAGCCTCGTTGTTTTATGATTTGTCATCAAACTGACTTCCTCTGTTGCATTTGCCAATGTAGTGTTTCTAATGTCTAGAGCACAACCACAATGCAAGGAATTATACTTCGTGCCTCGATATTTTCCTTTGAAATTTCTCAGTATCCCAAAGTCAATGCGTCTCTGCTTACCGAGACTGACACCGCTTAACTTTTTGGAATCTATAGATACTCCTCTAGACACATCTTATATCGAACTAACTCAAGATATACGTTATCTATTACAACAGTGATCACCAATTGTTAAAGAATAATGACACTACATACTTTCTAGAATATGATAACCATACATCGGTTCTACCTCTGGTACTCATGCACACTTACCCACTTATCTCTTCACGAATAAGTAACATCTACAAGGTATTATCAGATATCACTCACGCGGCCACGACCACTCAGTGTCCTCATAAGCATAGTATCAGAACTTGATCAATTTCACTATCGCTTGTTTAGAAAGTTCTCCACTATCAAGAGGGACACGTGGGTCCTTACCACACATATCTCATCATAATTTAGATCCATACTTCATGAGTGCCAAATTAGAATCCTACCTTGAGCTCCAGATCAACACTATCTCACATCTGTCAGATCTCGTGCACGATAGCGATACTGTGGTGCTATACCTACCTGGTAGTACTAACATTACGGTCCAACTCCGAGGCCATGTACTCACCTGACCTACCCAGTAGCGTATGATGTTGTCCGCCCATATCCTACAGTCACGACTATAAGTGTTTGTTGGCAGCAATTTTGGTAAATCAATGACCTGATAATGTTTTGCTAAATGTCTTAACATTAAAAGAAAATTATTTTGAATGATGTCAAAGCAGATGTATTAACATCTGCCTCCTAAACTGAACTCAGCCCAATATCAGTTTAAGTTTTCTGTTTCCTGTTTTCATGCGGGCCATAATTCAAGATTTGTGACTCATAGGTTGCGAAAAATATGGAGGAATATTTTTCTATTTGAATTATCTTTATGGACTATATCTTGGCCTGCTTCCTTATTCATTAAACTGCAACTTTTGAAGAAGAATACTTTATTTCTGTTTTAGAAGTCTAAGTCTTTTAATTGTCAAACACTCTAGTATTGATTTAATACCTGTGTTGTTATTTGAGTTATTAATTATGGATCATTCATAAGCTTTTAAGTATTGAATGATTGAAGTCTTTAAAACTTATTATTTCTGTTGTTTCTTCACTATAAGTGAATAATGGGATTTGAGGAGGGCCTCATACCTAGGAGTGTCTTAGGTAGAAGTATAACACGGGTAGTGATTAAATGATTAGATCTTAAACTAGTTGTTTACTGAGGGTCTATGAATTGATACTATTTAGTGGACTTGTCCCTGACATGGTAGCCCCCAAAGTAGGTGTTGTTGCACACTAAACTGGGTTAATAATCCCTTGTGTTTTTAGTGATTTTATTATTGTTGCACTTTACTTTGTCATCATATATTTTTGTCGTGACATCTCCTTCGACATCACATATCTGATACCAAAATTTCAATTGGTATCAGAGCAGGCATCCTACTCTTTATCTGGGAGAGATCCAGGGATGTTACTTTCTGGTACTATGGGCAAGGAAGGAGGATTGGTGAACAGACCACCCATTTTGGATGGAAGTAATTATGACTACTGGAAACCACGTATGGTTGCCTTCTTAAAGTCTTTGGACAATATAGCTTGAAAAGATGTTTTAAAAGGATGGAAACACCTTGTCAAATTGGGAGAAAATGGAGAACCTACCTCTGAGTTAAAACCAGAAGAAGATTGGTCTAAAGAATAAGATGAAATTTCTCCTGAACTGAACTTAGCCCATTATCAGTTTAAGTTTTTTGTTTCTTGTTTTCATGCGCGCCATCATTCAGGATTTGTGACTCATACGCTGCGAAAAATATGGAGGAATATTTTTCTATCTGAATTATCTTTATGGATTATATCTTGGCCTGTTTTGATGGAAATATTCAAAATATTGAATTATTTGAGTTTCAGCCCAAGCCCACGGTTGGGCATATATAAGGACATGCTTCCTTATTCATTAAACTGCAACTTTTGAAGAAAAATAGTTTCTTTCTATTTTATAAGTATAAGTATTTTAATTGTCAAACACTCTAGCATTTATTTACTACTTGTGTTTTTATTTGAGTTGTTAATTATGGATCATTCATAAGCTTTTAAGTATTGAATGATTGAAGTCTTTAAAACTTATTATTTCTGTTGTTTCTTCACTGTAAGTGATTGAAGGGATTTGAGGAGGGCCTCATACCTAGGAGTGTCTTAGGTAGAAGTATAGAAGGGTAGTGATTAAGTGATTAGATTGTAAACTGGTTTTTTACTGAGGGTCTATGAATTAATAATATTTAGTGGACTTGTCCCTGGCTTTGTAGCCCCCAGAGTAGGTGTTGTTGTACACTGAACTGGGTTAACAATCCCTTGTGTTTTTAATTTTTTTATTATTTTTGCACTTTACTTTGTGCTCAGATATTTGTGTCGTGACATCTCCTTCGACATCACATATCTGATACCAGAATTCAACGACTAACAGATATATGGACATATCCCCAGTGAAGTCATTGTTCCACAAAACCTTCTTATCCCACTCATTAGGATGCCAAAACCTAAGAGTGTCACACGTTCATGATTTACTTACTCAGAAGACAACAAGCAGGGTAAGAATTCAACTCGAAATATTATGACATGCATGTACTTGCTCGTATAGTGCATGCATAAGAAATTCAAAGGATAATCCTCTCCGATAGAAATATCATGGTTCCAAACAACCAATACAACTGAAGTCATCCCTCTGAGGTTCCATATAGACACTATCTTCCATTCATCTAATTACCCAACAACAAGCATAATTCTGTGGCCTTACTCGGGGTTAGACAAATCATAACTAGCGAATACTTAGGTTTTCGTATCTCACTTTTTCACTCACTCAGTTGGCGCCTAGCGTAGTTCTAGGGCTTAGTCACAGATTAGTAAGAACTAAGATATAGTGGTTCCTCCTCTAATAGGGTATCCAATATCTGCCCAATTAGAGATTACCACTTCTTGTCCTTCTATCAATCCTTTATGGGGTAATCCACACATAACTTACGACATACCAAAACGAGTCAGAGTGCACCGCCTTGTCCATAAAACTACTACTCGGGCCAGAAAAGGTCTGACTCCTCTATTTAAACTCTCAAAGGTCTTTTTTCTAACATGTTCTCAAGTCATATCCGTCACTGGCACCAAGATCGAGTAGTGAATTTCTAATAGCTCAAAACTCTGCTCCATCTTAGAATTCCCTTATCATAACCCTAATCAAGTGCCCCGTTAATTTCTTCCATTACTAGCGGGATCTAAATAAAGTTTAACTTCATCCATTACAGAACTTAGGAGTTTCCAGTTGTCTTAAATCTCACTGCAAAAAATGAGTTGTCAACTATTCGGTGTCAAACACTCCATTCGTACAAAAAAATCCCAATACTCTCCCAAATTAACAGGCTTCAATCAAACCATTTCGATTTGCTTCGAATCTGACGCATCCCCATGGTGGCTCCACTGTGATCTTATCCATCGCATATGCGGTCAGTGAGGTGACCAGGCTCAACGTCTGAATACTATGGTGGTAGAAATCAAGCTAGACACACACACACACACATTTGAGGGAGAAGAGAATTTCTATTGTAGTTTCATGGCAGTGGCAAGGATCGACCACCTCTGATTCCAACTGTAACACCTTGTATATACATGTCTAGAATAATATGCAGGAATGCTAAAAATGGTACAATGAAACATACATATAACTGGAAAAGACAAGACATTAAATATTATATAAAATACAATACAATATCATACCATATACAATAATATTGTCTTTTAGAATTTCACAACAAAAAGATAACATTTTCAGAGGTCTTCCTGCCATCTGTTCGTCTGCAGTTTTCCAAACTGACCATCAAGCAAGTCGTCTACTAGAAACATGTGCCTTGATATAGAAGAAGGAAAAGCTGCGAAAATCAAAAGTAGATGATGACGACAACTGAATTAATGATGCATGCAAGGAAGGAAGCTTGGACTTTGAAAAATGGGTTTCCTCATTATTTCTCTCTTTCACGTTTCTCTCATCCTCTATTTCACAAAATCTCACATTTGATCCCACGAGTGAGAAAGACCACAACCAAACAACCCTCTAAAAATTGATCACTAAAATAATTAGTAATAGTTATTAGGAAATTAATTACACCGGGTATTACATTCTCCCCCTAAATAGAATTCTCCCTGGAATTCCTTTCAATCACCATGACACCAGGTTCATCTCATCTTTTTCCAACAATGGAACGAATGTTCTTTACATTCTTTCTTTGGATAAACCTCACAACTATGTCTGAAGGTTGTTCCGTTTTAGGAAACATAACTCGTCAGTACATTAGGCGTAACATTCTTAACTAGAAACCTCAGTCCTTACACAAAACATTTGTCCTGACTCTCCGTCTCGATATACTTGGGAAATATTTCATCCAAGTTCATAACCTTTACTCATTCATACAGAATCTGGGTAACATAAAAATTTTTGGCAATCCATTCTAGTTGAATATTCCTCATCCCTAATGTTTTTCAAGCTCATCCTTGCTCAACACATGCCTCTTGATTTTATACAGTGCCACACAGATGTTTGTTGAACCCCTTGGTTCTAACTTCTAATTCACAGATGTTCAAATTGGCTTGATCCAAGTCTACCTTCTTTTTGTCTTTATGGTAATACTACCACCGAGAACCGTTAGAGTGTATAATTTCTGTAAGTATGTTCTTGATATCTGATAACTTCACGGAACATTCCTCCGGTGAAGGATGAATCCAGATATTTAACCTACACTTAATAACATATTCTCTATGCACGCCTCCAAGCGTACAAGACATAACCATAAGAATTGACATGAAGAAAACATAACCGGCATAAAGCCACAAACAATCGACACAGGGCCCAACACATCATCCACAAACAATCTGCAAATTTGTACCCACGCATGAGGAGTCCAGAAGTAAGTTCTCCCTGCTACGTAGTATACATATTCCCATCCTTGGTGAGTAACAAAGACCACAAGGTCGGTAAAAAGCACAGATCAGTCATAAGTGATTCTATCCGTCAGTCGGGTCTACTCTGATTTAGGCATAAGTCACCTAAAATCACATCAAGTCACAGAAGACAAACACATCCGGATATTCAAATGGAATGAACGGAAAAAAAATGTTCATACATTTTTCCAAGTCACGATACATGCTAGAGTCTTAAGTATACCCAACAAAGATTACTTCTCAATGTTGATAAATCCCCATAATCTGGTCGCTAATGGTTCCCTCAGTCTTGTTAGGTCCATTGAACACAATTAGGTTACATGTTTCAGTTAGCAAACGTCTAAACTTAGACACTCACAGAATAGTGACACACCTTACTCTATTTACTTACACATCAAACATGTGCTATGATTACACAGTCAACTTTTTCCATAGTTCCTTCTTAATCATCCAACTTCATGCTCTTAGTGTGACAACACCTCTATTAACTCAGGTGACTTAACTGATGTAATAATCCTTTTGCAGTCACACTTCATCCATGTAGTCTTCTAATGTTGTTCGTAACTTCCCATATAGCCTTTAGGATCTCTGACTAACCATAAAAACCAATACAGGTTCTTTCAGCGTGTCCTGTTCTAACTCACATGCATTTCAGAAATTTCCCAGAATGTCACCCCATCACAATACTACTCCAAGTCAAGAACACTTAATTATGGAGTTCTTACGGAACAGACTACTAAAAAGGAGATGCATTATGTTAGTATAGGTAGTATCAATGAATCCTTATAAGCCTCCTTCAATGATGCAGTTTCATACCTGCACAACCTCAACATCCTCTCACTCTGATGAAAAATTCAGTTTCCCAGTTGAAGCTTCTAGGAGCGTCTCATAACCAAGCCTTGTTGTTTTCTGATTTGTCATCAAACTGACTTCCTCTGTTGCATTTGCCAATGTAGTGTTTCTAATGTCTAGAGCACAACCATAATGGAAGGAATTATACTTCGTGCCTTGATATTTTCCTTTGAAAATTCTCGGCATCCTAAATTCAACGCGTCCCTACTTACCAAGACTGACACTGCTTCACTTTTGGGAATCTACATATACGCCTCTAGACAAATCTTATATCGAGCTAACTCAAGATATACGTCATCAATTATAACAATGATCACCAATCGTTAAAGAATTGTGACACTACGTACTTTCCAGAATATGATAACCATACATAGGTTCCACCTCTGGTACTCATGCAGACTTACCCACTTATCGCTTCATGAACAAGAAACATCTACAAGTTATCATTAGATATCACCCACGCGGCCACGACCACGACAACTCAGTTTCCTCATAAGCATAGTATCAGAACTTGATCAATTTTACTATCTCCTGTTTAGAAAGTTCTCCACTATCAAGAGGGATGTGTGGGTCCTTACCATACTTATCTCATCACAATTCAAATTCTCACTTCATGAGTGTTAATCAGAATCCTACCTTGAGCTCCGGATCAACATTGTCTCACATCTGTCGAATATCGTGCACGATAGTGATACTGTGGCGCTATACCTATCTGGTAGTACTAACATTGTGGTCCAACTTCGAGGCAATATACTCACGTGACCTACCCAGAAGAGTATGACAATCTCTGCCCATATCCTACACTCAGGACTGACAGATATGTGGACAGATCCCTAGTGAAATCATCGTTCCATAAAACCTTCTGATCCCACTCCTTAGGATGTCAAAACCTAAGAGTGTCACACGTTCAAGATTTACTTACTCAGAAGACAACAAGCAGGGTAAGAATTCAACTCAAACTATTATGACATGCATGTACTTGCTCGTATAGTTCATGCATAAAAAATTTGAAGGATAATCTTCTCCAATTGAAATGTCATGGTTCCAAACAACCAATACAACTAAAGTCATCCCTCCGAGGTTCCATATAGACACTAGCTTCCATTCATCTAATTACACAACAACAAGATTATTTCTATGGCCTTACTCGGGGTTAGACGAATTATACCTAGTGAGTACTAGGTTTCCGTATCTCACATTTTCACTAACTCAGTTGCCGTCTAGCGTACTTCTACGGCTTAGTCACAAATTAGCAAGAACGAAGATATAATGGTTCCTCCTCTAATCGGGTCTCAAATATCTTCCCAATTAGAAATTACCACTTCTAGTCCTTCTATCAATCATTTATGGGGTAATCCACATATAACTTACGACATACCAAAATGAGTCAGAATGCAGCGCCTTGTCCACACAACTACTACTCTAGCCATAAAAGGTCTGACTCCTCTGTTTAAACTCTCAAAGGTCTTTTGTCTGATAGGTTCTCAAGTCATATATGTCACTAGCACCAAGATTGAGGAGTGAATTTCTAATAGCTTCAAACTCCATTCCATCTCAGAATTCCCTTATCATAATACTACTCAAGTGTGTCGTGAATTTCCTCCACTGCTACCGGGATCCAGGGAGAGTTCCACTTCATGCAATATAGATCTTAGGAGTTTCAAGTTGTTTTAAATCTCACTATAAAAAATGAGTTGTCAACTATTCCACGTCAAACACTTCATTCGTACTCTCCCAAATTAACAAGCTTTAATCAAGTCATTTCGATTTGCTTCAGATCTGATGCATCCTCGTGGTGGCTCCAACGTGATCTTGTCCATCGCATATGCAGTCAGTGAGGTGATCAGGCTCAACGACTGAATAGTATGGTGGTAGAAATCAGGCTAGACACACACACACATTTGAGGGAGAAGAGAATTGCTATTGTAGTTTCATGGCAGGGGAAAGGATCGACCACCTCTGATGCCAACTGTAACACCCCATACATATATGTCTAGAATAATATGCAAGAATTCTAAAAATCGTACAACGAAACATGCATATAACTAGAAAACACAAGAAATTAAATACTATATACAATAAAATACAATATCATAATGTATATAAAAATATGGTTTTCTAGAATTGCACAACGGAAAGATAACATCTTGGAAGGTCTTCCTGCCATCTGTTCATTTGCAGCCTTCCAAACTGACCATCAAGAAAGTCGTCTACTAACAATCTGTGCCTTGATATAGAAGAAGAGAAGCTGCGAAAATCAGAAGTAGATGATGAAGATAGTAGAACTAATGGTGCATGCAAGAAAGTAAGCTTGAACTTTGAACAATAGGTTTTCTCCTTCTTTCTCTCTTTCACGTTTCTCTCATCCTCTATTTAACAAAATCTCATTTTTAATCCCACAAGTGAGAAAGACCACAATCAAACAACCCTGTAAAAATTCATCACTAAAATAATTAGTAATAGTTCTTAGGAAATTAATTATACCGGGTATTACATTCCCTCCCCTAAATAGAAATCTCCCTCGAATTCCTTCCAATCACCATGAGAACAGGTTCCTCTCATCTTCTTTTAACGAGGGAACAAATGTTCTTTATATTCCTTCTTTAGATAAACCTCACAACTATGTCTGAAGGTTTCTCCGTTCTAGGAAACATAACTCGTCAGTACATTAGGCGTAACACTCTTGACTAGAAACCCCAGTCCTTACACAAAACATTTGTCCTGACTCTCTGTCTCAACATACTTGGGAAATAATTCATCCAAGTTCCTAACCTTTACTCATTCACACATAATCTGGGTAGCATTAGAATTCGTGGTAATCCATTTTGTTTGAATATTCCTCATCCCTAATAATTCCAAGCTCATCCTTGCTCAACACATGCCTCTTAATTCATAGATATTCAAATTGGCTTGATCCCAGTCAACCTTCTTTCTGTCTTGATGGTAATACTACCTCCGAGAACCATCAGAGTGTATAATTTTTCTATAACCACATTTTTGATATCTAACAACTTCACAGAATATTCCTCCAGTGAAGGATGAACCCAGGCAGTTAACTTGCACTCAATAACATAGTCTCTATACACTCCTCCATGCGTACAAGACATAGCCACAAGAATTGACATCAAGAAAACATAATTGACATAAAGCCATAAACAATCGGCACAACGCCCAACACATCATCCACAAACAATCTGCTGATTTGAACCCACGCATGACGAGTCCAGAAGTAAGTTCTCCCCGCTACGTAGTGTACATATTCACATACTTGGTGAGTAACCAAGATTATCAGGTCGATAAAAAGCACATATCAGTCATAAGTGATTCTATCCGTCAGTCGGGTCTACTTCGATTCAGGCATAAGTCGCCTAAAATCACATCAAGTCACATAAGGCAAACATATCCGGATATTCAAATGGAATGAATGGAAACACAATTTTCATACATTTTTCCAAGTCACGATATATGCTAGAGACTTAAGAATACCCAACAAAGATTACTTCTCGATGTTGAGAAATCCCCATAATCTGGTCGTTAGTGGTTCCCTCTGTCCGGTTAGGTCCACTGAACACAATTGGGTTACATGTTTATGTTCTGAAACGTCTAAGGTTAGACACTCACAGAATAGCGATACACCTTACTCTATTGACTTCCATATCGTACAACTGCTACGATTAAACTGTAAACTTTTTCTATAGTTCGTTTTAATCGTCCAACTTCATGCTCTTAGTGTGACAACACCTTTGTTAACTCAGGTGACATCAATGAATCCTTATAAGCCTCATTCAACCATGCAGTCCCATACCTGAACAACCTCAGCATCCTCTCACTCTGATGCGAAATTCAGTTTCCCGGTTGAAGCTGCTAGGAGCGTCTTACTAACCAAGCCTCGTGGTTTTTTGAACTATCATCAAACTGACTTCCTCTGTTGCATTCACTAATGCAGCATTTCTAATGTCTAGAGCACAACCACATTGGAAGGAGTTATACTATGTGCCTCGATATTTTCCTTTGAAAATTCTCGGCATCTGAAAGTCAATGCATCTCTACTTATCGAGACTGACACTGCTTCACTTTTGGGAATCTACAAATACTCCTATAGACACATCTTATATTGAGCTAACTCAAGATATATGTCATCCATTATAATAAGTGATCACCAATCGTTAAAGAATAGTGACACTACGTACTTTTCAGAATATGATAACCATACACCGGTTCCACCTCTGGTACTCATGCACACTTACCCACTTATCGCTTCATGAACAAGAAACATCTATAAGGTATTATCAGATATCGCCCACGCAGCCACGACCACTCAGTGTCCTCATAAGCATAATATCAGAACTTGATCAATTTCACTATCACTTGTTTAGAATGTTCTCCACTATCAAGAGGGATACATGGGTCCTTACCACACATATCTCATCACAATTCAGATCCGCACTTCATGAGTGCCAATCACAATCCTACCTTGAGCTCCGGATCAACACTATCTCACATTTGTCAGATCTCGTGCACGATAGCAATACTGTGGTACTATACCAATCTGGTAGTACTAATACGGCGGTCCAACCCCGAGGCCGTGTACTCACGTGACCTACCCAGTAGCGTATAATGATCTCCACCCATATCCTATAGTCACGACTGATAAATATTTGGACAAATCCCTAATGAAGTCATCATTCCATAAAACCTTCTGATTTCACTCTTTAGGATGCCAAAACCTAAGAGTGTCACACATTCAGGATTTACTTACTCAGAAGACAACAAGAAGTGTAATAATTCATCTCGAACTATTATGATAGGCATGTACATACTCGTATAGTGCATGCATAAGAAATTCAAAGGATAATCCTCTCTTATAGAAATATCATGGTTCCAAACAACCAATACAACTGAAGTCATCCCTCTGAGGTTCCAGATAGACATTAGCTCCCATTCATCTAATTACCCAACAACAAGCGTAGTTATATGGCCTTAATCGGGGTTAGACGAATTACAACTAGCGAATACTTAGGTTTTTGTATCTCACGTTTTCACTCACTCAACTGCCGCCTAGCGTAGTTCTAGGGCTTAGCCGCAGATTATCAAGAATGAAGACATAGTGGTTCCTCCTCTAATAGGTTATCTAATATCTGCCCAATTAGAGATTACCACTTCTAGTCCTTCTATCAATCCTTTACGGAGTAATCCGTACATAACTTACGGCATACTAAAACGAGTCAGAGTGCAACACCTTGTCCATACAACTACTACCTGGGCCAGAAAAGGTCTGACTCCTCTGTTTAAACTGTCAAAGGTCTTTTGTCTGACAAGTTTTCAAGTCATATCTGTCACTAGCAAGAAGATCGAGCAATGAATTTCTAATAGCTTGAAACTCTGCTCCATCTTAGAATTCCCTTATCATAATCCTACTCAAGTGCCCCTTGAATTTCCTCCACGGCTACCAGGATCCAGAGAAAGTTTTACTTCATCCAATACAGATCTTAGGAGTTTCCAATTGTCTTCAATCTCACTACAAAAATCGAATTGTCAACTATTTCACGTCAAACGCTCCATTCATAGTTAATAATCCAAATACTCTCTTAAATAAATAGGCTTCAATCAAACCATTTCGATTCACTTCAGATCTGACACATTCTCGTGGTGGCTCCACCGTGATCCTATCCATCGCATATAGAGTCGGTGAGGTGATCAGGCTTAATGACTGAATACTATGATGGTAGAAATTAGGTTAGACACACACAAATTTGAGGGAGAAGAGAATTTCTAGTGTAGTTTCATGACAGGGGAAAGGATCGACCAACACTGATACCATATGTAACACCCCGTACATATATGTCTAGAATAATATG